>BSYR01000017.1:15008000-16391000 GCA_030270665.1 Hibiscus trionum | reverse complement strand
AAAATTTGATCAAAACTTGTTTTTCGGTCCTTTTTGTAGAGGTTTCGGGCGATCGGGTCAAAATGGGCCTTAAAATGGACCCGTTGAACTTATAACTGCGTAAAAAGAACAAAAATTGAATTTTTGCAATACAATAGTGTTGAAAAGCTCTTAATTAACGATATGAATTCTTAAGTTTTGATCAAAACTTGTTTTGCGGTCCTTTTTGTAGAGGTTTCGGACGAGCGAGTCTAAATAGGCCGTAAAATGGACCCGTTGGGCTTTTATCTGAGTAAAAAGTACAAAAATTGAGTTTTTGCAATATAATCGTGTTGAAAAGATCGTAATCAATGATATGAAGTCCTAAAATTTGATTAAAACTTGTTTTTCGGTTATTTTTGAAGAGGTTTCGGGCGAGCGGGTATAAATGGGCTGTAAAATGGATCCGTTGGACTTTTAACTGAGTAAAGAATACCGAATTTGTGTTTTTGCAATATAATCTTGTTGAAAAGATCGTAATCAATTATATGAACTCCTAAAATTTGATCAAAACTTGTTTTTCAGTCCTTTTTGAAGAGGTTTCGGGCGAGCGGGTCTAAATGGGCCGCAAAATGGACACGTTGGACTTTTAACTAAGAAAAAAAATACCGAATTTGAGTTTTTGCAATATAATCTTTTTGAAAAGCTCGTAATCAATTATATGAACTCCTAAAATTGGATCAAAACTTGTTTTTCGGTACTTTTTGTAGAGGTTTCGGACGAGCGGATCTAAATGGGCCTTAAAATGGACCCGTTGAACTTATAACTGCGTAAAAACAACAGAAATTGAATTTTTGCAATACAATAGTGTTGAAAAGCTCGTAATCAACGATATGAACTCTAAAGTTTTGATTAAAACTTGTTTTGCGGTCCTTTTTGTAGAGGTTTCGGACGAGAGGGTCTAAATGGGCCGTAAAATGGACCCGTTGGACTTTTAACTGAGTAAAAAGTAAAAAAATTGAGTTTTTGCAATATAATCATGTTGAAAAGATCTTAATCAATGATATGAAGTCCTAAAATTTGATTAAAACTTGTTTTTCGGTCATTTTTGTAGAGGTTTCGGGCGAGCGGGTCTAAATGGGCCGTAAAATGGACCCGTTGGACTTTTAACTGAGTAAAAAATACTGAATTTGTGTTTTTGCAATATAATCTTGTTGAAAAGATCGTAATCAATTATATGAACTCCTAAAATTTGATCAAAACTTATATTTTGATCATTTTTGAAGAGGTTTCGGGCGAGCGGGTCTAAATGGGCCGCAAAATGGACCCGTTGGACTTTTAACTAAGAAAAAATATCGAATTTGAGTTTTTGCAATATAATCTTTTTGAAAAGCTCTTAATCAATTATATGACTCCTAAAATTGGATAAAAACTTGTTTTTCGGTCCTTTTGTAGAGGTTTCGGACGAGAGGGTCTAAATGGGCCTTAAAATGGACCCGTTGAACTTATAACTGCGTAAAAACAACAGAAATTGAATTTTTGCAATACAATAGTGTTGAAAAGCTCGTAATCAATGATATGAACTCTAAAGTTTTGATTAAAACTTGTTTTGCGGTCCATTTTGTAGAGATTTCGGATGAGCGGGTCTAAATGGGCCATAAAATGGACCCGTTGGACTTTTAACTGAGTAAAAAGTATAAAAATTGAGTTTTTGAAATATAATCGTGTTGAAAAGATCGTAATCAATGATATGAAGTCCTAAAATTTGATTAAAACTTGTTATTCGGTCATTTTTGAAGAGGTTTCGGGCGAGCGGGTATAAATGGGCCGTAAAATGGACCCGTTGGACTTTTAACTGAGTAAAAAATACAGAATTTGTGTTTTTGCAATATAATCTTTTTTAAAAGATCGTACTCAATTATATGAACACCTAAAATTTGATCAAAACTTATTTTTTGATCATTTTTGAAGAGGTTTCGGGCGAGCGGGTTTAAATGGGCCGCAAAATGGACTCGTTGGACTTTTAACTAAGAAAAAAAATACCGAATTTGAGTTTTTGCAATATAATCTTTTTGAAAAGCTCGTAATCAATTATATGACTCCTAAAATTGGATCAAAACTTGTTTTTCGGTCCTTTTGTAGAGGTTTCGGACGAGCGGGTCTAAATGGGCCTTAAAATGGACCCGTTGAACTTATAACTGCGTAAAAACAACAGAAATTGAATTTTTGCAATATAATAGTGTTGAAAAGCTCGTAATCAACGATATGAACTCTAAAGTTTTGATTAAAACTTGTTTTGCGGTCCTTTTTGTAGAAGTTTCGGACGAGCGGGTCTAAATGGGCCGTAAAATGGACCCGTTGGACTTTTAACTGAGTAAAAAGTACAAAAATTGAGTTTTTGCAATATAATCATGTTGAAAAGATCGTAATAAATGATATGAAGTCCTAAAATTTGATTAAAACTTGTTTTTCGGTCATTTTTGAAGAGGTTTCGGGCGAGCGGGTCTAAATGAGCCGTAAAATGGACCCGTTGGACTTTTAACTGAGTAAAAAGTAAAAAAATTGAGTTTTTGTAATAGAATCGTGTTGAAAAGATCGTAATCAATGATATGAAGTCCTAAAATTTGATTAAAACTTGTATTTCGGTCATTTTTGAAGTGGTTTCGGGCGAGCGGGTCTAAATGGGCCGTAAAATGGACCCGTTGGACTTTTAACTGAGTAAAAAATACCGAATTTAAGTTTTTGCAATATAATCTTGTTGAAAAGCTCGTACTCAATTATATGAACTCCTAAAATTGGATGAAAACTTGTTTTTCGGTCCTTTTTGTAGAGGTTTCGGACGAGCGGGTCTAAATGGGCCTTAAAATGGACCCGTTGAACTTATAACTGAGTTTAAAATATAGAAATTGACTTTTAGCAATATAATCTTGTTGAAAAGCTCGTAATCAATTATATGAACTCCTAAAATTGGATCAAAACTTGTTTTTCGGTCCTTTTTGTAGTGGTTTCGGACGAGCGGGTCTAAATGGGCCTTAAAATGGACCCGTTGAACTTATAACTGCGTAAAAAGAATAGAAATTGAATTTTTGCAATACAATAGTGTTGAAAAGCTCGTAACCAACGATATGAACTCTTAAGTTTTTATTGAAACTTGTTTTGCGGTCCTTTTGTAGAGGTTTCGGACGAGCGGGTCTAAATGGGCCGTAAAATAGACCCGTTGGACTTTTAACTGAGTAAAAAGTACATAAAATGAATTTTTGCAATATAATCGTGTTGAAAAGATCATAATCATTTAAATGAACTCCTAAAATTTGATCAAAACTTGTTTTTCAGTCATTTTTGATGAGTATTCGGGCGAGCGGGTCTAAATGGGCCGCAAAATGGACCCGTTGGACTTTTAACTTAGTAAAAAATACCGAATTTGAGTTTTTGCAATATAATCTTGTTGAAAAGCTCGTAATCAATTATATGAACTCCTAAAATTGGATCAAAACTTGTTTTTCGGTCCTTTTTGTAGAGGTTTCGGACGAGCGGGTCTAAATGGGCCTTAAAATTGACCCGTTGAACTTATAACTGCGTAAAAACAACATAAATTGAATTTTTGCAATACAATAGTGTTGAAAAGCTCGTAATCAACGATATGAACTCTAAAGTTTTGATTAAAACTTGTTTTGCGGTCCTTTTTGTAGAGGTTTCGGACGAGCGGGTCTAAATGGGCCGTAAAATGGACCCATTGAACTTTTAACTGAGTAAAAAGTACAAATATTGAGTTTTTGTAATATAATCGTGTTGAAAAGATTGTAATCAATGATATGAAGTCCTAAAATTTGATTTAAACTTGTTTTTCGGTCATTTTTGAAGAGGTTTCGGGCGAGCGGGTATAAATGGGCTGTAAAATGGATCCGTTGGACTTTTAACTGAGTAAAAAATACCGGATTTGTGTTTTTGCAATATAATCTTGTTGAAAAGATCGTAATCAAATATATGAACTCCTAAAATTTGATCAAAACTTGTTTTTCAGTCATTTTTGAAGAGGTTTCGGGCGAGCGGGTCTAAATGGGCCGCAAAATGGACACATTGGACTTTTAACCGAGTAAAAAATACCGAATTTGAGGTTTTGCAATATAATCTTGTTGAAAAGCTCGTAATCAATTATATGAACTCGTAAAATTGGATCAAAACTTGTTTTTCGGTCCTTTTTGTAGAGGTTTCGGACGAGCGGGTCTAAATGGGCCTTAAAATGGACCCGTTAAACTTATAACTGCGTAAAAAGAACATAAATTGAATTTTTGCAATACAATAGTGTTGAAAAGCTCGTAATCAACGATATGAACTCTTAAGTTTTGATTAAAACTTGTTTTGCGGTCCTTTTTGTAGAGGTTTCGGACGAGCGGGTCTAAATGGGCCGTAAAATGGACCCGTTGGACTTTTAACTAAGTAAAAAGTACAAAAATTGAGTTTTTGCAATATAATCGTGTTGAAAAGATCGTAATCAATTATATGAACTCCTAAAATTTGATTAAACTTGTTTTTTAGTCATTTTTGAAGAGGTTTCGGGCGAGCGCGTCTAAATGGGCCGTAAAATGGACCCGTTGGACTTTTAACTGAGTAAAAATACCGAATTTGAGTTTTTGCAATATAATCTTGTTGAAAAGCTCGTAATCAATTATATGAACTCCTAAAATTGGATCAAAACTTGTTTTTCGGTCCTTTTTGTAGTGGTTTCGGACGAGCGGGTCTAAATGGGCCTTAAAATGGACTCGTTGAACTTATAACTGCGTAAAAAGAATAGAAATTGAATTTTTGCAATACAATAGTGTTGAAAAGCTCTTAATCAACGATATGAACTCTTAAGTTTTTATTTAAACTTGTTTTGCGGTCCTTTTGTAGAGGTTTCGGACGAGCGGGTCTAAATGGGCCGTAAAATGGACCCGTTGGACTTTTAACTGAGTAAAAAGTACAAAAATTGAGTTTTTGCAATATAATCGTGTTGAAAAGATCGTAATCAATGATATGAAGTCCTAAGATTTGATTAAAACTTGTTTTTCGGTCATTTTTGAAGAGGTTTCGGGCGAGCGGGTCTAAATGGGCCGTAAAATGGACCCGTTGGACTTTTAACTGAGTAAAAAATACTGAATTTATGTTTTTGCAATATAATCTTGTTGAAAAGATCGTAATCAATTATATGAACTCCTTAAATATGATCAAAACTTATTTTTCGATCATTTTTGAAGAGGTTTCGGGCGAGCGGGTCTAAATGGGCCGCAAAATGGACCCGTTGGACTTTTAACTAAGAAAAAAAATACCGAATTTGAGTTTTTGCAATATAATCTTTTTGAAATGCTCGTAATCAATTATATGACTCCTAAAATTGGATCAAAACTTGTTTTTCGGTCCTTTTGTAGAGGTTTTGGACGAGCGGGTCTAAATGGGCCTTAAAATGGACCCGTTGAACTTATAACTACGTAAAAACAACAGAAATTGAAATTTTGCAATACAATAGTGTTGAAAAGCTTGTAATCAACGATATGAACTCTAAAGTTTTGATTAAAACTTGTTTTGCGGTCCTTTTTGTAGAGGTTTCGGACGAGCGGGTCTAAATGGGCCGTAAAATGGACCTATTGAACTTATAACTGCGTAAAAAGAACAGAAATTGAATTTTTGCAATACAATAGTGTTGAAAAGCTCGTAATCAGCGATATGAACTCTTAAGTTTTGATTAAAACTTGTTTTGCGGTCCTTTTTGTAGAGGTTTCGGACGAGCGGGTCTAAATGGGCCGTAAAATGGACCCGTTGGACTTTTAACTGACTAAAAAATACAGAAATTGAGTTTTTGCAATATAATCGTGTTAAAACGATCGTAATAAATTGTATGAACTCCTAAAATTTGATTAAAACTTGTTTTTCAGTCATTTTTGAAGAGGTTTCGGGCGAGCGGGTCTAAATGGGCCGAAAAATGGACACATTGGACTTTTAACCGAGTAAAAAATACCGAATTTGAGGTTTTGCAATATAATATTGTTGAAAAGCTCGTAATCAATTATATGAACTCGTAAAATTGGATCAAAACTTGTTTTTCGGTCCTTTTTGTAGAGGTTTCGGACGAGCGGGTCTAAATGGGCTTTAAAATGGACCCGTTAAACTTATAACTGCGTAAAAAGAACATAAATTGAATTTTTGCAATACAATAGTGTTGAAAAGCTCGTAATCAACGATATGAACTCTTAAGTTTTGATTAAAACTTGTTTTGCGGTCCTTTTTGTAGAGGTTTCGGACGAGCGGGTCTAAATGGGCCGTAAAATGGACCCGTTGGACTTTTAACTGAGTAAAAAGTACAAAAATTGAGTTTTTGCAATATAATCGTGTTGAAAAGATCGTAATCAATGATATGAAGTCCTAAGATTTGATTAAAACTTGTTTTTCGGTCATTTTTGAAGAGGTTTCGGGCGAGCGGGTCTAAATGGGCCGTAAAATGGACCCGTTGGACTTTTAACTGAGTAAAAAATACTGAATTTATGTTTTTGCAATATAATCTTGTTGAAAAGATCGTAATCAATTATATGAACTCCTAAAATTGGATCAAAACTTGTTTTTCGGTCCTTTTTGTAGTGGTTTCGGACGAGCGGGTCTAAATGGGCCTTAAAATGGACCCGTTGAACTTATAACTGCGTAAAAAGAATAGAAATTGAATTTTTGCAATACAATAGTGTTGAAAAGCTCGTAATCAATGATATGAACTCTTAAGTTTTTATTTAAACTTGTTTTGCGGTCCTTTTTGTAGAGGTTTCGGACGAGCGGGTCTAAATGGGCCGTAAAATGGACCCATTGAACTTTTAACTGAGTAAAAAGTACAAATATTGAGTTTTTGTAATATAATCGTGTTGAAAAGATCGTAATCAATGATATGAAGTCCTAAAATTTGATTTAAACTTGTTTTTCGGTCATTTTTGAAGAGGTTTCGGGCGAGCGGGTATAAATGGGCTGTAAAATGGATCCGTTGGACTTTTAACTGAGTAAAAAATACCGGATTTGTGTTTTTGCAATATAATCTTGTTGAAAAGATCGTAATCAATTATATGAACTCCTAAAATTTGATCAAAACTTGTTTTTCAGTCATTTTTGAAGAGGTTTCGGGCGAGCGGGTCTAAATGGGTCGCAAAATGGACCCGTTGGACTTTTAACTAAGTAAAAAATACCGAATTTGAGTTTTTGCAATATAATCTTGTTGAAAAGCTCGTAATCAATTATATGAACTCCTAAAATTGGATCAAAACTTGTTTTTCGGTCCTTTTTGTAGAGATTTCGAACGAGCGGGTCTAAATGGGCCTTAAAATGGACCCGTTGAACTTATAACTGCGTAAAAACAACATAAATTGATTTTTTGCAATACAATAGTGTTGAAAAGCTCGTAATCAACGATATGAACTCTAAAGTTTTGATTAAAACTTGTTTTGCGGTCCTTTTGTAGAGGTTTCGGACGAGCGGGTCTAAATGGGCCGTAAAATGGACCCGTTGGACTTTTAACTGAGTAAAAAGTACAAAAATTGAGTTTTTGCAATATAATCGTGTTGAAAAGATCGTAATCAATGATATGAAGTCCTAAGATTTGATTAAAACTTGTTTTTCGGTCATTTTTGAAGAGGTTTCGGGCGAGCGGGTCTAAATGGGCCGTAAAATGGACCCGTTGGACTTTTAACTGAGTAAAAAATACTGAATTTATGTTTTTGCAATATAATCTTGTTGAAAAGATCGTAATCAATTATATGAACTCCTTAAATTTGATCAAAACTTATTTTTCGATCATTTTTGAAGAGGTTTCGGGCGAGCGGGTCTAAATGGGCCGCAAAATGGACCCGTTGGACTTTTAACTAAGAAAAAAAATACCGAATTTGAGTTTTTGCAATATAATCTTTTTGAAATGCTCGTAATCAATTATATGACTCCTAAAATTGGATCAAAACTTGTTTTTCGGTCCTTTTGTAGAGGTTTTGGACGAGCGGGTCTAAATGGGCCTTAAAATGGACCCGTTGAACTTATAACTACGTAAAAACAACAGAAATTGAAATTTTGCAATACAATAGTGTTGAAAAGCTTGTAATCAACGATATGAACTCTAAAGTTTTGATTAAAACTTGTTTTGCGGTCCTTTTTGTAGAGGTTTCGGACGAGCGGGTCTAAATGGGCCGTAAAATGGACCCATTGAACTTATAACTGCGTAAAAAGAACAGAAATTGAATTTTTGCAATACAATAGTGTTGAAAAGCTCGTAATCAACGATATGAACTCTTAAGTTTTGATTAAAACTTGTTTTGCGGTCCTTTTTGTAGAGGTTTCGGACGAGCGGGTCTAAATGGGCCGTAAAATGGACCCGTTGGACTTTTAACTGACTAAAAAATACAGAAATTGAGTTTTTGCAATATAATCGTGTTAAAACGATCGTAATAAATTGTATGAACTCCTAAAATTTGATTAAAACTTGTTTTTCAGTCATTTTTGAAGAGGTTTCGGGCGAGCGGGTCTAAATGGGCCGAAAAATGGACACATTGGACTTTTAACCGAGTAAAAAATACCGAATTTGAGGTTTTGCAATATAATATTGTTGAAAAGCTCGTAATCAATTATATGAACTCGTAAAATTGGATCAAAACTTGTTTTTCGGTCCTTTTTGTAGAGGTTTCGGACGAGCGGGTCTAAATGGGCTTTAAAATGGACCCGTTAAACTTATAACTGCGTAAAAAGAACATAAATTGAATTTTTGCAATACAATAGTGTTGAAAAGCTCGTAATCAACGATATGAACTCTTAAGTTTTGATTAAAACTTGTTTTGCGGTCCTTTTTGTAGAGGTTTCGGGCGAGCGGGTCTAAATGGGCCGTAAAATGGACCCGTTGGACTTTTAACTGAGTAAAAAATACTGAATTTATGTTTTTGCAATATAATCTTGTTGAAAAGATCGTAATCAATTATATGAACTCCTAAAATTGGATCAAAACTTGTTTTTCGGTCCTTTTTGTAGTGGTTTCGGACGAGCGGGTCTAAATGGGCCTTAAAATGGACCCGTTGAACTTATAACTGCGTAAAAAGAATAGAAATTGAATTTTTGCAATACAATAGTGTTGAAAAGCTCGTAATCAATGATATGAACTCTTAAGTTTTTATTTAAACTTGTTTTGCGGTCCTTTTTGTAGAGGTTTCGGACGAGCGGGTCTAAATGGGCCGTAAAATGGACCCATTGAACTTTTAACTGAGTAAAAAGTACAAATATTGAGTTTTTGTAATATAATCGTGTTGAAAAGATCGTAATCAATGATATGAAGTCCTAAAATTTGATTTAAACTTGTTTTTCGGTCATTTTTGAAGAGGTTTCGGGCGAGCGGGTATAAATGGGCTGTAAAATGGATCCGTTGGACTTTTAACTGAGTAAAAAATACCGGATTTGTGTTTTTGCAATATAATCTTGTTGAAAAGATCGTAATCAATTATATGAACTCCTAAAATTTGATCAAAACTTGTTTTTCAGTCATTTTTGAAGAGGTTTCGGGCGAGCGGGTCTAAATGGGTCGCAAAATGGACCCGTTGGACTTTTAACTAAGTAAAAAATACCGAATTTGAGTTTTTGCAATATAATCTTGTTGAAAAGCTCGTAATCAATTATATGAACTCCTAAAATTGGATCAAAACTTGTTTTTCGGTCCTTTTTGTAGAGATTTCGAACGAGCGGGTCTAAATGGGCCTTAAAATGGACCCGTTGAACTTATAACTGCGTAAAAACAACATAAATTGATTTTTTGCAATACAATAGTGTTGAAAAGCTCGTAATCAACGATATGAACTCTAAAGTTTTGATTAAAACTTGTTTTGCGGTCCTTTTGTAGAGGTTTCGGACGAGCGGGTCTAAATGGGCCGTAAAATGGACCCGTTGGACTTTTAACTGAGTAAAAAGTACAAAAATTGAGTTTTTGCAATATAATCGTGTTGAAAAGATCGTAATCAATGATATGAAGTCCTAAGATTTGATTAAAACTTGTTTTTCGGTCATTTTTGAAGAGGTTTCGGGCGAGCGGGTCTAAATGGGCCGTAAAATGGACCCGTTGGACTTTTAACTGAGTAAAAAATACTGAATTTATGTTTTTGCAATATAATCTTGTTGAAAAGATCGTAATCAATTATATGAACTCCTTAAATTTGATCAAAACTTATTTTTCGATCATTTTTGAAGAGGTTTCGGGCGAGCGGGTCTAAATGGGCCGCAAAATGGACCCGTTGGACTTTTAACTAAGAAAAAAAATACCGAATTTGAGTTTTTGCAATATAATCTTTTTGAAATGCTCGTAATCAATTATATGACTCCTAAAATTGGATCAAAACTTGTTTTTCGGTCCTTTTGTAGAGGTTTTGGACGAGCGGGTCTAAATGGGCCTTAAAATGGACCCGTTGAACTTATAACTATGTAAAAACAACAGAAATTGAAATTTTGCAATACAATAGTGTTGAAAAGCTTGTAATCAACGATATGAACTCTAAAGTTTTGATTAAAACTTGTTTTGCGGTCCTTTTTGTAGAGGTTTCGGACGAGCGGGTCTAAATGGGCCATAAAATGGACCCATTGAACTTATAACTGCGTAAAAAGAACAGAAATTGAATTTTTGCAATACAATAGTGTTGAAAAGCTCGTAATCAACGATATGAACTCTTAAGTTTTGATTAAAACTTGTTTTGCGGTCCTTTTTGTAGAGGTTTCGGACGAGCGGGTCTAAATGGGCCGTAAAATGGACCCGTTGGACTTTTAACTGACTAAAAAATACAGAAATTGAGTTTTTGCAATATAATCGTGTTAAAACGATCGTAATAAATTGTATGAACTCCTAAAATTTGATTAAAACTTGTTTTTCAGTCATTTTTGAAGAGGTTTCGGGCGAGCGGGTCTAAATGGGCCGAAAAATGGACACATTGGACTTTTAACCGAGTAAAAAATACCGAATTTGAGGTTTTGCAATATAATATTGTTGAAAAGCTCGTAATCAATTATATGAACTCGTAAAATTGGATCAAAACTTGTTTTTCGGTCCTTTTTGTAGAGGTTTCGGACGAGCGGGTCTAAATGGGCTTTAAAATGGACCCGTTAAACTTATAACTGCGTAAAAAGAACATAAATTGAATTTTTGCAATACAATAGTGTTGAAAAGCTCGTAATCAACGATATGAACTCTTAAGTTTTGATTAAAACTTGTTTTGCGGTCCTTTTTGTAGAGGTTTCGGACGAGCGGGTCTAAATGGGCCGTAAAATGGACCCGTTGGACTTTTAACTGAGTAAAAGGTACAAAAATTGAGTTTTTGCAATATAATCGTGTTGAAAAGATCGTAATCAATGATATGAAGTCCTAAGATTTGATTAAAACTTGTTTTTCGGTCATTTTTGAAGAGGTTTCGGGCGAGCGGGTATAAATGGGCTGTAAAATGGATCCGTTGGACTTTTAACTGAGTAAAAAATACCGGATTTGTGTTTTTGCAATATAATCTTGTTGAAAAGATCGTAATCAATTATATGAACTCCTTAAATTTGATCAAAACTTATTTTTCGATCATTTTTGAAGAGGTTTCGGGCGAGCGGGTCTAAATGGGCCGCAAAATGGACCCGTTGGACTTTTAACTAAGAAAAAAAATACCGAATTTGAGTTTTTGCAATATAATCTTTTTGAAATGCTCGTAATCAATTATATGACTCCTAAAATTGGATCAAAACTTGTTTTTCGGTCCTTTTGTAGAGGTTTTGGACGAGCGGGTCTAAATGGGCCTTAAAATGGACCCGTTGAACTTATAACTACGTAAAAACAACAGAAATTGAAATTTTGCAATACAATAGTGTTGAAAAGCTTGTAATCAACGATATGAACTCTAAAGTTTTAATTAAAACTTGTTTTGCGGTCCTTTTTGTAGAGGTTTCGGACGAGCGGGTCTAAATGGGCCATAAAATGGACCCATTGAACTTATAACTGCGTAAAAAGAACAGAAATTGAATTTTTGCAATACAATAGTGTTGAAAAGCTCGTAATCAACGATATGAACTCTTAAGTTTTGATTAAAACTTGTTTTGCGGTCCTTTTTGTAGAGGTTTCGGACGAGCGGGTCTAAATGGGCCGTAAAATGGACCCGTTGGACTTTTAACTGACTAAAAAATACAGAAATTGAGTTTTTGCAATATAATCGTGTTAAAACGATCGTAATAAATTGTATGAACTCCTAAAATTTGATTAAAACTTGTTTTTCAGTCATTTTTGAAGAGGTTTCGGGCGAGCGGGTCTAAATGGGCCGAAAAATGGACACATTGGACTTTTAACCGAGTAAAAAATACCGAATTTGAGGTTTTGCAATATAATATTGTTGAAAAGCTCGTAATCAATTATATGAACTCGTAAAATTGGATCAAAACTTGTTTTTCGGTCCTTTTTGTAGAGGTTTCGGACGAGCGGGTCTAAATGGGCTTTAAAATGGACCCGTTAAACTTATAACTGCGTAAAAAGAACATAAATTGAATTTTTGCAATACAATAGTGTTGAAAAGCTCGTAATCAACGATATGAACTCTTAAGTTTTGATTAAAACTTGTTTTGCGGTCCTTTTTGTAGAGGTTTCGGACGAGCGGGTCTAAATGGGCCGTAAAATGGACCCGTTGGACTTTTAACTGAGTAAAAGGTACAAAAATTGAGTTTTTGCAATATAATCGTGTTGAAAAGATCGTAATCAATGATATGAAGTCCTAAGATTTGATTAAAACTTGTTTTTCGGTCATTTTTGAAGAGGTTTCGGGCGAGCGGGTATAAATGGGCTGTAAAATGGATCCGTTGGACTTTTAACTGAGTAAAAAATACCGGATTTGTGTTTTTGCAATATAATCTTGTTGAAAAGATCGTAATCAATTATATGAACTCCTTAAATTTGATCAAAACTTATTTTTCGATCATTTTTGAAGAGGTTTCGGGCGAGCGGGTCTAAATGGGCCGCAAAATGGACCCGTTGGACTTTTAACTAAGAAAAAAAATACCGAATTTGAGTTTTTGCAATATAATCTTTTTGAAATGCTCGTAATCAATTATATGACTCCTAAAATTGGATCAAAACTTGTTTTTCGGTCCTTTTTGTAGAGATTTCGAACGAGCGGGTCTAAATGGGCCTTAAAATGGACCCGTTGAACTTATAACTGCGTAAAAACAACATAAATTGATTTTTTGCAATACAATAGTGTTGAAAAGCTCGTAATCAACGATATGAACTCTAAAGTTTTGATTAAAACTTGTTTTGCGGTCCTTTTGTAGAGGTTTCGGACGAGCGGGTCTAAATGGGCCGTAAAATGGACCCGTTGGACTTTTAACTGAGTAAAAAGTACAAAAATTGAGTTTTTGCAATATAATCGTGTTGAAAAGATCGTAATCAATGATATGAAGTCCTAAGATTTGATTAAAACTTGTTTTTCGGTCATTTTTGAAGAGGTTTCGGGCGAGCGGGTCTAAATGGGCCGTAAAATGGACCCGTTGGACTTTTAACTGAGTAAAAAATACTGAATTTATGTTTTTGCAATATAATCTTGTTGAAAAGATCGTAATCAATTATATGAACTCCTTAAATTTGATCAAAACTTATTTTTCGATCATTTTTGAAGAGGTTTTGGGCGAGCGGGTCTAAATGGGCCGCAAAATGGACCCGTTGGACTTTTAACTAAGAAAAAAAATACCGAATTTGAGTTTTTGCAATATAATCTTTTTGAAATGCTCGTAATCAATTATATGACTCCTAAAATTGGATCAAAACTTGTTTTTCGGTCCTTTTGTAGAGGTTTTGGACGAGCGGGTCTAAATGGGCCTTAAAATGGACCCGTTGAACTTATAACTACGTAAAAACAACAGAAATTGAAATTTTGCAATACAATAGTGTTGAAAAGCTTGTAATCAACGATATGAACTCTAAAGTTTTGATTAAAACTTGTTTTGCGGTCCTTTTTGTAGAGGTTTCGGACGAGCGGGTCTAAATGGGCCGTAAAATGGACCCATTGAACTTATAACTGCGTAAAAAGAACAGAAATTGAATTTTTGCAATACAATAGTGTTGAAAAGCTCGTAATCAACGATATGAACTCTTAAGTTTTGATTAAAACTTGTTTTGCGGTCCTTTTTGTAGAGGTTTCGGACGAGCGGGTCTAAATGGGCCGTAAAATGGACCCGTTGGACTTTTAACTGACTAAAAAATACAGAAATTGAGTTTTTGCAATATAATCGTGTTAAAACGATCGTAATAAATTGTATGAACTCCTAAAATTTGATTAAAACTTGTTTTTCAGTCATTTTTGAAGAGGTTTCGGGCGAGCGGGTCTAAATGGGCCGAAAAATGGACACATTGGACTTTTAACCGAGTAAAAAATACCGAATTTGAGGTTTTGCAATATAATATTGTTGAAAAGCTCGTAATCAATTATATGAACTCGTAAAATTGGATCAAAACTTGTTTTTCGGTCCTTTTTGTAGAGGTTTCGGACGAGCGGGTCTAAATGGGCTTTAAAATGGACCCGTTAAACTTATAACTGCGTAAAAAGAACATAAATTGAATTTTTGCAATACAATAGTGTTGAAAAGCTCGTAATCAACGATATGAACTCTTAAGTTTTGATTAAAACTTGTTTTGCGGTCCTTTTTGTAGAGGTTTCGGACGAGCGGGTCTAAATGGGCCGTAAAATGGACCCGTTGGACTTTTAACTGAGTAAAAGGTACAAAAATTGAGTTTTTGCAATATAATCGTGTTGAAAAGATCGTAATCAATGATATGAAGTCCTAAGATTTGATTAAAACTTGTTTTTCGGTCATTTTTGAAGAGGTTTCGGGCGAGCGGGTATAAATGGGCTGTAAAATGGATCCGTTGGACTTTTAACTGAGTAAAAAATACCGGATTTGTGTTTTTGCAATATAATCTTGTTGAAAAGATCGTAATCAATTATATGAACTCCTTAAATTTGATCAAAACTTATTTTTCGATCATTTTTGAAGAGGTTTCGGGCGAGCGGGTCTAAATGGGCCGCAAAATGGACCCGTTGGACTTTTAACTAAGAAAAAAAATACCGAATTTGAGTTTTTGCAATATAATCTTTTTGAAATGCTCGTAATCAATTATATGACTCCTAAAATTGGATCAAAACTTGTTTTTCGGTCCTTTTGTAGAGGTTTTGGACGAGCGGGTCTAAATGGGCCTTAAAATGGACCCGTTGAACTTATAACTACGTAAAAACAACAGAAATTGAAATTTTGCAATACAATAGTGTTGAAAAGCTTGTAATCAACGATATGAACTCTAAAGTTTTGATTAAAACTTGTTTTGCGGTCCTTTTTGTAGAGGTTTCGGACGAGCGGTTCTAAATGGGCCGTAAAATGGACCCATTGAACTTATAACTGCGTAAAAAGAACAGAAATTGAATTTTTGCAATACAATAGTGTTGAAAAGCTCGTAATCAACGATATGAACTCTTAAGTTTTGATTAAAACTTGTTTTGCGGTCCTTTTTGTAGAGGTTTCGGACGAGCGGGTCTAAATGGGCCGTAAAATGGACCCGTTGGACTTTTAACTGACTAAAAAATACAGAAATTGAGTTTTTGCAATATAATCGTGTTAAAACGATCGTAATAAATTGTATGAACTCCTAAAATTTGATTAAAACTTGTTTTTCAGTCATTTTTGAAGAGGTTTCGGGCGAGCGGGTCTAAATGGGCCGAAAAATGGACACATTGGACTTTTAACCGAGTAAAAAATACCGAATTTGAGGTTTTGCAATATAATATTGTTGAAAAGCTCGTAATCAATTATATGAACTCGTAAAATTGGATCAAAACTTGTTTTTCGGTCCTTTTTGTAGAGGTTTCGGACGAGCGGGTCTAAATGGGCTTTAAAATGGACCCGTTAAACTTATAACTGCGTAAAAAGAACATAAATTGAATTTTTGCAATACAATAGTGTTGAAAAGCTCGTAATCAACGATATGAACTCTTAAGTTTTGATTAAAACTTGTTTTGCGGTCCTTTTTGTAGAGGTTTCGGACGAGCGGGTCTAAATGGGCCGTAAAATGGACCCGTTGGACTTTTAACTGAGTAAAAGGTACAAAAATTGAGTTTTTGCAATATAATCGTGTTGAAAAGATCGTAATCAATGATATGAAGTCCTAAGATTTGATTAAAACTTGTTTTTCGGTCATTTTTGAAGAGGTTTCGGGCGAGCGGGTATAAATGGGCTGTAAAATGTATCCGTTGGACTTTTAACTGAGTAAAAAATACCGGATTTGTGTTTTTGCAATATAATCTTGTTGAAAAGATCGTAATCAATTATATGAACTCCTAAAATTTGATCAAAACTTGTTTTTCAGTCATTTTTGAAGAGGTTTCGGGCGAGCGGGTCTAAATGGGTCGCAAAATGGACCCGTTGGACTTTTAACTGAGTAAAAAATACCGAATTTGAGTTTTTGCAATATAATCTTGTTGAAAAGCTCGTAATCAATTATATGAACTCCTAAAATTGGATCAAAACTTGTTTTTCGGTCCTTTTTGTAGAGATTTCGAACGAGCGGGTCTAAATGGGCCTTAAAATGGACCCGTTGAACTTATAACTGCGTAAAAACAACATAAATTGATTTTTTGCAATACAATAGTGTTGAAAAGCTCGTAATCAACGATATGAACTCTAAAGTTTTGATTAAAACTTGTTTTGCGGTCCTTTTGTAGAGGTTTCGGACGAGCGGGTCTAAATGGGCCGTAAAATGGACCCGTTGGACTTTTAACTGAGTAAAAAGTACAAAAATTGAGTTTTTGCAATATAATCGTGTTGAAAAGATCGTAATCAATGATATGAAGTCCTAAGATTTGATTAAAACTTGTTTTTCGGTCATTTTTGAAGAGGTTTCGGGCGAGCGGGTCTAAATGGGCCGTAAAATGGACCCGTTGGACTTTTAACTGAGTAAAAAATACTGAATTTATGTTTTTGTAATATAATCTTGTTGAAAAGATCGTAATCAATTATATGAACTCCTTAAATTTGATCAAAACTTATTTTTCGATCATTTTTGAAGAGGTTTCGGGCGAGCGGGTCTAAATGGGCCGCAAAATGGACCCGTTGGACTTTTAACTAAGAAAAAAATACCGAATTTGAGTTTTTGCAATATAATCTTTTTGAAATGCTCGTAATCAATTATATGACTCCTAAAATTGGATCAAAACTTGTTTTTCGGTCCTTTTGTAGAGGTTTTGGACGAGCGGGTCTAAATGGGCCTTAAAATGGACCCGTTGAACTTATAACTACGTAAAAACAACAGAAATTGAAATTTTGCAATACAATAGTGTTGAAAAGCTTGTAATCAACAATATGAACTCTAAAGTTTTGATTAAAACTTGTTTTGCGGTCCTTTTTGTAGAGGTTTCGGACGAGCGGGTCTAAATGGGCCGTAAAATGGACCCATTGAACTTATAACTGCGTAAAAAGAACAGAAATTGAATTTTTGCAATACAATAGTGTTGAAAAGCTCGTAATCAACGATATGAACTCTAAAGTTTTGATTAAAACTTGTTTTGCGGTCCTTTTGTAGAGGTTTCGGACGAGCGGGTCTAAATGGGCCGTAAAATGGACCCGTTGGACTTTTAACTGAGTAAAAAGTACAAAAATTGAGTTTTTGCAATATAATCGTGTTGAAAAGATCGTAATCAATGATATGAAGTCCTAAGATTTGATTAAAACTTGTTTTTCGGTCATTTTTGAAGAGGTTTCGGGCGAGCGGGTCTAAATGGGCCGTAAAATGGACCCGTTGGACTTTTAACTGAGTAAAAAATACTGAATTTATGTTTTTGCAATATAATCTTGTTGAAAAGATCGTAATCAATTATATGAACTCCTTAAATTTGATCAAAACTTATTTTTCGATCATTTTTGAAGAGGTTTCGGGCGAGCGGGTCTAAATGGGCCGCAAAATGGACCCGTTGGACTTTTAACTAAGAAAAAAAATACCGAATTTGAGTTTTTGCAATATAATCTTTTTGAAATGCTCGTAATCAATTATATGACTCCTAAAATTGGATCAAAACTTGTTTTTCGGTCCTTTTGTAGAGGTTTTGGACGAGCGGGTCTAAATGGGCCTTAAAATGGACCCGTTGAACTTATAACTACGTAAAAACAACAGAAATTGAAATTTTGCAATACAATAGTGTTGAAAAGCTTGTAATCAACGATATGAACTCTAAAGTTTTGATTAAAACTTGTTTTGCGGTCCTTTTTGTAGAGGTTTCGGACGAGCGGGTCTAAATGGGCCATAAAATGGACCCATTGAACTTATAACTGCGTAAAAAGAACAGAAATTGAATTTTTGCAATACAATAGTGTTGAAAAGCTCGTAATCAACGATATGAACTCTTAAGTTTTGATTAAAACTTGTTTTGCGGTCCTTTTTGTAGAGGTTTCGGACGAGCGGGTCTAAATGGGCCGTAAAATGGACCCGTTGGACTTTTAACTGACTAAAAAATACAGAAATTGAGTTTTTGCAATATAATCGTGTTAAAACGATCGTAATAAATTGTATGAACTCCTAAAATTTGATTAAAACTTGTTTTTCAGTCATTTTTGAAGAGGTTTCGGGCGAGCGGGTCTAAATGGGCCGAAAAATGGACACATTGGACTTTTAACCGAGTAAAAAATACCGAATTTGAGGTTTTGCAATATAATATTGTTGAAAAGCTCGTAATCAATTATATGAACTCGTAAAATTGGATCAAAACTTGTTTTTCGGTCCTTTTTGTAGAGGTTTCGGACGAGCGGGTCTAAATGGGCTTTAAAATGGACCCGTTAAACTTATAACTGCGTAAAAAGAACATAAATTGAATTTTTGCAATACAATAGTGTTGAAAAGCTCGTAATCAACGATATGAACTCTTAAGTTTTGATTAAAACTTGTTTTGCGGTCCTTTTTGTAGAGGTTTCGGACGAGCGGGTCTAAATGGGCCGTAAAATGGACCCGTTGGACTTTTAACTGAGTAAAAGGTACAAAAATTGAGTTTTTGCAATATAATCGTGTTGAAAAGATCGTAATCAATGATATGAAGTCCTAAGATTTGATTAAAACTTGTTTTTCGGTCATTTTTGAAGAGGTTTCGGGCGAGCGGGTATAAATGGGCTGTAAAATGGATCCGTTGGACTTTTAACTGAGTAAAAAATACCGGATTTGTGTTTTTGCAATATAATCTTGTTGAAAAGATCGTAATCAATTATATGAACTCCTTAAATTTGATCAAAACTTATTTTTCGATCATTTTTGAAGAGGTTTCGGGCGAGCGGGTCTAAATGGGCCGCAAAATGGACCCGTTGGACTTTTAACTAAGAAAAAAAATACCGAATTTGAGTTTTTGCAATATAATCTTTTTGAAATGCTCGTAATCAATTATATGACTCCTAAAATTGGATCAAAACTTGTTTTTCGGTCCTTTTGTAGAGGTTTTGGACGAGCGGGTCTAAATGGGCCTTAAAATGGACCCGTTGAACTTATAACTACGTAAAAACAACAGAAATTGAAATTTTGCAATACAATAGTGTTGAAAAGCTTGTAATCAACGATATGAACTCTAAAGTTTTAATTAAAACTTGTTTTGCGGTCCTTTTTGTAGAGGTTTCGGACGAGCGGGTCTAAATGGGCCATAAAATGGACCCATTGAACTTATAACTGCGTAAAAAGAACAGAAATTGAATTTTTGCAATACAATAGTGTTGAAAAGCTCGTAATCAACGATATGAACTCTTAAGTTTTGATTAAAACTTGTTTTGCGGTCCTTTTTGTAGAGGTTTCGGACGAGCGGGTCTAAATGGGCCGTAAAATGGACCCGTTGGACTTTTAACTGACTAAAAAATACAGAAATTGAGTTTTTGCAATATAATCGTGTTAAAACGATCGTAATAAATTGTATGAACTCCTAAAATTTGATTAAAACTTGTTTTTCAGTCATTTTTGAAGAGGTTTCGGGCGAGCGGGTCTAAATGGGCCGAAAAATGGACACATTGGACTTTTAACCGAGTAAAAAATACCGAATTTGAGGTTTTGCAATATAATATTGTTGAAAAGCTCGTAATCAATTATATGAACTCGTAAAATTGGATCAAAACTTGTTTTTCGGTCCTTTTTGTAGAGGTTTCGGACGAGCGGGTCTAAATGGGCTTTAAAATGGACCCGTTAAACTTATAACTGCGTAAAAAGAACATAAATTGAATTTTTGCAATACAATAGTGTTGAAAAGCTCGTAATCAACGATATGAACTCTTAAGTTTTGATTAAAACTTGTTTTGCGGTCCTTTTTGTAGAGGTTTCGGACGAGCGGGTCTAAATGGGCCGTAAAATGGACCCGTTGGACTTTTAACTGAGTAAAAGGTACAAAAATTGAGTTTTTGCAATATAATCGTGTTGAAAAGATCGTAATCAATGATATGAAGTCCTAAGATTTGATTAAAACTTGTTTTTCGGTCATTTTTGAAGAGGTTTCGGGCGAGCGGGTATAAATGGGCTGTAAAATGGATCCGTTGGACTTTTAACTGAGTAAAAAATACCGGATTTGTGTTTTTGCAATATAATCTTGTTGAAAAGATCGTAATCAATTATATGAACTCCTTAAATTTGATCAAAACTTATTTTTCGATCATTTTTGAAGAGGTTTCGGGCGAGCGGGTCTAAATGGGCCGCAAAATGGACCCGTTGGACTTTTAACTAAGAAAAAAAATACCGAATTTGAGTTTTTGCAATATAATCTTTTTGAAATGCTCGTAATCAATTATATGACTCCTAAAATTGGATCAAAACTTGTTTTTCGGTCCTTTTGTAGAGGTTTTGGACGAGCGGGTCTAAATGGGCCTTAAAATGGACCCGTTGAACTTATAACTACGTAAAAACAACAGAAATTGAAATTTTGCAATACAATAGTGTTGAAAAGCTTGTAATCAACGATATGAACTCTAAAGTTTTGATTAAAACTTGTTTTGCGGTCCTTTTTGTAGAGGTTTCGGACGAGCGGTTCTAAATGGGCCGTAAAATGGACCCATTGAACTTATAACTGCGTAAAAAGAACAGAAATTGAATTTTTGCAATACAATAGTGTTGAAAAGCTCGTAATCAACGATATGAACTCTTAAGTTTTGATTAAAACTTGTTTTGCGGTCCTTTTTGTAGAGGTTTCGGACGAGCGGGTCTAAATGGGCCGTAAAATGGACCCGTTGGACTTTTAACTGACTAAAAAATACAGAAATTGAGTTTTTGCAATATAATCGTGTTAAAACGATCGTAATAAATTGTATGAACTCCTAAAATTTGATTAAAACTTGTTTTTCAGTCATTTTTGAAGAGGTTTCGGGCGAGCGGGTCTAAATGGGCCGAAAAATGGACACATTGGACTTTTAACCGAGTAAAAAATACCGAATTTGAGGTTTTGCAATATAATATTGTTGAAAAGCTCGTAATCAATTATATGAACTCGTAAAATTGGATCAAAACTTGTTTTTCGGTCCTTTTTGTAGAGGTTTCGGACGAGCGGGTCTAAATGGGCTTTAAAATGGACCCGTTAAACTTATAACTGCGTAAAAAGAACATAAATTGAATTTTTGCAATACAATAGTGTTGAAAAGCTCGTAATCAACGATATGAACTCTTAAGTTTTGATTAAAACTTGTTTTGCGGTCCTTTTTGTAGAGGTTTCGGACGAGCGGGTCTAAATGGGCCGTAAAATGGACCCGTTGGACTTTTAACTGAGTAAAAGGTACAAAAATTGAGTTTTTGCAATATAATCGTGTTGAAAAGATCGTAATCAATGATATGAAGTCCTAAGATTTGATTAAAACTTGTTTTTCGGTCATTTTTGAAGAGGTTTCGGGCGAGCGGGTATAAATGGGCTGTAAAATGGATCCGTTGGACTTTTAACTGAGTAAAAAATACCGGATTTGTGTTTTTGCAATATAATCTTGTTGAAAAGATCGTAATCAATTATATGAACTCCTAAAATTTGATCAAAACTTGTTTTTCAGTCATTTTTGAAGAGGTTTCGGGCGAGCGGGTCTAAATGGGTCGCAAAATGGACCCGTTGGACTTTTAACTGAGTAAAAAATACCGAATTTGAGTTTTTGCAATATAATCTTGTTGAAAAGCTCGTAATCAATTATATGAACTCCTAAAATTGGATCAAAACTTGTTTTTCGGTCCTTTTTGTAGAGATTTCGAACGAGCGGGTCTAAATGGGCCTTAAAATGGACCCGTTGAACTTATAACTGCGTAAAAACAACATAAATTGATTTTTTGCAATACAATAGTGTTGAAAAGCTCGTAATCAACGATATGAACTCTAAAGTTTTGATTAAAACTTGTTTTGCGGTCCTTTTGTAGAGGTTTCGGACGAGCGGGTCTAAATGGGCCGTAAAATGGACCCGTTGGACTTTTAACTGAGTAAAAAGTACAAAAATTGAGTTTTTGCAATATAATCGTGTTGAAAAGATCGTAATCAATGATATGAAGTCCTAAGATTTGATTAAAACTTGTTTTTCGGTCATTTTTGAAGAGGTTTCGGGCGAGCGGGTCTAAATGGGCCGTAAAATGGACCCGTTGGACTTTTAACTGAGTAAAATATACTGAATTTATGTTTTTGTAATATAATCTTGTTGAAAAGATCGTAATCAATTATATGAACTCCTTAAATTTGATCAAAACTTATTTTTCGATCATTTTTGAAGAGGTTTCGGGCGAGCGGGTCTAAATGGGCCGCAAAATGGACCCGTTGGACTTTTAACTAAGAAAAAAATACCGAATTTGAGTTTTTGCAATATAATCTTTTTGAAATGCTCGTAATCAATTATATGACTCCTAAAATTGGATCAAAACTTGTTTTTCGGTCCTTTTGTAGAGGTTTTGGACGAGCGGGTCTAAATGGGCCTTAAAATGGACCCGTTGAACTTATAACTACGTAAAAACAACAGAAATTGAAATTTTGCAATACAATAGTGTTGAAAAGCTTGTAATCAACAATATGAACTCTAAAGTTTTGATTAAAACTTGTTTTGCGGTCCTTTTTGTAGAGGTTTCGGACGAGCGGGTCTAAATGGGCCGTAAAATGGACCCATTGAACTTATAACTGCGTAAAAAGAACAGAAATTGAATTTTTGCAATACAATAGTGTTGAAAAGCTCGTAATCAACGATATGAACTCTTAAGTTTTGATTAAAACTTGTTTTGCGGTCCTTTTTGTAGAGGTTTCAGACGAGCGGGTCTAAATGAGCCGTAAAATGGACCCGTTGGACTTTTAACTGACTAAAAAATACAGAAATTGAGTTTTTGCAATATAATCGTGTTAAAACGATCGTAATAAATTGTATGAACTCCTAAAATTTGATTAAAACTTGTTTTTCAGTCATTTTTGAAGAGGTTTCGGGCGAGCGGGTCTAAATGGGCCGAAAAATGGACACATTGGACTTTTAACCGAGTAAAAAATACCGAATTTGAGGTTTTGCAATATAATATTGTTGAAAAGCTCGTAATCAATTATATGAACTCGTAAAATTGGATCAAAACTTGTTTTTCGGTCCTTTTTGTAGAGGTTTCGGACGAGCGGGTCTAAATGGGCTTTAAAATGGACCCGTTAAACTTATAACTGCGTAAAAAGAACATAAATTGAATTTTTGCAATACAATAGTGTTGAAAAGCTCGTAATCAACGATATGAACTCTTAAGTTTTGATTAAAACTTGTTTTGCGGTCCTTTTTGTAGAGGTTTCGGACGAGCGGGTCTAAATGGGCCGTAAAATGGACCCGTTGGACTTTTAACTGAGTAAAAAGTACAAAAATTGAGTTTTTGCAATATAATCGTGTTGAAAAGATCGTAATCAATGATATGAAGTCCTAAGATTTGATTAAAACTTGTTTTTCGGTCATTTTTGAAGATGTTTCGGGCGAGCGGGTCTAAATGGGCCGTAAAATGGACCCGTTGGACTTTTAACTGAGTAAAAAATACTGAATTTATGTTTTTGCAATATAATCTTGTTGAAAAGATCGTAATCAATTATATGAACTCCTAAAATTTGATCAAAACTTATTTTTCGATCATTTTTGAAGAGGTTTCGGGCGAGCGGGTCTAAATGGGCCGCAAAATGGACCCGTTGGACTTTTAACTAAGAAAAAAATACCGAATTTGAGTTTTTGCAATATAATCTTTTTGAAATGCTCGTAATCAATTATATGACTCCTAAAATTGGATCAAAACTTGTTTTTCGGTCCTTTTGTAGAGGTTTTGGACGAGCGGGTCTAAATGGGCCTTAAAATGGACCCGTTGAACTTATAACTGCGTAAAAACAACAGAAATTGAAATTTTGCAATACAATAGTGTTGAAGAGCTTGTAATCAACGATATGAACTCTAAAGTTTTGATTAAAACTTGTTTTGCGGTCCTTTTTGTAGAGGTTTCGGACGAGCGGGTCTAAATGGGCCGTAAAATGTTCCCATTGAACTTATAACTGCGTAAAAAGAACAGAAATTGAATTTTTGCAATACAATAGTGTTGAAAAGCTCGTAATCAACGATATGAACTCTTAAGTTTTGATTAAAACTTGTTTTGCGGTCCTTTTTGTAGAGGTTTCGGACGAGCGGGTCTAAATGGGCCGTAAAATGGACCCGTTGGACTTTTAACTGACTAAAAAATACAGAAATTGAGTTTTTGCAATATAATCGTGTTAAAACGATCGTAATAAATTGTATGAACTCCTAAAATTTGATTAAAACTTGTTTTTCAGTCATTTTTGAAGAGGTTTCGGGCGAGCGGGTTTAAATGGGCCGCAAAATGGACACATTGGACTTTTAACCGAGTAAAAAATACCGAATTTGAGGTTTTGCAATATAATCTTGTTGAAAAGCTCGTAATCAATTATTTGAACTCGTAAAATTGGATCAAAACCTGTTTTTCGGTCCTCTTTGTAGAGGTTTCGGACGAGCGGGTCTAAATGGGCCTTAAAATGGACCCGTTAAACTTATAACTGCGTAAAAAGAACATAAATTGAATTTTTGCAATACAATAGTGTTGAAAAGCTCGTAATCAACGATATGAACTCTTAAGTTTTGATTAAAACTTGTTTTGCGGTCCTTTTTGTAGAGGTTTCGGACGAGCGGGTCTAAATGGGCCGTAAAATGGACCCGTTGGACTTTTAACTGAGTAAAAAGTACAAAAATTGAGTTTTTGCAATATAATCGTGTTGAAAAGATCGTAATCAATGATATGAAGTTCTAAATTTTGATTAAAACTTTTTTTTCGATCATTTTTGAAGAGGTTTCGGGCGAGCGGGTCTAAATGGTCCGTAAATTGGACCCGTTGGACTTTTAACTGAGTAAAAAATACAAAAATTGACTTTTTTGCAATATAATCGTGTTGAAAAGATCGTAATCAATGATATGAAGTCCTAAAATTTGATTAAAACTTTTTTTCAGTTATTTTTGAAGTGGTTTCGGACGAGCGGGTCTAAATGGGTCGTAAATTGGACCCGTTGGACTTTTAACTGAGTAAAAAATACCGAATTTGAGTTTTTGCAATATAATCTTGTTGAAAAGCTCGTAATCAATTATATGAACTCCTAAAATTTGATCAAAACATGTTTTTCAGTCATTTTTGAAGAGGTTTCGGACGAGCGGGTCTAAATGGGCCTTAAAATGGACCCGTTGAACTTATAACCGCGTTAATTGAACAGAAATTAAATTTTTGCAATACAATCGTATTGAAAACATCGTAATCAGTTATATGAACTCCTAAAATTTGATTAAAACTTGGTTTTCAGTCATTTTTGAAGAGGTTTCGGGCGAGCGGGTCTAAATGGGCCGTAAAATGGACCTGTTGGACTTTTAACTGAGTAAAAAGTACAAAAATTGAGTTTTTGCAATATAATCGTGTTGAAAAGATCGTAATCAATTATATGAACTCCTAAAATTTGATTAAAACTTGTTTTTCATTCATTTTTGAAGAGGTTTTGGGCGAGCGGGTCTAAATGGGCCGTAAAATGGACCCGCTGGACTTTTAACTGAGTAAAAAATACCGAATTTGAGTTTTTGCAATATAATCTTGTTGAAAAGCTCGTAATCAATTATATGAACTCCTAAAATTTGATCAAAACTTGTTTTTCGGTCTTTTTTGTAGAGGTTTCGGGCGAGCGGGTCTAAATGGGCCTTAAAATGGACCCGTTGAACTTATAACTGCGTAAAAAGAACAGAAATTGAATTTTTGCAATACAATAGTGTTGAAAAGCTCGTAATCAACGATATGAACTCTTAAGTTTTGATTAAAACTTGTTTTGCGGTCCTTTTTGTAGAGGTTTCGGACGAGCGGGTCTAAATGGGCCGTAAAATGGACCCGTTGGACTTTTAACTAAGGAAAAACACCGAATTTGAGTTTTTGCAATATAATCTTGTTGAAAAGCTATTAATCAATTATATGAACTCCTAAAATTGGATCAAAACTTGTTTTTCGGTCCTTTTTGTAGAGGTTTCGAACGAGCGGGTCTAAATGGGCCGTAAAATGGACCCGTTGGACTTTTAACTGAGTAAAAATTACAAAAATTGAGTTTTTGCAATATAATCGTGTTGAAAAGATCGTAATCAATTATAAGAACTCCTAAAATTTGATTAAAACTTGTTTTTCAGTCATTTTTGAAGAGGTTTCGGACGAGCGGGTCTAAATGGACCTTAAAATGGACCCGTTGAACTTATAACTGCGTAAAAATAACAAAAATTAAATTTTTGCAATTCAAACGTGTTGAAAAGATCGTTATCAGTTATATGAACTCCTAAAATTTGATTAAAACTTGGTTTCAGTCATTTTTGAAGAGGTTTCGGGCGAGCGGGTCTAAATGGGCCGTAAAATGGACTCGTTGGACTTTTAACTGACTAAAAAGTACAAAAATTGAGTTTTTGCAATATAATCGTGTTGAAAAGATCGTAATCAATTATATGAACTCCTAAAATTGGATCAAAACTTGTTTTTCGGTCCTTTTTGTAGAGGTTTCGAACGAGCGGGTCTAAATGGGCCGTAAAATGGACCCGTTGGACCTTTAACTGAGTAAAAAATACCGAATTTGAGTTTTTGCAATATAATCTTCTTGAAAAGCTCGTAATCAATTATATGATCCTATTCGCAAGAGATCTGGGCCCGTTGGACTTTTAACTAAGTAAAAAATACCGAATTTATGTTTTTGCAATATAATCTAGTTCAAAAGCTCGTAATCAATTATATGAACTCCTAAAATTGGATCAAAACTTGTTTTTCGGTCCTTTTTGTAGAGGTTTCGAACGAGCGGGTCTAAATGGGCCGTAAAATGGACCCGTTAGACTTTTAACTGAGTAAAAAATACCGAATTTGAGGTTTTTCAATATAATCTTGTTGAAAAGCTCGTAATCAATTATATGAACTCCTAAAATTGGATCAAAACTTGTTTTTCGGTCCGTTTTGTAGAGGTTTCGTAATCAGTTATATGAACTCCTAAAATTTAATTAAAACTTGGTTTCAGTCATTTTTGAAGAGGTTTCGTGCGAGCGGGTCTAAATGGGCCGTAAAATGGACCCGTTGGACTTTTAACTGAGTAAAAAATACCGAATTTGAGTTTTTGCAATATAATCTTGTTGAAAAGCTCGTAATCAATTATATGAACTCCTAAAATTGGATCAAAACTTGTTTTTCGGTTCTTTTTGTAGAGGTTTCGGACGAGCGTGTCTAAATGGGCCTTAAAATGGACCCGTTAAACTTATAACTGCGTAAAAAGAACAGAAATTGAATTTTTGCAATACAATAGTGTTGAAAAGATCGTAATCAACGATATGAACTCTTAAGTTTTGATTAAAACTTGTTTTGTGGCCGTTTTTGTAGAAATTTCGGACGAACGGGTCTAAATGGGCTGTAAAATGGACCCGTTGGACTTTTAACTAAGTAAAAAGTACAAAAAATGAGTTTTTGCAATATAATCGTGTTGAAAAGATCGTAATCAATTATATGAACTCCTAAATTTTGATTAAAACTTGTTTTTCAGTCATTTTTAAAGAGGTCTCGGGCGAGCGGGTCTAAATGGGCCGTAAAATGGACCCGTTGGAATTTTAACTGAGTAAAAATTACCGAATTTGAGTTTTTGCAGTATAATCTTGTTGAAAAGCTCGTAATCAATTATATGAACTCCTAAAATTGGATCAAAACTTGTTTTCGGTCCTTTTTGTAGAGGTTTCGGACGAGCGGGTCTAAATGGGCCTTAAAATGGACCCGTTGAACTTATAACTGCGTAAAAAGAACATAAATTGAATTTTTGCAATACAATAGTGTTGAAAAGCTCGTAATCAACGATATGAACTCTTAAGTTTTGATTAAAACTTGTTTTGCGGTCCTTTTTGTAGAGGTTTCGGACGAGCGGGTCTAAAAGGGTCGTAAAATGGACCCGTTGGACTTTTAACTGAGTAAAAAGTACAAAAATTGAGTTTTTGCAATATAATCGTGTTGAAAAGATCGTAATCAATGATATGAAGTCCTAAAATTTGATTAAAACATGTTTTTCGGTCATTTTTGAAGAGGTTTCGGGCTAGCGGGTGTAAATAGGCCGTAAAATGGACCCGTTGGACTTTTAACTAAGTAAAAAATTCCTAATTTGTGTTTTTGCAATATAATCTTGTTGAAAATATCGTAATCAATTATATGAACTCCTAAAATTTGATCAAAACTTATTTTTCAGTCATTTTTGAAGAGGTTTCGGGCGAGCGGGTCTAAATGGGCCGTAAAATAGACCCGTTGGACTTTTAACTGAGTAAAAAATACATAATTTAAGTTTTTGCAATTTAATCTTGTTGAAAAGCTCGTAATCAATTATATGAACTCCTAAAATTGGATCAAAACTTATTTTTCGGTCATTTTTGAAGAGGTTTCGGGCGAGCGGGTCTAAATGGGCCTTAAAATGGACCTGTTGGACTTTTAACTCAGTAAAAAATACCGAATTTGAGTTTTTGCAATATAATTTTGTTGAAAAGCTTGTAATCAATTATATGAACTCCTAAAATTGGATCAAAACTTGTTTTTCGGTCCTTTTTGTAGAGGTTTCGGATGAGCGGGTCTAAATGGGCCTTAAAATGGACCCGTTGAACTTATAACTGCGTAAAAAGAACAGAAATTGAATTTTTGCATTACAATAGTGTTGAAAAGCTCGTAATCAACGATATGAAATCTTAAATTTTGATTAAAACTTGTTTTGCGGTTCTTTTTATAGAGGTTTCGGACGAGCGGGTCTAAATAGGCCGTAAAATGGACCCGTTGGACTTTTTACTGAGTAAAAAGAACAAAAATTGAGTTTTTGCAATATAATCATGTTGAAAAGATCGTAATCAATTATATGAGCTCCTAAAATTTGATTAAAACTTCTTTTTTAGTCATTTTAAGAGGTTTCGGGCGAGCAGGTCTAAATGAGCCGTAAAATGGACCCGTTGGACTTTTAACTGAGTAAAAAATACCGAATTTGAGTTTTTGCAAAATAATCTAGTTGAAAAGCTCGTAATCAATTATATGAACTCCTAAAATTTGATCAAAACTTGTTTTCGGTCCTTTTTGTAGAGATTTCGGACGACCGAGTCTAAATGGGCCTTAAAATGGACCCGTTGAACTTATAACTGCGTAAAAAGAACATAAATTGAATTTTTTCAATAGAATCGTGTTGAAAAGATCGTAATCAGTTATATGAACTCCTAAAATTTGGTTAAAACTTGTTTTTCAGTCATTTTTGAAATGGTTTCTAGTGAGCGGGTCTAAATGGGCCGTAAAATGGACCCGTTGGACTTTTAACTGAGTAAAAAGTACAAAAATTGAGTTTTTGCAATATAATCGTGTTGAAAAGATCGTAATCAATGATATGAAGTCCTAAAATTTGATTAAAATATTTTTTCGGTCATTTTTGAAGAGGTTTCAGGCGAGCGGGTCTAAATGAGCCGTAAAATGGACCCGTTGGACTTTTAACTGAGTAAAAAATACCGAATTTAAGTTTTTGCAATATAATCTTGTTTAAAAGCTCGTAATCAATTATATGAACTCCTAAAATTTGATCAAAACCTGTTTTTCAGTCATTTTTGAAGAGGTTTCGGACGAGCGGGTCTAAATGGGCCTTAAAATGCACCCGTCGAACTTATAACTGTGTAAAAAGAATAGAAATTAAATTTATGCAATACAATCATATTGAAAAGATCGTAATCAGTTATATGAACTCCTAAAATTTGATTAAAACTTGTTTTTCAGTCATTTTTGAAGAGGTTTCGGGCGAGCGGGTCTAAATGGGCCGTAGAATGGACCCGTTGGACTTTTAACTAAGTAAAAAATACAAAAATTGAGTTTTTGCAATATAATCGTGTTGAAACGATCGTAATCAATTATATGAACTCCTAAAATTTGATTAAAACTTGTTTTTCAGTCATTTTTGAAGAGGTTTCGGGCGAGCGGGTCTAAATGGGCCGTAAAATGCTCCCGTTGGACTTTTAACTAAGTAAAAAATACAGAATTTGAGTTTTTGCAATATAATCTTGTTGAAGAGCTCGTAATCAATTATATGAACTCCTAAAATTTGATCAAAACTTGTTTTTCGGTCCTTTTTGTAGAGGTTTCGGGCGAGCGGGTCTAAATGGGCCTTAAAATGGACCCGTTGAACTTATAACTGCGTAAAAAGAACAGAAATTGGATTTTTGCATTACAATAGTGTTGAAAAGCTCGTAATCAACGATATGAACTCTTAAGTTTTGATTAAAACTTGTTTTGCGGTCCTTTTGTGGAGGTTTCGGACGAGCGGGTCTAAATGGGCCGTAAAATGGACCCGTTGGACTTTTAACTGAGTAAAAAGTACATAAATTGAGTTTTTGCAATATAATTGTGTTGAAAAGATCGTAATCAATTATATGAACTCCTAAAATTTGATTAAAACTTGTTTTTCAGTAATTTTTGAAGAGGTTTCGTGTGAGCGGGTCTAAATGGGCAGTAAAATGGACCCGTTGGACTTTTAACTAAGTAAAAAATACCGAATTTGGTTTTTGCAGTATAATCTTGTTGAAAAGCTCGTAATCAATTATATGAACTCCTAAAATTGGATCAAAACTTGTTTTTCGGTCCTTTTTGTAGAGGTTTCGGGCGAGCGGGTCTAAATGGGCCGTAAAATGGACCTGTTGGACTTTTAACTGAGTAAAAAATACCGAATTTGAGTTTTTGCAATATAATCTTGTTGAGAAACTCGTAATCAATTATATGAACTCCCAAAATTTGATCAAAACATGTTTTTCTGTCATTTTTGAAGGGGTTTCGGACGAGTGGGTCTAAATGGGCCTTAAAATGGACCCATTGAACTTATAACTGCGTAAAAAGAAAATAAATTAAATTTTTGCAATACAATCGTGTTGAAAAGATCGTAATCAGTTATATCAACTCTTAAAATTTGATTAAAACTTAATTTTCAGTCATTTTTGAAGAGGTTTCGGGCGAGCGGGTATAAATGGGCCGTAAAATGGACCCGTTGGACTTTTAACTGAGTAAAAAGTACAAAAATTGAGTTTTTGCAATATAATCGTGTTGAAAAGATCGTAATCAATTATATGAACTCCTAAAATTTGATTAAAACTTGTTTTTCAGTCATTTTTGAAAAGGTTTCGGACGAGCGGGTCTAAATGGGCCGTAAAATGAACCCGTTGAACTTATAACTGCGTAAAAAGAACAGAAATTGAATTTTTGCAATACAATAATGTTGTAAAGCTCGAAATCAACGATATGAACTCTTAGGTTTTGATTAATACTTTTTTTTGCGGTTCTTTTTGTAGAGGTTTCGGACGAGCGAGTCTAAATGGGCCGTAAAATGGACCCGTTGGACTTTTAACTGAGTAAAAAATACAAAAATTGAGTTTTTGCAATATAATCGTGTTGAAACGATCGTAATCAATTATATTAACTCCTAAAATTTTATTAAAACTTGTTTTTCGGTGATTTTTGAAGTGTTTTCGGGCGAGCGGGTCTAAATGGGCCGTAAAATGGACCCGTTAGACTTTTAACTGAGTAAAAAATACAGAAATTGACTTTTTTGCAATATAATCTTGTTGAAAAGCTCGTAATCAATTATATGAACTCCTAAAATTGGATCAAAACTTGTTTTTCGGTCCTTTTTGTAGTGGTTTCGGACGAGCGGGTCTAAATGGGCCTTAAAATGGACCCGTTGAACTTATAACTGCGTAAAAAGATCATAAATTGAATTTTTGCAACACAATAGTGTTGAAAAGCTCGTAATCAACGATATGAACTCTTAAGTTTTGATTAAAACTTGTTTTGCGGTCCTTTTTGTAGAGGTTTCGGACGAGCGGGTCTAAATGGGCCGTAAAATGGACCCGTTGGACTTTTAACTGAGTAAAAAGTACATAAATTGAGTTTTTGCAATATAATCGTGTTGAAAAGATCGTAATCAATTATATGAACTCCTAAAATTTGATTAAAACTTGTTTTTAGTCATTTTTGAAGAAGTTTCGGGCGAGCGGGTCTAAATGGGCCGTAAAATGGACCCGTTGGAATTTTAACTAAGTAAAAAATACCGAATTTGAGTTTTTGCAATATAATCTTGTTGAAAAGCTCGTAATCAATTATATGAACTCCTAAAATTGGATCAAAACTTGTTTTTCGGTCCTTTTTGTAGAGGATTCGAACGAGCGGGTCTAAATGGGCCGTAAAATGGACCCGTTGGACTTTTAACAGAGTAAAAAATACCGAATTTGAGTTTTTGCAATATAATCTTGTTGAAAAGCTCGTAATCAATTATATGAACTCCTAAAATTGGATCAAAACTTGTTTTTCAGTCCATTTTGTAGAGGTTTCGGACTAGCGGGTCTAAATGGGCCTTAAAATGGACCCGTTGAACTTATAACTGCGTAAAAAGAACAGAAATTGAATTTTTGCAATACAATAGTGTTGAAAAGCTCGTAATCAACGATATGAACTCTTAAGTTTTGATTAAAACTTGTTTTGCGGTCCTTTTTGTAGAGGTTTCGGACGAACGGGTCTAAATGGGCCGTAAAATGGACCCGTTGGACTTTTAACTGAGTAAAAAGTACAAAAATTGAGTTTTTGCAATATAATCGTGTTAAAAAATATCGTAATCAATTACATGAACTCCAAAAATTTGATTAAAACTTGTTTTTCAGTCACTTTTGAAGAGGTTTCGTGCGAGCGGGTCTAAATGGGCCGTAAAATGGACCCGTTTGACTTTTAACAAAGTAAAAAATACTGAATTTTAGTTTTTGCAATATAATCTTGTTGAAAATCACGTAATCAATTATATGAACTTCTAAAATTGGATCAAAACTTGTTTTTCAGTCATTTTGTAGAGGTTTCGGACGAGCGGGTTTAAATGGGCCTTAAAATGGACCCGTTGAATTTATAACTGCGTAAAAAGAACAGAAATTGAATTTTTGCAAAGCAATAGTGTTGAAAAGCTCGTAATCAACGATATGAACTCTTAAGTTTTGATTAAAACTTGTTTTGCGTCCCTTTTTGTAGAAATTTCGGACGAGCGGGTCTAAATGGGTCGTAAAATGGACCCGTTGGACTTTTAACTGAGTAAAAAGTACAAAAATTGAGTTTTTGCAATCTAATCGTGTTGAAAAGATCGTAATCAATATGAACTCCTAAAATTTGATTAAAACTTGTTTTTCATTAATTTTTGAAGAGGTTTCGGGCGAGCGGGTCTAAATGGGCCGTAAAATGGACCCGTTGGAATTTTAACTGAGTAAAAAATACCTAATTTGAGTTTTTGCAATATAATCTTGTTGAAAAGCTCGTAATAAATTATATGAACTCCTAAAATTGGATCAAAACTTGTTTTTCGGTCTTTTTGTAGAGGTTTCGGACAAGCGGGTCTAAATGGGCCTTAAAATGGACCTGTTGAACTTATAACTACGTAAAAAGAACATAAATTGAATTTTTGCAATACAATAGTGTTGAAAAGCTCGTAATCAACGTTATGAACTCTTAAGTTTTGATTAAAACTTGGTTTGCGGTCTTTTTGGTAGAGGTTTCGGACGAGCAGGTCTAAATGGGACGTAAAATGGACCCGTTGGACTTTTAACTGAGTAAAAAGTACATAAATTGAGTTTTTGCAATATAATCGTGTTGAAAAGATCGTATTCAATGATATGAACTCCTAAAATTTGATGAAAACTTTTTTTTCGGTCATTTTTGAAGAGGTTTCGGGCGAGCAGGTCTAAATGGGCCGTAAAATGGACCCGTTGGACTATTAACTTAGTAAAAAATACCGAATTTGAGTTTTGGCAATATAATCTTGTTTAAAAGCTCGTAATCAATTATATGAACTCCTAAAATTTGATCAAAACTTGTTTTTCAGTCATTTTTGAAGAGGTTTCGGACGAACGGGTCTAAATGGGCATTAAAATGGACCCATTGAACTTATAACTGCGTAAAAAGAACATAAATTGAATTTCTGCAATACAATCGTGTTGAAAAGATCGTAATCAGTTATATGAACTCCTAAAATTTGATTAAAACTTGTTTTTCAGTCATTTTTGAAGAGGTTTCGGGCGAGCGGGTCTAAATGGGCCGTAAAATGGACCCGTTGGACTTTTAACTGAGTAAAAAGTACAAAAATTGAGTTTTTGCAATATAATCGTGTTGAAAAGATCGTAATCAATGATATGAACTCATAAAATTTGATGAAAACTTTTTTTCGGTCATTTTTGAAGAGGTTTCGGGCGAGCAGGTCTAAATGGGCCATAAAATGGACCCGTTGGACTTTTAACTGAGTAAAAAATACCGAATTTGAGTTTTTGCAATATAATCTTGTTTAAAAGCTCGTAATCAATTATATGAACTCCTAAAATTTGATCAAAACTTGTTTTTCAATCATTTTTGAAGAGGTTTCGGACGAGCGGGTCTAAATGGGCCTTAAAATGGACCCGTTGAACTTATAACTGCGTAAAAAGAACATAAATTAAATTTTTGCAATACAATCGTGTTGTAAAGATCGTAATAAGTTATATGAACTCCTAAAATTTGATTAAAACTTGTTTTTCAATCATTTTTGAAGAGGTTTCGGGCGAGCGGGTCTAAATGGGCATTAAAATGGACACGTTGGACTTTTAACTAAGTAAAAAATACCGAATTTGAGTTTTTGCAATATAATCTTGTTGAAAAGATCGTAATCAATTATATGAACTCCTAAAATTTGATCAAAACTTGTTTTTCAGTCATTTTTAAGAGGTTTCGGGCGAGCGGGTCTAAATGGGCCGTAAAATGGACCCGTTGGACTTTTAACTGAGTAAAAAATACCGAATTTGAGTTTTTGCAATATAATCTTGTTGAAAAGCTCGTAATCAATTATATGAACTCCTAAAATTTGATCAAAACTTGTTTTTGGTCCTTTTTGTAGAGATTTCGGACGAGCGGGTCTAAATGGGCCATAAAATAGACCCGTTGAACTTATAACTACGTAAAAAGAACAGAAATTGAATTTTTGCAGTACAATAGTGTTGCAAAGATCGTAATCAGTTATATGAACTCCTAAAATTTTATTAAAACTTGTTTTTCTGTCATTTTTGAGGAGGTTTCGGGCGAGCGGGTCTAAATGGGCCGTAAAATGGACCCGTTGGACTTTTAAATGAGTAAAAAGTACAAAAATTGAGTTTTTGTAATATAATCGTTTCAACAAGATTATATGAACTCCTAAAATTTGATCAAAACTTGTTTTTCGGTCCTTTTTGTAGAGGTTTCGGGCGAGCGGGTCTATATGGGCCTTAAAATGGACCCGTTGAACTTATAACTGCGTAAAAAGAATAGAAATTGAATTTTTGCAATACAATAGTGTTGAAAAGCTCGTAATCAACGATATGAACTCTTAAGATTTGATTAAAACTTGTTTTGTGGTCCTTTTTGTAGAGGTTTCGGACGAGCGGGTCTAAATGGGCCGTAAAATGGACCCGTTGGACTTTTAACTGAGTAAAAAATACAAAAATTGAGTTTTTGCAATATAATCGTGTTGAAAAGATCGTAATCAATTATATGAACTCCTAAAATTTGATTAAAACTTTTTTTTTTCAGTCATTTTGAAGAGGTTTCGGGCGAGCGGGTCTAAATGGGCCGTAAAATGGACCCGTTGGACTTTTAGCTGAGTCAAAAATACCGAATTTGAGTTTTTGCAATATAATCTTGTTGAAAAGCTTGTAATCAATTATATGAACTCCTAAAATTGGATCAAAACTTGTTTTTCGGTCCTTTTTGTAGAAGTTTCAAACGAGCGAGTCTAAATGGGCCTTAAAATGGACCCGTTGAACTTATAACTGCGTAAAAAGAACAGAAATTGAATTTTTGCAATACAATAGTGTTGAAAAGCTCGTAATCAACGATATGAACTCTTAAGATTTGATTAAAACTTGTTTTGCGGTCCTTTTTGTAGAGGTTTAGGACGAGCAGGTCTAAATGGGCCGTAAAATGGACCCGTTGGACTTTTAACTAAGTAAAAAATACAAAATTGAGTTTTTGCAATATAATCGTGTTGAAACGATCGTAATCAATTATATGAACTCCTAAAATTTGATTAAAACTTGTTTTTCAGTCATTTTTGAAGAGGTTTCGGGCGAGCGGGTCTAAATGGGCCGTAAAATGGACCCGTTGGACTTTTACCTGAGTAAAAAATACCGAATTTGAGTTTTTGCAATATAATCTTGTTGAAAAGCTTGTAATCAATTATATGAACTCCTAAAATTGGATCAAAACTTGTTTTTCGGTCCTTTTTGTAGAAGTTTCGAATGAGCGAGTCTAAATGGGCCTTAAAATGGACCCGTTGAACTTATAACTGCGTAAAAAGAACAGAAATTGAATTTTTGCAATACAATAGTGTTGAAAAGCTCGTAATCAACGATATGAACTCTTAAGATTTGATTAAAACTTGTTTTGCGGTCCTTTTTGTAGAGGTTTCGGACGAGCAGGTCTAAATGGGCCGTAAAATGGACCCGTTGGACTTTTAACCAAGTAAAAAATACAAAAATTGAGTTTTTGCAATATAATCGTTTTGAAACGATCGTAATCAATTATATGAACTCCTAAAATTTGATTAAAACATGTTTTTCAGTCATTTTTGAAGAGGTTTCGGGCGAGCGGGTCTAAATGGGCCGTAAAATGGACCCGTTGGACTTTTAACTGAGTAAAAAATACAGAATTTGAGTTTTTGCAATATAATCTTGTTGAAAAGCTCGTAATCAATTATATGAACTCCTAAAATTTGATCAAAACTTGTTTTTCGGTCCTTTTTGTAGAGGTTTCGGGCGAGCGGGTCTATATGGGCCTTAAAATGGACCCGTTGAACTTATAACTGCGTAAAAAGAATAGAAATTGAATTTTTGCAATACAATAGTGTTGAAAAGCTCGTAATCAACGATATGAACTCTTAAGATTTGATTAAAACTTGTTTTGTGGTCCTTTTTGTAGAGGTTTCGGACGAGCGGGTCTAAATGGGCCGTAAAATGGACCAGTTGGACTTTTAACTGAGTAAAAAATAAAAAAAATTGAGTTTTTGCAATATAATCGTGTTGAAACGATCGTAATCAATTATATGAACTCCTAAAATTTGATTAAAACTTGTTTTTCAGTCATTTTTGAAGAGGTTTCGGGCGAGCAGGTCTAAATGGGCTGTAAAATGGACCCGTTGGACTTTTAACTGAGTAAAAAATACAGAATTTGAGTTTTTGCAATATAATCTTGTTGAAAAGCTCATAATCAATTATATGAACTCCTAAAATTTGATCAAAACTTGTTTTTCGATCCTTTTTGTAGAGGTTTCGGACGAGCGGGTGTAATTGGGCCTTAAAATGGACCCGTTGAACTTATAACTGCGTAAAAAGAACAGAAATTGAAATTTTGCAATACAATAGTGTTGAAAAGCTCGTAATCAACGATATGAACTCTTAAGTTTTGATTAAAACTTGTTTTGCGGTCCTTTTTGTAGAGGTTTCGGACGAGCGGGTCTAAATGGGCCGTAAAATGGACCCGTTGCACTTTTAACTGAGTAAAAAGTACAAAAATTGAGTTTTTGCAATATAATCATGTTGAAAAGATCGTAATCAATGATATGAAGTCCTAAAATTTGATTAAAACATGTTTTTCGGTCATTTTTGACGAGGTTTCGGGCTAGCGGGTCTAAATAGGCCGTAAAATGGACCCGTTGGACTTTTAACTGAGTAAAAAATACCGAATTTGTGTTTTTGTAATATAATCTTGTTGAAAAGATCGTAATCAATTATATGAACTCCTAAAATTTGATCAAAACTTATTTTTCGGTCATTTTTGAAGAGGTTTCGGGCGAGCGGGTCTAAATGGGCCGTAAAATGGACCCGTTGGAGTTTTAACTGAGTAAAAAATACCGAATTTAAGTTTTTGCGATATAATCTTGTTGAAAAGCTCGTAATCAATTATATGAACTCCTAAAATTGGATCAAAAATTATTTTTCGGTCATTATTGAAGTGGTTTCGGGCGAGCGAGTCTAAATGGACCCGTTGGACTTTTAACTGAGTAAAAAATACCGAATTTGAGTTTTTGCAATATAATCTTGTTGAAAAGCTCGTAATCAATTATATAAACTCCTAAAATTGGATCAAAACTTGTTTTTCGGTCCTTTTTGTAGAGGTTTCGGACGAGCGGGTCTAAATGGGCCTTAAAATGGACCCGTTGAACTTATAACTTCGTAAAAAGAACAGAAATTGAATTTTTGCATTACAATAGTGTTGAAAAGCTCGTAATCAACGATATGAACTCTTAAGTTTTGATTAAAACTTGTTTTGCGGTCCTTTTGTAGAGGTTTCGGACGAGCGGGTCTAAATGGGCCGTAAAATAAACCCGTTGGACTTTTAACTTAGTAAAAAGTACAAAAATTGAGTTTTTTTTTCAATATAATCGTGTTGAAAAGATCGTAATCAATTATATGAACTCCTAAAATTTGATTAAAACTTGTTTTTTAGTCATTTTTAAGAGGTTTCGGGCGAGCAGGTCTAAATGGGCAGTAAAATGGACCCGTTGGACTTTTAACTGAGTAAAAAATACCGAATTTGAGTTTTTGCAATATAATCTTGTTGAAAAGCTCGTAACCAATTATATGAACTCCTAAAATTTGATCAAAACATGTTTTCGGTCCTTTTTGTAGAGATTTCGGACGAGCGGGTCTAAATGGGCCTTCAAATGGACCCGTTGAACTTATAACTGCGTAAAAAGAACAGAAATTGAATTTTTGCAATACAATCGTGTTGAAAAGATCGTAATCAGTTATATGAACACCTAAATTTTGATTAAAACTTGTTTTTCAGTCATTTTTGAAGAGGTTTCGGGCGAGCGGGTCTAAATGAGCCGTAAAATGGACCCGTTGGACTTTTAACTGAGTAAAAAGTACAAAAATTGAGTTTTTGCAATATAATCGTGTTGAAAAGATCGTAATCAATGATATGAAGTCCTAAAATTTGAATAAAATATTTTTTGGGTCATTTTTGAAGAGGTTTCGGGCGAGCGGGTCTAAATGGGCCGTAAAATGGACCCGTTGGACTTTTAACTGAGTAAAAAATACCGAATTTTAGTTTTTTCAATATAATATTGTTTAAAAGATCGTAATCAATTATATGAACTCCTAAAATTAGATCAAAACTTGTTTTTCAGTCATTTCTGAAGAGGTTTCGGACGAGCGGGTCTAAATGGGCCTTAAAATGGACCCGTTGAACTTATAACTGCGTAAAAAGAACAAAAATTAAATTTTTGCAATACAATCGTGGTTAAAAGATCGTAATCAGTTATATGAACTCCTAAAATTTGATTAAAATTTGTTTTTCAGTTATTTTTGAAGAAGTTTCGGGCGAGCGGGGCTAAATGGGCCGTAAAATGGACCCGTTGGACTTTTAACTGAGTAAAAAGTACAAAAATTGAGTTTTTGCAATATAATCATGTTGAAAAGATCGTAATGAATTATATGAACTCCTAAAATTTGATTAAAACTTGTTTTTCAGTCATTTTTGAAGAGGTTTCGGGCGAGCGGGTATAAATGGGCCGTAAAATGGACCTGTTGGACTTTTAACTGAGTAAAAAATACCGAATTTGAGTTTTTGCAATATAATCTTGTTGAAAAGCTCGTAATCAATTATATGAACTCCTAAAATTTGATCAAAACTTGTTTTTCGGTCCTTTTTGTAGAGGTTTCGGGCGAGCGGGTCTAAATGGGCCTTAAAATAGACCCGTTGAACTTATAACTGCATAAAAAGAAAAGAAATTGAATTTTTGCAATACAATAGTGTTGAAAAGCTCGTAATCAACGATATGAACTCTTAAGATTTGATGAAAACTTGTTTTGCGGTCCTTTTTGTAGAGGTTTCGGACGAGCGGGTCTAAATGGGCCGTAAAATGGACCCGTTGGACTTTTAACTAAGTAAAAAATAAAAAAAATGAGTTTTTGCAATATAATCGTGTTGAAACGATCGTAATCAAGGGATCGATTAAGAAGGTTAGCAGATAAGAGATATAGATGCCAAGCAGCAATCACATAATAATGGGAGGACCAAATAGGATAATAAATAATAAAATTTCTAAGGGAGACAGAAAGGCTAGAAACAGGCATGAAGAACAGAGAGCAAAAAACGAAACAAGTATCGTAACACCCCAATTTTGGGCTTAGAGGTTTTGGGTTTGAATCGAACCGGTCGGATTTCGGTTCGAATATAAAAGGTGGTTTTAGGGAAAGCCTAGTTCGGGATGCATTAAAAATATGGAAAAATATCTTAAAATCCTCTTTTATTATATATAAGAGAGTGGTGAAATCAATTTTACAAAATGAGGTTTCGAAATGTGACATTTCAAGTTAGTGACTAAAATGTAATGTTTTAAAAGTTGGTGACTGTTTTAAAAGGATTGAAACTTTGAATCTTTAAGGAGCTAATTTACCCAAGAAGAGTTTTCTCCAGATTTTTCTTAATATTAAACATTTATTAAATGATATTTAATAAAAGGAAAAAGGGGAAATAGATATTTTTGAGTTCATAACTAACTTTTCTCAAAATTTTCCCTCTTCATTTTCTCTCCCTTTTCTCTCAGCCAAACAGATTTCCCCAGCCATTTTCCCTCTGATTTTAACACCTAAAGATGAGATTTCAATCTCCAATTGGTTTCTAATCATTCCTACATCAAATCATTACCATTTGCTTATTGAATTTTCAAGAAATCTTTGGCTTTAAACAAGGAGAAACTCACATTTAGAGGTATGAACGTCCTTCTCCTCTAAATACTCAGTTCTTTACTGAAATTCCCAAGTTCTCAATCCTTGATTTGAGTTTTAATAAAGGTTTTTATGTTGTGTTCTTGATCTTGGCTTTAAATGCAAGATTTGGATTTAATTTTAATTAAATTCGTACTAAATGATTGGGCTGTGTTTTGGGATGTCTTTTTGATGTTTATTGAATGTATAAATGATGTGTAATTGAAGTTTAATCAATGCAATCCCGGATAGGTTGATTTTCCTAAGTTTTTGCTTGAGTTAATGGTGGTTTTTGGGGTGATTTTGATGCCCTGCTATAGCTGGAGGTATAAGGACGAGATTAGATCCTTTTTGGATGTTAATTGATGTATAAGTATGATTGGAATTGATGGATCTTGGCTGGGTAAGATTGTAGAGGTGTTTGGATGTGATTTCGGTTGTGTTTGGTAGCTGAAATGTGAGTGTTGATGTGAGCAGCGAGTTTAGGTGTCTTGGTTGAAGATATTAATGCATGATGATGCATTAATCCACTGCTTTGATGTGTTTAAAACAGGGGAGACATCATCGGATCCTTGTGGTGTTGATCCGGAGGCTTGATCGGTGTTTCGACAAGCTTGCGAAACGGAATCGGTGAGTGAAGTTTGGTTTTTAGCTTTGAAACCAATGTTGGAAGGTTATGGGAGCTTAGTTTAAATCTAAACAACTTAGCTAAGCTCAAGAGTAAGTTTTTCGAAGAAACTCTCTTGTTGATGAACCATGAGATGGTTGAATGCAATGTGTTTTATTTGCATGTTTAAATTCTGTTTTGAAAGCATATTTTAGCATGTTTAATGCTGGTTTTGTAAGCCATGTGTTGAAGGATGCTCAAGGTAAGAGATCCTTGTTTTGAACATTGATAAATGTGGTTTGATGCATTGTAATGCATGGTGATTTAATGGTTTTGTTAAATGCTTTAAAATAGTGGATTAATGATGTTATATGATGTATATTGGCAAGTGATGTGTTCGTTTTAAAGTACTTGAATCGGATATAGTTAGCCGGCTATAGGATTGGGTGCACCGTGAATAAAGTCGCCTTGGATGTTGAGGGGTTGTGATTGTACCGTAACTCCATCCAAGTACACTAACGAGATGGTTAAGATCATCATGGTGGTTAAAAGTCCATGAGTGGATCTTGTGTTAAGATCACAATGGTGGTTAAAAGTCCATGTGTGGATCTTGTGTTGTGTGTCCCGTGTTCTCGTTAGTGATGTTATACAACTACCAATGAGTGATGTTGAGGGGTTGTGATTGTACCATGGTCTCCATCACGGGTGTTGAGGGGTTGTGATTGTACCATGCTCCACCTTGATATTGGTAGTGTGTATGAAGCGTATGGGACAACGCTTGTAATCCGCGTATTCGATTGTGTTTTTGAGTTGTAAAATGGTTATGATTATCACTTGTAAGCCAATATGACATGATGATGATTTGAAGCATGAGATGCTTGGTTTGTATGCATAATTGCATGGTAAATGTTGTTTTGAGACTAAAGGCCTTGAAAAGGGTGTTTTTGCAAATGCATTGTTGTGATGTTTAAATTGAGCATTTCCTCACTAAGCTATGTGCTTACGCTCTCTCTTTCTTAAACCAATAATGTAGAGCATTGAAGTGCATAAGGGCAGCAAGGAGGTCAAGGATCCAAGTGAAAGACTAAGCTCATGTATGGTGAATGTTTTCCTAACACTATTAGCTTTTGGCATTTGGCAATGGGAATCTAAATTGTGTTTTGGGAGATGTTTTGGACTCCCTAAGTTTGGTTAATGCTTTTGATGATGTTGGAACATGTAATGGCCTTTTGGTATTTGGTTTTGGTGAATTGATGGTTGTATGGTTGTCAAGATAGGATGCATGCCTATAGGATTGGGTTTTTCCTTGAATGATGCCATGATTGTGTTTAGTTGATGTTAATATGTTCATTAAGTGTTTGATGACTTGTGTGTATGTTATGGAGGTCATATGGATATGTTTGTTGGGTCGATTGCTTGTTAAACCAGCAAAAATCTGCAATTCTGGGCAGCCCATATCGGAACGGGTGCTACTGTTTCGGAACAGGTGGCTTGAAATGGCCTTGGCGTTTCGAAACAGGTAGGGCTGTTCCGAAACGGTTTTGCCACTGCCAAGCCCTGTTCCGCAACAAGTTTCGGAACGGTCCCGCGTTTCGGAACGGATCTTCCCCGTTTCGGAACACTCGACCGTTGGGCACTGAATTTGATGGTTAAATGTTTTGAAACTCTTACGTTTTGGTCCCAATCTTTGTATATGCAATTGGTTGAGTTTGTGATATCCGTTTGAGATGAAATTTGGCAGAGAGGCATGAAATATGATTAATTTCATAATGGTAACTTTAAAACTGGTTAATTCCTCTAAATTTTCAGAATTTGCAATTTGGTCCCTAAATTTGTAAGTAGTGCAATTGAGTCCCTAAATGTTATCCGATTGCTGTGATTTTTGAGTATGTTCTTTTCAAGAATACACCTAGGGTTATTATGCATTTAGACAAGATTAAAAATAAAAAAGGGTCGTTAATCAAGGTTAACTTTCGGGTTGACTTTGGTTTTCCCCGTGTAATCTTCGTAGTTCGGGTCAACCGTCTAGGCCGGGCTAAGGGGGTTACAAGTATATTGAATGAACAAACATAAGAAAGGAGGAAAAGAATGAAAGATTAGGTAAAAGAAATGGGAGCTGAGCACGTTAAAATGGAAAGCCAGAAGAAAGGAAAATTGAAAAAAGCAATCATAGCAAGCATGAACTGAGAGAGTAACATAGAAACGATGAAAAGATACAAAGCAATCATAGCAAACATGAATTGAAAGTGGTACTGAAATCTTAATCACGATAGTCAAAACAGAGAAACAAGAGAGCAGATAGAAATACTAAAAAGTAACAACAAAAGACTGGAGAGCAAACATAGAGGACAAGGAAGAGGAAAAGGGTTAAGAGTGTACCGTCCCAGAGCAAAACCATTCAGAGATCTGAGAAGATACAGGGTGTTCGAACGGGATTAACAAACAAAACTCGAGTTTGAAAAAGGCAGAAGAATAAAGTTAGAAGGTAAATAAAAAAATTAAAAGAGAGAAGAATAAAACCCCAGATTGAAAGCGAAAGGTTGATGAACAGAAGAGATCGACGGTAGGAAGGAACGGAGCCCATCAACAAAATAGGCCATATCAGAAAAAGTCTATTCGAATTCCACAAGAAGATCCGTAGAAGAAAAATAACCATACGAACGGGATGAAGTTGATATACATCTTGCAACAAAAGAAAGGAAACAAAGTTAGAACATGATGAAATAAAAAAGACAAAAAGGAAAAAAATAGAAAAGAGATAGACCTAGGCAAAGAAAACTCAGATCGGGGAAAGGAGAACCCAGATCGGAGCGTAAGAAAGGATTTTCGAAAAACCTTAAGGACAAAAGGAGTATCGGTCGACATACGTAGAACTGAGAAAAGAGGGTCCATATCGGAGAGACCCAAGAGTCGTTTGATCCAGATCTGGTGAGGGAGACGACAGTCATCCACAAGAGATGGTGGGATTCATCTCGAAACAGAAGAGATGAGCAATGGTTAAAGAAAAAATAAATAGATAAAATATAAAGAACAAAAATAAGAGAAAAAGGTCTGGACGGGGAATACCCAGATCTGAGTAAAGAGGATCCAAGGAGGGATAATCGGAAGCCACCATCGACAGATGCCGTAATCTTGAAAGTATAAACCTCTGGTTACGCCGATGTAAAGAGTTCAAGATTATCCAAAAAAACCCACAGTAAGGCGTCAAAACGAGAGAAAAAATGGCATATATCTTCCAAGGGAGCCGTCGGTCGATAAAAACTGGATCTGGTGATTTAAAACGTTTGAAATCTCCAGAAAGATGAAGGAAAGATCTCGTGAGCAAAGAAACAAATAATGTTTTGAGGCCGGAAAAGCATAAAAATAAAAAATAAAAATAAAGAGGAAAATAACAAGAAAAAATTGAGTACGGGGTGGGAAAACCCTCAAAATTTTCATACCGTTAAGCATAGTGTCCACTTTGTGATGGTTGTCTTTTGGATGATTAAATGAATGTGACGAAGGGGAAGATAGTGCCGTGTGGGGGAGGGGCAGTAGAAGAGGTGGAAAGGTGAAATGGTGAACCGAAAAAGGGGGAAATGAAAAGACAAAGCCAAAACCAAAATTGGAACCCGGAAGAATTAAGCGAAAATTGAGAGCCATCCCACACCCGTTGGAATTTTACTAGAGTAAAAAGTACAGAAATTGAGTTTTTGCAATATAATTGTGTTGAAATGCTTGTAAACAAGTATATGAACTCCTAAAGTTTGATTAAAACTTGTTTTGCGGTCCGTTTTGTAGAGGTTTCGGAAGCGGGTCTAAATAGGCTTTACAATGGACCCGTTTGAATTTTAACTGAGTAAAAAGTACATAAATTGAGTTTTTGCAATATCATCGTGTCAAAATGCTCGTAATCAAGTATATGAACTCCTAAAATTTGATAAAACCTTGTTTTGCGGTCCGTTTGTTATAGGTTTTAGTCTTGCGGGTCTAAATAGGCCTTAGAATGGACCCATTGGAATTTTAACTGAGTAAAAAGTACAGAAATTGAGTTTTTGCAATATAATCATGTCGAAATGCTCATAATCAAGTATATGAACTCCTAAAATTTTATTAAGCGTTGTTTTGCGGTCCGTTTGTTATAGGTTTCAGTCGAGCGGGTCTAAATAGGACTTATAATGGACCCGTTGGAATTTTAACTGAGTAAAAAATATAGAAATTGTATTTTTGCAATATAATCGTGTTGAAATGCTCGTAATTAAAAATATGAACTCCTAAAATTTGGTTAAAACTTGTTTCACGGTCCGTTTTGTAGAGGTTTTGGACGAGCGAGTCTAAATAGGCCTTACAATGGACCCGTTGGAATTTTAACTGAGTAAAAAGTACAGAAATTTAGTTTTTGCAATATATCGTGTCGAAATGCTCGTAGTCAAGTATATGAACACCTAAATTTTGCTTAAAACTTGTTTTGTCGTCCGTTTTGTAGAGGTTTCGAACGAGCGGGTCTAAATAGGCCTTACAATGGACCCGTTGAAATTTTAACTGAGTAAAAAGTACAGAAATTGAGTTTTTGTAATATAATCATGTTGAAATGCTCATAATCAATTATATGAACTCCTAAAATTTGGTTAAAACTTGTTTCGCGGTCCGTTATGTTGAGGTTTCGGACGAGCGAGTCTAAATAGGCCTCACAATGGACCCGTTGGAATTTTAACTAAGTAAAAAGTACAGAAATTGAGTTTTTGTAATATCATTGTGTCGAAATGCTTGTAATCATGCATATAATTCTTAAAATTTGATAAAACCTAGTTTTGCGGTCCGTTTGTTATAGGTTTCAGTCTTGCGGGTCTAAATAGGCCTCACAATGGACCAGTTGCAATTTTAAATGAGTAAAAAGTACATAAATTGAGTTTTTGAAATATAATCGTGTCGAAATGCTCGTAATCAAGTATATGAACTCCTAAAATTTGATAAAACCTTGTTTTGCGGTCCGTTTGTATAGGTTTCGGTCGAGCGGGTCTAAATAGGCCTTATAATGGACCCGTTGGAATTTTATCTGAGTAAAAAGTACATAAATTGAGTTTTTGCAATATCATCTTGTAGAAATTCTCATAATCAAGTATATGAACTCCTAAAATTTGATAAAACCTTGTTTTGCAGTCCGTTTGTTATAGGTTTCAGTCTTGCGGGTCTAAATAGGCCTCACAATGGACCCGTTAGAATTTTAACTGAGTAAAAAGTATAGAATTTGAGTTTTTGCAATATAATCATGTTGAAATGCTCGTAATCAAGAATATGAACTCCTAAATTTTGGTTAAAACTTTTTTCGCGGTCCGTTTTGTAGAGGTTTCGGACGAGCGAGTCTAAATAGGCCTTACAATGGACCCGTTGGAATTTTAACTAGGTAAAAAGAAAAGAAATTGAGGTTTTGCAATATATCGTATCGAAATGCACGTAGTCAAGTATATGAACACCTAAATTTTTCTTAAAACTTGTTTTGTCGTCCGTTTTGCAGAGGTTTCGGACGAGCGGGTCTAATTAGGCCTTACAATGGACCCATTGGAATTTTAACTGAGTAAAAAGTACAGAAATTGAGTTTTTGTAATATAATCATGTTGAAATACTCGTAATCAAGTATATGAACTCCTAAAATTTGGTTAAAACTTGTTTCGCCGTCCGTTATGTAGAGGTTTCGGACGAGCGAGTCTAAATAGGCCTTACAATTGACCCATTGGAATTTTAACTAAGTAAAAAGTACATAAATTGAGTTTTTGTAATATCATTGTGTCGAAATACTTGTAATCAAGTATATAACTCCTAAAATTTGATAAAACCTAGTTTTGCGGTCCGTTTGTTATAAGTTTTAGTCTTGCGGGTCTATATAGGCCTCACAATGGACACGTCGGAATTTTAACTAAGTAAAAAGTACATAAATTGACTTTTTGAAATATAATCGTGTCGAAATGCTCCTAATCAAGTATATGAACTCCTAAAATTTGATAAAACCTTGTTTTACGGTCTATTTGTTATAGGTTTCGGTCGAGCGGGTCTAAATAGGCCTTATAATGGACCCGTTGGAATTTTAACTTAGTAAAAAGTACATAAATTGAGTTTTTGCAATATCATCTTGTCGAAATTCTCGTAATCAAGTATAAGAACTCCTAAAATTTGATAAAACGTTGTTTTGCAGTCTGTTTGTTATAGGTTTTGGTCTTGCGGGTCGAAATAGGCCTCACAATGGACCCGTTTGAATTTTAACTGAGTAAAAAGTACAGAAATTGAGTTTTTGCAATATAATCATGTTGGAATGCTCGTAATCAAGTATATGAACTCCTAAAATTTGGTTAAAACTTGTTTCGCGGTCCGTTTTGTAGAGGTTTCGGACGAGCGAGTCTAAATACGCCTTACAATGGACCCATTGGAATTTTAACTGAGTAAAAAGTAAAGAAATTGAGTTTTTTCAATATATCGTGTCGAAATGCTCGTAATCAAGTATATGAACTCCTAAAATTTGATAAAACCCTTTTCTGGTGGTCCGTTTGTTACAGGTTTTGTACGAGCGGGTCTAAATAGACCTTAAAATGGATCTGTTGGAATTTTACTTGTTTAAAAAGTACAAAAATTGAATTTTTGCAATATAATCGTGTTGAAATACTCTTAATCAAGCATATAAACTCCTACAATTTGATTAAAACTTGTTTCGCGGTCCGTTTTGTCGAGGTTTCATACGAGCGGGTCTAAATATGCCTTACAATGGACCCGTTGGACTTTTACTTGAGTAAAAAGTACAAAAATTGAGTTTTTGCAATATAATATTGTTGAAATGCTTGTAATCAAGTATATGAACACCTATAGTTTGATTAAAACTCTTTCACGGTCCGTTTTGTAGAGATTTCTGACGAGTGGGTCTAAATAGTCCTTACAATGGACCCGTTGGAATTTTAACTTAGTAAAAAGTACATAAATTGAGTTTTTGCAATATCATCGTGTCGAAATGCTCGTAATCAAGTATATGAACTCCTAAAATTTAAGTAAGCCTTGTTTTGCGGACCATTTTTTATAGGTTTCAGTCGAGCGGGTCTAAATAGGCCTTATAATGGACCCGTTGGAATTTTAACTGAGTAAAAAGTACATAAATTGAGTTTTTGCAATATCATCGTGTCGAAATGCTCGTAATCAAGTATATGAACTCCTAAAATTTGATGAAACCTTGTTTTTGTGGTCTGTTTGTTATAGGTTTCGGAAAAGCGAGACTAAATAGGCCTTACAATGGATCTGTTGGAATTTTCCTTGAATAAAAAAGTATAGAAATTGAATTTTTGCAATATAATCGTGTTGAAATACTCGTAATCAATCGTTTGAACTCCTAAAGTTTGATTAAAACTTGTTTTGCAGTCCGATTTGTAATGGTTTCAGACGAGCGTGTCTAAATATGCCTTACAATGGACCCGTTGGAATTTTACTTGAGTAAAAAGTACAAAAATTGAATTTTTGCAATATAATCGTGTTGAAATGTTTGTAATCAATTATATGAACTCCTAAAGTTTGGTTAAAACTTGTTTTGCGGTCCATTTTGTTGAGGTTTCAGACGAGCGAATCTAAATAGGCCCTACAATGGACCTGTTGGAATTTTAACTGAGTAAAAAGTACAGAAATTGGGTTTTTGCAATATATCGTGTCGAAATGCTTGTAATCAAGTACATAACTCCTAAAATTTGATAAAACCTAGTTTTGCGTTCCGTTTGTTATAGGTTTCAGTCTTGCGGGTCTAAATAGGCCTCACAATGGACCCGTTGGAATTTTAACTATGTAAAAAGTACAGAAATTGAGTTTTTGAAATATAATTGTGTCGAAATGCTCGTAATTAAATATATGAACTCCTAAAATTTGATAAAACCTTGTTTTGCGGTCCGTATGTTATAGGTTTTGGTCGAGCGGATCTAAATAGGCCTTATAATGGACCCGTTGGAATTTTTACTGAGTAAAAAGTACATAAATTGAGTTTTTGCAATATTATTTTGTCGAAATTCTCGTAATCAAGTATATGAACTCTTAAAATTTGATAAAACCTTGTTTTGCGGTCCGATTGTTATATGTTTCGGTCTTGAGGGTCTAAATAGGCCTCACAATGGACTCGTTGTAATTTTAATTGTGTAAAAAGTACAGAAATTGAGTTTTTGCAATATAATCATGTTGAAATGCTCGTAATCAAGTATATGAACTCCTAAAATTTGGTTAAAACTTGTTTCTCGATCCGTTTTGTAGAGGTTTCGAACGAGCGAGTCTAAATAGGCCTTACAATGGACCCGTTCGAATTTTAACAGAGTAAAAAGTACAGAAATTGAGTTTTTGCAATATATCGTGTTGAAATGCTCGTAGTCAAGTATATGAACACCTAAATTTTGCTTAAAACTTGTTTTTTCGTCCGTTTTGTAGAGGTTTCCGACGAGCGGGTCTAAACAGGCCTTACACTGGACCCGTTGGAATTTTAACTGAGTAAAAAATACAGAAATTGTGTTTGTGCAATATAAACGTGTTGAAATGCTCGTAATCAAGAATATGAACTCCTACTATTTGATTAAAACTTGTTTTGCTGTCCGTTTTGTAGAGGTTTCGGACGAGCGGGTCTAAATAGGCATTACAATGTATCAGTTGGAATTCTTACTGAGTAAAAAGAATAGAAATTGAGTTTTTGCAATATATTTTGTCGAAATGCTCGTAGCCAAGTATATGAACACCTAAATTTTTCTTAAAACTTGTTTTGTCGTCCGTTTTGTAGAGGTTTCATACGATCGAGTTTAAATAGGCCTTACAATGGACACGTTGGAATTTTAATTGAGTAAAAAAATACAGAATTTGTGTTTTTGCAATATAATCGTGTTGAAATGCTCGTAATCAAGAATATGAACACCTACTATTTGATTAAAACTTGTTTTGCGGTCCGTTTTATAGAGGTTTCGGACGAGCGGGTCTAAATAGGCATTACAATGGACCAACTAGAATTCTTACTGAGTAAAAAGTACAAAAACTGAGTTTTTGCAATATCATCGTGTCGAAATGCTCGTAATCAAGTATATGAACTCCTAAAATTTGATAAAAACCCTTTTTTGTGGTCCGTTTGTTATAGGTTTCGGACGAGCTGGTCTAAATAGACCTTACATGGATTCGTTGGAATTTTACTTTAATAAAAAGTACAAAAATTGAATTTTTGCAATATAATCGTGTTGAAATACTCGTAATCAAGCATATGAACTCCTATATTTTGATTAAAACTTGTTTCGCGGTCCGTTTTGTAAAGGTTTTTGACGATCGGGTCTAAATAGGCCTTACAATGGACCCGTTGGAATTTTACTTGAGTAAAAAGTACAGAAATTGTGCTTTTGCAATATAATCGTGTTGAAATGCTTGTAATCAAGTATATGAACACCTAAAATATGATTAAAACTTTTTTCGCGGCCCGTTTTGTAGAGATTTTGGACGAGCGGGTCTAAATAGGCCTTACAATGGACCTGTTGGAATTTTATCTGAGTAAAAAGTAAATAAATTTTGTGTGGAACTAATGTTTTGATATAATAATTGAAAAATGTTTTGGACTGATTTAAAAAGTATTTAAAACAATTTCCAAAGTCCAAATATTCTGAAACTATGTTTAGGGATGTTTTTAAATGGGTTTTTAATGTGTTTCAAAGCCAAACTTCTCAAACCTGTCCAAGTGTTTCGAAACACCATAAGGCGTTTCGAAACAGGGGATTCCAGTAGCATATTCGTTTCGAAACGTGTTTCAAAACGGGATTTCCTTGGACTTGATTTTTGCCCAGCGTTTCGAAACGGGCTAGGCCGTTTCGATACGCCCACGTGGCAATGACCACAACGGTCATAAACCCCAACGGCTATCTTCCCAACTAACTTTTAAATGCAGGCGTTTCGATACGGGCTTATAGCGTTTCAATACGCGTTCCGAAACGGCAAGGGGGTGTTCCGAAACGGGTACCCTGACAGACTGCAACGGCTCTTTCTACATTGAGAGTGTTTCGAAACGGCCTCGAGCGTTTCGAAACGGGGAGCTGCAGAACTGCATTTATGGTGGGAATAAAGTCCTCAACGGCTCCAATTTGATCCCAACGGCTAGTAACGGCTACAAACTCATTTGGGAGTATAAAAGGGACCTCCATGCATCAAGAGAAGGCTAATGCTCAAATTGTCAAACATCAAATGATCAAACATTGTCTTAGTGCCTAGATTGTCAATCCTTGTATAGACAAACACTAGTGAGCCAAAATTGTCAAATTTGCTCAAGTGTTTTAGGTTTTGGGTGAGTGCTTCATTGTGCAAACAAACTCCTATTAGAGGGTTATAAGTTTGCTTTGTTTATCTCTTGTAAAGAGGGTTTCAATCAAGGCTTTGGGTAGAAAGCTTGATTGGTTGTAAGGGTTTCCTCCTAAGCCTAGAAAAGGGGACGAATCAATTAGTGGATTGATTGTGAAATCCTTAGTGGGTAGCTAAGGTAGTGGATGTAGGTGCTTATTAGAAGACCGAACCACTATAAATCTTTGTGTCACATTTCTTTTTAGCTTCCTTTACCCTTCCACCCAAATATCCACCTCTCCACCACTTGGTGAGCATAATCGGTTGAACTAATCGAGCCCCACACAACTCAACAATTGGTATCAGAGCTTGGCTCAATCGAAGAGGATTAACATCCTATTGAGAAGATCCGGCAAGCTCGATCACTAGTTCATCAACCGGCTCAAATGGCACAATCCATAGACAAACCACCATTCTTCGACGGAACATTCTATGCCCTTTGGAAGATAAAGATGAAGTTCTTCATCAAGTCTAGAGATTACAAGCTATGGGACATAGTTGAAGATGGTCCGTTCGTGCCTCAAAGGAGCAAAGCAGAATGGAGTGCCGACGATCGCAAGAAGATGGAGCTCAATTGCAAGGCCTTGTACATCTTGTTTTGTGCTTTTGGCCCATCCATCTATGAGAAGATGTCTTCTTGTGAGAGTGCCAAGGAGGTATGGGACAAGCTTGAAGTCACATACGAGGGGACCGATGAAGTCAAGGAGACCAAGATTGGGCTCCTAACCTTAGAGTATGAGAACTTCAAAATGAATCCGGAGGAAAACATCGAGAAGACGTTTGATAGGTTCTCCACCATCACCAACGGTCTTAAAGGTTATGGAGAAGCCATCCCGGAGGAAAAGCTTGTCCGAAAGCTCATCTACTCACTTCCCGAGTCTTGGGACTCAAAGAGGACTGCCATCATCGAAGCCAAAAATTTGAAGACTTTGAAGCTTGATGAACTTATGGGGTCTCTTCTCACTCATCAAATTATGAAGAAGAACAAGGAAGAGGAGAAGAAAAGGGAAGAAATTAGAGCTATGAGAGAGAAGAAAATCAAAGGGCTTGGCATCAATGCTAGTGCCATGGCTCTCAAATCCTCCACTTGCCATCATGTCTACTTAAGTGAAGAGGAGGATGAAGAAGAAGAGACAGTTCATCTCTTCAAGAAGTGTGACCCGTTCATGAAGAAAGCCTTGAGAGAGCTTGAACGAGAACCTAAGAGAAAGGATAGGGCAAGCACTTCAAGCCATAAGAAGAAGGCACATTTGGCTACTTGGAGTGATGAAGACTCCACCGACGATGAACAAGCCAACCTTTGCCTTATGGCCATCGAAGAAGATTCAAGGGTAACTTCTAATTCATCTACTTCATGTTCTTATTCCTTCGATGAATTACAAGATGCCTATGATGATTTGGTTTTAGATTTTAAAAGCCACATTTTGAAAAACAAAAAATTGGTTTCAAAGTTAAAAATTCAAAATGATTTGCTTTCTAAAACCAAACTTGAACTTGAAGAAAAACTTGAAGAGTTTGAATTAAAATGTTTTGATTTACAAAAATTGCTTCAAAATGTTCAAGAAGAAAAAGATTTGATTTCCAAAGAGCTTGAAAAGAAAAACAATTTTGGAAAATCAAATTTTTATGTTAGACAATCTAGTGCCCCTAGATTTAAAAATGGTAAATGTTTTAGAAGTGTTTGGGTCCCAAAAGGATTAACTACTTCAATTAAAAAGGATGACATTGAAAAATGGATTCCTAAGGGGTCAAAAATTTGTGCTACTAACGTTCATGGATCCAAAGCAATTTGGATACCAAAAGTTACTTGATTGTCTTTTGCTAGGTGTGATGGAGATGTTCAAAAAGTCAAACATTGAGGGGGAGCTCCATGCACACAAGGAAGAACACTTGAAGAAGGAAGGCTTCACATCCTACCTTGAGTTCAAGTGTGGTAAAATTCTAGTTGTTTTGATTTTATTTGTTTATCTTTGTTTAAATTCAACTAGATGATCATATATGTTGTGACTAACACTTGGATGATGCTTTGAGTAAGGGGGAGCCATTTTAAAACCAAATTCTTACTTTTGTCAAACTTTTACCTCTATTGTTATTTTTGAACTTAATGTTTTAAATTCTTTTTGATATAACAAAAAGGGGGAGAAATGGTTTGAAAATTTGAATTTTCAAATGAATAAGGTGGAGCTTTATTTGATTTCATATCTTTAGTCTCTTATTCACATTTTTAAAGTTAAAGGGGGAGAATCCCAAACAATTTTTCAAGAGAGTTTTATTATATCAAAAAGGGGGAGATTGTGGAACTAATGTTTTGATATAATAATTGAAAAATGTTTTGGACTGATTTAAAAAGTATTTAAAACAATTTCCAAAGTCTAAATATTCTGAAACTATGTTTAGGGATGTTTTTAAATGGGTTTTTAATGTGTTTCAAAGCCAAACTTCTCAAACCTGTCCAAGTGTTTCGAAACACCATAAGGCGTTTCGAAACAGGGGATTCCAGTAGCATATTCGTTTCGAAACGTGTTTCGAAACGGGCTTTCCCTGGACTTGATTTTTGCCCAGCGTTTCAAAACGGGCTAGGCCGTTTCGATACGCCCACGTGGCAATGACCACAACGGTCATAAACCCCAACGGCTATCTTCCCAACTAACTTTTAAATGCAGGCGTTTCGATACGGGCTTATAGCGTTTCAATACGCGTTCCGAAACGGCAAGGGGGTGTTCCGAAACGGGTACCCTGACAGACTGCAACGGCTCTTTCTACATTGAGAGTGTTTCAAAACGGCCTCGAGCGTTTTGAAACGGGGAGCTGCAGAACTGCATTTATGGTGGGAATAAAGTCCTCAACGGCTCCAATTTGATCCCAACGGCTAGTAACGGCTACAAACTCATTTGGGAGTATAAAAGGGACCTCCAAGCATCAAGAGAAGGCTAATGCTCATATTGTCAAACATCAAATGATCAAACATTGTCTTAGTGCCTAGATTGTCAATCCTTGTATAGACAAACACTAGTGAGCCAAAATTGTCAAATTTGCTCAAGTGTTTTAGGTTTTGGGTGAGTGCTTCATTGTGCAAACAAACTCCTATTAGAGGGTTATAAGTTTGCTTTGTTTATCTCTTGTAAAGAGGGTTTCAATCAAGGCTTTGGGTAGAAAGCTTGATTGGTTGTAAGGGTTTCCTCCTAAGCCTAGAAAAGGGGACGAATCAATTAGTGGATTGATTGTGAAATCCTTAGTGGGTAGCTAAGGTAGTGGATGTAGGTGCTTATTAGAAGACCAAACCACTATAAATCTTTGTGTCACATTTCTTTTTAGCTTCCTTTACCCTTCCACCCAAATATCCACCTCTCCACCACTTTGTGAGCATAATCGGTTGAACGAATCGAGCCCCACACAACTCAACATTTTGTTTTTGCAATATAATCATGTTGAAATGCTTGTAATCAAGTATATGAACTCCTAAAATTTGATAATACCTTGTTTTTGTGGTTCGTTTGTTATAGGTTTCGGAAGAGCGGGTCTAAATAGGCCTTACAATGGATCCGTTGGAATTTTCCTTGAATAAAGAGTACAGAAATTGAATTTTTGCAATATAATCGTGTTGAAATACTCGTAATCAAGCATTTGATCTCCTAAAATTTGATTAAAACTTGTTTCGCGGTCCGATGTGTAGAGGTTTCAGACGAGCAGGTCTAAATAGGCCTTACAATGGACCCGTTGGAATTTTACTTGAGTAAAAAGTACAGAAATTGAGTTCTTGCAATATAATCGTGTTGAAATGCTTGTAATCAAGTATATGAACTCCTAGAGTTTGATTAAAACTTGTTTCGCGGTCCGTTTTGTAGAGATTTCGGACGAGCGGGCCTAAGTAGGCCTTACAAAGGACCCGTTGGAATTTTAACTGGGTAAAAAGTACATAAATTGAGTTTTTGCAATATAATCATGTTGAAATGCTCGTAATCAAGTATATGAACTGTAACACCCTGTTTTTGGGCCTAGATGTTTTAGACATCGGATCGGACCGGTCGGGAACGGTTCGAATCGCGTAAGGTGAGTTTAACGAATCAAGGATCGAGATAGGATAAAATTGTGATTAAAATTGCTAAAATCCTCTAAAAATAGGATTAAGAGGTTGGTCAAATCAATTTTACAAAAAGGGATTTGGAAATTGGACATTTTGAGTAGTGACCAAATTGTAAAGTTTCAAAACTAGGAAAAATGTGATTTTAAAGGTGGAAGCCAAAATCTTAGAATCTTTAGGGGGCTTTAAGTCAATTTAACGTTTCTTCAAATATATTACTTGTGTTTTAAATGGATTTTAATTAAAGGATTTTAATTAAAATAAGATATTAATTAGTTGTAACACCCCAATTTTGGGCTTAGAAGTTTTGGGTTTGGACCGGATCGGTCGGGTTGCGGTTCGAATATAAAAGGGTGAATTTAGGAAAGCCTAGTTCAGGTTGCATTAAAAATATGGAAAAATGTCTTAAAATCCTCTTTTATTATATATAAGAGAAAGGTGAAATCAATTTTAGAAAATGAGGTTTGGAAGAGTGACATTTTGGGTTAGTGACCAAAATGTAATTTTCGTAAACTTGGTGACTGTTTTAAAAAGGATTGAAACTTTGAATCTTTAAGGAGCTATTTACCCAAAGGAGTTTCTCCAGATTTTTCTTAAATATTAAAGGATTAATTAATGGTTTTAAAATAAAAGAAAAGGGAGGGAAAGATATTTTGGCTTTTTCAACTAACTTTTCCCAAATGCCATTTTCCTTTTCTCTCAACTTTCTCTCAACCCAAACACATTTCTCCAGCACATTTTCCCTCTGATTTTGACATCCAAATATGAGATTTTAATCCTCTTTTGATCTCTAATCATCTCTTCAACAAAACCTTGGCATTTGCTTATTGGATTTTCAAGATTTTGGTTCCAAAAAGGGAGAAAACTCAAGTTTAGAGGTATAAACGTCCTTCTCTTCTAAATTCTCAGTTCTTTACTGAAATTCCCAAGTTCTCAATCCTTGATTTGTGTTTTATTAAAGGTTTTACAATTGTGTTCTTGATCTTGGCTTTAAAATGCAAGATTTGCTTTAATTTTGATGAAATTCGTATGATCTGATTGGGCACTGTTTTGAGATGTCATTTTGATGTAAAATGAATGTATAATTGATGAGAAATTGAGGTTTAATCAATGCAATCCCGGATAGGTTGATTTTCCTAAGTTTTGCTTGAGTTTTTGGTTGTTTTTGGAGTGATCTTGATGATCTGTTGTAGCTGGAGGTATAAGGACGTGGTTAGATCCTTTTTGGATGTTAATTGGTGTTTAAGGATGTTTAGAATTGATGGATCTTGGCTGGGTAGTGTTGTGGAGTTGTTTGGAGGTGATTTCGGTTGTGTTTGGTAGGCGAAATGTGAGTGTTGATGTGAGCAGCGAGTTTAGATGTCTTGGTTGAGGGTATTAATGCATGATGATGCATTAATCTACTGTTTTGATGTGTTTAAAACAAGGGAGACATCTTCGGATCCTTGTGGTGTTGATCCGGAAGCTTGATTGGTGTTTCGGCAAGTGGCGAAACGGAATCGGTGAGTGGTTTTTGGTTTTCAGCTTTGAAACCAATGTTTTGAAGGTTTGGGAGCTTAGTTTAAGTCTAAGCAACTTAGCTAAGCTCAAGAGTAAGTTTTCGGAAAAACTCTCTTGTTGATGAACCATGAGTTGGTTGAATGCAATGTGATTTGTTTGCATGTTTTAAATTCTGTTTTGAAAGCATGTTTTAGCATGTTTAATTGCTGAGATTATAACCCATGTGTTGAAGGATGCTCAAGGTAAGAGATCCTTGTTTTTTGAACATTGTTAAATGTGGTTTTGATGCCTAATGATGCATGATGTTTATGGCTTTGTTAAATGCTTTAAAACAGTGAAATATTGTTGTTAATGATGCATATTGGCAAGTGATATTTGTGAATGGTTAAGAACACTATGGTGGTTAAAAGTCCATAGGTGGTTCTTGTGTTAAGAACAACATGGTGGTTAAAAGTCCATGGTTGATTCTTGTTAAGGTCACTAAGGTGGTTAAAAGTCCTTGAGTGAGCCTTGTAAGGTCACAAAGGTGGTTAAAAGTCCTTGTGTGAGCCTTGTGTATTTAAGAACACCATGGTGGTTAAAAGTCCATGGGTGATTCTTGTTTTAAGGTCGCAAGGTGGTTAAAAGTCCTTGTGTAGACCTTGTGTATTTTAAGAACATCATGGTGGTTAAAAGTCCATGGATGATTCTTGTTAAGGACACAAAGGTGGTTAAAAGTCCTTGTGTGGTCCTTGTGAATTGTAAGATCACAATGGTGTTTAAAAGTCCATGTGTGAGTCTTATGTTGATTGAATTGTGAAATGGAAAGATCATGATTATCACTTGAGGCCAATATGACATGTTTATATTTGAAGCATGAGATGCTTGTTTTAAATGCTATGTGCATGTATAAATGTTGTTTTGAACTAAGGTTTACAAAAGTGTTTTATAAATGCATTATTGTGTTGTTTTAAATGAGCATTCCTCACTAAGCTATGTGCTTACGCTCTCTCTTTTCTTAAACCAATAATGCAGAGCATTAAAGTGCATTGAGGGCATCAAGGAGGTCAAGAAATCCAAGTGGTGAACTAAGCTCATGTATGGTGAAAGTTTCTTAAACACTATTAGCTTTTGGGCATTTGGCAATGGGGAACCTATGTTGATGTTTTGGGAGATGTTTTGGACTCCTTATGTTGGTTTTATGTTGTTGATGATGTTGGAACATGTAATTGGCCTCTTGGTATTTGTTTTGGTGATTTGAGGATTGCATGATTTGCTATATAGGATTCTTGCCTATAGATTTGGGGTTTTTCATGTTTGATGCCATGCTTATGAATTGTTGATGCCAATATGTTCCTTATGCATGTAATGTCTTGCCGATATATTTTGGTTGCCTTTGGAGCATGTTTGATGGGTCAATTGTGTGTTAAACCAGCTGAAATTCTGCAATCTGGGCAGCCTGTTTCGGAACAGGTGCTGCCGTTTCAGAACAGGGGGCCTAAAATGGCCTAGGCGTTTCGAAACGGGCAGGGCTGTTCCGAAACAGTTTGGCCACTGCCAGGCCCTGTTGCGCAACGCGTTTCGGAACGATCCCGCGTTTCGGAACAGGCTCTCCCTATTTCGAAACACCCGAACGTTGGGCACTGAAATTGTTGGTTAAATGTTTTGAAATCCTTGCGTTTTGGTCCTGAATCTTGTTTATGCAATTGAATGAGTTTGAGATGTCCATTTGAGCTGAAATTTGACAGAGAAGCATGAAACATGACTAATTTCATAATGGTAACTCAAAAGTTGGTTAAGTCCTTCTAATTTCCAGAATTTACATTTTGGTCCCTAAACTTGTATGTTGTGCAATTAAGTCCCTGAATGTTTTCCGAATGCGCTGATCTTTGAGTATGTCGATTGTATGAACACATCTAGGGTTAAGGTGCATTTAGATAAGATTAAAAAGAAAAAAAAGGGTCGTTAATCAAGGTTGACTTTCGGGTTGACTTTGGTTTTCCCCGTGTAAACTTCTTAATTCGGGTTAAATGTCTAGGCCGGGTTAAGGGGGTTACATTAATTGTTAGTTAGTGGATTCTGATTTTACGTAACTACCAATTCCCTCTCATTTTAGCCAAACACCATTTTCTCTCATTTTTCCAAAATTCTTTCTCCCAAAAGTTCTCTCAACATTTTCTAAATCAATTTCAAGAGATCTTCCTTAATTCTTCAAGATTTTTGCAAGGAAAACTTGTCATATATTGAAGGAAGCAAGGATTGGAGGTAAATCTCGTTCTTAACCTCTAATCTAAGTTCTTTATTGAAATTCCCAAGATATTTGGCTTCTAATAACTATTTTTGATTGAGTTTTTAATATAGTTTTGATTTGAGATCAAAATCTTGTAAAATGTGAGTGAAATCTTGATTTTCGGACTTGATGAGTTGGGCACTGTTTTGTGTTGAATCTAATTGATTTTTAAGTTGATTTATATGTTAAGATGATGTGTTATTAACATAGATCCCGAAATCCTTGAGATCCTTGAGTTTCTTGGTAGTTTTAAGTGTGATTTTGGGGTGTAATGGTGGAATTGTGATTGCTGGAGGTATAAGGATGAGTTAGGATGTTTAATAGATGTGTTTTGATGTTGTTAATGCTTTGGAAGTGTTGCATGATGGCTGGGCTTGGTTTAGGAGGCAATCAATTGGGTTTTCGGTTGTGTTGGAAGGGTATTTTGGTGTAGTTTGAGTGGGCAACGAGTCTAAGGGTTGTTGCTGGTGTTAGAATGCATTTTAATGCATTTAGATCTCTGTTTTGTTGGTGTGAAAATAGGGGATCTTGATAAATAGGCTAACGAGGTGATTTTGGAAGCTCCGGAGGTGTAAATTTCCGTGTCGACGAACAAGGATTCGCGTACTGGTGAGTGGAAATGCAATTTCCTGCTTTGTAACGCTTTGGTGTACTCTTGGGAGCTTAGTGTAAGCTTGATATGCTTAACTAAGCTCAGGTGTAAGTGTTTCGGTAATCCCTCTCTTGGAAATGTGTTAAGTTGGTTGAAAATGCATTTGATGTGAGAGTGGTTTTGTCTACTGTTTTTAAGCATGGTTTAATACTGGATTTTAATGTCATTATGTTAAGGATGCCCTAGGTAAGTGATCCTTGGTTTTCATATGAAAATGCATATGATGTTAAGCATGTGTGCTTGTGGAAATGACATTGTGGTTATGCTTGAAAAACAGTGAATTAATGTGGATAAATGATTATATTGGCAAGTGATGAAATGGTTTTTGGTTACTTTAATCAGATATAATTAGCCAGCTATAGGATTGGGTGCACCGTGAATAAAGTCGCCTTGGATGTTGAGGGGTTGTGATTGTGCCGTAATCTCCATCCAAGTACCCTAACGATTGAGGTTAAGATCACAACGGTGAATGGTTAGTCTCGTGTGTGAGCCTTGTGCATGTGTCCCATACTCTCGTTAGTGGAATTATACAACTACCAATGAGTGATGTTGAGGGGTTGTGATTGTGCCATTAGTCTCCATCACGGGTGTCGAGGGGTTGTGATTGTGCCATTTGTCTCCACCTTGTGTAGTCCAGTAGTTTGTATGAAGCGTGAGGGACAACGCTTGTAATTCGCGTATCCGATTGTGTCTTATGTTGAAATGATTTGTGGACTATCACTTGGAAGCCAATATAATGTAAATGAACTAAGTGAAGCATGAGATGCTTGTAAATGATGCAAGGGGTGCATGAGAAATATGTGTATGATGCAAGAATGCATGTGATGCTTGTTAAAGCATGAGCAAAGGTTTATTTGTTGTTGTAATTGATGCATATGTGCATGAGGTTTCAAAAGTGCATTGAAGTCTAGAGAAGACTTGTTTTATAAAGGGCATGTGTTGTAAAGTGTTGCTTTTGCGAGTCATGAGTTATGCATTGATGAATGTTGTCTAGCGATCCTCACTAAGATTATTGCTTACGCTCGTTTGTTTCATCAATGCAGAAAATGAACATTTGGAGGCAGCTCAAGAGCAAGAGGAACCCAAGGTTTTGCTAAAGAAATGTATGTGGTTCACCCTTAGTGTAATAAAAGGCAATGGGTGGGAATTTATACTTTGGAATGTTTGAGAATGTTTCTTTTACTTTGAGCATGCTGGTTTGACTATATTTGAATTGTAAATGGCCTTTGGAGTTTGGATTTTGGTTTATTTGGAGTTTTGACTTGTTATGGTTTTGGGTGAGATAGGAAGCATGCCTTTAGTGCCTTTGCTTGGGTATTTGTTGCTAAGTTTAGGCTATAGCTTCGATATGATGATTGTTGATATGTATCCTTGATGTATGCATGATGTGGCATGTCTCGGGGTTGATTCGAGTATAAAAAGCATGAAAAACCAACAATTTTTGCTGTCATAGTGCAGGGTGTATCGAAACACCCTTAATCATTTCGAAACGGAGGCCTATAATGGCCATAGCATTTCGGAACAACTGAAGGTGTTTCGGAACAGTTTGGCCACGAAGAGGCCTGTTTCGATACCGGTCTCGGAACATACCCAAGTACTGAAACGGTCAACACCGTTTCGATACTACGTTTCGATACAAGGGTTTGGTGTTCCGAAACGGATGACCGTTGGATGATGTTTTTGAATTGCTTTATGTTTCCATGTTTTACATTTTAGCCTTGAATGTCGTGGATGCAATTGCTTGAGCTTGGAATGTTCTTTTTTAGTTGAAATTTGACATAGGAGCATGTAATATGATTAATCACATAATGGTAAGCTTAAAATCTATTAAGACCTCATATTTTCTAAAAATTACATTTTGGTCCCTAAAATGTGTAAATCATGCAATTGAGTCCTTAAATGTTTTCTGATCGCTACGTCCTTCTCTCCTAGAATTCTCGAGTAATCACATATGCTTAATATGCATTTATAAAAGAAAAAAAGAAAAAAAGGTCGTTAATCAAGGTTGACTTTCGGGTTGACTTTGGTTTTCCCCGTGTAATCTTCGTAGTTCGGGTCAAACGTCTAGGCCGGGCTAAGGGGGTTACATGAACTCCTAAAATTTGGTTAAAACTTGTTTCGCGGTCCGTTTTGTAGAGGTTTCACGAGCGAGTCTAAATAGGCCTTACAATGGACCCGTTAGAATTTTAACTGAGTAAAATGTACAGAAATTGAGTTTTTGCAACATCATTGTGTCGAAATGCTCGTAATCAAGTATATAACTCCTAAAATTTGATAAAACCTTGTTTTGCGGTCCGTTTGTTATATGTTTCAGTTGAACGAGTCTAAATAGGCCTTATAATGGACCTGTTGGAATTTTAACTGAGTAAAAAGTACATAAATTGAGTTTTTGCAATATCATCTTGTCGAAATTCTCGTAATCAAGTATATGAATTCCTAAAATTTGATAAAACCTTGTTTTGCGGTCTGTTTGTTATAGGTTTCGGTCTTGCGGGTCTAAATAGGCCTTACAATGGACCCGTTGGAATATTAACTCAGTAAAAAGTACAAAAATTGAGTTTTTGCAATATAATAATGTTGAAATGCTAGTAATCAAGTATATGAACTCGTAAAATTTGGTTAAAACTTGTTTCACGGTCCGTTTTGTAGAGGTTACAGACGAGCGAGTCTAAATAGGCCTTATAATGGACCCGTTGGAATTTTTACTGAGTAAAAAGTATAGAAATTGAGTTTATGCAATATATCGTGTCGAAATGCTCGTAGTCAAGTATATGAACACCTAAATTTTGCTTAAAACTTGTTTTTTCGTTTGATTTGTAGAGGTTTCGGACGAGCGGGTCTAAATAGGCCTTACATTAGACCCGTTGGAATTTTAACTAAGTAAAAAATACAGAAATTGTGTTTTTGCAATATAATCGTGTTGAAATGCTTGTAATCAAGAATATGAACTCCTACTATTTGATTAAAACTTGTTTTGCGGTCCAATTTGTAGAGGTTTCGGACGAGCGGGTCTAAATAGGCATTACAATGGAACAGTTGGAATTCTTGCTGAGTAAAAAGTATAGAAATTAAGTTTTTGCAATATAATCGTGTCGAAATGCTCGTAATCAAGTAAATGAACTCCTAAAATTTGATAAAACCTTGTTTTGTGGTCCGTTTGTTATAGGTTTAGGTAGAGCGGGTCTAAATAGGCCTTACAATAGACCCGTTGGAATTTTAACTGAGTAAAAAGTACATAAATTGAGTTTTTGCAATATAATTGTGTCAAAATGCTCGTAAGTAAGTATATGAACTCCTAAAATTTGATAAAACCTTTTTTGTGGTCCGTTTGTTATAGGTTTCGGACGAGCAGGTCTAAATAGGCCTTACAATGGACCCGTTGGAATTTTATCTGACTAAAAAGTACATAAATTGATTTTTTTGCAATATATTGTGTCTAAATGCTCGTAGTTAAGTAAATGAACACCTAAATTTTGCTTAAAACTTGTTTTGTCGTCCGTTTTGTAGAGGTTTCAGACGAGCGGGTCTATATAGGCCTTACAATGGACCCGTTGGAATTTTAACTGAGTTAAAAAATAAAGAAATTATGTTTTTGCAATATAATCATGTTGAAATGCTCGTAATCAAGAATATGAACTCCTACTATTTGATTACAACTTGTTTTGCAGTCCGTTTTGTAGAGGTTTCGGACGAGCGGGTCTAAATAGGCATTACAATTGACAAGTTGGAATTCTTACTGAGTAATAAGTATAGAAATTGAGTTTTTGCAATATAATCGTGTCGAAATGCTCGTAATCAAGTATATAAACTCCTAAAATTTGATAAATCCTTGTTTTGTGGTCTGTTTGTTATATGTTTAGGTAGAGCGGGTTTAAATAGGCCTTACAATGGACCCGTTGGAATTTTAACTGAGTAAAAAGTACATAAATTGAGTTTTTGCAATATCATCGTGTCGAAATGCTCGTAATCAAGTATATGTACTCCTAAAATTTGATAAAACCCTTTTTTTGTGGTCTGTTTTGTAGATGTTTCGGACGAGCGAGTCTAAATAGGCCTTACAATGGACCCGTTGGAATTTTAACAGGTAAAAAGTACAGAAATTGAGTTTTTGCAATATAATCATGTTGAAATGCTCGTAATCAAGTATATGAACTCCTAAAATTTGATGAAACCTTGTTTTGCGGTCCGTTTGTTATAGGTTTCGGAGGAGCGGGTCTAAATAGGCCTTACAATTGACCCGTTGGAATTTTAACTGAGTAAAAAGTACAAAAAATGAGTTTTAGCAATATAATTGTGTTGAAATGATCGTAATCATGTATATGAACTCCTAAAAGTTGATTAAAACTTGTTTCGCGGTTCGTTTTGTAGAGGTTTCGGACGAGCGGGTCTAAATAGGCCTTACAATGGACCTGTTGGAATTTTAAATGAGTAAAAAGTACAGAAATTGAGTGTTAGCAATATAATCGTGTTGAAATGCTCGTAATCAAGTATATGAACTCCTAAAATTTGATTAAAACTTGTTTCGCGGTTCGTTTTGTAGAGGTTTCGAACGAGTGGGTCTAAGTAGGCCTTACAATGGACCCGTTGGAATTTTAACTGAGTAAAAAGTACAAAAATTGAGTTTTTGCGATATAATCGTGATGAAATGCTCGTAATAAAGTATATGAACTCCTAAAATTTTATCAAACCTTGTTTTGCGGTCCGTTTGTTATAGGTTTAGGACGAGCGGTTCTAAATAGGCCTTACAATGGACCCGTTGGAATTTAACTTGAGTAAAAAGTACAGAAATTGAGTTTTTGCAATATAATCGTGTTGAAATGCTCGTAATCAAGTATATGAACTCCTAGAATTTGATTAAAACTTGTTTTGCGGTCCGTTTTGTAGAGGTATCGGCCGAGCGGGTCTAAACAGACCTTACAATGGACCCGTTGGAATTTTAACTGAGTAAAAAGTACAGAAATTGAGTTTTTAAAATATATCGTGTCGAAATGCTCGTAGTCAAGTATATGAACACCTAAATTTTTCTTAAAACTTATTTTGTTGTCCGTTTTGTAGAGGTTTCGGACGAGCGGGTCTAAATAGGCCTTACACTGGACCCGTTTGAATTTTAACTGAGTAAAAAATATAGAAATTGTGTTTTTGCAATATAATCGTGTTGAAATGCTCGTAATGAAGAATATGAACTCCTACTATTTGTTTAAAACTTGTTTTGCGGTCCGTTTTGTAAAGGTTTCGGATGAGCGGGTCCAGATAGGCATTACAATGGACTAGTTGGAATTCTGTGAAACCGATATTTTAATTTTGATATAACTAAAGAACCTAAAGACTAAATTGAAAATGTCAAAACGAATTTTTAAGTCCTCAAACATCCCCATATGATTTAAAGAATATGCCCAAGTTAAAAACTAAGCTTTCCAAATATTTTCTAAGTATTCTTAAAGCCGAAACAGTGTTTTTCGAGTCCCTGTTTCGAAACGGTCTACGACGTTTTGAAACGGTTTTTGAAACTGTCAACCCATGTTTCGAAACAAATATCGAAACATTTTCAACACTGCCAACCCATGTTTCAAAACAAGTATCGAAACGGCTTTAGAACATAGAGAACCCGTATCGAAACGACATCAAGTGTTTCGAAACGGTTCTTCATTTGATTTGAAAAATATGACCATTGCAAGTTTTTAACTAATATTTTCAGAAACCGTTAAGGCGTTTCGGAATGAGTTCAAGCCGTTTAGGAACGACCCTTGAAAGTGGCAAAAGTGTTTCGAAACGGGTAAAACCGTTTCGATACGGGCTCTTAAATGCACCCCAACGGCTCTTTCTATTTTGGTCTGTTTCAAAACAGGGTCGGGCGTTTCGAAACGGGTGGTTGCAGACTGCATTTATGGAGGTGAGATAACACTCCCAACAGCTCTATTGATGAATGCAACAACCACAACGGCTAGAAATCAATGAGAAGGTATAAAAGGGACCTCTAAAAGCTCCAGCAACAACTATTGATCCAAAAGCAAACATCCAAATATCAAATCCAAGCATTTGTGCCTAAATCCAAATATTGTCTAGAAACCCCAATTGTAATTTTCATTCTTATCTTTTTCAATTGGGTTGAGTGCTTGTAATTGGGCTACAATTTGTATTGAGAGATACTTTCTTAGCCATCAAAATCTTTTTTTTATTTGTGTGAGGATTGTGTTAAATTTTGGGTAGAAAATTTAACCGAAAAGTGTAAGGGTTACCTCCTTAGCCTAGAAAAGGGGAAGAGCAATTAGTGGAATTGTTGCAAATCCTTAGTGAAGCTAAGGTAGTGGATGTAGAGTTCATTTGGAACTTGAACCGCTCTAAAATTCATTGTCTATCTTTTTAATTTGCAATTTCCACCACCTAAACCTTTAAAAATCCAATTCACCCCCTCTTGGTTCATTTCGATCATTCGATCCACTCAACAATTGGTATCAGAGCCTACCTCTTTGAGGATTAACAACCACAAGAGGAGTTCCTAGGAAGAGTGTAATCATCCAAAAATCAAGAGATGGCTTCAACCTCCGGTTCAGGCATGTATGAGTCTCAATCCACTACAAAGCCACCCTTCTTCAATGGTGACAACTATCCGTTTTGGAAGAATAGAATGAGGCTCTTCATCAAGTCCAATGACTACATGGTTTGGGATGTGATTGAAGATGGCCCATACATTCCATTGAAGCAAGATAGTGAAGGCAAGATGGTCTTGAAGAAAAAGGTGGAGATGAGTGAAGAAGAAAGGAGAAAGATCCAAATAAATGACAAAGCTCTCCACATGCTCTTTTTTTCATTCAGTCCGGACATCTATTCCAAAGTGTCATCCATTGAGAGTGCCAAAGAAGTGTGGGATACTCTTGAGACTACCTATGAGGGAACCAATGATGTCAAAGAAACTAAGATTGGAATTCTCAATCTTAGGTATGAAAATTTCAAGATGGAGCCCGATGAGACGGTGTCCAAGATGTTTGATCGATTCTCCACAATAGTCAATGGGCTCAAAGGATTTGGAGAGACAATACCGAAAGACAAGCTTGTCCGGAAGATACTTTATTCACTTCCCGAATCTTGGGATGGGAAGAGAACCGCCATCATTAAACCTAAAAATTTGAAGACTTTAAAGCTTGATGAGCTAGTGGGTTCTCTCCTTACACATGAGATTATGAAGCAAGGAATGGAAGAAGAGAAGAAGAAAGAAGAGAAGAGAGTAGAAAAGCTAGAGGTTGAAAAGAAGAAGAAGATGGGAATAGTTCTCAAAGCTTCACTACTTGAGGAGAGCTCTTCTAGTGAGGAGGATGAGCTAGAAGAATTGGCTATGATAGCCAAACGATTCTCACGCTTTATGAGGTCCAACCGGGGAAGAAAAATCCAAAGAAAAATGGACTTCAAAAGTAAGAACAAAGAAGAAGCAAGGGATCAAATCATTTGCTTTGAGTGCAATAAACTCGGTCACATACGTTCGGAGTGCCCTCGACTCAAGAAGAAGGGCTTTGAGAAGAAGAAGAAGCTCAAAGCCAAGCTTGATACTTGGAGTGATGAGGAGTCATTGGAGGATGACGAACAAGAAGTGGCCAACCTTTGCCTCATGGAACTTGAGGAAGATTCCTCTATGGTAACCTCTAACTCATCATCTTTTGATTTTATATATGATGAATTAAATGATGCATATGCTAAGTTGCAAGAGGTCTATGATGAATTAGTTGAGAAATATAAGGAGTCGGTCATTAGGAATAAGAAAATCATTTTGGAACTAAATGAGAAAAATGACTCACTCTCTCAAGCTAATTCAAAATTTGAGAAAAAAGATATTAGGGTTGAAAGATGAACTAAATTTTTTTCAAGATGAAAATGTTGATCTTAATAATCTTTTATCTCAATGTAATAGTGAACACCAAAAAGTGTTAGATGAGCTTAACAAGCTCAAGGAGTCCTTTAAAAATGTTGGTAGTGTGAAGCATGAAATTGGTGAATCTTCTAAAACAAACCAACTCAAGAAAAGGACTAATAACTACAAACAAGGTAGTCTTCCTAGACATAGAAGAACTAAAAGAATTAGAAGTGTATGGGTTCCTAAGGAACTTGTAAAATCTAATAACGTTATTGCTATGTCATCTTGGATTCCTAAGGGAACCAAGGTTTTGGGAGCTAACACTCATGGACCCAAAATGATTTGGGTACCAAAAACAAAAGCTTAATATCTTTTTTTGTAGGGGGGAGCATCGCTACAAGGCCAAAGCACAAAGTCAAAACTCATGGTACCTTGATAGTGGATGCTCAAGGCATATGACCGGAGATAAGAGTAGATTCATGGATCTAAAGCCAAAGAGTGGATGAGTGGTGACATTTGGTGACAACTCCAAAGGCCACATTAAAGGTATTGGCCCCATAGGTAATCACTCTACTATTCTCATTGAAAATGTCTTGTATGTCGATGGTCTTAAACATAACTTATTGAGCATGAGTCAATTGTGTGATAAATGATTTAATGTTTTATTTGACAAAAATGGATGAAAAATTGTTGACATTAAATCTAATAATATTATGCTCATAGGTCATCACATAGGGAACATATACATGGTGCATCTAGATTACATACATGCATCCCATGCATGCTTAGTAGCACAAAATGAAAATGATGCATGGTTGTGGCATAGGAAACTAGGACATGCTAGCATTAGTGTTTTAGAAAAACTAGTTTCCCTTGATCTAGTTAGAGGTTTACCCAAGATTACATTTTCAAATGATAAAATTTGTGATGCATGCTCTAAGGGTAAACAACATAAGTCTTCCTTTAAATCCATTAATGATGTTTCTACATGTAGATGTTTACAACTAATCCATATGGATTTATTTGGGCCAATTAGGACTATGAGCTTGGGTGGTAAGTCTTATGCATTTGTACTTGTTGATGATTTTTCTAGATTTACTTGGGGTTCTATTTTTAAGTACTAAAGACGAGGCTTTGGAAAAATTCATCACATTTTCAAAACTAACCCAAAATGATCTTGAACTTAAAATTTCACATATTAGAAGTGATCATGGAACCGAGTTTCAAAATTTAGGGTTTAAAGATTTTTTGAATGAAAATGGTATTAGCCACAATTTTTTGGCTCCACGAACTCCTCAACAAAATGGGGTAGTTGAGAGGAAAAATAGAACTTTGCAAGAAATGGCTAGAACCATGCTTTATGAAAATAATTTACCTAAATATTTTTGGGCGGAAGCCACAAACATCGCCTGCTATATTGTTAATCGAGTAATGATTAGGCCAATTTTAAAGAAAACACCTTATGAGATTTTAAAATCTAAAAAGCCTAACATTAGCTACTTTCACCCTTTTGTTTGCAAGTGTTTTGTTTTAAATAATGGAAAAGACAACTTAGGTAAATTTGATGCAAAAAGTGATGAAGCTATTTTCATAGGATATTCTTTAACCTCTAAAGCCTATCGAGTATTTAACAAGAGAACTTTAGTAGTAGAAGAATCTATACATGTTGTATTCGATGATAACCTCCTTCCAAGGAAGGATTCTTGTGATGATGATGATGTAGGAATCATAAATGCCTTTGATGGAGGACAAACTTCAAAGGAGGATGAGATTCCAACAACAAAAGAAGAGGACACACAAGATCCACCTCTTGAAGCCTTGAAGGACTTGGCTCTTGAGGAAAAGGAAGTGAGCTACCCAAGGGAGTTCAACTATGTCAAAGATGGTGAAATCTTGGGTGATCCATCCAAGGGGGTAACCACTCGATCTTCTCTTAGATTAATGAATCATGTTGCATTTATCTCATGCATAGAGCCTAATAATATAAAAGAAGCATTGAAAGATGATTTTTGGATTATGGCTATGCAAGAAGAGTTAAATCAATTTGAGAGAAGTAACGTTTGGACATTAGTTGATAGGCCTAGTAATCAATCTACCATAGGAACTAAATGGGTCTTTAGGAACAAGCTAGATGAGAGTGGTAACATTGTGAGAAATAAAGCTAGACTAGTAGCACAAGGTTACACTCAAGAAGAGGGAATATATTTTGATGAAACATATGCACCCGTAGCTGGAATGGAAGCCATTAGGATGTTGCTTGCATATGCATGTTATCATAATTACAAGCTTTTTCAAATGGATCTTAAAAGCGCGTTTTTAAATGGTTTTATAATTGAAGAAGTGTATGTGGAACAACCACCGGGTTTTGAAGACTCAAAATTTCCAAATCATGTTTTCAAACTCACTAAAGCTCTTTATGGTTTAAAACAAGCTCCTAGAGCTTGGTATGAAAGACTTTCAAACTTTTTAATTGAAAAAGGTTTTGAAAAAGGTAAGGTGGACACTACACTTTTTATAAAAATGTATAAAAATGACATCTTAGTAGTTCAAATTTATGTTGATGATATTATTTTTGGTTCTACTAACGAATGTCATTGCCAAGAGTTTGCTAAGCTAATGCAAGGTGAATTCGAGATGAGCATGATGGGGGAGCTCTCATTCTTTTTGGGACTCCAAATCAAGAAAAAAGAAGGATGGCACCTTCATCAATCAAGCAAAGTACATAAAGGATATGCTCAAGAAGTTTGGCTTAGAGAATGCAAAGCCTCAAGCCACACCTATGAGCTCATCTACAAAGCTTGACAAAGATGAAGGAGGTAACTGTGTTGACTCTAAGCTTTACCGTTCTATGATTGGATCATTGCTTTACCTTACCGCAAGTAGACCGAATATCTTGTTTAGTGTTTGCTTGTGTGCTAGGTTCCAAGCTAGTCCTAGAGAGTCTCACCTTATAGTCATTAAGAGAATCTTTAGGTACCTTAGGGATACTCCTTGTTTAGGTCTTTGGTACCCTAGAGACTCCACCTTCAACCTTCATGCTTATTCGGATGCGGATTATGGGGGATGCAAAATTGATAGGAAGAGTACTTCGGGAACTTTTCAATTCCTAGGTAGTATGCTCATATCTTGGTTCTCTAAGAAACTAAATATTGTAGCCTTATCTACCACCGAAGCTGAGTACATATCCTTAGGGAGTTGTTGTGCTCAAGTCCTTTGGATGAAGCAACAACTCTTAGATTATGGTATTAAAGTTGAAACCATACCCCTAAAATGTGACAACACTAGTGCTATATGTTTAACAAAAAATCCCATCCAACACTCTAGAACCAAACACATAGAAATAAGGCATCATTTCATTAGAGATCATGTCCTTAAAGAAGATGTGGTTATAGAGTATATAGACACCTTAAATCAATTAGCGGACATATTTACAAAACCTTTAGACAAAGAGAGTTTTTGGTCCCTTAGGAGAGAGTTAGGTCTAGCTAGCCTATCTTGACCTTTTAAGACCTCTTTTGTGCTTAAAATTGCTTGATCTTGTGAAATGCCATATTTATGTGTTTTTACTCCTAATTTCATCCATGCCTATAGCTAGGGGGAGTATGTTTATGTTTGCATATGTTTTTCCTGCTCATTTATGTCTTTCATGCATGTTAGACCTTAGAAAAATTCAATTTTCTGCACTTTTAGAGCCTCATCTGCACTTCCTGGCCCAGGTGTATCGAAACGGGTCAACCTGTTTTGATACGGATGCTTTAAATTCATGTATGAGAGAAGGGCGTTTCGAAATGCCTTAACATGGTTTCGAAACGTTTTGGCTACTACCAAGGGGTGTATCGAAACGAGTTTCGATATGAGTCAACGTAGATTCAATACGGTCAAACCTGTATCGAAACAGTCAGCTGGAGTTCTAAAAATGGTCAAACTCTCGTGCCTGCGTTTTGGAACGGTCAAGCCCGTTCTGAAACGGTTTCGCGGACTGCTTTGAGAAGGGCTTCTAATGTTACAGTTACACTTTAATTAAAACTCTCCAAAACCCTAAAAACCCTAGTTTCAAATTTTTCCTATAAAAACCCTCTAAACCTCTTTGTTTTTCACCAAATCTTGAGGGGTTTTTCTCTAAAACACAAGTCTAAGCAAGATTCAACAATATTGTGCAAGGATTTTCTTCCATTCATCCAAAATCCCAAACTAAGGTATTTTTCCTCTTTTTCTTTTTCCTTCAATTTCTATTCGAATCTTAGGTTAGAAAATTTATTTTTGTATAGTTTCTATGTTTTTATGCTTGGGTTTTTCATATCTTGTAAAAAAATTTCAAAATCTTCAATTTTCTGATTCGAATATAAAAAATTTTACTCGTATTTTTTTTCTGTTTTTCTCTTAAAATTTTTGTGTTTTTATTTTGGTTTGTTTATTTGCTTTAAAAACTTGTTTTTAAACCTAAGTGGAATTTATCATTGGATTGAATTACGAAATCTATGCATACACTCAAATTTTTTATATCGCTTGCTTGCTTGTATTTTTAGGATGACGGAGAATGTTAACAAAAAGCGTAAGTCCGTTCAATCTGGTGAATCGAGTATACGTCCAAATCTCGCCCTGCTCTTTTAAAAATCTCTTCGAACTACAAAGTTGAGAGAACGTTTCAAATATGTCAAGGAGTACGAAGTTCGTCGTGAGCGTGTGATTGATCTCAACTTCCTTAACTCCGAGCGATTTCTTTTCCGTTACCTCCAGCATTTGAAAGATTGGGATTTTCTTGGCTTGTTGAGCATCCCGGACATTTGCTACAAACACATGGTACTTCTCTTTTTCTCCAATGCTCACCTTATCAACGATGAAACAAATTCCGAAGTTGTTGGGATTGAATCTTATATTTTGGGAAAAAAGTTTGTTGTTAATGTCCCTCTCTTGGAGTCTACATTTTCTCTTAAGGATGTAGGAATTGAGAATGAGAGTCACTTTGGTTCTTACACCGGTCAAGTGCTTACTTTGGATGCGCACGATCATTTCCTCCATTTTATGGTCTCATGGTTCATTCGCCCCTCCGGAGGTAAATATTCTCACATCCGTCAAGTTGACTATTTTTGGCTTGAGTGTTTCTGTCGTGGTGAGCACCCTAATCTTGCTAAGATCATATTTTCCGAGATGGTTAACAATATTAAGCTTCGTGACACCGATGCCTTGAAGTCTTTCACTTATGGAACGGTCTTAAGTCACATCTTTAGCAAGCTTGGTCTCGATTGCACCTACGACTCTCCGGAACCCCGCAAGTCAAAAATTGGTGAGTCCTCTCTCTGTAAGTCAGGTTTTCACTATGTGAACAATGCTTGGGCACGTGTTGATAGGGAAGCACCTCCTCCTCCTCCCGTTGAACCTCAACCACAAGCTCAAGTTGGAAACAATGAAGCTCTCACGGCTCTCATTACCGAGCGGTTCAATGCCATGGACACTAACATGGCTTCGAGTTTTGGTGCCATCAACACTCGCTTGCAAAATGTAGAGGATCGACTCCAATCCCTTGAGAATTCGCACTCGAACATGGATATGTCCTTCTCTACCTTCTATGGCCAATGGATGAAGTTTCTTCGTTCTCAAGTCAAGAGCGATGATGAGACTTCAGATGATGATGGTGACGACGAGGCCTAGGATTTTCATGACATATCATACTATCTATGCATTTTAGGATTAAGTTTGCATCTTTATTTCCATTATGTTTCATGAACCTATGCTTTTGATCTTATTTGGGATTATGCTTTGAATTCTATGTTGAAGATTTATGTTTTGGATATTTTAATTTTATGAATTAATATTATTGTTGCTTATTGCCTATTGCTTAATGCTTATTGTTACTAACTCTATCTCTTCTCTATGAGCCTTGTTTATTGGTTTTTGATCTAACAAAAAGGGGGAGAAGAAATTTAAGAGCCAAAAATTCGTTTTTAAATGTTTAAAGTGTTTTTAAGTTTTAAAACTTGAACTTCAAAGTTAAAACCTTTTTAAAACTTTAAAAACCTATCTTAAATTAAGGGGGAGTTAGAATGTGTTCAAAATTTTCAAAACTCTTAAAAATTCTAACTTTGGTTTTGTTATATCAAAAAGGGGGAGATTGTGAAACCGATATTTTAATTTTGATATAACTAAAGAACCTAAGGACTAAATTGAAAATGTCAAAACAAATTTTTAAGTCATCAAACATCCCCATACGATTTAATGAATATGCCCAAGTTAAAAACTAAGCTGTCCAAATATCTTCTAAGTGTTCTTAAAGCCGAAACAGTGTTTTACGAGTCCCTGTTTCGAAACGGCCTAGGGCATTTCGAAACGGTTTTTGAAACTGTCAACCCATGTTTCGAAACAAGTATCGAAACATTTTCAACACTGCCAACCCATGTTTCGAAACAAGTATCGAAACGGCTTTAGAACATAGAGAACACGTATCGAAACGACATCAAGTGTTTCGAAACGGTTCTTCATTTGATTTGAAAAATATGACCGTTGCAAGTTTTTAACTAATTTTTCAGAAACCGTTAAGGCGTTTCGGAACGAGTTCAAGCTGTTTCAGAATGACCCTTAACAGTGGCAAAAGTGTTTCGAAACGGGTAAAACCGTTTCGATACGGGCTCTTAAATGCACCCCAACAACTCTTTCTATTTTGGTCCGTTTTGAAACAGGGTCGGGCGTTTCGAAACGGGTGGTTGCAGACTGCATTTATGGAGGTGAGATAACACTCCCAACGGCTCTATTGATGAATGCAACAACCACAACAGCTAGAAATCAATGAGAAGGTATAAAAGGGACCTCTAAAAGCTCCAGCAACAACTATTGATCCAAAATCAAACATCCAAACATCAAATCCAAGCATTTGTGCCTAAATCCCAATATTGTCTAGAAACCCCAATTGTAATTTTCATTCTTATCTTTTTCAATTGGGTTGAGTGCTTGTAATTGGGCTACAATTTGTATTGAGAGATACTTTCTTAGCCATCAAAATCTTTGTTTTATTTGTGTGAGGATTGGGTTAAATTTTGGGTAGAAAATTTAACCTAAAAGTGTAAGGGTTACCTTCTTAGCCTAGAAAAGGCGAAGTGCAATTAGTGGAATTGTTACAAATCCTTAGTGAAGCTAAGGTAGTGGATGTAGAGTTCATTTGGAACTTGAAACACTCTAAAATTCCTTGTCTATCTTTTTAATTTGCAATTTCCACCACCTAAACCTTCAAAAATCCAATTCACCCCCTCTTGGTTCATTTCGATCATTCGATCCACTCAACAAATTCTTACTGAGTAAAAAGTATAGAAATTGAGTTTTTACAATATAATCGTGTCGAAATGCTCGTAATCAAGTATATGAACTCCTAAAATTTGATAAAACCCTGTTTTGTGGTCCGTTTGTTATAGGTTTAGGTAGAGCGGGTCTAAATAGGCCTTACAATGGACCCGTTGGAATTTTAACTAAGTAAAAAGTACATTAATTGAAATTTTGCAATATCATCGTGTCGAAATGCTCATAATCAAGTATATGAACGCCTAAAATTTGATAAAACCTTTTTTGTGGTATGTTTGTTATAGGTTTCGGACGAGCGGGTCTAAATAGGCCTTACAATGGACCCGTTGGAATTTTTTTGTTGAAGAAAATGGGCCTCATTCAAAACCCCTACTAACATCCCCAGGCACAAGTCTCGGAGTTCTCTAAAAGGGGAAAAGAGTGCCCTATATATATTTATGAAAAACGAGATGGGATCTCGCCAAGTACAAAGTTACGAATACAATCAGGGTAAAAGGAACCAAAAGACATGGAAGTCATGGTTCTAAGAGCGTGGGTAGCCAGGGTATGAGCCACTAAATTAGCCTCGCGGCTTACATAAAGAACATGCGCAAAAGGGAAAAAAAGACAGAGCGTCATGGGCTTGCAAAATCGTCGGTCCCATAGTGGAGAGATTAGGTCCCACATGGTTGAGTCTGTTCGCGAGAGAAGCACAGTCTGTCTCGAAAAGTTAGCGCCTCCATCCTTGAGACTGAGCAAAGGTGGTACCAGCAAGAAGGCCCACCCCTTTGGAAGTCACAACATCCAGAAAACTACCCAAGGGATAAGCCAAGCCCCCAACAATCGCGCTCGCTTCATCACGGGCCACAACTCCAACCGCTGCTGCACGAGTGGAGGGATCGTAAGCCCCGTCCACATTAATTTTAATGTACCCCGGAGGGGGATGCCTCTAGCGAGGAGGAGAGAGGGGTGAAGAAACCGGTGGGGAAGCAGAAGAAGAAGTATCATTGGAGTATTCTCGATGAAGACTAATAGAGTTGACGGCAATTAGCCACGAGGTTGCATATGACGGTTATGGACCCAGTCATTGCGTCGGTTCCAAATGTTCCATAGAGTGGTTAGAAAAAGCCCAAAGAGACCAGGAGATAGTTTGTGAGCACCCTCCTCCAGCCATTGGAGGCCAATGGTAGCTGTGCTGGCAAGCAAAGATCTTGGGAGGCCCACCAAACGAAGTGCCTCCGACGCACCAGGGCAGTCGCGAAGAGCATGGAGGATAGATTATGAGCTGGAATGACAGACGGGGCAGAGACCTGAGTCTGGTACAAAAGCCTGCAGACGTGTAACGCCCCGGTTTTGGGCTTAGAAGTTTTGGGCGTTGACCGGTTTGGTCAAAGTGCTGTTCGAATCTAAAGAGGTGAAATTAGGAAAGCCTAGTTCGGGTTGCATTAAAAATATGGAAAAATGTTCTAAAATCATCTTTTAATATAATTAAGTGAACTGTGAAATCAATTTTGAAAAATGGGTTTTGGAAGAGTGACATTTTGGCTAGTGACCAAAATGTAATTTTTGAAAGTTTTGTGACTGTTTTATAAAGAGTTGAAACTTTGAATCTTTAAGGAGCTATTATTCCAAAAGTAGTTTCTCCAGATTTTTCTAAGATATTTTGAGATTTATTCTGATTTTAAAACATATCAAAAGTGGAGGGAAAGGCCATTTGGCTATTTTCTTAACTAACTTCTCTATTTTCTTTCTCTCATTTTCTCTCAATCCAAACACTTGTTTTCCAGAGAGTTGTTTCTGATTTTCTCACCTAAAATCTTCCTTTCAATATTCTTTTGATTCCTAATCAACATATCTTCAAAACCTCATCATTTGCTAGTTGATTCAACAAGGTTTTTGATTCCAAAAAGTGGAGAAACACAAGTTTGGAGGTAAGAACGTCCTTCTCCTCTAAACTATCAGTTCTTTACTGAAATTCCCAAGTTCTCAACTCTTAATTGAAGTTTTATTAAAGGATTTTAAGTGGTGAAATGGATCTTGGCTTATAATGCAAGATTTGGTGATTTTTGATGATTTTCGTTAGATATGATTAATCTGTGATTTGAGGTGTGTTTTTGATGTTAAATGAACTCTAAATTGATAAGGAAATGAGTTTTGATTAATGCAATCCCGGATAGGTTGTGTTTCCTAAGTTTAGCTTGTGATTCTTGGATGTTTTTGTGGTGATCTTGTGGATCTGATGTTGCTGGAGGTATAAGGATGTTTATAGGTTGTTTTTAGATGTTAAATGGTGTTAATGGATGTTAGGTTTTGCTGGTTTATGGCTGGGCTTTGTTGAGAAGTGGTTTTGATGCCATTTCGGTTGTGTTTGGTGGCCGAAATTGGAGTGTGAATGAGAGCAGCGAGTTTGAGTGCTTTCATTGAAGCTTTTGATGCATGATGATGCATTAAATCTCTGCTTTAATGTGTTTAATCAGGGGAGGCATCTTTGGATCCAAGAGTTGTTGATCCGGAGGCTTGTTTTGGTGCTTTTGCTTGAGGCAAAGTGGAATCGGTGAGTGAAATTGGGTTTTCGGCTTTGAAACCAATGTCTTGGGAGCTTAGTTTAAGTCTAAACAACTTTGCTAAGCTCGAGTGTAAGTTTTTCGGAAATTCTCTCTAGTGGTGGCCATGATTTTGTTGTGATGCAATGTGGTTTATTGCATGTTTTGATTACTGTTTTGAAAGCATGATTTAGCATGGTATTTGCTGTTTTGATAAGCCATATGTTAAAGGAAGCTCAAGGTAAGAGTTCCTTGTTTTTGAACATTGATTAAATGTGGTTTGATGCTTTTAAGTGCATGATGAATATGGCTTGGTTTAATGCTTTAAAACAGTGGATAAATTGATGATAATGATGTATATTGGCAAGTGATGTTTTGAAAAGGTTAAGGTCACTAAGGTGGTTAAAAGTCCTTGAGTGAGCCTTGTTACTTAAGAACATCAAGGTGGTTAAAAGTCCTTGGATGATTCTTGTTACGGACACAAAGGTGTTTAAAAGTCCTTGTGTGGTCCTTTCCAAGGTGTTTAAAAGTCCTTGGGCTCAAGGTGTTTAAAAGTCCTTGAGGTGATTCAATTCATGGTGTTTAAAAGTCTATGGCCAAGGTGTTTAAAAGTCCTTGGGGTCAAGGTGTTTAAAAGTCCTTGAGGTGATCTAATTCATGGTGTTTAAAAGTCCATGGCCAAGGTGTTTAAAAGTCCTTGGGGTCCAAGGTGTTTAAAAGTCCTTGGGGTGAAAGTTGATGAACTTGTTTTCAAAGAAATGAAATGTATCACTTGAGGCCAATATGACATGTAATGAAATGAAGCATGAGATGCTTGTTTTAAGTATGCTTTTGAGCATGTGTAAATGATGATTTGAAGCATGTTTTATAAGTGTTTTATAAATGCATTATTGGTTGGTTTTATTGAGCATTCCTCACTAAGCTTTTGCTTACGCTCTCTTCCGTTTTCTTAATTCAATAATGCAGAACATTAGAGTACTTGAGGGCAACAAGGAGGGCAAGCATCCAAGTGGAAACAAAGCTCTAAGTATGGAAGGTTTTCTAAATACATTTTAGCTTTTGGTAATTTGGCAATGGGGGACCTATGTGTATGTTTTGGGAGATGTTTTGAACTCCCTAAGTATGTTGAATGTTGTTGAGAATGCTGGTTTTTGTGGTTGGCCTTTTTATGCTTGAATTGGAAGTTTATGCTTGAATGGCTTACTTGTGTAGGAAGTATGCCTATAGATTTGGGGCTTTTCATATATGTGGATGTTTTGATGAATTGTTGATGCAAGTATGTCTCATATATGTTGAATTGCATGTTGGCAAAGTTTGGTGGCATTTGGAGCATGATTGGTTGGTCAATTGCATGTTTAGGTATGCATTTTTGGGCAATCTGTGCAGGGTGTTTCGGAACAGCACCTACCGTTTCGGAATGGGTGCCTTATTTGTGCCCAGGCGTCCGAAACGGGAGGGGCCGTTCCGAAACGGAAAGGCCACTGCCAGACCCCCGTTTCGGTACGCGTTGCGGAACGGCCCCGAGTTTCGAAACGGGCTATGCCTGTTTCGGAACGGGTGACCGTTGGGGGCTGACATTGGCAGTTATATGTTTTGGAATGTTTGCGTTTTGGTCCTGAAACTTGTTTGTGCAATTGTATGAGTTTGGGAAGTCCTTTTGAGCTGAAATTTTACAGAGAAGCATGAAACATGATTAATTTCAAGATGGTAACTTCAATTTTGGGTTAAGTCCTTACAATTATCAGAATTTACAATTTGGTCCCTAAAGTTGTAAATTGTTCAATTGAGTCCCTGTTTGATCTCTGATGTTTGTGATCTTTTGGTATGTTGTTTGTGTGATCACAATTAGGTTTTAAGTGCATCTAGACAAGGTTAAAAAAAAGGGTCGTTAATCAAGGTTGACTTTGGTTTTCCCCGTGTGACTTTCTTAATTCGGGTCAACTTTCTTAATTTCGAGGACGAAATTTCTTAAGGGGGAGAGAGTTGTAACGCCCCGGTTTTGGGCTTAGAAGTTTTGGGCGTTGACCGGTTTGGTCAAAGTGCTGTTCGAATCTAAAGAGGTGAAATTAGGAAAGCCTAGTTCGGGTTGCATTAAAAATATGGAAAAATGTTCTAAAATCATCTTTTAATATAATTAAGTGAACTGTGAAATCAATTTTGAAAAATGGGTTTTGGAAGAGTGACATTTTGGCTAGTGACAAAAATGTAATTTTTGAAAGTTTTGTGACTGTTTTATAAAGAGTTGAAACTTTGAATCTTTAAGGAGCTATTATTCCAAAAGTAGTTTCTCCAGATTTTTCTAAGATATTTTGAGATTTATTCTGATTTTAAAACATATCAAAAGTGGAGGGAAAGGCCATTTGGCTATTTTCTTAACTAACTTCTCTATTTTCTTTCTCTCATTTTCTCTCAATCCAAACACTTGTTTTCCAGAGAGTTGTTTCTGATTTTCTCACCTAAAATCCTCCTTTCAATATTCTTTTGATTCCTAATCAACATATCTTCAAAACCTCATCATTTGCTAGTTGATTCAACAAGGTTTTTTATTCCAAAAAGTGGAGAAACACAAGTTTGGAGGTAAGAACGTCCTTTTCCTCTAAACTATCAGTTCTTTACTGAAATTTCCAAGTTCTCAACTCTTAATTGAAGTTTTATTAAAGGATTTTAAGTGGTGAAATGGATCTTGGCTTATAATGCAAGATTTGGTGATTTTTGATGATTTTCGTTAGATATGATTAATCTGTGATTTGAGGTGTGTTTTTGATGTTAAATGAACTCTAAATTGATAAGGAAATGAGTTTTGATTAACGCAATCCCGGATAGGTTGTGTTTCCTAAGTTTAGCTTGTGATTCTTGGATGTTTTTGTGGTGATCTTGTGGATCTGATGTTGCTGGAGGTATAAGGATGTTTATAGGTTGTTTTTAGATGTTAAATGGTGTTAATGGATGTTAGGTTTTGCTGGTTTATGGCTGGGCTTTGTTGAGAAGTGGTTTTGATGCCATTTCGGTTGTGTTTGGTGGCCGAAATTGGAGTGTGAATGAGAGCAGCGAGTTTGAGTGCTTTCATTGAAGCTTTTGATGCATGATGATGCATTAAATCTCTGCTTTAATGTGTTTAATCAGGGGAGGCATCTTTGGATCCAAGAGTTGTTGATCCGGAGGCTTGTTTTGGTGCTTTTGCTTGAGGCAAAGTGGAATCGGTGAGTGAAATTGGGTTTTCGGCTTTGAAACCAATGTCTTGGGAGCTTAGTTTAAGTCTAAACAACTTTGCTAAGCTCGAGTGTAAGTTTTTCGGAAATTCTCTCTAGTGGTGGCCATGATTTTGTTGTGATGCAATGTGGTTTATTGCATGTTTTGATTACTGTTTTGAAAGCATGATTTAGCATGGTATTTGCTGTTTTGATAAGCCATATGTTAAAGGAAGCTCAAGGTAAGAGTTCCTTGTTTTTGAACATTGATTAAATGTGGTTTGATGCTTTTAAGTGCATGATGAATATGGCTTGGTTTAATGCTTTAAAACAGTGGATAAATTGATGATAATGATGTATATTGGCAAGTGATGTTTTGAAAAGGTTAAGGTCACTAAGGTGGTTAAAAGTCCTTGAGTGAGCCTTGTTACTTAAGAACATCAAGGTGGTTAAAAGTCCTTGGATGATTCTTGTTACGGACACAAAGGTGTTTAAAAGTCCTTGTGTGGTCCTTTCCAAGGTGTTTAAAAGTCCTTGGGCTCAAGGTGTTTAAAAGTCCTTGAGGTGATTCAATTCATGGTGTTTAAAAGTCCATGGCCAAGGTGTTTAAAAGTCCTTGGGGTCAAGGTGTTTAAAAGTCCTTGAGGTGATCTAATTCATGGTGTTTAAAAGTCCATGGCCAAGGTGTTTAAAAGTCCTTGGGGTCCAAGGTGTTTAAAAGTCCTTGGGGTGAAAGTTGATGAACTTGTTTTCAAAGAAATGAAATGTATCACTTGAGGCCAATATGACATGTAATGAAATGAAGCATGAGATGCTTGTTTTAAGTATGCTTTTGAGCATGTGTAAATGATGATTTGAAGCATGTTTTATAAGTGTTTTATAAATGCATTATTGGTTGGTTTTATTGAGCATTCCTCACTAAGCTTTTGCTTACGCTCTCTTCCGTTTTCTTAATTCAATAATGCAGAACATTAGAGTACTTGAGGGCAGCAAGGAGGGCAAGCATCCAAGTGGAAACAAAGCTCTAAGTATGGAAGGTTTTCTAAATACATTTTAGCTTTTGGTAATTTGGCAATGGGGGACCTATGTGTATGTTTTGGGAGATGTTTTGAACTCCCTAAGTATGTTGAATGTTGTTGAGAATGCTGGTTTTTGTGGTTGGCCTTTTTATGCTTGAATTGGAAGTTTATGCTTGAATGGCTTACTTGTGTAGGAAGTATGCCTATAGATTTGGGGCTTTTCATATATGTGGATGTTTTGATGAATTGTTGATGCAAGTATGTCTCATATATGTTGAATTGCATGTTGGCAAAGTTTGGTGGCATTTGGAGCATGATTGGTTGGTCAATTGCATGTTTAGGTATGCATTTTTGGGCAATCTGTGCAGGGTGTTTCGGAACAGCACCTACCGTTTCGGAACGGGTGCCTTATTTGTGCCCAGGCGTCCGAAACGGGAGGGGCCGTTCCGAAACGGAAAGGCCACTGCCAGACCCCCGTTTCGGTACGCGTTGCGGAACGGCCCCGAGTTTCGAAACGGGCTATGCCTGTTTCGGAACGGGTGACCGTTGGGGGCTGACATTGGCAGTTATATGTTTTGGAATGTTTGCGTTTTGGTCCTGAAACTTGTTTGTGCAATTGTATGAGTTTGGGAAGTCCTTTTGAGCTGAAATTTTACAGAGAAGCATGAAACATGATTAATTTCAAGATGGTAACTTCAATTTTGGGTTAAGTCCTTACAATTATCAGAATTTACAATTTGGTCCCTAAAGTTGTAAATTGTTCAATTGAGTCCCTGTTTGATCTCTGATGTTTGTGATCTTTTGGTATGTTGTTTGTGTGATCACAATTAGGTTTTAAGTGCATCTAGACAAGGTTAAAAAAAAAGGGTCGTTAATCAAGGTTGACTTTGGTTTTCCCCGTGTGACTTTCTTAATTCGGGTTAACTTTCTTAATTTCGAGGACAAAATTTCTTAAGGGGGGGAGAGTTGTAACGCCCCGGTTTTGGGCTTAGAAGTTTTGGGCGTTGACCGGTTTGGCAAAGTGCTGTTCGAATCTAAAGAGTTGAAATTAGGAAAGCCTAGTTCGGGTTGCATTAAAAATATGGAAAAATGTTCTAAAATCATCTTTTAATATAATTAAGTGAACTGTGAAATCAATTTTGAAAAATGGGTTTTGGAAGAGTGACATTTTGGCTAGTGACCAAAATGTAATTTTTGAAAGTTTTGTGACTGTTTTATAAAGAGTTGAAACTTTGAATCTTTAAGGAGCTATTATTCCAAAAGTAGTTTCTCCAGATTTTTCTAAGATATTTTGAGATTTATTCTGATTTTAAAACATATCAAAAGTGGAGGGAAAGGCCATTTGGCTATTTTCTTAACTAACTTCTCTATTTTCTTTCTCTCATTTTCTCTCAATCCAAACACTTGTTTTCCAGAGAGTTGTTTCTGATTTTCTCACCTAAAATCCTCCTTTCAATATTCTTTTGATTCCTAATCTACATATCTTCAAAACCTCATCATTTGCTAGTTGATTCAACAAGGTTTTTGATTCCAAAAAGTGGAGAAACACAAGTTTGGAGGTAAGAACGTCCTTCTCCTCTAAACTATCAGTTCTTTACTGAAATTCCCAAGTTCTCAACTCTTAATCGAAGTTTTATTAAAGGATTTTAAGTGGTGAAATGGATCTTGGCTTATAATGCAAGATTTGGTGATTTTTGATGATTTTCGTTAGATATGATTAATCTGTGATTTGAGGTGTGTTTTTGATGTTAAATGAACTCTAAATTGATAAGGAAATGAGTTTTGATTAATGCAATCCCGGATAGGTTGTGTTTCCTAAGTTTAGCTTGTGATTCTTGGATGTTTTTGTGGTGATCTTGTGGATCTGATGTTGCTGGAGGTATAAGGATGTTTATAGGTTGTTTTTAGATGTTAAATGGTGTTAATGGATGTTAGGTTTTGCTGGTTTATGGCTGGGCTTTGTTGAGAAGTGGTTTTGATGCCATTTCGGTTGTGTTTGGTGGCCGAAATTGGAGTGTGAATGAGAGCAGCGAGTTTGAGTGCTTTCATTGAAGCTTTTGATGCATGATGATGCATTAAATCTCTGCTTTAATGTGTTTAATCAGGGGAGGCATCTTTGGATCCAAGAGTTGTTGATCCGGAGGCTTGTTTTGGTGCTTTTGCTTGAGGCAAAGTGGAATCGGTGAGTGAAATTGGGTTTTCGGCTTTGAAACCAATGTCTTGGGAGCTTAGTTTAAGTCTAAACAACTTTGCTAAGCTCGAGTGTAAGTTTTTCGGAAATTCTCTCTAGTGGTGGCCATGATTTTGTTGTGATGCAATGTGGTTTATTGCATGTTTTGATTACTGTTTTGAAAGCATGATTTAGCATGATATTTGCTGTTTTGATAAGCCATATGTTAAAGGAAGCTCAAGGTAAGAGTTCCTTGTTTTTGAACATTGATTAAATGTGGTTTGATGCTTTTAAGTGCATGATGAATATGGCTTGGTTTAATGCTTTAAAACAGTGGATAAATTGATGATAATGATGTATATTGGCAAGTGATGTTTTGAAAAGGTTAAGGTCACTAAGGTGGTTAAAAGTCCTTGAGTGAGCCTTGTTACTTAAGAACATCAAGGTGGTTAAAAGTCCTTGGATGATTCTTGTTACGGACACAAAGGTGTTTAAAAGTCCTTGTGTGGTCCTTTCCAAGGTGTTTAAAAGTCCTTGGGCTCAAGGTGTTTAAAAGTCCTTGAGGTGATTCAATTCATGGTGTTTAAAAGTCCATGGCCAAGGTGTTTAAAAGTCCTTGGGGTCAAGGTGTTTAAAAGTCCTTGAGGTGATCTAATTCATGGTGTTTAAAAGTCCATGGCCAAGGTGTTTAAAAGTCCTTGGGGTCCAAGGTGTTTAAAAGTCCTTGGGGTGAAAGTTGATGAACTTGTTTTCAAAGAAATGAAATGTATCACTTGAGGCCAATATGACATGTAATGAAATGAAGCATGAGATGCTTGTTTTAAGTATGCTTTTGAGCATGTGTAAATGATGATTTGAAGCATGTTTTATAAGTGTTTTATAAATGCATTATTGGTTGGTATTATTGAGCATTCCTCACTAAGCTTTTGCTTACGCTCTCTTCCGTTTTCTTAATTCAATAATGCAGAACATTAGAGTACTTGAGGGCAGCAAGGAGGGCAAGCATCCAAGTGGAAACAAAGCTCTAAGTATGGAAAGTTTTCTAAGTACATTTTAGCTTTTGGTAATTTGGCAATGGGGGACCTATGTGTATGTTTTGGGAGATGTTTTGAACTCCCTAAGTATGTTGAATGTTGTTGAGAATGCTGGTTTTTGTGGATGGCCTTTATATGCATGAATTGGAAGTTTATGCTTGAATGGCTTACTTGTGTAGGAAACATGCCTATAGATTTGGGGCTTTTCATATATGTGGATGTTTTGATGAATTGTTGATGCAAGTATGTCTCATATATGTTGAATTGCATGTTGGCAAAGTTTGGTGGCATCTGGAGCATGATTGGTTGGTCAATTGCATGTTTAAGTATGCATTTTTGGGCAATCTGTGCAGGGTGTTTCGGAACAGCACCTACCGTTTCGGAACGGGTGCCTTATTTGTGCCCAGGCGTCCGAAACGGGAGGGGCTGTTCCGAAACGGAAAGGCCACTGCCAGACCCCCATTTCGGTACGCGTTGCGGAACGGCCCCGAGTTTCGAAACGGGCTATACCTGTTTCGGAACAGGTGACCGTTGGGGGCTGACATTGGCAGTTATATGTTTTGGAATGTTTGCGTTTTGGTCCTGAAACTTGTTTGTGCAATTGTATGAGTTCGGGAAGTCTTTTTGAGCTGAAATTTTACAGAGAAGCATGAAACATGATTAATTTCAAGATGGTAACTTCAATTTTGGGTTAAGTCCTTACTATTATCAGAATTTACAATTTGGTCCCTAAAGTTGTAAATTGTTCAATTGAGTCCCTGTTTGATCTCTGATGTTTGTGATCTTTTGGTATGTTGTTTGTATGATCACAATTAGGTTTTAAGTGCATCTAGACAAGGTTAAAAAAAAGGGTCGTTAATCAAGGTTGACTTTCGGGTTGACTTTGGTTTTCCCCGTGTGACTTTCTTAATTCGGGTCAACCGTCTAGGCCGGGTTAAGGGGGTTACATTTGGTGGGTTTTCGGCTTTGAAACCAATGTCTTGGGAGCTTAGTTTAAGTCTAAATAACTTTGCTAAGCTCGAGTGTAAGTTTTTCGGAAATTCTCTCTAGTGGTGGCCATGATTTTGTTGTGATGCAATGTGGTTTATTGCATGTTTTGATTACTGTTTTGAAAGCATGATTTAGCATGGTATTTGCTGTTTTGATAAGCCATATGTTAAAGGAAGCTCAAGGTAAGAGTTCCTTGTTTTTGAACATTGATTAAATGTGGTTTGATGCTTTTAAGTGCATGATGAATATGGCTTGGTTTAATGCTTTAAAACAGTGGATAAATTGATGATAATGATGTATATTGGCAAGTGATGTTTTGAAAAGGTTAAGGTCACTAAGGTGGTTAAAAATCCTTGAGTGAGCCTTGTTACTTAAGAACATCAAGGTGGTTAAAAGTCCTTGGATGATTCTTGTTACGGACACAAAGGTGTTTAAAAGTCCTTGTGTGGTCCTTTCCAAGGTGTTTAAAAGTCCTTGGGCTCAAGGTGTTTAAAAGTCCTTGAGGTGATTCAATTCATGGTGTTTAAAAGTCCATGGCCAAGGTGTTTAAAAGTCCTTGGGGTCAAGGTGTTTAAAAGTCCTTGAGGTGATCTAATTCATGGTGTTTAAAAGTCCATGGCCAAGGTGTTTAAAAGTCCTTGGGGTCCAAGGTGTTTAAAAGTCCTTGGGGTGAAAGTTGATGAACTTGTTTTCAAAGAAATGAAATGTATCACTTGAGGCCAATATGACATGTAATGAAATGAAGCATGAGATGCTTGTTTTAAGTATGCTTTTGAGCATGTGTAAATGATGATTTGAAGCATGTTTTATAAGTGTTTTATAAATGCATTATTGGTTGGTTTTATTGAGCATTCCTCACTAAGCTTTTGCTTACGCTCTCTTCCGTTTTCTTAATTCAATAATGCAGAACATTAGAGTACTTGAGGGCAGCAAGGAGGGCAAGCATCCAAGTGGAAACAAAGCTCTAAGTATGGAAAGTTTTCTAAGTACATTTTAGCTTTTGGTAATTTGGCAATGGGGGACCTATGTGTATGTTTTGGGAGATGTTTTGAACTCCCTAAGTATGTTGAATGTTGTTGAGAATGCTGGTTTTTGTTGTTGGCCTTTATATGCATGAATTGGAAGTTTATGCTTGAATGTCTTACTTGTGTAGGAAGCATGCCTATAGATTTGGGGCTTTTCATATATGTGGATGTTTTGATGAATTGTTGATGCAAGTATGTCTCATATATGTTGAATTGCATGTTGGCAAAGTTTTGTGGCATCTGGAGCATGATTGGTTGGTCAATTGCATGTTTAAGTATGCATTTTTGGGCAATCTGTGCAGGGTGTTTCGGAACAGCACCTACCGTTTCGGAACTGGTGCCTTATTTGTGCCCAGGCGTCCGAAACGGGAGGGGTCGTTCCGAAACGGAAAGGCCACTGCCAGACCCCCGTTTCGGTACGCGTTGCGGAACGGCCCCGAGTTTCGAAATGGGCTATGCCTGTTTCGGAACGGGTGACCGTTGGGGGCTGACATTGGCAGTTATATGTTTTGGAATGTTTGCGTTTTGGTCCTGAAACTTGTTTGTGCAATTGTATGAGTTTGGGAAGTCCTTTTGAGCTGAAATTTTACAGAGAAGCATGACACATGATTAATTTCAAGATGGTAACTTCAATTTTGGGTTAAGTCCTTACTATTATCAGAATTTACAATTTGGTCCCTAAAGTTGTAAATTGTTCAATTGAGTCCCTGTTTGATCTCTGATGTTTGTGATCTTTTGGTATGTTGTTTGTGTGATCACAATTAGGTTTTAAGTGCATCTAGACAAGGTTACAAAAAAAGGGTCGTTAATCAAGGTTGACTTTCGGGTTGACTTTGGTTTTCCCCGTGTGACTTTCTTAATTCGGGTCAACCGTCTAGGTCGGGTTGTGGGTACCCATTGCCAAATCAAAGCTAAAGGAAAGATGTTGTTTTGAAATGAAATTGAGCTTGAATACTTGGATTGCTTACCTTGCTGGGCCTGACTTTGTTTTATTTGTGTTGTGATTGCATGGTAAAAGTATGGCACCAGGTAGAGAGTTACGAGGTAATGTGCGAGCTACGGCTCCTAATGAGAACGAGAATGAGGAAAACACGGGTAGTGCGGTGTTACCTCCTCCTCCACCTGGTGGTGGTGGTGCTGGGGCTGAGGAAGCTGGAGCTGCAGCTGGCGCTGGAGCTGCTGGACCTGGGGCTGGTCAGGGGCAAGCTATGCCTGATATGACGATGTTAGTGCAAGCTATTGCTGGTGCTTTTCAAGCAGCGGTAGCTGGGGCTCGTGGAGCGGGGCATCAGGAAGATGCTGGTGTCAGACTACCTTTGGAGCGTTTGCGCAGTCTTGGTGGGACTGAGTTCAGGGGTATGTCTGCTGAGAGTTCTGAAGCTTGGCTAGAGAGTACCAAGCGAATCTTGGGCCAGATGAGTTGCACTGATGTGCAGAAGCTGGGTTGTGTTGTGTCCTTGCTGCAGAAGGATGCGTATACGTGGTGGACAACCACTATTGCTGGGATGGCAGAAGCTGATGTGACTTGGACATTCTTTCAGAATGTGTTCAAGCGGAGATATCTTGGTGTGAGATATCTAGATGAGAAGAAGCGTGAATTCATGTCTCTTACCCAAGGGAGCATGAGTGTGGCTGAGTATGAGGTGCAGTTTGTGCGACTCAGTCAGTATGCACCGGAGCTGGTACCTGATGAGCGGGCAAGGTGCGAGAGGTTCCGTTATGGTTTAGAGACGGATGTAAAGATGTATTTGCTGGCCGCCGAGTATGATGATTTCGACGTGTTGGTGGGCCGAGCCAAGGATGTTGAGATGAACTTGGGTTTATCTGTGAGAGGTGCTGGAGCAAGTGCTGGGAAGCGATCAGCTGAGTTTAGTTCCGGAGGTGGACGGAACAAGAGGGGACGTGATCAGAAGTATCAGTCTTCAGCTAAGAGAGGTGGTGGTGCACCTGCTAGAGGAGGTAATGCTAGAGCTGATCCGAGTGCTTGTTGGATCTGTGGTTCACGTGGTCACATGAAACGTGACTGTCCTCGTGCCGAGAGAGTGGTGCAAGCTCCTGTTGCGGCTGCTGGTAACGGGTGCTGGAGTTGTGGTTCTGCAGACCACTTGAGGCGAGATTGTCCGAGGTTGGCTGGTGATCAGGTGCGTGCTCCTGTTGTTGCTGCACCGCAGAGAGGTCGTGGGCGCGGCCGTGGTAATTTCCAGAGGAGAGAGGAAGGTGGTCGTGGAGTGGCTCATGTTGTGGCTATTCAGCCTGAGGGTGGAGGCCAAGCGAGGGTGTATGCTCAGCGAGAGGGCAGGAATGATGCGGATGTGATTGCAGGTACCTTTACTTTGCAATCCTTGTCATTGCTTTCTTTGATAGATTCTGGATCTACGCATTCATACATTTTGCGTGAGCATGCTGAATTGCTTGGTTTGCCTGTTGAGTCTTTGGATGTTGGTGTTCGAGTCACTAGTTCTTTTGGTGAGACTGTTGTGACTAGGAAGCTTTATAGAAGGTGTCCCTTGGTCGTTCAAGAGCATGTTTTCCATGTTGATCTTATGGAGTTGCCCTTCTATGGTTTCGATGTGATCCTTGGTATGGATTGGCTTGCTGAGCATCGTGCTGTTGTGGATTGTGAGAACAAGCGGGTTTCGCTTAAGCTTGCGGATGATTATGAAGTTGTTGTGGTTGGTGAGAATGTGAAGTTTCTTGCCAATGTGGTGTCTACCTTGGAGGCGAGCAGGATGCTGAGGCAAGGTTGCGAAGCTTATCTAGCTTTTGTGATGAATCCTAGCTCTAAAGAGTTGAGGGTACAAGATATCAGAGTTGTGAAGGAGTTTCCTGGTGTTTTTCCTGAGGAGTTGCCTGGTTTACCTCCTAACCGCGAGGTGGAGTTTGGAATTGAGCTGTATGAGAATACAACTCCTGTGTCCATTACTCCCTATAGAATGGCACCTAAGGAGCTGAAGGAGCTGAAGACGCAGTTGCAAGAGTTGCTTGACCGTGGTTTCATCCGGCCGAGTGTGTCACCTTGGGGAGCACCGGTCTTGTTTGTGAAGAAGAAGGATGGCACTATGAGAATGTGCATTGATTACCGTCAGCTGAACAAGTTGACTATCAAGAATCGGTATCCTTTGCCGAGGATTGATGATCTTTTTGATCAATTTCGGGGAGCTGCTGTGTTCTCTAAGATTGACTTGAGGTCAGGGTATTATCAGTTAAAGGTGAAGGATGTGGATGTGCCTAAGACAGCTTTCAGGACAAGGTATGGGCATTATGAGTTTCTTGTGATGCCGTTTGGGTTGACAAATGCTCCTGCTGCTTTCATGGACATGATGAATCGTGTGTTTCATGAATACCTGGACAAGTTTGTTGTGGTGTTCATTGATGACATCCTCGTGTACTCGCGTACTGAGGAGGAGCATGAAGAGCATTTGAGGATTGTTTTGCAAGCTTTGTTGGAGAATCAGCTTTATGCTAAGTTGAGTAAGTGTGAGTTCTGGTTAAGGGAGGTGGTGTTTCTTGGGCATGTGGTTTTCGCGGAGGGGATTTGTGTTGATCCTCAGAAGATTGAGGCGGTGATGAATTGGAAAGTTCCTAAGTCTGTTCATGAGATCCGTAGTTTCCTTGGTTTGGCAGGATACTACCGAAGGTTTGTGGATGGTTTTTCCAAGATTGCTGCTCCTTTGACGAAGCTGTTGCAAAAGGATGTTAAGTATGAGTGGACGGAAGCGAGACAGCAGGCTTTTGAGAAGCTTAAGGCGGCTTTGACGCAAGCTCCTATCTTGATTCAGCCTGAATCAGGGAAAGAGTTTGTGGTTTACAGTGATGCATCCTATGTTGGTTTGGGGTGTGTGCTGATGCAGGAGGGTAAGGTGGTGGCTTATGCATCACGGCAGTTGAAAGTGCATGAGCGCAATTACCCTACGCATGATATTGAGCTGGCTGCAGTGGTTTTTGCTCTGAAGATCTGGAGACATTATCTGTATGGTGAGAAGTGTACTGTGTACACGGATCACAAGAGTTTGAGGTATCTGATGTCTCAGAAGGAGTTGAATCTTAGGCAGCGGCGTTGGTTGGAGTTGCTCAAGGATTATGATCTGACGATTGAGTATCATCCTGGAAAAGCTAATGTTGTTGCGGATGCCTTGAGTAGGAAGGTAGCTGTTGAGCTGAGAGCCATGTTTGCTAGCTTGAGCATATCGCAAGATGGTGGTCTCGTTGCTGAGTTGCAAGTGAAACCCTCTTTGGTTCAGTTGATCAAGGATAAGCAGTTGTTGGATGATTCCTTGGTGTCTCATGTTCAGGATATCGCGGAGGGTAGACCTTCGGATTTCTATTTCAATGATGATGGTGTGCTGTGTTTTGGGAGTCGGATAGTAGTGCCTGCTGATGCTGAGTTGAGGCGTGCTATTCTGACTGAAGGTCATAGTAGTCCTTTTGCTATGCACCCTGGTAGTACTAAGATGTACCGTGATCTTCGTGATGAGTACTATTGGGTGGGTTTGAAGAAGGATGTTGCGGAGTTTGTTAGCAAGTGTTTGGTGTGTCAGCGAGTTAAGGCTGAGCATCAGTTTCCTTCAGGGTTGTTGCAACCGTTGAAAATCCCTGAATGGAAGTGGGAGAGGGTTACCATGGATTTTGTGTCTGGTTTACCTTTGTCTCCATCGAAGAAGAATTCGGTTTGGGTGATTGTGGATCGCCTGACGAAGTGTGCGCATTTCTTGCCTGTGCATACCACGTTTTCTTTGGATAGGTTGGCAGAGCTGTACATTGCTGAGATTGTGCGGCTGCATGGTGTGCCTAAGTCGATTGTGTCGGATAGGGATCCGAGGTTCACATCGCGGTTCTGGCAGTGTTTGCATCAAGCTCTGGGTACAAGGTTGCATTTCAGTACATCCTATCATCCTCAGTCGGATGGTCAGTCTGAGCGAGTTATCCAGATTTTGGAGGATATGTTGAGGTGCTGCGTGATTGAGTTCCAAGGTTCTTGGGAGAAGCATCTGCCTTTGGTTGAGTTTGCTTATAACAACAGTTATCAGGCAAGTATACAGATGGCACCTTATGAGGCTTTGTACGGGTGGAAGTGTAGGACTCCTCTTTGTTGGGCTGAGATTGGTCAAAAGTTGGTTTCAATGCCGGCTTTGTTGAAAGGGACCACAAAGAAGGTAAAGCTCATTTGTGAGCGGTTAAAGGCTGCTTCTGATCGGCAGAAGTCTTACGCGGATTTGAAGCGTAAGGAGATAGAGTATGTGGTGGGTGACCGTGTATTCTTGAAGGTTTCGCCTTGGAAGAAGGTGATGCGGTTTGGCCGAAAGGGTAAGTTGAGCCCTAGGTACATTGGACCATATGAGGTGGTTGAGCGTGTGGGTCCTGTTGCGTATCGGTTGAGGTTACCTCAGGAGTTGGAGAAGATTCATGATGTGTTCCATGTCTCTATGCTCCGGAGGTATAGATCTGATCCTTCGCATGTGATGCCTGTGGAGGAAGTGGTTTTGAATCCGGATTTGACCTATGATGAAGAACCGGTGAAGGTTCTGGATTCGGATAGCAAGGTTCTTCGTGGCAAGACCATTGAGTTGGTGAAGGTGCTGTGGAAGCATCGCGGTGTTGAGGAAGCCACGTGGGAGCGGAAGGAAGACATGCTGAAGCAGTTTCCTTATCTCTTTCCTTCAGGTAAATTTCGAGGACGAAATTTCTGAAGGGGGGGAGAGTTGTAACGCCCCGGTTTTAGGCTTAGAAGTTTTGGGCGTTGACCGGTTTGGTCAAAGTGCTGTTCGAATCTAAAGAGGTGAAATTAGGAAAGCCTAGTTCGGGTTGCATTAAAAATATGGAAAAATGTTCTAAAATCATCTTTTAATATAATTAAGTGAACTGTGAAATCAATTTTGTAAAATGGGTTTTGGAAGAGTGACATTTTGGCTAGTGACCAAAATGTAATTTTTGAAAGTTTTGTGACTGTTTTATAAAGAGTTGAAACTTTGAATCTTTAAGGAGCTATTATTCCAAAAGTAGTTTCTCCAGATTTTTCTAAGATATTTTGAGATTTATTCTGATTTTAAAACATATCAAAAGTGGAGGGAAAGGCCATTTGGCTATTTTCTTAACTAACTTCTCTATTTTCTTTCTCTCATTTTCTCTCAATCCAAACACTTGTTTTCCATAGAGTTGTTTCTGATTTTCTCACCTAAAATCCTCCTTTCAATATTCTTTTGATTCCTAATCAACATATCTTCAAAACCTCATCATTTGCTAGTGGATTCAACAAGGTTTTTGATTCCAAAAAGTGGAGAAACACAAGTTTGGAGGTAAGAACGTCCTTCTCCTCTAAACTATCAGTTCTTTACTGAAATTCCCAAGTTCTCAACTCTTAATTGAAGTTTTATTAAAGGATTTTAAGTGGTGAAATGGATCTTGGCTTATAATGCAAGATTTGGTGATTTTTGATGATTTTCGTTAGATATGATTAATCTGTGATTTGAGGTGTGTTTTTGATGTTAAATGAACTCTAAATTGATAAGGAAATGAGTTTTGATTAATGCAATCCCGGATAGGTTGTGTTTCCTAAGCTTAGCTTGTGATTCTTGGATGTTTTTGTGGTGATCTTGTGGATCTGATGTTGCTGGAGGTATAAGGATGTTTATAGGTTGTTTTTAGATGTTAAATGGTGTTAATGGATGTTAGGTTTTGCTGGTTTATGGCTGGGCTTTGTTGAGAAGTGGTTTTGATGCCATTTCGGTTGTGTTTGGTGGCCGAAATTGGAGTGTGAATGAGAGCAGCGAGTTTGAGTGCTTTCATTGAAGCTTTTGATGCATGATGATGCATTAAATCTCTGCTTTAATGTGTTTAATCAGGGGAGGCATCTTTGGATCCAAGAGTTGTTGATCTGGAGGCTTGTTTTGGTGCTTTTGCTTGAGGCAAAGTGGAATCGGTGAGTGAAATTGGGTTTTCGGCTTTGAAACCAATGTCTTGGGAGCTTAGTTTAAGTCTAAACAACTTTGCTAAGCTCGAGTGTAAGTTTTTCGGAAATTCTCTCTAGTGGTGGCCATGATTTTGTTGTGATGCAATGTGGTTTATTGCATGTTTTGATTACTGTTTTGAAAGCATGATTTAGCATGGTATTTGCTGTTTTGATAAGCCATATGTTAAAGGAAGCTCAAGGTAAGAATTCCTTGTTTTTGAACATTGATTAAATGTGGTTTGATGCTTTTAAGTGCATGATGAATATGGCTTGGTTTAATGCTTTAAAACAGTGGATAAATTGATGATAATGATGTATATTGGCAAGTGATGTTTTGAAAAGGTTAAGGTCACTAAGGTGGTTAAAAGTCCTTGAGTGAGCCTTGTTACTTAAGAACATCAAGGTGGTTAAAAGTCCTTGGATGATTCTTGTTACGGACACAAAGGTGTTTAAAAGTCCTTGTGTGGTCCTTTCCAAGGTGTTTAAAAGTCCTTGGGCTCAAGGTGTTTAAAAGTCCTTGAGGTGATTCAATTCATGGTGTTTAAAAGTCCATGGCCAAGGTGTTTAAAAGTCCTTGGGGTCAAGGTGTTTAAAAGTCCTTGAGGTGATCTAATTCATGGTGTTTAAAAGTCCATGGCCAAGGTGTTTAAAAGTCCTTGGGGTCCAAGGTGTTTAAAAGTCCTTGGGGTGAAAGTTGATGAACTTGTTTTCAAAGAAATGAAATGTATCACTTGAGGCCAATATGACATGTAATGAAATGAAGCATGAGATGCTTGTTTTAAGTATGCTTTTGAGCATGTGTAAATGATGATTTGAAGCATGTTTTATAAGTGTTTTATAAATGCATTATTGGTTGGTTTTATTGAGCATTCCTCACTAAGCTTTTGCTTACGCTCTCTTCCGTTTTCTTAATTCAATAATGCAGAACATTAGAGTACTTGAGGGCAGCAAGGAGGGCAAGCATCCAAGTGGAAACAAAGCTCTAAGTATGGAAGGTTTTCTAAATACATTTTAGCTTTTGGTAATTTGACAATGGGGGACCTATGTGTATGTTTTGGGAGATGTTTTGAACTCCCTAAGTATGTTGAATGTTGTTGAGAATGCTGGTTTTTGTGGTTGGCCTTTTTATGCTTGAATTGGAAGTTTATGCTTGAATGGCTTACTTGTGTAGGAAGCATGCCTATAGATTTGGGGCTTTTCATATATGTGGATGTTTTGATGAATTGTTGATGCAAGTATGTCTCATATATGTTGAATTGCATGTTGGCAAAGTTTGGTGGCATTTGGAGCATGATTGGTTGGTCAATTACATGTTTAGGTATGCATTTTTGGGCAATCTGTGCAGGGTGTTTCGGAACAACACCTACCGTTTCGGAACGGGTGCCTTATTTGTGCCCAGGCGTCCGAAACGGGAGGGGCCGTTCCGAAACGGAAAGGCCACTGCCAGACCCCCGTTTCGGTACGCGTTGCGGAACGGCCCCGAGTTTCGAAACGGGCTATGCCTGTTTCGGAACGGGTGACCGTTGGGGGCTGACATTGGCAGTTATATGTTTTGGAATGTTTGCGTTTTGGTCCTGAAACTTGTTTGTGCAATTGTATGAGTTTGGGAAGTCCTTTTGAGCTGAAATTTTACAGAGAAGCATGAAACATGATTAATTTCAAGATGGTAACTTCAATTTTGGGTTAAGTCCTTACAATTATCAGAATTTACAATTTGGTCCCTAAAGTTGTTAATTGTTCAATTGAGTCCCTGTTTGATCTCTGATGTTTGTGATCTTTTGGTATGTTGTTTGTTTGATCACAATTAGGTTTTAAGTGCATCTAGACAAGGTTAAAAAAAGGGTCGTTAATCAAGGTTGACTTTCGGGTTGACTTTGGTTTTCCCCGTGTGACTTTCTTAATTCGGGTCAACCGTCTAGGCCGGGTTAAAGGGGTTACAAGACGGGACCCCACAGGTAGAGCCTCAGATCCCATTCGCCATCCAAAGGTTTTGACTTTAGGCAGAGCCTTAAGTTTAGACATAACTTTCCAAATCCGAGCAGGTCGATTCCGGGGTTCCGGAGGGCGTTGTAAAAATTGGTAGCCAGATCGGACCGAATAAATGCCAGAATCATTTGGGTTCCAAAGGATGGAATCGCGAGCATCATTGATAATGGGAATAGATAAAATAGCATCGGCATCGTCCGAAGTAAAGTAAGCTCGGACCTTAACAGGATCCCAAGCTGCTTGATTCCGAAGCATAAACTCACGACAGCGAACATGGACTTCATCGGAAATTTCGTAGTCCCCGTAGAGGTGTATGGGAGAAGAACCTTCCCAATTATCCAGGTGGATACGAACATTGCTATTGGTGCCAGGGCGATAGAGAAACCCACCATAGAGATGCTGTATGGCATTATAGAGGCCTTGCCAGGCGAATGATCCACGAAATGGTCGGGAGGCATCAAGGATATTGCTTGATGGGAAGTACTTAGCTTTGTAGATTTGGCTTAAAAGAGAGTCTGGTTCGCATATAAGGCACCATATCTGTTTTCCGAGTAGTGCGATATTGAAATTATTGAGGTCTCTAAAGCCCATTCCCCCTACTGACTTAGGTAAACAAACATGTTCCTAGGGGAGCTTGTGCCAGCCTTTTTTGTTATTTTTCCTGGACCACCAGTAGCGCCGGATAGCCGTGGTCATATCATCAATAATGTTTTGGGGCAATAAATAGCATGACATAACATACTGAGGTAGGGACTGAAGGACAGCTTTGATGAAGATTTTCCTACCGTTGAAAGAAAGTAGTTGCTTGTCCCAGCTGGATCATCTGTCGTGAACTTTATCTCGGATAAATCCTAGGGATGCTGTCTTATTTTTCCCAATAAGCAATGGAACACCCAAGTAGACTCCCGGGTTGGTAACCTCTCGTACCTGAAGGGATGAATTAATTGTATCACGTATCAAATTGGGGGTGCGCGGGTTGTAGAAGATAGTTGATTTTTCAAAGTTGACTGCCTGTCCAGAGGCTGAGGCGTAGGTCTGAAGGGCCAATTTAAGATGCGCAGCTTCCTCTGGTTTAGTGTTAATAAAGACGATACAGTCATCCGCAAATAGAAGGTGATTGACCTTAGGCCCTAGCCTACTAGCACCAAGACCAGGAAGCAAACTAAGTTGTTGAGCCTCGGAGAGGTAGGCAGAGAGCCCTTGAGTACAAAAGAGAAAGAGGAAGGGGGAGAGAGGATCGCCTTTGCGAAGACCCCGTTGTGGGCAAAATAAAGGGGAAAAGGAATTGTTAACATTGACAGTAAAGGAAACCGATGAAATGCAGCGCATTATGAGAGAGACCCGAGATGGCGCAAAACCCATGCGTGTCATAACGTTCTCAATAAAGGGCCATTCGACTCTATCAAAGGCCTTCTCCATATCCAACTTAAGGGCAGCTCCTTGTGAAAATTTAGAGGTTCCAGTATTGATGGTGTGAATGATTTCAAAAGCAATGAGAATATTGTCGGATATATTGCGCCCCTGAACGAAGGCAGCTTGGTTGTCGCTTATGCAAAAAAGAATTGTATGTTTCATCCTATTGACTAGGACCTTGGCTACAATTTTGTAAATTACTGTGCAGAGACTAATGGGTCTCAGGTGCCGCATTGTGGTTGGATCTTTAATTTTGGGTATAAGAACCAAAATGGTTTGGTTAACTGAGTAAAAAGTACATAAATTGAGTTTTTGCAATATATCGTGTCGAAATGCTCGTAGTCAACTATATGAACACCTAAATTTTAGTTAAAACTTGTTTTGTCGTCCGTTTTGTAGAGGTTTCAGACGAGCGGGTCTAAATAGGCCTTACAATGGACCCATTGGAATTTTAACTGAGTAAAAAAATACAGAAATTGTATTTTTGCAATATAATCGTGTTGAAATGCTCGTAATCAAGAATATGAACTCCTGCTATTTGATTAAAACTTGTTTTGCGGTCCGTTTTGTAGAGGTTTCAGACGAGCGGGTCTAAATAGGCATTACAATGGACCAATTGGAATTCTTACTAAGTAATAAGTATAGAAATTGAGTTTTTGCAATATAATCGTGTCGAAATGCTCGTAATCAAGTATATAAACTCCTAAAATTTGATAAAACCTTGTTTTGTGGTCCGTTTGTTATAGGTTTAGGTAGAGCGGGTCTAAATAGGCCTTACAATGGACTCGTTGGAATTTTAACTGTGTAAAAAGTACATAAATTGAGTTTTGGCAATATCATCGTGTCGAAATGCTCGTAATCAAGTATAAGAACTCCTCAAATTTGATAAAACCCTTTTTTGTGGTCCGTTTGTTATAGGTTTCGGACGACCGGGCCTAAATAGACCTTACAATGGATCTGTTGGAATTTTACTTGAATAAAAAGTACAAAAATTGAATTTTTGCAATATAATCGTGTTGAAATACTCGTAATCAAGCATATGAACTCCTAATATTTAATTAAAACTTGTTTCGTGGTCCGTTTTGTAGAGTTTTCGGACGAGCGAGTCTAAATAGGCATTACAATGGACCGATTGGAATTTTAACTGAGTAAAATGTACAGAAATTGAGTTTTTGCAATATATTGTGTTGAAATGCTCGTAGTCAAGTATATGAACACCTAAATCTTGATTAAAACTTGTTTTGTCGTCCGTTTTGTAGCGGTTTCGGACGAGCGGGTCTAAATAGGCCTTACAATGGACCCGTTGGAATTTTAACTGAGTCAAAAATACATAAATTATTTTTTTGCAATATAATCATGTTGAAATGCTCGTAATCAAGAATTTGAACTCCTAAAATTTGATTAAAACATGTTTTGCGGTTCTTTTTGTTGAGGTTTTGGACGAGCGGTTCTAAATAGGCATTACAATGGACCAGTTGGAATTTTTACCGAGTAAAAAGTACAAAAGTTGAGTTTTTGCAATATAATCTTGTCGAAATGATCGAAATCATGTATATGAACTCCTAAAATTTGAAAAAACCTTGTTTTATGGTCCGTTTGTTATAGGTTTAGGTAGAGCGGGACTAAATAGGCCTTACAATGGACCCGTTCGAATTTTAACTTAGTAAAAAGTACATAAATTGATTTATTGCAATATTTTCGTGTCGAAATGCTCGTAATCAAGTATATGAACTCCTAAAATTTGATTAAAACTTGTTTTGCAGTCCGTTTTGTAGAGGTTTCGGACGAGCGGGTCTAAATAGACCTTACAATGGACCCGTTGGAATTTTAACTGAGTAAAAAGTACAGATATTGAGTTTTTGCAAAATAATCGGGTTGAAATGCTCGTAATAAAGCATATGAACTCCTAAAGTTTGATTAAAACTTTTTTCGCGGTCCGTTTTGTAGAGGTTTCAGACGAGTGGGTCTAAATAGGCCTTACAATGGACCCGTTGGAATTTTAACTAAGTAAAAAGTACAGAAATTGAGTGTTTGCAATATAATCATGTTGAAATGCTCGTAATAAAGTATATGAGCTCCTAAAGTTTGATGAAACTTTGTTTTGCGGTCCGTTTGTTATAGGTTTCGGACGAGCGGGTCTAAATAAGCCTTACAATGGACCCGTTGGAATTTTAACCGAGTAAAAAGTACAAAACTGAGTTTTAGCAATATAATCGTGTTGAAATGCTCGTAATCAAATATATGAACTCCTAACATTTGATTAAAACTTGTTTCTCGGTCCGTTTTGTAGAGTTTTTGGACGAGCGGGTCTAAATAGACCTTACAATGGACCCATTGGAATTTTAAATGAGTAAAAAGTACAAAAATTGAGTTTTAGCAATATAATCGTGTTGAAATGCTCGTAATCAAGTATATGAACTCCTAAAATCTGATTAAAACTTGTTTCGCGGTCCGTTTTGTAGAGGTTTCGAACGAGTGGGTCTAAATAGGCCTTACAATGGACCCGCTGGAATTTTAACTGAGTAAAAAGTACAGAAATTGAGTTTTTGCAATTTAATCATTTTGAAATGCTCGTAATCAAGTATATGAACTCCTAAAATTTGATAAAATCTTGTTTTGCGGTCCGTTTGTTATAAGTTTCGGACGAGCGGGTCTAAATTGGCCTTACAATGGACCCGTTGGAATTTAACTTGAGTAAAAAGTACAAAAATTGAGTTTTTGCAATATAATCGTGTTGATATGCTCGTAATCAAATATATGAACTCCTAGAATTTGATTAAAACTTGTTTTGCGGTCCGTTTTGTAGAGGTTTCGGGCGAGAGGGTCTAAACAGGCCTTACAATAGACCCGTTGGAATTTTAACTAAGTAAAAAGTACAGAAATTGAGTTTTTGCAATATAACTGTGTTCAAATGCTTGTAATCAAGAATATGAACTCATAAAATTTTATTAAAACTTGTTTCGCGGTCCGTTTTGTAGAGGTTTCAGACGAGCGTGTCTAAATAGGCCTTATAATGGACCCGTTGGAATTTTACTTGAGTAAAAAGTACAAAATTTTAGTTTTGGCAATATAATCGTGTTGAAATGCTCGTAATCAAGTATATGAACTCCTAAAATTTGATTAAAACTTCTTTCGCGGTCTGTTTTGTAGAGGTTTCGGACGAGCGGGTCTAAATAGGCCTTACAATGGACTCGTTTGAATTTTGTTGAGAAAGTGGGCCTCATTAATAACCCCTACTAACACCCCCAGGCACAACGCCCGGAGATCCCTAAAATGGGGAAAAGAGTACCCGAATATTATTAGGTAGATCAAGAAAAATTCTCGGTAAGTACGAAGTTGCGGATACAATCTGGATAAATGGAACCAAAAGACATAGAAGTCATGGTTCGAAGTGCATGAGTAGCCAGAGTATGAGCAACTAAATTAGCCTCACGACTTACATAGTGAACATGGGCATAAGAAAAGGAAGATAGACAATCTCGTGCTTGGAGAAGAGTAGGACCCATGGTGGGGAGGTCAGGCCCCGGCCGGTTGAGCCTATTTGTAATGGACGCACAATCTCTCTCTCAAAGAACAAGTTGCTCCAACCATGAGACTGAGCAAAAGTGATGCCGGAAAGAAGGGCCGCACCTTCAGAAGTAACAGCATCTGGACAGCTGCCCAATTGGTAAGCCAGACCACCAACAACTTTGCCCGAATCATCACGGACCACAACTCCAACTGCTACCGCGCGGGTGGCTAGGTCAAAAGCCCTGTCCACATTAACCTTAAAGTACCCAGGAAGGGGATGCCTCCAACGAGGTGGAGAGGGTGGCGGATGATCCGTTGGGGAAGAAGAAGAAGAAGAAGAGATTGCATTGGAGTAATCACAATGGAGACTAAGAGAGTTGATAGCAATTAGCCAAGGGGGTTGTCGATGTCGATTATAGACCCAGTCATTGCTCCTGTTCCAAATATTCCATAAGGTAGTAAGGAAGAGCCCAAAGAGATCAGCAGATAAATGATGGGCGCCCTCCTCTAGCCACTAAAGACCAGTGGGGGCCAAACTATGGATCAAAGACGCCGGAATGCCAACTAAACGGAGAGTCTCCGAGGCACCAGAGCATTCTTGAAGTGCGTGAAGAACAGATTCCTGATTGGATAAAAAAAGATGGCAAGGGCCCGAATCCTGAGCAAAAGCTTGCAGCCGGGAGCCAACAGGTAGAGCTTCAGAACACATACGCCTGCCAAAAGTTTTAACTTTCGGAAGAACCTTTAGCTTAGCCAGAATTTTCCAGATTCGAGGAGGGCGATTACGAGGTTCCAGAGGCCTCTATAAATAAAGGTAGCCCGACCGGACTGAGTAGACACAAGAGTCATTGGGATTCCAAAGAATGGAATCACGGCTATCATTAATGATGGGAATATTCAAAATAGCGTTAGCATCCTCATATGAGAAATAGTTGTGGACCTTAATAAGGTCCCAAGCAGCTTGGTTTCATACCATAAAATCTCGACAACGAACATACATTTCGTCGGAGATCTCATATTCCCCATAGAGATGTATTGGAGAGGAACCTCCCCAATTGTATTTGTGGATACGAATACTACTATTTACTCCAGGTCGATAGAGAAACCCACCATAGAGATGCTACATAGCATTGTATAGCCCTTGCCAAGCAAACGACCCACGATGCGGTAGGTTAGCATCAAGGATGTTGGTCGAAGGGAAATATTTCGCCTTGTAGACTTGTCCGAGTAATGATTCTGGTTCACAAATAAGCCTCCAGAGCTGCTTCCCAGAAGCACTATATTGAAGTTGTTTAAGTCGCGGAAGCCCATACCTCCCGCAGATTTAGGTAAGCAAACATGTTCCTAGGGGAGCATGTGCCAACCCTTTTTGTTGTTTTTACCAGACCACCAGTAACGTCGAATAGCGGATGTCATGTCGTCAATTATGTTTTGAGAGATCAGATAACAAGACATTACGTATTGGGGTAAGGACTGCAGAACAGCTTTTATAAAAATTTCTCGACCACTAAAAGAAAGAAGTTGCTTATCCCAGTGGGATAACCGGTCATGAACTTTATCGCGAATGAAACCAAGAGCTTCAGTTTTATTCTTTCCAATGAGAAGTGGTACACCCAAGTAGACCCCTGGGTTATTGACCTCGCGTACCTGCAAGGAATTATTTATTGCTTCTCGAATATAGTGGGGGTACGCGGGTTGTAGAAAATTGTCGATTTTTCAAAATTCACCGCTTGCCCAGAGGCGGAAGCATAGGTTTGGAGGGATATTTTAAGATGTTCTACTTTCTCAGGTTTGTTGTTAATAAATACCATACAATCATCTGCAAAGAGAAGGTGATTGACTTTTGGCCCTAATCTGCTAGCTCCAAGGCCAGGAAGCAAATCATGTTTCTGAGCATCAGAGAGGTACGCAGAGAGTCCTTGAGTACAGAAGAGGAAAAGAAAAGGTGACAAGGGATCGCCTTGTCGAAGACACCGTTGTGGTTTAAAAAGGGAGAAAGGGAATTGTTAAATTTAACTGTGAAGGAGGCCGATGAAATACAACGTATAATCATTGATACCCATGAGGGTGCAAAGCCCATCCGGTTCATAACATTCTCAAAGAAAGACCATTCCACTCTGTCGAAAGCTTTTTCCATGTCCAGCTTGAGCGCAGCACCATGGGAGGATTTAGTTTGGCCAATATTAATAGAATGTATAATTTCATGGGTAGCAAGGATGTTTTCAGATATGTTGCGCCCCTGAACTAAGGCAGCGTGGTTCGTATTGATACAAAAATGAATCGTATGCTTCATTCTGTTAACCAGAACCTTAGCAACAATTTTGTAAATTACAGAGCAAAGACAAATAGGTCGAAGGTGCCTCATAGTAGTGGGATCTTTAATATTTGGAATAAGCACTAAGAATGTCTGATTTAATGAGGCCATATCGGCCGATCCATGATGGAGGTCCAGACAGAGTTGAGTGACATCCGCACCTAGCGTGTCCCAATGTTGTCTGAAAAAACCACTACATAGACCATCAATTCTAGGGGCCTTTCGAAGATCAATATCACGAAAAGCTAGAAGAATTTCTTTTGCAATGAAATCCCTCATAAGGGATTCATTCATGGTTGGTGTAATGGATGGAACTACTTTAGAAAGAATCTGGTCAGAAACTTGAGGGTTCGAAGACGTGAACAAGGTTTGGAAATATTCTGATGCAATAGACATAAGGTCGTCCTCTGCTACACGCCAGTTATTATTGACATCATATAAACTAGTTATAGTATTCTTCTTTCTATGGTTGTTTGCACGTGCATGAAAGAAGTGGGTGTTCTTATCCCCTTGAGCAAGCCATAAGTTGCGAGATCTTTAGGCCCAATAAGATTCTTGTTCATCAAGTAGCTTACTGAGTTCAGATTTTTCCTCGAGGTAAGCTATCTAGGATGAGGGAGTGAGAGGCCTCTTAAGATACTTATTAATTTTCTTAGTAAGAAGATGAATACGCCCTATGCAATTATAACGTTGTTGGGATTACCAGTCACCTAAGCACAAACCAACAGCTCAAATTTATCAAGTGTATGGCCCTGAGTTAAAGCCCAAGTTCGTTTAATCAATGAAATACCTTCCGTATTGGTTTCCCAACATTTTTCAAATCGAAAGTTAGGTGTAATGGGTCGGGAAGCATTGTGCATAGGGGGTTTCGTGTCTAAGAGAAGAAAACAATGATCCGATTTGGCTTCGAAATCTGAGATGATGCGATAAGAAGAATTAAAGGCTTTCCAGGCCGAGTTCCCTAGAAACGATCTAGACGTTCAAATATTGTTCGGGTATTAGGCCCGGTTTTTGTCCAAGTGAACCAACCAGAGGTCGATTTGCAATAAAAAAGATTATTACGTGATAGGCAGTTACGAAAGTTGTTAATTTGAGATCTTACACATCGATTACCTTCTTGTTTTTCATTATCTAATAATATTTCATTTAAATCTCCACCTAGAATCCAAGGAAGATTACTATTGTTGTTTAGAGAGTCAATTAGATCCCATGTTTTAATTTTCTGACTTGTTTCAGAGAATCTATGCATTCCAGTAAAATACATTGAATAAGCATCAAAATGGATAAGTGTATGAATAAAACGATCCGAGTACGAAAGACATGAAATATTAATATTATTTGAAGTAAACAAAGCTAGTCCAGAGCAAGCAACACTAGGTTCTAAAGAAAATAATTCAAACATTCCCAAAGAAACACAAAGGCGGGAACAAGCCGCTTTATTTAGTTTAGTTTCACATAAAATAAAATATCTGGGGAGGTACGTTGGACATACTGCTTGAGATGACGAACTGCCTGGACCTTCCCTAGACCCTGGCAGTTCCAACATAACTCGATCATTTCCCTCGGCGGGGTTGGGAATGAACCGCCGCCGCCAGAGAGTTTTTAGAGCTGCTCATCCCAGCTTTTGGAGTAGACGAGGAAGAGGGTTTGGCTTTCTAAGGCTGAAGTATCACTTGGATAGGGGACCTTCGCTTAGTACCAGGACTGGCAGGTGTAGGAGCAAGAGTAGTAGCTACATCATTTGGATAGTTTTTAAGTAGTCAATGTTCAAAGTCATTAATAAGTGAAATACCTATTTGAAGGAAAGGCTTACGCAGTTGGGCATCCAGATCTAGGATCTGCTGGGCAATAGGACTCGGAACACTATCATCTTGAACATCTAGTTCATCGTTGGAGGATTCTTCAGGGATGGGGAAAATTGTGTTCAGAGGCTAGGGGGGCATAACTCTGGGGGGTAGGGTAACGTGTGGATTTGAGCGAGGAGAGGGGTATTTTGGTTTTGGGGCTTTGCCCTCATGCTCCTTTGGCACTTGTGGTGCATCTCCCATAGCTTCATCAGTTTGAGGGTTGTCTTTAATTGGTTGTTCCGAGAATGAAGCAACATCCCCTTCATTTAAATTGCCTATGAATTTAGAAAAAGACGGTGTGAGATGTAGATATGGAAATCGATTGGTAAATAAGAGGTGTTGAGAAAGGATAAAGGGGAGACCCGTGTCACTAGGTTCAGTTATAGATTTCCCAGTTGCATTCGGATCTGGAATTTGAAAAGAGAAAGTAAGTTGCAGAATATCGAGTGAGGGAGGGTACAAGAAGATTAGTGAAAAAATAAGGAAATTGTAATTGATAGAGTGCGATAGGTAAAAAACATACCCATTGGAGTTGGATTCACATTATTGTGATTCGAACCCACAGCCTTGAGGGATGACGTGATCGGGCAGTTCTCAATTGTGTGGCTTATAATCCCACAGCCATGACATAACAGAGGTAGTCGTTCATATTTTAGGTGACACATTTTCTTGTTCTTACCGTTCCCAATGAACAAAAATCGCGTAACGGGCCGAGATACGTCTAGCATTATTTCAACCTGTAAAAAATCAGACATATTTCCTTCTTGATCACATGTATTTGTCCTAAGGACAGTCCCTACCATTGAACCGAGCGACTGCCAAACTAGGTGTGCACGGTCAGCATCTTCAAAGATCGGGACTGGTAGACCAATGATATGGATCCATATGCGCATTAGGGAGAAGGTATACTCTTCTACATTCTTAATAGGGTCATATTCCGCAAGGGCTAGCCATTCGTCCTTATACAGCCAAGGACCTCGACCGAATACTTCGTTACGATTTTTAGCATCTTTAAATCTGATTTTGAAGTAGTTTTCTTTCAGAATGGAGATGGAGCATAGATTGTTAGATTTCCAAGTGCCTTCAAAGGCACTCAGGACATCATAGTTGTCAATGGGTTTGGATGAGATGAAACAACCGATGAGGATAAGCTTCGGGTCCTCCTCTTGAAAGTCCCAACCGAAATCAGGTGTGTACAAGAGAGCAGTCTCTTCGTTGGTTAAGTTCAATTGGTTGAATTGTGGGAGTGAATGGTTTGCCATTGGAGAAAAATAGAGTAAGGGACGAGAATAGAAAGAGGGAGAGGTAAGTAGAGTAGGGATGTTATCGATGGGGTAGAGAAAGTTGATAATAGACGAGATATATAGGGTTCGAATTACGGAATTTAGGAAAGAAATCGAATTTGGGTTGAAAGAAAATACTTTAAATATTTGATTTAGAATAAAATTTAAATTCCTTAAAAATAGGATAGAAGAGTTGCGTGAAAATATAGAAATAACTAAAGGAGTATTTAAGAAAAATAAAAAGAGGTGTGCATATAAGGGAAAATTGAAATATTGATTAGGTTGATTTGGAAAAGTAATTAAATTCCTAGAAAAAAGGAAAAGTAATCGAGTAATAGTAAAAAGTAACTTAGTCGGATAAGGGAAGTTAATATATTTATATGGCAAAGATTTGGGATATGGTAAGCCCGTTACTAGCCTTAATAGAGAATGTTGTGGTGCAATAATCGGATAGCTTAGAGGACTGTTCTATTGGCGTATAGATAAAAAATTAGTAAAGTAGTTAGGAGTGAGAGAATAACGGTAAGATATTATACTTTGCAGAATTGTTTTTAATGGGAGGATGTGCATAAAATATTGGTAGATAGTATAAGTGGTAGAGAGGGTAAACCTTATATAAATCCATAAGATTTGTAAATATGAAAACATTTTCACCATGAAGGTGATCGTATTTATTTCCTTAAAAAGGGCTCGAATAGTTTCACCTTGAGCGGTGTAGAAAGGGGCGATGGAAAGGTATATATGCAGTCGAATATTAGAGGTAGTAAGAAAATATGCATCGAAAAAATTATAGTAGCATCCATAATATAAAATCATTAGAAGGAAGGAAAGCATGCTATACATAATCAACAGTCTATGCTTGATCCATAAAAGCAGAACAAGTATAGATATGTTGCGACATAGATGCAAACATGCATAATCAGGGAAGTATATCAAAGAGGTGTAAGGCATGCATAGTGAAAAACACAAAATAAGTAAACGAAAAAATAAAAGGGAAGAGGGAGGAAAGAAATAAATTTACAACCCAAGGAGAGAAAGAGATAGGGGATAAGAAACTTATTACATACCAAAAGAGTAAAAGAAAAGGGGGGAAAATAATAAATACTGACCAGCAAATAAAGTAAATCAATAAAACGAAAGAGGATATCTGGAAGGAAGGATTGGGCATTCTGGAGAGATACCAGCCTAGTGTTGACGTTGTCATCATGAGAATTCAATAAAAGAAAGTAAGAGGTTACAATAGATGAGACAAACCCGTTAACCAAAAACAAGAAATAAAGATGACAATGTATTTGATACGTAGCATAGTGTAAGTGACAATTGTAAGCTAAGGAAAGGCAGCATGAAACCAATAAAAAACACATAATTAAATAGAGTAACCAGAGGCTATAAAAAAGTTACATGGTGGAAGCAAAAATGTTGCTCAAAAGACCTCGATGGTAGGTTGAAAAGGATATGAACTCCTAAGATTTGATTAAAACTTGTTTTGCGGTCTGTTTTGTAGAGGTTTCGGACGAGCGAGTCTAAATAGGCATTACAATGGACCAATTGGAATTTTAACAGAGTAAAAAGTACAAAAATTGAGTTTTTGCAATATAATCGTGTTGAAATTATCATAATCAAGTATATGAACTCCTAAATTTTGATTAAAACTTGTTTCGCGGTCCGTTTTGTAGAGGTTTCAGACGAGCGAGTCTAAATACGCCTTACAATTGACCCGTTGGAATTTTAACTGAGTAAAAAGTATTGAAACTGAGTTTTTGCAATATAATCATGTTGAAATGCTCGTAATCATGTATATGAACACCTAAAATTTGATTAAAACTTGTTTTGCGGCCCGTTTTGTAGAGGTTTAAGACGAGTGGGTCTAAATAGGCCATACAATAGACCGTTGCAATTTTAACTGAGTAAAAAGTACAGAAATTGAGTTTTTGCAATATAATCATGTTGAAATGCTTTAATCAAGTATATGACCTCCTAAAATTTTATTAAAGCTTGTGTTGCGGCTCGTTTTGTTGAGGTTTCGGACGAGCGGGTCTAAATAGGCCTTACAATGGACCCGTTGGAATTTTAACTGAGTAAAAAGTACAGAAATTGAGTTTTTGCAATATAATCATGTTGAAATGCTCGTAATCAAGTATATGAACTTATAAAATTTGATAAAACCTTGGTTTGCGGTCCGTTTGTTATAGGTTTCGGACGAGCGGGTCTAAATAGGCCTTACAATGGACCCGTTGGAATTTTACTTGAGTAAAAAGTACAAAAATTGAGTTTTTGCAATATAATCGTGTTGAAATGCTCGTATTCAAATATATGAACTCCTATAATTTGATTAAAACTTGTTTCACGGTCCGTTTTGTAGAGGTTTCAGACGAGCGGGTCTAAATAGGCCTTATAATGGACCCATTGGAATTTTAACTGAGTAAAAAGTACAAAATTGAGTTTTTGCAATATAATCGTGTTGAAATGCTCGTAATCAAGAATATGAACTCCTGATGTTTGATTAAAACTTGTTATGCGGTCCGTTTTGTAGAGGTTTCGAATGACCGGGGTCTAAATAGGCGATACAATGGACCCGTTGGAATTTTAACTGAGTAAAAAGTACATATATTAAGTTTTTGCAATATTCTCGTATTGATATACTCGTAATCAAGTATATGAACTCCTAAAACTTGATAAAACCTTGTTTTGCGGTCCGTTTGTTATAGGTTTCGGACTTCCGGGTCTAAATAGGCCCTACAATGGACCCGTTGAAATTTTAACTGAGTAAAAAGTACATAAATTAAGTTTTTGCAATATTATCGTATTGAAATGCTCGTAATCAAGTATATGATCTCTGAAAACTTGATAAAACCTTGTTTTGCGGTCCATTTGTTATAGGTTTCGAACGAGTGGGTCTAAATAGGCCTTACAATGGACCCGTTGGAATTTTACTTGAGTAAAAAGTACATAAAATGAGTTTTTGCAAAATAATCGTGTTGAAATGCTCGTAGTCAAGTATATGAACTCCTAAAATTCGATAAAACTTTGTTTTGCGGTCTGTTTGTTATAGGTTTCAGAGGAGTGGGTCTAAATAGGCCTTCCAATGGACCCGTTGGAATTTTACTTGAGTAAAAAGTACATAAATTGAGTTTTTGCAAAATAATTGTGTTGAAATGCTCGTATTCAAGTATATGAACTCCTAAAATTTGATAAATTATTGTTTTGCGGTCCGTTTGTTATAGGTTTCGGAGGAGTGGCTCTAAATAGGCCTTACAATGGACCCGTTGGAATTTTACTTGAGTAAAAAGTACATAAATTTAGTTTTTGCAATATAATCGTTTTGAAATGCTCGTAATCAAGTATATGGACTCCTAAAATTTGATTAAACTTGTTTCGCGGTCTGTTTTGTAGAAGTTTCGGATGAGAGGGTCTAAATAAGCCTTACAATTGACCCGATGGAATTTTAACTTAGTAAAAAGTACAGAAATTGAGTTTTTGTAGTAAAATCGTATTGAAATGCTCGTAATCAAGTTTAAGAACTCCTAAAATTTGATAAAACCTTGTTTTGCGGTCCGTTTGTTATAGGTTTCGGACGAGCGGGTCTAAATAGGCCTTACAGTGGACACGTTGGAATTTTACTTGAGTAAAAAGTATAGAAATCGAGTTCCTATCATTAAAACCATTTATAAAACTTAAATTAAGGATTGATAACTTGGGAATTTCAATAAAGAACTGAATATTTAGAGGAGAAGAACAATCTTACCTTTAAATGGTGATTTCTCTTTGATTTGAGCCAATTTCCTTGAAAATTCAATGAGGAAATCAAAAGGATTTGATGCTAGCTTGATTAGGAATTAATTGATGATAGAAATCTCATCAATTGAAGTGAAAATCAAAGCACAAGCTGCTGGAGAAAAGTGTTTGGATGATGGAATTTTGAGAGAAAAAGAAATGAGAAAATTTTAGGAAAAAGTACGGAAACTGAGTTTTTGCAATATAATGGTGTGGAAATGCTCGTAATCAAGAATATGAACTCCTAAAATTGGATTAAAACTTGTTTTGCGGTCCTTTTTGTAGAGGTTTCGGACGACCAGGTCGAAATAGGCCTTACAATGGACACGCTGAAATTTTAATTGAGTAAAAAGTAAAAAAGAGTTGATTAAAACTTGTAACGCCCCGGTTTTGGGCTTGGAAGTTTTGGGTTTGGACCGGACCGGTCGGGTTGCGGTTCGAATATGTAAAGGTGAAATTAGGAAAGCCTAGTTCGGGTTGCATTAAAAATATGGAAAAATGTCCTAAAATCCTCTTTTAATATATATAAGTGAACTGTGAAATCAATTTTACAAAATGAGGTTGGGAAGGGTGACATTTTGGCTAGTGACCAAAATGTAATTTTTGAAAGTTGCGTGACTGTTTTAGAAAGGATTGAAACTTTGAATCTTTAAGGAGCTATTTACCCAATGGGAGTTTCTCCAGATTTTTCTAAAATATTAAAGGTTTATTAAATGGTTTTTAAATAAAAGAAAAGTGGAGGGAAGATATTTTGTCATTTTCTAACTAACTTTTCTCTCAATCTTCTATTTTCTTTTCCCTCATTTTCTCTCAACCCAAACATCTTTTCTCCAGAGATTTTCTTCTGATTTTGTCACCTAAACATCTCTTTTCAATTCTCTTTTGATCTCTAATCATTTCTTCAACAAAACCTCACCATTTGCTAAGTGGAATTTTCAAGATTTTGGTTCCAAAAAGGGAGAAACTCAAGTTTGGAGGTAAGAACGTCCTTCTCCTCTAAACTCTCAGTTCTTTACTGAAATTCCCAAGTTCTCAATCCTTGAATTATGATTTATTAAAGGTTTTACAATGGTAATCTTGATTGTGGCTTTAAAATGCAAGATTTGGTGATTTTTGGTGAAATTTCGTGAGATCTGTTTGGGCAGTGTTTTGAGGTGTCAAATTGATGTTAAATGAATGTTAAATTGATAAGGAATTGAGGTTTTATCAATGCAATCCCGAATAGGTTGAATTTCCTAAGTTTTGCTTGATGTTTTTGGTTGTTTTTGGGGTGTTTTTGATGATCTGTTATAGCTGGAGGTATAAGGACGTGATTGTGATCATTTTGGATGTTAATTGATGTTTAAAAATGGTTAGAAGTGATGGATCTTGGCTGGGTTAAGTTTCGGAAGTGTTTGGTGGTGATTTCGGTTGTGTTTGGTAGCCGAAATGTTGGATTTGTGATGAGCAGCGAGTTTAGTTGTGTTGCTGGTGTTTTTAATGCATAATGATGCATTAATCTTCTGTTGTTATGTGCTTGAAACAGGGGAGGAAGATCCGTGAGCATTTGAGGTGGTGTGGAAGGTTTCGGATGCTTGGAAGGCTTGTTGGCTAGCCTTGTTTTGTGTATCGGTGAGTGAAGTTGGGTTTTCAGCTTTTAAACCAGGGTTTGAAGGTTTGGGAGCTTAGTTTAAGTCTAAACAACTTTGCTAAGCTCAAGAGTAAGTAAATGGATTTTCGCTCTTGGTTTGTGTTGTGAATTGGCTTTTTAAGCAATTGTGATTGATGGTTGCAATGCATATGATTTGCATGTTTTAAATTCTGTTTGGAAGCATGTTTTAGCATGGTTTAATGCTGGTTTTGAAAGCCATATGTGAAGGATGCTCAAGGTAAGAGATCCTTGGTTTTGTACATGGAAATTGTGGTTTTGATGCATGGTGTTGCATGTTGTTTAATGGCTTTGTGTAAAGCTTTAAAAACAGTGAATTGATGATGGTAAATGATGAATTTTGCATTACGGTTATGCATGTGAATTAAAGGATTAATGTGGTAAGATGGATATATTGGCAAGTGATGTAAGTGGTTCTTGGTTCTTTGATCGGATATAGTTAGCCGGCTATAGGATTGGGTGCACCGTGAATAAAGTCGCCTTGGATGTGGAGTGGTTAAGTATGAACCGGTAAACTCCATCCAAGTATCCTAACGAGATGGTTAAGGTTATAATGGTGATTGGAATCCCATTCGAGGACCTTGGGTAAGTAAAGGTAATAATGGTGGTTAAAATTCCATTGGTGGACCTTGTGCTTGTTAAGATCACAATGGTGGTGTAAAGTCCATGTGTGGATCTTGTATAGGGTGTCCCGGATCTCGTTAGTGATGTTATACAACTACCAATCGGTGATGCTAAGGTTATATGGTGTTTAAAAGTCCATATATGGGAACCTTGTGCATGTTAAGGTTGTATGGTGGTTAAAAGTCCATACATGGGAACCTTGTGAAAGTTAAGGTTGTATGGTGTTTAAAAGTCCATACATGGGAACCTTGTGAAAGTTAAGGTTGTATGGTGGTTAAAAGTCCATACATGGGAACCTTGTGAAAGTTAAGGTTGTATGGTGGTTAAAAGTCCATACATGGGAACCTTGTGAAAGTTAAGGTTGTATGGTGTTTAAAAGTCCATACATGGGAACCTTGTGAAAGTTAAGGTTGTATGGTGTTTAAAAGTCCATACATGGGAACCTTGTGAATGGTAAGGTCAAATGGTGTTTAAAAGTCCATTTGGGGACCTTGGATTGGTAGGGTGTATGAAGCGCGGGGACAACGCTTGTGATCCGCGTATCCGATTGGATGTTGAGTTGAAAAGTGGATTTGGTTGATCACTTGGAAGCCAATATAATGTCCTTGAATATAATGAAGCATGAGATGCTTGAATTGATGCATGGTTGCATGAGATTTGCTTAATGTATTATGAATGCATGTGTACTTGTTAGTTTGAACAAGTGTTGATTATCTATTGAGGATGGTGCATGTGTGCATGAGATCTCTTTAGTGCATTGAAGTCTTGCTAAGACTTGTTTTTAAAGGCATATGATGTAAATGTTGATGATGTGGTTCATTTGTGCATCTATTTAATGCATGTGTTGGATTGAATGATTAAAAGGTTTTAAAAGGCTTCTTGCTTGAAAAGATAATCAAGTATAAGGAAGGTATGATGTGAAGTGGAAGTGGTTTCCAAGGTTTTGAATTTAACTTTGCATTGATGTTTATGCATGGAATGGTTAAATTGATGGATTTGCAAGTTTATGTGTTGAAAAGGCTTGCTTAGCTTTCTAAGCTAAGGATTGGTTTTCATGATTGAGCAATGCATGGTTTTAAGCACGTTGTTGAAAAGGGGTTTTCAAACAAGGCTTTGGTTTAAGAAATCGAGTTGCTTTTAAAAGTGGTTTTATGATTCGCTGCATTGATGGTGTTTTGGTTTTGAGCATTCCTCACTAAGCATTATGTGCTTACGCTCCTTTTTGTCCATCAATGCAGATTTTTGAAGTTTGGACAGCGAGAAGCAAGGAATTCAAGGAGGACTCCATTTGAGATGTATGTCTCGGTTAATAGCTATAGATAATAAAGGCAATGGGGGGAAAGAATCTATATGTTGATGATTCATGAGTTTGTGTATGTTGGACATGTATGGTTTATGTTTTTGAATCATGTGGATTAATGTTGTAATGTTTGAATCATCTTGAGCTTAAGTTGCTATGTTATGCTCTTTGTTTAAAAGCATGATTGAGCTTTGAATGTGTTAAATGTGTTGGTGCACCTAGGGGTGATCATGAATCTAGTTTTGATGCATTTATGTTCCTTATATGTTGAATGGTTTGCTGGTGTGATTTGGTTGCTTTTGGAGCATGTTTGGTGGGTCAATGTTGTGTTTAACCAGCAAGGTTGCTGCAATCTGGGCAGGTCGTTTCGGAACGATCGCTACCGTTTCGGAACAGGGGCCTGTTATGGCCAGGGCGTTTCGAAACGGGAGGAACCGTTCCGAAACGGATATGCTACTTCCAGTCCCCGTTTCGGAACACGTTGCGGAACGGCCCCGCGTTTCGAAACAGGTTCTCCCTGTTTCGGAACACCTGACCGTTGGGGGCTGACATTGGCGGTTATGTGTTTCGAAATGTTTGCGTTTTGGTCCTAAAACATGTTTTTGCAATTGTATGAGTTCTGGATGTCCGTTTGAGCTGAAATTTGGCAGTGAAGCATGAAACATGACTAATTTCATATTGGTAACTTTTAATTGGGTTAAGTCCCTGTAATTCCCAGAATTTACAGTTTGGTCCCTAAAGTTGTAATTTGTGCAATTGGGTCCCTGAATGTTCTCTGATGGTTATGATCTTTGGGTATGACGTTGTTGTGAACACACCTAGGGTTAATGAGCATCTAGACAAGTTTAAAAAGAAAAAAAAGGGTCGTTAATCAACATTGACTTTCGGGTTGACTTTGGTTTTCCCCGTGTAAACTTCTTAATTCGGTTCAACCGTCTGGGCCGGGTTAAGGGGGTTACATTTGGTGGTATCAGAGCTGAGTTGCGAATGCTTGGGGAAAGCGGTAAGTTGTTTTAATGTGTGTTTGATGTTACCCTGATGTGTGGTTGAAAGTTGGTTGAAACACGTGTTTCTGAGCAAATTGATGATGTTTTCAAGCATGCTTTGTGGTTATGAATCTTCATTGAGCTAATGTGGTTTTGTGCTGATGATATGTTGGTGTTGTGAGTTGATTTTTATGCATGATGAAAGTGTAATGGGTATGATATGTTGATGATGTTATGCTGTTGCAAGTGGACGATGTTTGATGTAAGCATGATCGAAATGTTGTTTGATATGCTTGATGTTGAGATATCCATGTTTGTGTTGACTGTTATGTCATGAAAAAGGGGAGGATTCGGGATACCCATTGCCTTATTATTATAGTTATTGTGTTATTTTGGAGTTGGAGTTTGAATCCTTGCTTTAAGCTGGTCTAATGGTTTTGTTTGTTTTGTTGTGATTGCTTGTTGTTAATAGTATGGCGAAGTCGATGAAAGAATGGCAGTTGGGTGAGATAGTTGCTGCCTTAGGGCAGGTTGTTAAGGCATGGAATTCACCCTTTAGTGGAGATGTTTCGTCTCAGTTTTCTGTGCCTGGGGTTGGGATGGTAAGGCAGAAGGAAGAAGTTGGTTCTGTGATGAAGAGTTCATCATCTGTTGTGCAGGAGGTGTTGGGAACATCTCAGGTTGTGGCGAAGTTAAGGTCAGTGGATATGCTGGCTGTGGGATGTGTGGGTTTGCCGAAACAGTGGTTGCATGATTTGGGTGCTGTGGAGTATCATGGTTCAACACCGGAGACGTTTGAGGCCTGGTTGACCAGTGTGATTCTGATTTTGGATCAGGAAGGCTGTGATTATGCCTGTAAGCTGGGAAGTGTTGTCTCTTTGATGTTGGAGGATGCATGTGCCTGGTGGACATCTGTGGCGGTGGCATCGCACATCCACGATATTGATTGGGATTTCTTTGTGTCTGCCTTTTATGAAAGGTATCTTGGGGAAAAATTCCCAAGGGTTAAGCAAGTTGAAGGTAGAGCAGATCTGGGGCAAGTTCTGCTTGATCAAGGAGTGGAGGCTCAGCTACCAGTGTGTGACCGTTGTGGAAGGCGCCATGTTGGAGGTTGTTGGGGCGCGAGTGCTTGTTGGAACTGTGGTTATAAAGAGCATGTGAAGCGAAATTGTTCTCTTGGGGTGAAGTCAGCTTCAGTGGTAGCCAAGGGGTCTCTGAAGGGTCGTGGGCACGGCCGAGGCAAGGTTCGGAAGTGGCAGAAAGAGCATAAAGTTGTGAAGAGTTTGGAAGAGGAGATCTGTTGGAAATGTGGGTCTGTTGGACACATGAGACGTGATTGTTTGATGTTGGCTAGGAACCGCCAGGGTTCTTTACCGCAGGGAGATGGTGGTGATCTTAGTGTGCTAGCTGATGCTGCAGCGGTGCAGCTGGAGGATGGTGGTTCCGCGTGGAAGAGAGCTCGTCTATTGAAGCTTCAGGGCAGTGAGGTGTTTTCAGGTAACCTTGTTAAGTAGCCTTTGCTCTAGTATCCTAGTTTGGTATCTGTTGGTTTTTCTTGCGTAGTGAGTATGGTTTTGTTGTTAGCATGTTGAGATAGTTGATGTTGCTGTTTGGGAACATCCTTAGTGTGAAGAGGGCTTTAGTGAGTATCTTGTGGATTATGAGTTGTTAGAATGATAGAATGGGTCAAGTTAGAAGTGAGGTGGAGGGGTTGTTCTTAGACGGATTCTGAGGATGTTATTGGAGGGTGTGAACTGGCATTCATGCACAGTTAAAATCATTGTTATATGCTATATTTTATATGTGCTGGTCCATGCATACATGTGGCATGACATTAGAGGTTTTGCATACATGTACATTAGGCATTAGTAGGGCATATTGGTGACCATGCATACGAACGTTCACACTCGCTAATAACTAATCGAGTCTGTTAGTGTTGTGATAGAGTTAGGTTGGATGATGGGTTTTTAGAGGTTGTTTTGGTGCTAGGAAATGTTAGAAGTTGTGGAGGGTATTAAACGAGCTGTTAGTAATAGTGAGTGCGGTATAGCATGTTGGTAGAAGGAAAGTGTTTGCTGCTTAGTGGGCTTAATGGTGTGGCGGTGAGGAGATTGCTGGTTGAAGTCAGAACCGACCAGGTGGTTTTGAATGGCTAGTTGAAGTGGTAGTCCCTTGGTGTTAAGTGATGTTGCAGGTTAGTGGTTGTGTTTTTAAAGTGCTGGGGTAGCTTGGCATGGATGTTGTAATAGAAGGGTTGTTTATGTGGGTGAGAGTTCGTAGCAATCTTCGAGGAGTTGAGAAGATGGTATGTGTGTTCAGGTTGGGCGGTGTTCTAGTAAGGCAAGTGTTGTGGTCAAAGCTTGTGGTGGAAAGGCAATGAAAGATGGAAGGCCATTGTTGGTTGAATGAGTTCTTGTGGGAAGTGGTTGGTTGGTTGTGAGTAAGTGAATTTTCTTTTTGAGTTCAGCTGGTGGTGTGTGGAATGGTGGGCGAAGCCAAGGTTGGGGTTAGTGACGTGATTATCTGTCGATGAGTGAGCAGTTCTGGTGATTCGATGGTAAAGATTGTGGTGGATGTGAAGTAAGGACAGTAATACGTTGAGATGTTTGGGTAAGCAGTTGTTGCTTAAGAATTTTTGCTTGTTGAGAAATCTTTGAAAGAGGTCGGGGAAGTTGCAAAGAGTATTAGAAGCAGTGAAGGTTGTGTGTTACATAGTGGCTGATTGAATTGGTTGGTGTCACTGTGTGAACAAGTTTTGGGAGTTGTGTGTTAAGGTGGAATATGTTGTAAAAAGTTTGAGGTTCTTCAGGTTGTTGTTGAGGCTGTGTGCAGTCTGGAAGTGTGAAAGGTTAAGATGTGGTTAACATCTGAGTGTTCTGGAATTTGTGAACAGTATGTGGTGGTGTTGAGTTTGGGTGGAGATTGTGGAGAGAGTGTTCAGTGGTGGTTAAGTCTCTTGTGTTGTTTGCGTGTTGCTTGAGAAGTTTGGTTGTGCTCTTTTCGCCAGTTGAAATTTCGGGGACGAAATTTCCTAAGAGGGGGAGAGTTGTAACGCCCCGGTTTTGGGCTTGGAAGTTTTGGGTTTGGACCGGACCGGTCGGGTTGCGGTTCGAATATATAAAGGTGAAATTAGGAAAGCCTAGTTCGGGTTGCATTAAAAATATGGAAAAATGTCCTAAAATCCTCTTTTAATATATATAAGTGAACTGTGAAATCAATTTTACAAAATGAGGTTGGGAAGGGTGACATTTTGGCTAGTGACCAAAATGTAATTTTTGAAAGTTGCGTGACTGTTTTAGAAAGGATTGAAACTTTGAATCTTTAAGGAGCTATTTACCCAATGGGAGTTTCTCCAGATTTTTCTAAAATATTAAAGGTTTATTAAATGGTTTTTAAATAAAAGAAAAGTAGAGGGAAGATATTTTGTCATTTTCTAACTAACTTTTCTCTCAATCTTCTATTTTCTTTTCCCTCATTTTCTCTCAACCCAAACATCTTTTCTCCAGAGATTTTCTTCTGATTTTGTCACCTAAACATCTCTTTTCAATTCTCTTTTGATCTCTAATCATTTCTTCAACAAAACCTCACCATTTGCTAAGTGGAATTTTCAAGATTTTGGTTCCAAAAAGGGAGAAACTCAAGTTTGGAGGTAAGAACGTCCTTCTCCTCTAAACTCTCAGTTCTTTACTGAAATTCCCAAGTTCTCAATCCTTGAATTATGATTTATTAAAGGTTTTACAATGGTAATCTTGATTGTGGCTTTAAAATGCAAGATTTGGTGATTTTTGGTGAAATTTCGTGAGATCTGTTTGGGCAGTGTTTTGAGGTGTCAAATTGATGTTAAATGAATGTTAAATTGATAAGGAATTGAGGTTTTATCAATGCAATCCCGAATAGGTTGAATTTCCTAAGTTTTGCTTGATGTTTTTGGTTGTTTTTGGGGTGTTTTTGATGATCTGGTATAGCTGGAGGTATAAGGACGTGATTGTGATCATTTTGGATGTTAATTGATGTTTAAAAATGGTTAGAAGTGATGGATCTTGGATGGGTTAAGTTTCGGAAGTGTTTGGTGGTGATTTCGGTTGTGTTTGGTAGCCGAAATGTTGGATTTGTGATGAGCAGCGAGTTTAGTTGTGTTGCTGGTGTTTTTAATGCATAATGATGCATTAATCTTCTGTTGTTATGTGCTTGAAACAGGGGAGGAAGATCCGTGAGCATTTGAGGTGGTGTGGAAGGTTTCGGATGCTTGGAAGGCTTGTTGGCTAGCCTTGTTTTGTTTATCGGTGAGTGAAGTTGGGTTTTCAGCTTTTAAACCAGGGTTTGAAGGTTTGGGAGCTTAGTTTAAGTCTAAACAACTTTGCTAAGCTCAAGAGTAAGTAAATGGATTTTCGCTCTTGGTTTGTGTTGTGAATTGGCTTTTTAAGCAATTGTGATTGATGGTTGCAATGCATATGATTTGCAAGTTTTAAATTCTGTTTGGAAGCATGTTTTAGCATGGTTTAATGCTGGTTTTGAAAGCCATATGTGAAGGATGCTCAAGGTAAGAGATCCTTGGTTTTGTACATGGAAATTGTGGTTTTGATGCATGGTGTTGCATGTTGTTTAATGGCTTTGTGTAATGCTTTAAAAACAGTAAATTGATGATGGTAAATGATGAATTTTGCATTACGGTTATGCATGTGAATTAAAGGATTAATGTGGTAAGATGGATATATTGGCAAGTGATGTAAGTGGTTCTTGGTTCTTTGATCGGATATAGTTAGCCGGCTATAGGATTGGGTGCACCGTGAATAAAGTCGCCTTGGATGTGGAGTGGTTAAGTATGAACCGGTAAACTCCATCCAAGTATCCTAACGAGATGGTTAAGGTTATAATGGTGATTGGAATCCCATTCGAGGACCTTGGGTAAGCAAAGGTAATAATGGTGGTTAAAATTCCATTGGTGGACCTTGTGCTTGTTAAGATCACAATGGTGGTGTAAAGTCCATGTGTGGATCTTGTATAGGGTGTCCCGGATCTCGTTAGTGATGTTATACAACTACCAATCGGTGATGCTAAGGTTATATGGTGTTTAAAAGTCCATATATGGGAACCTTGTGCATGTTAAGGTTGTATGGTGGTTAAAAGTCCATACATGGGAACCTTGTGAAAGTTGAGGTTGTATGGTGTTTAAAAGTCCATACATGGGAACCTTGTGAAAGTTAAGGTTGTATGGTGGTTAAAAGTCCATACATGGGAACCTTGTGAAAGTTAAGGTTGTATGGTGGTTAAAAGTCCATACATGGGAACCTTGTGAAAGTTAAGGTTGTATGGTGTTTAAAAGTCCATACATGGGAACCTTGTGAAAGTTAAGGTTGTATGGTGTTTAAATGTCCATACATGGGAACCTTGTGAATGGTAAGGTCAAATGGTGTTTAAAAGTCCATTTGGGGACCTTGGATTGGTAGGGTGTATGAAGCGTGGGGACAACGCTTGTGATCCGCGTATCCGATTGGATGTTGAGTTGAAAAGTGGATTTGGTTGATCACTTGGAAGCCAATATAATGTCCTTGAATATAATGAAGCATGAGATGCTTGAATTGATGCATGGTTGCATGAGATTTGCTTAATGTATTATGAATGCATGTGTACTTGTTAGTTTGAACAAGTGTTGATTATCTATTGAGGATGGTGCATGTGTGCATGAGATCTCTTTAGTGCATTGAAGTCTTGCTAAGACTTGTTTTTAAAGGCATATGATGTAAATGTTGATGATGTGGTTCATTTGTGCATCTATTTAATGCATGTGTTGGATTGAATGATTAAAAGGTTTTAAAAGGCTTCTTGCTTGAAAAGATAATCAAGTATAAGGAAGGTATGATGTGAAGTGGAAGTGGTTTCCAAGGTTTTGAATTTAACTTTGCATTTGATGTTTATGCATGGAATGGTTAAATTGATGGATTTGCAAGTTTATGTGTTGAAAAGGCTTGCTTAGCTTTCTAAGCTAAGGATTGGTTTTCATGATTGAGCAATGCATGGTTTTAAGCACGTTGTTGAAAAGGGGTTTTCAAACAAGGCTTTGGTTTAAGAAATCGAGTTGCTTTTAAAAGTGGTTTTATGATTCGCTGCATTGATGGTGTTTTGGTTTTGAGCATTCCTCACTAAGCATTATGTGCTTACGCTCCTTTTTGTCCATCAATGCAGATTTTTGAAGTTTGGACAGCGAGAAGCAAGGAATTCAAGGAGGACTCCATTTGAGATGTATGTCTCGGTTAATAGCTATAGATAATAAAGGCAATGGGGGGAAAGAATCTCTATGTTGATGATTCATGAGTTTGTGTATGTTGGACATGTATGGTTTATGTTTTTGAATCATGTGGATTAATGTTGTAATGTTTGAATCATCTTGAGCTTAAGTTGCTATGTTATGCTCTTTGTTTAAAAGCATGATTGAGCTTTGAATGTGTTAAATGTGTTGGTGCACCTAGGGGTGATCATGAATCTAGTTTTGATGCATTTATGTTCCTTATATGTTGAATGGTTTGCTGGTGTGATTTGGTTGCTTTTGGAGCATGTTTGGTGGGTCAATGTTGTGTTTAACCAGCAAGGTTGCTGCAATCTGGGCAGGTCGTTTCGGAACGATCGCTACCGTTTCGGAACAGGGGCCTGTTATGGCCAGGGCGTTTCGAAACGGGAGGAATCGTTCCGAAACGGATATGCTACTGCCAGTCCCCGTTTCGGAACACGTTGCGGAACGGCCCCGCGTTTCGAAACAGGTTCTCCCTATTTCGGAACACCTGACCGTTGGGGGCTGACATTGGCGGTTATGTGTTTCGAAATGTTTGCGTTTTGGTCCTAAAACATGTTTTTGCAATTGTATGAGTTCTGGATGTCCGTTTGAGCTGAAATTTGGCAGTGAAGCATGAAACATGACTAATTTCATATTGGTAACTTTTAATTGGGTTAAGTCCCTGTAATTCCCAGAATTTACAGTTTGGTCCCTAAAGTTGTAATTTGTGCAATTGGGTCCCTGAATGTTCTCTGATGGTTATGATCTTTGGGTATGACGTTGTTGTGAACACACCTAGGGTTAATTAGCATCTAGACAAGTTTAAAAAGAAAAAAAAGGGTCGTTAATCAACGTTGACTTTCGGGTTGACTTTGGTTTTCCCCGTGTAAACTTCTTAATTCGGTTCAACCGTCTGGGCCGGGTTAAGGGGGTTACAAAACTTGTTTCACGGTTTGTTTTGTAGAGGTTTCGGACGAGCGGGTCTAAATAGGCCTTACAATGGACCCGTTGGAAATTTAACTGAGTAAAAAGTGCATAAATTGATTTTTTGCAATATAATTGTGTTGAAATGCTCGTTATCAAGTATATGAACTCCTAATATTTGATAAAATCTTGTTTTGCGGTCTGTTTGTTATAGGTTTCGGACGAGCGGGTCTAAATAGGCCTTACAATGGACCCGTTGGAATTTTACTTTAGTAAAAACTACATAAATTGAGCTTTTGCAATATAATAGTGTTGAAATGCTCGTAATCATGTATATGAACTCCTAAAATTTGATTAAAACCTGTTTTGCAGTCTGTTTTATAGAGGTTTCAGACGAGCGGGTCTAAATAGGCCTTACAATGGACCCGTAGGAATTTTAACTGAGTAAAAAGTACAGAAATTGAGTTTTTGAAATATAATCGTGTTGAAATTCTCGTAATCAAGTATATGAACTCCTAAAGTTTGAATAAAACTTGTTTCGCGGTCCGTATTGTAGAGGTTTCAGACGAGCGAGTCTAAATACGCCTTACAATTGACCCGTTGGAATTTTAACTAAGTAAAAAGTACTGAAACTGAGTTTTTTTCCTTTTAGTCTTATCTAGATACAAATTAACCCTATGTGAGCATGCATGAAACATACAGGTGAAAAGCACATCGGTCGAATAACATGAGGGACTCAGTTGCGCAAAATACAAATATTAGGGACCAAAATGTAAATTCTTAAAATTAGAAGGTCTTAACTGATTTTTAAGTTACCAATATTAAATTAGTCACATTACATGCATCTCTGTCAAATTTCACCTTAATCGGACATCTCAAACTCATATAATTGCAATTACAAGTTTCGAGACTAAAACGTAAAGTTTGCAAACCTCAAAACCATTCAATTCAATGCCCAACGGTCACCTGTTTTGAAACGGTGTTGACCGTTTCGAAACACGGGTTCGTTTCGAGACTTGTTCCGAAACAGGCCCTTCCAGTGGCCAAACCGTTTCGGAACGGTCTCTAGCCGTTCCGAAACATGAATGCCATTACAAGCCCCCGTTACGAAACACTAGTGCCCGTTCCGATACGGGTTGCCCAGAAGCTGCAGAATTTGCTGGTTTTTCATGCTTAAACCCAATCAAACACATCTTAATGACCCTCTAACCATACCATCAAGTCATCATACATATAAGGTGCGTGATTGCAGCTTCAAAACACATTCATGGCATCAAACATTAAACTTCACATGTTTATAGTCATGCATCCTAATATCCAAAACCAAACAACCAACCAAACTCCAAAATAAGTATCAAAAGGCCAATTACAAATCCAAAACATCAAAAGCAACATGCCACAAACTAGGGAGTCCAAAACATCTCCCAAAACCACACTTTAGGTTCCCATTGCCAAATTACCAAAACTAATAGTGTATGAAAACATCACCATACATGAGCTTAGTTTCCCTTGGACTCTTAGCTTCCTTGCTGCCCTCAAACACTTCAATTGTCTGCATTATTGGTACAAAAGAGAGAGCGTAAGCACAATGGCTTAGTGAGGCACGCTCTAAAGAAAACAACACAATAATGCCTTATTAGAAAACACTTTCAACAAGCTTAAAAACACAAGCTTAACTCTTTTCATGCAACCTTGCATACTTTGCAAGCATCTCATGCTTCATTACATGAATTCAACATATTGGCTTTCAAGTGATAATTCATAAACTTTTACAACACAAAACACAATCAGATACGAAGATTACAAGCGTTGTCCCACACGCTTCATACACACTACCGAACAACATAAGGTGGAGTTTACGGTACAATCACAACCTCTCAACACCCGTGATGGAGTTTACGGTACAATCACAACCCCTCCACATCACTCATCGATAGTATTATAACTTCCTAACGAGAGTACGGGACACATAACACCAGGTCCACACACACAGACTTTTAACCACCTTTGTGACCTTAACAAGATCCGCACACAAACCTTTAACCACCGTTGTGATCTTACCTCTCTCGTTAGGATACATAGATGGAGTTTTCGGTACAATCACAACCCCTCAACATCCAAGGCAACTTTATTCACGGTGCACCCAATCCTATAGCCGGCTAACTATATCCGATTCAAGTACTTTAAAACCAATTTATCACTTGCCAATATACATCATTTACCATCAACAATTCACCATTTTAAAGCATTAAGCAAAGCCATTAAACATCACGCATCACTATGCATCAAATCCACATTTATAATATGTCAAACCAAGGATCTCTTACCTTGAGCATCCTTCAACATATGACTTTCAAAACCAGCATTAACCATGCTAAACATGCTTTCAAAACAGAATTTAAACATGTAAAACAAATCCAATGCATCGAACCACTTCATGGCTCATCCAAGAGAGTTTCTCCGAAAACTTACTCTTGAGCTTAGTTAAGTTGCTTAGACTTAAACTAAGCTCCCAAAACCTTCAAACATTTGTTTCAAAGCTGGAAACTCAACTCCACTCACCAATTCCGTTTCGCAAGCTTGCCGAAACGCCGATCAAGCCTCCGGATCAACACCACAAGTGTCCGAAGATGTTTCCCCTGTTTTAAAGACATCAAAGCAGAGGATTAATGCATCATCATGCATTGAAATCTTCAGCCAACACTCTTAAACTCGCTGCTCTACCTAAAGCTAACATTTTGGCTACCAAACACAACCGAAATCACCTCCAAACTCTTCCAAAACTTAACCCAGCCAAGATCCATCACTTCTAACCATTTCTAAACATCAATTAACATCCAAAATGAACCTAAACTCGTCCTTATACCTCCAGCTATAACAGAACACCAAGATCGCCCCAAAAACCACCATTTTCATAAGCAAAAACTTAGGAAATTCAACCTATTCGGGATTACATTGATAAAACCTCATTTACACATCATTAGACATCCAAAATACATTTAAGAATCATCTCAAAACAGAGCCCAAACAATCACAACGAAATTCTTCAAGATTTCTTCCAAATCTTGAGTTTTAAGCCAAAATCAAGTTCCTATCATTAAAACCATTTATAAAACTTAAATTAAGGATTGATAACTTGGGAATTTCAATAAAGAACTGAATATTTAGAGGAGAATAACAATCTTACCGCTAAATGGTGATTTCTCTTTGATTTGAGCCAATTTCCTTGAAAATTCAATGAGGAAATCAAAAGGATTTGATGCTATCTTGATTAGGAATTAATTGATGATAGAAATCTCATCAATTGAAGTGAAAATCAAAGCACAAGCTTCTGGAGAAAAGTGTTTGGATGATGGAATTTTGAGAGAAAAAGAAATGAGAAAATTTTAGGAAAAGTTAGTTATGAAAATCTAAAAAGTGGTTTTCCTTTTTCTTTTAATTAATTAAAACATTAATTGAATCAACTAAATTAAGGAAAAATCTGGAGAAATCATTTTTGGGTAAATTAGCTCCTTAAAGATTCAAAGTTTCAATCCATACAAAACAGTCACCACTAAACTTTTCAAAAATCGCATTTTAGTCACTACACCGTAATGTAGTATTTCCAAACCTTATTTTGTAAAATTGAGTTCACCACTCTCTTATATATATTAAAAGAGAATTTTTAGATATTTTTCCATATTTTTAAAGCATCCTGAACTAGGCTTTCCATAAAACCTCCTTTTATATTCGAATCGTAAATCAGACCGGTCCGGTTCAGACCCTAAACTTCCAAGCCCAAAATTGGGGTGTTACAACTCTCCCCCCCTTTAGAAATTTCGTCCTCGAAATTTACCTGAAGGAAAAAGGTACAGAAACTGCTTCATCATATCATCCCTTCTTTCTCACATGGCTTCCTCAACACCACGATGTCTCCGCAACACCTTAACCAATTCAATGGTCTTGCCTCGAAGAACATTACTGTCCGAATCCAGAATTTGAACCGGCTCCTCATCATAGGTCAAGTCTGGATTCAACTCCACTTCCTCCACAGGCATAACATGCGAAGGATCGGATCTATACCTCCGAAGCATAGAGACATGAAACACATCATATATCTTTTCCAACTCTTGCGGCAACCTCAGCTTGTACGCAACAGGACCCACACGTTCAATCACCTCGTATGGTCCAATGTACCTAGGGTTCAACTTACCCTTCCGGCCAAACCTCATCACCTCTTTCCAAGGCGAAACCTTCAAAAACACACGGTCACCCACCGCAAACTCAATCTCCTTACGCTTCAAATCTGCGTAAGACTTCTGTCGATCAGAAGCTGCCTTCAATCGCTCACAAATGAGGTTCACCTTCTCGGTGGTTCCTTTCAACAAAGCTGGCATTGAAACCAACTTCTAACCTGTTTCAGCCCAGCAAAGAGGAGTTCTGCACTTCCTCACGTACAAGGCTTCATAAGGTGCCATTTGAATACTTGCCTGGTAGCTATTATTATAAGCAAACTCTACCAAAGGCAAATGTTTCTCCCAAGAACCCTGAAACTCAATCACACAGCACCTCAACATATCTTCCAGCACTTGGATAACACGCTCAGACTGTCCATCCGACTGTGGATGATAAGAAGTACTAAAATTCAACTGTGTACCCAAAGCTTGATGCAAACACTCCCAAAAACGCGATGTAAACCTCGGATCTATATCCGACACTATAGACTTTGGCACACCATGCAGCCGCACAATCTCAGCAATGTACAGCTCCGCAAGCTTATCCAAAGTATACGTAGTATGCACAGGTAAGAAATGCGCACACTTCGTAAGGCGATCCACAGTCACCCACACCGAATTCTTTTTCGATGGCGACAAAGGCAAACCAAACACAAAGTCCATGGTAATCCTTTCCCACTTCCACTCAGGAATCCTCAACGGTTGCAACAACCCAGAAGGAAATTGATGTTCAGCCTTAACCCGCTGACAAACCATGCACTTACTCACGTACTCCGAAACATCCTTCTTCAAACCCACCCAATAGTACTCATCCTTAAGATCACGATACATCTTAGTACTACCAGGGTGCATAGCAAAAGGACTGCTATGAGCCTCAGTCAAAATAGTACGCCTCAACTCAACATCATTCGGCACTACCATCCGACTCCCAAAACATAGAACCCCATCATCATTAAAGCAAAAATCCGATGGTCTATCCTCAGCAATATCCTGAACATGTGGCACCAAGGAATCATCCAACAACTGCTTATCCCTTATCAACTGAACCAAAGATGGTTTCACTTGCATTTCAGCCACAAGACCCCCATCTCTCGAAATACTCAAGCTGGCAAACATAGCCCTTAACTCCACTGCCACTTTTCTACTTAAGGCATCCGCTACAACATTAGCTTTTCCCGGATGGTACTCGATCGTCAGATCGTAATCCTTAAGCAACTCCACCCAACGTCGTTGCCTAAGATTCAACTCTTTCTGAGACATCAGATACTTCAAACTTTTGTGATCCGTGTACACAGTACACTTCTCACCATACAGGTAATGTCTCCAAATCTTCAAAGCAAAGACCACCGCAGCTAACTCAATATCATGCGTAGGATAATTACGCTCATGCACCTTCAACTGACGCGATGCATAAGCCACCACCTTACCCTCTTGCATCAACACACACCCCAAACCAACATAGGATGCATCACTGTACACTACAAACTCTTTCCCTGATTCAGGTTGAACCAAGATAGGAGCTTGCGTCAAAGCTGCCTTAAGCTTCTCGAAAGCCTACTGTCTTGCCTCTGTCCACTCATACTTGACATCCTTCTGCAACAACTTCGTTAAAGGTGCAGCAATCTTTGAATATCCATCCACAAACCTCCGGTAGTATCCTGCCAACCCAAGGAAACTACGAACTTCATGAACAGACTTAGGAGGCTTCCAATTCATCACCGCCTCAATCTTCTGAGGATCAACTCGGATTCCCTCAGCAGAAACCACATGATCAAGGAAAACAACTTCCCTAAGCCAGAATTCGCACTTGCTCAGCTTAGCATAGAGCTGATTCTCCAACAGCGCCTGCAACGCAATCCGCAAATGCCCCTCATGCTCCTCCTCAGTACGAGAGTACACAAGGATATCATCAATGAAGACCACAACAAACTTGTCCAAGTATTCATGGAACACTCTATTCATCATGTCCATAAAAGCTGCATGAGCATTCGTCAAGCCAAACGGCATCACAAGAAACTCATAATGCCCATACCTCGTTCTAAAGGCTGTTTTTGGCACATCCACATCCTTCACCTTAAGCTGATAATAACCTGACCTTAAGTCAATCTTAGAGAACACAGCCGCTCCCCGAAATTGATCAAAAAGATCATCAATCCTCGGCAAAGGATACCGATTCTTGATAGTCAACTTGTTCAGCTGACGATAATCGATGCACATTCTCATAGTGCCATCCTTCTTCTTCACAAACAAGACAGGTGCACCCCAAGGTGACACACTCGGCCGAATGAAACCACGATCAAGCAACTCCTAAAGTTGCATCTTCAGCTCTTTCAACTCCTTAGGTGCAATACAGTAAGGAGTAATGGACACTGGAGTTGTTTTTTTCATACAACTCAATTCCAAACTCCACCTCTCGACTAGGAGGCAATCCAGGTAACTCCTCCGGAAACACACCAGGAAACTCTCGCACAGTCCTGATATCTTGAACTCGCAACTCCTTAGAGCTAGGATTCATAACAAAGGCCAGGTAAGCCTCACAACCTTGCCTCAGCATTCGGCTTGCTTCCAATGAAGACACCACATTGGTAAGAAACTTCACATTCTCACCAACCACCACCACCTCGTAATCATCCGCAAGTCTCAACGAAACTCGCTTACTCTCAAAATCAACTACAGATCGATGCTCAACAAGCCAATCCATACCAAGGATTACATCAAAACCATAGAATGGCAATTCCATGAGGTCAACAAGAAAAACATGGTTTTGCACTACTAAAGGACATCTTCTATACAACTTCCGTGTCACAACGATCTCACCAAAGGAACTAGTTACACGCATACCAACATCCAAAGACTCAACAGGTAAACCAAGCAATTTAGCATGTTCATGCAATATGTATGAGTGTGTAGATCCAGAATCAATCAAGGAAAGTAATGATAAGGATTGCAAAGTAAAAGTACCTGCAATCACATCCGTACCATTTCTCCCCTCACGCTGAGCTTATACTCGAGCCTGGCCACCACCCTCAGGTTGAACAGCCACCACATGAGCCACATTCCTCCCACCATCCTCTCTGCGCTGGAAATTACCACGGCCGCGCCCACGACCTCTTTGTGGTGCAACTACCCAAGGAGCACGTCCCTGACCACCACTGGCCAACAAAGAACACTCTCTCCTCATGTGGTCTGCCGAACCACAATTCCAACATGAATTACAGGTCACTACTACCGGAGCCTGAACCTCCCTCGATGCTCGAGGACAATCTCGTCTCAAATCCCCACGAGATCCACACGTCCAGCTCGTGTTCTGGTCAGCTCTCAACTTGTCTCCCTGAACAGGCGCACCATGTCCTCCACCACGCCTAGCAGAAGACTGATACCTCTTATCACGTCCTCTCTTGTTCCGTCCACCACCGGAACTATAATCAGCAGCTCTTTTGCCTGAGCTAGAACTAACGCCCCTGGAAGACAAACCCAAGTTCTGCTCAATGTCCTTCGCTCTACTCACCACCACATCAAAATCCTTATACTCAGCAGCAAGCATGTAAGTCTTCACATCCGTCACCAAACCGTAACAGAAACGTTCACACCTCTCCCGCTCATCAGGGATTAACTCAAGTGCGTACTGGCTAAGGCGGACAAACTGGACCTCATATTCTGCCACCGGCATGCTTCCTTGCACAAGAGACATGAATTCTCTTTTCTTCTCATCTAGGTACCGAACACCTAGATACTTTCGCTTGAACGCGTTTAGAAAGAACGTCCAAGTCACATCAACTTCCTCCATTCCAGAGACAGTGGTCGTCCACCACGTATACGCATCATCATGCAACAGCGATACCACACAACCCAACTTCTGTACATTGTTGCAATTCATTTGCCCCAAAATCCTCTTGGTGCTCTCCAACCAAGATTCAGAACCTTCAGGAGATAAACCTCTGAACTCAGTCCCTCCCAGACTGCAAAGACTTTCCAAAGGCAATCTCACGTTAGCATCACCCTAATGCGCAGCTCTGTGAGCTCCAGCTCCAGCTGCCTGAAAGGCTCCTGCAATAGCCTGTATCAGCACAGTCATGTCAGGAGCAGCTTGCCCCTGCACACCTTCAGGTCCAGCGACCCCAGCACCAGCACCAACACCAACATTATCACCTTCAGCATCATCACCGCTGGGTGGTCCACCACCAGGGGGAGGAGGTAAATCCACAACATTATCAGCGTTTTCCTCATTCTCGTTATGAGCCATAGCTCTCGTATTCATCCTCGTCTCTCTACGAGGCCCCATTTTTAAAAACAATGCACTGACACAAATGCAATAAACATAATTAGGCTCAACAAGGTAAGTAATCCAAGTACCCAAGCTCATTTTCCAAAAATAATTCCTTTCATTAGTTTTGATATGGCAATGGGTTCCCCTAACATGCTTCAACATAGCATAGCATCACAATTGCAACCATACATCACAATTCAAACAACATTCTTTCAACCAAAAGGCATATCATGCAAATACGCATACATTGACCACACAACAAATCCCAAAGATAAGAGAACTAAGCTTTGATACCACCAAATGTAACCCCCTTAGCCCGGCCTAGACGGTTGACCCGAACTACGAAGATTACACGGGGAAAACAAAAGTCAACTCGAAAGTCAACCTTGATTAACGACCCTTTTTTTCCTTTTAGTCTTATCTAGATACAAAATAACCCTATGTGAGCACGCATGAAACATACTGGTGAAAAGCACATCGGTCGAACAACATGAGGGGCTCAGTTGCGCAAAATACAAATATTAGGGACCAAAATATAAATTCTGGAAATTACAAGGTCTTAACTGAATTTTAAGTTACCAATATTAAATTAGTCACATTACATGCATCTCTGTCAAATTTCACCTTAATCGGACATCTCAACCTCATATAATTGCAATTACAAGTTTCGAGACTAAAACGTAAAGTTTGCAAACCTCAAAACCATTCAAATCAGTGCCCAACGGTCACCTGTTTCGAAACGGTGTTGACCGTTCTGAAACAAGGGTTCGTTTTGAGACTTGTTCCGAAACAAGCCCTTCTAGTGGCCAAACCGTTTCGGAATGACCTCTAGCCGTTCAGAAACACGAAGGCCATTACAGGCCCCCGTTCCGAAACACTAGTGCCCGTTCCGATACGGGTTGCCCAGAAGCTGTAGAATTTGCTGGTTTTTCATGCTTAAACCCAATCAAACACATCTTAATGACCCTTTAACCATACCATCAAGTCATCATACATATAAGGTGCGTGATTCCAGCTTCAAAACACATTCATGGCATCAAACATTAAACTTCACATGTCTATAGGCATGCATCCTAATATCCAAAACCAAACAACCAACCAAACTCCAAAATAAGCATCAAAAGGCCAATTACAAATCTAAAACATCAAAAGCAACATGCCAATAACTAGGGAGTCCAAAACATCTCCCAAAACCACACTTTAGGTTCCCATTGCCAAATTGATAAAATCTTGTTTTGCGGTCCATTTGTTATAGGTTTCGAACGAGTGGGTCTAAATAGGCCTTCCAATGGACCCGTTGGAATTTTACTTGAGTTAAAAGTACATAAATTGAGTTTTTGCAATATAATCGTGTTGAAATGCTCGTAGTCAAGTATATGAACTCCTAAAATTCGATAAAACTTTGTTTTGCTGTCTGTTTGTTATAGGTTTTAGAGGAGTGGGTCTAAATAGGCCTTCCAATGGACCCGTTGGAATTTTACTTGAGTAAAAAGTACATAAATTGAGTTTTTGCAATATAATTGTGTTGAAATGCTCGTAGTCAAGTATATGAACTCCTAAAATTTGATAAAACGTTGTTTTGCGGTCCGTTTGTTATAAGTTTCGGAGGAGTGGGTCTAAATAGGCCTTACAATGGACCCATTGGAATTTTACTTGAGTAAAATGTACATGAATTGAGTTTTTGCAATATAATCGTTTTGAAATGCTCGTAATCAAGTATATGGACTAATAAAATTTGATTAAACTTGTTTCACGGTCTGTTTTGTAGAAGTTTCGGACGAGAGGGTCTAAATAGGCCTTACAATTGACCCGATGGAATTTTAACTTAGTAAAAAGTACAGAAATTGAGTTTTTGCAGTATAATCGTATTGAAATGCTCGTAATCAAGTTTATGAACTCCTAAAATTTGATTAAAACCTGTTTTGCACTCCGTTTTATAGATGTTTCGGACGAGCGGGTCTAAATAGGCATTACAATGGACCCGTTGAAATTTTAACTGAGTAAAGAGTACATAAATTGAGTTTTTGAAATATAATCGTGTTAAAATTCTCGTAATCAAGCATATGAACTCCTAAAGTTTGAATAAAACTTGTTTCCCGGTCCGTTTTGTAGAGGTTTCGGACGAGCGGGTCTAAATAGGCCTTACAATGGACACGCTAGAATTTTTATTGAGTAAAAATTAAAAAATAATTGATTAAAACTTGTTCCACGGTCTGTTTTGTAGAGGTTTCGGACGAGTGGGTCTAAATAGGACTTACAATGGACCCGTTGGAAATTTAACTAAGTAAAAAGTAAATAAATTGATTTTTTGCAATATAATCGTGTTGAAATGCTCGTTATCAAGTATATGAACTCCTAAAATTTGATAAAATCTTGTTTTGCGGTCTGTTTGTTATAGGTTTCGGACGAGCGGGTCTAAATAGGCCTTACAATGGACCCGTTGGAATTTTACTTGAGTAAAAACTACATAAATTGAGTTTTTGCAATATAATAGTGTTGAAATGCTCGTAATCATGTATATGAACTCCTAAACTTTGATTAAAACCTGTTTTGCACTCCGTTTTATAGATGTTTCGGACGAGCGGGTCTAAATAGGCCTTACAATGGACCCGTAGGAATTTTAATTGAGTAAAAAGTACAGAAACTGAGTTTTTGCAATATAATCGTGTTGAAATGCTCGTAATAAAGAATATGAACTCCTAAAATTTGATTAAAACTTGTTTTGCGGTCTGTTTTATAGAGGTTTTGGACGAGGGGGTCTAAATAGGCATTACAATGGACCCGTTGAAATTTTAACTGAGTAAAGAGTACATAAATTGAGTTTTTGAAATATAATCGTGTTAAAATTCTCGTAATCAAGCATATGAACTCCTAAAGTTTGAATAAAACTTGTTTCCCGGTCCGTTTTGTAGAGGTTTCAAACGAGTGAGTCTAAATACGCCTTACAATTGACCCGTTGGAATTTTAACTGAGTAAAAAGTACTGAAACTGAGTTTTTTTCCTTTTAGTTTTATCTAGATACAAATTAACCCTATGTGAGCACGCATGAAACATACATGTGAAAAGCACATCGGTTGAACAACATGAGGGACTCAGTTGTGCAAAATACAAATATTAGGGACCCAAATGTAAATTCTATAAATTAGAAGGTCTTAACTGAATTTTAAGTTACCAATATTAAATTAGTCACATTACATGCATCTCTGTCAAATTTCACTTTAATCAGACATCTCAAACTCATATAATTGCAATTACAAGTTTCGGGACTAAAACGTTAAGTTTGCAAACCTCAAAACCATTCAAATCAGTGCCCAACGGTCACCTGTTTCGAAATGGTGTTGACCGTTCCGAAACACGGGTTCGTTTTGAGACTTGTTCTGAAACAGGCCCTTCCAGTGGCCAAACCGTTTCGGAACGACCTCTAGCCGTTTCGAAACACGAAGGCCATTACAGGCCCCCGTTCCGAAACACTAGTGCCCGTTCCGATACGGGTTGCCCAGAAGCTGCAGAATTTGCTGGTTTTTCATGCTTAAACCCAATCAAACACATCTTAATGACCCTCTAACCATACCACCAAGTTATCATACATATAAGGTGCGTGATTGCAGCTTCAAAACACATTCATGGCATCAAACATTAAACTTCACATGTCTATAGGCATGCATCCTAATATCCAAAACCAAACAACCAACCAAACTCCAAAATAAGCATCAAAAGGCCAATTACAAATCCAAAACATCAAAAGCAACATGCCACAAACTAGGGAGTCCAAAACATCTCCCAAAACCACACTTTAGGTTCCCATTGCCAAATTACCAAAACTAATAGTATATGAAAGCATCACCATACATGAGCTTAGTTTCCCTTGGACTCTTAGCTTCCTTGCTGCCCTCAAACACTTCAATTGTCTGCATTATTGGTACAAAAGAGAGAGCGTAAGCACAATGGCTTACTGAGGCACGCTCTAAAGAAAACAACACAATAATGCCTTATTAGAAAACACTTTCAACAAGCTTAAAAACACAAGCTTAACTCTTTTCATGCAACCTTGCATACTTTGCAAGCATCTCATGCTTCATTACATCAATTGAACATATTGGCTTTCAAGTGATAATTCATAAACTTTTACAACACAAAACACAATCGGATACGCGGATTACAAGCGTTGTCCCACACGCTTCATACACACTACCGAACAACATAAGGTGGAGTTTACGGTATAACCACAACCCCTCAACACCCATGATGGAGTTTACGGTACAATCACAACCCCTCCACATCACTCATCGGTAGTTGTATAACTTCCTAACGAGAGTACGAGACACATAACACAAGGTCCACACACACGGACTTTTAACCACCTTTGTGACCTTAACAAGATCCACACACGGACTTTTAACCACCGTTGTGATCTTACCTCTCTCGTTAGGATACTTGGATGGAGTTTTCGGTACAATCACAACCCCTCAACATCCAAGGCGACTTTATTCACGGTGCACCCAATCCTATAGCCGGCTAACTATATCCGATTCAAGTACTTTAAAACCAATTCATCACTTGCCAATATACATCATTTACCATCAACAATTCACTGTTTTAAAGCATTAATCAAAGCCATTAAAAATCATGCATCACTATGCATCAAATCCACATTTACAATATGTCAAACCAAGGATCTCTTACCTTGAGCATCCATCAACATATGGCTTTCAAAACCAGCATTAACCATGCTAAAACATGCTTTCTAAACAGAATTTAAACATGTAAAACAAATCCAATGCATCGAACCACTTCATGGCTCATCCAAGAGAGTTTCTCCGAAAACTTACTCTTGAGCTTAGTTAAGTTGCTTAGACTTAAACTAAGCTCCCAAAACCTTCAAACATTTGTTTCAAAGGTGGAAACCCAACTCCACTCACCAATTCCGTTTCGCAAGCTTGCCGAAACGCCGATCAAGCCTCCGGATCAACACCACAAGTGTCCGAAGATGTTTCCCCCTGTTTTAAACACATCAAAGCAGAGGATTAATGCATCATCATGCATTGAAATCTTCAGCCAACACTCTTAAACTCGCTGCTCTACCTAAAGCTAACATTTCGGCTACCAAACACAACCGAAATCACCTCCAAACTCTTCCAAAACTTAACCCAGCCAAGATCCATCACTTCTAACCATTTCTAAACATCAATTAATATCCAAAATGAACCTAAACTCGTCCTTATATCTCCAGCTATAACAGAACACCAAGATCACCCCAAAAACCACCGTTTTCATAAGCAAAAACTTAGGAAATTCAACCTATTCAGGATTGCATTGATAAAACCTCATTTACACATCATTAGACATCCAAAATACATTTAAGAATCATCTCAAAACATAGACCAAACAATCACAACGAAATTCTTCAAGATTTCTTCCAAATCTTGAGTTTTAAGCCAAAATCAAGTTCCTATCATTAAAACCATTTATAAAACTTAAATTAAGGATTGATAACTTGGGAATTTCAGTAAAGAACTGAGTATTTAGAAGAGGAGAACAATCTTACCTCTAAATGGTGATATATCCTTGATTTGAGCAAATTTCCTTGAAAATTCAATGAGGAAATCAAGAGGATTTGATGCAAGATTGATTAGGAACTAATTGATGATAGGAATCTCATCAATTGAAGTGAAAATCAATGAAAAAGTTACAGGAGAAAAGTGTTTGGATGATGAAATTTTGAGAGAAAAAGAAATGAGAAAATTTTAGGAAAATGTAGTTATGATTTTTCCAAAAGGTAGTTTCTCTTCTCTTCTAATTAATTAAAACATTAATTAATTCACTCAAATTAAGGAAAAATCTGGAGAAATCATTTTTGGGTAAATTAGCTCCTTAAAGATTCAAAGTTTCAATCCTTATAAAACAGTCACCACTGAACTTTTCAAAAATCGCATTTCAGTAAAGAACTGAGTATTTAAAGGAGAAGAACAATCTTACCTCTAAATGGTGATTTCTCTTTGATTTTAGCCAATTTCCTTGAAAATTCAATGAGGAAATCAAAAGGATTTGATGTTAGCTTGATTAGGAATTAATTGATGATAGAAATCTCATCAATTGAAGTGAAAATCAAAGCACAAGCTGCTAGAGAAAAGTGTTTTGATGATGGAATTTTGAGAGAAAAAGAAATGAGAAAATTTTAGGAAAAGTTAGTTATGAAATTCTAAAAAGTGGTTTTCCTTTTTCTTTTAATTAATTAAAACATTAATTGAATCAACTAAATTAAGGAAAAATCTGGAGAAATCATTTTTGGGTAAATTAGCTCCTTAAAGATTGAAAGTTTCAATCCTTACAAAACAGTCACCACTAAACTTTTCAAAAATAGCATTTTAGTCACTACACCGAAATGTAGTATTTCCAAACCTTATTTTGTAAAATTGATTTCACCACTCTCTTATATATATTAAAAGAGAATTTTTAGATATTTTTCCATATTTTTAAAGCATCCCGAACTAGGCTTTCCCTAAAACCTCCTTTTATATTCGAACCGTATATCAGACCGGTCCGGTTCAGACCCTAAACTTCCAAGCCCAAAATTGGGGTGTTACAAATATGAACTCCTAAAATTGGATTAAAACTTGTTTCGCGGTCCGTTTTATAGGGGTTTCGGACGAGCGGGTCTAAATAGGCCTTCCAATGGACACGCTGGAATTTTAATTGAGTAAAAAGTAAAAAAAAAAGGTGATTAAAACTTGTTTCGCGGTCTGTTTTGTAGAGATTTCGGACGAGCGGGTCTAAATATGCCTTACAATAGACCCGTTGGAAATATAACTGAGTAAGAAGTATATAAATTGAGTTTTTGCAATATAATCGTGTTGAAATGCTCGTTATCAAGTATACGAACTCCTAAAATTTGATAAAATCCTGTTTTGCGGCCTGTTTGTTATAGGTTTCGGACGAGCGGGTCTAAATAGGCCTTACAATGGACCCGTTGGAATTTTACTTGAGTAAAAACTACATAAATTGAGTTTTTGCAATATAATAGTGTTGAAATGCTCGTAATCATGTATATGAACTCCTAAAATTTGATTAAAACCTGGTTTGCAGTCCGTTTTATAGAGGTTTCAGACGAGCGGGTCTAAATAGGCCTTAAATGGACCCGTTGGAATTTTAACAAAGTAAAAAGTACAGAAATTGAGTTTTTGCAATATAATCGTGTTGAAATGCTTGTAATCAAGTATATGAACTCCTAAAATTTGATAAAACCTTGTTTTTGCGGTCCGTTTCATATAGGTTTCGGGCGAGCGGGTCTAAATAGGCCTTACAATGGAACCATTGGAATTTTACTTGAATAAAAAGTACAAAAATTATATTTTTGCAATATAATCGTGTTGAAATACTCGTAACCAAGCATAGGAACTCCTAAAGTTTGATTAAAACTTGTTTCGCGGTCCGTTTTGCAGAGGTTTCAGACGAACAGGTCTAAATAGGCCTTACAATGGACCCGTTGGAATTTTACTTGAGTTTAAAGTACAGAAATTGTGTTTTTGCAATATAATGGTGTTGAAATGCTCGTAATCAAGAATATGAACTCCTAAAATTGGATTAAAACTTGTTTCATGGTCCGTTTTGTAGAGGTTTCAGACGAGCGGGTCTAAATAGGCCTTACAATGGACACGCTGGAATTTTAATTGAGTAAAAAGTTAAGAAATTTGTTTAAAACTTGTTTCGCGGTCTGTTTTGTAGAGGTTTCGGACGAGCGGGTATAAATAGGCCTTACAATGGACCCGTTGGAAATTTAACTGAGTAAAAAGTACAGAAATTTAGTTTTTGCAATATAATCGTGTTGAAATGCTCGTTATCAAGTATATTGTGAAACAAATATTTTAATTTTGATATAACTAAAAACCTAAGGACTAAATTGAAAATGTTAAAACGAATTTTAAGTCCTCAAAATATCCCCATATAATTTTAAGATTATGCCCAAGTTAAAAACAAAGTTTTTCAAATATTTTTCTAAGTGTTTCAAGTCAAAACAGTGATTTTCAAAGTCCTGTTTCGAAACGGCCGTAAGGCGTTTCGAAACGTTTTCATCACTGTCAACCCATGTTCCGAAATGTGTATCGAAACACTTGACCCTGTTTCGAAACGGTCTCTCACGTTTCAAAACTGTTCTTCATATTTGATTTTAAAAAGGCACAACGGTTGAAATATTTGCTGAATATTTAAAGATAAAAAGGGTGTTTCGAAACGGGCTAAGGCCGTTCCGAAACGACCCTTGACAGCAGCAAATCCGTTTCGAAACGAAGCCAAAGCGCTTCGAAACAGGTCTTCATTTTAAATTGAAAATATGACCGTTACAATTGTTTTTAACTGATTTTCTGAAAACCGTTAAGGTGTTTCGAAACGGGCTAAGACCGTTTCGAAACGACCCTTGACAGTGGCAAAAGTGTTTCGAAACGGCCCTAAGGCGTTTCGATATGGGCTCTTAAATGCACCCCAACGGCTCTTTCTATTTTAGTCCGTTCCGAAACAGGTACCCCGCGTTTCGAAACGGGTTGTTGCAGACTGCATTTATGGTGGTGAGATAACATCCCCAACGGCTCTATTGATGAGTGCAACAACCACAACGGCTAGAAATCAATGAGAAGGTATAAAAGGGACCTCTAAAAGCACCAGCAACAACTATTGATCCAAAAGCAAACATCCAAACATCAAATCCAAGCAATTGTGCACAAATCCCATTTTGTCTAAAACCCCAATTGTAATTTTCATTCATATCTTGTTCAATTGGGTTGAGTGCTTGTAATTGGGCTATTATTTGTATTGAGAGATATCTAATTAGCCATCAAATTTCTTTGTTCCCTTGTGTGAGGATTGGGTTGATTTTTGGGTAGAAAAATCAACCGAAATTGTAAAGGGTTGCCTCCTTGTCCTAGAAAAGGGGAAGAGCAATTAGTGGAATTGTTGCAAATTCTTAGTGAAGCTAAGGTAATGGATGTAGAGTTCATTTGGAACTTGAACCACTCTAAATCCCTTGTCCATCATTTTTAATTTGCGAATTTCCACCACAAAACTTTAAATTTCCAATTCACCCCCCTCTTGGTCAATATCGATCTTGCGATCCACTCAACAATTGGTATCAGAGCTTAACTCTTTGAGGATTAACAACCACAAGAGGAGATCCTTGGAAGAGTGTGATCATCAAAATATCAAGAGATGGCTTCAACCTCCGGTTCCGGCATGTACGAGTCACAATCCACTACAAAGCCTCCCTTCTTCAACGGTGATAACTATTCTTTTTGGAAGAATAGAATGCGTCTATTCATCAAACCAAATGACTATCTTGTGTGGGATGTCATTGAGGATGGGTCATATATTCCATTGAAGCAAGATGGTGAAGGCAAGATGGTGTTAAAGAAGAAAGTGGAAATGAGTGAAGAGGAGAGGAAAAAGATTCAAGTCAATGATAAAGCTCTCCACATGCTATTTTGTGCTTTCGGTCCGGACATCTACTCAAAGGTCTCATCAATTGAAAGTGCCAAAGAAGTGTGGGACACTCTTGAGACCACTTATGAAGGCACCAATGATGTCAAAGAAACTAAGATTGGAATTCTCAATCTTAGTTATGAAAATTTCAAGATGGAGCCCGATGAGACGGTGTCAAAGATGTTCGATCGATTCTCCACCATTGTCAATGGTCTAAAGGGTTTTGGAGAGATCATACCGGAAGACAAGCTTGTCCGGAAGCTACTCTATTCACTTCCCGAGTCTTGGGATGGGAAGAGAACCGCTATCATCGAAGCAAAGAATTTGAAGACTTTGAAGCTTGATGAGCTTGTGGGTTCTCTCCTTACTCATGAGATCATGAAGCAAGGAAGGGAAGATGAGAAAAAGAAAGAAGAGAAAAGAGTAGAGAAGCTTGAAGTTGAGAAGAAGAAGAAGATGGGAATAGCTCTCAAGGCTAAAGCTTCACAACATGATGAGAGCTCATCTAGTGATGAGGATGAACTTGAAGAATTGGCTATGATAGCCAAACGATTCTCACGCTTTATGAGGTCCAACCGGGGAAGAAAAATCCAAAGGAAGATGGACTTCAAAAGCAAGAACAAGGAAGATGGAAAGGATCCAATCATTTGCTTTGAGTGCAATAAACCCGGCCACATACGTTCGGAGTGCCCTCAACTCAAGAAGAAGGGCTTTGAGAAGAGGAAAAAGCTCAAAGCCAAGCTTGCTACTTGGAGTGATGAGGAGTCATCGGAGGATGACGAACAAGAAGTGGCTAACCTTTGCCTCATGGCACTTGAGGAAGATTCCTCCATGGTAACCTCTAACTCATCTACTTTAGATTTTTCATATGAAGAATTAAATGATGCATATGATGAGTTACAAGAGGTCTATGATGAATTAGTTGAGAAATATAAGGAGTCGGTTATTAGGAATAAAAAGATTATTCTAGAATTAAATGAGAAAAATGACTCACTTACTCAAGCTGATTCTAAATTTGAGAAAAAGATATTAGGATTAAAAGATGAACTTAAATTCTTTCAAGATGAAAATGTTGATCTTAATAATCTTTTATCTCAATGTAATTGTGAACACCAAAAGGTGTTGGGTGAGCTATATGAGCTAAAAAAGTCTTTAAAAAATGTTGGTAGTGTCAAGCATGAAGTAGGAGAATCCTCTAGAACACACCAACCTAAGAAAAAGACTAACTACTACAAACAAGGTAGCTATCCTAGACATAGTAGAGCTAAAAGAATTAGAAGTGTATGGGTTCCTAAGGAACTTGTTAAATCTAATAATATTATTGCTATGTCATCTTGGATTCCTAAGGGAACCAAGGTTTTGGGAGCTAACACACATGGACCCAAAATGATTTGGGTACCAAAAACCAAGGTTTAATATCTTTGTTTGTAGGGGGAGCATTGCTACAAGGCCAAAGCTCAAAGTCAAAACTCATGGTACCTTGATAGTGGATGCTCGAGGCACATGACCGGAGACAAGAGTCGATTCATGGATCTAAAGCCAAAAAGTGGAGGAGTAGTAACATTTGGTGACAACTCCAAAGGCCACATTAAAGGTATTGGCTCCATAGGTAATCACTCTACCATTCTCATTGAAAATGTCTTATATGTCGATGGTCTTAAACACAATTTATTGAGCATAAGTCAATTGTGTGATAAAGGATTTAATGTTTTATTTGATAAAAATGGATGCAAAATTGTAGACATTAAATCTAATAATATTATGCTCATAGGTCATCGCATAGGAAACATATACATGGTGCATTTAGATGACATTCATACATCTCATGCATGCTTAGTTGCTCAAAATGAAAATGATGCTTGGTTGTGGCATAGGAAGCTAGGACATGCTAGCATAAGTGTTTTGGAAAAACTAGTCTCTCTAAATCTAGTTAGAGGTTTACCCAAGATAAAATTTTCAAATGATAAAATTTGTGATGCATGCTCAAAGGGTAAACAACATAGGTCTTCCTTTAAATCCATTAATGATGTTTCTACTAGTAGATGCTTACAACTAATTCACATGGATTTATTTGGGCCAATTAGGACTATGAGCTTGGGTGGTAAGTCTTATGCTTTTGTGCTAGTTGATGATTTTTCTAGATTTACTTGGGTTCTCTTTTTAAGTACTAAAGATGAGGCTTTGGAAAAATTCATCACATTTTCAAAATTAACCCAAAATGATCTTGAGCTTAGAATTTCACATATTAGAAGTGATCATGGAACCGAGTTTCAAAATTTAGGGTTTGAAGATTTTTTAAATGAAAATGGTATTAGCCATAATTTTTCGGCTCCTCGAACTCCTCAAAAAAATGGGGTAGTTGAGAGGAAAAATAGAACTTTACAAGAAATGGCTAGAACTATGCTTTGTGAAAACAATTTACCTAAATATTTTTGGGCGGAAGCCACAAACACCGCTTGTTATATTGTAAATCGAGTAATGATTAGGCCAATTTTAAAGAAAACACCTTATGAGATCTTAAAATCCAAAAAGCCTAACATTAGCTATTTCCACCCTTTTGGGTGCAAGTGTTTTGTTTTAAATAATGGAAAAGATAACTTAGGTAAATTTGATGCAAAAAGTGATGAAGCCATTTTTATAGGTTACTCTTTAACCTCTAAAGCCTATCGAGTATTTAACAAAAGAACTTTAGTAGTAGAAGAATCTATTCATGTTGTATTCGATGATAACCTCCTTCCTAGGAAGGATTCTTGTGATGATGATGATGTAGGGATCATAAATGCCTTTGATGGAGGTCAAACTTCAAAGGAGGATGAGATTCCAACAAAGGAAGAGGACTCACAAGATCCACCTCTTGAAGCCTTGAAGGACTTGGCTATTGAGGAAAAGGAAGTGAGCTACCCAAGGGAGTTGAACTATGTCAAAGATGGTGAAATCTTGGGTGATCCATCCAAGGGGGTAACCACTCGTTCTTCTCTTAGATTAATGAACCATGTTCCATTTATCTCATGCATAGAGCCTAAAAATATAAAAGAAGCATTGAAAGATGACTTTTGGAATATGGCTATACAAGAAGAGTTAAATCAATTTGAGAGAAGTAATGTATGGACATTAGTTGATAGGCCTAGTAATCAATCTACAATAGGAACTAAATGGGTCTTTAGGAACAAACTAGATGAGAGTGGTAACATTGTGAGAATTAAAGCTAGACTTGTAGCACAAGGTTACACTCAAGAAGAGAGAATAGATTTTGATGAAACCTATGCACCCGTAGCTAGAATGGAAGCCATTAGGATGTTGCTTGCATATGCATGTTATTATAATTTCAAGCTTTTTCAAATGGATGTTAAAAGCGCATTTTTAAATGGTTTTATAAATGAGGAAGTGTATGTGGAACAACCACCGGGTTTTGAAGATTCAAAATTTCCAAATCATGTTTTCAAACTTACCAAAGCTCTTTATGGTTTAAAACAAGCTCCTAGAGCTTGGTATGAAAGGCTTTCAAATTTTTTGATTGAAAAAGGATTTGAAAAAGGTAAGGTGGACACTACACTCTTTATAAAAATGTATAAAAATGACATCTTAGTAGTTCAAATTTATGTTGATGATATCATTTTTGGTTCTACTAATGAATGTCATTGTCAAGAGTTTGCTAAGTTAATGCAAGGTGAATTTGAGATGAGCATGATGGGGGAGCTCTAATTCTTTTTGGGACTCCAAATCAAGAAAAAGAAGGATGGCACCTTCATCAACCAAGCAAAATACATAAAGGATATGCTCAAGAAGTTTGGCTTGGAGAATGTAAAGCCTCAAGCCACTCCTATGAGCTCATCTACAAAGCTTGACAAAGATGAAGGAGGTAAGTGTGTTGACTCTAAACTTTATCGTTCTATGATTGGATCTTTGCTTTACCTTACCGCAAGTAGACCGGATATATTGTTTAGTGTTTGCTTGTGTGCTAGGTTTCAAGCTAGTCCTAGAGAGTCTCACCTTATAGCCGTTAAGAGAATCTTTAGATACCTTAGAGACACTCCTTGTTTAGGTCTTTGGTATCCTAGAGACTCTACCTTCAACCTTCATGCTTACTCGGATGCGGATTATAGGGGTTGTAAAATCGATAGGAAAAGTACTTCGGGAACTTGTCAATTCTTAGGTAGTATGCTCATATCTTGGTTCTCTAAGAAACAAAATAGTGTAGCCTTATCTACCACCGAAGCCGAGTACATATCCTTAGGGAGTTGTTGTGCTCAACTCCTTTGGATGAAGCAACAACTCTTAGATTATGGAATTAAAGTTGAAACCATACCCCTAAAATGTGACAACACTAGTGCAATATGTTTAACCAAAAATCCCATCCAACACTCTAGAACCAAACACATAGAAATAAGGCATCATTTCATTAGAGATCATGTCCTTAAGGAAGATGTGGTTATAGAGTACATAGACACCTTGAATCAATTAGCGGACATATTTACAAAACCCTTAGACAAAGAGCGTTTTTGGTCCCTTAGGAGAGAGTTAGGTCTAGCTAGCCTATCTTGACCTTTTAGGACCTCTTTTGTGCTTAAATATGCTTGATTTTGTGAAATGCCATGTTTATGTGTTTAAACTCCTAATTTCATCCATGCCTATAGTTAGGGGGAGTATGTTTATGCTTGAATATGTTTTGCCTGCTCATTCATGTCATTTATGCATGTTAGGCCTATTAAAACTTCATTTTTCTGCACTTTTAGAGCCTCATCTGCACTTCCAGGCCCAGGTGTATCGAAACGGGTGAGCCTGTTTCGATACGGATACCTTAAATCCAGTTCTAAGAGAAGGGCGTTTCGAAACGCCTCCAATGCGTTCCGAAACGTTTTGGCTACTGCCAAGGGGTGTATCGAAACGTGTTTCGATACGGGTCAACAGGGCTTCGATACGGGCAACACCGTATCGAAACGGTCAGCCTATGGTCTCTAAACGGTCAAACCCTAGTCGTCTCGTTTCGAAACGGTCCTGACCGTTCTGAAACGGCATCGCGGACTGCTTTAATTAGGGCTTTTAATGTGAAATTTCACTTTTTATCAAACTCTTAAAAACCCTAAACCGCCTCCCTCTCTATAAATACCCTCTCAAACTCATTGATTTTCACAAAATTGTGAGGGGTTTTACTCTAAAACTCAAGTCTAAGCAAGTTTCATCAACATTGTGCAAGGATTTTCATCAAATCATCCAAAATCCCAAACTAAGGTAATTTCTTTTCTTTTCTTTTTCCTTCAATTTATGTTCGAATCTTAGGTTAGAAATTTTATTTTTGTATACATTATAGTTTTTCCTTTGTGGATTTTCCATATCTTGTAAAAAAAAATCAAAATCCCAAAATTTTTGATTCGAATATAAAATTTTTCAGTCGTATTTTTCTTTACTATTTTTTTTATTTTTTTTTAATTTTGTTTCAAAAACCTAAGTGGGATTTATTATTGGATTGATTTTAAATATCAATGCATACACTTAATTTTAAAATATACTTGCTTAATGTTTTTAGATGGCGGATCAAGCTAACAAAAAGCGCAAGGCCGTTCAAACCGGTGATTCAAGCATTCGTCCGAATCTTACTCTGCTTTTTCAGAAATCCCTTAAAACTCCGGAGATGCGTGCTCGCTTCTCTTATGTCAAGGATTTCGCAATTCGTAAAGAACGTGTCATTGATCTTGACTTCCTCAATTCCGAGCGATTCCTATTTCGTTATCTCGACCGTTTGAGTGAGTGGAATCTTATCTTGTTCTTGAGCATTCCGGATATTCGCTACAAACACATGGTACTCCTTTTTTACTCTAATGCTCGTTTTGTTTATGATGAGACCAAAACCGAGATTATAGGAATTGAATCTTCCTTATTGGGTAAAAAGTTTGTTGTTAATGTTGCTCTCTTGGAGTCTATTATTAAACTTAAAGATGAGGGTCTTGAGGATGAACGTCACTTTGGCAATTTTACCGGTAAAGCACTTAATTTGGATGTGCACGATCGCGTTCTTCACTTGATGGTTTCTTGGTTCATTCGACCTTCCGGAGGTAAATACTCTCATATCCGTCAAACTGATCATTTTTGGCTTGAGTGTTTCCGTCGAGGTGAGCGCCCTAATGTGCCTAAACTAATTTTTGCCGAGATAGTCAATAATATTAAGCTTATTGACACAAATGAGTTGAAGTCTTTTACCTATGGCACACTCTTGAGATACATCTTTCATGATCTTGGTATCGATTGTACCTACGACTCTCCGGAACCTCGCAATACCAAGATTGGTGAGTCATCCCTTCGCAAGTCCGGGTTCACATATGTGAATGATGTTTGGGAAAGAGTTGATAGAGAAGCTGTTCCTCCTCCCGTTGCTCCTCCACCGCAAGTTCCGGTTGCAAACAATGAAGCCCTCACGGCTCTCATTACCGAGCGATTCAATGCTTTGGATACTAGCATTGCTTCGGGTTTTACTGCTATGGACAATCGCTTGAAGAATGTCGAGGATCGCCTTCATACTCTTGAGACTTCCCACTCAAACTTGGATTTGTCCTTCTCTACGCTCTATGGGCAATGGACGAAGTTTCACCGTTCTCAAGTCAAGAGCGATGATGATACTTCGGATGATGATGACGAGGCCTAGGATCTTCATATCATATCATATCATATTATCTATGCATTTTAGGATTAAGATTGCATCTTTATGTTTTATTATGTTTTAGGAACCTATGCTTTTGACTTTTTATTTGGGATTTGATTATGAACTTAATGTTGGTTTATGTTTTGGATATTTTGATATTATGAATTAATATTATGGTTGCTTATTAATGCTTATTGGTACTAATCCTTTTTCTTCTCTATGAGCTTTCATTATTCTTTTTGATCTAACAAAAAGGGGGAGAAGAAATTTAAGAGCCACACAAACTAAAATTCGTTTTAAATTTTAAAAGGTTTTTCAAGCTTTACAACTTGGATTTCAAATCAAAAATTTCTTTTAACTTTAAAAACCTATCTTAAATTAAGGGGGAGTTAGAATATTTTCAAAACTTTCAAAATTCTCAAAAATTCTAACTTTGGTTTTGTTATATCAAAAAGGGGGAGATTGTGAAACAAATATTTTAATTTTGATATAACTAAAAACCTAAGGACTAAATTGAAAATGTTAAAACGAATTTTAAGTCCTCAAAATATCCCCATATAATTTTAAGATTATGCCCAAGTTAAAAACAAAGTTTTTCAAATATTTTTCTAAGTGTTTCAAGTCAAAACAGTGATTTTCAAAGTCCTGTTTCGAAACGGCCGTAAGGCGTTTCGAAACGTTTCCATCACTGTCAACCCATGTTCCGAAACGTGTATCGAAACACTTGACCCTGTTTCGAAACGGTCTCTCACGTTTCGAAATTGTTCTTCATATTTGATTTTAAAAAGGGACAACGGTTGAAATATTTGCTGAATATTTAAAGATAAAAAGGGTGTTTCGAAACGGGCTAAGGCCGTTCCGAAACGACCCTTGACAGTAGCAAATACGTTTCGAAACGAAGCCAAAGCGTTTCGAAACAGGTCTTCATTTTAAATTGAAAATATGACCGTTACAATTGTTTTTAACTGATTTTCTGAAAACCGTTAAGGTGTTTCGAAACGGACTAAGACCGTTTCGAAACGACCCTTGACAGTGGCAAAAGTGTTTCGAAACGGCCCTAAGGCGTTTCGATACGGGCTCTTAAATGCACCCCAACGGCTCTTTCTATTTTAGTCTGTTCCGAAACAGGTACCCCGCGTTTCGAAACGGGTTGTTGCAGACTGCATTTATGGTGGTGAGATAACATCCCCAACGGCTCTATTGATGAGTGCAACAACCACAACGGCTAGAAATCAATGAGAAGGTATAAAAGGGACCTCTAAAAGCACCGGCAACAACTATTGATCCAAAAGCAAACATCCAAACATCAAATCCAAGCAATTGTGCACAAATCCCATTTTGTCTAAAACCCCAATTGTAATTTTCATTCATATCTTGTTCAATTGGGTTGAGTGCTTGTAATTGGGCTATTATTTGTATTGAGAGATATCTAATTAGCCATCAAATTTCTTTGTTCACTTGTGTGAGGATTGGGTTGATTTTTGGGTAGAAAAATCAACCGAAATTGTAAAGGGTTGCCTCCTTGTCCTAGAAAAGGGGAAGAGCAATTAGTGGAATTGTTGCAAATCCTTAGTGAAGCTAAGGTAGTGGATGTAGAGTTCATTTGGAACTTGAACCACTCTAAATCCCTTGTCCATCATTTTTTATTTGCAAATTTCCACCACAAAACTTTAAATTTCCAATTCACCCCCCTCTTGGTCAATATCGATCTTGCGATCCACTCAACATATATGAACTCATAAAATTTGATAAAACACTGTTTTGCGGTCCGTTTGTTATAGGTTTCAGACGAGCGGGTCTAAATAGACCTAACAATGGACCCGTTGGAATTTTACTTAAGTAAAAACTACATAAATTTAGTTTTTACAATATAATAGTGTTGAAATGCTCGTAATCATGTATATGAACTCCTAAATTTTGATTAAAACTTGTTTTGCAGTCTGTTTTATAGAGGTTTCGGACGAGCGGGTCTAAATAGGCCTTACAATGGACCCGTTGGAATTTTAACTAAGTAAAAAGTATAGAAATTGAGTTTTTGCAATATAATCGTGTTGAAATGCTTGTAATCAAGGATATGAACTCCTAAAATTTGATAAAACCTAGTTTTGCGGTCCGTTTGTTATAGGTTTCAGACGAGCGGGTCTAAATTGGCTTTACAACGGACCTGTTGGAATTTTACTTGAGTAAAAAGTACATAAATTGAGATTTTGCAATATAATCGTGTTGAAATGCTTGTAATCAAGGATATGAACTCCTAAAATTTGATAAAACCTAGTTTTGCGGTCCGTTTGTTATAGGTTTCGGACGAGCGGGTCTAAATTGGCTTTACAGTGGAACTGTTGGAATTTTAATTGAGTAAAAAGTACATAAATTGAGATTTTGCAATATAATCGTGTTGAAATGCTCGTAATAAAGTATATGAACTCCAAAAAATTGATTAAAACTTGTTTTGCGGTCCGCTTTGTAGAGGTTTCGGACGAACGGGTTTAAATAGGCCTTATAATGCAACTGTTGGAATTTTAACTAATTAAAAAGTATAGAAATTGAGTTTTTGCAATATAATCGTGTTGAAATGCTCGTAATCAAGTATATGAACTCCTAAAATTGGATTAAAACTTGTTTCGCGGTCCGTTTTAAAGAGGTTTCGGACGATCGGGTCTAAATAAGACTTACAATGGACCCGTTGGAATTTAAATTGATTAAAAAGTACAAAAATGAAGTTTTTGCAATATAATCGTGTTGAATTGCTCGTAATCAAGTATAAGGACTCCTAGAGTTTGATTAAAATTTGTTTCACGGTCTGTTTTGTAGAGGTTTCGGATGAGCAGGTCTAAATAGGCCTTATAATGGACCCGATTGAATTTTAACTAAGTAAAATGTACAGAAATTTAGTTTTTTCAATATAATCGTGTTGAAATGCTCATAATAAAGAATATGAACTCCTAAAATTTGATTAAAACTTGTTTTGCGGTCTGTTTTGTAGAGGTTTTAGACGAGCGGGTCCAAATAGGCATTACAATGGACCTGTTGGAATTTTAACAGAGTAAAAAGTACATAAATTGAGTTTTTTCCATATAATCGTGTTGAAATGTTTGTAATCAAGTATATGAACTCCTAGAGTTTGATTAAAACTTGTTTCACGGTCCGTTTTGTAGATGTTTCAGACGAGCGAGTCTAAATAGGCCTTACAATGCAACTGTTGTAATTTTAACTAAGTAAAAAGTATATAAATTGAGTTTTTGCAATATAATCGTGTTGAAATTCTCGTTATCAAGTATATGAACTCCTAAAATTTTATTAAAACTTGTTTTGTGGCCCGTTTTGTAGAGGTTTCGGATGAGCGTGTCTAAATAGGCATTACAATGGACCCGTTGGAATTTTAAATGAGTAAAAAGTATAGAAATTGAGTTTTTTGCAATATAATCGTGTTGAACTGCTCGTAATCAAGAATATACACTCCTAAAATTTGATTAAAACTTGTTTCGTGGTCCGTTTTGTAAGGTTTCTGACAAGCGGGTCTAAATAGGCCATACAATGGACCCGTTGGAATTTTAACTGATTAAAAAGAACAGAAACTTAGTTTTTCTAATATAATCGTGTTTAAATGCTCCTAATCAAGTATATGAACTCCTAAGATTTGATAAAACTTGTTTTGTGGTCCGTTTTGTAGAGGTTTTAGGCGAGCGGGTCTAAATAGGCCTTACAATGGACCCGTTGGAATTTTAACTAAGTAAAAAGTACATAAATTGAGTTTTTGCAATATTATCGTGTTGAAATGCTCGGAATCAAGTATATGAATTCCTAAAATTTGATTAAAACTTGTTTCGCGGTCCGTTTTGTAGAGGTTTCGAACGAGCGGGTCTAAATAGGCCTTACAATGGACCCGTTGGAATTTTAACTTGGTAAAAAGTACATAAATTTAGTTTTTGCAATATAATCGTGTTGAAATGCTCATAATCAAGTATATGAACACATAAAATTTGATAGAACCTTGTTTGCGGTCCGTTTGTTATAGGTTTCAGACGAGCGGGTCTAAATACGCCTTAGAATGGACCCATTGGAATTTTACATGAGTAAAAAGTACAAAAATTCAGTTTTTGCAATATAATCGTGTTGAAATGCTCGTAATAAAGTATATAAACTCCTAAAATTTGATTAAAACTTGTTTTGCGGCCCATTTTGTAGAGGTTTAGGATGAGCGGGTCTAAATAGGCCTTACTATGGACCCGTTGGAATTTTAACTAAGTAAAAAGTACAAAAATAGAGTTTTTGCAATATAATCATGTTGAAATGCTCGTATGCAAGTATATGAACTCCTAAATTTTGATAAAACCTTTTTTTGCGGTCCGTTTGTTATAGGTTTCGGACGAGCGGGTCTAAATAGGCCTTACAATGGACCCGTTGGAATTTTACATTAGTAAAAAGTACAGAAATTGAGTTTTTGCAATATAATAATGTTGAAATGCTCATAATCAATTATATGAAATCCTTGATTTCCAGAAATTGAGTTTTTGTAACGCCCTGGTTTTGGGCCTAGATGTTTTAGAGATCGGATCGGACCGGTCGAGAACGGTTCGAATCGCGTAAGGTGATTTAAGGAAATCAAGGATCAGGATAGGATAAAAATACGGTAAAAATTGGTAAAATCCTATAAAAATATGTTTAAGAGGTTGGTCAAGTCAATTTTACAAAAAATTTTTATAAATGGGACATTTTGAGTAGGGACCAAATTGTAAAGTTTCAAAACTGGGAAAGATGTGAATTTTAATGAAGAGGCCAAAATCTTAGAATCTTTAGGGGGCTTTAAGTCAATTTGACCTTTCCTCAATATGGCATGTGTTTTAAAATGTTTTTAATAAAATGATTTTAATTAGATTTATATTAATTAATTAAAAGGTAGTTAATGTGAGATTTCAATTACGTAACTACCAACTCTTTCTCATTTTCAGCCAAACACTAATTCACTCATCTTTCTCCAGAATTCTTTCTCCCAAAACTCTCTCAACATTTCCTAAATCATTTTCAAGAAATCTTTCCTAGTTCTTCAGAATTTTGCTAAGGAAAACTTGTCATTCATTGAGGGAAGCAAGGATTGGAGGTAAATCTCGTTCTCAACCTCTAATCAAAGTTCTTTATTGAAATTCCCAAGATATTTGGCTTCTAAATACTATTTTTGGTTGAGTTTTCATTATAGTGTTGTTTGGAGATCAAAATCTTGTGAAATTATGGTTGAAATCTTAATTTTCGGATTTGATGACTTAAGCTCAGTTTTGTGTTGATTTTAATTGAGTTCTAAGTTGATTTATATGTTAAAATGAAGTGTTGATAACATAGATCCCAAAAATCCTTGAGATCCTTGAGTTTCTTGGTTGTTTTAAGTTAGTTTTTGAGGTATAAGGTTGGGTTAGAATGTTTGTTAGATGTGTTTTGATGTTTATTATGGGTTGGAAGTGATGTATGTTGGCTGGGCTAGGTTTAGGAAGCAATCAATTGAGTTTTCAGTTGTTTTGGATGGGTATTTTGGTGTAGTTTGGGTGAGCAACGAGTTTGTGAATTGTTGCTGGTGTTGGAATGCATTTTAATGCATTTAGATCTCTGTTTTGATGATGTGAAAACAAGGGATCTTGATCCGGAAGCAAACGAGGTGTTGTTGGATGCTCCGGAAGAGTAATTTTCGTGTCGGCAAACAAGGCTTCGTGTATCGGTGAGTAGAAATGCAATTTCATGATTTGTAACGCTTTGAGCGTGGTCTTGGGAGCTTAGTGTAAGTTTGATACACTTAGCTAAGCTCAAGAGTAAGTGTTTCAGAAATCCCTCTCTTGGAAATGTGCTATGTTTGGTGAAAATGCACTTGAGTTAAGTGTAGATTTGTTTACTGTTTTTAAGCATGTTTAAAGCATGAATGTTGCTGGATTTTAATGCCATTAGGTTAAGGATGCACTAGGTAAGTGATCCTTGGTTTTCATGTGTTGAATGCATATGATGTAAGCATGTTATGCTTGTGGAAATTGCATTGTGGGTATGCTTGTAAAACAATGAATTACTGTGGTTAAATGATTATATTGGCAAGTGATGTAAATGGTTTTTGGTTGTGTTAATTTGATATAGTTAGCCGGCTATAGGATTGGGTGCACCGTGAATAAAGTCGCCTTAGATGTTGAGAGGTTGTGATTGTGACGTAATCTCCATCCAAGTACCCTAACGATTGAGGTTAAGACCACAACGATAGATGGTTTAGTCCCGTGTGTGAGTCTTGTGTATGTGTCTCGTACCCTCGTTAGTGGAATTATACAACTACTGATGAGTGATGTTGAGGGGTTGTGATTGTGCCATTAATCTCCATCACGGGTGTTGAGGGGTTGTGATTGTGCCATTGATCTCGACCTTGTGTAGTCCGATAATATGTATGAAGCATGTGGGACAACGCTTGTAATCTGCGTATCCGATTGTGTCTTGTGTTGAAATGGTTTATGGATTATAACTTACGAGCCAATATAATGTAAATGATTAATGTTAAGCATGAGATGCTTGTAAATGATGCAAGGATGCATGAGATGCTTGGTAAAGCATGAGCAAAGGTTTATTTGCTGATTTTAATATTGCATATGAGCATGTTTTTGAAAGTGCAATGATGTTCTTGAATGAACATGTTTTATGTAAAGGCATGAGATATGAAATGGTGGTTTTTCCATTGGTGTGAAATACATTGATGAGTGTTGCATAGCGGTCTTCACTAAGCTTTGTGCTTACGCTCATTTGTTTCATCAATGCAGAAAACTAGGCATTTGAGGCAGCAAGTAAGCAAGAGGAATCCAAGCTTGTAACCGTGCAAAGTATATGGCTTTACTTTGGTATAATAAAAGGCAATGGGTGGGATTTATGCTTTTGAATGGTTGAGGATGTTTCCCTTTACTTTGAGCATGTTTGATGGTTTATCCTTGAGTTGTAATTGGCCATTATGGGTCGTTTTTGGATGTGAATGTTGGTTTTAGCTTGTTATGGTTTTGGTGGACAAGGGAGCATGCCTTTAGTGTCTATGTTTGCATGTTGGATGCCATGTCGTAGCTAATGCCTCTAAATGATGATCATTGGTGTCTATCTATGTTGTATGCATGTTGTGGCATGTTTCGGGAATGTTTCGAATATGAAAAGATGTGAAAAACCAGCAAAATATGCTTTTGCAGGGCAAGGTGTATCGGAACACCCTTGCATGTTTCGGAACGGGAGCCTGAAATGGCCTCGAGGATTCGAAATGGACAGGGACGTATCGAAACAATTTTGCTACTGGAAGGGGGTGTTTCGATACGGGTCTCGGAACACACTCGAGTATCGAAATGGTCAATCAAGTTTTGAAACGACCGTTTCGGTACAAGCCATCCGTTTCGAAACACCTGACCGTTGAGTTTGAATTTGAATTGTTTCAGGTTTCTGTTTCTTGCATTTTGGTCCTTGAGTTTTGGTTGCTTAATTTAATGAGTTTGAATGGTCCGTTTGAGATGAAATTTGACACGATGGCATGTTATATGACTAATTATGGATTGGTAACACTAAAACTTGTTTAGCCCTTATAATTCTAGAAATTTACGTTTTAGTCCCTAAAAGACGTTTCTACGCAATTGAGTCCCTGTTTGAGTTCTGTTCGCTGTGTCTCTTCTGCTGAAATGATTTGCTAATCATATAGGTTAATAATAAGTATCTAGAAAAGATAAAAAGAAAAAAAGGGTTGCTAATCAAGGTTGACTTTCGGGTTGACTTTGGTTTTCCCCGTGTAATCTTCGTAGCTCGAGTCGAGCGTCTAGGTTGGGCTAATGGTGTTACATTTGTTGGTATCAGAGCCAGGTTACGAAAGAATTGGGGATGTTGGTATGAGTAATTGATGTGTGTTGATATATGTTTTGTGAAAAGCCTGCAATTAGTTGAATTTTGAAGCTTATGCCATGCTTGATTTACGTGAATCGCATGTGGAATGGATATAATTGCGTGACAATGATGAAATGTTGTTATGTGCTGAATTTGGATGATGAAAAGCATGTTGAGCATGATGTTTCATGTATGCTATTCTATGTTGAGGGAAATCGGGGTGCCCATTGCCTTATTACACTAATAAAATATTTTGTGAACTTGGATTCTTGCTTGTAGCTGGCCTAAATGGTTTGACTTGTTTTATTGTTATGCTTTGTTCAAAATAGCACTATGGGTCCAAGAAGAGAACTGAGGTCGAATACGATAGTGCCTACGACTGAGCAGGGTGACCAAGGTGAACAAGGGGCTGATGTCCCTCATGGTGGAAATTTACCTCCTCCGCCACCACCTGGAGGTGGGGAACAGGTGCAGCAAGGACCTGTTGGTCTTGGGTCGGGTGATTTGGCGCCACTGGTTCAGGCGATCACCGGAGCGTTTCAGGCTGCTGTAGCTGGAGCGCATGTACAGGCCCCTGCAGCTAGGCATGCGGGCTTACCTTTGGAAAGTTTGAGAAGCTTAGGAGCTATGGAGTTTTATGGTATGTCACCTGAGGCGTCTGAGGCCTGGTTAGCAAGTACGATTCGTATCATGGATCAGATGGGCTGTAATGATGTGCGCAAGCTGGGATGTGCAGTTTCTTTGTTGCAAGGCGATGCCTACAGCTGGTGGACGACTACCACTACTGGTATGGAACCCAATGAGATTGATTGAGAGTTTTTCAGAGGTGCCTTCAGGAGGAAGTATCTGGGGGTGAGATACTTGAACAAAAAGAAACTCGAGTTTATGTCGCTTGTTCAGGGTAATCTTTCTATGGCTGAGCACGAGGTTCAGTTCGTACGCCTGAGCCAGTATGCTCCTGAGCTGGTACCTAGTGAGAGGCACCGATGTGATCGCTTCCGGTACGGGCTGGTACAGGAAGTTAAGACATATATGTTGGCTGTAGATTATACTGACTTTGATGTGCTTGTGTGTCGAGCCAAAGACATCGAACAGAACTTTGGATTGTCATCTCAAGGTGTTGGTTCTAGCTTTGGGAATAGAGCAGCTTAGTACAGTTCTGGAGGTGGACGGAACAAAAGAGGTCGAGATAGGAGACATCAGCCTAAGGGGAGGCGTGGTGCTTCGGGCCGAGGAGGTCAAGCCTAGGTAGGTCGTGTGAGATCTGAGCATCATTCATATTGGACATGTGGTTCGAGGGACCATTTGAGGCGAGATTATCCTCGGGCGGCTAGAGAGGTCTAGGCTCTTGTTGTGGTGACAGGGAATTCATGTTGGAATTGTGTTTCAACGGATTACATGAAGAGGGAGTGTCCTTTGTTGGCTGGTGGAGGCCAAGGACGTGCTCATGTGGTAGCTGCACCTCAGAGAGGCCGTGGGTGCGGCCGTGGGAACTTTTAGAGGAGAGACGAGGGGCAGCGAGGTATTGCTCATGTAGTAGCCGTTCGACCTGAGGGAGGTGGACCAGCGAGGGTTTACGCTCAGCGTGAGGAGCGAAATAACACTGATGTCATCGCAGGTACCTTTGTTCTTCAGTCTTTATCTTTGTTGGCTTTGATTGATTCTGGATCCACGCAGTCTTATATCTTGAGTGAGCATGCACATTTTCTTGATATACCTGTTGAGTTGCTTGAAGTAGGAATGCAAGTGACTAGTTCTTTTGGTGAGATTGTAGTCACTAGAAAGTTGTATAAGAGATGCCCTTTATCTGTACAAGGACATGTTTTTCTTGTGGATTTGATGGAGTTAACTTTCTACGGATTTGATGTAATCCTTGGAATGGATTGGTTGTCGAAGCATAGGGCGGTGGTTGACTTTGAGGTCAAGCGAGTCACCTTAAAGCTGGCCGATGATTATGAAGTAATGGTAGTAGGCGAGAATGTGAAGTTCTTGTCGAATGTGATTTCGGCTTTGGAAGCGAATCGTATGATGAGGTTGGGTTGCGAGGCTTACCTTGCCTATGTAATGAATCCTGGCACCAAGGATGTGCGTGTGCAGGACATCCGAACTGTTCGCGATTTTCCGGGTGTCTTTCCGGAAGAATTGCCTAGATTGCCACCAAACAGGGAAGTGGAGTTTGGTATTGAGCTGTATGAGAATACAACTCCGATGTCCATTGCTCCTTATCGCATGACACCTAAAGAGCTGAAGGAGTTGAAAACGCAATTGTAGGAGTTGTTGGATCGAGGTTTCATTCGGCCGAGTGTGTCACCTTGGGGTGCACCGGTCTTGTTTGTAAAGAAGAAGGATGGGACAATACGTTTGTGCATAGATTATCGGCAACTGAACAAGTTGATGATCAAGAACAAGTGTAACACCCGGGTCTAGGGGTCGGGCAAAAATAATACTAAAATAATATTTTGGTTTTCCCTTTTTGTCTTAAAATTTTAATTTATGTGTTGGATCAATTTTGAGATTAAATTTGAAGCCTAAATCTCTTGGAATTTAAGAATTTTGGTGATAGCCATTCATTAATGGCAAGATGGTAATTATTTGGAACTTCAAAATGAATATTTATTTATTATTTCAAACTCTACTATTCATCATCTTCTTCTCTCTCCCCTCTCATTTTCACTTCCAACGTCAAAAACCCCTCTTTTGCCTAGGTTACTATTCCATTTTCCTTCTTGCTCGTTTTTGGAGATTTCTGAAAGGTAAACTCACTTTTGACTTGTCCTCGTTGTTCTCTACAAGTCTATGGTTTTATATTTCGTTTTAATCCATGATTTCTCATTTTAGAATTTTGAAAGTTTAGATTAAAAATGTTGTCGTTGACGTCTTTAACTTAAGTTTTCGATTTGTTGAAGTTATATGAGTTGTCTACAACCTAAAAGGTCCAACAAAATTGATTTTTACAAGGTTTTATGGAATTTCCCGGATTTGGGTTTTGTGGGGATTTTGGAAGGGTTTTAAGTTGGGTTTTGGGTGTGTTTTATGTGGAAATGTGATGTCTGATGGTTAGGCTATATGTAAGGATTGTTTTGAAGGCCTTTGGGAGTAATTTAGGTGTTGGAATCATTGGATTTAGGTGGTACTTAAGGGCTGCTCGGGAATGTGGAACTTGGGGTTTTGTTTTAGTTGAAATCATGTGTCTTATGCTTGGTTTGTGTTCCAGATTGACTACTTTGAAATGTGGACTGATTTGAGATTGTTTTGGTTGTGTTGGGATGATTATAAACGGGAAATTAGGTTGGTGAAGCTTCGGGGACGAATCTGGAGGTTTTGGAGTCTTGAGTTTGGTCTTCGGTCTTCTCTTGGGTAGCAACGGTGAGTAGAATTGTTAATCCTTGTTTTGTGTTCGATATGGAACCTTTGGGGTTTGGGTGGGACCTTGAGGGTTCACCTAAACCCGAGTGTAAGCCTCTACTCTTATGCTTTGTTGTGAATGGATGAATGGTTATGTGTTATGATTATCATGTGCATCTTGAGTTGTTCATACAGTTGTTAATGTGTAGTCGAGTTGAAGTCGAGCCTCACGTGATGGTGGTCTAAACTACGGTGATGTGTAGTCCCACCGGTAGTGACTAGTAGGAAAGTACTTTGATGTTTAGTCCCATTAGAAATCTACTAGTCGAAACGGTGATGTGTAGTCCCACCGTATGTGTGTATGTTGGTTGTGCTTGTGCAAACCATGTATAGTTGTTGAGAAAGTCATTCGTGCATCCATCGTTTTCTTTCCATTTATGAAAAGTGTATTGAAAACTGCATGTTGTGGATTTGTAGAGCTTCTCGCACTAAGCTAGTTAGCTTACGCTCTCTTTTGTTTCTAACATGCAGATCGTTAGAGTTCGGGAGGCAAATGGGCAAGGGAGGAGCTTTTGGAGTTCTCAAGCTAGCTCAAGTATGATTTGTGTTTTGTAATAATTCCTAAACGATGGGGTATAGACTTATGGTAGTTGGAGTCAAAATCCTTAGGTATTTTGTGTTGTTCGAGCATGTTAAATTATGGATGTGTTATGTTTTAGTTTCATGTATTGAGGACCATGCCTATTTGCTGCTTATTTGTATGTGCCTAAGAATGTATGAACTTGGCCTATAAATGCTCTATGTGTGGTTGCCTTGTGTATGAAGCCTTATGATTGCTAAGCATGCCTTCTTTGTGGAATTGCATGAATCCCTTGATTGTATGGTTCTTATTAGATTCAACTGCCTCATATGCTAGATCTTGGTGGTGAAATGTTGTGTAGATGCTTGATTTTGGCTAGGGATGTTTTAAGATGCATTTAGAGTTGAGACTTGTATGGTTTTTGCTGAAATTTGGAGACTTGCAGTGCAGGGCGTATCGGTACGCCTAAGGGCTGTATCGATACGGTCTTGCCTGCAGGACTCAATTTTGGCTTGGCGTACCGATACACGGGGGTGTATCGATACGCTCTTTGCTCACTGGAATTCTGAGAATTTTGTGAGTTTTTGGCGTATCGGTACGGGGTTGAGGCGTATCGGTACGGGTTTATCTCGTTGACCACGAGATGTTGACCGAGAAGGGCGTATCAATACGCTCAAGGGCTGTATCGATACGGTCTTCCTGTGTTGACTGAAGGGTGTTGAGTTAGTCAAGGCGTATCGATACCCTTGATTGGTGTATCGATATGGTCTGCCCTGTAAGTGTAAAATGAATTGTTTAATGTAATTTTCTAGGTTCAAATGTGATTCTTTCTTGCTGTTTTTCCGCTGACGTGATCACTTAGGAATGAACATGCCTATAGACAAGATTAAATCAAAAGAAATTTTCCAGGGTTGCTAACCGAGGGGGAACCTTAACGGGTTTCGCTTCGGTTTTCCCCGTGTGGCCTACTCGGTCCGGTCATCCGGCCAGACCGGGACGAGGGGATTACATTTAGTGGTATCAGAACCTAAGGTTTCCTAGACCTCGGGCAGGTAAGTGAGGTGAGTTAATGTGTTACGGGTGTTTTGTCATGTATGCCTAAATTCTGTTGCTAGCACGGTGTATGATTACAAGTTGTGATGACTCTGTTGTTGCTAGAGAGTAGGTCCAAAGTCCCCATTGTTAGGCGTTATTGTAAAAAAATAAAAAGGAGAATTGTTTTGGTTTAACGAGCTTGAGAACCGGAGTCCTTGCCCTTTTTCTAACCTAACGTTTCCTTTGTTGTTGTGTGTTTGCTGTTTTAGATCATTATTTTTGCTATGGTGAGACCGAGTGGACGGCCTAGAGCGGGTGACCAGGCACCCGAGGATGTACCTCCTTCTCCTCATGCTCCCGATGGTAATGGAGATAATGTTGGAGGTGATGGTAATGAGCCTCAGGTTGAGGCTAATGTGGGAGGTAACGGGGCTCAAGCGGGCCGAGGTCAGGCAGGTCCAGATGTGGCCCATTTGATTCAGACCATAGCCAGAGCTTTTCAGACAGCTTTGGCCGGTATGCAGGCTGCAGCACCACCTCAGGGTGCGAGGACAGGATTACCCCTAGAGAGGCTTCGTAATTTGGGGGCAGTGGAGTTTTGTGTGTTGTCTCCGGAGGGTTCAGAGGGGTGGCTCGAGAGCACTACTCGCATCTTGGGTCAGATAGAGTGTTCGGATGCCCGTAAGTTAGGATGCACCATCTCTTTGCTTCAGGGAGTCTCTTATACTTGGTGGACCACTGTTACTTCTGGTATGGCCGAGGCAGACATCACATGGGAGTTCTTCAGAAATGCCTTCAAGAGGAAGTACCTTGGAGTTCGGTACTTGGATGAAAAGAAAAAAGAGTTTATGGCTTTGGTTCAAGGAAACAGGACAATGTCTGAATACGAGGTTCAGTTTGTGAGGTTGAGCCAGTACGCACCAGAGTTGGTCCCGGATGAGAGGGAGCGGTGTGAGCGTTTCAGATATGGATTGACTACATATGTGAAGACCAACATGCTAGCCTCCGACTACACTGAGTTCGATGTCTTGGTCTCTAGGGCCAAGGATATAGAGCAGAACCTAAGCTCTAGAGCACGTGCTAGTGGGTCTGACTCCGGAAAGAGACATGCGTGTAACACCCCAATTTTGGGCTTAGAAGTTTTGGGTTTGGACCGGACCGGTCAGGTTGCGGTTCGAATATAAAAGGGTGAATTTAGGAAAGCCTAGTTCGGGTTGCATTAAAAATATGGAAAAATGTCTTAAAATCCTCTTTTATTATATATAAGAGAATGGTGAAATCAATTTTACAAAATGAGGTTTGGAAGAGTGACATTTTGGGTTAGTGACCAAAATGTAATTTTCGGAAACTTGGTGACTGTTTTAAAAAGGATTGAAACTTTGAATCTTTAAGGAGCTATTTACCCAATAAGAGTTTCTCCAGATTTTTCTTAAATATTAAAGGATTAATTAATGGTTTAAAAATAAAAGTAAAAGGGAGGGAAATATATTTTGGCATTTTCAACTAACTTTTCCCAAATTCCATTTTCCTTTTCTCTCAACCCAAACACATTTCTCCAGCACATTTTCCCTCTGATTTTGACATCCAAATATGAGATTTCAATCCTCTTTTGATCTCTAATCATCTCTTCAACAAAACCTTAGCATTTGCTTGTTGGATTTTCAAGATTTTGGTTCCAAAAAGGGAGAAAACTCAAGTTTAGAGGTATGAACGTCCTTCTCCTCTAAATTCTCAGTTCTTTACTGAAATTCCCAAGTTCTCAATCCTTGATTTGTGTTTTATTAAAGGTTTTACAATTGTGTTCTTGATCTTGGCTTTAAAATGCAAGATTTGCTTTAATTTTGATGAAATTCGTATGATCTGATTGGACACTATTTTGAGATGTCATTTTGATGTAAAATGAATGTATAATTGATGAGAAATTGAGGTTTAATCAATGCAATCCCGGATAGGTTGATTTTTCTAAGTTTTGCTTGAGTTTTTGGTGGTTTTTGGAGTGATCTTGATGATCTATTATAGCTGGAGGTATAAGGACGTGGTTAGATCCTTTTTGGATGTTAATTGATGTTTAAGGATGTTTAGAATTGATGGATCTTGGCTGGGTAGTGTTGTGGAGTTGTTTGGAGGTGATTTCGGTTGTGTTTGGTAACCGAAATGGGAGTATGGATGAGAGCAGCGAGTTTAGGTGCTTTCATTGAAGATATTAATGCATGATGATGCATTAATCCTCTGCTTTGATGTGTTTAAAACAGGGTAGACATCTTCGGACCTTTGTGGTGGTGATCCGGAAGCTTGATTGGTGTTTCAGTAAGTGGCGAAACGGAATCGGTGAGTGGATTTTGGTTTTCAGCTTTGAAACCAATGTTTTGAACGTTTGGGAGCTTAGTTTAAGTCTAAGCAACTTAGCTAAGCTCAAGAGTAAGTTTTCGGAAAAACTCTCTTGTTGATGAACCATGAGTTGGTTGAATGAAATGTGATTTGTTTGCATGTTTTAAATTCTGTTTTGAAAGCATGTTTTAGCATGTTTAATTGCTGAGATTATAAGCCATGTGTTGAAGGATGCTCAAGGTAAGAGATCCTTGTTTTTGAACATTGTTAAATGTGGTTTTGATGCTTAATGATGCATGATGTTTAAGGCTTTGTTAAATGCTTTAAAACAGTGAAATATTGTTGTTAATGATGCATATTGGCAAGTGATGTTTTGAGAATGGTTAAGAACACTATGGTGGTTAAAAGTCCATGGTTGATTCTTGTTAAGGTCACAAAGGTGGTTAAAAGTCCTTGTGTGAGCCTTGTGTATTTTAAGAACAACATGGTGGTTAAAAGTCCATGGTTGGTTCTTGGTTAAGGTTACAAAGGTGGTTAAAAGTCCTTGTGTGAGCCTTGTGTATTTAAGAACACCATGGTGGTTAAAAGTCCATGGGTGATTCTTGTTAAGGACACAAAGGTGGTTAAAAGTCCTTGTGTGGTCCTTGTGAATGGTAAGAACATCATGGTGGTTAAAAGTCCATGGATGATTCTTGTGCTAAGGACACAATGGTGGTTAAAAGTCCATGTGTGGTCCTTGTGAATTGTAAGATCACAATGGTGTTTAAAAGTCCATGTGTGAATCTTATGTTGATTGTATTGTGAAATGGAAAGATTATGATTATCACTTGTGGCCAATATGACATGTTAATAATGTGAAGCATGTATGCTTGTTTTAAATGCTTTTGTGCATGGTTTAAGGTTGTTTGAAGTAAGGTTTATAAAAGTGTTTATAAATGCATTATTGTGTTGTTTTAAATGAGCATTCCTCACTAAGCTATTTGCTTACGCTCTCTCTTTTCTTAAACCAATAATGCAGAGCATTGAAGTGCATTAGGAGCAGCAAGGAAGCCAAGAATCCAAGTGAAGGTTTAAGCTCATGTATGGTGAATGTTTTCTAACACTATTAGCTTTTGGGCATTTGGCAATGGGGAACCTATATTGTTGTTTTGGGAGATGTTTTAGACTCCCTAAGTTGGTTTTGTGTTGTTGTTGATGTTGGAAAATGTAAATGGCCTTTATGTGGTTGGTTTGGGATTTTGATGCTTGAATGACTTCTAAATAGGATGCATGCCTTTAGAATTGGGGATTTGCTTAATTGATGCCATGTTTAAGTATGGTTGATGCAATTATGTTCCTTATGCATGTAATGACTTGCTGGTTTAATTTGAGGGTCTTTGGATTATGTTTGATTGGTCAAAAGCATGTTAAACCAGAGAAAAATCTGCAATCTGGGCAGCCTGTTTCGGAACAGGTGCTGCCGTTTCGGAACAGAGGGCCTGAAATGGCCTAGGCGTTTCGAAACGGGCAGGGCTGTTCCGAAACAGTTTGGCTACTGCCAGGCCCTATTGCGCAACGCGTTTCGGAACGGTCCCGCGTTTCGGAACGGATCATCCCTGTTCTGAAACACCCGACCGTTGGGCGCTGAAATTGACGGTTATATGTTTTGAAACCTTTGTGTTTTGGTCCTGAACTTTGTGTATGCAATTGAATGAGTTTGAGATGTCCGTTTGAATTGAAATTTGGCAGAGAAGCATGAAATATGATTAATTTTATATTGGTAACTTTTAATTGGGTTAAGTCCTCATAATTTTCAGAATTTACATTTTGGTCCCTAAACTTGTATGTTGTGCAATTAAGTCCCTAAATGTTTTCCGAATGCGCTGATCTTTGAGTATGCTGTTGTTATGAATATACCTAGGGTTAATGTGCATTTAGATAAGATTAAAAATAAAAAAAGGGTCGTTAATCAAGGTTGACTTTCGGGTTGACTTTGGTTTTCCCCGTGTAAACTTCTTAATTCGGGTCAACCGTCTAGGCCGGGTTAAGGGGGTTACATTTGGTGGTATCAGAGCTGAGTTCTCGAGTAATTGGGAATGATTATGTGGGTGATTAATGTATGTATGCTTTGTATGCTTGTTGAATGAAAGCATGTTGTGTGAATTGTAAGTATGTTACAATTGTGATGTATGCTTTGGTGAAGCATGTTAGAGGGACCCATTGCCAAATCAAAGATAATGAAATGATGTTGTTTTAATTGGAAATGAGCTTGAGTACTTGGATTGCTTACCTTGTTGAGCCTGACTTTGTTTATTGCATTGTGATTGCATTGTTTAGTGAATGGCACCTCGTAGAGAGTTGGGGGTTAATACGCGAGCTATGGCTCGAAATGAGAATGAGGAGAATGCTGAAAATATGGTGGATTTACCTCCTCCACCTGGTGGTGGTGGTGCTGGGGGTGAAGAAGCTGGAGTTGTAGCTGGTGCTGGGGTCGCTGGACCTGAAGCTGGTCAGGGACAAGCTATTCCTGACATGACAATGCTGGTTCAAGCCATTGCTGGAGCTTTTCGAGCAGCGGTAGCTGGAGCTCAAGGAGCTGGGCATCAAGGTGATGCTGGTGTTAGACTACCTTTGGAGCGTTTGCGCAGTCTGGGAGGGACTGAGTTTAGGGGTTTGTTTGCTGAAGGTTCTGAGTCTTGGCTGGAAAGTACCAAGAGAATCTTGGGGCAGATGAGTTGCACTGATGTGCAGAAGCTGGGTTGTGTGGTATCGTTGTTGCAGGACGATGCTTACACTTGGTGGACAACCTCTATCTCTGGGATGGCGGAAGCTGATGTAACTTGGACGTTCTTTCAGAACGCGTTCAAGAGAAGGTATCTGGGTGTGAGGTACCTAGATGAAAAGAAGAGGGAATTCATGTCTCTTACCCAAGGGAGCATGTCTGTGGCTGAGTACGAAGTTTAGTTTGTTCGACTCAGTCAGTATGCACCTGAGCTTGTCCCGGATGAGCGGGAGAGGTGTGAAAGGTTCCGTTATGGTTTTGTGATGGAAGTAAAGATGTATGTGCTGGCTGCTGAGTATAATGATTTTGATGTGCTGGTTGGCCGAGCAAAGGACATTGAGATGAACTTGGGTTTATCTTCTAGAAGTGCTGGAAAGTGAGCTGCGGAGTATAGTTCTGGTGGTGGACGGAACAAGAGGGGACGTGATCAGAAGTACCAGTCTTCAGCTAAGCGAGGTGGTGGTGCGCCTGCTCAGGGAGGCAAGGCAAGAGTTGATCCGAGCGCGTGTTGGACATGTGGATCGCGTGGCCATATGAAACGTGATTGTCCTCGAGCTGTGAGAGAGGTGCAAGCTCCTGTTGTGGCAGCTGGTAATTCATCCTGGAATTGTGGATCTACGGATCACATGAGGAGAGAGTGTCCTATGTTGGCTGGTGGCCAAGGGCGAGCTCCTGTAGTTGCTGCACCACAGAGAGGTCGTGGGCGCGGCCGTGGTAACTTCCAGCGGAGAGAAGAGGGTGGACGGAATGTGGCCCATGTTGTAGCTGTTTAACCTGAGGGTGGCGGCCAAGCGAGGGTGTATGCTCAGAGGGAGGGGAGGAATGACGCGGATGTGATTGCAGGTACTTTTACTTTGCAATCCTTGTCATTACTTTCCTTGATTGATTCTGGATCTACGCACTCATACATATTGCGTGAGCATGCTGAACTGCTTGGTTTGCCTGTTGAGTCTTTGGATGTTGGCATGCGTGTCACTAGTTCTTTTGGTGAGACTGTTGTGACTCGAAAGCTTTATAGAAGATGTCCTTTGGTTGTGCAAGATCATGTTTTTCATGTTGATCTTATGGAATTGCCTTTCTATGGTTTTGATGTAATCCTTGGTATGGATTGGCTTGCTGAGCATCGTGCTGTTGTGGATTGTGAGAATAAGCGAGTTTCGTTGAAACTTGCGGATGATTATGAGGTGGTTGTGGTTGGTGAGAATGTGAAGTTTCTTGCCAATGTGGTGTCTACATTGGAGGCGAGCCGAATGCTGAGGCAAGGTTGTGAAGCTTACCTAGCCTTTGTGATGAATCCTAGCTCTAAGGAGTTGCGTGTGCAAGATATCAAGATTGTGCGAGAGTTCCCTGGTGTGTTTCCTGAGGAGTTGCCTGGATTACCTCCTAATCGCGAAGTGGAGTTTGGGATTGAGCTGTATGAGAACACAACTCCAGTGTCCATTACCCCTTATAGAATGGCACCTAAGGAGTTGAAGGAGCTGAAGACTCAATTGCAAGAGTTGCTTGATCGTGGTTTCATTCGGCCGAGTGTGTCACCTTGGGGTGCGCCGGTCTTGTTTGTGAAGAAGAAGGATGGCACTATGAGAATGTGCATTGATTACCGTCAGCTTAACAAGTTGACTATCAAGAATCGGTATCCATTGCCGAGAATTGATGATCTTTTGATCAATTTCGGGGAGCAGCTGTGTTCTCTAAGATTGACTTAAGGTCAGGGTATTACCAGTTGAAGGTGAAGGATGTGGATGTGCCAAAGACAGCTTTCAGGATGAGGTATGGGCATTATGAGTTCCTTGTGATGTCGTTTGGTTTGACAAATGCTCCTGCAGTTTTCATGGACATGATGAATCGTGTGTTTCATGAATACCTGGATAAGTTTGTTGTGGTATTCATTGATGATATCCTCGTGTACTCACGTACTAAGGAGGAGCATGAAGGGCATCTGAGAATTGTGCTGCAAGCTTTGTTGGAGAATCAGCTTTATGCTAAGCTGAGCAAATGTGAGTTTTGGCTTAGAGAAGTGGTGTTTCTTGGTCATGTGGTTCTGCTGAAGGGATTCGTGTTGATCCTCAGAAGATTGAGGCGGTGATGAATTGGAAGGTTCCTAAGTCTGTTCATGAAGTTCGTAGTTTCCTTGGTTTGGCAGGATACTACCGAAGGTTTGTGGATGGGTTTTCGAAGATTGCTGCACCTTTGACAAAGTTGTTGCAGAAGGATGTTAAGTATGAGTGGACGGAAGCGAGACAGCAGGCTTTTGAGAAGCTTAAGGCAGCCTTGACACAAGCTCCTATCTTGGTTCAACCTGAATCAGGAAAAGAGTTTGTGGTGTATAGTGATGTGTCCTATGTTGGTTTGGGATGTGTGTTGATGCAGGAGGGTAAGGTGGTGGCTTATGCATCACGGCAGTTGAAGGTGCATGAGCGCAATTATCCTACGCATGATATTGAGTTGGCTGCAGTGGTTTTTGCTTTGAAGATCTGGAGACATTATCTGTATGGTGAGAAGTGTACTGTGTACACGGATCACAAGAGTTTGAAGTATCTGATGTCTCAGAAGGAGTTGAATCTTAGACAGCGACGTTGGGTGGAGTTGCTCAAGGATTATGATTTGACGATTGAGTATCACCCTGGAAAAGCTAATGTTGTAGCAGATGCCTTGAGTAGGAAGGTAGCTGTTGAGTTGAGGGCTATGTTTGCCAGTTTGAGTATTTCACGCGATGGTGGTCTTGTGGCTGAATTGCAAGTAAAACCATCTTTGGTTCAGTTGATCAAGGAAAAACAGTTGTTGGATGATTCCTTGGTACCGCATGTTCAGGATATTGCGGAGGATAGGCCTTCGGATTTCTGTTTTAATGATGATGGAGTGTTGTGTTTTGGGAGTCGGATAGTGGTGCCCAATGATGCTGAGTTGAGGCGTGCTATTCTGACTGAAGGTCATAGTAGTCCTTTTGCTATGCACCCTGGTAGTACTAAGATGTATCGTGATCTTCGTGATGAGTACTATTGGGTGGGTCTAAAGAAGGATGTTGCTGAGTTTGTAAGCAAGTGTATGGTGTGTCAGCGAGTTAAGGCTGGGCATCAGTTTCCGTCAGGTTTGTTGCAACCGTTGAGAATTCCTGAGTGGAAGTGGGAAAGGATTACCATGGATTTTGTATCTGGTTTACCTTTGTCGCCATCGAAGAAGAATTCGGTGTGGGTGATTGTGGATCGCTTGACGAAGTGTGCCCATTTCTTGCATGTGCATACTACGTATTCTTTGGATAAGCTTGCGGAGCTGTACATTGCTGAGATTGTGCGGCTGCATGGTGTGCCAAAGTCGATTGTGTCGGATAGGGATCCGAGGTTTACATCGCGTTTCTGGCAGTGCTTGCATCAAGCTTTGGGTACACGGTTGAATTTTAGTACATCTTATCATCCTCAGTCGGATGATCAGTCCGAGCGTGTTATCCAGGTTTTGGAGGATATGTTGAGGTGCTGCGTGATTGAGTTCCAGGGCTCTTGGGAGAAACATTTGCCTTTGGTGGAGTTTGCTTATAACAATAGTTATCAGGCAAGTATTCAAATGGCACCTTATGAAGCTTTGTACGGGAGGAAGTGTAGTACTCCTCTTTGTTGAGCTGAAACGGGTCAGAAGTTGGTTTCGATGCCAGCTTTGTTGAAAGGAACCACCGAGAAGGTGAAGCTCATTTGTGAGCGTTTGAAGGCAGCTTCTGATCGGCAAAAGTCTTACGCGGATTTGAAGCGTAAGGAGATTGAGTATGCGGTGGGTGACCGTGTGTTTTTGAAGGTTTCGCCTTGGAAAAAGGTGATGAGGTTTGGCCGGAAGGGTAAGTTGAGCCCTAGGTACATTGGACCATACGAGGTGATTGAGCGTGTGGGTCCTGTTGTGTACAAGTTGAGGTTACCTCAAGAGTTGGAAAAGATTCATGATGTGTTTCATGTTTCTATGCTCCGGAAGTATAGATCGGATCCTTCACATGTGATGCCTGTGGAAGAAGTGGAATTGAATCCGGATTTGACCTATGATGAGGAACCGGTGAGGATTCTGGATTCGGATAGTAAGGTTCTTCGTGGCAAGACCATTGAGTTGGTAAAGGTGTTGCGGAAACATCGTGGTGTTGAAGAAGCCACGTGGGAACGGAAGGATGACATGTTGAAGCAGTTTCCGTACCTCTTTCCTTCAGGTAAATTTCGAGGACGAAATTTCTTAAGGGGGGAGAGTTGTAACACCCCAATTTTGGGCTTAGAAGTTTTGGGTTTGGACCGGACCGGTCGGGTTGCGGTTCGAATATAAAAGGGTGAATTTAGGAAAGCCTAGTTCGGGTTGCATTAAAAATATGGAAAATGTCTTAAAATCCTCTTTTATTATATATAAGAGAATGGTGAAATCAATTTTACAAAATGAGGTTTGGAAGAGTGACATTTTGGGTTAGTGACCAAAATGTAATTTTCGGAAACTTGGTGACTGTTTTAAAAAGGAATGAAACTTTGAATCTTTAAGGAGCTATTTACCCAATAGGAGTTTCTCCAGATTTTTCTTAAATATTAAAGGGTTAATTAATGGTTTAAAAATAAAAGTAAAAGGGAGGGAAAGATATTTTGGCATTTTCAACTAACTTTTCCCAAATTCCATTTTCCTTTTCTCTCAACCCAAACACATTTCTCCAGCACATTTTCCCTCTGATTTTGACATCCAAATATGAGATTTCAATCCTCTTTTGATCTCTAATCATCTCTTCAACAAAACCTTAGCATTTGCTTGTTGGATTTTCAAGATTTTGGTTCCAAAAAGGGAGAAAACTCAAGTTTAGAGGTATGAACGTCCTTCTCCTCTAAATTCTCAGTTCTTTACTGAAATTCCCAAGTTCTCAATCCTTGATTTGTGTTTTATTAAAGGTTTTACAATTGTGTTCTTGATCTTGGCTTTAAAATGCAAGATTTGCTTTAATTTTGATGAAATTCGTATGATCTGATTGGGCCCTGTTTTGAGATGTCATTTTGATGTAAAATGAATGTATAATTGATGAGAAATTGAGGTTTAATCAATGCAATCCCGGATAGGTTGATTTTCCTAAGTTTTGCTTGAGTTTTTGGTGGTTTTTGGAGTGATCTTGATGATCTGTTATAGCTGGAGGTATAAGGACGTGGTTAGATCCTTTTTGGATGTTAATTGATGTTTAAGGATGTTTAGAATTGATGGATCTTGGCTGGGTAGTGTTGTGGAGTTGTTTGGAGGTGATTTCGGTTGTGTTTGGTAGCCGAAATGGGAGTATGGATGAGAGCAGCGAGTTTATGTGCTTTCATTGAAGATATTAATGCATGATGATGCATTAATCCTCTGCTTTGATGTGTTTAAAACAGGGGAGACATCTTCGGACCTTTGTGGTGGTGATCCGGAAGCTTGATTGGTGTTTCGGCAAGTGGCGAAACGGAATCGGTGAGTGGATTTTGGTTTTCAGCTTTGAAACCAATGTTTTGAGCGTTTGGGAGCTTAGTTTAAGTCTAAGCAACTTAGCTAAGCTCAAGAGTAAGTTTTCGGAAAAACACTCTTGTTGATGAACCATGAGTTGGTTGAATGCAATGTGATTTGTTTGCATGTTTTAAATTCTATTTTGAAAGCATGTTTTAGCATGTTTAATTGCTGAGATTATAAGCCATGTGTTGAAGGATGCTCAAGGTAAGAGATCCTTGTTTTTGAACATTGTTAAATGTGGTTTTGATGCTTAATGATGCATGATGTTTAAGGCTTTGTTAAATGCTTTAAAACAGTGAAATATTGTTGTTAATGATGCATATTGGCAAGTGATGTTTTGAGAATGGTTAAGAACACTATGGTGGTTAAAAGTCCATGGTTGATTCTTGTTAAGGTCACAAAGGTGGTTAAAAGTCCTTGTGTGAGCCTTGTGTATTTTAAGAACAACATGGTGGTTAAAAGTCCATGGTTGGTTCTTGGTTAAGGTCACAAAGGTGGTTAAAAGTCCTTGTGTGAGCCTTGTGTATTTAAGAACACCATGGTGGTTAAAAGTCCATGGGTGATTCTTGTTAAGGACACAAAGGTGGTTAAAAGTCCTTGTGTGGTCCTTGTGAATGGTAAGAACATCATGGTGGTTAAAAGTCCATGGATGATTCTTGTGCTAAGGACACAATGGTGGTTAAAAGTCCATGTGTGGTCCTTGTGAATTGTAAGATCACAATGGTGTTTAAAAGTCCATGTGTGAATCTTATGTTGATTGTATTGTGAAATGGAAAGATTATGATTATCACTTGTGGCCAATATGACATGTTAATAATGTGAAGCATGTATGCTTGTTTTAAATGCTTTTGTGCATGGTTTAAGGTTGTTTGAAGTAAGGTTTATAAAAGTGTTTATAAATGCATTATTGTGTTGTTTTAAATGAGCATTCCTCACTAAGCTATTTGCTTACGCTCTCTCTTTTCTTAAACCAATAATGCAGAGCATTGAAGTGCATTAGGGGCAGCAAGGAAGCCAAGAATCCAAGTGAAGGTTTAAGCTCATGTATGGTGAATGTTTTCTAACACTATTAGCTTTTGGGCATTTGGCAATGGGGAACCTATATTGTAGTTTTGGGAGATGTTTTAGACTCCCTAAGTTGGTTTTATGTTGTTGTTGATGTTGGAACATGTAAATGGCCTTTATGTGGTTGGTTTGGGATTTTGATGCTTGAATGGCTTCTAAATAGGATGCATGCCTTTAGAATTGGGGATTTGCTTAATTGATGCCATGTTTAAGTATGGTTGATGCAATTATGTTCCTTATGCATGTAATGACTTGCTGGTTTAATTTGAGGGTCTTTGGATTATGTTTGATTGGTCAAAAGCATGTTAAACCAGAGAAAAATCTGCAATCTGGGCAGCCTGTTTCGGAACAGGTGCTGCCGTTTCGGAACAGAGGGCCTGAAATGGCCTAGGCGTTTCGAAACGGGCAGGGCTGTTCCGAAACAGTTTGGCTACTGCCAGGCCCTGTTGCGCAACGCATTTCGGAACGGTCCCGCGTTTCGGAACGGATCATCCTAGTTCCGAAACACCCGACCGTTGGGCACTAAAATTGACGGTTATATGTTTTGAAACCTTTGCGTTTTGGTCCTGAACTTTGTGTATACAATTGAATGAGTTTGAGATGTCCGTTTGAGTTGAAATTTGGCAGAGAAGCATGAAATATGATTAATTTTATATTGGTAACTTTTAATTGGGTTAAGTCCTCATAATTTTCAGAATTTACATTTTGGTCCCTAAACTTGTATGTTGTGCAATTAAGTCCCTAAATCTTTTCGAATGCACTGATCTTTGAGTATGCTGTTGTTATGAATATACCTAGGGTTAATGTGCATTTAGATAAGATTAAAAAGAAAAAAAAGGTCGTTAATCAAGGTTGACTTTGGTTTTCCCCGTGTAAACTTCTTAATTCGGGTCAACCGTCTAGGCCGGGTAAAGGGGGTTGCAATGCGAACTGGGATAGAGATCATGCCAAGAGGCATAGGGATAGGAGGTACCAGCCGGATACGAGACATAGGGGTGGTAACTATGGCCAGGGCCGTTAGGGCCAGGGAGCTGTTGGACACATTCCGGAGTGCACTAGGTGCGGGAGGCGCCACCCGGGCGAGTGTATGTGTATTTATGGAGCGTGTTGGAACTGTAGCTCCCGAGACCATTTGAGGCGTGACTGTCCACACCCGGTTAGGGGCAGACCGGCTCCAGCTAGGGGCTTTGAGCATTAGAGAGGCCGTGGGTGCGGTCGTGGGAACTTTCAGCCAAGGAATGAGGGTCAGAGGAACTTGGCTCATGTTGTAGTAGTCCAGCCCGAGGGAGGAAGACCGGCTAGGGTGTATGCTCAGCGAGAGGCTGGGAATGACACTGATGTCATTATAGGTAATTTCACATTACAGTCTTAGAGTTTGCTTTCTTTGATAGATTCGGGGTCAACACATTCTTATATTTTGGGTGAGAACACAAGGTCATTAGGGTTACCATGTGATTGGTTAGAGATAGGTGTAAATGTTACTAGCTCTTTTGGTGATACAGTGGTAGTTAGGAAAGTGTATAGGAGGTGTCCTTTGATGGTTCAGGGCCACATATTTCCGGTCGATATGATGGAGTTGCCCTTCTATGGTTTTGATGTGATTTTGCGCATGAATTGGCTTGTAGAGCATAGAGCTAGGGTTGACTTCGAGACCAAGAGTGTCTCTTTGAGGCTTACCAATGATTTTGAGGTTGTGGTAGTTGGGGAGAATGTCAAGTTCTTGTCCAATGTGGTTTCGGCTTTGGAAGCTCAGAGGTTGTTGAGTTCAGGGTGTCAGGCTTACTTGGCTTATGTAATGAATCCGGATATGAGTGAGGTGAGACCTCAGGATATTAGAACGATATGTGATTTTCCGAGTGTTTTTCCGGAAGAGCTACCGGGCTTGCCTCCAGACAGAGCAGTTGAGTTTGCTATTGATACATATTCTGATTCTGCACCGGTGTCGATCGCTCCGTACAGAATGGCACCGAAAGAGTTGAAGACACAGCTTCAGGAATTGACTGATAAGGGCTTCATTAGGCCTAGTTTGTCCCCGTATGGGTGCTCCGGTCTTGTTTGTGAAAAAGAAGGATGGTAGCATGAGGATGTGTATAGATTATAGGCAGTTGAATAAGGTAACTGTGAAAAACAAATATCCTTTTCCTAGGATAGATGACTTGCTAGACCAGTTGAGAGGTGCTTCTGTGTTTTCGAAGATTGACTTGAGGTCTGGATACTATCAGTTCAAGGTAAAGGATGTGGATATACTGAAGACAGCCTTTCGTACACGTTATGGGCATTATGAGTTTTTGGTGATGCCTTTTGGGTTGACTAACGCTCCAGCAGCCTTCATGGATAAGATGAACCGTGTGTTTCATGAGTTCTTGGACATGTTTGTGGTAGTGTTTATAGATGACATCCTAGTATACTCTAGGACCGAAGAGGAACACGAAGAGCATTTGTGGTTAGTACTTCAGACCCTACTTGAGAATCAGTTGTATGCCAAGATAAGCAAATGTGAGTTTTGGATTAGGGAGGTCGTCTTCCTAGGTCACGTGATCTCGGCTAGTGGGATTAGTGTGGATCCCAAGAAGATAGAAGCTATCGTAAATTGGAAGCAACCGAAGTTAGTAACAGAAATCCGCAGTTTCCTAGGTTTGGCGGGATACTATAGGAGGTTTGTTGAGGGATTCTCGAGGATAGCGGCTCTGTTGACTAAGTTGTTATAGAAGAATGTTCTGTATGAATGGTCAGATGCAAGACAAATAGCTTTTGAGAAATTGAAGAAAGCTTTGACCGAAGCTCCTATTTTGATTCAGCCGGAACCGGGGAGAGAGTTTGTGATTTACAGTGATACGTCCTACGTAGGGCTGGGTTGTGTGCTTATGCAAGAAGGTAAGGTGGTAGCGTATGCTTCGCGACAGTTGAAAGTCCATGAGAAGAATTATCCCACACATGACATAGAGTTGGTTGCAGTGGTGTTCGCGTTGAAGATTTGGAGACACCATCTTTATGGTGAGATGTGCACCGTGTATACCGACCACAAGAGTTTGAAATATTTGAGGTCTCAGAGGGAGTTGAACCTCAGACAACGTAGGTGGTTAGAGCTCCTTAAGGATTATGACCTCACCATAGAGTACCATCCGGGTAAGGCAAACGTAGCGGCCGATGCCTTGAGTAGAAAAGTGGCCGTTGAGTTACGAACAATGTTTGCAAGGTTGAGTGTGTCTGAGGATGGTGGGTTGATAGCCGTGCTACAGGTTAAGCCTTCATTGGTTCAGTTAATTCGTGAGAAGCAGTTGCGAGATGAGTCTTTGGCACCTCATGTGCAAGACATAACTGAAGATAGGCTTACAGAGTATTGTTTTGGTGAGAATGGGATCCTATGTTTCAAGGATAGGATAGCGGTTCCGGAGGATGCCGAGTTGAGGCGTACGCTCTTGAATGAGGCTCACAATAGCCTTTTTGCTATGCATCCGGGTAGCACGAAGATGTATCGAGGGTTAAAGGAGGAGTACTTTTGGGTTGGTTTGAAAAAGGACGTGGCCGAGTTTGTAAGTAAATATATGGTTTGTCAGAGAGTCAAGGCTGAGCACCAGTTTCCCTCAGGATTGTTACAGCCGTTGAAGATTCCGGAATGGAAGTGGGAACGCATCACCATGGACTTTGTGTCAGGGCTACCGTTGACTCCTTCGAAGAAGAATTCAGTGTGGGTGATTGTAGATAGATTCACTAAGTGTGCCCACTTCATACCAGTTCATACTACCTATACTTTAGACAAGTTGGCCGATCTGTATATCTGTGAGATAGTGAGACTACATGGGGTACCGAAGTCGATTGTGTCAGACCGAGATCCGAGATTTACCGCTAGATTTTGGGAGTGTTTGCATCGAGCCTTGGGTACTTGGTTGAACTTCAGCACTCCGTATCATCCGCAATCAGATGGTCAGTCTGAGAGAGTGATTCAGGTATTGGAAGATATGTTGAGGTGTTGTATCATTGATTTTCAGGGGTCATGGGTGAAACATCTACCGTTAGTGGAGTTTGCGTATAACAACAGCTTTCAGTCGAGTATTCAGATGGCTCCTTATGAGGCCTTGTATGGTAGGAAGTGTAGAACCCCGATTTGTTGGGCCGAAGCCGGACAGAAACTTTTGCCGATGCCTGAATTGCTTAAGGGCACCACCGAGAAGGTAAAGTTGATAGTTGATCGCTTTAAAGCAGCTTCAGATCGACAGAAGTCCTATGCCGACTTAAAGAGGAAAGAGGTAGAGTATTCCATGATGGATAAAGTGTTTTTGAAAGTCTCGCCTTGGAAAAAGGTGATGAGGTTTGGAAGGAAGGGCAAGTTAAGCCCAAGGTTCATATGGCCTTATGAGATAGTTGAGAGGTTTGGCCCCGTTGCGTATAGATTGAGGCTCCCGACTGAACTAGAGAAGATTCATGATGTCTTTCATGTGTCGATGCTTAGGAAGTATAGATCGGATCCGTCCCATGTTATGCCAGTTGAGGAAATAGAGTTGAATCCAGACATGTCTTACAACGAGGAACCAGTTAAGATACTTGCTTCTGATAGCAAGGTGTTGCGTGGCAAGACCATAGAGTTGGTCAAGGTATTATGGAGACATAGAGGTGTGGAAGAGGCCACGTGGGAAAGGAAAGTTGATATGCTTGAACAGTTTCCGTATTTGTTTCCGTCAGGTAATTTCGGGGACGAAATTCCTTAAGTGGGGGAGAGTTGTAATACTCGGGTCTAGGGGTCGGGTAAAAATAATACTAAAATAATATTTTGGTTTTCCCTTTTGTCTTAAAATTTTAATTTATGTGTTGGATCAATTTTGAGATTAAATTTGAAGCCTAAATCTCTTGGAATTTAAGAATTTTGGTGATAGTCATTCATTAATGGCAAGATGGTAATTATTTGGAACTTCAAAATGAATATTTTTTTATTATTTCAAACTCTACTATTCATCATCATCTTCTCTCTCCCCTCCCATTTTCACTTCCAACGTCAAAAACCCCTCTTTTGCCTAGGTTACTATTCCATTTTCCTTCTTGCTCGCTTTTGGAGATTTCTCAAAGGTAAAGTCACTTTTGACTTGTCCTCATTGTTCTCTACAAGTCTATGGTTTTATATTTCGTTTTAATCCATGATTTCTCATTTTGGAATTTTGAAAGTTTAGATTAAAAATGTTGTCTTTGATGTCCTTAACTTAAGTTTTCGATTTGTTGAAGTTATATGAGTTGTCTACAACCTAAAAGGTCCAACAAAATTGATTTTTACAAGGTTTTATGGAATTTCTCGAATTTGGGTTTTGTGGGTTTTTGGAAGGGTTTTAAGTTGGGTTTTGGGGGTGTTTTATGTGGAAATGTGATGGCTGATGGTTAGGCTATATGTTAGGATTGTTTTGAAGGCCTTTGGGAGTAATTTAGGTGTTGGAATCATTGGATTTAGGTGGTACTTAGGGGCTGCTCGAGAATGTGGAACTTGGGGTTTTGTTTTAGTTGAAATCATGTGTCTTATGCTTGGTTTGTGTTCCGGATTGACTACTTTGAAATGTGGACTGATTTGAGATTGTTTTGGTTGTGTTGGGATGATTAGAAACGGGAAATTTGGTTGGTGAAGCTTCGGGGACGAATCCGGAGGTTTTGGAGTCTTGAGCTTGGTCTTCGGTCTTCTCTTAGGTAGCAACGACGAGTAGAATTGTTAATCCTTGTTTTGTGCTCGATATGGAACCTTTGGGGTTTGTGTGGGACCTTGAGGGTTCACCTAAACCCGAGTGTAAGCCTCTACTCTTATGCTTTATTGTGAATGGATGAATGGTTATGTGCTGTGATTGCCATGTGCATCTTGAGTTGTTCATACAGTTGTTAATGTGTAGTCGAGTTGAAGTCGAGCCTCACGTGATGGTGGTCTAAACTACGGTGATGTGTAGTCCCACCGGTAGTGACTAGTAGGAAAGTACTTTGATGTGTAGTCTCATTGGAAATCTACTAGTCGAAACGGTGATGTGTAGTCCCACCGTGTGTGTGTGTATGTTGGTTGTGCTTGTGCAAACCATGCATAGTTGTTGAGAAAGTCATTCGTGCATCCATCGTTTTCTTTCCATTTATGAAAAGTGTTTTGAAAACTGCATGTTGTGGATTTGTAGAGCTTCTCTCACTAAGATAGTTAGCTTACGCTCTCTTTTTTCCAACATGCAGATCGTTAGAGTTTGGGAGGAAAGTGGGCAAGGGAGGAGCTTTTGGAGTTCTCAAGCTAGCTCAAGTATGATTTGTGTTTTGTAATAATGCCTAAACGATGGGGTATAGAATTATGGGAGTTGGAGTCAAACTCCTTAGGTATTTTGTGTTGTTCGAGCATGTTAAATTATGGATGTGTTATGTTTTAGTTTCATGGATTGAGGACCATGCCTATTTGCTGCTTATTTGTATGTGCCTAAGAATGTATGAACTTGGCCTATAAATCCTCTATGTGTGGTTGCCTTGTGTATGAAGCCTTATGATTGCTAAGTGTAACCCCCTTAACCCGGCCTAGACGGTTGACCCGAATTAAGAAGATTACACGGGGAAAACCAAAGTCAACCCGAAAGTCAACCTTGATTAACGACCCTTTTTTTCTTTTTAAACTTGTCTAGATGCACATTAACCCTAGTTGTGATCAAACAAACAACATACTCAAAGAACATAAACATCAGAGATCAAACAGGGACCCAATTGAACAAATTAAAAATTTAGGGACCAATTTGTAAATTCTGATAATTATAAGGACTTAACCCAAATTAAAGTTACCAACTTGAAATTAATCATGTTTCATGCATCTCTGTCAAATTTCAGCTCAAACGGACATCCCAAACTCATACAATTGCACAAACAAGATTCGGGACCAAAATGCAAACATTTTGAAACATATAACTGCCAATGTCAGCCCCCAACGGTCAGGTGTTCCGAAACAGGGAGAGCCTGTTTCGAAACGCGGGGCCGTTCCGCAACGCGTACCGAAACGAGGGTTGGCAGAGGCCTTTCCGTTTCGGAACGGTGTCTCCCGTTTCGGACGCCTGGGTTGCTACAAGGCACCCGTTCCGAAACGGAGGCACCTGTTCCGGTACGGCCTGCACAGATTGCGGAAAAAATCATGCTTAAACACACAATTGACCAACCAATCATGCTCCAAATGCAACCAAACTTTACCAGCAACTCATACAACATACAAGAGACATATTTGCAGCAACCAATTATCATTATATCATCATATATGAAAAGCCCCAAATCTAAAGGCATGCTTCCTACTCAAGCAAACCATTCATGCACTAAAACCTCCAAACCAACACATAATGGCCAATTACATGCACCAACATTAACAACAACATAAATCCAAAATAGGGAGTCCAAACATCTCCCAAAACAACAACATAGGTCCCCCATTGCCAAAAACCAAAAGCTAAAAGTGTTTAAGAAAACCTTCACATACATGAGCTTATCTTCCACTTGATTGCTTGCCTTCCTTGCTGCCCTTAATGCACCTTAATGTTCTGCAGTATTGGTTTAAGAAAGGAGAGAGAGCGTAAGCAAAAGCTTAGTGAGGAAAGCTCAAATAAACCATTCAATAATGCATTTATAAAACACTTTTATAAATCATACATCAAAATACATTTAGACATGCTCACAAGCAATCTCAACCAAGCATCTCATGCTTCATATCATAACATGTCATATTGGCCACAAGTGATAATTACCATCTTTTAATAAGATCAACATAAGACTCACACATGGACTTTTAAACACCATTGTGATCTTATCCCCATGGACTTTTAAACACCATGGCAAGGACCACACAAGGACTTTTAAACACCTTTGTGTCCTTAACAAGTTTCACCTCAAGGACTTTTAAACACCTTGACCCCAATGACTTTTAAACACCTTGGCCCATGGACTTTTAAACACCATGACATGAATCACCCCAAGGACTTTTAAACACCTTGGCCCCAAGGACTTTTAACCACCTTGGAAAGGACCACACAAGGACTTTTAAACACCTTTGTGTCCGTAACAAGAACCATCCAAGGACTTTTAACCACCTTGATGTTCTTAAGTAAACTAGGCTCACTCAAGGACTTTTAACCACCTTGGTGACCTTAACCTTTTCAAAACATCACTTGCCAATATACATCATTTATCATCAATAATCCACTGTTTTAAAGCATTTAACCAAGCCATAAACATCATGCATCTTAAAGCATTAAACCACATTTAAACAATGTTGAAAAGCAAGGAACTCTAACCTTGAGCTTCCTTAAACACATGGCTTATAATCTCAGCAAACAAACATGCTAGATATGCTTTAAAAACAGAATTTAAACATGCAACAAACACATTGCACCCAACCATCACATGGTTCCTCATCAAGAGAGTTTTTCCGAAAACTTACTCTTGAGCTTAGCAAAGTTTTTTAGACTTAGACTAAGCTCCCAAACCTCCAAAACATTGGTTTCAAAGCCGAAACCCAAAATCCACTCACCGATTCCGTTTCGCTTCTTGCCGAAACACCAAATCAAGCTTCCGGATCACCACCACTTGGATCCAAAGATGACTCCCCTGTTTTAACACATCAAAACAGTAGATTAATGCATCATCATGCATTAATAGCTTCAATGAAAGCACCTAAACTCGCTGCTCTCATCCACACTCCATTTTCGGCCACCAAACACAACCGAAAATGCATCTAAACAACTCCTCAACAAAGCCCAGCCATAAACCATCAAAACTAAGCATCCTTAAACATCATTCAACATCTAAAAAGGACCTAACAACATCCTTATACCTCCAGCAACAACAGATCCACAAGATCACCCAAAAACAACCAAGAATCACAAGCTAAACTTAGGAAATTCAACCTATCCGGGATTGCATTAGTTAAAACTCAATTTCCAATCAATTTAACATTCATTTAGTATCAAAAATACACCTCAAATCACTGCTTTAACAGATCATACGAAAATTTACCAAAATCAATCAAATCTTGCATTTAAAAGCCAAGATCCATAACACAACCTTAAAACCATTTATAAAACACAATTTAAGGATTGAGAACTTGGGAATTTCAGTAAAGAACTTAGAGTTCAGAGGAGAAGGACGTTCTTACCTCCAAACTTGAGTTTCTCCCTTTTAGAATCAAGTTTTCTTGAAAATCCACTTAGCAAATGGTGAGGTTTTGTTGTAAAGATGATTAGCAATCAAAAGGTAATTGAAAATATGAATTTAGGTGACAAAATCAGAGAGAAAAGCTCTGGAGAAAAGGTGTTTGGCTTGAGAGAAAAATGAGAGAAAATAGAATTGAGAGAAAAGTTAGTTAAAACCAAAATATCTTCCCTCCACTTTGTTTTTTTATTTAAAACCTTTTAATTAATCATTTAATATCTTTTGAAAATCTGGAGAAACTCCCATTGGGTAAATAGCTCCTTAAAGATTCAAAGTTTCAATCATTTTTAAAACAGTCTCACAGTTTTCAAAAATTACATTTTGGTCACTAGCCCAAAATGTCACCCTTCCAAACCTCATTTTGCAAAATTGATTTCACAGTTCACTTATATATATTAAAAGAGGATTTTAGAACATTTTTCCATATTTTTAATGCAACCCGAACTAGGTTTTCCTAATTTCACCTTTTTAGATTCAAACAGCACTTTGACCGAACCGGTCAACGCCCAAAACTTCTAAGCCCAAAACCGAGGCGTTACACTAAGCATACCTTCTTTGTGGAATTGCATAAATCCCTTGATTGTATGGTTCTTATTAGATTCAAATGCCTCATATGTTAGATCTTGGTGGTGAAATGTTGTGTAGATGCCTGATTGTGGCTAGGGAAGTTTTAAGATGCATTTAGAGTTGAGACTTGTATGGTTTTTGCTGAAATTTGGAGACTTGCAGTGCAGGGCGTATCGGTACGCCTAAGGGCCGTATCGATACGGTCTTGCCTGCAGTACTCAGTTTTGGCTTGGCGTACTGATACATGGGGGTGTATCGATACGCTCTTTGCTCACTGGAATTCTGAGAATTTGATTAGTTTTTGGCGTATCGGTACAGGGTTGAGGTGTATCGGTACGGGTTTATCTCGTTGACCATGAGATGTTAACCGAGAAGGGCGTATCGATACGCTCAAGGGCTGTATCGATACGGTCTTCCTGTGTTAACTGAAGGGTGTTGACTTAGTCAAGGCGTATCGATACCCTTGATTGGTGTATCGATACGGTCTGTCCTGTAAGTGTAAAATGAATTGTTTAATGTATGGTTCTAGGTTCAAATGTGATTCTTTCTTGCTGTTTTTCCGCTGACGTGATCACTTAGGAATGAACATGCCTATAGACAAGATTAAATTAAAAGAAATTTTCTAGGGTTGCTAACCGAGGGGGTCTTTAACGGGTTTCGCTTCAGTTTTCCCCGGGTGGCCTACTCGGACCGGTCATCCGGCCAGACCAGGACGAGGGGGTTACAACAAGTATCCCTTGCCTAGAATTGATGATCTCTTTGATCAGTTTCGGGGAGCCTTAGTGTTTTCTAAGATAGATTTGAGATCAGAGTATTATCAGCTGAAGGTGAAGGATGCGGACGTACCTACGAAAACTTTTCGGACAAGGTACGGACATTATGAATTTTTGGTGATTGCGTTTGGTTTAACCAATGCGCCTGTTGCTTTCATGGATATGATGAATCGTGTGTTCCATGAATTCTTGGATCAGTTTGTGGTGTTGTTCATCGATGATATCCTTGTGTATTCACGTACCGAGGAGGATCATGATAGACACTTGAGAATTGTTTTACAAGCGTTATTGGTAAATCAGTTGTATGCCAAGCTGTGTAAGTGTGAGTTTTGGCTTAGGGAGGTGGTCTTCCTTGGACATGTTGTGTCAGTTGAGGGTATTCGTGTTAATCCACACAAGGTAGAGGCTGTGATGAGTTGGAAAGTACCTACGTCAGTGACGGAGGTGCGGAGTTTCCTTGGTCTAGATAGGTATTACCGTAGGTTTGTTGAGGGTTTCTCGAAGATAGCAACACCTTTGACCAAGTTGTTGCAGAAGAATATTCGCTTTGAGTTGACTGATGCGAGACAACAAGCTTTTGAGAAGCTGAAAGAAGCTTTGACGCAAGCTCCTGTTCTGATTCAACCTGAGTCTGGTAAGGAGTTTGTGGTCTATAGAGATGCGTCCATTGTTGGTTTGGGCTGCGTGTTGATGCAGAAGGGTAAGGTAGTGGCCTATGCATCTAGGCAGTTGAAGGTGCATGAGCGCAACTACCCTACTCATGATCTTGAGCTTGCAGTTGTGGTGTTTGCCTTGAAAATTTGGAGGCATTACCTGTACGGTGAGAAGTGTGTTGTGTTTACAGATCATAAGAGCTTGAAGTATCTTATGTCTCAAAAGGAGTTGAATCTTAGGTAGCGTTGTTGGGTGGAGTTGCTTAAAGATTATGATCTAACGTTTGAGTATCACAAGGTAGAGGCTGTGATGAGTTGGAAAGTACCTACGTCAGTGACGGAGGTGCGGAGTTTCCTTGGTCTAGATAGGTATTACCGTAGGTTTGTTGAGGGTTTCTCGAAGATAGCAACACCTTTGACCAAGTTGTTGCAGAAGAATATTCGCTTTGAGTTGACTGATGCGAGACAACAAGCTTTTGAGAAGCTGAAAGAAGCTTTGACGCAAGCTCCTGTTCTGATTCAACCTGAGTCTGGTAAGGAGTTTGTGGTCTATAGAGATGCGTCCATTGTTGGTTTGGGCTGCGTGTTGATGCAGAAGGGTAAGGTAGTGGCCTATGCATCTAGGCAGTTGAAGGTGCATGAGCGCAACTACCCTACTCATGATCTTGAGCTTGCAGTTGTGGTGTTTGCCTTGAAAATTTGGAGGCATTACCTGTACGGTGAGAAGTGTGTTGTGTTTACAGATCATAAGAGCTTGAAGTATCTTATGTCTCAAAAGGAGTTGAATCTTAGGTAGCGTTGTTGGGTGGAGTTGCTTAAAGATTATGATCTAACGTTTGAGTATCACTCGGGAAAGGCTAATGTTGTGGCCGATGCTTTGAGCCGGAAAGTGGTTGTGGAGTTGAGGGTGATGTTTGCTCGCTTGAGCATATTGCGTGATGGTGGTCTTATTGCAGAATTGCAAGTGATGATTCTCTTGTTTCGCATGTTCAGGACATTGCGGAGGGTAGACCTTCGGATTTCAGCTTTAGTGATGATGGTGTTTTGTGCTTTGGGAGTCGAATAGTAGTGCCAGATGATGTTGAGTTGAGGCGCACTATTCTGACTGAAGCTCATAGTAGGCCTTTTGCTATGCACCCTGGTAGTACAAAGATATACCGTGATTTGAAAGATGAGTACTACTGGGTGGGGTTGAAAAAGGACGTGGCTGAGTTCGTTAGTAAGTGCATGGTGTGTCAACGAGTAAAGGCTGAACATTAGGTTCCTTCTGGGTTGTTGCAGCCTTTGAGAATCCCAGAATGGAAGTGGGAGAGAATCACCATGGATTTTGTGTCTGGATTGCCTTTGTCGCCATCAAAGAAAAATTCAGTTTGGGTGAATGTAGATCGGATCATGAAGTGTGCACATTTTCTGCTTGTGCATACTACGTATACCTTGGATAAGTTGGCTGAGCTGTACATAGCTGAGATTGCGCGATTGCACAGTGTGCCAAAGTCCATTGTGTCAGATAGAGATCCGAGGTTTACAGCACGATTTTGGAAATGTTTACATCAAGCCTTGGGTACACGGTTGAATTTCAGTACTTCTTATTATCCTCAGACGGATGGACAGTTGGAACGTGTGATCCAACTGCTTGAGGACATGTTGAGATGTTGTGTGATAGATTTTCAGGGTTCTTGGGAGAAGCACTTGTCGTTGGTTGAGTTTGCGTATAATAACAGTTACCAGGCAAGTATTCAAATGGCTCCATACGAGGCTTTGTATGAGAGAAGATGTAGAACCCCTCTATGTTGGGCAGAAGCTGGGCAAAAGTTGATTTCGATGCCAGCTATGCTAAAGGGAACCACCGAGAAGGTGAAGCTCATTTGTGAGCATTTAAAGGCAGCATCGGATAGGCAAAAGTCTTACACGGGCCTGAAGTGTAAGGAGATTGAGTTCGCGGTTGGCGAACGTGTGTTCTTGAAAGTATCGCCTTGGAAGAAGCTGATGAGGTTTGGACGTAAGGGTAAGCTTAGCCCAAGGTTCATTGGACCTTACGAGATTGTGCAGCGTATTGGTCCTGTGGCATATCGGTTGAGATTGCCTGCGAAGTTGGAGAAGATACATGATGTGTTTCATGTCTCTATGTTACGAAGGTACAGATCGGATCCTTCGCATGTGATGCCTATTGAGGAGACAGAGTTGAATCCGGATCTGTCGTATGATGAGGAGCTAGTGAAGGTTCTAGATGTGAGTAACAAAGTTCTTCGTGGCAAGACTATAGAGCTTGTGAAGGTGTTGTGGCGACACCGAGGAGTTGATGTGTAACCCCCTTAGCCCGGCCTAGACGGTTGACCCGAACTACAAAGATTACATGGGGAAAACCAAAGTCAACCCAAAAGTCAACCTTGATTAACGACCCTTTTTTCTTTTTAAACTTGTCTAGATGCACATTAATCCTAGTCATACTCTTGAGATAAGCATACTCAAAAATCACAGCAATCGGAAAACAATTAGGGACTCAATTGCACAACATACGAATTTAGGGACCAAAATGAAAAATCTGGAAATTAAGAGGACTTTACCAATTTTTAAGTTACCATTATGAAATTAGTCATGTTTCATGCCTCTCTGCCAAATTTCATCTCAAACGGACATCTCAAACTCAATCAACTGCACATTCAAAAATCAGGACTAAAATGTAAAGCTTGCAAACCTCAAAACCATTCAAATCAGTGCCCAACGGTCAAGTGTTTCGAAACGGGTAATGATCGTTCAGAAACACGGCTTGGCAGTAGCCAAAGTGTTTCGAAACACCTCTACCCGTTTCGAAATGCCCAGGCCAAAACATGCCCCTATTTCGAAACAGGCAAGGGTGTTTCGAAACACCCTGCCCAGAAACAGCAGATAAGCCTGTTTTAATACATCTAATCACCATCAAACATACCCTAAATCAATCCTCAACAAATCAACAACATGCCAAGAATCATAACTACCAAATTGCATTAAAATCTAGATACAAAACAACCCTTAGGTGCACCAACTCTTTCAACACATCCAACACTTAATCATGCTTTTAAAACAAGAAGCATAAACATAAAAGACTCTCCCCCCATTGCCTTTATTATCTATAGCTATTAACCGAGACATACTTCTCAAGTGGAGCTCTCCTTGAATCCCTTGCTTCTTGCTGTCCCAACTTCAATTATCTGCATTGATGGACAAAAAAGAGCGTAAGGACATAATGCTTAGTGAGGAATGCTCAAAACCAAAACACCATCAATGCAGTGTATCATAAAACCCTCTCAAAAAGTAGATGTAAATCAATATACCAAAGCATTGGTTGAAAAACCTCTTTTGAAACAACATGCTTTAAACCATGACTTGCTCAACATGAAAAACAACCTTTAGATTAGAAAAGCTAAACAATTTCCCCAAAACACATCCTTGCAAAACCACTATTTAAACCCCTCAATGCATGAACACCATATGCAAAGTTAAACTCAAGTTCCTTAGAAAACACTTCCACTTCACAACATATTTTCCACATGCTTGATGATCATTTCAAAACAAAACCTTTGAAAAACCATTTGTTCCATCCAACTATCTCATGCATTCAACATATACAAAACTCATAAACTACTAAAAGCACATTTGCATTACATCCCTTTCTAGACAAGCCTTCACAAGACTTCAATGCATTTATGAGATTCTATGCACATATGTACATTACATTAGCAAAATATACAAGTGCTCAAGTTTAACAAACATCACATGCATTCTTGCATCATTTACATATTTCCCATGCAACCTTGCAACATTTCAAGCATCTCATGCTTCATTACATTCAAGAACATTATATTGGCTTCCAAGTGATAATTCACAAACCATCTCAACTCAAGACACAATCGGATACGCGGATTACAAGCATTGTCCCACACGCTTCATACACACTACCAAACAACACAAGGTGGAGTTTACTGGTACAATCTCAACCCCTCAACACCTGTGATGGAGTTTAACGGTACAATCACAACCCCTCAACATCACTCATCGGAAGTTGTATAACTCACTAGTGAGAGCCGGGACAAATCACAAGGCTTACACATGGAAGCTACCACAACCATTGTAATTACCTTAACCAAGCTCACACACGGGAGCAACCGTCCACCGTTGTGACGCTTAACAAAGTCCACCCACGAGAGCCATCCTCCATCGTGGTGACATTTAACAAGGTTCACCCACGAGAGCCATCCTCCATCGTGGTGGCACTTAACAAAGCCCACCCACGAGAGCCATCCTCCATCGTGGTGGCACTTAACAAAGCCCACCCACGAGAGCCATCCTCCATCGTTGTGACACCAACTCTCTCAATCGCTAGGATACTTGGATGGAGTTTACGGTACCATTACAACCCCTCGACATCCGAGGCGACTCAATTCACGGTGCACCCAATCCTATAGCCAGCTAACTATATCCGATTAAAGTAACCAACAACCATTTACATCACTTGCCAATACCATCAATTACCATCATCAATTCGCTGTTTTAAAGCATTAAACAAAACCATTAAACAACATGCAACACTATGCATCAATTCCACAATTCCAAAGTACAAAACCAAGGATCTCTTACCTCGAGCATCCTTCAACACATGACTTTCAAAACCAGCATTAAACCATGCTAAAATATGCTTTCAAAACAGAATTTAAACATGCAAATTAAATGTATGCATCCAACCATCTCATGGTTCATTCAAGAGAAAGAGTTTTCCCGAACACTTACTCTTGAGCTTAGTTAAGTTGCTTAGACTTAAACTAAGCTCCCACAACCTTCAAACATTGGTTTTGTAACCCCCTTAACCCGGCCTAGACGGTTGACCCGAATTAAGAAAGTCACACGGGGAAAACCAAAGTCAACCCGAAAGTCAACCTTGATTAACGACCCTTTTTTTTCTTTTTAAACTTGTCTAGATGCACATTAAGCCTAAATGTGATCACACAAACATCATACCAAAAGATCACAAACATCAGAGATCAAACAGGGACTCAATTGAACAATTTACAACTTTAGGGACCAAATTGTAAATTCTGATAATTATAAGGACTTAATCCAAATTGAAGTTACCAACTTGAAATTAATCAGGTTTCATGCTTCTCTGTGAAATTTCAGCTCAAAAGGACTTCCCAAACTCATACAATTGCACAAACAAGTTTCAGGACCAAAACGCAAACAATTCAAAACACATAACTGCCAATGTCAGCCCCCAACGGTCGACCGTTCCGAAACGGGAGACAGCCCGTTCCGAAACGCGGGGCCGTTTCGAAACAGGCATAGCCCGTTTCGAAACGGGGGTCTGGCAGAAGCCTTTCCGTTTCGGAACGGCCCCTCCCGTTTCGGACGCCTGGGCACAATTAAGGCACCCGTTCCGAAACGGTAGGTGCTGTTCCGAAACACCCTGCCCAGATTGCTCTAAAACTCCACTTTAAACATGCAATTACACAACCAATCATGCTCCGAATGTCACCAAACTTTGCCAACATGCAATTCAACATATAAGGAACATATTAGCACTAACAATTCAACCAAACATCATCATATGCAAAAAGCCCCAATTCTATAGGCATGCTTCCTACACAAGCTAGCTATACAAACACCAAACTTACAAAACAAGCATATAAAGATCCAATCCAAAGACCATCAATCTTAACATCAAGAAACATACTTAGGGAGTACAAAACACCCCCCAAAACATACACATGGTTTCCCCATTGCCAAATCACCCAAAAGCTAAATTGTTTAACAAAAACCTTCCATACATTGAGCTTTACTTGCACTTGAATTCTTGCCCTTCTTGCTGCCCTCAAAGGTCTCTAATTCTCTGCATTATTGAATTAAGATAAACGAAGAGAGCGTAAGCAAAGCTTAGTGAGGAATGCTCATTTAAACCATGCATCTCATGCACCAAATCATAACATGTCATATTGGCCACAAGTGATAAATTCCATTTCTTTAAACACAAGTTCATCAACTTTCACCCCAAGGACTTTTAAACACCTTGGCCCCAAGGACTTTTAAACACCTTGGCCTATGGACTTTTAAACACCATAGAATGTAACACATCAAGGACTTTTAAACACCTTGATCCCAAGGACTTTTAAACACCTTGGCCTATGGACTTTTAAACACCATAGAAAAGGATCACCTAAGGACTTTTAACCACCTTAGTGTCCATAACATGAACCATCCAAGGACTTTTAACCACCTTGATGTTCATAAGTAACAAGGCTCACTCAAGGACTTTTAACCACCTTAGTGACCTTAACATTTTAAAAACATCACTTGCCAATATACATCATTTTCATCACTTACATCACTGTTTTAAAGCATAAAACCAAGCCATATTCATCATGCATTTAAAAGCATTAAACCACATCATTTCAATGTACAAAAGCAAGGAACTCCTACCTAGAGTTACCTTCAACATATGGCTTACATCATCAGCAAAAACCATGCTAAAACATGCTTCCAAAACAGTATGTAAAACATGCAAATTATCATTTCGCATCACAACAAAATCATGGCCACCACTAGAGAGAAATTCCGAAAACTTACGCTCGAGCTTAGCAAAGTTGTTTAGACTTAAACTAAGCTCCCAAGACATTGGTTTCAAAGCCGAAAACCCAATTTCACTCACCGATTCCACTTCGCCTCTTGCCGAAGCACGAATTCAAGCTTCCGGATCAACAACTCTTGGATCCAAAGATGCCTCCCCTGATTAAACACATTAAAGCAGAGGTTTAATGCATCATCAAGCTTCAAAAGCTTCAATGAAAGCACTCAAACTCGCTGCTCTCATTCCCACACCAATTTCGGCCACCAAACACAACCGAAATTGCACCAAAACCACTTCTCAACAAAGCCCAGCCATAAACCAGCAAAACCTAACATCCATCATCACCATAAAACATCTAAAAACAACCTACAAACATCCTTATACCTCCAGCAACAACAGATCCACAAGATCACCACAAAAACATCCAAGAAACATAAGCTAAACTTAGGAAACTCAACCTATCCGGGATTGCATTAATCAGAACTCATTTCCTTATCAATTTAGAGTTCATTTAACATCAAAAACACCTCTCAAATCACAGATCAATCAGATCTAACGAAAAATCATGAAAAACCATCAAATCTTGCATTATAAGCCAAGATACAATTCCAAACTCAAAAGCCTTTAATTAGACATCAATCAAGAGTTGCTAACTTGGGAATTTCAGTAAAGAACTGATAGTTTAGAGGAGAAGGACGTTCTTACCTCCAAACTTGTGTTTCTCCACTTTTTGGAATGAAAATCCTTGAAGAATCAAGAAGCAATTGAAGAGGTTTTGAAGATACAATGATTTGGAATCAAATGAGAGTTGAATGGAGGGATTTAGGTGAAGAAATCAGATCCAATTCTCTGGAAAAGTAGTGTTTGGTTTGAGAGAAAATGAGAGAAAGAAAGTTTAGCAAAGTTGGTTACAAAATCCAAAAATAGCCAAAATGGCTTCCCTCCAATTTTAATAACCTTTAAAATCAGATTTTAGACTTAAAATATCTTAGAAAAATCTGGAGAAATCATCTTTGGATTAATAGCTCCTTAAAGATTCAAAGTTTCAACTCTTTATAAAACAGTCACCAAACTTTCGAAATTTACATTTTGGTCACTAGTCAAAATGTCATACTTCCAAAACCCATTTTTCAAAATTGATTTCACAGTTCACTTAATTATATTAAAAGATGATTTTAGAACATTTTTCCATATTTTTAAAGCAACCCGAACTAGGCTTTCCTAATTTCACCTCTTAAGATTCGAACAGGACTTTGACCAAACCGGTCAACGCCCAAAACTTCTAAGCCCAAAACCGGGGCGTTACAGGTTTCAAAGCTGAAAACCCAACTTCACTCACCGATACACAAAACTAAGCTAGCCGACAAGCCTTCCAAGCATCTGAAACCTCCAACCCCACCTCTATTGCTTCCGGATCATTCTCCCCTATTTTAAACACATAACAATAGAGGATTAATGCATCATCATGCATTAAAAACACCAGCAACACAACTCAACTCGTTGCTCTACATAAATCTGACATTTCGGCTACCGAACACAATCGACATCACCTCCAAACTCTTCCAAAACTTAACCCAGCCAAGATCCATCACTTCTAACCATTTTGAAACATCAATTAACATCCAAAAGAATCCCAAACTCGTCCTTATACCTCCAGCATTAACAGAACACCAAAATCACCCCCAAAACCACCATTTTCACAAGTAAAAACTTAGGAAAATCAACCTATTCGGGATTGCATTGATTAAACCTCAATTACACATCATTTAGACATCCAAAATACATCAAAAAGACATCTCAAAATAGAGCCCAATCATCCAATACGAATTTCTTCAAAATTAAATCCAAATCTTGCATTTCAAGCCAAAATCAAGAACACAACATTAAAACCTTTAATAAAACTCAATTTAAGGAATGAGAACTTGGGAATTTCAGTAAAGAACTGAGTATTTAGAGGAGAAGGACGTTCATACCTCTAAATGTGGATTTTTCCTTGTTTAGAGCCAAAATCCTTGAAAATTCATTAAGCAAATGGTGAGGATTTGATGTAGAAATGATTAGGAATCATTTGGGGATTGAAAACTCTTCTTTAGGTGTGAAAATCAAAAGGAAAGTTGCTGTGGAAATGTGTTTGGCTAAGGGGATTTTGAGAGAAAATGAAATAGGAAAATTTTGGTAAAAGTTAGTTATGAAACTAAAATATCACTTTTCCCTCTTTTCTTTTTATTAATTAAACACTAAATGAGTCTTTAAAAATCAAGAAAAATCTGGAGAAATCCTCCCTTGGGTAAATTAGCTCCTTAAAGATTCAAAGTTTCAATCCTTTTAAAACAGTCACGAACTTTTCAAAAATTACATTTTAGTCACTAACTCGAAATGTCATATTTCCAAACCTCATTTTGTAAAATTGATTTCACCACCCTCTTATATATATTAAAAGAGGATTTTTAGATATTTTTCCATATTTTTAATGCATCCCGAACTAGGCTTTCCCTAAAACCACCTTTTATATTCGAACCAAAAATCCGACCGGTCCGGTTCAAACCCAAAACTTCTAAGCCAAAATTGGGGTGTTACAACTCTCCCCCTCTTAGGAAATTTCGTCCTCAAAATTTCAACCGGCGAAAAGAGCACAACCAAACTTCTCCAAGCAACCCACAAGGCAACACAGGAGACTTAACCACCGCTGAACACTCTCCACACAAAACTCTACAAACCAACTCCTCCACAAATCAACTTACACTATAACCAAACCCAACACCACCACATACTGTTCACAATTTCCAGAACACTCAAATGTTAACCACAGCTTAACCTTTCACACTTCCGATCTGCACATAGCCCCAACAACCCGAAGAACCTCCAAACTTTTACAACATACTCACCTTAACTCATAACTTTCAAAACTCACACACACGGTGACACTAACCCATCCAGTTTCAGCCACCCTGTGACCCACAACCTTCACCGCTTCTAAAACTCCTTGCAAAACTACTCAACTTCTTTCAAAGATTACCACAACAAGAAAAAATTCTTAAGCATCAACTGTTTACTCAAACTTCTCAACGTATTGATGACATTCCTTCACATCTGCCACTATCATTACCATAACGACTCACCAGGACTACTCACCCAACATCCAAAATTCACGTCACAAAACCCCAACCTTGACTCCGCCAGCCGTTCCACATACCACTAGCTGACTTCAGAAGGGATTTACTTATACACGACTAGCCAACCACTTCTCACAAGAACCCGTCCAACCAACAATGGCCCTTGAACTTACATTGCCTTTCCACTTCAAGCTTTGACTACAACACTAGCCTTACCAGGACACCGCCCATTCTATACATACATATCAAGATTACGAAACTTCTATTCACCCCAGGCCAACCCTTTTCTACAACCCACAACACAACCTCTTCTCAACTCTTCGAAGGTTGCTACGAACCATCACCTACAAAAACAACCCTTCTATTACAACATCAATGCCAAGTTACCTCAGCACTCTGGAAACACATCCACTAACCTGCAACATCACTTAACACCAAGAAACTACCACTTCTACTAGCTATTCACAACCACTCTGACCGATTCTAACTTCAACCGGTAATATCCTCGCCACCACACCGCTAAACTCTTTAAGCACCAAAACACTTTCCTTCTGCCAACATGCTATACCGCACTCACTATTACTGACAGCTCGCTTAATACCCTTCATTACTTCTAACATTCTCCTAGCACCAAAACAACTCTTAAAACCCGTCATCCAACCCCTATCCCAACACTAACGGACCCAACTAGCTATTAGCAAGTGTGAACGTTCGTATGTATGGTCACCAATATGCCCTATCAATGCCTGTGTACATGTATGCAAAACCTCTAATGTCATGTCACATGTATGCATGTACCAACACATATATATTATATAGTATATAACAATGGTTTTAACTGTGCATGTATGTCGGTTCACACCCACCAATAACATCCTCAGAATCTGCCTAAAACAACTGCGTACCTCACTTTTATCTTGTCCAACTCTACCATTCTAACAACCCATTAACCATAAAATACCACTAATGCCCTCTTCACACTAAAGTTGTTTTCAAAACAACACCAATTACTACCCCAAACTTGCTAACTATAAGACCATACCACTACGCAAGGGAAAACCAAACCGAAACCAAACTAAGATAACTAGGGTAAAGGTTACTTAATAAGGTTACCTGAAAACACCTCATTGCCCCGGAGCTTCAACAGACAAACTCTCTTCTTCGCAGAACCATCATTCTCTAACCGCACCACCGCAGCATCAGCCAACACCTTAAGGTCATCACCATCTCCCTGCGGTAAAGAACCCTGACTACCCCGAGCCAACTTCAAACAATTTCGTCTCAAATGCCCAACAGACCCACAATTCCAACAAGATTCATTCCCCAAGCTCCTCACACCTTTCTGCCCTTCCTGCCACCTTCGAACTTTGTCTCAGCCGCGCCCACGACCCTTCTGAGACCCTTTTGCTACCACTGAAGCTGATCTCACCACTTGAGGACAATTTCGCTTCACGTGCTCCTTAGAACCACAGTTCCAACAAACTCCCGCGCCCCAACAACCTCCAACATGACACCTTCCACAACGGTCACACTTCGGCAACTAAGCTACCACTCCTTGGTCATACTGCACTTGACCTACATTTGCACCACCACCCAAACTTCGATTCAAGCAAAACCTTCTATCACGTAGTCTCTTACGATGACCTCTCCCGAGGTCAGTACCCACAACCCTCTTGCTTAAACTTTTCTCACCTTTATAATCCGAAGCCACACCCCCACGTTGCTTAACCCTTGGGAATTTCTCACCAAGGTACCTTTCATAAAAGGCAGACACAAAGAAGTCCCAATCTATATCGTGGATATGCGTTGCCACCGCCACAGATGTCCACCAGACACAGGCGTCCTCCAACATCAATGAGACAACACTTCCCAGCTTACAGGCGTAGTCACACCCTTCCTGATCCAAAATTAGAATTACACTGGCCAACCATGCCTGAAATGCCTCCGGTGTCGAACCATGATACTCCACAACTCCCAAATCATATAGGCGCTGTTTTGTCAAACTCGCGTGTCCTTCGATCGGCACGTCTTCGGGCTTCACTTTCACCACAGCCTGAGATGTTCCCGACACCTCTTGAACTATAGGTGATGAACTTTCCATCACAGAACCAACTTTCTCTTTCTGCCTTACCACCTCAATTCCAGGCACGACAGATTGAAACAAAACACCTCCACCAAAAGGTGAATTCCAAGACTTAACAACCTGCTCTAAAGCAGCAACCATCTCACCCAACTGCCATTCTCTCATCGATTCCATCGCGCTAATAATCAACAAACAATCATAACAAAACAAATAAAATGATCAGGCCAGCTTCAAGCAAGGATTCAAGACTCCAACTCCAACATAACACAATAGCTATAATAATAAGGAAATGGGTATCCCAAATTCTCCCCTTTTACACGACATAACAATCAATAAAAACATGGATATCACAACATCGAACATATCAATCAACATACTTCGATCATGCTCTCATCAAACAACATTCACTCGCAACAGCATAACATCAACATATCATACCCATCACACTTTCATCTTTCATAGAATCAACTCACAACACAAGCATATCATCAGTACAATTTCACATTAGCTCAATAAAGATTCATAACCAAAAAGCATGATAAAAACATCAACAATTCGCTCAAAGAAACACATTTCAACCGACTTTCAACCACACATCAGAATAAACATCAAACACTTATTACAACAATTTACTGTTTCCCCAAGCACTCGCAACTCAGCTCTAATACCACCAAATGTAACCCCCTTAGCCCGGCCTAGATGGTTGACCCGAACTACGAAGATTACAAGGGGAAAACCAAAGTCAACCCGAAAGTCAACCTTGATTAACGACCCTTTTTTCTTTTTAAACTTGTCTAGATGCACATTAATCCTAGTCATACTCTTGAGATAAGCATACTCAAAAATCACAGCAATCGGAAAACAATTAGGGACTCAATTGCACAACATACGAATTTAGGGACCAAAATGTAAAATCTGGAAATTAAGAGAACTTTACCAATTTTTAAGTTACCATTATGAAATTAGTCATGTTTCATGCCTCTCTGCCAAATTTCATCTCAAACGGACATCTCAAACTCAATCAACTGCACATACAAAAATCAAGACTAAAATGTAAAGCTTGCAAACCTCAAAACCATTCAAATCAGTGCCCAACGGTCAAGTGTTTCGAAACGAGTATAGACCGTTCAGAAACACGGCTTGGCAGTAGCCAAATTGTTTCGAAACACCTCTACCCGTTTCGAAACGCCCAGGCCAAAACATGCCCCTACTTCGAAACAGGCAAGGGTGTTTCGAAACACCCTGCCCAGAAACAGCAGATAAGCCTGTTTTAATACATCTAATCACCATCAAACATACCCTAAATCAATCCTCAACAATCAACAACATGCCAAGCATCATAACTACCAAATTGCATTAAAATCTAGATACAAAACAACCCTTAGGTGCACCAACTCTTTCAACACATCCAACAGTTAATCATGCTTTTGAAACAAGAAGCATAGCATAACGACTTATGAATAAGAAGATTCAAATGTTGCAAAGCAAAAAACAACAAGATTCAAACCACAAATCAAATATGGTCAACATACTCAATCTCATTACACATCAACATAAAAGACTCTCCTCCATTGCCTTTATTATCTATAGCTATTAACCGAGACATACTTCTCAAGTGGAGCTCTCCTTGAATCCCTTGCTTCTTGCTGTCCCAACTTCAATTATCTGCATTGATGGACAAAAAGGAGCGTAAGAACATAATGCTTAGTGAGGAATGCTCAAAACCAAAACACCATCAATGCAGCGAATCATAAAACCCTCTCAAAAAGTAGATGTAAATCAATATACCAAAGCATTGGTTGAAAAACCTCTTTTGAAACAACATGCTTTAAACCATGCCTTGCTCAACATGAAAACCAACCTTTAGCTTAGAAAAGCTAAACAATTTCCCCAAAACACATCCTTGCAAAACCACTATTTAAACCCTTCCATGCATGAACACCATATGCAAAGTTAAACTCAAGTTCCTTAGAAAACACTTCCACTTCACAACATACTTTCCACATGCTTGATGATCCTTTCAAAACAAAACCTTTGAAAAACCATTTGTTCCATCCAACTATCTCATGCATTCAACATATGCAAAACTCATAAACTACTAAAAGCACATTTGCATTACATGCCTTTCTAGACAAGTCTTCACAAGACTTCAATGCATTTATGAGATTATATGCACATATGCACATTACATTAGCAAAATAGACAAGTGCTCAAGCTTAACAAACATCACATGCATTCTTGCATCATTTACATATTTCCCATGCAACCTTGCAACATTTCAAGCATCTCATGCTTCATTACATTCAAGAACATTATATTGGCTTCCAAGTGATAATTCAAAAACCATCTCAACTCAAGACACAATCGGATACGCGGATTACAATCGTTGTCCCACACGCTTCATACACACTACCGAACAACACAAGGTGGAGTTTACCGGTACAATCTCAACCCCTCAACACCCGTGACGGAGTTTAACGGTACAATCACAACCGCTCAACATCACTCATCGGAAGTTGTATGACTCACTAGCAAGAGCCGGGACACATCACAAGGCTTACACATGGAAGCTACCACAACCATTGTAATCACCTTAACCAAGCTCACACACAGGAGCAACCCTCCACCGTTGTGACGCTTAACAAAGTCCACCCACGAGAGCCATCCTCCATCGTGGTGACATTTAACAAGGTTCACCCACGAGAGCCATCCTCCATCGTGGTGGCACTTAACAAAGCCCACCCACGAGAGCCATCCTCAATCGTGGTGGCACTTAACAAAGCCCACCCACGAGAGCCATCCTCCATCGTGGTGACACCAACTCTCTCAATCGCTAGGATACTTGGATGGAGTTTACGGTACCATTACAACCCCTCGACATCCAAGGCGACTCAATTCACGGTGCACCCAATCCTATAGCCGGCTAACTATATCCGATTAAAGTAACCAACAACCACTTACATCACTTGCCAATACCATCAATTACCATCATCAATTCACTGTTTTAAAGCATTAAACTAAGCCATTAAACAACATGCAACACTATGCATCAATTCCACAATTCCAAAGTACAAAACCAAGGATCTCTTACCTCGAGCATCCTTCAACACATGACTTTCAAAACCAGCATTAAACCATGCTAAAACAAGCTTTCAAAACAGAATTTAAACATGCAAATTAAATGTATGCATCCAACCATCTCATGGTTCATTCAAGAGAAAGAGTTTTCCCGAAAACTTACTCTTGAGCTTAGTTAAGTTGCTTAGACTTAAACTAAGCTCCCACAACCTTCAAACATTGGTTTCAAAGCTGAAAACCCAACTTCACTCACCGATACACAAAACTAAGCTAGCCGACAAGCCTTCCAAGCATCCGAAACCTCCAACGCCACCTCTATTGCTTCCGGATCATTCTCTCCTGTTTTAAACACATAACAATAGAGGATTAATGCATCCTTATGCATTAAAAACACCAGCAACACAACTCAACTCGTTGCTCTACATAAATCCGACATTTCGGCTACCAAACACAACCGAAATCACCTCCAAACTCTTCCAAAACTTAATCCAGCCAAGATCCATCACTTCTAACCATTTTTAAACATCAATTAACATCCAAAATAATCCCAAACTCGTCCTTATACCTCCAGCATTAACAGAACACCAAAATCACCCCCAAACCACCATTTTCACAAGTAAAAACTTAGGAAAATCAACCTATTCGGGATTGCATTGATTAAACCTCAATTACACATCATTTAGACATCCAAAATACATCAAAAAGACATCTCAAAACAGAGCCCAATCATCCAATACGAATTTCTTCAAAATTAAATCCAAATCTTGCATTTCAAGCCAAAATCAAGAACACAACATTAAAACCTTTAATAAAACTCAATTTAAGGATTGAGAACTTGGGAATTTCAGTAAAGAACTGAGTATTTAGAGGAGAAGGACGTTCATACCTCTAAATGTGGATTTCTCCTTGTTTAGAGCCAAAATCCTTGAAAATTCATTAAGCAAATGGTGAGGATTTGATGTAGAAATGATTAGGAATCATTTGGGGATTGAAAACTCTTCATTAGGTGTGAAAATCAAAAGGAAAGTTGCTGTGGAAATGTGTTTAGCTGAGGGAATTTTGAGAGAAAATGAAATAGGAAAATTTTGGTAAAAGTTAGTTATGAAACTAAAATATCACTTTTCCCTCTTTTCTTTTTATTAATTAAACACTAAATGAGTCATTAAAAATCAAGAAAAATCTGGAGAAATCCTCCCTTGGGTAAATTAGCTCCTTAAAGATTCAAAGTTTCAATCCTTTTAAAACAGTCACGAACTTTTCAAAAATTACATTTTAGTCACTAACTCGAAATGTTATATTTCCAAACCTCATTTTGTAAAATTGATTTCACCACCCTCTTATATATATTAAAAGAGGATTTTTAGATATTTTTCCATATTTTTAATGCATCCCGAACTAGGCTTTCCCTAAAACCACCTTTTATATTCGAACCGAAAATCCGACCGGTCCGGTTCAAACCCAAAACTTCTAAGCCCAAAATTGGGGTGTTACATGAGGAGGCCACGTGGGAAAGCAAGGCGGATATGCTGAAGTAGTTTCTGCATCTCTCTCCATCAAGTAAGAATTTCGAGGATGAAATTTCCTAAGTGGGGGGGAGTTGTAACGCCCTGGTTTTGGGCCTAGATGTTTTAGACATCGGATCGGACCGGTCGAGAACGATTCGAATCACGTAAGGTGATTCAAGGAAGTCAAGGATCGGGATAGGATAAAAATGTGGTAAAAATTGCTAAAATCCTCTAAAAATATGTTTAAGAGGCTGATCAAGTCAATTTTACAAAAAAAGATTTTATAAATGGGACATTTTGAGTAGTGACCAAATTGTAAAGTTTCAAAACTGGGAAAATGTGATTTTTAAAGAAGAAGCCAAAATCTTAGAATCATTAGGGGGGCTTTAAGTCAATTTGACCTTTCCTCAATATGACATGTGTTTTAAAAGGTTTTTAATAAAATGATTTTAATTGGATTTATATTAATTAATTAAAAGGTAGTTAATGTGAGATTTCAATTACGTAACTACCAACTCTTTCTCATTTTCAGCCAAACACTAATTCACTCATCTCTCTCCAGAATTCTTTCTCCCAAAAACTCTCTCAACATTTCCTAAATCATTTTCAAGAAATCTTTCCTAGTTCTTCAAGATTTGGCTAAGGAAAGCTTGTCATTCATTGAGGGAAGCAAGGATTGGAGGTAAATCCCGTTCTCAACCTCTAATCAAAGTTCTTTATTGAAATTCCCAAGATATTTGGCTTCTAAATACTATTTTTGGTTGAGTTTTCATTATAGTGTTGTTTGGAGATCAAAATCTTGTGAAATTGTGGTTGAAATCTTAATTTTCGTACTTGATGAGTTAAGCTATGTTTTGTGTTGATTTTAATTGAGTTCTAAGTTGATTTATATGTTAAAATGAAGTGTTGATAACATATATCTCGAAATCCTTGAGATACTTGAGTTTCTTGGTTGTTTTAAGTGAGTTTTTGAGGAGAAATGGTGGAATCTTGATTTCTAGAAGTATAAGGTTGGGTTAGGATGTTTGTTAGATGTGTTTTGATGTTTATTATGGGTTGAAAGTGATGTATGTTTGCTGGGCTAGGTTTATGAAGCAATCGATTGTGTTTTCGGTTGTTTTGGATGGGTATTTTGGTGTAGTTTGGGTGAGCAACGAGTTTGTGAATTGTTGCTGGTGTTGGAGTGCATTTTAATCATTTAGATCTCTGTTTTGATGATGTGAAAACAAGGGGATCTTGATCCGGAAGCAGACGAGGTGTTGTTGGAGGCTCCGGAAGAGTAATTTTCGTGTCGACAAGCAAGGCTTCGTGTATCAGTGAGTGGAAATGCAATTTCCTGCTTTGTAATGCTTTGAGCGTGGTCTTGGGAGCTTAGTGTAAGTTTGATACACTTAGCTAAGCTCAAGAGTAAGTGTTTCGGAAATCCCTCTCTTGGAAATGTGCTATGTTTGGTGAAAATGCACTTGAGTTAAGTGTAGATTTTTTTACTATTTTTAAGCATGTTTAAAGCATGAATGTTGCTGGATTTTAATGCCATTAGGTTAAGGATGCACTAGGTAAGTGATCCTTGGTTTTCATGTGTTGAATGCATATGATGTAAGCATGTTATGCTTGTGGAAATGGTATTGTGGGTATGCTTGTAAAACAGTGAATTAACGTGGTTAAATGATTATATTGGCAAGTGATGTAAATGGTTTTTGGTTGTGTTAATCGGATATAGTTAGCCGGCTATAGGATTGGGTGCAGCGTGAATAAAGTCGCCTTGGATGTTGAGGGGTTGTGATTGTGCCGTAATCTCCATCCAAGTACCCTAACGATTGAGGTTAAGACCACAATGGTAGATGGTTTAGTCCCATGTGTGAGTCTTGTGTATGTGTCCAATACTCTCGTTAGTGGAATTATACAACTACCGATGAGTGATGTTGAGGGGTTGTGATTGTGCCATTAATCTCCATCACTGGTGTTGAGGGGTTGTGATTGTGCCATTGATCTCCACCTTGTGTAGTCCGGTAGTATGTATGAAGCGTGTGGGACAACGCTTGTAATCCGCGTATCCGAATGTGTCTTGTGTTGAAATGGTTTATGGATTATCACTTGCGAGCCAATATAATGTAAATGATTGATGTTAAGCATGAGATGCTTGGTAAAGCATGAGCAATGGTTTATTTATTGATTTTAATGTTGCATATGAGCATGTTTTTGAAAGTGCAATGATGTTCTTGAATGAACATGTTTTATGTAAAGGCATGAGATATGAAATGGTGGTTTTGCCATTGGTGTGAAATGCATTGATAAGTGTTGCATAGCGGTCCTCACTAATCTTTGTGCTTACGCTCTTTTGTTTCATCAATGCAGAAAACTAGGCATTTGAGGCAGTAAGTAAGCAAGAGGAATCCAAGCTTGTAACCGTGCAAAGTATGTGGCTTTACTTCGGTGTAATAAAAGGCAATGGGTGGGATTTATGCTTTTGAATGGTTGAGGATATTTCCCTTTACTTTGCGCATGTTTGATTGTTTATCCTTGAGTTGTAATTGGCCATTATAGTTTTTTTTTAATGTGAATGTTGGTTTTAGCTTGTTATGGTTTTGGTGGACTAGGGAGCATGCCTTTAGTGTCTATGATTGCATGTTGGATGCCATGTCGTAGCTAATGCCTCTAAATGATAATCATTGGTGTCTATCTATGTTGTATGCATGTTGTGGCATGTTTCAGGAATGTTTCGAATATGAAAAGATGTGAAAAACCAGCAAAAGCTGTTGTTGCAGGGCAAGGTGTATCGGAACGCCCTTGCCTGTTTCTGAACGGGAGCCTGAAATGGCCTCGAGGTTTCGGAACGGACAGGGACGTATCGAAACAGTTTTGCTACTAGAAGGGGGTGTTTCGATACGGGCCTCGGACCGCACCCGAGTATCGAAACGGTCAACCAAGTTTTGAAACGACCTTTTCGATACAGGGCCATCCGTTTCGAAACACCAGACCGTTGAGTTTGAATTTGAACTGTTTCAGGTTTATGTTTCTTGCATTTTGGTCCCTAAGTTTTAGTTGCTTAATTTAATGAGTTTGAATGGTCCGTTTGAGATGAAATTTGATATGATGGCATGTTATATGACTAATTATGGATTGGTAACACTAAAACTTGCTTAGCCCTTATAATTCTGGAAATTTATGCTTTAGTCCCTAAAAGACGTTTCTACGCAATTTAGTCCCTGCTTGAGTTCTGTTCGCTATGTCGCTTCCGCTGAAATGATTTTCTAATCATATAGGTTAATAATGAGTGTCTAGAAAAGATAAAAATAAAAAAAGGGTTGCTAATCATGGTTGACTTTTGAGTTGACTTTGATTTTCCCTATGTAATCTTCGTAGCTCGAGTCGAGCATCTTGGTCGGGCTAAGGGGTAACAATTTTTGCAATATAATCGTGTTGAAATGTTCGTAATCAAGTATATGAACTACTAAAATTTGATTAAAACTTGTTTCGCGGTACGTTTTCAAGAGGTTTCGGACGAGCGGGTCTAAATAGGCCTTACAATGAACCCGTTGGAATTTTAACTGAGTAAAAAGTACAGAAATTAAGTTTTTGCATTATAATTGTTTTAAAGTGTTCGTAATCAAGAATATGAACTCCTAAAATTGGATTAAAACTTGTTTCGCGGTCCGTTTTGTAGAGGTTTCAGACGAGCGGGTCTAAATAGGCCTTACAATAGACCCGTTGGAATTTTAACTGAGTAAAAAGTTCTGAAATTGAGTATTTGTAATATAATCATGTTGAAATGCCCGTAATCAAGTATATGAACTCCTAAAATTTGATTAAAACTTGTTTTGCGGCCAGTTTTGTAGAGGTTTCGGATGTGCGGGTCTAAATAGGCCTTACAATGGACCCGTTGGAATTTTAACCGAGTAAAAAGTACAAAAATTGAGTTTTTGTAATATAATCTTGTTGAAAGGCTCGTAATCAAGTATATGAACTCCTAAAGTTTGATTAAAACTTGTTTCGCTGTCCGGTTTAAAGAGGTTTCGGACGAGCGAATCTAAATAGGTCTTACAATGGACCCGTTGGAATTTTAACTGAATAAAAAGTACAGAAATTGAGTTTTGCAATATAAACGTGTTGAAATGCTCGTAATCAAGTATATGAACTCCTAAAATTCGATTAAAACTTGTTTCGCGGTCCGTTTTGTAGAGGTTTTAGACGAGCGGGTCTAAATAGGCCTTATAATGGACCCGTTGGAATTTTAACTGAGTAAAAAGTTCAAAAAATGAGTTTTTTTGCAATATAATCTTGTTGAAAGGCTCGTAATCAAGTATATGAACTCCTAAAGTTTTATTAAAACTTGTTTGATGGTCCGTTTTGTAGAGGTTTTGGACGAGTGGGTCTAAATAGGCCTTACAATGGACCCATTGGAATTTTACTTGAGTAAAAAGTATAGAAATTGAGTTTTTGCAATATAATCGTGTTGAAATTCTCGTAATCGAGTATATGAACTCCTAAAATTTGATTAAAACTTGTTTTCGGTCCATTTTGTAGAGGTTTCGGACGAGCGAATCTAAATAGGCCTTACAACGGACCCATTAGAATTTTAACTGAATAAAAGGAACATAAATTGATTTTTTGCAATATAATCATGTTGAAATGCTCGTAATCAAGTATATGAACTCCTAACATTTCTTTAAAACTTGTTACGTGTTCCGTTTTGTAGAGGTTTCGGACGAGCGGATCTAAATGGGCCTTACAATGAACCCGTTGGAATTTTAACTGAGATATTGAGTTTGTGCAATATAATCTTGTTCAAATTTTCGTAATCAAGTATATGAACTCCTAAAATTTGATTAAAACTTGTTTTGTGCTCCGTTTTGTAGAGGTTTCAGACGAGTGGATCTAAATATGCATTACAATGGACCCGTTAAAATTTAAACCTTGTCAAAAATACAGAAATTGAGTTTTTGCAATATAATCGTGTTGAAATGCTCAGAATCAAGTATATGAATTCCTAAACTCTGATTAAATCTTGTTTCGCGATCCGTTTTGTAAAGGTTTCGGACCAGCGAGTCTAAATAGGCCTTACAAAGGACCCGTTGGAATTCTAAGTAAGTAAAAAGTACAAAAATTGTTTTTTTTTGCAATATTGTCGTGTTGAAATACTCGTAATCAAGTATATGAACTCCTAAATTTTGATTAAAACTTGTTTAGCGGCACGTTTAGTAGATGTTTCGGACAAGCGGGTCTAAATAGGGCTTACAATGGACCCATTGGAATTTTAACTAAATAAAAGGTACATAAATTGAGTTTTTGCAATATAATCGTGTTGAAATGCCCGTAATCAAGTATATGAACTCCTAAGATTTGATTAAAACTTGTTTTGTGGCCCGTTTTGTAGAGCTTTCAGACGAGCGGGTCTAAATAGGCCTTACAATGGACTCGTTGGAATTTATTTGAGTAAAAATTACAGAAATTGAGTTTTTGCAATATAATCGTGTTGAAATGCTCGTAATCAAGTATATGAACTCCTAAAATTTGATTCAAACTTGTTTCGCGGTCCGTTTTGTAGAGGTTTCGGACGAACTAATCTAAATAGGCCTTACAATGGACCTGTTTGGATTTTAACTGAGTAAAGAGTACAGAAATTGAGTTTTAGAAATATAAACATGTTAGAATGCAATATAATCGTGTTGAAATGCTTGTAATCAAGTATATGACTTCCTAAAATTTGATTAAAACTTGTAGCGGGTCTAAATATGCCTTACAATGGACCCGTTGGAATTTTAACCTAGTAAAAAGTACAAAATTTGAGTTTTTGCAATATAATCGTGTTGAAATTCTCGTAATCAAGTATATGAATTCTTAAAGTTCGATTAAAACTTATTTCGCATTCCGTTTTGTATAGGTTTCGGACGAGCGGGTCTAAATAGGCATTACAATGGACACGATGGAATTTTTACTTTCTAAAAAGTACAAAAATTGAGTTTTTGCAATATAATCGTGTTGAAATGCTCGTAATCAAGTATATGAACTCCTAAAATTTGATTAAAACTTGTTTCCTGGTCCATTTTGTAGAGGTTTCGGACGAGCGAATCTAAATAGGCCTTACATTGGACCCATTGGAATTTTAACTGAGTAAAAGGTACAAAAATTGAGTTTTTGCAATATAACCGTGTTGAAATGCTCGTAATCAAGTATATGAACTCCTAAAGTTTGATTAAAACATGTTTCATGGTCCGTTTTGTAGAGGTTTCGGACGAGAGGGTCTAAATAGGCCTTTCAATGGACCCGTTGGAATTTTAACCGAGTAAAAAGTACAGAAATTGAGTTTTTGCAAAAAAATCGTGTTGAAATTCTAGTAATCAAGTATATGAACTCCTAAAATTTGATTAAAACTTATTTGGTGCTCCGTTTTGTGGAGGTTTCGGACGAGTGGATCGAAATAGGGATTACAATGGACCCGTTGGAATTTAAACTGTGTAAAAAATACAAAAATTGAGTTTTTGCAATATAATCGTGCTGAAATGCTCGGAATCAAGTATATGAATTTCTAGAATTCTATTAAAACTTGTTTCACGGTCTGTTTTGTAGAGGTTTCGGACGAGTGGGTCTAAATAGGCCTTACAATAGACCCGTTGAAATTTTAACTAAGTAAAAAGTACATAATTGAGTTTTTGCAATATAATCGTGTTGAAATGCTCGTAATCAAGTATATGAACTCGTAAAATTTGATAAAACCTTGTTTTGTGGTCCGTTTGTTTAGGTTTCGGACGAGCGGGTCTAAATAGAACTTATAATGGACCCATTGGAAACTTACTTGAGTAAAAAGTACAGAAATTGAGTTTTTGCAATATAACCCTGCTGAAATGCTCGTAAACAAGTATATTAACTCCTAAATTTTGATTAAAATTTGTTTTGCGACCCATTTTGTAGATCTTTCGGATGATCGGGTCTAAATAGGCCTTACAATGAACCCGTTGGAATTTTAACTAAGTAAAAAGTACAGAAATTGTGTTTTTGCAATATAATCTTGTTGAAATGCTCGTAATCAAGTATATGAACTCCTAAATTTTGATTAAAACTTGTTTAGCGGCCCGTTTTGTAGAAGTTTCTTACAAGCGGGTCTAAATTGGCCTTACAATGGACCCGTTGGAATTTTAACCGAGTAAAAAGTACAGAAATTGAGTTTTTGTAATATAATCGTGTTGAAATGCCCGTAATCAAGTATATGAACTCCTAAAGTTTGATTAAAACCTTTTTTGCGGCCTGTTTTGTAGAGATTTCGGACGAGCGGGTCTAAATAGGCCTTACAATGGACCCGTTGGAATTTTAACTGAGTAAAAAGTATAGAAATTGTGTTTTTGCAATATAATAGTGTTGAAATGCTCGTAATCAAGTATATGAACTCCTAAAATTTGATACAACGCTTTTTTTGGGGTGCGTTTTGTAGAGGATTTGGACGAGTGGATCTAAATAGGCATTACAATGGACCCGTTAGAATTTAAACTTTGTAAAAAATACAGAAATTGAGATTTTGCAATATAATTGTGTTGAAATGCTCGGAATCAAGTATATGAATTCCTAAAATTTTATTGAAACTTGTTTCGCGATCCGTTTTGTAGAGGTTTCGGACGAGCGAGTCTAAATAGGCCTTACAATGGACCCGTTGGAATTTTAACTATGTAAAAAGTACAGAAATTGTGTTTTTGCAATATTATCGTGTTGAAACACTCGTAATCAAGTATATGAATTCCTAAAATTTTATTAAAACTTGTTTAGCGACCCGTTTTGTAGAGGTTTCGGACAAGCATGTCTAAATGGGCCTTACAATGGACCCATTGGAATTTTAACTGAATAAAAGGTACATAATTGAGTTTTTGCAATATAATCGTGTTGAAATGCCCGTAATCAAGTATATGAACTCCTAAGATTTTATTAAAACTTGTTTTGCGGCCTGTTTTGTAGAGCTTTCTGACGAGCGGGTCTAAATAGGCCTTACAATGGACCCGTTGGAATTTATTTGAGTAAAAAGTACAGAAATTGAGTTTTTGCAATATAATCGTGTTGAAATGCTCGTAATCAAGTATATGAACTCCTCAAGTTTGATTAAAACTTGTTTCGCGGTCCGTTTTGTAGAGGTTTCGGACGAAAGAATCTAAATAGGCCTTACAATGGACCCATAGGAATTTTAACTTAGTAAAAAGTACAGAAATTGAGTTTTTGCACTATAAACGTGTTGAAATGGAATATAATCGTGTTGAAATGCTCGTAATCAAGTATATGAACTCCTAAAATTTGATTAAAACTTGTAGCGGGTCTAAATAGGCATTACAATGGACCCGTTGGAATTTTAACCGAGTAAAAAGTACAGAATTTGTGTTTTTGCAATATAATCGTGTTGAAATTCTCAAAATCAAGTATATGAACTCCTAAAGTATGATTAAAACTTGTTTGACGATCCGTTTTGTAGAGGTTTCGGACGAGTGGGTCTAAATAGGCCTTACAATGGACCCGTTGGAATTTTACTTGAGTAAAAAGTACAGAAATTGAGTTTTTGCAATATAATCATTTTGTACGAAACTTGTTTTGTTCTCCATTTTGTAGAGGTGTCAGACGAGTGGATCTAAATAGGCATTACAATGGACCCGTTGGAATTTAAACTTTCTAAAAAGTACAGAAATTGAGTTTTTGCAATATAATCGTGTTGAAATGATCATAATAAAGTATATGAATTCCTAAACTCTGATTAAATCTTGTTTCGCGGTCCGTTTTGTATAGGTTTCGGACCAGCGAGTATAAATAGGCCTTACAATGTACCCGTTGGAATTTTATCAAAGTAAAAAGTACAGAAATTGTGTTTTTGCAATATTATCGTGTTGAAATACTCGTAATCAAGTATATGAACTCCTAAATTTTGATTAAAACTTGTTTAGCGGCACGCTTTGTAGATTTTTCGGACAAGCGGGTCTAAATATGCCTTACAATGGACACATTGGAATTTTAATTGAATAAAAGGTACATAAATTGAGTTTTTGCAATATAATCGTGTTGAAATGCCCCTAATCAAGTATATGAACTCCTAAGATTTGATTAAAACTTGTTTTGCGGCCTGTTTGTAGAGCTTTCAGACGAGCGAGTCTAAATAGGCCTTACAATGGACCCGTTGGAATTTTAACCGAGTAAAAAGTACAGAAATTGAGTTTTTGCAATATAATCGTGTTGAAATGTTCGTAATCAAGAATATGAACTCGTAAAATTTGATAAAACCTTGTTTTGCGGTCCGTTTGTTATAGGTTTCAGACGAGCGGGTCTAAATAGGACTTACAATGGACCCATTGGAATTTTACTTGAGTAAAAAGTATAGAAATTGAGTTTTTGCAATATAATCGTGCTGAAATGCTCGTAATTAAGTATATTAAATCCTAAATTTTGATTAAAAATTTTTTTGCGGCCCATTTTGTAGAGGTTTCGGATGATCGGGTCTAAATAGTCCTTACAATGGACTCGTTGGAATTTTAACTGAGTAAAAAGTACATAAATTGTGTTTTTGCAATATAATCGTGTTGAAATACTCGTAATCAAGTATATGAACTCCTAAAATTTGATTAAAACTTGTAGCGGGTCTAAATAGGCCATATAATGGACTCGTTGGATTTTTAACCGAGTAAAAAGTACAGAATTTGAGTTTTTACAATTTAATCATGTTGAAATGCTCGTAATCAAGTATATGAACTCCTAAAATTTGATAAAAACTTGTAGCGGGTCTAAATAGGCCTTACAATGGACCCGTTGGAATTTTAACCGAGTAAAAAGTATTGAATTTAAGTTTTTGCAATATAATCATGTTGAAATTCTCGAAATCAAGTATATGAATTCCTAAAGTTCGATTAAAACTTATTTCGCGATCCATTTTGTAGAGGTTGCGGACGAGCGGGTCTAAATAGGCCTTACAATGGACCCATTGGAATTTTAACTTTATAAAAAGTACAAAAATTGAGTTTTTGCAATATAATCGTGTTGAAATGCTCGTAATCAAGTATATGAACTCCTAAGTTTTGATTAAAACTTGTTTCGTGGTCCGTTTTGTAGAGGTTTCGGACGAGTGGGTCTAAATAGGCCTTAGAGTGGACCTGTTGGAATTTTACTAGAGTAAAAAGTACAGAAATTGAGTTTTTGCAATATAATCGTGTTGAAATGCTAGTAATCAAGTATATGAACTTCTAAAATTTGATTAAAACTTGTTTCCTGATCCATTTTGTAGAGGTTTCGGACGAGCGAATCTAAATAGGCCTTACAATGGACCCATTGGAATTTTAACTAAGTAAAAGGTATATAAATTTTAGACCCTCTCGTCCAAAACCTCTACAAAACGGACCGCAAATCAAGTTTTAATCAAATTTTAGATGTTCATATTCTTGTTTACGTGCATTTCAACATGATTATATTGCAAAAATTTAATTTCTGTACTTTTTACTTAGTTAAAATTCCAACGGGTCCATTGTAATGCCTATTTAGATCCGCTCGTCCAAAACCTCTACAAAACGGACCGCAAGACAAGTTTTAATCAAATCTTAGGAGTTTATATTCTTGATTACGAGCATTTCAACACGATTATATTGCAAAAACTCAATTTCTGTACTTTTTACTCAGTTAAAATTCCAACGGGTCCATTGTAAGGCCTATTTAGAACCGCTCGTCCGAAACCTCTACAAAACGGACCGCGAAACAAGTTTTAATCAAATTTTAGGAGTTCAAATACTTGATTACGAGCATTTCAACATGATTAATTTGCCAAAACTCAATTTCTGTACTTTTTACTCAGTTAAAATTGCAATGGGTCCATTGTAATGCCTATTTAGACCCGCTCGTCCGAATCCTATTTCAAACGAACCACAAAACATGTTTTAATCAATTTTTAAGAGTTCATATACTTTATTTCGAGCATTTCAACACAATTATATTGCAAACTCAATTTCTGTACTTTTTACTCAGTTAAAATTCTAACGAGTCCATTGTAATGTCTATTTAGACCCTCACGTCCAAAACCTCTACAAAACAGAACGAAAAACAAGTTTTAATCAAATTTTGGGAGACCATATTCTTGATTACGAGCATTTCACATTTTTAACTAAGTTATACATATTAATGCGCACGCGGGAAGCGAGCTAACAAAAACTTTTTCTAAACATACACGATTAAACAAAATTTCTTTTAATCTTGTTACCAAATTACAAGTCAATTTAAATCTTTCTTATTATCATTAACGAAATTCAATTTCAAAACTATAACCTAACCATTCGGTCACAATGCTTCTATTTAGACAATTAATTCTAATCATTATCTAGTAGATTACCAAAATTACTATCCCGAATACAATTGTATAAACCATGCCGAATACTTAAACTATTCAATACCATGACATTCGAAACTTTGATTAAATAGTCTAGGTGATTTTCAAATTAATCCAATTACCAAGAATTAATTACATCAATTTTTCATACAAGACATAATAGATTTAAACACCATGGCATTTGATTTCCTTTAATTAGATCATTACAAAATATCAAGTTTTATATGCCCCTAAACCATGTCAAGCTATAGACTATGAACAACAAAAAGAATCGGCAAGATCACTAGCTCGACTTACATTTATATACAACAAAATAATGAGGCATTCTACTTAAATACAAAACATAATTCTAGCCTCCTAACCAAGCATCATGGAGCATATAATCTTAAACTCCAACGTAGACTTAGGCTACGACCAAACACAACAAAACGAGCCCAAAGACAAACTTCAAAGCCACCATCTAGGAGTCTAAAGATAAGACTAAGATCATACATATTTCTGAACTTGTAACTTGATCCAATCGAATCCTAGCTTTAAGGTCCAAGCGATCCTGCTAAAGTTGGGAAGAAGAAAACAACAGAGCGTTAAGTACAAATTGTACTTAGCGAGGTAATGCTAAATCTAATTCATTCTTGAATTTAAGTGTGATCAAGCATTGAGTTTACTTAGCTAGGTTATTAACATCTAAATTATACCAAACTAAGCTCACGACAATCAAATACACATAGCATCATGCATAACATAATTAACATTCTTAGCACATGCTCGAATACATAACAAACAACATTAATTTATCACATGCTTCCATTTGATTCGATCCATACCATAATTCAATTCAATTTCCATCATACTCAATCTCATGCTTAACGATTGAATTAACCAAAATTCATGCCAATTTAGACCCACTCGTCCGAAATCTATACAAAATAGACCACAAAACAAGTTTTAATCAAAATTTAGCAGTTCATAATACTTGATTAAGAGCATTTCAACACGATTATATTGCAAAAATTCTATTTCTTTACTTTTTATTCAAGTAAAATTCCAACGGGTCCATTGTAAGGCCTATTTAGACCCGCCCGTCGGAAATCTCTACAAAACGGACCGCAAAACAAGTTTTAATCAAATTTTAGGAGTTCATATTCTTGATTACGAGCATTTCAAAATGACTATATTGCAAAAACTCAATTTCTTTACTTTTTATTCAAGTAAAATTCCAACGGGTCCATTGTAAGGCCTATTTAGACCCGCTCGTCCGAAACCTCAACAAAACGGACCGCAAGACAAGTTTTAATCAAACCTTAGGAGTTCATATTCTTGATTACAAACATTTCAAAATGATTATATTGCAAAAACTCAATTTCTGTACTTTTTACTTAGTTAAAATTCCAACGGGTCCCTTGTAAGGCCTATTTAGACCCGCTCGTCCGAAACATATACAAAACGGATCGTGAAACAAGTTTTAATAAAATTTTAGGAGTTCATATACTTGATTACGAGCATTTCAACACGATAATATTGCAAAAACTCAAATTCTGTAGTTTTTACTAAGTTAAAATTCAAACGGGTCCATTGTAATGCCTATTTAGACCCTCTCATCCAAAACCTCTACAGAACAGAACGCAAAACAAGTTTTAATAAAATTATACGAGATCATATTCTTGATTACGAGCATTTCAACATGATTATATAGCAACAACTCAATTTCTGTACTTTTTACTCAGTTAAAATTCCAACGGGTCATTTGTGAGGCCTATTTAGACCCGCTCCTCCAGAACTTCTACAAAACGGACCGCAAAACAAGTTTTAATCAAATTTTAGGTGTTCGTATTCTTGATTACGAGCATTTCAATATGACTATATTGCAAAAACTCAATTTCTTTACTTTTTATTCAAGTAAAATTCCAACGGGTCCATTGTAAGGCCGATTTAGACCCGCTCGTCCAAATCTAATTACAAACGAACCACATAACATGTTTTAATCAATTTTTAAGAGTTCATATACTTGATTTCGAGCATTTCAACACGATTATATTGCAAAACCCCAATTTATGTACTTTTTACTCAGTTAAAATTCAAACGGGTCCCTTGTAAGGTCCATTTAGACCCGCTCGTCCGAAACTTATACAAAACGGATCGCGAAACAAGTTTTAATAAAATTTTAGGAGTTCATATACTTGATTACGAGCATTTCAACACAATAATATTGCAAAAACTCAATTTCTGTACTTTTTACTAATTTAAAATTCAATCAGGTCCACTGTAATGCCTATTTACACCCTCTCGTCCGAAACCTCTACAAAACATAACGCAAAACAAGTTTTAATAAAATTATAGGAGATCATATTCTTGATTAAGAGCATTTCAACATGATTATATAGCAAAAACTCAATTTTTGTGAGGCCTATTTAGACCCGCTCGTCCAAAACCTCTACAAAACGGACCGCAAAACAAGTTTTAATCAAATTTTAGGAGTTCATATTCTTGATTACGAGCATTTCAACATGACTATATTGCAAAAACTATATTTCTTTACTTTTTATTCAAGTAAAATTCCAACGGGTCCATTGTAAGGCCTATTTAGACCAGCTCGTCCGAAACCTCAACAAAACGGTCCACAAGACAAGTTTTAATCAAAACATAAGGAGTTCATATTCTTGATTACAAGCATTTCAACATGATTATACTGCAAAAACTCAATTTCTGTAGTTTTTACTCACTTAAAATTCCAATGGGTCCTTCAAAGGTCTATTTAGACCCACTCGTCCGAAACCTATACAAAACGGATCGCAAAACAAGTTCTAATAAAATTTTAGGAGTTCATTTACTTGATTAGGAGCATTTCAACACGATGATATTGCAAAAACTCAATTTCTGTACTTTTTACTAAGTTAAACTTCCAACAGGTTCATTGTAAGGCCTATTTAGACCCGCTCGTCCGAAACCTCTACAAAACGGACCTCGAAACATGTTTTAATCAAATTTTAGGAGTTCATATACTTGATTATTAGCAATTCAACATGATTATATTGCCAAAACTCAATTTATGTACTTTTTACTAAGTTAAAATTTCAACGGGTCCATTGTATGGCCTATTTAGACCCGCTCGTCCGAAACCTATTACAAACGAACCACAAAACATGTTTTAATCAATTTTAAGAGTTCATATACTTGATTTCGAGCATTTCAACATGATTATATAGGAAAAACTCAATTTCTTTACATTTTACTTAGTTAAAATTCCAGCGAGTCCATTGTAATGCCTATTTAGACCCGTTCGTCCGAAATCTATACATAATGGACCGCAAAACAAGTTTTAATCAAAATTTAGCAGTTCATATACTTGATTAAGTGCATTTCAACAGGATTATATTGCAAAAATTCAATTTCTTTACTTTTTATTCAAGTAAAATTCCAATGGGTCCATTGTAAGGCCTATTTAGACCCGCTCGTCCGAAACCTCTACAAAACGGACCGCAAAACAAGTTTTAATCAAATTTTAGGAGTTCATATTCTAGATTACGAGCATTTCAACAGGATTATATTGCAAAAACTCAATTTCTGTACTTTTTACTCAGTTAAAATTACAACGGGTCAATTGTAATGCCTATTTAGACCCGCTCGTCCGAAACCTATACAATACGGACTGCAAGACAAGTTTTAATCAAGTCTTAGGAGTTTATATTATTGATTATGAGAATTTCAACACGATTATATTGCAAAAACTCAATTTCTGTACATTTTACTCAGTTAAAATTCCAACGGGTCCATTGTAAGGCCTATTTAGACCCGCTCGTCCGAAACCTCTACAAAACAGACCGCGAAACAAGTTTTAATCAAATTTTAGGAGTTCATATACTTGATTACGAGCATTTCAACATGATTATTTTCCCAAAACTCAATTTCTGTACTTTTTACTCAGTTAAAATTCCAACGGGTCCATTGTAAGGCCTATTTAGACCCGCTCGTCCGAATCCTATAACAAACGAACCTCAAAACAGGTTTTAATCAATTTTTAAGAGTTCATATACTTGATTTTGAGTATTTCAACACGATTATATTGCAAAAATTCAATTTCTGTACTTTTTACTCAGTTAAAATTCCAACGGGTCCATTGTAATGCCTATTTAGACCCTCTCGTCCAAAACCTCTACAAAACGGGCCACAAAATAGGTTTTAATCAAATTTTAAGAGTTCATATTCTTGAATACGAGCATTTCAACATGATTATGTTGCAAAAACTCAATTTCTATACTTTTTACTCAATTAAAATTCCAACGGGTCCATTGTAAGGCCAATTTAGACACGCTCGTCCGAATCCTCAACAAAACGGACTGCGAAACAAGCATTGATCAAATTTTAGGAGTTCATATACTTGATTACGAGCATTTCAACATGATTATATTGCAAAAACTCAATTTCTGTACTTTTTACTCAGTCAAAATTTCAACGGGTCCATTGTAAGGCCTATTTAGACCCACTCATCCGAAACCTATTACAAACAAACCACTGAAATTCCCAAGTTCTCAATCCTTGATTTGTGTTTTATTAAAGGTTTTGTAGTTGTGTTCTTGATCTTGGCTTTAAAATGCAAGATTTGGTTAATTTTTGATGAAATTCGTATGAAATGATTGGGCACTGTTTTGAGGTGTGTTTTTAATGTAAATTGGATGTATAATTGATGAGAAATTGAGGTTTAATCAATGCAATCCCGAATAGGTAGATTTTCCTAAGTTTTGCTTGAGTTTTTGGTGGTTTTTGGAGTAATCTTGGTGATCTGCTATAGCTGGAGGTATAAGGACGTGATTAGATCCTTTTTGGATGTTAATTGATGTATAAGAATGATTGGAATTGATGGATCTTGGCTGGGTAGTGTTGTAGAGATGTTTGGATGTGATTTCGGTTGTGTTTGGTAGCCGAAATGTGGGTGTTGATGAGAGCAGCGAGTTTAGGTGTCTTGGTTGAGGATATTAATGCATGATGGTGCATTAATCTACTGTTTTTGATGTGTTTAAAACAGGGGAGACATCGTCGGATCCTTGTGGTGTTGATCCGGAAGCTTGATTGGTGTTTCGGCAAGTGGCGAAACGGAATCGGTGAGTGAAGTTTTGTTTTCAGCTTTGAAACCAATGTTTGAAGGTTTTGGGAGCTTAGTTTAAGTCTAAACAACTTAGCTAAGCTCAAGAGTAAGTTTTCGGAAAAACTCTCTTGTTGATGAGCCATGAGTTGGTTGAATGCAAAGTGATTTGTTGCATGTTTAAATTCTGTTTTTGAAAGCATATTTTAGCATGTATATTGCTGGTTTTATAAGCCATGTTTTGAAGGATGCTCTAGGTAAGGGATCCTTGTTTTGTACATTGATAAATGTGGTTTTGATGCATATTGATGCATGATGATGAATGGCTTTATTAAATGCTTTAAAACAATGGATTAAAATTGTTAAATGATGTATATTGGCAAGTGATGTGGTTTGTCTAAAAGTACTTGAATCGGATATAGTTAGCCGGCTATAGGATTGGGTGCACCGTGAATAAAGTCGCCTTGGATGTTGAGGGGTTGTGATTGTACCATGCTCCATCCAAGTACACTAACGAGATGGTTAAGGACCCCATGGTGGTTAAAAGTCCATGGGTGGGTCTTGTGCTAAGGTCATAATGGTGGTTAAAATTCCATGTGTGGACCTTGTGTATGGTAAGATCACAATGGTGGTTTAAAGTCCATGTGTGGATCTTCTGTTGTATGTCCCGTGATCTCGTTAGTGATGTTATACAACTATCAATGAGTGATGTGGAGGGGTTGTGATTGTACCATAGTCTCCATCACGGGTGTGGAGGGGTTGTGATTGTACCATGCTCCACCTTGATATTGGTAGTGTGTATGAAGCGTGGGGGACAACGCTTGTAATCCGCGTATCCGATTGTCGATTGTGTTTTGGAACATGGTTATGATTATCACTTGAAAGCCAATATGACATGATAATGACTTGAAGCATGAAATGCTTGGTTTATATACATATGTGCATGATCAATGTGGTTTGAACTAAAGGTTTGAAAAGGACTTTTATAAATGCATTACTGTGATGTTTTAAATGAGCATTCCTCACTAAGCTATATGCTTACGCTCTCTCTCTCTTTCTTAAACCAATAATGCAGAGCATTGAAGTGCTTAAAGGGGCAGCAAGTGGTCAAGAATCTAAGTGGAAGCTTAAGCTCATGTATGGTGACTATTTTCATAACTTGTTTAGCTTTTGGCATTTGGCAATGGGGAACCTATGATGTTGTTTGGGAGATGTTTTGGACTCCCTAAGTTGGTTTTATGCTTTTGATAATGATGGAACATGTAAATGGCCTTTTGAGGTTGGTTTAGTGTTTTTGATGTATGTATGGTTTTCAATATAGGATGCATGCCTATAGAATTGGGACTTTCCTTATTTGATGCCATGATTATGATTGGTTGATGCCATTATGTTCCTCAAGTATATGATGACTTGCTGGTATGATTTGAGGGTCTTTTGAATGCGTTTGATGGGTCAATTGTGTAATAAACCAGCTAAAATTCTGCAATCTGGGCAGCCTGTTTCGGAACAGATGCTACCGTTTCGGAACAGAGGGCCTGAAATGGCCTTGGCGTTTCGAAACGGGCAGAGCCGTTCCGGAACAGTTTTGCCACTGCCAGGCCATGTTGCGAGAGGGTTTCGGAACGGTCCCGCGTTTCGGAACGGATCATCCCTGTTCCGAAACATCCGACCGTTGGGCACTGAAATTGACGGTTATATGTTTTGAAACCTTTGCGTTTTGGTCCTGAACTTGGTTCATGCAATTGAATGAGTTTGAGATGTCCGTTTGAGTTGAAATTTGGCAGAGAAGCATGAAACATGACTAATTTCATATTGGTAACTCAAAAGTTGGTTAAGTCCTTATAATTTTCAGAATTTGCATTTTGGTCCCTAAATTCATAAATTGTGCAATCGAGTCCCTAAATGTTTTCCGATTGTTACGACTTTTGCGTATGCTGATCTTATGAACATATCTAGGGTTAATACGCTTTTAGATAAGTCTAAAAAGTAAAAAAAAGGTCGTTAATCAAGGTTGACTTTCGGGTTGACTTTGGTTTTCCCCGTGTAAACTTCTTAATTCGGTTCAACCGTCTAGGCCGGGTTAAGGGGGTTACATTTGGTGGTATCAGAGCTGAGTTCTCGAGTAATTGGGAATGGTTATGTGGGTGATAAGTGTATGTATGCTTTGTATGCTTGTTGAATGAAAGCATGTTGTGTGAATTGTAAGTATGTTGCAATTGTGATGAATGCTGTGGTGAGGCATGTTTGAGGGACCCATTGCCAAATCAAAGCTAATGTAATGATTTGTTTTAAATTGGAAATGTAACGCCCCGGTTTTGGGCTTAGAAGTTTTGGGCGTTGACCGGTTTGGTCAAAGTGCTGTTCGAATCTAAAGAGGTGAAATTAGGAAAGCCTAGTTCGGGTTGCATTAAAAATATGGAAAAATGTTCTAAAATCATCTTTTAATATAATTAAGTGAACTGTGAAATCAATTTTGAAAAATGGGTTTTGGAAGAGTGACATTTTAGCTAGTGACCAAAATGTAATTTTTGAAAGTTTTGTGACTGTTTTATAAAGAGTTGAAACTTTGAATCTTTAAGGAGCTATTATTCTAAAAGTAGTTTCTCCAGATTTTTCTAAGATATTTTGAGATTTATTCTGATTTTAAAACATATCAAAAGTGGAGGGAAAGGCCATTTGGCTATTTTCTTAACTAACTTCTCTATTTTCTTTCTCTCATTTTCTCTCAATCCAAACACTTGTTTTCCAGAGAGTTGTTTCTGATTTTCTCACCTAAAATCCTCCTTTCAATATTCTTTTGATTCCTAATCAACATATCTTCAAAACCTCATCATTTGCTAGTTGATTCAACAAGGTTTTTGATTCCAAAAAGTGGAGAAACACAAGTTTGGAGGTAAGAACGTCCTTCTCCTCTAAACTATCAGTTCTTTACTAAAATTCCCAAGTTCTCAACTCTTAATTGAAGTTTTATTAAAGGATTTTAAGTGGTGAAATGGATCTTGGCTTATAATGCAAGATTTGGTGATTTTTGATGATTTTCGTTAGATATGATTAATCTGTGATTTGAGGTGTGTTTTTGATGTTAAATGAACTCTAAATTGATAAGGAAATGAGTTTTGATTAATGCAATCCCGGATAGGTTGTGTTTCCTAAGTTTAGCTTGTGATTCTTGGATGTTTTTGTGGTGATCTTGTGGATCTGATGTTGCTGGAGGTATAAGGATGTTTATAGGTTGTTTTTAGATGTTAAATGGTGTTAATGGATGTTAGGTTTTGCTGGTTTATGGCTGGGCTTTGTTGAGAAGTGGTTTTGATGCCATTTCGGTTGTGTTTGGTGGCCGAAATTGGAGTGTGAATGAGAGCAGCGAGTTTGAGTGCTTTCATTGAAGCTTTTGATGCATGATGATGCATTAAATCTCTGCTTTAATGTGTTTAATCAGGGGAGGCATCTTTGGATCCAAGAGTTATTGATCCGGAGGCTTGTTTTGGTGCTTTTGCTTGAGGCAAAGTGGAATCGGTGAGTGAAATTGGGTTTTCGGCTTTGAAACCAATGTCTTGGGAGCTTAGTTTAAGTCTAAACAACTTTGCTAAGCTCGAGTGTAAGTTTTTCGGAAATTCTCTCTAGTGGTGGCCATGATTTTGTTGTGATGCAATGTGGTTTATTGCATGTTTTGATTACTGTTTTGAAAGCATGATTTAGCATGGTATTTGCTGTTTTGATAAGCCATATGTTAAAGGAAGCTCAAGGTAAGAGTTCCTTGTTTTTGAACATTGATTAAATGTGGTTTGATGCTTTTAAGTGCATGATGAATATGGCTTGGTTTAATGCTTTAAAACAGTGGATAAATTGATGATAATGATGTATATTGGCAAGTGATGTTTTGAAAAGGTTAAGGTCACTAAGGTGGTTAAAAGTCCTTGAGTGAGCCTTGTTACTTAAGAACATCAAGGTGGTTAAAAGTCCTTGGATGATTCTTGTTACGGACACAGAGGTGTTTAAAAGTCCTTGTGTGGTCCTTTCCAAGGTGTTTAAAAGTCCTTGGGCTCAAGGTGTTTAAAAGTCCTTGAGGTGATTCAATTCATGGTGTTTAAAAGTCCATGGCCAAGGTGTTTAAAAGTCCTTGGGGTCAAGGTGTTTAAAAGTCCTTGAGGTGATCTAATTCATGGTGTTTAAAAGTCCATGGCCAAGGTGTTTAAAAGTCCTTGGGGTCCAAGGTGTTTAAAAGTCCTTGGGGTGAAAGTTGATGAACTTGTTTTCAAAGAAATGAAATGTATCACTTGAGGCCAATATGACATGTAATGAAATGAAGCATGAGATGCTTGTTTTAAGTATGCTTTTGAGCATGTGTAAATGATGATTTGAAGCATGTTTTATAAGTGTTTTATAAATGCATTATTGGTTGGTTTTATTGAGCATTCCTCACTAAGCTTTTGCTTATGCTCTCTTCCGTTTTCTTAATTCAATAATGCAGAACATTAGAGTACTTGAGGGCAACAAGGAGGGCAAGCATCCAAGTGGAAACAAAGCTCTAAGTATGGAAGATTTTCTAAATACATTTTAGCTTTTGGTAATTTGGCAATGGGGGACCTATATGTATGTTTTGGGAGATGTTTTGAACTCCCTAAGTATGTTGAATGTTGTTGAGAATGCTGGTTTTTGTGGTTGGCCTTTTTATGCTTGAATTGGAAGTTTATGCTTGAATGGCTTACTTGTGTAGGAAGCATGCCTATAGATTTGGGGCTTTTCATATATGTGGATGTTTTGATGAATTGTTGATGCAAGTATGTCTCATATATGTTGAATTGCATGTTGGCAAAGTTTGGTGGCATTTGGAGCATGATTGGTTGGTCAATTGCATGTTTAAGTATGCATTTTTGGGCAATCTGTGCAGGGTGTTTCGGAACAGCACCTACCGTTTCGAAACGGGTGCCTTATTTGTGCCCAGGCGTCCGAAACGGGAGGGGCCATTCCGAAACGGAAAGGCCACTGCCAGACCCCCGTTTCGGTACGCGTTGCGGAACGGCCCCGAGTTTCGAAACGGGCTATGCCTGTTTCGGAACGGGTGACCGTTGGGGGCTGACATTGGCAGTTATATGTTTTGGAATGTTTGCGTTTTGGTCCTGAAACTTGTTTGTGCAATTGTATGAGTTTGGGAAGTCCTTTTGAGCTGAAATTTTACAGAGAAGCATGAAACATGATTAATTTCAAGATGGTAACTTCAATTTTGGGTTAAGTCCTTACAATTATCAGAATTTACAATTTGGTCCCTAAAGTTGTAAATTGTTCAATTGAGTCCCTGTTTGATCTCTGATGTTTGTGATCTTTTGGTATGTTGTTTGTGTGATCACAATTAGGTTTTAAGTGCATCTAGACAAGGTTAAAAAAAAGGGTCGTTAATCAAGGTTGACTTTCGGGTTGACTTTGGTTTTCCCCGTGTGACTTTCTTAATTCGGGTCAACCGTCTAGGCCGGGTTAAGGGGGTTACATTTGGTGGTATCAGAGCTGAGTTCTCGAATAATTGGGAATGTGTATGTGTGCATGATTGAAGTATGTATGCCTTGTATGCTTGTTGAGTGAAAGCATGTTTAATGGCTTGTGATTTGGATGCAATTGAAGTATGTGCTGTGATGTAGCATGTTGTGGGTACCCATTGCCAAATCAAAGCTAAAGGAAAGATGTTGTTTTGAAATGAAATTGAGCTTGAATACTTGGATTGCTTACCTTGCTGGGCCTGACTTTGTTTTATTTGTGTTGTGATTGCATGGTAAAAGTATGGCACCACGTAGAGAGTTACGAGGTAATGTGCGAGCTACGACTCCTAATGAGAACGAGAATGAGGAAAACACGGGTAGTTCGGTGTTACCTCCTCCTCCACCTGGTGGTGGTGGTGCTGGGGCTGAGGAAGCTGGAGCTGCAGCTGGCGCTGGAGCTGCTGGACCTGGGGCTGGTCAGGGGCAAGCTATGCCTGATATGACGATGTTAGTGCAAGCTATTGCTGGTGCTTTTCAAGCAGCGGTAGCTGGGGCTCGTGGAGCGGGGCATCAGGAAGATGCTGGTGTCAGACTACCTTTGGAGCGTTTGCGCAGTCTTGGTGGGACTGAGTTCAGGGGTATGTCTGCTGAGAGTTCTGAAGCTTGGCTAGAGAGTACCAAGCGAATCTTGGGCCAGATGAGTTGCACTGATGTGCAGAAGCTGGGTTGTGTTGTGTCCTTGCTGCAGAAGGATGCGTATACGTGGTGGACAACCACTATTGCTGGGATGGCAGAAGCTGATGTGACTTGGACATTCTTTCAGAATGTGTTCAAGCGGAGATATCTTGGTGTGAGATATCTAGATGAGAAGAAGCGTGAATTCATGTCTCTTACCCAAGGGAGCATGAGTGTGGCTGAGTATGAGGTGCAGTTTGTGCGACTCAGTCAGTATGCACCGGAGCTGGTACCTGATGAGCGGGCAAGGTGCGAGAGGTTCCGTTATGGTTTAGAGACAGATGTAAAGATGTATTTGCTGGCCGCCGAGTATGATGATTTCGACGTGTTGGTGGGCCGAGCCAAGGATGTTGAGATGAACTTGGGTTTATCTGTGAGAGGTGCTGGAGCAAGTGCTGGGAAGCGATCAGCTGAGTTTAGTTCCGGAGGTGGACGGAACAAGAGGGGACGTGATCAGAAGTATCAGTCTTCAGCTAAGAGAGGTGGTGGTGCACCTGCTAGAGGAGGTAATGCTAGAGCTGATCCGAGTGCTTGTTGGATCTGTGGTTCACGTGGTCACATGAAACGTGACTATCCTCGTGCCGAGAGAGTGGTGCAAGCTCCTGTTGCGGCTGCTGGTAACGGGTGCTGGAGTTGTGGTTCTGCAGACCACTTGAGGCGAGATTGTCCGAGGTTGGCTGGTGATCAGGTGCGTGCTCCTGTTGTTGCTGCACCGCAGAGAGGTCGTGGGCGCGGCCGTGGTAATTTCCAGAGGAGAGAGGAAGGTGGTCGTGGAGTGGCTCATGTTGTGGCTATTCAGCCTGAGGGTGGAGGCCAAGCGAGGGTGTATGCTCAGCGAGAGGGCAGGAATGATGCGGATGTGATTGCAGGTACCTTTACTTTGCAATCCTTGTCATTGCTTTCTTTGATAGATTCTGGATCTACGCATTCATACATTTTGCGTGAGCATGCTGAATTGCTTGGTTTGCCTGTTGAGTCTTTGGATGTTGGTGTTCGAGTCACTAGTTCTTTTGGTGAGACTGTTGTGACTAGGAAGCTTTATAGAAGGTGTCCCTTGGTCATTCAAGAGCATGTTTTCCATGTTGATCTTATGGAGTTGCCCTTCTATGGTTTCGATGTGATCCTTGGTATGGATTGGCTTGCTGAGCATCGTGCTGTTGTGGATTGTGAGAACAAGCGGGTTTCGCTTAAGCTTGCGGATGATTATGAAGTTGTTGTGGTTGGTGAGAATGTGAAGTTTCTTGCCAATGTGGTGTCTACCTTGGAGGCGAGCAGGATGCTGAGGCAAGGTTGCGAAGCTTATCTAGCTTTTGTGATGAATCCTAGCTCTAAAGAGTTGAGGGTACAAGATATCAGAGTTGTGAAGGAGTTTCCTGGTGTTTTTCCTGAGGAGTTGCCTGGTTTACCTCCTAACCGCGAGGTGGAGTTTGGAATTGAGCTGTATGAGAATACAACTCCTGTGTCCATTACTCCCTATAGAATGGCACCTAAGGAGCTGAAGGAGCTGAAGACGCAGTTGCAAGAGTTGCTTGACCGTGGTTTCATCCGGCCGAGTGTGTCACCTTGGGGAGCACCGGTCTTGTTTGTGAAGAAGAAGGATGGCACTATGAGAATGTGCATTGATTACCGTCAGCTGAACAAGTTGACTATCAAGAATCGGTATCCTTTGCCGAGGATTGATGATCTTTTTGATCAATTTCGGGGAGCTGCTGTGTTCTCTAAGATTGACTTGAGGTCAGGGTATTATCAGTTAAAGGTGAAGGATGTGGATGTGCCTAAGACAGCTTTCAGGACAAGGTATGGGCATTATGAGTTTCTTGTGATGCCGTTTGGGTTGACAAATGCTCCTGCTGCTTTCATGGACATGATGAATCGTGTGTTTCATGAATACCTGGACAAGTTTGTTGTGGTGTTCATTGATGACATCCTCGTGTACTCGCGTACTGAGGAGGAGCATGAAGAGCATTTGAGGATTGTTTTGCAAGCTTTGTTGGAGAATCAGCTTTATGCTAAGCTGAGTAAGTGTGAGTTCTGGTTAAGGGAGGTGGTGTTTCTTGGGCATGTGGTTTCAGCGGAGGGGATTCGTGTTGATCCTCAGAAGATTGAGGCGGTGATGAATTGGAAAGTTCCTAAGTCTGTTCATGAGATCCGTAGTTTCCTTGGTTTGGCGGGATACTACCGAAGGTTTGTGGATGGTTTTTCCAAGATTGCTGCTCCTTTGACGAAGCTGTTGCAAAAGGATGTTAAGTATGAGTGGACGGAAGCGAGACAGCAGGCTTTTGAGAAGCTTAAGGCGGCTTTGACGCAAGCTCCTATCTTGATTCAGCCTGAATCAGGGAAAGAGTTTGTGGTTTATAGTGATGCATCCTATGTTGGTTTGGGGTGTGTGCTGATGCAGGAGGGTAAGGTGGTGGCTTATGCATCACGGCAGTTGAAAGTGCATGAGCGCAATTACCCTACGCATGATATTGAGCTGGCTGCAGTGGTTTTTGCTCTGAAGATCTGGAGACATTATCTGTATGGTGAGAAGTGTACTGTGTACACGGATCACAAGAGTTTGAGGTATCTGATGTCTCAGAAGGAGTTGAATCTTAGGCAGCGGCGTTGGTTGGAGTTGCTCAAGGATTATGATCTGACGATTGAGTATCATCCTGGAAAAGCTAATGTTGTTGCGGATGCCTTGAGTAGGAAGGTAGCTGTTGAGCTGAGAGCCATGTTTGCTAGCTTGAGCATATCGCAAGATGGTGGTCTCGTTGCTGAGTTGCAAGTGAAACCCTCTTTGGTTCAGTTGATCAAGGATAAGCAGTTGTTGGATGATTCCTTGGTGTCTCATGTTCAGGATATCGCGGAGGGTAGACCTTCGGATTTCTGTTTCAATGATGATGGTGTGCTGTGTTTTGGGAGTCGGATAGTAGTGCCTGCTGATGCTGAGTTGAGGCGTGCTATTCTGACTGAAGGTCATAGTAGTCCTTTTGCTATGCACCCTGGTAGTACTAAGATGTACCGTGATCTTCGTGATGAGTACTATTGGGTGGGTTTGAAGAAGGATGTTGCGGAGTTTGTTAGCAAGTGTTTGGTGTGTCAGCGAGTTAAGGCTGAGCATCAGTTTCCTTCAGGGTTGTTGCAACCGTTGAAAATCCCTGAATGGAAGTGGGAGAGGGTTACCATGGATTTTGTGTCTGGTTTACCTTTGTCTCCATCGAAGAAGAATTCGGTTTGGGTGATTGTGGATCGCCTGACGAAGTGTGCGCATTTCTTGCCTGTGCATACCACGTTTTCTTTGGATAGGTTGGCAGAGCTGTACATTGCTGAGATTGTGCGGCTGCATGGTGTGCCTAAGTCGATTGTGTCGGATAGGGATCCGAGGTTCACATCGCGGTTCTGGCAGTGTTTGCATCAAGCTCTGGGTACAAGGTTGCATTTCAGTACATCCTATCATCCTCAGTCGGATGGTCAGTCTGAGCGAGTTATCCAGATTTTGGAGGATATGTTGAGGTGCTGCGTGATTGAGTTCCAAGGTTCTTGGGAGAAGCATCTGCCTTTCGTTGAGTTTGCTTATAACAACAGTTATCAGGCAAGTATACAGATGGCACCTTATGAGGCTTTGTACGGGAGGAAGTGTAGGACTCCTCTTTGTTGGGCTGAGACTGGTCAAAAGTTGGTTTCAATGCCGGCTTTGTTGAAAGGGACCACAGAGAAGGTAAAGCTCATTTGTGAGCGGTTAAAGGCTGCTTCTGATCGGCAGAAGTCTTACGCGGATTTGAAGCGTAAGGAGATAGAGTATGTGGTGGGTGACCGTGTATTCTTGAAGGTTTCGCCTTGGAAGAAGGTGATGCGGTTTGGCCGAAAGGGTAAGTTGAGCCCTAGGTACATTGGACCATATGAGGTGGTTGAGCGTGTGGGTCCTGTTGCGTATCGGTTGAGGTTACCTCAGGAGTTGGAGAAGATTCATGATGTGTTCCATGTCTCTATGCTCCGGAGGTATAGATCTGATCCTTCGCATGTGATGCCTGTGGAGGAAGTGGTTTTGAATCCGGATTTGACCTATGATGAAGAACCGGTGAAGGTTCTGGATTCGGATAGCAAGGTTCTTCGTGGCAAGACCATTGAGTTGGTGAAGGTGCCGTGGAAGCGTCGCGGTGTTGAGGAAGCCACGTGGGAGCGGAAGGAAGACATGCTGAAGCAGTTTCCTTATCTCTTTCCTTCAGGTAAATTTCGAGGACGAAATTTCTTAAGGGGGAGGAGAGTTGTAACGCCCCGGTTTTGGGCTTAGAAGTTTTGGGCGTTGACCGGTTTGGTCAAAGTGCTGTTCGAATCTAAAGAGGTGAAATTAGGAAAGCCTAGTTCGGGTTGCATTAAAAATATGGAAAAATGTTCTAAAATCATCTTTTAATATAATTAAGTGAACTGTGAAATCAATTTTGAAAAATGGGTTTTGGAAGAGTGACATTTTGGCTAGTGACCAAAATGTAATTTTTGAAAGTTTTGTGACTGTTTTATAAAGAGTTGAAACTTTGAATCTTTAAGGAGCTATTATTCCAAAAGTAGTTTCTCCAGATTTTTCTAAGATATTTTGAGATTTATTCTGATTTTAAAACATATCAAAAGTGGAGGGAAAGGCCATTTGGCTATTTTCTTAACTAACTTCTCTATTTTCTTTCTCTCATTTTCTCTCAATCCAAACACTTGTTTTCCAGAGAGTTGTTTCTGATTTTCTCACCTAAAATCCTCCTTTCAATATTCTTTTGATTCCTAATCAACATATCTTCAAAACCTCATCATTTGCTAGTTGATTCAACAAGGTTTTTGATTCCAAAAAGTGGAGAAACACAAGTTTGGAGGTAAGAACGTCCTTCTCCTCTAAACTATCAGTTCTTTACTGAAATTCCCAAGTTCTCAACTCTTAATTGAAGTTTTATTAAAGGATTTTAAGTGGTGAAATGGATCTTGGCTTATAATGCAAGATTTGGTGATTTTTGATGATTTTCGTTAGATATGATTAATCTGTGATTTGAGGTGTGTTTTTGATGTTAAATGAACTCTAAATTGATAAGGAAATGAGTTTTGATTAATGCAATCCCGGATAGGTTGTGTTTCCTAAGTTTAGCTTGTGATTCTTGGATGTTTTTGTGGTGATCTTGTGGATCTGATGTTGCTGGAGGTATAAGGATGTTTATAGGTTGTTTTTAGATGTTAAATGGTGTTAATGGATGTTAGGTTTTGCTGGTTTATGGCTGGGCTTTGTTGAGAAGTGGTTTTGATGCCATTTCGGTTGTGTTTGGTGGCCGAAATTGGAGTGTGAATGAGAGCAGCGAGTTTGAGTGCTTTCATTGAAGCTTTTGATGCATGATGATGTATTAAATCTCTGCTTTAATGTGTTTAATCAGGGGAGGCATCTTTGGATCCAAGAGTTGTTGATCCGGAGGCTTGTTTTGGTGCTTTTGCTTGAGGCAAAGTGGAATCGGTGAGTGAAATTGGGTTTTCGGCTTTGAAACCAATGTCTTGGGAGCTTAGTTTAAGTCTAAACAACTTTGCTAAGCTCGAGTGTAAGTTTTTCGGAAATTCTCTCTAGTGGTGGCCATGATTTTGTTGTGATGCAATGTGGTTTATTGCATGTTTTGATTACTGTTTTGAAAGCATGATTTAGCATGGTATTTGCTGTTTTGATAAGCCATATGTTAAAGGAAGCTCAAGGTAAGAGTTCCTTGTTTTTGAACATTGATTAAATGTGGTTTGATGCTTTTAAGTGCATGATGAATATGGCTTGGTTTAATGCTTTAAAACAGTGGATAAATTGATGATAATGATGTATATTGGCAAGTGATGTTTTGAAAAGGTTAAGGTCACTAAGGTGGTTAAAAGTCCTTGAGTGAGCCTTGTTACTTAAGAACATCAAGGTGGTTAAAAGTCCTTGGATGATTCTTGTTACGGACACAAAGGTGTTTAAAAGTCCTTGTGTGGTCCTTTCCAAGGTGTTTAAAAGTCCTTGGGCTCAAGGTGTTTAAAAGTCCTTGAGGTGATTCAATTCATGGTGTTTAAAAGTCCATGGCCAAGGTGTTTAAAAGTCCTTGGGGTCAAGGTGTTTAAAAGTCCTTGAGGTGATCTAATTCATGGTGTTTAAAAGTCCATGGCCAAGGTGTTTAAAAGTCCTTGGGGTCCAAGGTGTTTAAAAGTCCTTGGGGTGAAAGTTGATGAACTTGTTTTCAAAGAAATGAAATGTATCACTTGAGGCCAATATGACATGTAATGAAATGAAGCATGAGATGCTTGTTTTAAGTATGCTTTTGAGCATGTGTAAATGATGATTTGAAGCATGTTTTATAAGTGTTTTATAAATGCATTATTGGTTGGTTTTATTGAGCATTCCTCACTAAGCTTTTGCTTACGCTCTCTTCCGTTTTCTTAATTCAATAATGCAGAACATTAGAGTACTTGAGGGCAGCAAGGAGGGCAAGCATCCAAGTGGAAACAAAGCTCTAAGTATGGAAGGTTTTCTAAATACATTTTAGCTTTTGGTAATTTGGCAATGGGGGACCTATGTGTATGTTTTGGGAGATGTTTTGAACTCCCTAAGTATGTTGAATGTTGTTGAGAATGCTGGTTTTTGTGGTTGGCCTTTTTATGCTTGAATTGGAAGTTTATGCTTGAATGGCTTACTTGTGTAGGAAGCATGCCTATAGATTTGGGGCTTTTCATATATGTGGATGTTTTGATGAATTGTTGATGCAAGTATGTCTCATATATGTTGAATTGCATGTTGGCAAAGTTTGGTGGCATTTGGAGCATGATTGGTTGGTCAATTGCATGTTTAGGTATGCATTTTTGGGCAATCTGTGCAGGGTGTTTCGGAACAGCACCTACCGTTTCGGAACGGGTGCCTTATTTGTGCCCAGGCGTCCGAAACGGGAGGGGCCGTTCCGAAACGGAAAGGCCACTGCCAGACCCCCGTTTCGGTACGCGTTGCGGAACGGCCCCGAGTTTCGAAACGGGCTATGCCTGTTTCGGAACGGGTGACCGTTGGGGGCTGACATTGGCAGTTATATGTTTTGGAATGTTTGCGTTTTGGTCCTGAAACTTGTTTGTGCAATTGTATGAGTTTGGGAAGTCCTTTTGAGCTGAAATTTTACAGAGAAGCATGAAACATGATTAATTTCAAGATGGTAACTTCAATTTTGGGTTAAGTCCTTACAATTATCAGAATTTACAATTTGGTCCCTAAAGTTGTAAATTGTTCAATTGAGTCCCTGTTTGATCTCTGATGTTTGTGATCTTTTGGTATGTTGTTTGTGTGATCACAATTAGGTTTTAAGTGCATCTAGACAAGGTTAAAAAAAGGGTCGTTAATCAAGGTTGACTTTCGGGTTGACTTTGGTTTTCCCCGTGTGACTTTCTTAATTCGGGTCAACCGTCTAGGCCGGGTTAAGGGGGTTACAGGAAATGAGCTTGAGTACTTGGATTGCTTACCTTGCTGAGCCTGACTTTGTTTGTTGCATTGTGATTGCATTGTTAGTGAATGGCACCTCGTAGAGAAACGAGGATTAATACGCGAGCTATGGCTCAAAATGAGAATGAGGAGAATACTGAAAATGTGGTGGATTTACCTCCTCCACCTGGTGGTGGTGGTGCTGGGGGTGAAGGAGCTGCTGCCGGTGCTGGTGCTGGGGTCGCTGGACCTGAAGCTGGTCAGGGACAAGCTGTTCCTGACATGACAGTGTTGATTCAAGCTATTGCTGGAGCTTTTTGGGCGGCAGTAGCTGGAGCTCAAGGAGCTGGGCATCAAGGAGATGCTAATGTGAGACTACCTTTGGAACGTTTGCGCAGTCTGGGAGGGACTGAGTTCAGGGGTTTGTCTGCTGAAGGTTCTGAGTCTTGGTTGGAGAGTACCAAGAGAATCTTGGGACAAATGAATTGTTCTGATGTGCAGAAGCTGGGCTGTGTGGTATCATTGTTGCAAGAAGATGCATACACTTGGTGGACAACCACTATCTCCGGAATGGAGGATGCTGATGTGACATGGACGTTCTTTCAAAACATTTTCAAGAGAAGGTATCTGGGTGTAAGGTACTTGGATGAAAAGAAGAGGGAATTCATGTCTCTTACTCAAGGGAGCATGTCGGTGGCTGAGTACGAGGTTCAGTTTGTCCGACTCAGTCAGTACGCACCTGAGCTTATTCCTGATGAGCGGGAGAGGTGTGAGCGTTTCCGTTATGGTTTGGTGACGGATGTGAAGACCTATATGCTGGCTACTGAGTACTCTGATTTTGATGTGCTGGTTGGTAGAGCAAAGGACATTGAGATGAATCTGAGTTTATCTTCTAGAAGTGCTGGTTCTAGTGTTGGTAAGCGAGTTGCTGAGTATAGTTCTGGTGGTGGACGGAACAAGAGGGGACGTGATCGGAAGTATCAGTCTTCAGCTAAGCGAGGTGGTGGGAGTCAAGGTGCGCTTGTTCAGGGAGACAAGGCAAGAGCTGATCCGAACACATGTTGGACGTGTGGATCGCGTGGACATCTGAGGCGTGATTGTCCTCGAGCAGCGAGGGAGGTTCAGGCTCCGGTTGTGGCGGCTGGTAACTCGTGCTGGAATTGTGGATCAGCGGATCACATGAGGAGGGAGTGTCCTCTGTTGGCCGGTGGTGGCCAAGGACGTGCTCCTGGAGTTGTCACATCACAGAGAGGTCGTGGGCGCGGCCGTGGTAATTTCCAGCGGAGAGAAGAGGGTGGACGGAATGTGGCTCATGTTGTAGCTGTTCAGCCTGAGGGTGGTGGCCAGGCCAGGGTGTATGCTCAGAGGGAGGGGAGGAATGACACGGATGTGATCGCATGTACTTTCACTTTGCAATCCTTGTCATTACTTTCCTTGATTGATTCTGGATCTACACACTCATACATATTGCGTGAGCATGCTGAATTGCTTGGTTTGCCTGTTGAGTCTTTGGATGTTGGTATGCGTGTCACTAGTTCTTTTGGTGAGATTGTTGTGACTCGGAAGCTTTATAGAAGATGTCCTTTGGTTGTGTAAGATCATGTTTTTCATGTTGATCTTATGGAATTGCCTTTCTATGGTTTTGATGTAATCCTTGGTATGGATTGGCTTGTTGAGCATCGTGTTGTGGTAGATTGTGAGAATAAGCGAGTTTCGTTGAAGCTTGCGGATGATTATGAGGTAGTTGTGGTTGGTGAGAATGTGAAGTTTCTTGCCAATGTGGTGTCTACATTGGAGGCGAGCCAGATGCTGAGGCAAGGTTGTGAAGCTTACCTAGCCTTTGTGATGAATCCTAGCTCTAAGGAGTTGCGTGTGCAAGATATCAGGACTGTGCGAGAGTTTCCTGGTGTGTTTCCTGAGGAGTTGCCTGGATTGCCTCCTAATCGCGAAGTGGAGTTTGGGATTGAGTTGTATGAAAACACAACTCCTGTGTCCATTACCCCTTATCGAATGGCACCTAAGGAGTTGAAAGAGCTGAAGATGCAATTGCAAGAGTTGCTTGATCGTGGTTTCATTCGGCCGAGTGTGTCACCTTGGGGTGTGCCGGTCTTGTTTGTGAAGAAGAAGGATGGCACTATGAGAATGTGCATTGATTATCGTCAGCTTAACAAGTTGACTATCAAGAATCGGTATCCGTTGCCGAGAATTGATGATCTTTTTGATCAATTTCGGGGAGCAGCTGTGTTCTCTAAGATTGACTTAAGGTCAAGGTATTACCAGTTGAAGGTGAAGGATGTGGATGTGCCAAAGACAGCTTTCAGGACGAGGTATGGGCATTATGAGTTCCTTGTGATGTCGTTTGGTTTGACGAATGCTCCTGCAGCTTTCATGGACATGATGAATCGTGTATTTCATGAATACCTGGATAAATTTGCGGTGGTATTCATTGATGATATCCTCGTGTACTCGCGTACTGAGGAGAAGCATGAAGAGCATCTGAGAATTGTGTTGCAAGCTTTGTTGGAGAATCAGCTTTATGCCAAGCTGAGCAAGTGTGAGTTCTGGCTTAGAGAAGTGGTGTTTCTTGGTCATGTGGTTTCTGCTGAAGAGATTCGTGTTGATCCTCAGAAGATTGAGGCGGTGATGAATTGGAAACCTCTTAAGTCTGTTCATGAAGTCCGTAGTTTCCTGGGTTTGGCAGGATATTATCGGAGATTCGTGGATGGGTTTTCAAAGATTGCTGCACCTTTGACGAAGTTGTTGCAGAAGGATGTTAAGTATGAATGGACGGAAGCGAGACAGCAGGCTTTTGAGAAGCTTAAGGCAGCTTTAACGCAAGCTCCTATCTTGGTTCAACCTGAATCAGGGAAAGAGTTTGTGGTGTATAGTGATGTGTCCTATGTTGGTTTGGGATGTGTGTTGATGCAGGAGGGTAAGGTGGTGGCTTATGCATCACGGCAGTTGAAGGTGCATGAGCGCAATTATCCTACGCATGACATTGAGTTGGCTGCGGTGGTTTTTGCTTTGAAAATCTGGAGACATTACCTTTATGGTGAGAAGTGTACTGTGTATACGGATCACAAGAGTTTGAAGTATCTGATGTCTCAGAAGGAGTTGAATCTTAGGCAGCGACGTTGGGTGGAGTTGCTCAAGGATTATGATTTGACGATTGAGTATCACCCGGGAAAAGCTAATGTTGTAGCGGATGCTTTGAGTAGGAAGATAGCTGTTGAGTTGAGGGCTATGTTTGCCAGTTTGAGTATTTCGCGTGATGGTGGACTTGTGGCTGAATTGCAAGTGAAACCATCTTTGGTTCAGTTGATTAAGGAAAAGCAGTTGTTGGATGATTCCTTGGTGCCGCATGTTCAGGATATTGCGGAGGATAGTCCTTCGGATTTCTGTTTTAATGATGATGGAGTGTTGTGCTTTGGGAGTCGGATAGTAGTGCCCAATGATGCTGAGTTGAGGCGTGCTATTCTGACTGAAGGTCATAGTAGTCCTTTTGCTATGCACTCCGGTAGTACTAAGATGTATCGTGATCTTCGTGATGAGTACTATTGGGTGGATTTAAAGAAAGATGTTGCTGAGTTTGTGAGCAAATACATGGTGTGTCAGCGAGTTAAGGCTGAGCATCAGTTTCCTTCAGGGCTGTTGCAACCGGTGAGGATTCCTGAGTGGAAGTGGGAAAGGATTACCATGGATTTTGTTTATGGTTTGCCTTTGTCGCCATCGAAGAAGAATTCGGTGTGGGTGATTGTGGATCGTCTGACGAAGTGTGCACATTTCTTGCCTGTGCATACTACGTACACTTTGGATAAGCTTGCGGAGCTGTACATTGCTGAGATTGTGCGGCTGCATGGTGTGCCAAAGTCGATTGTGTCGGATAGGGATCCGAGGTTTACATCGCGTTTCTGACAGTGTTTGCATCAGGCTTTGGGTACACGGTTGAATTTTAGTACATCTTATCATCCGCAGTCGGATGGTCAGTCCGAGCGTGTTATTCAGGTTTTGGAGGATATGTTGAGGTGCTGCGTGATTGAGTTCCAGGGCTCTTGGGAGAAACATTTGCCTTTGGTGGAGTTTGCCTATAATAATAGTTATCAGGCAAGTATTCAAATGGCACCTTATGAAGCTTTGTACGGGAGGAAGTGTAGGACTCCTCTGTGTTGGGCTGAAACGGGTCAGAAGTTGGTTTCGATGCCAGCTTTGTTGAAAGGGACCACCGAGAAGGTGAAGCTCATTTGTGAGCGCTTGAGGGCAGCTTCTGATCGGCAAAAGTCTTACGCGGATCTGAAGCGTAAGGAGATTGAGTATGCGGTGGGTGATCGTGTGTTTTTGAAAGTTTCGCCTTGGAAAAAGGTGATGAGATTTGGTCGAAAGGGTAAGTTGAGCCCTAGGTACATTGGACCATACGAGGTGGTTGAGCGTGTGGGTCTTGTTGCGTACAAGTTGAGGTTACCGCAAGAGTTGGAGAGGATCCATGATGTGTTTCATGTTTCTATGCTTCGGAAGTATAGATCGGATCCTTCACATGTGATGCCTGTGGAAGAAGTGGAATTGAATCCGGATTTGACTTATGATGAGGAACCGGTGAAGATTCTGGATTCGAATAGTAAGGTTCTTCGAGGCAAGACCATTGAGTTGGTAAAGGTGTTGTGGAAACATCGTGGTGCTGAAGAAGCCACGTGGGAGCGGAAGGATGACATGTTGAAGCAGTTTCCGTACCTCTTTCCTTCAGGTAAATTTCGAGGACAAAATTTCTTAAGGGGGGGAGAGTTGTAACACCCCAATTTTGGGCTTAGAAGTTTTGGGTTTGGACCGGGTCGGTCGGGTTGCGGTTCGAATATAAAAGGGTGATTTTAGGATAGCCTAGTTCGGTTTGCATTAAAAATATGGAAAAATATCTTAAAATCCTCTTTTATTATATATAAGAGAATGGTGAAATCAATTTTACAAAATGAGGTTGGGAAGTGTGACATTTTGGGTTAGTGACTAAAATGTAATTTTTTGAAAACTTGGTGACTGTTTTAAAAAGGATTGAAACTTTGAATCTTTAAGGAGCTATTTACCCAATAAGAGTTTCTCCAGATTTTTCTTAATATTAAAGGTTTTATTAATGGTTTTTAATTAAAGGTAAAAGGAGGCAAAAAGATATTTTGTTCACATAACTAACTTTTCTCAAAGATTCCTATTTCTTTTCTCTCAACTTTTCTCTCAACCCAAACACTTTTCTCCAGCAAATTTCCCTCTGATTTTGACATCCAAGGATGAGATTTCAACCGTCATTTGATCTCTAATCTTTTCTACATCAAAACCTTAGCATTTGCTTATTGAATTTTCAAGAATCTTGGTTCCAAAAAGGGAGAAACTCACATTTAGAGGTATGAACGTCCTTCTCCTCTAAATACTCAGTTCTTTACTGAAATTCCCAAGTTCTCAATCCTTGATTTGTGTTTTATTAAAGGTTTTGTAGTTGTGTTCTTGATCTTGGCTTTAAAATGCAAGATTTGGTTAATTTTTGATGAAATTCGTATGAAATGATTGGGCACTGTTTTGAGGTGTGTTTTTAATGTAAATTGGATGTATAATTGATGAGAAATTGAGGTTTAATCAATGCAATCCCGAATAGGTAGATTTTCCTAAGTTTTGCTTGAGTTTTTGGTGGTTTTTGGAGTAATCTTGGTGATCTGCTATAGCTGGAGGTATAAGGACGTGATTAGATCCTTTTTGGATGTTAATTGATGTATAAGAATGATTGGAATTGATGGATCTTGGCTGGGTAGTGTTGTAGAGATGTTTGGATGTGATTTCGGTTGTGTTTGGTAGCCGAAATGTGGGTGTTGATGAGAGCAGCGAGTTTAGGTGTCTTGGTTGAGGATATTAATGCATGATGGTGCATTAATCTACTGTTTTGATGTGTTTAAAACAGGGGAGACATCGTCAGATCCTTGTGGTGTTGATCCGGAAGCTTGATTGGTGTTTCGGCAAGTGGCGAAACGGAATCGGTGAGTGAAGTTTGGTTTTCAGCTTTGAAACCAATGTTTGAAGGTTTTGGGAGCTTAGTTTAAGTCTAAACAACTTAGCTAAGCTCAAGAGTAAGTTTTCGGAAAAACTCTCTTGTTGATGAGCCATGAGTTGGTTGAATGCAAAGTGATTTGTTGCATGTTTAAATTCTGTTTTTGAAAGCATATTTTAGCATGTATATTGCTGGTTTTATAAGCCATGTTTTGAAGGATGCTCTAGGTAAGGGATCCTTGTTTTGTACATTGATAAATGTGGTTTTGATGCATATTGATGCATGATGATGAATGGCTTTATTAAATGCTTTAAAACAATGGATTAATATTGTTAAATGATGTATATTGGCAAGTGATGTGGTTTGTCTAAAAGTACTTGAATCGGATATAGTTAGCCGGCTATAGGATTGGGTGCACCGTGAATAAAGTCGCCTTGGATGTTGAGGGGTTGTGATTGTACCATGCTCCATCCAAGTACACTAACGAGATGGTTAAGGACCCCATGGTGGTTAAAAGTCCATGGGTGGGTCTTGTGCTAAGGTCATAATGGTGGTTAAAATTCCATGTGTGGACCTTGTGTATGGTAAGATCACAATGGTGGTTTAAAGTCCATGTGTGGATCTTCTGTTGTATGTCTCGTGATCTCGTTAGTGATGTTATACAACTATCAATGAGTGATGTGGAGGGGTTGTGATTGTACCATAGTCTCCATCACGGGTGTGGAGGGGTTGTGATTGTACCATGCTCCACCTTGATACTGGTAGTGTGTATGAAGCGTAGGGGACAACGCTTGTAATCCGCGTATCCGATTGTCGATTGTGTTTTGGAACATGGTTATGATTATCACTTGAAAGCCAATATGACATGATAATGACTTGAAGCATGAAATGCTTGGTTTATATACATATGTGCATGATCAATGTGGTTTGAACTAAAGGTTTGAAAAGGACTTTTATAAATGCATTACTGTGATGTTTTAAATAAGCATTCCTCACTAAGCTATATGCTTACGCTCTCTCTCTCTTTCTTAAACCAATAATACAGAGCATTGAAGTGCTTAAAGGGGCAGCAAGTGGTCAAGAATCTAAGTGGAAGCTTAAGCTCATGTATGGTGACTATTTTCATAATTTGTTTAGCTTTTGGCATTTGGCAATGGGGAACCTATGATGTTGTTTGGGAGATGTTTTGGACTCCCTAAGTTGGTTTTATGCTTTTGATAATGATGGAACATGTAAATGGCCTTTTGAGGTTGGTTTAGTGTTTTTGATGTTTGTATGGTTTTCAATATAGGATGCATGCCTATAGAATTGGGACTTTCCTTATTTGATGCCATGATTATGATTGGTTGATGCCATTATGTTCCTTAAGTATATGATGACTTGCTGGTATGATTTGAGGGTCTTTTGAATGCGTTTGATGGGTCAATTGTGTAATAAACCAGCTAAAATTCTGCAATCTGGGCAGCCTGTTTCGGAACAGATGCTACCGTTTCGGAACAGAGGGCCTGAAATGGCCTTGGCATTTCGGAACGGGCAGAGCCGTTACGGAACAGTTTTGCCACTGCCAGGCAATGTTGCGCAACGGGTTTCGGAACGGTCCCGCGTTTCAGAACGGATCATCCTTGTTCCGAAACACCCGACCGTTGGGCACTGAAATTGACGGTTATATGTTTTGAAACCTTTGTGTTTTGGTCCTGAACTTGGTTCATGCAATTGAATGAGTTTGAGATGTCCGTTTGAGTTGAAATTTGGCAGAGAAGCATGAAACATGACTAATTTCATATTGGTAACTCAAAAGTTGGTTAAGTCCTTATAATTTTCAGAATTTGCATTTTGGTCCCTAAATTCATAAATTGTGCAATCGAGTCCCTAAATGTTTTCCGATTGTTACGACTTTTGAGTATGCTGATCTTATGAACATATCTAGGGTTTATACCCTTTTAGATAAGTCTAAAAAGTAAAAAAAAGGGTCATTAATCAAGGTTGACTTTGGTTTTCCCCGTGTAAACTTCTTAATTCGGTTCAACCGTCTAGGCCGGGTTAAGGGGGTTACAATTTCAATCTCTCTTTGATTCTTAATCAATTCCTCATCAAATCCACTTAATTTCTACATTGAATTTTCAAGAAAACTTGCCCAAATCATGGAGAAATCATCCATTAGAGGTAAGCTTCATCCTTCTCCTCTAATGATCAGTTCTTTACTGAAATTCCCAAGTTATCAATCCTTTATTAATGATTTTTAAGTGGTTTTAATGTTAGAAACAAGAAATTGTCTTAACACTATAGATTTTGGAAGAGATCTTGAAGATTTTCGTGGTGAATGATTGGTCTCTGTTTTGAGATGGTTTTCTAATGTATTTTGGATGTTAATTGATGTTACAAATGAGGTTTTGTCAATCAAATCCCGAATAGGTTTGTTTTCCTAAGTTTTGCTTGTTAGAATGATGGTTTTTGGGGTGGTTTTGTTGTTCTGCTGTTGCTGGAGGTATGAGGGCATGTTTATGTTTCTTTTTGATGTTAATTGATGTTTAGAAAAGGTTAGAAGTGATAGATCTTGGCTGGGCTTTGTTTTGGGAGAGTTTGGAGATGATTTTGGTTGTTTTTAGTAGCCGAAATGAGGTTCTTGAGTAGAGCAGCGAGTTGGGTAATATGGCTGGTGATTTTAATGCATGGTGGTGCATTAATCCTCTGCTCTTATGTGTTAAAAATAGGGGAGAGTGATCCAGAAGCGATTGAGGTAGCGTTGGAGGTTTCGGACGCTTGAGAGGCTTGTCGGCTAGCATAGTGTTGTGTATCAGTGAGTGAGATCATGATTTCCAGCTTTGGAATGGTTTTGAAAAGAGGTTTGGGAACTTAAATTTAGGCTTGAAATGCCGGTTTAGATTCGGAAGTAAGTGAAGTGGATTTCTCTCTCTCAATTGTGCTATTATTGTTTTGAAAACTATCAAAATGGATTTTGATGTGATTGATTTGGCAATGTGGTTTAATTTTTTGATTGAGCATGGTTTTTAAGCATGTGAGTTGGTTGTCAAACTTGGTTTGAAGAAAGATGCGTGAAATTGATATTCCTTGAGAGTATGTGTTTTTAATTTGCGTCTTAAAGGCAATGTTCGACATTTTGGCCTTGACGGTGTTGCATGCTTTAAAAACAGCGAGTGTGTTGATGATTTTAACATGATATATATTGGCATAGATGATGTAAAGATTACCGGATATATTGATCGATCAATAGGATGTAGAGTGCACTATAAACTAAAATTCGTACGTGCTCTTGGGATTCGTCCCAAAGAGAGAGACCGATGATGGGCATTCCATCGGAGTAGGACTTGGTGAAACATCCAAGCTTTTTGGCAACAAGAGTTATTGCCATGAGACCGGTGATGGACATTCCATCGGAGTAGGACTTGGTGAAACATCCAAGCTTTTTGGCAACAAGAGTTATTGCCATGAGACCAATGAGGGGCATACCATCGGGGTAGGACTTGATGAAATACTAAAGCTTTTGGTGAAAGTAGAAACCACCATGTGAGTACGGTGTTGGTAGAAGCCACCGGAAAATTATGTTCTAGACGGGTGAGTACGGTGATGGTAGATGCCACCGGAAGTGTCTAGTGAGTTGTCCGCATATCCGTGTACAATAGAGTATGTAAATGCCAATATATGAGAATGTGTGTCACATGTACCAATGCTTGAGATGTTTTATGCTATGAGATTTGCATATGAGATAACGAGATTGCAGCCATGACGACAGAACGCTGAGGTGGAAAAGTGAAGTGGAGCTGCACAGATAGATGATTTCAAACCGGTATGTCGTGGACCACTCCCATATTTTTCTGAGCCCTAAGGCAGAATGAAGGCCAAGCCCAAAGTTCAAGGAAGAAACTCAAGGCAAGAAAAGAGGACGAGTTCAAGGCATCTACTCAGAAGATTTAGTCTTAATTAGAGTTGCACTTTAATTCTAAATTGTATTCTTGCCATATTAGAAAACTTGGACCCAAGGCCTATATAAAGGCATGTAATTTGACTTCGGGAAGAAGATCTCATTCCTAGCCGTCTTCCCCCAAACCCTTGTCGTTTTCCCTTCTCCACCATGTTCTAAACTCCCCCTAACCTTGGATGTTGAGGGGTTGTGATTGTACCATGCTCCATCCAAGTACACTAACGTGATGGTTAAGGACCCCATGGTGGTTAAAAGTCCATGGGTGGGTCTTGTGCTAAGGTCATAATGGTGGTTAAAATTCCATGTGTGGACCTTGTGTATGGTAAGATCACAATGGTGGTTTAAAGTCCATGTGTGGATCTTCTGTTGTATGTCCCGTGATCTCGTTAGTGATGTTATACAACTATCAATGAGTGATGTGGAGGGGTTGTGATTGTACCATAGTCTCCATCACGGGTGTGGAGGGGTTGTGATTGTACCATGCTCCACCTTGATATTGGTAGTGTGTATGAAGCGTAGGGGACAACGCTTGTAATCCGCGTATCCGATTGTCGATTGTGTTTTGGAACATGGTTATGATTATCACTTGAAAGCCAATATGACATGATAATGACTTGAAGCATGAAATGCTTGGTTTATATACATATGTGCATGATCAATGTGGTTTGAACTAAAGGTTTGAAAAGGACTTTTATAAATGCATTACTATGATGTTTTAAATGAGCATTCCTCACTAAGCTATATGCTTACGCTCTCTCTCTCTTTCTTAAACCAATAATGCAGAGCATTGAAGTGCTTAAAGGGGCAGCAAGTGGTCAAGAATCTAAGTGGAAGCTTAAGCTCATGTATGTTGACTATTTTCATAACTTGTTTAGCTTTTGGCATTTGGCAATGGGGAACCTATGATGTTGTTTGGGAGATGTTTTGGACTCCCTAAGTTGGTTTTATTGTTTTGATAATGATGGAACATGTAAATGGCCTTTTGAGGTTGGTTTAGTATTTTTGATGTTTGTATGGTTTTCAATATAGGATGCATGCCTATAGAATTGGGACTTTCCTTATTTGATGCCATGATTATGATTGGTTGATGCCATTATGTTCCTTAAGTATATGATGACTTGCTGGTATGATTTGAGGGTCTTTTGAATGCGTTTAATGGGTCAATTGTGTAATAAACCAGCTAAAATTCTGCAATCTGGGCAGCCTGTTTCGGAACAGATGCTACCGTTTCGGAACAGAGGGCCTGAAATGGCCTTGGCGTTTCGAAACGGGCAGAGCCGTTCCGGAACAGTTTTGCCACTGCCAGGCCATGTTGCGCAACGGGTTTCGGTACGGTCCCGCGTTTCGGAACGGATCATCCCTGTTCCGAAATACCCGACCGTTGGGCACTGAAATTGATGGTTATATGTTTTGAAACCTTTGCGTTTTGGTCCTGAACTTGGTTCATGCAATTGAATGAGTTTGAGATGTCCGTTTGAGTTGAAATTTGGCAGAGAAGCATGAAACATGACTAATTTCATATTGGTAACTCAAAAGTTGGTTAAGTCCTTATAATTTTCAGAATTTGCATTTTGGTCCCTAAATTCATAAATTGTGCAATCGAGTCCCTAAATGTTTTCCGATTGTTACGACTTTTGAGTATGCTGATCTTATGAACATATCTAGGGTTAATACGCTTTTAGATAAGTCTAAAAAGTAAAAAAAAAGGGTCGTTAATCAAGGTTGACTTTCGGGTTGACTTTGGTTTTCCCCGTGTAAACTTCTTAATTCGGTTCAACCGTCTAGGCTGGGTTAAGGGGGTTACATTTGGTGGTATCAGAGCTGAGTTCTCGAGTAATTGGGAATGGTTATGTGGGTGATAAGTGTATGTATGCTTTGTATGCTTGTTGAATGAAAGCATGTTGTGTGAATTGTAAGTATGTTGCAATTGTGATGAATGCTGTGGTGAGGCATGTTTGAGGGACCCATTTCCAAATCAAAGCTAATGTAATGATTTGTTTTAAATTGGAAATGAGCTTGAGTACTTGGATTGCTTACCTTGATGAGCCTGACTTTGTTTGTTGCATTGTGATTGCATTGTTAGTGAATGGCACCTCGTAGAGAAACGAGGATTAATACGCGAGCTATGGCTCAAAATGAGAATGAGGAGAATACTGAAAATGTGGTGGATTTACCTCCTCCACCTGGTGGTGGTGGTGCTGGGGGTGAAGGAGCTGCTGCCGGTGCTGGTGCTGGGGTCGCTGGACCTGAAGCTGGTCAGGGACAAGCTGTTCCTGACATGACAGTGTTGATTCAAGCTATTGCTGGAGCTTTTTGGGCGGCAGTAGCTGGAGCTCAAGGAGCTGGGCATCAAGGAGATGCTAATGTGAGACTACCTTTGGAACGTTTGCGCAGTCTGGGAGGGACTGAGTTCAGGGGTTTGTCTGCTGAAGGTTCTGAGTCTTGGTTGGAGAGTACCAAGAGAATCTTGGGACAAATGAATTGTTCTGATGTGCAGAAGCTGGGCTGTGTGGTATCATTGTTGCAAGAAGATGCATACACTTGGTGGACAACCACTATCTCCGGAATGGAGGATGCTGATGTGACATGGACGTTCTTTCAAAACATTTTCAAGAGAAGGTATCTGGGTGTAAGGTACTTGGATGAAAAGAAGAGGGAATTCATGTCTCTTACTCAAGGGAGCATGTCGGTGGCTGAGTACGAGGTTCAGTTTGTCCGACTCAGTCAGTACGCACCTGAGCTTATTCCTGATGAGCGGGAGAGGTGTGAGCGTTTCCGTTATGGTTTGGTGACGGATGTGAAGACCTATATGCTGGCTACTGAGTACTCTGATTTTGATGTGCTGGTTGGTAGAGCAAAGGACATTGAGATGAATCTGAGTTTATCTTCTAGAAGTGCTGGTTCTAGTGCTGGTAAGCGAGTTACTGAGTATAGTTCTGGTGGTGGACGGAACAAGAGGGGACGTGATCAGAAGTATCAGTCTTTAGCTAAGCGAGGTGGTGGGAGTCAAGGTGCGCTTGTTCAGGGAGACAAGGCAAGAGCTGATCCGAACACATGTTGGACGTGTGGATCGCGTGAACATCTGAGGCGTGATTGTCCTCGAGCAGCGAGGGAGGTTCAGGCTCCGGTTGTGGCGGCTGGTAACTCGTGCTGGAATTGTGGATCAGCGAATCACATGAGGAGGGAGTGTCCTCTGTTGGCCGGTGGTGGCCAAGGACGTGCTCCTGGAGTTGTCGCATCACAGAGAGGTCGTGGGCGCGGCCGTGGTAATTTCCAGCGGAGAGAAGAGGGTGGACGGAATGTGGCTCATGTTGTAGCTGTTCAGCTTGAGGGTGGTGGCCAGGCCAGGGTGTATGCTCAGAGGGAGGGGAGGAATGACACGGATGTGATCGCAGGTACTTTCACTTTGCAATCCTTGTCATTACTTTCCTTGATTGATTTTGGATCTACACACTCATACATATTGCGTGAGCATGCTGAATTGCTTGGTTTGCCTGTTGAGTCTTTGGATGTTGGTATGCGTGTCACTAGTTCTTTTGGTGAGACTGTTGTGACTCGGAAGCTTTATAGAAGATGTCCTTTGGTTGTGCAAGATCATGTTTTTCATGTTGATCATATGGAATTGCCTTTCTATGGTTTTGATGTAATCCTTGGTATGGATTGGCTTGTTGAGCATCGTGCTGTGGTAGATTGTGAGAATAAGCGAGTTTCGTTGAAGCTTGCGGATGATTATGAGGTAGTTGTGGTTGGTGAGAATGTGAAGTTTCTTGCCAATGTGGTGTCTACATTGGAGGCGAGCCGGATGCTGAGGCAAGGTTGTGAAGCTTACCTAGCCTTTGTGATGAATCCTAGCTTTAAGGAGTTGCGTGTGCAAGATATCAGGACTGTGCGAGAGTTTCCTGGTGTGTTTCCTGAGGAGTTTCCTGGATTGCCTCCTAATCGCGAAGTGGAGTTTGGGATTGAGTTGTATGAAAACACAACTCCTGTGTCCATTACCCCTTATCGAATGGCACCTAAGGAGTTGAAAGAGCTGAAGACGCAATTGCAAGAGTTGCTTGATCGTGGTTTCATTCGGCCGAGTGTGTCACCTTGGGGTGCGCCGGTCTTGTTTGTGAAGAAGAAGGATGGCACTATGAGAATGTGCATTGATTATCGTCAGCTTAACAAGTTGACTATCAAGAATCGGTATCCGTTGCCGAGAATTGATGATCTTTTTGATCAATTTCGGGGAGCAGCTGTGTTCTCTAAGATTGACTTAAGGTCAGTGTATTACTAGTTGAAGGTGAAGGATGTGGATGTGCCAAAGACAGCTTTCAGGACGAGGTATGAGCATTATGAGTTCCTTGTGATGCCGTTTGGTTTGACGAATGCTCCTGCAGCTTTCATGGACATGATGAATCGTGTATTTCATGAATACCTGGATAAATTTGCGGTGGTATTCATTGATGATATCCTCGTGTACTCGCGTACTGAGGAGGAGCATGAAGGGCATCTGAGAATTGTGTTGCAAGCTTTGTTGGAGAATCAGCTTTATGCCAAGCTGAGCAAGTGTGAGTTCTGGCTTAGAGAAGTGGTGTTTCTTGGTCATGTGGTTTCTGCTGAAGGGATTCGTGTTGATCCTCAGAAGATTGAGGCGGTGATGAATTGGAAACCTCCTAAGTCTGTTCATGAAGTCCGTAGTTTCCTGGGTTTGGCAGGATATTATCGGAGATTCGTGGATGGGTTTTCAAAGATTGCTGCACCTTTGACGAAGTTGTTGCAGAAGGATGTTAAGTATGAATGGACGGAAGCGAGACAACAGGCTTTTGAGAAGCTTAAGGCAGCTTTAACGCAAGCTCCTATCTTGGTTCAACCTGAATCAGGGAAAGAGTTTGTGGTGTATAGTGATGTGTCCTATGTTGGTTTGGGATGTGTGTTGATGCAGAAGGTTAAGGTGGTGGCTTATGCATCACGGCAGTTGAAGGTGCATGAGCGCAATTATCCTACGCATGACATTGAGTTGGCTGCGGTGGTTTTTGCTTTGAAAATCTGGAGACATTACCTGTATGGTGAGAAGTGTACTGTGTATACGGATCACAAGAGTTTGAAGTATCTGATGTCTCAGAAGGAGTTGAATCTTAGGCAGCGACGTTGGGTGGAGTTGCTCAAGGATTATGATTTGACGATTGAGTATCACCCGGGAAAAGCTAATGTTGTAGCAGATGCTTTGAGTAGGAAGATAGCTGTTGAGTTGAGGGCTATGTTTGCCAGTTTGAGTATTTCGCGTGATGGTGGACTTGTGGCTGAATTGCAAGTGAAACCATCTTTGGTTCAGTTGATTAAGGAAAAGCAGTTGTTGGATGATTCCTTGGTGCCGCATGTTCAGGATATTGCGGAGGATAGGCCTTCGGATTTCTGTTTTAATGATGATGGAGTGTTGTGCTTTGGGAGTCAGATAGTAGTGCCCAATGATGCTGAGTTGAGGCGTGCTATTCTGACTGAAGGTCATAGTAGTCCTTTTGCTATGCACCCCGGTAGTACTAAGATGTATCGTGATCTTCGTGATGAGTACTATTGGGTGGGTTTAAAGAAAGATGTTGCTGAGTTTGTGAGCAAATGCATGGTGTGTCAGCGAGTTAAGGCTGAGCATCAGTTTCCTTCAGGGCTGTTGCAACCGTTGAGGATTCCTGAGTGGAAGTGGGAAAGGATTACCATGGATTTTGTTTCTGGTTTGCCTTTGTCGCCATCGAAGAAGAATTCGGTGTGGGTGATTGTGGATCGTCTGACGAAGTGTGCGCATTTCTTGCATGTGCATACTACGTACACTTTGGATAAGCTTGCGGAGCTGTACATTGCTGAGATTGTGCGGCTGCATGGTGTGCCAAAGTCGATTGTGTCGGATAGGGATCCGAGGTTTACATCGCGTTTCTGGCAGTGTTTGCATCAGGCTTTGGGTACACGGTTGAATTTTAGTACATCTTATCATCCGCAGTCAGATGGTCAGTCCGAGCGTGTTATTCAGGTTTTGGAGGATATGTTGAGGTGCTGCGTGATTGAGTTCCAGGGCTCTTGGGAGAAACATTTGCCTTTGGTGGAGTTTGCCTATAATAATAGTTATCAGGCAAGTATTCAAATGGCACCTTATGAAGCTTTGTACGGGAGGAAGTGTAGGACTCCTCTGTGTTGGGCTGAAACGGGTCAGAAGTTGGTTTCGATGCCAGCTTTGTTGAAAGGGACCACCGAGAAGGTGAAGCTCATTTGTGAGCGCTTGAGGGCAGCTTCTGATAGGCAAAAGTCTTACGCGGATCTGAAGCGTAAGGAGATTGAGTATACGGTGGGTGATCGTGTGTTTTTGAAAGTTTCGCCTTGGAAAAAGGTGATGAGGTTTGGTCGAAAGGGTAAGTTGAGCCCTAGGTACATTGGACCATACGAGGTGGTTGAGCGTGTGGGTCCTGTTGCGTACAAGTTGAGGTTACCGCAAGAGTTGGAGAGGATCCATGATGTGTTTCATGTTTCTATGCTTCGGAAGTATAGATCGGATCCTTCACATGTGATGCCTGTGGAAGAAGTGGAATTGAATCCGGATTTGACTTATGATGAGGAACCGGTGAAGATTCTGGATTCGGATAGTAAGGTTCTTCGAGGCAAGACCATTGAGTTGGTAAAGGTGTTGTGGAAACATCGTGGTGCTGAAGAAGCCACGTGGGAGCGGAAGGATGACATGTTGAAGCAGTTTCCGTACCTCTTTCCTTCAGGTAAATTTCGAGGACGAAATTTCTTAAGGGGGGGAGAGTTGTAACACCCCAATTTTGGGCTTAGAAGTTTTGGGTTTGGACCGGGTCGGTCGGGTTGCGGTTCGAATATAAAAGGGTGATTTTAGGAAAGCCTAGTTCGGGTTGCATTAAAAATATGGAAAAATATCTTAAAATCCTCTTTTATTATATATAAGAGAATGGTGAAATCAATTTTACAAAATGAGGTTGGGAAGTGTGACATTTTGGGTTAGTGACTAAAATGTAATTTTTTGAAAACTTGGTGACTGTTTTAAAAAGGATTGAAACTTTGAATCTTTAAGGAGCTATTTACCCAATAAGAGTTTCTCCAGATTTTTCTTAATATTAAAGGTTTTATTAATGGTTTTTAATTAAAGGTAAAAGGAGGCAAAAAGATATTTTGTTCACATAACTAACTTTTCTCAAAAATTCCTATTTCTTTTCTCTCAACTTTTCTCTCAACCCAAACACTTTTCTCCAGAAAATTTCCCTCTGATTTTGACATCCAAGGATGAGATTTCAACCGTCATTTGATCTCTAATCTTTTCTACATCAAAACCTTAGCATTTGCTTATTGAATTTTCAAGAATCTTGGTTCCAAAAAGGGAGAAACTCACATTTAGAGGTATGAACGTCCTTCTCCTCTAAATACTCAGTTCTTTACTGAAATTCCCAAGTTCTCAATCCTTGATTTGTGTTTTATTAAAGGTTTTGTAGTTGTGTTCTTGATCTTGGCTTTAAAATGCAAGATTTGGTTAATTTTTGATGAAATTCGTATGAAATGATTGGGCACTGTTTTGAGGTGTGTTTTTAATGTAAATTGGATGTATAATTGATGAGAAATTGAGGTTTAATCAATGCAATCCCGAATAGGTAGATTTTCCTAAGTTTTGCTTGAGTTTTTGGTGGTTTTTGGAGTAATCTTGGTGATCTGCTATAGCTGGAGGTATAAGGACGTGATTAGATCCTTTTTGGATGTTAATTGATGTATAAGAATGATTGGAATTGATGGATCTTGGCTGGGTAGTGTTGTAGAGATGTTTGGATGTGATTTCGGTTGTGTTTGGTAGCCGAAATGTGGGTGTTGATGAGAGCAGCGAGTTTAGGTGTCTTGGTTGAGGATATTAATGCATGATGGTGCATTAATCTACTGTTTTGATGTGTTTAAAACAGGGGAGACATCGTCGGATCCTTGTGGTGTTGATCCGGAAGCTTGATTGGTGTTTCGGCAAGTGGCGAAACGGAATCGGTGAGTGAAGTTTGGTTTTCAGCTTTGAAACCAATGTTTGAAGGTTTTGGGAGCTTAGTTTAAGTCTAAACAACTTAGCTAAGCTCAAGAGTAAGTTTTCGGAAAAACTCTCTTGTTGATGAGCCATGAGTTGGTTGAATGCAAAGTGATTTGTTGCATGTTTAAATTCTGTTTTTGAAAGCATATTTTAGCATGTATATTGCTGGTTTTATAAGCCATGTTTTGAAGGATGCTCTAGGTAAGGGATCCTTGTTTTGTACATTGATAAATGTGGTTTTGATGCATATTGATGCATGATGATGAATGGCTTTATTAAATGCTTTAAAACAGTGGATTAATATTGTTAAATGATGTATATTGGCAAGTGATGTGGTTTGTCTAAAAGTACTTGAATCAGATATAGTTAGCCGGGTATAGGATTGGGTGCACCGTGAATAAAGTCGCCTTGGATGTTGAGGGGTTGTGATTGTACCATGCTCCATCCAAGTACACTAACAAGATGGTTAAGGACCCCATGGTGGTTAAAAGTCCATGGGTGGGTCTTGTGCTAAGGTCATAATGGTGGTTAAAATTCCATGTGTGGACCTTGTGTATGGTAAGATCACAATGGTGGTTTAAATTCCATGTGTGGATCTTCTGTTGTATGTCCCGTGATCTCGTTAGTGATGTTATACAACTATCAATGAGTGATGTGGAGGGGTTGTGATTGTACCATAGTCTCCATCACGGGTGTGGAGGGGTTGTGATTGTACCATGCTCCACCTTGATATTGGTAGTGTGTATGAAGCGTATGGGACAACGCTTGTAATCCGCGTATCCGATTGTCGATTTTGTTTTGGAACATGGTTATGATTATCACTTGAAAGCCAATATGACATGATAATGACTTGAAGCATGAAATGCTTGGTTTATATACATATGTGCATGATCAATGTGGTTTGAACTAAAGGTTTGAAAAGGACTTTTATAAATGCATTACTGTGATGTTTTAAATAAGCATTCCTCACTAAGCTATATGCTTACGCTCTCTCTCTCTTTCTTAAACCAATAATGCAGAGCATTGAAGTGCTTAAAGGGGCAGCAAGTGGTCAAGAATCTAAGTGGAAGCTTAAGCTCATGTATGGTGACTATTTTCATAACTTGTTTAGCTTTTGGCATTTGGCAATGGGGAACCTATGATGTTGTTTGGGAGATGTTTTGGACTACCTAAGTTGGTTTTATGCTTTTGATAATGATGGAACATGTAAATGGCCTTTTGAGGTTGGTTTAGTGTTTTTGATGTTTGTATGGTTTTCAATATAGGATGCATGCCTATAGAATTGGGACTTTCCTTATTTGATGCCATGATTATGATTGGTTGATGCCATTATGTTCCTTAAGTATATGATGACTTGCTGGTATGATTTGAGGGTCTTTTGAATGCGTTTGATGGGTCAATTGTGTAATAAACCAGCTAAAATTCTACAATCTGGGCAGCCTGTTTCGGAACAGAGGGCCTGAAATGGCCTTGGCGTTTCGAAACGGGCAGAGCCGTTCCGGAACAGTTTTGCCACTGCCAGGCCATGTTGCGCAACGGGTTTCGGAACGGTCCCGCGTTTCGGAACGGATCATCCTTGTTCCGAAACACCCGACCGTTGGGCACTGAAATTGACGGTTATATGTTTTGAAACCTTTGCGTTTTGGTCCTGAACTTGGTTCATGCAATTGAATGAGTTTGAGATGTTTAGAAAAGGTTAGAAGTGATAGATCTTGGCTGGGCTTTGTTTTGGGAGAGTTTGGAGATGATTTTGGTTGTTTTAGTAGCCGAAATGAGGTTCTTGAGTAGAACAGCGAGTTGGGTAATATGGCTGGTGATTTTAATGCATGGTGGTGCATTAATCCTCTGCTCTTATGTGTTAAAAATAGGGGAGAGTGATCCGGAAGCGATTGAGGTAGCGTTGGAGGTTTCGGACGCTTGAAAGGCTTGTCGGCTAGCATTGTGTTGTGTATCAGTGAGTGAGATCATGATTTCCAGCTTTGGAATGGTTTTGAAAAGAGGTTTGGGAACTTAAATTTAGGCTTGAAATGTCGGTTTAGATTCGGAAGTAAGTGAAGTGGATTTCTCTCTCTCAATTGTGCTATTATTGTTTTGAAAACTATCAAAATGGATTTTGATGTGATTGATTTGGCAATGTGGTTTAATTTTTTGATTGAGCATGGTTTTTAAGCATGTGAGTTGGTTGTCAAACTTGGTTTGAAGAAAGATGTGTGAAATTGATATTCCTTGAGAGTATGTGTTTTTAATTTGCGTCTTAAAGGCAATGTTCGACATTTTGGCCTTGACGGTGTTGCATGCTTTAAAAACAGCGAGTGTGTTGATGATTTTAACAAGATATATATTGGCATATATGATGTAAAGATTACCGGATATATTGATCGATCAATAGGATGTAGAGTGCACTATAAACTAAAATTCGTACGTGCTCTTGGGATTCGTCCCAAAGAGAGAGACCGATGATGGGCATTCCATCGGAGTAGGACTTGGTGAAACATCCAAGCTTTTTGGCAACAAGAGTTATTGCCATGAGACCGGTGATGGACATTCCATCGGAGTAGGACTTGGTGAAACATCCAAGCTTTTTGGCAACAAGAGTTATTGCCATGAGACCAATGAGGGGCATACCATCGGGGTAGGACTTGATGAAATACTAAAGCTTTTGGTGAAAGTAGAAACCGCCATGTGAGTACGGTGTTGGTAGAAGCCACCGGAAAATTATGTTCTAGACGGGTGAGTACGGTGATGGTAGATGCCACCGGAAGTGTCTAGTGAGTTGTCCGCATATCCGTGTACAATAGAGTATGTAAATGCCAATATATGAGAATGTGTGTCACATGTACCAATGCTTGAGATGTTTTATGCTATGAGATTTGCATATGAGATAACGAGATTATGAAATGCTTTTGGGTAACAAGCATGAGTGGCCTTGCCATGAATTTTGCATAGGTTGTATGCAAGAAATAGCTAGATGGTACATATGGTTTTCAAATGGAGATTTGCTTATGCAAATGAGGTTTTGAGTTTACAAAATGCTTTTGAGTAACAAGCATGTGTGCCTTTGCTATGAGTGTTGCATTGGTAGAATGTTTGAGATAGATATTTGATACATGAGATTTCAAATGGTGTTTGCTTTAAAATGGTTTTCAAGAATGAGTAAGGAAGAGTGTGGAGTGGAAATGGTTTCCAAGGAAATTGGTTTAAGCTTTGCATGAAGCATTTATGCATGAAACATGTTAAATGGAAGTTATTGTAAGAATGTTGTTTGGGGTTGAGTTGCTTAGTGCATTTGAGTTTAGTGTAGGTCTTTATATTGAGCAATGCATAATTTAAGGTATTGATGTTTCAAATGAGGTTTTCAAACAATACTTTGGTTTATAAAGGTGTGATTACATTTAAAGAAGGTTTTATGGTTTGCTGCATTGATGATGTTTTGGTTTTGAGCATTCCTCACTAAGCATTATGTGCTTACGCTCCTTTTTGTCCATCAATGCAGATAAATGAATTTGGGACAACAAGAAGCAAGGGATTCAAGAAGGGCTCCACTTGAGAAGTATGTGTTTGTTTATAGCTATAAATAATAAAGGCAATGGGGGGAAATCTTTTATATTGTTGTGTAATGAGATTGTTTACCTTGAGCAAGTTCGGTTTATGGTTTGATACTTGTTGATGATCGTCTTGCGATATTTGGATCTTCTTCTCCATATTTTGATATAGCTATGCTCTTTGGTTAAAAGTAAGATCTTGTATTGAATGTGATAAATGAGTAGGTGTGCTTAATGCTTGTAATGTATCTAGCTTTTGATGCAATATGATGGTCTTAATGTTTAGCATGTTGCTGTTATGTTGTGGAATGATTTAAAGTATGTTTGATGGTGTTTTGGAATGAAAAACCAGAAATTTCTGCTATTTCTGGGCAGGGTGTATCGAACCACCCTTAGCTGTACTTTTTACTCAGTTAAAATTCCAACGGGTCCATTGTAAGGCCTATTTAGACCCGCTGGTCCGAAACCTCTACAAAACGGACCGCAAAACAAGTTTTAATCAAAATTTAGGAGTTCGTATACTTGATTACGAGCATTTCAATATGACTATTTAGAATCGCTCATCCAGAATCTCAACAAAACGGACCGCAAGACAAGTTTTAATCAAAAATTAGGAGTTCATATTCTTGATTACAAGCATTTCAACACGATTATATTGCAAAAACTCAATTTCTGTAATTTTTACTCAGTTTAAATTCCAATGGGTCCCTTGTAAGGCCTATTTAGACCCGCTCGTCTGAAACTCTACAAAACGGATCGCGAAATAAGGTTTAATCAAATTTTAGGACTTCATATACTTGATTACGAGCATTTAAACACGATAATATTGCAAAAACTCAATTTCTGTACTTTTTACTCAGTTAAAATTCCAATGGGTCCATTGTAAGGCCTCTTTAGACCCGCTCGTCCGAAACCTCTACAAAACGGACCGCGAAACACGTTTTAATCAAATTGTAGTATTTCATATACTTGATTACGAGCATTTCAAAACGATTATAATGGCAAAACTCATTTTCTGTACTTTTTACCAGTTAAAATTCTAACGGGTCCGTTGTAAGGCCTATTTAGACCCGCTCGTCTGAAACATATAACAAACTGACCGCAAAACATGTTTTAATCAAATTTTAGGAGTTCATATACTTGATTACGAGCATTTCAACACGATTATATTGCAAAAACTCAATTTCTTTACCTTTCATTGAGTTAAAATTCCAACGGGTCCATTGTAATGCCTCTTTAGACCCGCTCGTCTGAAACCTCTACAAAACGGAACGCAAGACAAGTTTTAATCAAATCGTAGGAGTTCATGTAGCCAAAACTCAATTTCTGTTCTTTTTACTCAGTTAAAATTCTAACGGGTCCATTGTTAGGCCTATTTAGACCCGCTCGTCCGAATCCTATTACAAACTCAATTTTTATGAGTTCATATACTTGATTTCGAGCATTTCAACACGATTATATTGCAAAAACTCAATTTTTGTACTTTTTACTCAGTTAAAATTCCAACGGGTCCATTGTAATGTCTATTTAGACCCTCTCGTCCAAAACCTCTACAAAACGGGCCGCAAAAATAAATTTTAATCAAAATTTAAGAGTTCATATTCTTAAATACGAGCATTTCAACATGATTATATTGCAAAAACTCAATTTCTGTACTTTTACTCAGTTAAAATTCCAACGGGTCCATTGTGAGGCCAATTAAGACCCGCTCGTCCGAATCCTCTACAAAACGGACCGCGAAACAAGTTTTACTCAAAGTTTAGGAGTTCATATACTTGATTACGAGCATTTCAACATGATTATATTGCAAAAACTCAATTTCTGTACTTTTTACTTAGTTAAAATTTCAACGGTTCCATTGTAAGGACTATTTAGACCCACTCATCCGAAACCTATTACAAACAAACCGCAAAACATGTTTTAATCAATTTTTAAGAGTTCATATACTTGATTTCGAGCATTTCAACACGATTATATTGCAAAAACTCAATTCCTGTACTTTTAACTCAGTTAAAATTCAAACGGGTCCGGTGTAATGCCTATTTAGACCCTCTCATCCAAAACCTCTACAAAACGGAACGAAAAACAAGTTTTAATCAAATTTTAGGAGATTATATTCTTGATTACGATCATTTCAACATGATTATATTGCAAAAACTCAATTTATGTACTTTTTACTCAGTTAAAATTCCAACGGGTCCTTTGTGAGGCCTATTTAGACCCGCTCGTTCGAAACCTCTACAAAACAGACCGCAAAACAAGTTTTAATCAAAATTCAGGAGTTCATATACTTGATTACGAGCATTTCAACATGGCTATATTGCAAAAATTCAATTTCTTTACTTTTTATTCAATTAAAATTCAACGGGTCTATTGTAAGGCCTATTTAGACCCGCTCGTCCGAAACCTATACAAAACAGACTGGAAAACAAGTTTTAATCAAATTTTAGGAGTTCATATTCTTGATTACGATAATTTCAACACGATTATATTGCAAAAACTCAATTTTTGTACTTTTTACTCAGTTAAAAGTCCAACGGGTCAATTGTAAAGCCTATTTAGACTCGTTCATCCGTAACCTCAACAAAACGGACCGCAAGACAAGTTTTAATCAAATCTTAGTAGTTCATATTCTTGATTACAAGCATTTGAACACGATTATATTGCAACAACTCAATTTCTGTACTTTTTACTCAGTTAATTTCCCAAAAGGTCAATTGTAATGCCTATTTAGACCCGCTCGTCCGAAACCTCTACAAAACATTCGCGAAATAAGCTTTAATCAAAATTTAGGAGTTCATATACTTGGTTACGAGCATTTCAACACGATAATATTGCAAAACTAAATTTATGTACTTTTTACTTAGTTAAAATTCCAACGGGTCCATTTTAAGGCCTATTTAGACCCGCTCGTCCGAAACCTCTACAAAACGGACTGCGAAACAAGTTTTAATCAAATTTTAGGAGTTCGTATACTTGATTACGCGCATTTCAACACGATTATGTTGCCAAAACTCATTTTCTAAACTTTTTACTAAGTTAAAAGTCCAACGGGTCCATTGTAAGGCCTATTTAGACCCGTTCGTCCGAAACTTATTACAAACGAACCACAAAACATGTTTTAATCAATTTTTAAGAGTTCATATATTTTATTTCGAGCATTTAAACACAATTATATTGCAAAAATTCAATTCCTTTACATTTTACCCAGTTAAAATTCCAACGTGTCCATTGTAATGCCTATTTTAATCCGCTCGTCCGAAATCTATACAAAATGGACCACAAAACAAGTTTTAATCAAAATTTAGCAGTTCATATACTTGATTTAGAGCATTTCAACACGATCATATTGCAAAAATTTCATTTCTTTACTTTTTGTTAAAGTAAAATTCCAACGGGTCCATTGTAAGGCCTATTTAGACCCGCTCGTGTGAAACCTCTACAAAACGGACCGCAAAACAAGTTTTAACCAAATTTTAGGACTTCATATTCTAGATTAGGACCATTTCAACACGATTATATTGCAAAAACTCAATTTATGTACTTTTTACTTAGTTAAAATTCCAACGGGTCCATTGTAATGTCTATTTAGACCCGCTCGTCTGAAACCTCTACAAAACGGACCGCAAGACAAATTTTAATCAAATCTTAGGAGTTCATATTCTTGATTAGGAGAATTTCAACACGATTATATTGCAAAAACTCAATTTATGTACTTTTTACTTAGTTAAAATTCCAACGGGTCCATTGTAATGTCTATTTAGACCCGCTCGTCTGAAACCTCTACAAAACGGACCGCAAGACAAATTTTAATCAAATCTTAGGAGTTCATATTCTTGATTAGGAGAATTTCAACACGATTATATTGCAAAAACTCAATTTATGTACTTTTTACTCAGTTATAATTCCAACGGGCCCATTGTAAGGTCTATTTAGATCCGCTCGTCCGAAACCTCTACAAAACGGATCGCGAAACAAGTTTTAATAAAACTTTAAGAGTTCATATACATGATTACAAGCATTTCAACATGATAATATTGAAAAAAACCTCAATTTTTGTTCTTTTTTCTTAGTTAAAAATCCAACAAGTCCATTATAAGGCCTATTTAGACCCGCTCGTCCGAAACCTCTACAAAACGGACCGCAAAACAAGTTTAATCAAATTTTAGGAGTTCATATACTTAATTACGACCATTTCAACACGTATATATTGCAAAAACTCAATATCTGTACTTTTAACTCAGTTAAAGTTCCAACAGGTCCATTGGAAGGCTTATTTAGACCCGCTCGTCCGAAACCTCTACAAAACGGACTGCGAAACAAGTTTTAATCAAAATTTAGGAGTTCACATACTTGATTACGAGCATTTCAACACGATTATCTTGGAAAAACTCATTTTCTGTACTTTTTACCCAGTTAAAATTCTAATGGGTCCATTGTAAGGCCTATTTAGACCTGCTCATTTGAAACATATAACAAACGGACCGCAAAACATGTTTTAATCAAATTTTAGGAGTTCATATACTTGATTATGAGCATTTCAACACGATTATATTGCAAAAACTCAATTTCTTTACTTTTTACTGAGTTAAAATTCCAACGGGTCCATTGTAAGGCCTATTTAGACCCGCTCGTCTGAAACCTATTACAAACGAACTGTAAAACATGTTTTAATCAATTTTTAAGAGTTCATATACTTGCTTTCGAGCATTTCAACACGATTATATTGCAAAAACTCAATTTCTTTACTTTTTACTGAGTTAAAATTCCAACGGGTCCATTGTAATGCCTATTTAGGCCCGTTCGTCCGAAACCTCTATAAAACGGACCGCAAAACAAGTTTTAATCAAATCTTAGGAGTTCATATTCTTTATTACGAGCATTTCAACACGATTATTGTTGAGTGTATAAAAGTTCTATAATTTACCCCTTATTTACCCATATTTTTGCTGCATTCAAGCATAATTCATTGCATTTAGGATAGATTTCTTCATATACATCACAATTAGATAAAATGGCGCAATTGCTACTGATTTTGGTTACTTTTGCAGGTATCTGCTGCAACAGACTCAGGGTAGCAAAGGAGCAGAGGCGGATTGCAGAGCTGGTGTCGAGAAGCACAGGCTGTCGTGGCATCTGTCGTGGCAGCCATGACGACAGAACGCTGAGGTGGAAAAGTGAAGTGGAGCTGCACAGATAGATGATTTCAAACCGGTCTGTCGTGGACCACTCCCATATTTTTCTGAGCCCTAAGGTAGAATGAAGGCCAAGCCCAAAGTTCAAGGAAGAAACTCAAGGAAAGAAAAGAGGACGAGTTCAAGGCATCTACTCAGAAGATTTAGTCTTAATTAGAGTTGCACTTTAATTCTAAATTGTATTCTTGCCATATTAGAAAACTTGGACCCAAGGCCTATATAAAGGCATGTAATTTGACTTCGGGAAGAAGATCTCATTCCTAGCCGTCTTCCCCCAAACCCTTGTCGTTTTCCCTTCTCCACCATGTTCTAAACTCCCCCTAAGGCTAAGGGTTGATTCTGTAAAGTAGTTGCAAGGATTGTATTGTTTTAGGAATTTTCTATCAAGTAATAAAAAGTTTCAAGTTTATTTATTCTGGTTTTTCATATCTCACAAGAGTATCGGGAGAGCATTGTGAAGTTATCCATTTGTTTGATATTGTGAGAGTCAAGCATATGAACGGAATAAATACACGTTTTCTAGATTATGGTTAAACCATCTTGGCTTAGGGATAAGTTCAAGGTTAAGTGGCTAAAGAAGAATTCAACAACTTTGGTGTTCACCCTTTGATTCATGTCGGGAGGTATCATCCAAGAAGTGTTCATCAACAGAACTTGGGCCTAGGGACATGACAAGTCATAACAGGGATTCTTGCCAAGCTTGAAGTACAGAGTTGTTGATCGCTGCCGCAACGTCAACAGACCTCTGCCACAGCAGGTGCTGCCGCGATAGGAACGACGACAGAAGATAGAAGTTTCTCTAACAATGCAACACCTGCACTACTGAGCAATTCAATACTGGCCTATTCTTTAAATCTGATTTCTCTATCTTTTACTTCACTTTTTTCCCAAGATTACTTCACAAATAATTTAAACTATTTCTCTCTCTTGTGCAGAAATTCAAGGATAAAGTTATTTCCAGCCCTTGTGGAGAGGATATCTGATACTCTCGTATCACTTTACTACTTGCGTCGTGTACACTTGCATTATTTGCGATAGAACTCTTTTACACGCAACAAGTTTTTGGCGCCATTTCTGGGGACTGGCAACATATCTTTACCCTTTTTATTACTGCACTTTTTCTTCTTCTTTTTTCTGTTTTTAGTGGTGTTGTTTACCCCGTGCTTTTCCCAAGGTTTGTTGTTTGCTTATGCGCAGATCTAGACGAGGTAAAGAACCTGAGTATGAATTAGATCCAGAAATCGAATGCACGTACCAACTCAGGAACCAAGCCCGACTCTTGATAGAAAGAAACTCTATCTTGAGGAGATAGTAGAAGCAATGGTGAACGAAAGGCAAGGCGATGGGATAGATGACCCTAACAATAATAACCAGAGAGTTATTGTTGATCCTCCCCAAGATGCCTGGAATGAATAGCCTGTTGCCGCTGCCGCATGGCAGACCTGTCGAGACTACATGGACAATGACCATGTTGAACTGGAAACCACCTTGCCAAACGTGGAAGCTGAAAACTTCGAGCTGAAACTTGTCATGTTCAGCATGATAAATTCCGCTGGCCAGTTTAGTGCTTCTGCAACTGAGGATGCCCGAGAACATCTGAAAACGTTCCAAGAAATCTGTGGATCGTTCAGACTGCCAGGAATAAATCCGGAAGTGCTGAGGCTCCGGTTATTTTCTCATTCATTGAGAGATAGAGCTAAAACTTGGTAGAACAAATTAATGTCGGGTTCAATAAGAACTTGGGTAGATCTCTCTCGTGAATTTCTTTCTCGTTTTAATCCTTCTCATTTATCTGAAAGATTGCGTAACGATATTGCTACTTTTCAACATGAAGATGACGAACCAATGCACGAGTCGTGGGATAGATCTACAACTCTTTTAAGGAACTTCCCGATGCATGGATTCCCCGTGTGGAATCAGGTTGTCAAATTCTACAACGCTGCCAATGCACACACTTAACTGAGAATAGATTCAGCAGCAAATGCGCTATTACTGGATAAGGAACCAGACAAGGCAATGATAATGTTGAAGAAGCTAGAAAAGAATGATGAGCAATTTCCTACAGCCAGGAGAGGAGGCAAACGAGGAGTATCTGTAAAGGATTACGAAGCTGATAACTCGATGAAATCACAAGTTGCATACCTCACAAAGATAGTCGAAAAGCTGCAGCGGAACGATTCTAAAGCTGTATATTCTGCAGAAGAGGTATGTGAAACCTGTAGTGGGAACCATAATTCAGAAGACTATCCTTTACAGTTGGAAGAAGGGATGTATGTTGGGAACTATAACAAGCCAAGAAATTATGATTCCAACAATTACAATCCCAACTGGAGGAAGGATCCAAAGTTCTCCTGGAGCAATCCAAATAATGCACTGAATCCTCCAGTGCAGAACAACCAGAACCAAGGGGTACCCAGAATTCTGTCACGACAGCAGCATCACCTAGTATATTGGAACAGACCTTGGCAACTTTTATGTCGCAGACGGGAGCATACATGGCGAACATGAATCACTTTGTCAAGAAAACTGAATCATTCATGGACAAGATAGAGATGAGGATGACAAACCATGAGGCTACTCTGAAATCTCTAGAGACACAGATGGTCAAGTTTCCCAGTATATCAAGACGAGGCAGAACGGAGGATTCCCTAGTGATACAGAGGTCAGTAGAGAACCCACACATGAGCAGTGTAAAACAATCACAACTAGGAGTGGGAAACAGTTACAAGGGCCGGAAATAAAAGACATACCGAGTAAGGAACCGACCCTAGAGACACCTGCCGTGAACGCTGCCCCAATAGAGGAAAAAAAAACCTGCTGTCAGCACACTTGCCGCGACAGCCGAAGGAACAGAGGAGCAGACAGAAGATGCTGAAGAACCTAAGCCTCCTCAGATCCGAATTCCATGTGAAGGACGCCTTCAAGATTACCGTCCTCCACCTCCTTTTCCACAGCGGTTACAAAAGCAGAAACAAGAGTACCAGCTTAAAAAGATTTATGATATTTTAAGCAGGTACACATTAACATACCGCTTCTAGAGGCCATCAAGCAGATACCTGGATATGCTAAGTTTATTAAGGACGCAATGTCCAAGAGGTCCAGACTTGGGGAATTTGAGACAGTGAAGATGATAGAAGGATGCATGACAATTTTGCACAAGCATCCACCCCAAAAGAAGAAGGACCCTGAGAGCTTCACCATACCATACATAATTGGCGATAAGTTCGTGGGTAAGGCACTTTGTGATCTTGGTGCTAGCATAAATCTAATGCCCAAATTTGTGTTTCAGAAATTAGGTATTAGACAAGCAAGGCTCACGACAGTCATGCTGCAGCTAGCAGACCACTCTTACGTACAACCAGAAGGGAAGATCGAAGATATTCTGGTAAGAGTGGACAAATTTATTTTTCCTGTTGACTTTCTTGTTTTAGACTGTGAAGTAGATGAAACCGCACCGATCATCCTGGGGCGACCCTTCCTAGCCACAGGCAGAACTGTGATCGATGTTGAGAAAGGAGAACTGACGATGAGAGTAAATGATCAACAAATCAAACTCAATGTTCTCCACGCAATAAAACAGGCTAATGCAGAAGAAGAGTGCAAGGCAATCTCTGAAGTAGTCCTTGACCAACCCTGCATCTCGAACTGCCACGACAGACAGTTTGGTCACTGCCACCGCAGTCACCCAGAAGACTGTCACGGCAGCAACGACGACAGTGACTCCTCAAACACAAAAACATCCGACACTGAAGGTCCTGAGGAGGTAAATTGGATAGGCACACGTCCAGGTAAGTTCTTCGAGCCTTTAAATTATACCTCGAATGAACATGTAATCCAAAAGCCTTCCTTTGAAAAGCCACCTCTTCTATCCTTAAACTCCTGCCATGGTAGCTTAAATATGTCTTTCTTGGTTTAAATGATACGTTGCCCGTAATCATCTCTTCCAAGTTTATGCAGGAACAGGTGCAACGGCTAATAAAAATGCTACAACAGCATAAGAAGGCCATTGGATGGACTATAGCTGATATCCAAGGCATCAGTCCAGCGTTATGCATGCACAAAATCCTCTTGGAAGATGATCATAAGCCAACCATTGAAGCTCAAAGACGACTGAACGAGGCTATGAGAGAGGTGGCGAGGACAGAAATTATCAAGTGGCTTGATGCCAGAATCATATACGCCATCTCAGATAGCAAGTGGGTGAGCCCGGTGCAATGTGTGCCCAAAAAGGGAGGCATAACCGTAGTAACCAATGAAGAAAACGAACTAATCCCAACCAGGATTGTGACCGGTTGGAGGGTTTGTATGGACTACTGGAAGCTTAACAAAGCTACCCGGAAGGACCATTTCCCCTTACCTTTTATTGATCAAATGCTTGATAGATTAGCAGAGAAACCTTACTACTATTTTCTTGATGGTTACTCAGGTTATAACCAAATAGCAATCGCACCGGAGGACCAAGAGAAAACCACCTTCACATGCCCATACGGCACCTATGCCTTTTGAAGAATGCCATTGGGCTTTGCAATGCACTAGCAACCTTCCAACGGTGCATGATGACAATATTCTTCGACATGGTGGAGGATTTCCTAGAGATTTTCATGGACAACTTTTCTATCTTTGGAGACAACTTTGAGGATTGTTTAGGCAATTTACAGAAGGTTCTTGAGAGATGCGAAGGGGTGAACATGGTTTTAAACTGGGAAAAATGCCACTTCATGGTGGATGAAGGTATAGTACTGGGCCACAAGGTGAGCTGCCGTGGCATAGAGGTGAAAAGAGCCAAGATAGAGGTTATCGAAAAGCTGCCGCCACCCACCAAAGTCAAAGGGATTCAAAATTTCTTAGTGCATGCAGGGTTTTATCGACGATTTATAGCCAATTTTTCGAAGTTTACCAAGCCCCTATGCCACCTGTTGGAACAGAATCGTCCCTTTGATTTCAATGCTGAATGTACCGAGGCATTCAGAATACTGAAGGAGAAGCTGGTAACAGCCCCGATCGTACAACCACCAGACTGGAGTTTTCCATTTGAAATAATGTGTGATGCTAGTGATTACGCTGTCGGGGCAGCATTATGGCAGAGGAAGGATAAGCTCTTCCATGTGATTTACTATGCCAGAAAAACACTGAATGATGCCCAAATCAACTACACCACGACAGAGAAAGAGCTATTAGCAGTGGTGTTCTCAATCGACAAGTTCCGTCCGTATATACTTGGAATGAAGGTTGTGGTCCATACAAACCATTCAACGCTAAAGTATCTGTTCACAAAGAAAGTTGCAAAACCTAGATTGATACATTGGATTCTACTGCTCCAAGAATTTGACATTGACATCAAGGATAAAAAGGGAACAGAGAACCAAGTAGCAGACCACTTGTCAAGGCTGGAGACGGGAAGGAGTCAATCCACAGACAAGACCAACATACTGGAGACCTTCCAAAATGAGCTGTTGTTTGCTGCCACCAGCACTGCGCGACAGCCATGGCGGCAGGTAAGCTTTCTGAAACCCCTTGGTATGCTGACATTGTTAATTACATTGTAAGTGGGTTATTACCTCCTAAGCTTAACCATCAAGCAAGGAAGAGGTTCCAAAATGATGCAAAATATTATTATTGGGACGAAGCTCTTCTTTTCAAACACTGTGCAGATCAGATTATCAGGAGATGCATACCACAGGACGAACAAAAAGAAGTGCTTCACCACTGTCATGCCGCCCCTTATGGAGGACACCTAGGTGGAAACAAAAACGCTGCCAAGGTTCTGCAACCCGGTCTCTATTGGCCAACATTGTTCAAGGATGCACAAGCTTTCTACAAGAGCTGTGACAAATGCTAAAGGACTGGGAATATATCGAGAATGCATGAGATGCCACTGCATAACATATTGGAGGTTGGAATCTTCGATGTTTGGGGAATCGACTTCATGGGGCCATTCTCAGCATCTTGCGGGAATTTGTACATCCTACTGGCAGTGGACTACGTGTCAAAGTGGGTAGAAGCGATCACCACTCAAAAGAATGATGCCAAGGCTGTACAAAGATTTCTTCACAAGAACATCTTCTCAAGGTTTGGCATTCCAAGGGCGATAATTAGCGATGAGGGGAGACACTTCGATAATAGGGTAATTGCTGCTGCATTAAGAAAATATGGAGTGAAGCACCGAATTGCAACAGCGTACCACCCTCAAACCAATGGGCAGACCGAGATATCAAACATAGAAGTAAAGAACATATTGGAGAAGATGGTTAAACCCACTCGAAAGGACTGGTTTCTTAATGATGCACTATGGGCCTACAGAACATCGTTCAAGACACCATTGGGGATGTCACCCTATCGACTCATCTATGGGAAAACCTGTCATTTACCTGTTGAGATAGAACATAGAGCTTATTGGGCTATCAAGGCAGTAAATATGGATTGGGATAAGGTAGGACAGAAAATGCTACTAGACTTGAATGAGATTGAGGAAATTCGAGCAATGGCCTACAAGAATGCCAAGATCTACAAGGACAAAACCATGAAGTGGCACAATAGGATGCTGCTGCCACGACAGTTCTGCCCAGGGCAGCAGGTGTTGTTATTCAACTCTAGGTTGAAGCTTTTTCTAGGAAAGCTAAAATCTAGGTGGTCCGGTCCTTTTCAAGTTGTCCAAGTTGTCCCCCATGGTGCCATTACAATCAAATAACTGAAAGATGGGCACCAGTTCAAGGTTAATGGACAGAGGCTCAAGCATTATCAAGGAACTGAAGCCCTAAGGATGCATGAAGTAGTTACATTAGGAGATGCCCCTCAAAGCATCCCTAATTTAACTTAGTTTATTATTATTATTATTATTATTATTATTATTATTATTATTATTATTATTATTATTATTATTTATTAGGAATTAAGATTTTTATTTATTTATTTTAGGAACTAAGATTTTAATTCAGTTTATTTATTTAATTATTTTAGGAAATAAAGGAAGCAAAGCAAAGAGGAGGAATGAACCAGCCCAACGCATTCATAACAGCCCAAAAAGCCCAACAGACATGCATGTCATCACAGAATGTCACCAGCTGTCGCGACAGACGCGGAGAAGACAGCCTGTCACGGAGCTGTCGTGACAGACACCTAAACGCGTAATAGACGCGCAACAGAGACGGAAATGCGTGACAGACGCATCAGAAACCGCGTAACAGCTGGCCCCGTTATTCACGCCTGCCGTTATAGTCCCAACGGGCAGAAAAACCCTGTTCTATATAAACCCCCACTCCCTTTTCATTGTTCATCTCATTTTTGTTCTCTCAACATGCTTCTGATATTTTAGATCTCAGAAAATATCTTTTTCATTTTGCTACAGTTCCTTGCAATGGCCAGCAGAACAACATGACGCAGCGCTGCATCCACCTCTGACACGGCAGTGTCAACACCAAGCCATAGCGGCATGACCAACCGGTTCGCATCCACAGATTCAGCAAGGAGGTACTACGGTTCTTTTCAGAAGAGAAAAATGTGGGAAGAACGAGGGTTTATTTATACCCAACAGACGGGACAGCTAGGGCTAAAAGGCTTCATCGCCAAGAAGATACAAGCACTCAAGTGGCAGAAGTTTACTGCCCAGCCTGAGGAAATGAACGTAACCCTCGATCGTGAACTCTGCGTTGCCGTCACCGATAAGGATGCCACGAAAGTGACAGTCCGAGGCAAGGAAATCTCTCTTGAGCCGGCGTGCATCAACACGCTATATGGGCTGTACGTGAGCAGGAAGGAGGACGCCCACCGGAGGTTCGTGAATAGTCTGTCGCCGGTAGACTATGACGCTGTCATGGCAGAAGTGACAGAGGAGGGCACAGAGTGGAACGAAGACCCGAAGCATCGGTGGACCCTGAGGAGGACACAGCTGACCCCACAAGCCAAGCTGTGGAACCATTTTTGTCAAGAAGCGCCTCATGCCTACCTCCCAAACACCACTTTCGACCGACAGAGGTTAGCTCTCGTCCACTCCATTCTAAACGAGAGGAAAATCAATGTCGGCCGCTACATCCGAGCAGGAATCCTCGAGTGTGCCCTCCGACCTTTAGGCCCCCTAGTCTTCCCCTATCTCATGACCACAATCTACCGGGGCAACAACGTGCCAAAAATCAACGAGGATGTCAAGGTCCGGGGGAAAGGGTGGACGTAGTAGAATATCTACAGTCTTATGGAATTGAAAGCTGCCACTCCTCTGTCGTATGTAAACCCCCCTGCCGCGACAGAACCAACGACAGACCATGGCTCCCTTGAACCTGTCATCGCAGAACCAAAGCAGCCGACAGCAGCAGCACCAACGGCAGACACCTCCGGCCAGATTCTGATGATGCTACAAAGGATGGAAGAACGACAGCTCGGTCTAATGGGATTTCAAAGGGACTTCACTGCCTCCACGGTAAAATCTATCAAGTCTGATTTAAATTTTCCCAATGTGCAATTCCTTGTTTTCCCAAAAACCCTCTTTGCTGCACTCACACCTGCTGCCAACCCAAAAACCCCTTCTGCCGCCTCCACACCCACACCTGCCACGACCAGAGATGGCGGCAGAAGATCTACCACTCCCAGAGGAGAGAAAAGGAAGGACCCCCTACCGGAGATCGACCCTAAATACTTTGAAGGGTTCTCCTCCTCCTCCGTCTGGTAGGATTCTAACTCAGAGCCATTCGTAGCCCGAGACATCTCCAAGGACTTTCCTCCAATGAAAAGGAAGAAGCTAAACGAGACTGTCGAAGGACCCTGCCACAACAAATCTGACAATAGCAGTAGCAGCAGCAGCGATGATGACCTCCAGGTTCTGGACCAGCCCCCACACATCTCACCGACCAGAGTCTAGCCACCTCGAGAGACAAAGAAGAAGATGGCCTCCGCATCCCCTAGCAACCTGCCAACCACGACCGTCAAGGTCACTGCCCGCCGACAGGAGCGACGACAGCTCCTCCACTTAAGTGCTTTTACTTATATATTTGATGTCTTTGCTGTTGTTTTATCTATTTTGTGATATAGTTTTTCCGTTTTTCTTTTTTATTATTGTCATGCATTGAGGGCAATGCAACCCTCGAGTTTGGGGGTTGGCATCCCTCCATTAATGAACTTGTCAGTTGTGTCTTAATTTGTGTCTAATTGTTAGTTTATTTTTGTGTTAAAAAATCAAAATAAAAACAAAATTTTGGCTTAAGTCTTTGAACTGAACTTACCTTCCGCGACATACTCTGTCGTGACAGTGCCTTTAGGATGTTTTTAGGAACTATTTAGAGCCTTGCTATAGTTCTGATCTTTAGAACACCCTTTGTGACTCTTATGTTGTCTAGATTTCTGTAGTGCACTGGAATAGGAATGTTTACCCACTTGAGTTTCCCTTAGAGGTGCCTATCACTGGCTCTAGGAAATGAATAAAAGAAAGAAACATTTTAGACTCACTTGCCCGCAAAACTGCCTTACAATGACTCTAGGAAGATTTTTGAGCTTAAGTCAGAAAAAACTAAAGGAGCCTAAGAATTGCCTCCAGAAAAAATGAAGTCGAGTCTAAGGTCAAAAAAAACTAAAGGACCCTAAGAATTGCCTCTAGAAAAAATAAAGTTGAGTCAAGAGTTAGAAAAACTAAAGGAGCATAAGAATTGCCTCCAGAAAAAATAAATTGGAATAAAATTCAAATTTGTAAGCATAACTATTCTGGTAAGCTAAAGGAGTCTAGGCACATATTTGTTCACAAAACCTACACACACTGCACAAGAACTATAGAATTGTTCTGGATGAATCCAGAAACACCCGACAAGGTACTGCTCTTGATAGTGAAAGTGTGGCAGGTAATGAAAAGTTCACTGAATTAAGCCAAGCCAAAAGTATTTATTTTTAGTTAGGTCGTATTTGCTTGAGGACAAGACAGAACTAGAGTTTGGGGGTGTGTTGAGTGTATAAAAGTTCTATATTTTACCCCTCATTTACCCGTATTTCTGCTGCATTCAAGCATAATTCATTGCTTTTAATATAGCTTTCTGCATATACATCACAATTAGATAAAATGGCGCAATTGCTACTGATTTTGGTTACTTTTGCAAGTATCTGCTGAGGCAGACTCAGGGCAGCAAAGGTGTTGGGTTGTGTGGTGCTCGATTCGTTCAACCGATTATGCTCACCAAGTGGTGGAGAGGTGGATATTTGGGTGGAAGGGTTTAGGAAGCTAGAAAGAATAAAGACACAATGATTTTAGAGTGGTTCGGCCTTCTAACAAGCACCTACATCCACTACCTTAGCTCCCCACTAAGGATTTCACAATCAATCCACTAATTGATTCGTCCCCTTTTCTAGGATTAGGAGGAAACCCTTACAACCGATCAAGCTTCTACCCAAAGCCTTGATCAAAACCCTCTTTTACAAAAAGATAAATAAAGCAAACTTAAACCCTCTAGTAGGTGTTTGTTTGCACAATGAAGCACTCACCCAAAGCCTAAAACACTTGAGCAAATTTGACAATTTTGGCTCACTAGTGTTTGTCTATACAATAAATGACAATTTAAGCTCTAAGACAATCTTTGATCATTTGTTGATTGACAATTGAAGCATTAGCCTTCTCTTGATGCTTGGAGGTCCTTTTTATACTCCCAATTGAGTTTGTAGCCGTTACTAGCCGTTGGGATCAAATTGGAGCCGTTGAGGACTTTAATTCCCACCATAAATGCATTCTGCAGCTCCCCGTTTCGAAACGCTCGAAGCCGTTTCGAAACACTCTTAATGTAGAAAGAGCCGTTGCAGTCTGTCAGGGCATCCGTTTTGGAACGCCTCCTGGCCGTTTCGGAACGCCTCATGTCCGTTTCGAAACTCGTATCGAAACGCTGTAGTCCCGTATCGAAACGCTTGCATTTAAAAGTTGGTTGGGAAAATAGCCGTTGGGGTTTATGACCGTTGGGGTCATTGCCACGTGGGCGTATCGAAACGGCCTAGCCCGTTTCGAAACGCTGGGCAAAAATTCAGTCCAGGGTAAGCCCGTTTCGAAACAAGTTTCGAAACGATTTTGCTACTGGAATCCCCTGTTTCGAAACGCCCTAAGGTGTTTCGAAACACCTGGACAGTTTTGAGTAGTTTGGCCTTTGAAAACATATTAAACTCGTTTAAAAACATCCCTAAACATAGTTTCAAGATATGTGGACTTTGGAAATTGTTTTAAATACTTTTTAGATAAGTCCAAAAACATTTTTCAATTATTATATCAAAACATTAGTTCTACAATCTCCCCCTTTTTGATATAATAAAACTCACTTGAAAAATTGTTTGGGATTCTCCCCCTTTAACTTTAAAAATGTGAATAAGAGACTAAAGATATGAAATCAAATAAAGCTCCCCCTTATTCATTTGAAAATTCAATTTTTCAAACCATTTCTCCCCCTTTTTGTTATATCAAAAAGAATTTAAAATATTAAGTTCAAAATAACAATGGAGGTAAAAACTTTGACAAAAATAAAAATTTGGTTTAAAAATGGCTCCCCCTTACTCAAAGCATCATTGAAATGTTAGTCCATCATAAATGATCATCTAGTTGTATTTAAACTAAGAAATAAACAAATGAAAGCACAAAACAACTAGAAATTTTACCAACACTTGAACTCAAGGTAGGATGTGAAGCCTTCCTTCTTCAAGTGTTCTTCCTTGTGTGCATGGAGCTCCCCCTCAATGTTTGACTTGTTGAACATCTCCATCACACCTAACAATAGACAATCAAGTAATTTTTGGTATCCAAATTGCTTTGGATCCATGAACGTTAGTAGCACAAATTTTTGACCCCTTAGGAATCCATTTTTCAATGTCATCCTTTTTAATTGAAGTGGTTAGTCCTTTTGGGACCCAAACACTTCTAAAACATTTACCATTTTTAAATCTAGGGGCACTAGATTGTCTAACATAAAAATTTGATTTTCCAAGATTGTTTTTCTTTTCAAGCTCTTTGGAAATCAAATCTTTTTCTTCTTGAACATTTTGAAGCAATTTTTGTAAATCAAAACATTTTAATTCAAACTCTTCAAGTTTTGCTTCAAGTTCAAGTTTGGTTTTAGAAAGCAAATCATTTTGAATTGTTAACTTTGAAACCAATTTTTTGTTTTTCAAAATGTGGCTTTTAAAATCTAAAACCAAATCATCATAGGCATCTTGTAATTCATCAAAGGAATAAGAACATGAAGTAGATGAATTAGAAGTTACCCTTGAATCTTCTTCGATGGCCATAAGGCAAAGGTTGGCTTGTTCATCGTCGGTGGAGTCTTCATCACTCCAAGTAGCCAAATGTGCCTTCTTCTTATGGCTTGAAGTGCTTGCCCTCTCCTTTCTCTTAGGTTTTCGTTCAAGCTCTCTCAAGGCTTTCTTCATGAACGGGGCACACTTCTTGAAGAGATGAACTATCTCTTCTTCTTCATCCTCCTCTTCACTTGAGTAGACATGATGGCAAGTGGAGGATTTGATAGCCATGGCACTAGCATTGATGCCAAGCCCTTTGATTTTCTTCTCTCCCATAGCTCTAATTTCTTCCCTTTTCTTCTCCTCTTCCTTGTTCTTCTTCATAATTTGATGAGTGAGAAGAGACCCCATAAGTTCATCAAGCTTCAAAGTCTTCAAATTTTTGGCTTCGATGATGGCGGTCCTCTTTGAGTCCCAAGACTCGGGAAGTGAGTAGATGAGCTTTCGGACAAGCTTCTCTTCCGGGATGGCTTCTCCATAACCTTTAAGACCGTTGGTGATGGTGGAGAACCTATCAAACATCTTCTCGATGTTCTCTTCCGGATCCATTTTGAAGTTCTCATACTCTAAGGTTAGGAGCCCAATCTTGGTCTCCTTGACTTCATTGGTTCCCTCGTATGTGACTTCAAGCTTGTCCCATACCTCCTTGGCACTCTCACAAGAAGACATCTTCTCATAGATGGATGAACCAAATGCACAAAATAGAATGTGCAAGGCTTTGCAATTTAGTTCCATCTTCTTGCGATCGTCGGCACTCCACTCCGCTTTACTTCTTTGAGGCACGAACGGACCATCTTCAACTACATCCCATAGCTTGTAATCTCTTGATTTGATGAATAATTTCATCTTTGTCTTCCAATGGGCGTAATGGTCTCCGTCAAAGAAAGGCGTTTTGTCGATTGATTGTGCCATTTGAGCCGGTTGATGAACTAGTGATCGAGCTTGCCGGATCTTCTCAATAGGATGTGAATCCTCTTCGATTGAGCCAAGCTCTGATACCAATTGTTGGGTTGTGTGGTGCTCGATTCGTTCAACCAATTATGCTCACCAAGTGGTGGAGAGGTGGATATTTGGGTGGAAGGGTTTAGGAAGCTAGAAAGAATAAAGACACAATGATTTTAGAGTGGTTCGGCCTTCTAACAAGCACCTACATCCACTACCTTAGCTCCCCACTAAGGATTTCACAATCAATCCACTAATTGATTCGTCCCCTTTTCTAGGATTAGGAGGAAACCCTTACAACCGATCAAGCTTCTACCCAAAGCCTTGATCAAAACCCTCTTTTACAAAAAGATAAATAAAGCAAACTTAAACCCTCTAATAGGTGTTTGTTTGCACAATGAAGCACTCACCCAAAGCCTAAAACACTTGAGCAAATTTGACAATTTTGGCTCACTAGTGTTTGTCTATACAATAAATGACAATTTAAGCTCTAAGACAATCTTTGATCATTTGTTGATTGACAATTGAAGCATTAGCCTTCTCTTGATGCTTGGAGGTCCCTTTTATACTCCCAATTGAGTTTGTAGCCGTTACTAGCCGTTGGGATCAAATTGGAGCCGTTGAGGACTTTAATTCCCACCATAAATGCATTGTGCAGCTCCCCGTTTCGAAACGCTCTTAATGTAGAAAGAGCCGTTGCAGTCTGTCAGGGCATCCGTTTCGGAACGCCTCCTGGCCGTTTCGGAACGCCTCATGTCCGTTTCGGAACGCCTCCTGGCCGTTTAGAAACTCGTATCGAAACGCTGTAGTCCCGTATCGAAACGCCTGCATTTAAAAGTTGGTTGGGAAAATAGCCGTTGGGGTTTATGACCGTTGGGGTCATTGCCACGTGGGCGTATCGAAACGGCCTAGCCCATTTCGAAACGCTGGGCAAAAATTTAGTCCAGGGTAAGCCCGTTTCGAAACAAGTTTTCGAAACGATTTTGCTACTGGAATCCCCTGTTTCGAAACGCCCTAAGGTGTTTCGAAACACCTAGACAGTTTTGAGTAGTTTGGCCTTTGAAAACATATTAAAAACCCTTTTTAAAACTTCCTAAACACAATTTCAAGTTGTTTGGACTTTGGAAATTGTTTTAAATACTTTTTAGATAAGTCCAAAAACATTTTTCAATTATTATATCAAAACATTAGTTCTACAAAAGGAGCATAGGCGGATTGCAGAGCTGGAGTCAAGAAGAACTAGTTGTCGTGGCATCTACCGTGGCAGCCATGACGACAGAACGCTGAGGTGGAGAAGTGAAGTGGAGCTCGACAGATAGAGGATTTCAAACCGGTCTGTCGTGGACTACTCCCATATTTTTCTGAGCCCTAAGGCAGAATGAAGGCCAAGCCCAAAGTTCAAGGAAGAAACTCAAGGCAAGAAAATAGGACGAATTCAAGGCATCTACTCAGAAGATTTAGTATTAATTAGAGTTGCACTTTAATTCTAAATTGTATTCTTGCCATATTAGAAAACTTGGACCCAAGGCCTATATAAAGGCATGTAATTCGATCTAGGGAAGGAGATCTCATTCCTAGTTGTCTTCCCCAAAACCCTTTTCGTTTTCCCTTCTCCATCATGTTCTAAACTCCCCCTAGGGCAAAGGGTTGATTCTGTTAAGTAGTTGCAAGGATTATATTGTTTTAGGAATTTTCTGTCAAGTAATAAAAAGCTTCAAGATTATTTATTCTGGTTTTTCATATCTCACAAGAGTATCGAGAGAGCATTGTGAGGTTATCCATTTGTTTGATATCGGGAGAGTCAAGCATACGAACGGAATAAATACATGTTTTCCAGCTTATGGTTAAACCATCTTGGCTTAGGGATAAGTTCAAGGTTAAGTGGCTAAAGAAGAATTCAACAACTTTGGTGTTCACCCTTTGATTCACGTAGGGAGGTATCATCCAAGAAGTGTTCATCAACAGAACTTGGGCCTAGGGATAGGACAAGTCATAACAGAGATTCTTGCCAAGCTTGAAGTATAGAGTTGTTGATCGTTGCCGCGACTTCAATAGACCTCTACCGTGATAGGTGCTGTCGCGATAGGAAAGACGACATAAGACAGAAGTTTCTCTAACAATGCAACTTCTGCATTACTGAGCAATTCAATACCGACCTATTCTTTAAATCTGATTTCTCTATCTTTTACTTCACTTGTTTCCCAAGATTACTTCACAAAGTCAATTAAACTATTTCTCTCTCTTGTGCAGAAATTCAAGGATAGAGTTATTTCCAGTCCTTGTGGAGACGATATTTGATACTCTCGTATCACTTTACTACTTGCGTCGTGTACACTTGCACTATTTGCGATAGGACTCTTTTACACGATTATATTGCAAAAACTCAATTTATGTACTTTTTATTCAGTTAAAATTTCAACGGGTCCATTGTTAGGCCTTTTAGACCCGCTCGTCTGAAAACTCTACAAAACGGACGGCGAAAAAAGTTAATCAAATTTTAGGAGTTCATATACTTGATTAGGAGCATTTCAACACGATTATATTGCAAAATCTCAATTTCTGTACTTTTTACTAAGTTAAAATTCCAACGGGTCCATTGTAAGGCCTATTTAGACCCGCTCGTCCAAAACTTCTACAAAACGGACTACGAAACAAGTTATAATCAAATTTTAGGAGGTCATATACTTGATTATGAGCATTTAAACACAATTATATTGCAAAAACTCAATTTATGTACTTTTTACTCAGTTAAAATTCCAACGGGTCCATTGTTAGGACTATTTAGACACGCTCGTCCGAAACCTCTACAAAACAGACCCCGAAACAAGTTTTAATCAAATTTTAGGAGTTCATATACTTGATTACGAGCATTTCAACACGATTATATTGCAAAAACTCAATTTCTGTACTTTTTACTTAGTTAAAATTCCAACGGGTCCATTGTTAGGCCTATTTAGACACGCTCGTCCGAAACCTCTACAAAACAGACCCCGAAACAAGTTTTAGTCAAATCTTAGGAGTTCATATACTTGATTACGAGCATTTCAACACGGTTATATTGCAAAACTCAATTTGTGTACTTTTTACTCAGTTAAAATTCCAGCGGGTCCATTGTAATGCCTATTTAGACCCTCTCATCCAAAATCTCTACAAAACGGACTACAAAAACAAGTTTTAATCAAAATTTTGGAGTTCATACACTTGATTACGAGCATTTCAACACGATTATATTGCAAAAAGACAATTTCTGTACTTTTTACTCAGTTAAAATTCCAACGGGTCCATTGTTAGGCCTATTAGAATCGCTCGTCTAAAACCTCTACAAAATGGACTACGAAAAGAGTTTTAATCAAATTTTAGGAGTTCATATACTTGATTAGGAGCATTTTAACGCGATTATATTGCAAAATCTCAATTTTTGTACGTTTTACTCAGTTAAAATTCCAACGGGTCCATTGTAAGGCCTATTTAGACCCGCTAGTCCAAAACTTCTACAAAACGGACCGCGAAACAAGTTATAATCAAATTTTAGGAGTTCATATACTTGATTACGAGCATTTCAACACGATTATATTGAAAAAACTCAATTTCTATACTTTTTACTCAGTTAAAATTCCAACGGGTCCATTGTAAGGCCTATTTAGACACGCTCGTCAGAAACTTCTACAAAACGGACCGCGAAACAAGTAATAATCAAATTTTAGGAGTTCATATACTTGATTACGAGCATTTCAACACGATTTTATTCCAAAAACTCAATTTTTGAACATTTTACTTAGTTAAAATTCCAACGGGTCCATTGTTAGTCCTATTTAGACACGCTCGTCCGAAACCTCTACGAAACGGACCCCGAAACAAGTTTTAATCAAATTCTAGGAGTTCATATACTTGATTACAAGCATAACAACATGATTATATTGCAAAAACTCAATTGCTATACTTTTTACTCAGTTAAAATTCCAACGCGTCCATTGTTAGGCCTATTTAGACACGCTCGTCTGAAACCTCTTCAAAACAGATCCCGAAACAAGTTTTAATCAAATTTTAGGAGTTCATATACTTGATTACGAGCATTTCAACACGATTATATTGCAAAAACTCAATTTCTGTACTTTTTACTCAGTTAAAATTCCAACGGGTCCATTGTTAGGCCTATTAGACCCGCTCGTGTGAAACCTCTACAAAACGGACCACGAAACAAGTTTTAATCAAACTGTAGGAGTTCATATACTTGATTACAAGCATTCCAACACGATTATATTGCAAAAACTCAATTTCTGTACTTTTTACTCAGTTAAAATTCCAACGGGTCCATTGTAATGCCTATTTAGACCCTCTCATCCAAAATCTCTACAAAACAGACTACGAAAACAAGTTTTAATCAAAATTTTGGAGTTCATACACTTGATTACGAGCATTTCAACACGATTATATTGCAAAAACACAATTTCTGTACTTTTTACTCTGTTAAAATTCCAACGGGTCCATTGTTAGGCCTATTAGACTCGCTCGTCTGAATCCTCTATAAAATGGACTACGAAAAGAGTTTTAATCAAATTTTAGGAATTCATATACTTGATTAGGAGCATTTCAACACGATTATATTGCAAAAACTCAATTTCTGTACTTTTTACTCAGTTAAAATTCCAACGGGTCCAGTGTAATGCCAATTTAGACCCGCTCGTCCAAAATCTCAACAAAACGGACCGCAAAACAAGTTTTAATCAAACATTAGGAGTTTATATTCTTGATTACGAGCATTTCAACACGACTATATTGCAAAAACTCAATTTCTGTACTTTTTACTCAGTTAAAATTCCAACGGGTCCATTGTTAGACCTATTAGACCTGCTCGTCTGAAACCTCTACAAAATAGACTACGAAAAGAGTTTTAATCAAATTTTAGGAGTTCATATGCTTGATTAGGAGCATTTCAACGCGATTATATTGCGAAATCTGAATTTTTGTACTTTTTACTCAGTTAAAATTCCAACGGGTCAATTGTAAGGCCTATTTAGACCCGCTCGTCCAAAACTTCTACAAAACGGACCGAGAAACAAGTTATAATCAAATTTTAGGAGTTCATATACTTGATTACGAGCATTTCAACACGATTATATTGCAAAAACTCAATTTATGTACTTTTTACATAGTTAAAATTCCAACTGGTCTATAGTAAGGCTTATTTAGACACGCTCGTCCGAAACCTTTACAAAACAGACTGCGAAACAAGTTTTTATCAAATTCTAGGAGTTCATATACTTGATTACGAGCATTTCAACACGATTATATTGCAAAAACTCAGATTTTGTACTTTTTACTTAGTTAAAATTCCAATGGGTCCATTGTAAGGCCTATTTAGACACGCTCGTCCGAAACCTCTACAAAACGGACCCCGAAACAAGTTTTAATCAAATTTTAGGAGTTCATATACTTGATTAAGAGCATTTAACCACGATTATATTGCAAAAACTCAATTTCTGTACTTTTTACTAAGTTAAAATTCCAACAGGTCCATTGTAATGCCTATTTAGACCCTCTAATCCAAAATCTCTACAGAACGGACCACAAAAATAAGTTTTTACCAAAATTTTGGAGTTCATACACTAGATTACGAGCATTTCAACACGATTATATTGCAAAAAGTCAATTTCAGTACTTTTTACTCAGATAAAATTCCAACGGGTCCATTGTTAGGCCTACTAGACCCGCTCGTCTGAAACTTCAACAAAATGGACGGCGAAAAGAGTTTTAATCAAATTTTAGGAGTTCATATACTTGATTAGGAGCATTTCAACGCGATTATATTGCAAAATCTCAATTTCTGTACTTTTTACTCAGTTAAAATTCCAACGGGTCATTGTAAGGCCTATTTAGACCCGCTTGTCCAAAACTTCTACAAAACGGACCGCGAAACAAGTTATAATCAAATTTTAGGAGTTCATATACTTGATTACAAGCATTTCAACACGATTATGTTGCAAAAACTCAATTTCTGTACTTTTTACTCAGTTAAAATTCCAACGGGTCCATTGTAAGGCCTATTTAGACACGCTCGTCCGAAACCTCTACAAAACAGACCCCTAAACAAGTTTTAATCAAATTTTAGGAGTTCATATACTTGATTACGAGCATTTCAACATGATTATATTGCAAAAACTCAATTTTTGTACTTTTTACTCAGTTAAAATTCCAATGGGTCCATTGTAATGCCTACTTAGACCCTCTCGTCCAAAATCTCTACAAAACGGACCGCAAAAACAAGTTTTAATCAAATCTTTGTAGTTCATGCACTTGATTACGAGCATTTCAACTCGATTATATTGCAAAAACTCAATTTATGTACTTTTTACACATTTAAAATTCCAATGGGTCCACTGTAAGGCCTATTAGACGCGCTAGTCCGACACCTCTACTTGATTAGGAGCATTTCAACACGATTTTATTTCAAAATCTCAATTTCAACACCATTGTAAGGCCTATTTACACCCGCTCCTCCAAAACTTCTACAAAACGGACCGCGAAACAAGTTATAAACAAATTTTAAGAGTTCATATACTTGATTACGAGAATTTCAACACGATTTTAAGAATTCCAACGGGTCCATTGTTAGGCCTATTTAGACACGCTCGTCCGAAACCTCTACAAAACAGACCCCGAAACAAGTTATAATCAAATTTTAGGAGTTCATATACTTAATTACGAGCATTTCAACACGATTATATTGCAAAAACTCAATTTCTGTACTTTTTACTCAGTTAAAATTCCAACGGGTCCATTGTTAGGCCTATTAGACCCGCTCGTCTGAAACCTCTACAAAATGGACAGCGAAAAGAGTTTTAATCAAATTTTAGGAGTTCATATACTTGATTAGGAGCATTTCAACACGACTATATTGCAAAATCTGAATTTTTGTACTTTTTACTCAGTTAAAATTCCAGCGGGTCCATTGTAAGGCCTATTTAGTCCCGCTCGTCCAAAACTTCTACAAAATGGACCGCGAAACAAGTTATAATCAAATTTTAGGAGTTCATATACTTGATTACGAGCATTTCAACACGATTATAAATCAAAAACTCAATTTTTGTACTTTTTACTTAGTTAAAATTCCAACGGGTCCATTGTAAGGCCTATTTAGACCCGCTCGTCCAAAACTTCTACAAAACGGACCGCGAAACAAGTTATAATCAAATTTTAAGAGTTCATATACTTGATTACGATTATTTAAAAACGATTATAAATCAAAAACTCAATTTCTGTACTTTTTACTTAGTTAAAATTCCAACTGGTCCATTGTAAGGCCTATTTAGACACGCTCGTCCGAAACTTCTACAAAACGGACCCCGAAACAAGTTTTAATCAAATTCTAGGAGTATATATACTTTATTACGAGCATTTCAACATGAATATATTGCAAAAACTCAATTTTTTTTTTAATTTTTACTAAGTTAAAATTCCAATGGGTCCATTGTAATGCCTATTTAGACCATCTCGTCCAAAATCTCTACAAAACGGACCGCAAAAACAAGTTTTAATCAAATCTTTGGAGTTCATACACTTGATTACGAGCATTTCAACACGATTATAATGCACAAACTCAATTTCTGTACTTTTTACTCAGTTAAAATTCAAATGGGTCCATTGTAAGGCCTATTAGACCCGCTCGTCCGAAACCTCTACAAAACAGACCTCGAAACAAGTTTTAACCAAAGTTTAGGAGTTCATATACTTGATTACGAGCATTTCAACACGATTATATTGCAAAAACTGAATTTTTGTACTTTGTACACAATTTAAATTCCAACGGGTCCATTGTAATGCCTATTTAGACCCTCTCATCCAAAATCTCTACAGAACGGACCACAAAAAAAAGTTTTATCAAAATTTTGGAGTTCATACACTTGATTACGAGCATTTCAAAACGATTATATTGCAAAAACTCCATTTATGTACTTTTCACTCAGTTAAAATTCCAACGGGTCCATTGTTAGGCCTATTAGACCCGCTCGTCTGAAACCTCTACAAAATGGACGGCAAAAAGAGTTTTAATCAAATTTTAGAAGTTCATATACTTGATTAAGAGCATTTCAAAGCGAATATATTGCAAAATCTCAATTTATGTACTTTTTACTCAGATAAAATTCCAACGGGTCCATTGTAAGGCCTATTTAGACCCGCTCGTCCAAAACTTCTACAAAACGGACCGCGAAACAAGTTTTAATAAAATTTTAGGAGTTCATATACTTGATTACGAGCATTTCAAAACGATTATATTGCAAAAACTCAATTTATGAACTTTTTACTCAGTTAAAATTCCAACGGGTCCATTGTAATGCCAATTTAGACCCGATCGTCCAAAATCTCAACAAAATGGACCACAAAACCAATTTTAATCAAATACTAGGAGTTTATATACTAGATTACGAGCATTTCAACACGATTATATTGCAAAACTCAATTTCTGTACTTTTTACTCAGTTAAAATTCCAACGGGTCCATTGTTAGGCCTATTAGACCCGCACGTCTAAAACCTTTAAAAAATGGACTGCGAAAAGAGTTTTAATAAAATTTTAGGAGTTCATATACTTGATTAGAAGCATTTCAATGCGATTATATTGCAAAATCTGAATTTTGTACTTTTTACTCAGTTAAAATTCCAACGGGTCCATTGTAAGGCCTATTTAGACCCGCTCGTCCAAAATTTCTACAAAACGGACCGCGGAACAAGTTATAATCAAATTTTAGGAGTTCATACACTTGATTACGAGCATTTCAACACGATTATATTGCAAAAACTCAATTTCTGTACTTTTTACTCAGTTAAAATTCCAACAGGTCCATTCTAAGGCCTATTTAGACACGCTCGTCCGAAACCTCTACAAAACAGACCGCGAAACAAGTTTTAATCAAATTCCAGGAGTCTATATACTTGATTACGGGCATTTCAACATGATTATATTGCAAAAACTCAATTTTTGTACTTTTTACTTAGATAAAATTCCAACAGGTCCGTTGTAAGGCCAATTTAGACTCGCTCGTCCGAAATCTCTACAAAACGGACCCCGAAACAAGTTTCAATCCAATTTTAGGAGTTCATATACTTGATTACGAGCATTTCAACACGATTATATTGCAAAAACTCAATTTCTGTACTTTTGACTCAGTTAAAATTCAAACGGGTCCATTGTTAGGCCTATTTAGACACGCTCGTCTGAAACCTCTACAAAACATACCCCGAAACAAGTTTTAATCAAATTTTAGGAGTTCATATACTTGATTACGAGCATTTCAACATGATTATATTGCAAAAACTTAATTTCAGTACTTTTTACTCGTTTAAAATTCCAACAGGTCCATTGTAATGTCTAATTAGACACGCTCGTCCGAAACCTCTACAAAACGGACCACAAAAACAAGTTTTAATCAAAATTTTGGAGTTCATATACTTGATTACGAGAATTTCAACATGCTTATATTGCAAAAACTCAATTTCTATACTTTTTACTAAGTTAAAATTCAATCGGGTCCATTGTAATGCCTATTAGACCCTCTCGTCCAAAATCTCTACAAAACGGACCGCAAAAACTAGTTTTAATCAAATTTTGGAGTTCATATACTTGATTACAAGCATTTCAACACGATTATATTGCAAAAACTCAATTTATGTACTTTTTACTCAGTTAATATACCAATGGGTCTATTGTAAGGCCTATTAGACCCGCTCGTCCGAAACCTCTACAAAACGGTCCGCGAAACAAGTTTTAATCAAATTGTAAGAGTTCATATACTTGATTACGAGCATTTCAACACGATTATATTGCAAAAACTCAATTTCTGTACTTTTTACTCAGTTAAAATTCCAACGGTTCCATTGTAATGCCTATTTAGACCCTCTCATCCAAAATCTCTACATAACGGACCACAAAAACAAGTTTTTATCAAAATTTTGGAGTTCATACACTTGATTACGAGCATTTCAACACGATTATATTGCAAAAACTCAATTTCTGTACTTTTTACTCAGTTAAAATTCCAACAGGTCCATTGTTAGGCCTATTAGACCCGCTCGTCTGAAACCTCTACAAAATGGACGGCGAAAAGAGTTTTAATAAAATTTTAGGAGTTCATATACTTGATTAGGATCATTTCAACGCGATTATATTGCAAAATCTCAATTTCTGTACTTTTTACTCAGTTAAAATTCCAACGGGTCCATTGTAAGGCCTATTTAGACCCGCTCGTCCAAAACTTCTATAAAACAGACCGCGAAACAAGTTTTAATCAAATTTTAGGAGTTCATATACTTGATTATGAGCATTTCAACACGATTATATTGCAAAAACTCAATTTCTGTACTTTTTACTCAGTTAAAATTCCAACGGGTCCATTGTAATGCCAATTTAGACCCGCTTGTCCAAAATCTCAACAAAATGGACCGCAAAACAAGTTTTAATCAATCAGTAGGAGTTTATATACTTGATTACGAGCAATTCAACACGATTATATTGCACAACTCAATTTCTGTACTTTTTACTCAGTTAAAATTCCAACAGGTCCATTGTTAGGCCTATTAGACCCGCTCGTCTAAAATCTCTAAAAAATGGGCTGCGAAAAGAGTTTTAATAAAATTTTAGGAGTTCATATACTTGATTAGGAGCATTTCAACGCGATTATATTGCAAAATCTGAATTTTTGTACTTTTTACTCAGTTAAAATTCCAACGGGTCCATTGTAAGGTCTATTTAGACCCGCTCGTCCAAAATTTCTACAAAACGGACCGCGAAACAAGTTATAATCAAATTTTAGGAGTTCATATACTTGATTACGAGCATTTCAACACGATTATATTGCAAAAACTCAATTTCTGTACTTTTTACTGAGTTAAAATTCCAACGGGTCCATTGTAAGGCCTATTTAGACACGCTCGTCCGAAACCTCTACAAAACAGACCGCGAAACAAGTTTTAATCAAAATTTAGGAGTTCATATACTTGATTACAAGCATTTCAACACGATTATATTGCAAAAACTCATTTTTTGTACTTTTTACTCAGTTAAAATTCCAATGGGTCCATTGTAATGCCTATTTAAACCCTCTCGTTCAAAATCTCTACAAAACGGGCCGTAAAAACAAGTTTTGATCAAACCTTTGGAGTTCATGCACTTGATTACGAGAATTTCAACACGATTATAATGCAAAAACTTAATTTATGTTCTTTTTACACATTTAAAATTCCAATGGGTCCATTGTATGGCCTATTAGACCCCCTCGGCTAAAACCTCTACAAAACGGTCCGCGAAAAAAGTTTTAATCAAATTTTAGGAGTTTATATACTTGATTACGACCATTTTAACACGATTATATTGCAAAAACTCAATTTGTGTACTTTGTACACAGTTAAAATTCCAATGGGTCCATTGTAAGGCCTATTTAGACCCGCTCGTCCGAAACCTATACAAAACGGTCCGCGAAACAAGTTTTAATCAAATTTTAGGAGTTCATATACTTAATTACGAGCATTTCAACACGATTATATTACAAAAACTCAATTTCTGTACTTTTTACTCAGTTAAAATTCAAACGGGTCCATTGTTAGGCATATTTAGACTCGCTTGTCCGAAACCTCTACAAAACAGACCCCGAAACAAGTTTTAATCAAATTGTAGGAGTTCATATACATGATTACGAGCATTTCAACATGATTATATTGCAAAAACTCAATTTCTGTACTTTTTACTTAGTTAAAATTCCAACGGGTTCATTGTAATGCCTATTTAGACCCTCTCATCCAAAATCTCTACAGAACGGACCTCAAAAACAAGTTTTTATCAAAATTTTGGAGTTCATACACTTGATTACGAGCATTTCAACACGATTATATTGCAAAAACTCAATTTCTGTACTTTTTACTCAGTTAAAATTCCAACGGGTCCATTGTAATGCCTATTTAGACCCTCTCATCCAAAATCTCTACAGAACGGACCTCAAAAACAAGTTTTTAACAAAATTTTGGAGTTCATACACTTGATTACGAGCATTTCAACACGATTATATTGCAAAAACTCAATTTCTGTACTTTTTACTTAGTTAAAATACCAACAGGACCATTGTTAGGCCTATTAGACCCGCTCGTCTAAAACCTCTACAAAATGGACGGCGAAAAGAGTTTTAATCAAATTTTAGGAGTTCATATACTTGATTAGGAGCATTTCAATGCGATTATATTGCAAAATCTCAATTTCTGTACTTTTTACTCAGTTAAAATTACAAGGGGTCCATTGTAAGGCCGATTTGGACCCGTTAGTCCAAAACTTCTACAAAACGGACCGCGAAACAAGTTTTAATGAAATTTTAGGAGTTCATATACTTGATTACGAGCATTTCAACATGATTATATTGCAAAAACTCAATTTTTGTACTTTTTACTCTGTTAAAATTCCAACGGGTCCGTTGTTAGGCATATTAGACCTACTCGTCTGAAACCTCTACAAAATGGACGACGAAAAGAGTTTTAATCAAATTTTAGGAGTTCATATACTTGATAAGGATCATTTCAACGCGATTATATTGCAAAATCTCAATTTCTGTACTTTTTACTTAGTTAAAATTCCAACAGGTCCATTGAAAGGCCTATTTAGACCCGCTCGTCCAAAACTTCTACAAAACGGAAAACGAAACAAGTTTTAATCAAATTTTAGGAGTTCACATACTTGATTACGAGCATTTCAACACGATTATATTGCAAAACTCAATTTCTGTACTTTTTACTTAGTTAAAATTCCAACGGGTCCATTGTTAGGCCTATTAGACCCGCTCATCTGAAACCTCTAAAAAATGGATTGCGAAAAGAGTTTTAATCAAATTTTAGGAGTTCATATACTTGATTAGGAGCATTTCAACGTGATTATATTGCAAAATCTGAATTTTTATACTTTTTACTCAGTTAAAATTCCAACGGGTCCATTGTAAGGACTATTTAGAGCCGCTCGTCCAAAACTTCTACAAAACAGACCGCGAAACAAGTTATAATCAAATTTTAGGAGTTCATATACTTGATTACGAGCATTTCAACACGATTATATTGCAAAAACTCAATTTCTGTACTTTTTACTCAGTTAAAATTCCAACGGGTCCATTGTAAGGCCTATTTTGATCCGCTCGTCCGAAACCTCTACAAAACGGATCGCGAAACAAGTTTTAATCAAATCCTAGGAATTCATATACTTGATTACTAGCATTTGAACACGATTATATTGCAAAAACTCAATTTTTGTACTTTTTACTTAGTTAAAATTCCAACAGGTCCATTCTAAGGCCTATTTAGACACGCTCGTCCGAAACCTCTACAAAACGGACCCCGAAACAAGTTTAATAAAATTTTAGGAGTTCATATACTTGATTACGAGCATTTCAACATGATTATATTGCAAAAACTCAATTTTTGTACTTTTTACTTAGTTAAAATTCCAATGGGTCCATTATAATGCCTATTTAGACCCTCTCGTCCAAAATCTCTACAAAACGGACCGCAAAAACAAGTTTTAATAAAATCTTCGGAGTTCATGCACTTGATTACGAGAATTTCAACACGATTATAAAGCAAAATCTCAATTTATGTACTTTTTACACATTTAAAATTCCAATGGGTCCATTGTAAAGCCTATTAGACCCGCTCGTCCGAAACCTCTACAAAACGGTCCGCGAAAAAAGTTTTAATCAAATATTAGGAGTTCATATACTTGATTACGACCATTTTAACACAATTATATTGAAAAAACTTAATTTGTGTACTTTGTACACAGTTAAAATTCCAATGGGTCCATTGTAAGGCCTACTTAGACCCGCTCGTCCGAAACCTCTACAAAACGGTCCGCGAAACAAGTTTTAATCAAATTTTAGGAGTTCATATACTTGATTACGAGCATTTCAACATGATTATATTGCAAAAACTCAATTTCTGTACTTTTTAGTCAGTTAAAATTCAAACGGGTCCATTGTAAGGCCTATTTAGACTCGCTCGCTCGAAACCTAAACAAAACGGACCGCAAAACAAGTTTTACTCAAATTTTAGGAGTTCATATACTTGATTACGAGCATTTCAACACGATTATATTGCAAAAATTCAATTTCTATACTTTTTACTTAGTTATAATTCTAACGGGTCCATTGTAATGCCTATTTAGACCCTCTCATCCAAAATCTCTACAGAACGGACCACAAAAACAAGTTTTTATCAAAATTTTGGAGTTCATACACTTGATTACAAGCATTTCAACACGATTATATTGCAAAAACTCAATTTATGTACTTTTTACTCAGTTAAAATTCCAACGGGTCCATTGTTAGGCCTATTAGACCCGCTCGTCTGAAACCTCTATAAAATGGACGGCGAAAAGAGTTTTAATCAAATTTTAGGAGTTCATATACTTGATTAGGAGCATTTCAACATGGTACTATTGCAAAAATTCAATTTCTGTACTTTTTACTCAGTTAAAATTACAACGGGTCCATTGTAAGGCCTATTTAGACCCGCTCGTCCAAAACTTCTACAAAACAGACCGCGAAACAAGTTTTAATCAAATTTTAGGAGTTGATATACTTTATTACAAGAATTTCAACACGATTATATTACAAAAACTCAATTTCTGTACTTTTTACACAGTTAAAATTACAACGGGTCCATTGTAATGCCAATTTAGACCCGCTCGTCCAAAATCTCAACAAAATGGACCGCAAAACAAGTTTTAATCATATAGTACAAGTTTATATACTTGATTACGAGCATTTCAACACGATTATATTGCAAAACTCAATTTCTGTACTTTTTACTCAGTTAAAATTCCAACGGGTCCATTGTTAGGCCTATTAGACCCGCTCGTCTGAAACCTCTTAAAAATGGACTGGAAAAAGTGTTTTAATCAAATTTTAGGAGTTCATATACTTGATTAGGAGCATATCAACACGATTATATTGCAAAATCTGAATTTTTGTTCTGTTTACTCTGTTAAAATTCCAACGGGTCCATTGTAAGGCCTATTTAGACCCGCTCGTCCAAATCTTCTACAAAACGGACCGCGAAACAATTTATAATCAAATTTTAGGAGTTCATATACTTGATTACGAGCATTTCAACACGATTATATTGCAAAAACTCAATTTCTGTACTTTTTACTCAGTTAAAATTCCAACGGGTCCATTGTAAGGCCTATTTAGACACGCCCGTCCGAAACCTCTACAAAACAGACCGCGAAACAAGTTTTAATCAAAATCTAGGAGTTCATATACTTGATTACGAGCATTTCAACATGATTATATTGAAAAAACTCAATTTTTGTACTTTTTACTTAGTCAAAATTCCAACAGGTCCATTCTAAGGCCTATTTAGACACACTCGTCCGAAACCTCTACAAAACGGACCCCGAAACAAGTTTTGATCAAATTTTAGGAGTTCATATTCTTGATTGCGAGCATTTTAACACGATTATATTGCAAAAACTCAATTTATTTACTTTTTACTCAGTTAAAATTCAAACGGGTCCATTATTAGGCCTATTTAGACACGCTCGTCCAAAAACCTCTACAAAACAGACCCCGAAACAAGTTTTAATCAATTCTTAGGAGTTCATATACTTGATTACGAGCATTTCAACATGATTATATTGCAAAAACTCAATTTCTGTACTTTTTACTCGTTTAAAATTCCAACGGGTCCATTGTAATGCCTATTTAGACACGCTCGTCCGAAACCTCTACAAAACGGACCATAAAAACAAGTTTTAATCAAAATTTTAAAGTTCATATACTTGATTACAAGCATTTCAACACGATTATATTGCAAAAACTCAATTTCTATACTTTTTACTAAGTTAAAATTAAACCGGGTCCATTGTAATGCCTATTAGACCCTCTAGTCGAAAATCTCTACAAAACGGACCGCAAAAAATAGTTTAAATCAAATTTTGGAGTTCATATACTTGATTACGAGCATTTCAACACGATTATATTGCAAAAACTCAATTTATGTACTTTTTACTCAGTTAATATTCCAATGGGTCTATAGTAAGGCCTATTAGACCCGCTCGTTCGAAACCTCTACAAAACGGTCCGCGAAACAAGTTTTAATCAAATTGTAAGAGTTCATATACTTGATTACGAGCATTTCAACATGATTATATTGCAAAAACTCAATTTACGTACTTTTTACACATTTAAAATTCCAATGGGTCCACTGTAAGGCCTATTAGACCCGATCGTCCGAAACCTCTACAAAACGGTCCGCGAAAAAAGTTTTAAACAAATTTTAGGAGTTCATATACTTGATTACTAGCATTTTAACATAATTATATTGAAAAAACTTAATTTTGTACTTTGTACACAGTTAAAATTCCAATGGGTCCATTGTAAGGCCTACTTAGACCCGCTCGTCTGAAACCTCTACAAAACGGTCCGCAAAACAAGTTTTAATCAAATTTTAGGAGTTCATATGCTTGATTACGAGCATTTCAACATGATTATATTGCAAAAACTCAATTTATGTATTTTTTAGTCAGTTAAAATTCAAACGGGTCCATTGTTATGCCTATTTAGACTCGCTCGCCCGAAACCTCTACAAAACAGACCCCGAAACAAGTTTTAATCAAATCTTAGGAGTTCATATACTTGATTACGAGCATTTCAACACGATTATATTGCAAAAACTCAATTTTCTGTACTTTTTACTTAGTTAAAATTCCAAAGGTTCCATTATAAGATCTATTTAGACCAGCTCATCCAAAACTTCTACAAAACGGACCACGAAACAAGTTTTAATAAAACTTTAGGAGTTCATATAATTGATTACGAGCATTTCAACACGATTATATTTCAAAAACTCAATTTCTGTACTTTTTACTCAGTTAAAATTCCAACGGGTCCATTGTTAGTCCTATTAGACTCGCTCGTCTGAAACCTCTACAAAATGGACGGCGAAAAGAGTTTTAATCAAATTTTAGGAGTTCATATACTTGATTAGGAGCATTTCGACACGGTAATATTGCAAAAATTCAATTTCTGTACTTTTTACTCAATTAAAATTACAACGGGTCCATTGTAAGGCCTATTTAGACCCGCTCGTCCAAAACTTCTACAAAACAGACCGCGAAACAAGTTTTAATCAAATTTTAGGAGTTCATATACTTGATTACGAGCATTTCAACACGATTATATTGCAAAAACTTAATTTCTGTACTTTTTACACAGTTAAAATTACAACGGGTCCATTGTAATTCCAAATTTAGACCCGCTCGTCCAAAATCTCAACAAAATGGACCGCAAAACAAGTTTTAATCAAATACTAGGAGTTTATATACTTGATTACGAGCATTTCAACACGATTATATTGCAAAACTCAATTTCTGTACTTTTTACTCAGTTAAAATTCCAACGGGTCCATTGTTAGGCCTATTATACCCGCTCGTCTTAAACCTCTTAAAAATGGACTGGGAAAACAGTTTTAATCAAATTTTAGGAGTTCATATACTTGATTAGGAGCATATCAACGCGATTATATTGCAAAATCTGAATTTTTGTACTTTTTACTCTGTTAAAATTCCAACGGGTCCATTGTAAGCCCTATTTAGACCCGCTCGTCTAAATCTTCTACAAAACGGACTGCGAAACAAGTTATAATCAAATTTTAGGAGTTCATATACTTGATTACGAGCATTTCAACATGATTATATTGCAAAAACTCAATTTATGTACTTTTTACTCAGTTAAAATTCCAACAGGTCAATTGTAAGGCCTATTTAGACACGCCCGTCCGAAACCTCTACAAAACAGACCGCGAAACAAGTTTTAATCAAATTCTAGGAGTTCATTTACTTGATTACGAGCATTTCAACATGATTATATTGCAAAAACTCAATTTTTGTACTTTTTACTTAGTTAAAATTCCAACAGGTATGGTTTATCTTTTATATTCTCTTCTCATCCATTTTTACTAACTCTCTGTTCTTTTCTTTTTTATGTTAACCGGTTGAGTTATGCATCTCTCCATATTATCTCCATCCTCCCCTTTTTATTTGGTTTTGTTACAGGTAAATTTCACCGGAATTTTCCAGTTCCGGTTTTTTTTTTCTTTCATTCTTTGCTTTTTTCATTAATTTTCTGTATTTCTCTAACCCTTTCTTTCCTTTTTTTCATGGGTTTCCTTTCACGATCGCTCTCGATGGCAAATCTCCGCCACCTCCACGACGACGACAAGAAACGATCTAAGTTTAGATCTATTTTTCAGACGGACCCCTTCACCGGATCCTCCCCCTTTATCTTAGCTTCGATTATATCAGAAGGGCTCTTCAGTTTCCTCGCAGCCTTGGATCTTGTTCTGTTTCCTCTCCTTTTCCTTATATATCTAACTTTGTTATCTGATTTAATTTATATATCCTTTTTCTATCTGTTTTGCAGAACCATCCTTCCACATGCATTTAGATCGGAGTACGTCATGAATTTTTTCTCCTCCGACGATGGGTCTAACCCTCCCTCATCGTCCCTGGATTATGTGTTTAAAACCTTTTGGTTTATTATGGCGGCCGCTCTCCACCGCTTCTATAAGGGTTTCCTTAGATTGCGAAGCGGTCTAGGGTTTCTTCTCCCCCTTCATTCATCTCCTTTTCTTTTGTTTTATCTTAATCTTTCCTTCCATTTTATTTTCATTTTTTTATCTTTAGTACCTTACAATCTTTTCTTGATTACCAGATCTGACTTCTTTTCACGTCCATCCGTCATAGGTATCTCCCTCCGTGAGGTCTGGTGGTGGATCTCATCGGCGTCTTTTCCTCAACGACGGCTAGGGTTATCTTTCCCTTTTTGTTTTATTTCATTTCTTTGGCACAATATTTTCTTAATTCTTTTATCATTTCCTTTTTTCCAGATAAACATTAAATTCCTCTTGAGAAGGTCTGCTATTTCTGCTATCAATGGACAGAATTCGATGTACGCTTTCTTCCTGATCCTTGTCTTCATATGCTTTTATCTCTTCTTTATTATCATGCTTTTCTACTGTCTGTATATGATCCTGTGATCTTACCATCCACATATGCTTGGGTTTGATTTACTATCATTAAATTGTTGGTCTCTGAATTTTGATTTGCTTTTATGTATCTTTGGTGCTTCTTATGCCATGGATCCAAACAACTTCAAACCTGTTGTTATGTCATATACACTGATAGACACCTCGATATTTAAATTTTACATTATCCTAATTCGATATCAAGCCCTTTCAGGCAATCAACTTCAAGCCCATCCTCTGGGATCCTCCATTATATACTACATTTGCTTTATACGATTTTCCCCTTTCATTTTCCTATACTATCCTTTACATGACCATCAATGTATGAATTGGAATTTAACAGTTTATAATGATGTCACATGGTCAACTACATATCATAATTTCACCACCTTTAATAATTACTGTATTCATACTCTTCTGTATTTGTTTTTACATTTCAAATATGTTCTGCACTGTTGCCAAGGGAGTATTATCATTAAATTTGACTTAGTTAAACCCCTCACTATCAAAAACTTGTTTTTTTCTCTCTCCATGATACACGTTGAAACTTTACATATTAAAAATATTATTTTAAGCTTTATCATTTTGATTTTAAACTTCTTTCAGTTCACTTTTATGCATACATATACTATGTTTCTTCCTAATGACAATCCTATATTAATTAACTTTTGGAATAATCTGAGATATACACAACTAAACCCAGTTTCTTCCAGTCTAGTCAAGCACTATCTCTCTCATATTCATTTTCATATGCTGAATTTACACTCTGTTCTTTCCATGTTTACTCTGTTCTTTTTGTCATTGTCATTTTCATGTCATTGCCATTTTTATTATGGTCAAGCTCTATCTACCTCTAATGTCATTGTCCTTTTCATGTTTACTCTGTTCTTTTTGTATTTCATGCACACTAAAATCTTTGTTTCTTGCATTCTTGCCATCTACCCCAATATTATACCTAACTATCCATCAAATTCAGAAATGTCCTCAATTATGTTTTTGTATGTTTATCACTTGCTCACATTGAATCTTAATTCTATCTCCTTGTCCTCTCTTTTCTTTTTTACTTATCGTTTTACCAAATATTATCATTTAACTCACTGCATGTATTTTCTTTTTGTCATTTTATCTGCTGCCTCTCATTATGTATCAACAATGGATGCTATGACACAAGTTACTAAGCAGCTGCTCAAGAAATACTGGAACTTCAATATTCCTCCTGGGTTAAGATTCATATTTACTTTATTCAAAATTCATAGCATTCCCCCCTATATTTTTTTGCTCTTTTGGTCTGTATTTATTTTCTTATCCCCGCTTCTTCATTCCCCTGGGCCTGTAATTATTTTTTCTTGTTCTTTCTCTTTTTTGCTCTCTTTTTATTTTTTTTATTATGCCCTTATCTTCATTATAGCTTATACTAATATTGCCATGAATGTTCTATATTCCTCACTAGATGTATGTGTTTCTATTAACGACCTTTACTCATTGAGACGCTCGCTAGACATCCCTTCCCACTACACCTTTTTAGGTGAAATCTCACAAGCCCACTTCTGGGATCCTGATCAAATCCTATTTAATAGGAGTCTTTCTTTTACATCTTATATTTATTTTTCAAACCTTTTAATAATCTTTAGTTCTACTTTTTCCAAAACAAACTCAAAATTAAGCCATATTCTATTTCCTCAGCTTTTATCAAAATCTATTAGCTATATTTTAATGTATTCTATTGCTCAAAGCTCTCTAAACTTTTATTTCACTTTTACCTTCCATTTAATTCGCCGGTATTCAATTATTTCCAAAAAATCAGCCTTACTTAAAAGTCAAACCCTATCATTTATATCCGAATTATTCTTCTTACGTTTTTATGTTATTTTAATTCCTCATAATCTTCCCTTTAATAATTTTTTAAATACAGTCAACGGTAACTTTATTCTTCCGTTTTTACGCTATTTACTACAATCAACCTTATTACTAAAACTATCCTCATCAAAATATACCTTTTATTATGCAACATTAATACCAATAATGAAAATAATTTTCAGCAGTTACATAATTTATTTTCCTTTATTTTTGCCATCAAAATTTATTCTCTGCTTTAAATACTTGATTATTAAAAGATTCCCTTATTTTACCAAAGCCACTCTGATCTTTCTCTTTTTAACCCTTCTTTACAGCCAATATTTCAATCAAATCTTCTTAATATTACCATTAAAGTTCTACAAAAAATTTTATAGATATTTAAGATACTGTCCTTTAATAACTTCTAAAGTTTCTTCCTTTTCAAGGTCTTCTATTTCATTTAAGGAAAGTACCTTAGATAATTTACTTTCTGATATTATTAGTTCCTATCTTTTACAATTGCTACTTATTCCTCTGAATCTTTCTCAATCCAATTTCCATATCTCATCACCCTTAGCTGTTTTCGTTTTCTTTATATACTTGCATCACAATTACACCAACCCACTACAACTCCTACCTCTCTCATCTTCCTCATACCCTCTAAATCTCTCAATGGCTTCATCCTCCTCCATCCCCCAACTCAACTCGATCAATCTCACCAATGAAGAATCAGAACTACTCTACACACCTGATTTTGACTTCATCAAGGAAGATCCCAAGCTCATTGTAATTGGTCGCTTTATATCGTCCAAGGCTCTAGACATTTATGTTGTTATCAACGCTTTCGAAGGCATCTGGAAACCTAATGAAGTTGTATCCATCTCGGTGATACAAGATAACTTCCTCAAAATCAAGTTCAAGGAAATCAAGAACTGCTATGAGATTATCAACCGTGGACCTTGGCTGTACAAGGATGAATGGCTAGCAGTCACAGAATATGACCCATCCAAATCCTTAAACGACTACAACTTCAACACCATGAGAATCTGGATCCGAATTTTCTCCCTCCCCGACTCACTTTTTGCTGATGCTGACCGATCCCATCTGGTGGGACATGCTCTAGGATCAATGGTTGGTCAAGTTCTCCGAATGGATACCCGCCAAATCGATGGGAATATGAATGAATTCCTTCGAGTTGAAATTCTGCTCAACATTACAAGACCTGTCACCCGATTTGTGTTTATTGGATCTGGTGAAAACAAAATTATGTGCCGTCTTCAGTATGAAAGGCTCCCGACTCTATGTCCTGGTTGTGGTATTATCAGCCACACCCTAGAAAACTGTCCTATCCGTTCTTCTCTCGATCCCACCAAGTTACAGTACGGAGAATGGCTCCGCTACCTTCCACCTAGACGTCGCCCAGCTGGTATCCGGGGACGTATCCGCAATGTGGAACCAAATCTGATTCCAAACATCCCTCCAGTTAATGGTAACTTTATATTAACATTTACAATAACCTCTTTTTTTACTTGTTTTCTCATTCCTCTTTTTCTATCAATTTACCTAACTACTGCTTTTATCGTAGCAGCTCCGGCCAATCCTACAGCTCCCCTTAACGAACAGAACAATTTGGGTAAATTCATTTACTCCCTCTTCATCCCTTACACAAACAATTATAAGTTTCTAATCACAATTATTCTCCGCTGCATAGGCTCTCTAAATGAAGGCGATACAGCCTCATTTACGGAACAAGCAACCGAAGATGCCCAAAACGTCGACACGACCATGGATGATGGCCCTAATTCTGTGAAAGATCCCCCTGCTGCTGATTTGAAGCAAAAAGCTCCTCTTGAGCCCCAACCCCTGAACACCATCTATCCCATTCCGGAAGATGGTTCTGATGAGGATTGGGACACTACGGATGATTATGGTGTCCCTAGCCCTACTGCCGAGCAGATTAAAAAGTTTGACTCTGAATCGAGTAAGCCTTCTAAACCCACTGATACAATATTCAATGACTTTAATCAGTGGTTACTTAAAACTTACCCGAATGATGCAGCCCCTGCACCTGTTCCTGTACCAGCACCAACACCTGCACCTGCTCCAACCCAAACAAACCGAGGCATGAAACGCCGCTCCCCAATACAAGTATCGCTCCCGCCGAAAAAATCCAAACAGTCAGGATCTACTCCAAAAGCTGGGATGAGCAGCTCTAAAAACTCTCCGGCGGCGGCTGATTCCCAGCCCCGCCGAGCAAAATGAGGATCCTATGCTGGAACTGTCAGGGTCTTGGACAAGCCCCGACGGTTCAACATTTCCGGTCCTATGTCCAACGAACCAACCCCGATATCATTTTCTTATGCGAGACTAAATTAAATAATGCGGAATGTAACCGCTTATGTCTTTCATTAGGTATGTTAGACATTATTTCTATTTCCCCTACGGAAGGGTGTTCCGGAATTTCCTTATTTGCTGCAAACAACATTAATATAAGTTTAATTTCCTATTCGTCGTGTTACATTCATATTCAAATTACAAAGAATAACTCCACAATGTTTTCACTGGTATGCATGGTTTTCCGGAAACTAGCCAAAAATATAAAACATGGGAGCTAATTAATTCTTTATACCCTTCTACTAAAGATAACCCTTGGCTTCTCGGTGGAGATTTCAATGAAATTTTAACGGATTCGGAAAAACAAGGGGCCCCCCGTAGAGCTCGATCCCAAATTAAAAACTTTCGCAATTGTTTAACTCGAAACAACCTCTTTGATTGTAAGCCAACTTCGAGTTGGTTCACATGGAAAAAAGTGGGACCCTTAACCCCGGTAATACACGAAAGACTAGACCGTTTTATCGCTAATTCCGCATGGCAAGATCTCTTCCCTTCTCATCGAATCACCACAGAATATGTTGCTAAATCTGATCATTGTTTCCTTCTCCTCGAATTAGATACTACGTCTACTACACCCAAAATACAACCTCCCAAGAATTTCAGATTCGAAAGTTGCTGGGCTAATAATAAAGATAATATCCAAACAATCAAAAGGGCATGGGCCGATACCCCCGGAACAGCCATAAACAAAATTGAAGCGGTAGGTACTTATCTAGAAGAATGACAAAACCAACAACGTTTTAAATCAACCGGACGAATTAAGTTTCTCACTAAATAAATAAATAAATTACTATGCCGTCCCTTAACAGCCACAAATGAACAAGTTTACTTAAATTATAGAACTGAATTAAATAAACTTTTAACAGAGCAAGAAGTTTATTGGGCTCAAAGATCCCGAACTCTTTGGCTCTCCCAAGGGGACAAAAACACCAAGTTCTTCCATGCTCGAGCTTCCAATAGGAACAAGAAAAATTCAATCATAGGCCTTTACGATGCCAATTCCAATTGGCGCACTTCTGAATCGGACATTATGAATATCGCTTCTGATTATTTCCAAAACTTGTTCACAACATCTAGACCCCAAATCTCGAACATCATTCTTGACAAAATTCACCCTTCCATCAATTCTTCAATGAATGAAAACCTTCTAAAGGCGTTCACTAGAGAGGAAATTCTTCATGCTTTTAAAGATATTGACCCTAGGAAAGCTCCTGGTTCTGATGGTCTACCCAGTAGCTTCTTTAGACAACACTGGGATACAGTGGGAGACGATGTTATTAACCTTTGTATTAACCTATTAAACGGCAACGCTAATATGGCCTCAGTAAACAAAACAATATTGGTACTAATACCTAAAGTACAGGACCCAACCTCCATGAAACAACTTAGACCAATTAGCCTCTGCACTGTACTCTATAAAATTGTTGCCAAAACAATAGTTAACAGAATGAAACAGGCTATACCTCTATGCATTAGTCCTAATCAAGCAGCCTTTGTCCAGGGACGCAACATATCTGACAACATCCTTGTTGCTCATGAAATTATCCACAATATTAACTCAGGAGCTACTAAATCCTCTCAAGGAGCTGCTCTCAAGCTAGACATGGAAAAAGCTTTCGATAGAGTAGGATGGTCTTTTCTCGCAAATGTAATGGAACGTATGGGCTTTGCATCCGAATGGATCGAGCTTATAATGTGTTGTATTACTACAGTCTCTTTTTCAGTTAAAATTAATAATTCGTTTTCACCCACCTTTCATCCTCAACGTGGTCTTCGCCAGGGGGATCCTCTATCCCCTTTCCTCTTTCTCTTCTGTACTCAAGGCCTCTCAGCTTTCTTAGCTGCTGCTCAACAAACTAAAATACTTCCATGACTAGGCGCTAGTAAACATGGGCCCAAAGTCAACCACCTTCTTTTTGCTGATGATTGTATGGTATTTATAAATACTAATCGGTCTGAAGCGTCCCTTCTGAAAAATGCTCTTCAAACATATGCTAATGCATCCGGTCAAGCAGTTAATTTTGAGAAGTCAACAATTTTCTATAATCCGCGTACACCATCTGCAACAAGAAATGCAATTAACAGCCTTTTACAAGTACGCGAGGTTACTAACCCTAGAGTATACCTAGGCATCCCGCTCCTAATTGGGAAAAATAAAACTGAATCTTTCGGTTTTGTACGTGATAAAGTACATGATCGTCTCTCTAGTTGGGACAAACATCTTCTATCCTTTAGTGGCCGAGAGATTTTCATCAAAGCTGTCTTACAATCTCTCCCACAATATGTTATGTCTTGCTATCTTCTACCACAAAATATCATCGACGACATGACTACATCAATCTGTCAATACTGGTGGACTGGTAAATCCAACAAAAAAGGTTGGCATATGTTACCTTGGAATCGTATATGCTTACCTAAATCTGCTGGCGGCATGGGTTTTAAGGATTTACACGACTTTAACATTGCTCTCTTGGGCAAGCAAATTTGGAAACTCATCTGTGAACCAGATTCCTTATTAGGAAAAATATACCGGTCTAAATACTTTCCTTCCGGCAACATTTTGGATGCACCAAAACCCAACAGGGGCTCCTTCGCTTGGCAAGGTATATATAACGCTCTTCAGCGTCTTTTCCCTGGCTTTCTTCACCGCCCTGGCATAAACAGTAATATTAGAATACACAAAGATATATGGGGAGGGTCTTCCCCGATTGAGCTTACTGGGGATTACGAAATCTCCGATGAATTTCACATTCGATGTCGTGATTTTATGATACGCAACCAAACTGCCTGGGATACGGTTAAGATAAACAATTATTTCAATCCAATTGATGTCGATGCCATTCTCCGTATCCCCATCATAAATGATCAACGTGACTCAATACTCTGGTCTCCCAACGACTCGGGTATTTACTCAGTCCGTTCTGGATATATTTTCTTACAACGTTCAATAACCCAACCTTCGCCACCAACTCGCTTTTGGAAGTTTTTATCCAAAATCAAAGCTTTACCCAAAGTTAAAACTTTTGGCTGGCGTATGGCTTCTGATGCTCTACCAGTTGGATCTAAAATGCAAGCCTTTTCCCCTAGCTCGGGGCCTTGCTCTATCTGTGGTAGCCACTCGGAATCGATCCTACATGCGCTTCGTGACTGCCCTGGGGCATCTGAAGCTCTCCAAATTAGTGGTATCCCTATCTCTCTCTATAAGAGTTTAGCTCTTACGCCCATGCATTGGTTAGAGGAAGCTGCCTCTACAATTTCCTCTGATAAATTCGGTCTCTTCCTTACTATTTTATGGAATATATGGAACAGACGAAATGATTGGGTTCACAACCACCATCTACAACCTCCATGGCTAATTGTTGTTAATTCAATTAGCTTACATGACGAATTTTGTAAATCTTTAAATTCGATTGACCCAGCTCCATCTACATTTTCTAATCCTTCCTGAACACTTCCTCCACCTATTCATATCAAAATAAATGTGGACGGAGCCTTTAACCCATCAACTCGTGCAGCAGCTGTCGGCGTTGTTGCTCGTGATTCTGCAGGAGTAGTCGTGGGTGGTCTTGCTTTCCCTCTTGGTAGCTGTTAGGACGCTATCACCAGTGAAGGGGAAAGCATCCTAGCTGGTCTCACCTTTGCCCGATCTCAAGGTTGGACTCGTGTCTTGATCGAAACTGACTGCGCTTCTCTCGCGAATAGGATCAACAATCCTGCTCAGGACCTCTCTACTATGGGACCAACTATTCTCCAGATACAAGCTGCTCTTCACGACTTCGACTTTATTTCTATTTCTTTTGTACATCGTGAGGCAAATATTATAGCCCATACTTTGGCTACCTTTTCGTTGAATTCTATGACTTCTACGTCATTTAATTCGGATGTCCCACATTGTATACAACATTTTGTAACACATCATTATTGATTAATAATATTTGGGCACTCTTTTCCCCTTTTTAGGGTCCTCTAGCTCTGCTTGAAGGACAGTACTAGGGGTTTTTAATGAGGCCTTTTCTTCAAAAAAAAAATTCCAACAGGTCCATTCTAAGGCCTATTTAGACACGCTCGTCCGAAACCTCTACAAAACGGACCCCGAAACAAGTTTTAATCAAATCTTAGGAGCTCATATACTTGATTGCAAGCATTTCAAGACGATTATATTGCAAAAACTCAATTTCTATACTTTTTACTCAGTTAAAATTCAAACGGGTCCATTGTTAGGCCTATTTAGACACGCTCGTCCAAAACCTCTACAAAACAGACCCTGAAACAAGTTTTAATCAAATCTTAGGAGTTCATATACTTGATTACGAGCATTTCAACATGATTATATTGCAAAAACTCAATTTACGTACTTTTTACTCCATTAAAATTCCAACGGGTCCATTGTAATACCTATTTAGACACGCTCGTCCGAAACCTCTACAAAACGGACCACAAAAACAAGTTTTAATCAAAATTTTAGAGTTCATATACTTGATTACGAGCATTTCAAAACGATTATATTGCAAAAACTCAATTTCTGTACTTTTTACTAAGTTAAAATTAAACTGGGTCCATTGTAATGCCTATTAGACCCTCTCGTCGAAAATCTCTACAAAACAGACCGCAAAAAATAGTTTAATCAAATTTTGGAGTTCATATATTTGATTACGAGCATTTCAACACGATTATATTGCAAAAAAATCAATTTATGTACTTTTTACTCGGTTAATATTCCAATGGGTCTATTGTAAGGCCTATTAGATCCGCTCGTTCGAAACCTCTACAAAACGGTCCGCGAAACAAGTTTTAATCAAATTTTAAGAGTTCATATACTTGATTACGAGCATTTCAACCCGATTATATTGCAAAAACTCAATTTCTGTACTTTTTACTCAGTTAAAATTCCCACGGGTCCATTGTAAGGCCTATTTAGACCCGCTCGTCCAAAACTTCTACAAAACAGACCGCGAAACAAGTTTTAATAAAATTTTAGGAGTTCATATACTTGATAACGAGCATTTCAACACGATTATATTGTAAAAACTCAGTTTCTATACTTTTTACTCTGTTAAAATTCCAACGGGTCCATTGTAATGTCTATTTAGACATGCTCGTCCGAAACCTCTTCAAAACGGACCACGAAACAAGTATTAATCAAATTGTAGGAGTTCATATACTTGATTACGAGCATTCCAACACGATTATATTGCAAAAACTCAATTTTTGTGCTTTTTACTTAATGAAAATTCTAGCGGGTCCATTGTAAGGACTATTGTAGACACGCTCGTCCGAAACCTATACAAAACGGATTGCGAAACAAAGTTTAACCAAATATTAGGAGTTCATATACTTGATTACGAGCATTTCAACACGATTATATTGCAAAAATTCAATTTATGTACTTTTTACTCAGTTAAAATTCCAACGGGTCCATTGTAAGGATTATTTAGACTCGCTCGTCCGAAACCTACTACAAACGAACCGCAAAACATGTTTTAATCAATTATTAAGAGTTCATATAATTGATTACGAGCATTTAAAAATGATTATATTGGAAAACCTCAATTTCTATACTTTTTACTCAGATAAAATTCCAACGAGTCCATTGTAAGGCCTATTTAACCCGCTCGTCCGAAACCTCTACAAAACGAACAGCGAAACAAGTTTTAATCAAATATTAGGATTTCATATACTCTCTTACTAGCATTTCAACACGATTATATTGCCAAAACTCAATTTCTGTACTTTTGACTCGTTTAAAATTCCAACGGGTCCATTGTATGGCTTATTTAGACTCGCTCGTCCAAAACTTCTACAAAACGGACCGCGAAACAAGTTTTAATCAAACCTTAGGAGTTCATATACTTGATTACGAGCATTTCAACACGATTACATTGCAAAAACTCAATTTATGTACTTTTTACTCAGTTAAAATTCCAATGGGTCCTTTGTAATGCCAATTTAGACCCGCTTGTCCAAAACTTCTACAAAACAGACCGCGAAACAAGTTTTAATAAAGTTTTAGGAGTTCATATACTTGATAACGAGCATTTCAACACGATTATATGGTAAAAACTCAGTTTCTATACTTTTTACTCTGTTAAAATTCCAACGGGTCCATTGTAATGTCTATTTAGACATGCTCGTCCGAAACCTCTACAAAACGAACCACGAAACAAGTTTTAATCAAATTGTAGGAGTTCATATACTTGATTACGAGCATTCCAACACGATTATATTGCAAAAACTCAATTTTTGTGCTTTTTACTTAATTAAAATTCTAGCGGGTCCATTGTAAGGCCTATTTAGACACGGTCGTCCGAAACCTCTACAAAACGGATTGCGAAACAAAGTTTAACCAAATATTTGGAGTTCATATACTTGATTACGAGCATTTCGACACGATTATATTGCAAAAATTCAATTTATGTACTTTTTACTCAGTTAAAATTCCAACGGGTCCATTGTAAGGCCGATTTAGACTCGCTCGTCCGAAACCTACAACAAACGAACCGCAAAACATTTTTTAATCAATTTTTAAGAGTTCATATACTTGATTACGAGCATTTAAAAATGATTATATTGCAAAACCTCAATTTCTATACTTTTTACTCAGTTAAAATTCCAACGAGTCCATTGTAAGGCCTATTTAACCCGCTCGTCCGATACCTCTACAAAACGAACAGCGAAACAAGTTTTAATCAAGTTTTAGGAGTTCATATACTCTCTTACTAGCATTTCAACACGATTATATTGCCAAAACTCAATTTATGTACTTTTGACTCATTTAAAATTCCAACGGGTCCATTGTATGGCGTATTTAGACCCGCTCGTCCAAAACTTCTACAAAAAGAACCGCGAAACAAGTTATAATCAATCCTTAGGAATTCATATACTTGATTACGAGCATTTCAACACGATTATATTGCAAAAACTCAATTTCTGTACTTTTTACTCAGTTAAAGTTCCAATGGGTCCTTTGTAATGCCAATTTAGACCGGCAAGTCCAAAATCTCAACAAAACGGACCGCAAAACAAGTTTTATTCAAATATTTGGTGTTCATACACTTGATTACAAGCATTTCAACACGATTATATAGCAAAAACTCAATTTATGTACTTTTTACACAGTTAAAATTCCAATGGGTCCATTGTAAGGCCTATTAGACCCGCTCTTCCGAAACCTCAACAAAACGGCTCGCGAAACAAGTTTTAACCAAATTGTAGGAGTTCATATACTTGATTACGAGCATTTCAATACGATTATATTGCAAAAACTCAATTTCTGTCTTTTTTACTCAGTTAAAATTCCAAAGGTTCCATTATAAGGGCAATTTAGACCCGCTCGTCCAAAACTTCTACAAAACGGACCGCGAAACAAGTTTAATCAAATTGTAGGAGTTCATATAATTGATTATGAGCATTTCAACACGATTATATTGCAAAAACTGAATTTCTATACTTTTTACTCGTTTAAAATTCCAACGGGTCCATTGTAAGGCCTATTTAGACACGCTCGTCCGAAACCTCTACAAAACGGACCGCGAAACAAGTTTTAATCAAAACTTAGGAGTTCATATACTTAATTACGAGCATTTCAACACGATTATATTGCAAAAACTCAATTTTTGTACTTTTTACTCAGTTAAAATTCCAACGGGTCCATTGTAAGGCCTATTTAGACCCGCTCGTCCGAAACGTCTACAAAATGGACCGTGAAACAAGTTTTAATCAAATATTATGTATTTCATATACTTGATTACGAGCATTTCAACACGATTATATTGTAAAAACTCAATTTCTGGACTTTTTACTCAGTTAAAATTCCAACGGGTTCATTGTAAGGCCTATTTAGACACGCTCGTCCGAAACCTCCACAAAATGGACCGCAAAACAAGTTTTAATCAAAGTTTAGGAGTTCATATAATTGATTACGAGCATTTCAATACGTTTATATTGCAAAAACTCAATTTTCTGTACTTTTTACTCAGTTAAAATTCCAAAGGTTCCATTATAAGATCTATTTAGACCCGCTCATCCAAAACTTCTACAAAACGGACCACGAAACAAGTTTTAAAAAACTTTAGGAGTTCATGTAATTGATTACGAGCATTTCAACACGATTATATTGCAAAAACTGGATTTCTGTACTTTTTACTCGTTTAAAATTCCAACGGGTCCATTGTAAGGCCTATTTAGATACGCTCGTCCGAAACCTCTACAAAACGGACCGCGAAACAAGTTTTAATCAAACTTTACGAGTTCATATAATTGATTACGAGCATTTCAACACGATTATATTGCAAAAACTCATTTTTTTACTTTTTACTCGTTTAAAATTCCAACTGGTCCATTGTAAGGCCTATTTAGACACGCTCGTCCGAAACCTCTACAAAACGGACTGCGAAGCAAGTTTTAATCAAATTTTAGGAGTTCATATACTTGATTACAAGCATTTCAACAAGATTATATTGCAAAAACTCAATTTCTGTACTTTTTACTTAGTTAAAATTCAACCGGGTCCATTGTAATGCCTATTTTGACCCACTCGTCCAAAATCTCTACAAAACGGACCGCAAAAACAAGTTTTAATCAAAACTAGGAGTTCATACACTTGATTGCGAGCATTTCAACTTGATTACATTGCAAAAACTCAATTTATGTACTTTTTACTCAGTTAAAATCCCAATGGGTCCATTGTAAGGCATATTAGACCTGCTCGTCCGAAACCTCTACAAAACGGTCCGCGAAACAAGTTTTAATCAAACTGTAGAAATTCATATACTTGATTACGAGCATTTCAACACGATTATATTATAAAAACTCAATCTATGTACATTTTACTCAGTTAAAATTCCTACGGGTCCATTGTAAGGCCTATTTAGACTCGCTCGTCCAAAACTTTTACAAAACGGACCGCGAAACAAGTTTTAATCAAATTGTAGGAGTTCATATACTTGATTACGATCATTTCAACACGATTATATTGTAAAAACTCAATTTCTATACTTTTTACTCAGTTAAAATTCCAACGGGTCCATTGTAAGGCCTATTAGACCCGCTCGTCCGAAACCTCTACAAAACGGTTCGCGAAACAAGTTTTAATCAAATTGTAGGAGTTCATATACTTGATTACGAGCATTCCAACACAATTATATTGCAAAAACTCAATTTTTGTACTTTTTACTTAATTAAAATTCCAACGGGGCCAATGTAAGGCCTATTTAGACACGCTCGTCTCAAACCTCTAAAAAACGGATTGCGAAACAAGTTTTAACCAAATTTTAGGAGTTCATATACTTGATTACGAGCATTTCAACGCGATTATATTGCAAAAACTCAATTTTCGTACTTTTCACTCAGTTAAAATTCCAACGAGTCCATTGTAATGCCAATTTAGACCCGCTCGTCCAAAATCTCAAGAAAACGGACAGCAAAACAAATTTTACTCAAATTTTCGGAGTTCATTACGAGCATTTCAACACGATTATATTGCAAAAACTCAATTTCTGTACTTTTTACTCAGTTTAAATTCCAACGGGTCCATTGTAAGGCCTATTTAGACACGCTCGTCCGAAACCTCTACAAAACAGACTGTGAAACAAGTTTTAATCAAATTGTAGGAGTTCATATAGTTGATTACGAGCATTTCAATACGATTATATTGCAAAACTCAATTTTCTGTACTTTTTACTCAGTTAAAATTCCAAAGGTTCCATTATAAGGGCAATTTAGACCCGCTCATCCAAAACTTCTACAAAACGGACCGCGAAATAAGTTTTAATCAAATTGTAGGAGTTCATATAATTGATTACGAGCATTTCAACACGATTATATTGCAAAAACTGAATTTTTGTACTTTTTACTCGTTTAAAATTCCAACGGGTCCATTGTAAGGCCTATTTAGACACGCTCGTCCGAAACCTCTACAAAACGGACCGCGAAACAAGTTTTAATCAAACTTTAGGAGTTCATATACTTGATTACGAGCATTTCAACACTATTATATTGCAAAAACTCAATTTATGTACTTTTTACTCAGTTAAAATTCCAATGGGTCCTTTGTAATGCCAATTTCGACCCGCTCGTCCAAAATCTCAACAAAACGGACCGCAAAACAAGTTTTATTCAAATATTTGGAGTTCATAAACTTGATTACAAGCATTTCAACACGATTATATAGCAAAAACTCAATTTATGTACTTTTTACACAGTTAAAATTCCAATGGGTCCATTGTAAGGCCTATTAGACCCGCTCGTCCGAAACCTTTACAAAACGGTTCGCGAAACAAGTTTTAATCAAATTGTAGGAGTTCATATACTTGATTACGAGCATTTCAATACGATTATATTGAAAAAACTCAATTTTTGTACTCTTTACTCAGTTAAAATTCCAACGGTTCCATTATAAGGCCTATTTAGACCCGCTCGTTCAAAACTTCTACAAAACGAACCACGAAATAAGTTTTAATCAAATTTTAGGAGTTCATATACTTGATTACGAGCATTTCAACACGATTATATTGCAAAAACTCAATTTTTGTACTTTTTACTCAATTAAAATTCCAACGGGTCCATTGTGATGCCAATTTAGACCCGCTCGTCCAAAATCTCAACAAAACGGACCGCAAAACAAGTTTTAATCAAACCTTATGAGTTCATATACTTGATTACAAGCATTTCAACACGATTATATTGCGAAAACTTAATTTCTATACTTTTTACTCAGTTAAAATTCCAACGGGTACATTGTAAGGCCTATTTAGACATGCTCGTCTGAAACCTCTAGAAAACAGACCGTGAAACAAGTTTTAATCAAATTATAGGAGTTCATATACTTGATTACGAGCATTTCAATATGATTATATTGCAAAAACTCAATTTTCTGTACTTTTTACTTAGTTAAAATTCCTAAGGTTCCTTTATAAGGGCAATTTAGACCCGCTCGTCCAAAACTTCTACAAAACGAACCGCGAAACAAGTTTTCATCAAATTTTAGGAGTTCATACAATTGATTACGAGCATTTCAACATGATTATATTGCAAACACTGAATTTCTGTACTTTTTACTCGTTTAAAATTCCAACGGGTCCATTGTAAGGCCTATTTAGACACGCTCGTCCGAAACCTCTACAAAACGGACTGCGAAACAAGTTTTAATCAAACCTTAGGAGTTCATATACTTAATTACGAGCATTTCAACACGATCATATTGCAAAAACTCAATTTTTGTACTTTTTACTCAGTTAAAATTCCAACGGGTCCATTGTAAGGCCTATTTAGACCCGCTCGTCCGAAACGTCTACAAAATGGACCGTGAAACGAGTTTTAATCAAATTTTATGGATTTCATATACTTGATTACGAGCATTTCAACACGATTATATTGTAAAAACTCAATTTCTGGACTTTTTACTCAGTTAAAATTCCAACGGGTTCATTGTAAGGCCTATTTAGACACGCTCGTCCGAAACCTCCACAAAATGGACCTCGAAACAAGTTTTGATCAAACTTTAGGAGTTCATATAATTGATTACGAGCATTTCAATACGATTATATTGCAAAAACTCAATTTTCTGTACTTTTTACTCAGTTAAAATTCCAAAGGTTCCATTATAAGATCTATTTAGACCAACTCGTCCAAAACTTTACAAAACGGACCACGAAACAAGTTTTAATAAAACTTTAGGAGTTCATATAATTGATTACGAGCATTTCAACACGATTATATTGCAAAAACTCAATTTCTGTACTTTTTACTCAGTTAAAATTCCAATTGGTCCTTTATAATGCCAATTTAGACCCGCTCGTCCAAAATCTCAACAAAACGGACCGCAAAACAAGTTTTATTCAAATATTTGGAGTTCATACACTTGATTACAAGCATTTCAACATGATTATATAGCAAAAACTCATCTATGTACTTTTTACTCAGTTAAAATTCCAATGGGTCCATTGTAAGGCCTATTAGACCCACTCGTCCGAAACCTCTACAAAACGGTTCGCGAAACAAGTTTTAATCAAATTGTTGGAGTTCATATACTTGATTACGAGCATTTCAATACGATTATATTGTATAAACTCAATTTCTGTCTTTTTTACTCAGTTAAAATTCCAACGGTTCCATTACAAGGCCTATTTAGCCCGCTCGTTCAAAACTTCTACAAAACGGACCACGAAACAAGTTTTAATCAAATTTTAGAAGTTCATATACTTGATTACGAGAATTTCAACACAATTATATTGCAAAAACTCATTTTTTGTACTTTTTACTCAATTAAAATTCCAACGGGTCCATTGTAATGCCAATTTAGACCCGCTCGTCCAAAATCTCAACAAAATGGACCGCAAAACAAGTTTTAATCAAAATCTAGGAGTTCATATACTTGATTACAAGCATTTCAACATGATTATATTGCGAAAAATCAATTTCTGTACTTTTTACTCAATTAAAATTCCAACGGATCCATTGTAAGGCCTATTTAGACACGCTCGTCTGAAACCTCTACAAAATAGACCGTGAAACAAGTTTTAATCAAATTGTAGGAGTTCATATACTTTATTACGAGCTTTTCAATACGATTATATTGCAAAAACACAATTTTCTGTACTTTTTACTCAGTTAAAATTCCTAAGGTTCCATTATAAGGGTAATTTAGACCCGCTCGTCCAAAACTTCTACGAAACGGACCGCGAAACAAGTTTTAATCAAATTTTAGGAGTTCATATAATTTATTACGAGCATTTCAACACGATTATATTGCAAAAACTGAATTTCTGTACTTTTTACTCGTTTAAAATTCCAACGGGTCCATTGTAAGGCCTATTTAGACACGCTCGTCCGAAACCTCTACAAAACGGACCGCGAAACAAGTTTTAATCAAACTCTAGGAGTTCATATACTTAATTACGAGCATTTCAACACGATTATATTGCAAAAACTCAATTTTTGTACTTTTTACTCAGTTAAAATTCCAACGGGTCAATGGTAAGGCCTATTTAGACCCGCTCGTCCGAAACGTCTACAAAATGGACCGTGAAAAAAGTTTTAATCAAATCTTATGGATTTCATATACTTGATTACGAGCATTTCAACACGATTATATTGTAAAAACTCAATTTCTGGACTTTTTACTCAGTTAAAATTCCAACGGGTTCATTGTAAGGCCTATTTAGACACGCTCGTCCGAAACCTCCACAAAATGGACCGCGAAACAAGTTTTAACCAAACTTTAGGAGTTCATATAATTGATTATGAGCATTTCAATACGATTATTTTGCACAAACTCAATTTTCTGTACTTTTTACTCAGTTAAAATTCCAAAGGTTCCATTATAAGATCTATTTAGACCCGCTCGTCCAAAACTTCTACAAAACGGACCAAGAAACAAGTTTTAATAAAACTTTAGGAGTTCATATAATTGATTACGAGCATTTCAACATGATTATATTGCAAAAACTGGATTTCTGTACTTTTTACTCGTTTAAAATTCCAACGGGTCCATTGTAAGGCCTATTTAGATACGCTCGTCCGAAACCTCTACAAAACGGACCGCGAAACAAGTTTTAATCAAACTTTACGATTTCATATAATTGATTACGAGCATTTCAACACGATTATATTGCAAAAACTGAATTTTATACTTTTTACTCGTTTAAAATTCCAACGGGTCCATTGTAAGGCCTATTTAGACACGCTCGTCCGAAACCTCTACAAAACGGACCGCGAAACAAGTTTTAATCAAACTGTAGGAGTTCATATAATTGATTACGAGCATTTCAACACGATTATATTGCAAAAACTCAATTTTTGTACTTTTTACTCGTTTAAAATTCCAAATGGTCCATTGTAAGGCCTATTTAGACACGCTCGTCCGAAACCTCTACTAAACGGACCGCAAAACAAGTTTTAATCAAATTTTAGGAGTTCATATATTTGATTACGAGCATTTCAACAAGATTATATTGCAAAAACTCAATTTCTGTACTTTTTACTTATTTAAAATTCAACCGGGTCCATTGTAATACCTATTTAGACCCTCTCGTCCAAAATCTCTACAAAACGGACCGCAAAAACAAGTTTTAATCAAAATTTGGAGTTCATACACTTGATTACGAGCATTTCAACATGATTATATTGCAAAAACTCAATTTATGTACTTTTTACTCAGTTAAAATTCCAATGGGTCCATTGTAAGGCATATTAGACCCGCTCGTCCGAAACCTCTACAAAACGGTCCGCTAAACAAGTTTTAATCAAATTGTGGGAATTCATAGACTTGATTACGAGCATTTCAACACGATTATATTGCAAAAACTCAATTTCTGTACATTTTACTCAGTTAAAATTCCCACGGGTCCATTGTAAGGCCTATTTAGACTCGCTCGTCCAAAACTTTTACAAAACGGACCGCGAAACAAGTTTTAATCAAATTGTAGGAGTTCATATACTTGATTACGATCATTTCAACACGATTATATTGTAAAAACTCAATTTCTATACTTTTTACTCTGTTAAAATTCCAACGGGTCCATTGTAATGCCTATTTAGAGACGCTCGTCCGAAACCTCTACAAAGCGGACCGCGAAACAAGTTTTAATCAAATTGTAGGAGTTCATATACTTGATTACGAGCATTCCAACACGATTATATTGCAAAAACTCAATTTTTGTACTTTTTACTTAATTAAAATTCCAACGGGTCCATTGTAAGGCCTATTTAGACACGCTCGTCTGAAACCTCTACAAAACGGATTGCGAAACAAGTTTTAACCAAATTTTAGGAGTTCATATACTTGATTACGAGCATTTCAACGCGATTATTTTGCAAAAACTCAATTTTTGTACTTTTCACTCAGTTAAAATTCCAACGTGTCCATTGTAATGCCAATTTAGACCCGCTCGTCCAAAATCTCAACAAAACGAACCGCAAAACAAGTTTTACTCAAATTTTAGGAGTTCATATACTTCATTACGAGGATTTCAACATGATTATATTGCAAAAACTCAATTTCTGTAATTTTTACTCAGTTAAAATTCCAACGGGTCCATTGTAAGGCCTATTTAGACACGCTCGTCCGAAACCTCTACAAAACAGACCGTGAAACAAGTTTTAATCAAATTGTAGGAGTTCATATACTTGATTACGAGCATTTCAATACGATTATATTGCAAAAACTCAATTTTCTGTACTTTTTACTCAGTTAAAATTCCAAAGGTTCCATTATAAGAGCAATTTAGACCCGCTCGTCCAAAACTTCTACAAAACGGACCGCGAAATAAGTTTTAATCAAATTGTAGGAGTTCATATAATTGATTACGAGCATTTCAACACGATTATATTGCAAAAACTGAATTTCTGTACTTTTTACTCGTTTAAAATTCCAACGGGTGCATTTTAAGGCCTATTTAGACACGCTCGTCCGAAACCTCTACAAAACGGACCGCGAAACAAGTTTTAATCAAACTTTACGAGTTCATATAATTGATTACGAGCATTTCAACACGATTATATTGCAAAAACTCAATTTTTGTACTTTTTACTCGTTTAAAATTCCAACTGGTCCATTGTAAGGCCTATTTAGACACGCTCGTCCGAAACCTCTACAAAACGGACCGCGAAACAAGTTTTAATCAAATTTTAGGAGTTCATATACTTGATTACGAGCATTTCAACAAGATTATATTGCATAAACTGAATTTTTGTACTTTTTACTTAATTAAAATTTCAACGGGTCCATTGTAAGGCCTATTTAGACACGCTCGTCTGAAACCTCTACAAAACGGATTGCGAAACAAGTTTTAATCAAATTTTAGGAGTTCATATACTTGATTACGAGCATTTCAACGCGATTATATTGCAAAAACTCAATTTTTGTACTTTTCACCCAGTTAAAATTCCAACGGGTCCATTGTAATGCCAATTTAGACCCGCTCGTCCAAAATCTCAACAAAACGGGCCGCAAAACAAGTTTTACTCAAATTTTAGGAGTTCATATACTTCATTACGAGCATTTCAACACGATTATATTGCAAAAACTCAATTTTTGTACTTTTTACTCAGTTAAAATTCCAACGGGTCCATTGTAATGCCTATTTAGACCTGCTCGTACGAAATCTCTACAAAACGGACCGCGAAACAAGTTTTAATCAAACGGTAGGAGTTCATATACTTGATTACGAGCATTTCAACACGATTATATTGCAAAAACTCAATTTTTGTACTTTTTACTCAGTTAAAATTCCAACGGGTCCATTGTAAGGCCTATTTAGACCCGCTTGTCCGAAACGTCTACAAAACGTACCGTGAAACAAGTTTTAATTAAATTCTATGGATTTCATATACTTGATTACGAGCATTTCAACACGATTATATTGTAAAAACTCAATTTCTGGACTTTTTACTCAGTTAAAATTCCAACGGGTTCATTGTAAGGCCTATTTAGACACGCTCGTCCGAAACCTCCACAAAACGGACTGCGAAACAAGTTTTAACAAATTCTAGGAGTTCATATACTTGATTACGAGCATTTCAACATGATTATGGTATCGAATCTTTTTCTTCCAAAACAAGGACATGACGTTCTTATAAAAAACCATTCTAATTTCGATAGATAATTTTACCTATTCACAAATATACCCTTCTCTACAAATAATTTCTACATACTTAAATCTCTCAAATTTAATCTCTTCCACAAATGAAAGTTTTATCTTTTTCCATTACATACTTCAAAATTTAATCCTCCCACTTTTAATTGTGTTCACCCCTTTTCTACAAATAACTAAATATTTATGGTTTCTACCATATTTACTTAACTTAAACATAACTCAAATTTCCCCTTTTCCCATTTGCCGCAAAATCAAAGTTCATCCATTTATGTAGAGTAAACATTTACGGTATCAAATTTTAATCCTCCCATTTTTAATTGTAGTCACCCCTTTTCTAAAAATAACTAAATATTTATGGTTTCTACCATATTTACTTACTTTAAACATAATTCAAATTTTCCCTCTCCCCATTTACCACAAAATTAAAGTTCATCTATTTATGGAGAGTACACAATTATGGTATCAAATCATCCTTTTTAGAATCTTTCCTTATATTATATCATATTTACTTACTTCCAATATATTTCTTTTCTTCTTTACTATTATATACCATTTTAGTAATTTCCATTTTTTATAAAGATTCAACATTTATGGTATCAAATATTTTTCTTCCAAAACAAGGCTTTGATGAATTTGGACATGACGTTTCTATCAAAAACCATTCTAATTTCGATAGATAATTTTACCTATTTACAAATATACCTTTCTCTACAAATATTTTCTGTATACTTAAATCTCTTAAATTTAATCTCTTCCACAAAACAAAGTTTTATCTTTTTCCATTCCATATTTCAAAATTTAATCCTCCCACTTTTAATTGTACTCACCCATTTTCTAAAAATAACCAAATATTTATAGTTTCTACCATGTTTACTTACCTTAGACATAATTCAAGTTTTCCCTTTCCTCATTTGTCACAAAATTAAAGTTCATCCATTTATGGAGAGTAAACATTTACGGTATCAAATTTTAATTCTCCCACTTTTTATTGTTCTCACCACTTTTCTAAAAATAACCAAATATTTATGGTTTCTACCATATTTACTTACCTTAAACATAATTCAAATTTTCTCCTTCCCCATTTACCACAAAATTAAAGTTCATCCATTCATGGAGAGTACACAATTATGGTACCAAATCATCCTTTTTAGAATCTTTCCTGATATTATATCAAATTTAACTACCTACAATACATTTCTTTTCTTTTTTAATATTATATATCATTTTAGTAATTTCTAAAATAAGGCTATGGTGAATTTGGGTATGACGTTCCTACCAAAAACCGTTCTAATTTTTGAAAACGATGAGAGGTTAGTTAAGGGTTGTCCACCATCCGCAACACCAACCATGCAAGTGGTTCTCCAGCCTAAGCGACCTAAACCTGCAGCACCTACCACTAAAGGAAAAGCTGGGATGAGCAGCTCTAAAAACTCTCCGGCGGCGATTGACTCTCAACCTCGCCGAGGGAAATGGTCGTGTTATGCTGGAACTGCTAGGGTCTCGGTAAGGTCCAAGCTGTTCGTCACCTTAAGCAGTACATCCAACAAACTTCTCCAGACATTTTATTTTTATGCGAAACTAAACTAAATAAAGTGGCTTGCTCCCGCTTGTGTATTACGTTAGGTATGCTTGAGGTTTGTTCCTTAGGTTCAAGTAATGTCTGCTCTGGACTTGCTATTTTCGTTTCCAATAATATTAATGTCCTTGCTCTCGTACTCGGATCGCTATATTCATACTATTATTCACCTTGAGTCATCTTCGATGTATTTTACCGGGATGCATGGCTTTTCTGAAACAAGTAAAAAATTTAAAACATGGGATCTAATTGACTATCTAAACGACAATAGTGGCCTCCCTTGGCTTATAGGTGGTGACTTTAATGAGATTTTATCTGATAATGAGAAACAAGGGAGTTTTCGTCGCGCAAAATCCCAAATTAACAACTTTCGTAATTGTCTCTCGCGCAATGATCTCTTTGATTGTAAACCTACCTCTGGATGGTTCACTTGGACGAAAACCATGCCTAACACTCCAACGATTTTCGAACGTCTAGATCGATTTTTAGGGAATTCAGCTTGGACAGCTGCTAATCCTTCCTACCGCATTACCTCTGATTTCAATGCCAAATCGGATCATTGTTTCCTACTCTTGGACACTGAACCACCAACACATTATGCTCCCTGACCTACAACAACTAATTTTCGCTTTGAAAACTGTTGGGCAACCAATGAAGAAGATATATCTTTAGTTCAACAAACTTGGGCCACCACTCCGAGTCCTACACTTGATAAAATTCGTGCTATAGGATCCTGCCTAGGTAATTGGAAGTCCCACCAACGTTACAACACCACAGGGCGTATCCAACTTCTTACTAAAAAAAATTAACAAATTCCTTAAGCGACCTCTCACATCATCTTCTGAGGCAGCTTATCTTGCGGCAAAATCTGAACTCAACAAGTTGCTTGATGAACAGGAAGCTTATTGGGCACAAAGATCTCGAAACCTATGGCTTGCGCAAGGGGATAAGAATACTCAATTCTTTCATGCGCGTGCCAACAATCGTCGGAAAAAGAACACTATAAACGGTTTATATGATGCAGACAATGACTGGTGTGTTGCTGAGGACGACCTAATGAATATTGCATCCACTTATTTTCAGACTTTGTTCACATCCTCGAATCCCCAACTGTCTGACCAAATTCTTTCTAAAGTGACTACCTCCATTACTCCGGCTATGAATGAGTCACTCACTAGGGCTTTCAATGCTGATGAAATTCTACTAGCTTTCTGTGATATTGATCCTAGGAAGGCCCCTGGAATTGATGGCCTTCCTAGTGGGTTTTTTTAGACAACATTGGGACACGATAGGTGCGGCTGTCACCCAACTATGTTTGGATCTTCTAAATGGATATGTTGATATGGCATCCGTCAATCAGACCATTTTAGTGCTTATTCCGAAAATCAAGGATCCAACTACTATGAGGCATCTCCGGCCTATTAGCCTTTGTTCTGTAATTTACAAAATTGTCTCTAAGGTTCTTGTTAACACAATGAAGCATACGATTCCATTTTGTATTAGTAATAACCATGCTGCTTTTGTTCAGGGGCGCAACATATCTGACAATATCCTTATTGCTCATGAAATTATACACTCTATTAATACTGGTCAGACTAAATCATCCCATGGTGCTGCTCTTAAACTTGACATGGAAAAGGCTTTTGATCGAGTAGAATGGTCCTTCCTTGAGAGTGTCATGAATTGAATGGGCTTTGCACCCTCTTGGGTCTCAATCATTATGCGATGCATCTCCTCGGTATCCTTTACAGTTAAGGTTAACAACTCCTTTTCTCCTTTCTTTCAACCCCAGCGGGGTCTTCGTCAAGGCGATCCCTTGTCACCCTTTCTTTTCCTCTTATGTACTCAAGGTCTCTCTGTGTACCTCTCAGATGCCCAACAACATGATATGCTTCCTAGCCTTGGAGCTAGTAGATTAGGGCCTAAAGTTAATCACCTTCTTTTTGCCGATGACTGTATGGTCTTTATTAACAATAAAACTGTGGAAGCAGAACACCTTAAAACGGACCTCTAGACCTACGCATCAGCCTCTGGGCAAGCGGTAAATTTTGAGAAATCGAAAATCTTCTACAACCCTCGCACCCCCATTCGATCCGTGAAACGATAAACAATTCCTTGTATGTACGTGAGGTCACTAACCCAGGGGTTTACTTAGGAGTGCCTCTTCTCATTGGAAAGAATAAAACGATAGCCCTTGGTTTCATTCGCGATAAAGTTCATGAAAGATTATCCCATTGGGATAAGCAACTACTTTCTTTTAGTGGAAGAGAAATCTTTATCAAAGCCGTTTTGCAGTCCTTGCCCCAATATGTCATGTCGTGTTACCTGCTTCCTCAAAACATTATAGATGATTTGACCACAGCTATTCGTCGTTAATGGTGGTCCGGTAAAAACAACAAAAAGGGTTGGCACATGCTCCCATGGGAACATGTTTGTTTACCTAAATCCGCGGGAGGTATGGGCTTCCGGGACTTAAACAACTTTAATATTGCACTTCTGGGTAAGCAGCTCTGGTTTGTGAACCAGAGTCTCTACTTGGACAAATCTACAAGGCAAAATATTTTCCATCTGGCAAGATACTTGATGCCAACCAGCCACAACGTGGGTCATTTGCCTGGCAAGGATTATACAATGCTATACAACACCTATATGGCGGGTTCCTCTATCGACCTTGAATAAATAGTGGTATTCACATCCACAAGGATAATTGGGGAGGCTCTTCTCCAGTACATCTCTATGGGGAATATGAGATCTCAGAAGAAATGTTAGTTCGTTGTCGAGATTTTATGGTATGGAACCAAGCTGCATGAGACCCTATCAAGGTCCGCAACTACTTCACTTCTGAGGATGCCAATGCTATTTTAAATATTCCCATCATTAATGACAATCGAGATTCCATTCTTTGGAACCCCAATGATTCCGGTGTTTACTCGGTCCAATCTGGTTACCAATTTTTACAACGTCCACCAAAACCTCAAAATCGACCTGCCCGGATTTGGAAAGTTCTGGCTAAACTGACGGTTCTTCCGAAAGTTAAAACTTTTGGCTGGCAAATGGGATCTGAAGCTTTACCTGTTGGATCTCGTCTGCAAGCTTTTACCCTAGATTCGGGTCCTTGCCCTCTTTGTCGATCCTGTCAGGAATCTGTTCTTCATGCTCTTCGAGATTGTCTTGGTGCCTTGGAGACTCTCCGTTTAGTTGGCAACCCAGCGTCTTTGATTAATAGTACGGCCCCTACTAGTCTCCAATGGCTAGATGAAGGTGCTGGTCAATTATCTACTGATCTCTTTGGGCTCCTTATTACTACTCTATGGAATATTTGGAACCGGCGGAATGACTGGGTCCATAATCACCATTTGCAACCCCATTGGCTAATTGCCATCAACTCTCTAAATCTCCATCGAGATTACTCAAATGCGATCTCCTCTTCTTCATCTTCTTCCCCAACAGATCATCCACCACTCTCCCCACCCCATTGGAGACGTCCTCCTCCTGGTATTTTAAAGTTAATGTGGACGTGGCTTTTGACCCAGCCACTCGCGCGGCAGCAGTTGGAGTTGTGGTCCGTGATGACTTGGGTTCAGTCGTTGGTGGTCTGGCTTACCCGTTGGGCAGCTGTCCGGATGCTGCTACAACTGAAGGTGCGGCCCTTCTAGCTGGCATCACTCTTGCTCAGTCTCAAGGATGAAGCAACTTGCTCTTTGAAACAGACTGTGCGTCCATTGCAAACAAGCTCAACCGTTCGGGGCCTGATATTTCCACCATGGGTCCTACGCTTTTACAAGCTCGAGATTCTCTATCATCCTTTTCTTTTGCCCATATTCGCTATGTAAGCCGATAGGCTAATTTAGTTGCTCACACTCTAGCTACTTATGCTCTTCGAACCATGACTTCTACGTCTTTTGGTTCCTCATATCCAGATTGTATCCACAACTTTGTACTTGCCGAGAATTTTTCTCGATCTATCTAATAAAATTTGGGTACTCTTTTCCCCTTTTAGGGATCTTCGGGCTTTATGCATGGGGGTGTTAGTAGGGGTTTTTAATGAGGCCCACTTTCTTCAAAAAAAAATTCCAATGGGTCCATTGTAATGCCTATTTAGACCCGCTTGTACGAAACATCTAGAAAACGGATCTCAAAACAAGTTTTACTCAAATTTTAGGAGTTCATATATCTGATTACGATCATTTCAACACGATTATATTGCAAAAACTCAATTTCTGTACTTTTTACTTAGTTAAAATTCCAACGGGTCCATTGGGAGGCATATTTAGACCCACTCGTACGAAACCTCTACAAAACGGACATCAAAACAAGTTTTAATCCATCTTTAGGGGTTCATATACTTGATTACGAGCATTTCAACACGATTATATTGCAAACACTCAATTTATGTACTTTTCACTCAGTTAAAATTCCAACGGGTCCATTGTAAGACATATTTAGACACGCTCGTCCAAAACTTCTACAAAACGGACCGCGAAACAAGTTTTAATCAAATTTTATGGATTTCATATACTTGATTACGAGCATTTCAACACGATTATATTGCAAAAACTCAATTTCTGTACTTATTACTTAGTTAAAATTCCAACGAGTCCATTGTAATGCCTATTTAGACCCGCTTGTACGAAACATCTAGAAAACGGACCGCAAAACAAGTTTTTGTCAAATTTTAGGAGTTCATGCACTTGATTACGATCAATTCAACACGATTATATGGCAAAAACTAAATTTTTGTACTTTTTACTCAGTTAAAATTCCAACGGTCCATGGTGAGGCATATTTAGACCCACTCATACGAAACCTCTACAAAACGGACCGCAAAACAAGTTTTACTCAAATTTTAAGAGTTTATATACTTCATTACGAGCATTTCAATACGATTATATTGCAAAAACACAATTTATGTACTTTTTACTCAGTTAAAATTCCAACGGGTCCATTATAATGCCTATTTAGACCTGCTCAAATGAAACCTTACAAAACGGACCGCGAAACAAGTTTTAATCAAACTGTAGGAGTTCATATACTGGATTACGAGCATTTCAACACAATTATATTGCAAAAACTCAATTTCTGTACTTTTTACTCAGTTAAAATTCCAACGGGTCCATTGTAAGGCATATTTAGACCCGCTCGTCCGAAATGTCTACAAAACGGACCGCGAAACAAGTTTTAATCAAATTTTATGGATTTCATATACTTGATTCTGAGCATTTCAACACGATTATATTGCAAAAACTAAAATTTTGGACTTTTTACTCAGTTAAAATTCCAACGGGTCCATTGTAAGGTCTATTTAGACATGCTCGTTCGAAACCTCCACAAAACAGACCGCGAAACAAGTTTTAATCAAATTCTAGGAGTTCATATACTTGATTACGAGCATTTCAACACGATTATATTGCAAAAACTCAATATTTGTACTTTCTACTTAGTTAAAATTCCAACGGGTCCATTGTAATGCCTATTTAGACCCGCTTGTACGAAACATCTACTAAACGTACCGCAAAACAAGTTTTACTCAAATTTTAGGAGTTCATTTACTTGATTACGATCAATTCAACACGATTATATTGAAAAAACTCAAATTCTGTACTTTTTACTCATTTAAAATTCCAACGGTCTATTGTGAGCCATATTTAGACCCACTCGTACGAAACCTCTACAAAACGGGCCGCAAAACAAGTTTTAATCAAACTTTAGGAGTTCATATACTTGATTACGAGCATTTCAACACGATTATATTGCAAACACTCAATTTCTGTACTTTTTACTTAGATAAAATTCCAACGGGTCCATTGTAAGCCATATTTAGACCCGCTCGTCCGAAACCTCTACAAAACGGACCGCGAAACAAGTTTTAATAAAATTGTAGGAGTTCATATACTTGATTTCGAGAATTTCAACACTATTATATTGCAAAACCTCAATATCTGTACTTTTTACTCAGTTAAAATTCCAACGGGTCCATTGTAAGGCCTATTTAGACCCGCTCGTTCGAAACGTCTACAAAACGGACCGCAAAACAAATTTTAATCAAATTTTAGGAGATCATATACTTGATCACGAGCATTTCAACACGATTATATTGCAAAAACTCAATTTCTGTACTTTTTACTCTGTTAAAATACTAACGTGTCCATTGTAAGGCCTATTTACACCCTCTCGTCCAAAATCTCTACAAAACGGACCGCAAAACAGATTTTGATCAAATTCTAAGAGTTCATATACTTGATTACGAGCATTTCAACAAGATTATATTGCAAAAACTCAATTTCTGTACTTTTTAACTATGTTAAAATTTCAACGGGTCCATTGTAAGGCCTATTTAGACCCGCTTATACGAAACATCTAGAAAACTGACCGCAAAACAAGTTTCACTCAAATTTTAGGAGTTCATATATTTGATTACGATCATTTTAACATGATTATATTGCAAAAACTCAATTTCTGTACTTTTTACTCAGTTAAAATTCCAACGGGTCTATTGTGAGGCATATTTAGACCCACTCGTACGAAACGTCTACAAAACGGACATCAAAACAAGTTTTAATCAATCTTTAGGAGTTCATATACTTGATTACGAGCATTTCAACACGATTATATAACAAACACTCAATTTATGTACTTTTCACTCAGTTAAAATTCCAACGGGTCCATTGTAAGACATATTTAGACACGCTCGTCCGAAACTTCTACAAAACGGACCGCGAAACAAGTTTTAATCAAATTATATGGATTTCATATACTTGATTACGAGCACTTCAACACGATTATATTGCAAAAACTCAATTTTTGTACTTTTTACTTAGTTAAAATTCAAACGGGTCCATTGTAAGGCATATTTAGACCCGCTCGTTCGAAACCTCTACAAAACGGACCACAAAACTAGTTTTTGTCAAATTTTAGGAGTTCATATACTTGATTACGAGCATTTCAACACGATTCTATTACAAAACTCAATTTCTGTACTTTTTACTCAGTTAAAATAGCAACGGGTCTATTGTAAGGCCTATTTAGACCCACTCGTCCGAAACCTCTACAAAAGGGACCGCGAAACAAGTTTTAATAAAATTGCAGGAATTTATATACACTATTACGAGCATTTCAACACGATTATAATGCAAGAACTCAATTTATGTACTTTTTACTCAAGTAAAATTCCAACGGGTCCATTGTAAGGCCTATTTAGACCCGCTCGTCTGAAACCTTAACAAAACGGCCACAAAACAACTTTTAATCAAATTTTAGGAGTTCATATACATGATTACGAGCATTTTAACACGATTATATTGCAAAAACTAAATTCCTGTACTTTTTACTAAATAAAAATTCCAACAGGTCCATTGTAAGGCCTATACAGACCGTCTCGTCCGAAACCACTACAAAACAGACCGCGAAATAAGTTTTAATCAAAACTTAGGAGTTTATATAGTTGATTACGAGCATTTTAACACGATTATATTGCAAAAACTCAATTTATTTAATTTTTACTCAGTTAAAATTCCAACGGGTCCATTGTAATGCCTATTTAGACCCTCTCGTCTAAAACCTCTACAAAACGGACCTCAAAAAGAGTTTTAATCAAATTTTAGTAGTTCACATACTTGATTACAAGCATTTCATCACGATAATATTGCAAAAACTCAATTCCTGTACTTTTTACTAAGTTAAAATTCCAACGGGTCCATTGTAAGGCCTATTTAGATCCGCTTCTCCGAAACCTCTACAAAACGGACATCGAAACAAGTTCTAATCAAACTATAGGAGTTCATATACTTGATTACGAGCATTTCAACACGATTATATTGCAAAAACTCAATTCTTGTACTTGTTACTCAGTTAAAATTCCAACGGGTCCATTATAAGGCCTATTTAGACCCGCTCGTCCAAAACCTATACAAAACGGGCATTTCAATACGATTATATTGCAAAAACTCAATTTCTATACTTTTTACTCAGTTTAAATTCCAACGAGTCCATTGTAAGGTTTATTTAGACTCGCTCGTCCGAAACTTCTACAAAACGGACTGCGAAACAAGTTTTAATCAAATTTTAGGAGTTCATATACTTGATTACGAGCATTTCCACACGATTATATTGCAAAATCTCAATTTTCTGTACTTTTTACTCAGTTAAAATTACAATGGGTCCATTGTAAGGCCTATTTAGACCTGCTCGTCCGAAACCTCTACAAAATAGACAGCGAAACAGGTTTTAATCAAATTTTAGGAGTTTATTACTTGATTAATAGCATTTCAACAGGATTATATTGCAATATCTCAATTTATGTACTTTTTACTCAGTTAAAATTCCAATGGGTCCATTGTAAGGCCTATTAGACCCGCTCGTCCGAATCCTCTACAAAACGGTCCGTGAAACAAGTTTTAATCAAATTGTAGGAGTTCATATACTTGATTACGAGCATTTCAACATGATTATATTGGAAAAACTCAATTTCTGTACTTTTTACTCAGTTAATCATTCCCACGGGTCCATTGTAAGGCTTATTTAGACCCGCTCGTCCAAAACTTCTACAAAACGGACCGCGAAACATGTTTTAATCAAATTTTAGGAGTTCATATACTATATTACGAGCATTTCAACACGATTATATTGCAAAACTCAATTTCTATACTTTTTACTCTGTTAAAATTCCAACGGGTCCATTGAAATGCCTATTTAGACACGCTCGTCCGAAACCTCTACAAAACGGACCGCGAAACAAGTTTGAATCAAATTGTAGGAGTTCATATACTTCATTATGAGCATTCCAACACGATTATATTGCAAAAACTCAAATTTTGTACTTTTTACTTAATTAAAATTCCAACGGGTCCATTGTAAGGCCTATTTAGTCCCGCTTGTACGAAACATCTAGAAAACGGGCCGCAAAACAAGTTTTACTCAAATTTTAGGTGTTCATATACTTGATTAGGATCATTTCAACACGATTATATTCCAAAAACTCAATTTCTTTACTTTTTACTTAGTTAAAATTCCAACGGGTCCATTGTGAGGCATATTTAGACCCGCTCGTACGAAACCTCTACAAAACGGACCGCAAAACAAGTTTTAATCAAACTTTAGGAGTTCATATACTTGATTATGAGCATTTCAACAAGATTATATTGCAAACACTCAATTTTCTGTACTTTTTACTCTGTGAAAATTACAATGGGTCCACTATAAGGCCTATTTAGACATGCTCGTCCGAAACCTCTACAAAATTGACCGCGAAACAGGTTTTAATCAAATTTTAGGAGTATATATACTTGATTACGAGCATTTCAACACGATTATACTGCAAGATCTCAATTTATGTACTTTTTAATCAAGTAAATTTCCAACGGGTCCATTATATGGCCTATTTAGACCCGCTCTTCCGAAACCTATACAAAACGGACCGTAAAACAAGTTTTAATCAACTTTTAGTAGTTCATATACTTGATTACGAGCATTTTAACATGATTAGATTGCAAAAACTCAATTTCTGTAATTTTTATTTAGGGTAAACTACTCAAATGGTCACCTTACTTTGTAAAAAGTCGCGATTTGACCATCTTACTTTTTTTCGAAGCAATTAAACCACCAAACTATTTAAATGGTATCAATTTGACCACCAGCCGTTAGAGACTAACGGCAGGGTGACGTGGCCAGTTAAAAAAATGGGTATAATTGCATATTTAATCCCTGCTATTTACACATTTCTTTCAATTTAGTCCTACTTTTAAATTAATAAAATAAATAAATTATTTAATTAAGCGGTGACACGTGTCAACACTTTATTGGATGACTTTAATTATTTATATTTGATTTTATTAATTTATTTTCCTCCTCCAATCAGGTGGTGAGGGGAATTGAACCTGTGTGCTCATGGAAGAAAGGCAATGGCTTAGCCACTGCACCAAGCACATCTTTGTGCTTTAGTTTTCCGAATTAAGTATATGTGCCTTACATTTTCTACATATATTCTTTTAATTTAGCATATATAATCATCGAATTAATTTCACATATATAACCCTAAATCTTAAACTTTAAACCCTGAACAATAAACCCTAGATATTTTAAATTAATTTCACATATATAAACCTTAGACCCTAGACCCTAAATATTTCAAATTAATTTAACATATATAAACCTTAAACCCTAAATATTTCAAATTAATTTAACATATATAATCATCGAATTAATTTAACATATATAACCCTAAACCCTAAACCCTAAACACTAAACCCTGAACACTAAACCCTAGATATTTTAAATTAATTTCACATATATAAACCTTAAACCCTAACCCTAGACCCTAAATATTTCAAATTAATTTAACATATATAAACCTTAAACCCTAAATATTTCAAATTAATTTAACATATATAATCACCAAATTAATTTCACATATATAACCCTAAACCTTAAACCCTAAATCTTGAACCCTAGATATTTTAAATTAATTTCACATGTATAAACCTTAAACCCTAACCCTAGACCCTAAATATTTCAAATTAATTTAACATATATAATCATCGAATTAATTTAACATATATAACCCTAAACCCTAAACCCTGAACCCTGAACACTAAACCCTAGATATTTTAAATTAATTTCACATATATAAACCTTAAACCCTAACCCTAGACCCTAAATATTTCAAATTAATTTAACATATATAAACCTTAAACCCTAAATATTTCAAATTAATTTAACATATATAATCACCGAATTAATTTCACATATATAACCCTAAACCTTAAACCCTAAATCTTGAACCCTAGATATTTTAAATTAATTTCACATGTATAAACCTTAAACCCTAACCCTAGACCCTAAATATTTCAAATTAATTTCACATATATAAACCTTAAACCCTAAATATTTCAAATTAATTTAACATATATAATCATCGAATTAATTTCACATATATAACCCTAAACCTTAAACCCTAAATCTTGAACCCTAGATATTTTAAATTAATTTCACATGTATAAACCTTAAACCCTAACCCTAGACCCTAAATATTTCAAATTAATTTCACATATATAAACCTTAAACCCTAAATATTTCAAATTAATTTAACATATATAATCATCGAATTAATTTAACATATATAACCCTAAACCTTAAACCCTAAATCTTGAACCCTAGATATTTTAAATTAATTTCACATATATAAACCTTAAACCCTAACCCTAGACCCTAAATAATTCAAATTAATTTCACATATATAAACCTTAAACCCTAAACCCTAAATATTTTAAATTAATTTGAAGGAGGAAAATAAATTAATAAAATCAAATATAAATAATTAAAGTCATCTAATAAGGTGTTGACACGTGTCACCGCTTAATTAAATAATTTATTTATTTTATTAATTTAAAAGTAGGACTAAATTGAAAGAAATGTGTAAATAGCAGGGATTAAATATGCAATTATACCCATTTTTTTAACTGGCCACGGCACCCTGCCGTTAGTCTCTAACGGCTGGTGGTCAAATTGATACCATTTAAATAGTTTGGTGGTTTAATTGCTTCGAAAAAAAGTAAGATGGTCAAATCGCGACTTTTTGCAAAGTAAGGTGACCATTTGAGTAGTTTACCCTTTTATTTAAGTGAAATTCCAACGAGTCCATTGTAAGGCCTATTTAGACACGCTCGTCCGATACCTCTACAATACGGACCGCAAAACAAGTTTTAATCAAATTGTAGGAGTTCATATACTTGATTACGAGCATTTCAACACGATTATATTGAAAAAATTCAATTTCTTTACTTTTTACTTAGTTAAAATTCCAACGGGTCCATTGTAAGGCCTATTTAGACCCGTTCGTCCGAAACTTCTACAAAATGGACTGCGAATCAAGTTTTAATCAAATTTTAGGAGTTCATATACTTGATTACGAGCATTTCAACACTATTATGTTGCAAAAACTCAATTTCTGTACTTTTTACTTAGTTAAAATTCTAATGGGTCCATTGTAAGGCCTATTTAGACCCGCTCGTCCGAAACCTCTACAAAACGGACCGCGAAACAAGTTTTAATCAAAACTTAGGAGTTCATATACTTGATTACAAGCATTTCAACACGATCATATTGTAAAAACTCAATTTTTATACTTTTTACTCAGCTAAATTCCAACGGGTCCATTGTAAAGCCTATTTAGACCCGCTTGTCCAAAATCTCTACAAAACGGACCGAAAAACAAGTTTTAATCAAATTTTCGGAGTTCATATACTTGATTACGAGCATTTCAACGAGATTATATTGCAAAAACTCATTTTCTGTACTATTTACTCTGTTAAAATTCCAACGTGTCCATTGTAAGGCCTATTAGACCCGCTCCTCTGAAACCTCTACAAAATGGACAACGAAACAAGTTTTAATCAAATCTTAGGAGTTCATATACTTGATTAAGAGCATTTGAACACGATTATATTGCATAAACTCAATTTCTGTTCTTTTTACTCAGTTAAAATTCCAACAGGTCCGTTGTAAGGCCTATTTAGACCCGCTCTTCCGAAACTTCTACAAAACGGACCGCGAAAAAAGTTTTAATCAAATCTTAAGAGTTCATATACTTGATTACGATCATTTCAACACGATTATATTGCAAAAGTCAATTTACGTACTTTTTACTTAGTTAAAATTTCAACGGGTCCAATGTAAGGCCTATTTAGACCCGCTGGTCCGTAACCTCTACAAAACGAACCCTAAAACAAGTTTTAATCAATTTTTAGGAGTTCACATGCTTGTTTACGAGCATATCAACACGATTATATTGCAAAAACTCAATTTTGTACTTTTTACTTAGTTAAAATTCCAACAGGTCCATTGTAAGGCCTATTTAGACTTGCTTGTCCGAAACCTCTACAAAACGGACCGCAAAACAAGTTTTAGTCAAATTTTAGGAGTTCATATACTTGATTATGAGCATTTCAACACGACAATATTACAAAAACTCAATTTCTATACTTGTTACTCAGTTAAAATTCCAACGGGTCCATTGTAAGGCCTCTTTAGATCTGCTCGTCCTAAACTTATAACTAACGGACCGCGAAATAAGTTTTAATAAAATTGTAGGAGTTCATATACTTGATTACGAGCATTTCAACACGATTCTATTGCAAAACTCAATTTCTGTACTTTTTACTCTGTTAAAATTCCAACGAGTCCATTGTAATGCCTATTTAGACCCTCTCGTCTAAAACCTCTACAAAACGGGCCGCAAAATAAGTTTTAATCAAATTTTAGGAGTTCATATTCTTGATTACGAGCGTTTCAACATGATTATATTGCTAAAACTCAATTTCTGTACTTTTAACTATGTTAAAATTTCAACGGGTCCATTGTAAGGCCTATTTAGACACACTCGTCCAAAACCTCTACAAAATGGACCGCGAAACAAGTTTTAATCAAAATTTAGGAGTTCATATACTTGATTACGAGCATTTCAACATGATTATAATGCAAGAACTCAATTTCTGTACTTTTTACTATAGTAAAATTCCAACGGGTCCATTGTAAGGCCTATTTAGCCCTGCTCGTCCGAAACCTCTACAAAACAGACTGCAAAACAACTTTCAATCAAATTTAGAAGTCCATATACTTGATTACGAGCATTTCAACATGATTATATTGTAAAAACTTAATTTCTGCACTTTTTACTCTGTTAAAATTCCAACGGGTCCATTGTAGGGCCTATTTAGACCCGCTCGTCTTAAACCTCTACAAAACGGACCGCGAAACAAGTTGTAATAATATTTTAGGAGTTCATATACTTGACTACGAGCATTTTAACATGATTCTATTGCAAAACTCATTTTCTGTACTTTTTACTCTGTTAAAATTCCAACGGGTCCATTGTAAGGCCTATATAGACCCGCTTGTCCGAAACCTCTACAAAACGGACCGTGAAATAAATTTTAATCAAATGTTATGAGTTCATATAGTTGATTACGAGCATTTCTACAATGTTATATTGCAAAAACTCAATTTCTGTACTTTTTACCTAGTTAAAATTCCAATGGGTCCATTGTAAGGCCTATTTAGATCCGCTCGTCCTAAACCTTTCAAAACGGGACGCGAAACAAGTATTTATCAGATTTTAGGAGTTCATATACTTGATTACGAGCATTTCAACATGATTATAATGCAAGAACTCAATTTCTGTACTTTTTACTCAAGTAAAATTCCAACAAGTCCATTGTAAGGCCTATTTAGACCCGCCCGTCCGAAATCTTTACAAAACGGACCGCAAAACAACTTTTAATCAAATTTAGGAGTTCATATACTTGATTACAAGCATTTCAACACGATTATAATGCAAGAACTCAATTTCTGTACTTTTTACTCAAGTAAAATTCCAAAGGGTCCATTGTAAGTCCTTTTTAGACCCGCTCGTCCGAAACCTCTACAAAACAGACCGCGAAATAAGTTTTAATTAAATGTTAGGAGTTCATATAGTTGATTACGAGCATTTCAACACAGTTATATTGAAAAAACTCAATTCTTGTACTTTTTACTCAGCTAAATTCCAACGGGTCCATTGTAAAGCTTATTTAGACCCGCTCGTCCGAAACCTCTACAAAACGGACCGCAAAAAAACTTTTAATCAAATTTTAGGAGTTCATATACTTGATTACGAGCATTTCAGCACTATTATATAGAAAAAACTAAATTTCTGTATTTTTTACTCAGTTAAAATTCCAACGGGTCCATTGTAAGGCCTATTTAGACCCGCTCGTCCGAAACATCTACAAAACGGACCGCGAAAAAAGTTTTAATCAAATTTTATGGATTTCATATACTTGATTACGAGCATTTCAACACGATTTTATTGCAAAAACTAAATTTCTGGACTTTTTACTCAGTTCAAATTCCAACGGGTCCATTGTAAGGTCTATTTAGACACGCTCGTCCGAAACCTCCACAAAACGGACCGCGAAACAAGTTTTAATCAAATTCTAGGAGTTCATATACTTGATTACGAGCATTTCAACACGATTATATTGAAAAAACTCAATTTCTGTACTTTCTACTTAGTTAAAATTCCAACAGGTCCATTGTAATGCCTATTTAGACCCGTTTGTACGAAACATCTAGAAAATGAACCGCAAAACAAGTTTTACTCAAATTTTAGGAGTTCATTTACTTGATTAAGATCAATTCAACACGATTATATTGTAAAAACTCAATTTCTGTACTTTTTACTCAGTTAAAATTCCAACGGTCTATTGTGAGCCATATTTAGACCCACACGTACGAAACCTCTACAAAACAGACCGCAAAACAAGTTTTACTCAAACTCTAGGAGTTCATATACTTGATTACGAGCATTTCAACACGATTATATTGCAAACACCCAATTTCTGTACTTTTTACTTAGATAAAATTCCAACGGGTCCATTGTAAGACATATTTAGACCCGCTCGTCCGAAACCTTTACAAAACGGACCGCGAAACAAGTTTTAATAAAATTGAACGAGTTCATATACTTGATTACGAGAATTTCAACAGGATTATATTGCAAAAACTCAATTTCTGTACATTTTACTCAGTTAAAATTCCAACGGGTCCATTGTAAGGCCTATTTAGACCCGCTCGTCAGAAACTTCTACAAAACGGACCACAAAACAAATTTTAATCAACTTTTAGGAGATCATATACCTTATTACGAGCATTTCAACACGATTATATTGCAAAAACTCAATTTCTGTACTTTTTACTCAGTTAAAATTCTAACGTGTCCAATGTAAGGCCTATTTAGACCCTCTCGTCTAAAATCTCTACAAAATGGACCGCAAAACAAGTTTTAATCAAATTCTAAGAGTTCATATTCTTGATTACGAGCATTTCAACAAGATTATATTGCAAAAACTCAATTTATGTACTTTTTACTTAGTTAAAATTCCAACAGGTCCATTGTAATGCCTATTTAGACCTGCTTGAACGAAACATCTAGAAAATGGACCGCAAAACAAGTTTTACTCAAATTTTAGAAGTTCATATATTTGATTACGATCATTTCAACACTATTATATTGCAAAAACTCAATTTCTGTACTTTTTACTCAATTAAAATTCCAACGGGTCCATTGTGAGGCATATTTAGACCCTATCGTACGAAACCTCTACAAAACGGACATCAAAACAAGTTTTAATCAATCCTTAGGAGTTCATATACTTGATTACGAGCATTTCAACACGATTATATTGCAAACACTCAATTTCTGTACTTTTCACTCAGTTAAAATTCCAACGGGTCCATTGTAAGACATATTTAGACATGCTCGTCCGAAACTTCTACAAAACGGACCGCGAAACAAGTTTTAATCAAATTTTATTGATTTCATATACTTGATTACGATCATTTCAACACAATTATATTGCAAAAACTCAATTTCTGTACTTTTTACTCAATTAAAAGTCCAACGGGTCCATTGTGAGGCATATTTAGACTGTCTCGTACGAAACCTCTACAAAACGGACATCAAAACAAGTTTTAATCAATCCTTAGGAGTTCATATACTTGATTACGAGCATTTCAACATGATTATATTGCAAACACTCAATTTATGTACTTTTCACTCAGTTAAAATTCCAACGGGTCCATTGTAAGACATATTTAGACACGCTCGTCCGAAACTTCTACAAAACGGACCACGAAACAAGTTTTAATCAAATTTCATGGATTTCATATACTTGATTACGAGCATTTCAACACGATTATATTGCAAAAACTCAATTTCTGTAATTTTTACTTAGTTAAAATTCCAACGGGTCCATTGTAAGGCAAATTTAGACCCGCTCGTTCGAAACCTCTACAAAACGGACCGCAAAACAAGTTTTTGTCAAATTTTAGGAGTTCATATACTTGATTACGAGCATTTCAATACGATTCTATTACAAAACTCAATTTCTGTACTTTTTACTCAGTTAAAATAGTAACGAGTCTATTGTAAGGCCTATTTAGACCCGCTCGTCCGAAACCTCTACAAAACAGACCGGGAAACAAGTTTTAATCAAATTGCAGGAATTTATATACACTATTACGAGCATTTCAACACGATTATAATGCAAGAACTCAATTTATGTACTTTTTACTCAAGTAAAATTCCAACGGGTTCATTATAAGGCCTATTTAGACTGGCTCGTCCGAAACCTTTACAAAACGGACCACAAAACAACTTTTAATCAAATTTTAGGAGTTCATATACATGATTACAATCATTTTAACACGATTATATTGCAAAAACTCAATTTCTGTACTTTTTACTCAATGAAAACTCCAACAGGTCCATTGTAAGGCCTATACAGACCGGCTCGTTGGAAACCACTACAAAACGGACCGCGAAATAAGTTTTAATCAAAACTTATGAGTTTATATAGTTGATTACGAGCATTTCAACACGATTATATTGCAAAAACTCAATTTATGTACTTTTTAATCAGTTAAAAGTCCAACGGGTCCATTGTAATGCCTATTTAAATCCTTTCGTCAAAACCTCTACAAAACGGACCGCAAAACAAGTTTTAATCAAACTTTAGGAGTTCACATACTTGATTACGAGCATTTCATCACGATTATATTGCAAAAACTCAATTTCTCTTTTTTTTACTAAGTTAAAATTCCAACGGGTCCATTGTAATGCCTATTTAGACACGCTCGTCCGAAACCTCTACAAAACGGACCGCGAAACAAGTTTTAATCAAACTATAGGAGTTCATATACTTGATTACGAGCATTTCAACACGATTATAATGCAAGAACTCAATTTATGTACTTTTTACTCAAGTAAAATTCCAACGGGTCCATTGTAAGGCTTATTTAGACCCGCTCGTCCGAAACCTTAACAAAACGGACCACAAAACAACTTTTAATCAAATTTTAGGAGTTCATATACATGATTACGAGCATTTTAACACGATTATATTGCAAAAACTCAATTCCTATACTTTTTACTAAATGAAAATTCAAACGGGTCCATTGTAAGGCCTATACAGACCGTCTCGTCCGAAACCACTACAAAACAGACCGCGAAATAAGTTTTAATCAAAACTTAGGAGTTTATATAGTTGATTACGAGCATTCTAACATGATTATATTGCAAAAACTCAATTTATGTACTTTTTACTCAGTTAAAATTCCAACGGGGCCATTGTAATGCCTATTTAGACCCTCTCGTCCAAAACATCTACAAAACGGACCGCAAAACAAGTTTTAATCAAATTTTAGTAGTTCACATACTTGATTACGAGCATTTCATCACGATAATATTGCAAAAACTCAATTTCTATACTTTTTACTAAGTTAAAATTCCAACGGGTCCCTTGTAAGGCCTATTTAGATCCGCTCGTCCGAAACCTCTACAAAACGGACATCGAAACAAGTTTTAATCAAACTATAGGAGTTCATATAATTGATTACGAGCATTTCAGCACGATTATATTACAAAAGCTCAATTCCTGTACTTGTTACTCAGTTAAAATTCCAACGGGTCCATTATATTGCAAAAACTCAATTATATGAGTTCATATAATTGATTACGGGCATTTCAACACGATTATATTGCAAAAACTCAATTTCTGTACTTTTTACTCAGTTTAAATTCCAACGAGTCCATTGTAAGGCTTATTTAGACCCTCTCGTCCGAAACTTCTACAAAACGGACTGCGAAACCAGTTTTAATCAAATTTTAGGAGTTGATATTCTTGATTACGAGCATTTCAACACGATTATATTGCAAAAACTCAATTTTTTGAACTTTTTACTCAGTTAAAATTACAATGGGTCCATTGTAAGGCCTATTTAGACCTGCTCGTTCGAAACCTCTACAAAATAGACCGCGAAACAGGTTTTAATCAAATTTTAGGAGTTTATATACTTGATTACTAGAATTTCAACACGATTATATTGCAATATCTCAATTTATGTACTTTTTACTCAGTTAAAATTCCAATGGGTCCATTGTAAGGCCTATTAGACCCGCTCGTCCGAATCCTCTACAAAACGGTCCGCGAAACAAGTTTTAATCAAATTGTAGGAGTTCATATACTTGATTATGAGCATTTCAACATGATTATATTGGAAAAACTCAATTTCTGTACTTTTTACTCAGTTAAAATTCCCACGGGTCCATTGTAAGGCTTATTCAGACCCGCTCATCCAAAGTTTCTACAAAACGGACCGCGAAACAAGTTTTAATCAAATTTTAGGAGTTCATATACAATATTACGAGCATTTCAACACGATTATATTGCAAAAACTCAATTTCTATACTTTTTACTCTGTTAAAATTCCAACGGGTCCATTGTAATGCCTATTTAGACACGCTCGTCCGAAACCTCTACAAAACGGACCGCGAAACAAGTTTTAATCAAATTGTAGGAGTTCATATACTTCATTATGAGCATTCCAACACGATTTTATTGCAAAAACTCAAATTTTGTACTTTTTACTTAATTAAAATTCCAACGGGTCCATTGTAAGGCCTATTTAGTCCCTCTTGTACGAAACATCTAGAAAACGGGCCGCAAAACAAGTTTTACTCAAATTTTAGGTGTTCATATACTTGATTAGGATCATTTCAACACGAATATATTGCAAAAACTCAATTTCTGTAGTTTTTACTCAGTTAAAATTCTAACGTGTCCATTGTAAGGCCTATTTAGACCCTCTCGTCCAAAATCTCTACAAAACGGACCGCAAAACAAGTTTTAATCAAATTCTAAGAGTTCATATACTTGATTACGAGCATTTCAACAAGATTATATTGCAAAAACTCAATTTCTGTACTTTTTACTTAGTTTAAATTCCAACGAATCCATTGTAAGGCTTATTTAGACCCGTTCGTCCGAAACTTCTACAAAACGGAATGCGAAACAAGTTTTAATCAAATCGTAGGAGTTCATATACTTGATTACGAGCATTTCAACATGATTATATTGCAAAAACTCAATTTTTTGTACTTTTTACTCAGTTAAAATTACAATGGGTCCATTGTAAGGCCTATTTAGACCTGCTCGTCCGAAACCTCTACAAAATAGACCGCGAAACAGATTTTAATCAAATTTTAGGAGTTTATATACTTGATTACTAGAATTTCAACACGATTATATTGCAATATCTCAATTTATGTACTTTTTACTCAGTTAAAATTCCAATGGGTCCATTGTAAGGCCTATTAGACCCGCTCGTCCGAATCCTCTACAAAACGGTCCGCGAAACAAGTTTTAATCAAATTGTAGGAGTTCATATACTTGATTATGAGCATTTCAACATGATTATATTGGAAAAACTCAATTTCTATACTTTTTACTCAGTTAAAATTCCCACGGGTCCATTGTAAGGCTTATTTAGACCCGCTCATCCAAAGTTTCTACAAAACGGACCGTGAAACAAGTTTTAATCAAATTTTAGGAGTTCATATACTATATTACGAGCATTTCAACACGATTATATTGCAAAATCTCAATTTCTATACTTTTTACTCTGTTAAAATTCCAACGGGTCCATTGTAATGCCTATTTAGACACGCTCGTCCGAAACCTCTACAAAACGGACCGCGAAACAAGTATTAATCAAATTGTAGGAGTTCATATACTTCATTATGAGCATTCCAACACGATTATATTGCAAAAACTCAAATTTTGTACTTTTTACTTAATTAAAATTCCAACGGGTCCATTGTAAGGCCTATACAGACCGTCTCGTCGGAAACCACTACAAAACGAACCGCGAAATAAGTTTTAATCAAAACTTATGAGTTTATATAGTTGATTACGAGCATTTCAACATGATTATATTGCAAAAACTCAATTTATGTACTTTTTAATCAGTTAAAATTCCAACGGGTCCATTGTAATGCCTATTTAAACCCTCTCGTCAAAACCTCTACAAAACGGACCGCAAAACAAGTTTTAATCAAATTTTAGGAGTTCACATACTTGATTACGAGCATTTCACCATGATTATATTGCAAAAACTCAATTTCTATATTTTTTACTAAGTTAAAATTCCAACGGGTCCATTGTAAGGCCTATTTAGATCCGCTCGTCCGAAACTTCTAAAAAACGGACAACGAAACAAGTTTTAATCAAACTATAGGAGTTCATATACTTGATTTCGAGCATTTCAACACGATTATAATGTAAGAACTCAATTTATGTACTTTTTACTCAAGTAAAATTCCAACGGGTCCATTGTAAGGCTTATTTAGACCCACTCGTCCGAAACCTTAACAAAACGGACCACAAAACAACTTTTAATCAAATTTTAGGAGTTCATATACATGATTACGAGCATTTTAACACGATTATATTGCAAAAACTCAATTCCTGTACTTTTTACTAAATGAAAATTCCAACGGGTCCATTGTAAGGCCTATACAGACCGTCTCGTCCGAAACCACTACAAAATAGACCGCGAAATAAGTTTTAATCAAAACTTAGGAGTTTATATAGTTGATTATGAGCATTCTAACACGATTATATTGCAAAAACTCAATTTATGTACTTTTTACTCAGTTAAAATTCCAACGGGTCCATTGTAATGCCTATTTAGACCCTCTCGTCCAAAACCTCTACAAAATGGACCGCAAAACAAGTTTTAATCAAATTTTAGTAGTTCACATACTTGATTACGAGCATTTCATAATGATAACATTGCAAAATCTCAATTTATGTACTTTTTACTAAGTTAAAATTCCAACGGGTTCATTGTAAGGCCTATTTAGTTCCGCTCGTCCGAAACCTCTACAAAACGGACATCGAAACAAGTTTTAATCAAACTATAGGAGTTCATATACTTGATTACGAGCATTTTAACACGATTATATTGCAAAAACTCAATTTTCTGTACTTTTTACTCAGTTTAAATTCCAACGAGTCCATTGTAAGGCTTATTTAGACCCGCTCGTCCGAAACTTCTACAAAACGGACTGCGAAACAAGTTTTAATCAAATTTTAGGAGTTCATATACTTGATTACGAGCATTTCAACACGATTATATTGCAAAAACTCAATTTTATGTACTTTTTACTCAGTTAAAATTACAATGGGTCCATTGTAAGGCCTATTTAGACCTGCTCCTCCGAAACCTCTACAAAATAGACCGCGAAACAGGTTTTAATCAAATTTTAGGAGTTTATATACTTGATTACTAGTATTTCAACAGGATTATATTGCAATATCTCAATTTATGTACTTTTCACTCAGTTAAAATTCGAATGGGTCCATTGTAAGGCCTATTAGACCCGCTCGTCCGAATTTCTGTATTTTTTACTTGAAACAAGTCTTAATCAAATTGTAGGAGTTCATATACTTGATTACGAGCTTTTCAACATGATTATATTGGAAAAACTCAATTTCTGTATTTTTTACTTAGTTAAAATTCTCACGGGTCCATTGTAAGGCTTATTTAGACCCGCTCGTCCAAAACTTCTACAAAACGGATCGCGAAACAAGTTTTAATCAAATCTTAGGAGTTCATATACTATATTACGAGCATTTCAACACGATTATATTGCAAAAACTCAATTTCTATCCTTTTTACTCTGTTAAAATTCCAATGGGTCCATTGTAATGCCTATTTAGACACGCTCGTCCGAAACCTCTACAAAACGGACCGCGAAACAAGTTTTAATCAAATTGTAGGAGTTCATATACTTCATTATGAGCATTCCAACATGATTATATTGCAAAAACTCAAATTTTGTACTTTTTACATAATTAAAATTCCAACGGGTCCATTGTAAGGCCTATTTAGTCCCGCTTGTACGAAACATCTAGAAAACGGGCCGCAAAACAAGTTTTACTCAAATTTTAGGTGTTCATATAATTGATTAGGATCATTTCAACACAATTATATTGCAAAAACTCAATTTCTGTAGTTTTTACTCAGTTAAAATTCCAACGGGTCCATTGTGAGGCATATTTAGACCCGCTCGTACGAAACCTCTACAAAACGGACCGCAAAACAAGTTTTAATCAAACCTTAGGAGTATATATACTTGATTACGAGCATTTCAACACGATTATATTGCAAGATCTCAATTTATGTACTTTTTAATCAAGTAAAATTCCAACGGGTCCATTGTAAGGCCTATTTAGACCCGCTCTTCCGAAACCTCTACAAAACAGACCGCAAAATAAGTTTTAATCAAATTTTAGTAGTTCATATACTTGATTACGAGCATTTTAACATGATTAGATTGCAAAAACTCAATTTCTGTAATTTTTATTTAAGTGAAATTCCAACGAGTCCATTGTAAGGCCTATTTAGACACGCTCATCCGATACCTCTACAATACGAACCGCAAAACAAGTTTTAATCAAATTGTAGGATTTCATATACTTGATTACGAGCATTTCAACACGATTATATTGAAAAAATTCATTTTCTTTACTTTTTACTTAGTTAAAATTCCAACGGGTCCATTGTAAGGCCTATTTAGACCCGCTCGTCCGAAACTTCTACAAAATGGACTGCAAATCAAGTTTTAATCAAATTTTAGGAGTTCATATACTTGATTACGAGCATTTCAACACTATTATGTTGCAAAAACTCAATTTCTGTACTTTTTACTTAGTTAAAATTCCAATGGGTCCATTGTAAGGCCTATTTAGACCCGCTCGTCTGAAACCTCTACAAACCGGACCGCAAAACAAGTTTAATCAAAATTTAGGAGTTCATATACTTGATTACGAGCATTTCAACACGATTATATTGCAAAAACTCAATTTTTGTACTTTTTACTCAGCTAAATTCCAACGGGTCCATTATAAAGCTTATTTAGACCCGCTTGTCCAAAATCTCTACAAAATGGACCGCAAAACAAGTTTTAATCAAATTGTCGGAGTTCATATACTTGATTACGAGCATTTCAACGCGATTATATTGCAAAAACTCATTTTCTGTACTTTTTACTCTTTTAAAATTCCAACGTGTCCATTGTAAGGCCTATTAGACCCGCTCGTCCGAAACCTCTACACAATGGACAACGAAACAAGTTTAATCAAATTTTAGGAGTTCATATACTTTATTAAGAGCATCTCAACACGATTATATTGCATAAACTCAATTTCTGTTCTTTTTACTAGTTAAAATTCCAACAGGTCCGTTGTAAGGCCTATTTAGACCCGCTCTTCCGAAACTTCTACAAAACGGACATCGAAACAAGTTTTAATCAAATCTAAAGAGTTCATATGCTTGATTATTATCATTTCAACACGATAATATTGCAAAAAGTCAATTTCTGTACTTTTTACTTAGTTAAAATTTCAACGGGTCCAATGTAAGGCCTATTTAGACCCGCTCATCCATAACCTCTACAAAACGAACCCTAAAACAAGTTTTAATCAATTTTTAGGAGTTCACATGCTTGATTACGAGCATTTCAACACGATTATATTGCAAAAACTCGATTTTTGTACTTTTTACTTAGTTAAAATTTCAACGGGTCCATTGTAAGGCCTATTTAGACTTGCTTGTCCGAAACCTCTACAAAACGGTCCGCAAAACAAGTTTTAGTCAAATTTTAGGAGTTCATATACTTGATTACGAGCATTTTAACACGATAATATTACAAAAACTCAATTTCTGTACTTGTTACTCAGTTAAAATTCCAACGGGTCCATTGTAAGGCCTCTTTAGATCTGCTCGTCCTAAACTTATAACTAACGGACCGCGAAATAAGTTTTAATAAAATTTTAGGAGTTCATATACTTGATTACGAGATTTTCAACACGATTCTATTGCAAAACTCAATTTCTATACCCTTTACTCTGTTAAAATTCCAACGGGTCCATTGTAATGCCTATTTATAGCCTCTCGTCCAAAACCTCTACAAAACGGGCCGCGAAACAAGTTTTAATCAAATTTTAGGAGTTCATATTATTGACTACGAGCGTTTCAACATGATTATATTGCTAAAACTCAATTTCTGTACTTTTTACTCTGTTAAAATTTCAACGGGTCCATTGTAAGGCCTATTTCGACACACTCGTCCGAAACCTCTACAAAACAGACTGCAAAACAACTTTCAATCAAATTTAGAAGTCCATATACTTGATTACGAGCATTTCAACACGATTATATTGCAAAAACTTAATTTCTGTACTTTTTACTCTGTTAGAATTCCAACGGGTCCATTGTAGGGCCTATTTAGACCCGCTCGTCTTAAACTTCTACAAAACAGACCGCGAAACAAGTTGTAATAATATTTTAGGAGTTCATATACTTGACTACGAGCATTTCAACACGATTCTATTGCAAAACTCATTTTCTGTACTTTTTACTCTGTTAAAATTCCAACGGGTCCATTGTAAGGCCTATTTAGACCCGCTTGTCCGAAACCTCTACAAAACAGACCGTGAAATAAGTTTTAATCAAATGTTATGAGTTCATATAGTTAATTACGAGCATTTCAACAATGTTATATTGCAAAAACTCAATTTCTGTACTTTTTACCCAGTTAAAATTCCAATGGGTCCATTGTAAGGCCTATTTAGATCCGCTCGTCCTAAACCTTTCAAAACGGGCCGCGAAACAAGTATTTATCAAATTTTAGGAGTTCATATACTTGATTATGAGCATTTCAACATGATTATAATGCAAGAACTCAATTTCTGTACTTTTTACTCAAGTAAAATTCCAACAGGTCCATTGTAAGGCCTATTTAGTCCCGCCCATCCGAAATCTTTACAAAACGGACCGCAAAACAACTTTTAATCAAATTTAGGAGTTCATATAGTTGATTACAAGCATTTCAACACGATTATAATGAAAGAACTCAATTTCTGTACTTTTTACTCAAGAAAAATTCCAACGGGTCCATTGTAAGTCCTTTTTAGACCCGCTCGTCCGAAACCTCTACAAAACAGACCGCGAAATAAGTTTTAATTAAATGTTAGGAGTTCATATAGTTTATTACGAGCATTTCAACACGGTTATATTGAAAAAACTCAATTCCTGTGCTTTTTACTCATCTAAATTCCAACGGGTCCATTGTAAAGCCTATTTAGACCCGCTCGTCCGAAACCTCTACAAAACGTACCGCAAAAAAAAACTTTTAATCAAATTTTAGGAGTTCATATACTTGATTACGAGTATTTCAACACTATTATATAGCAAAAACTAAATTTCTGTACTTTTTACTCAGTTAAAATTTGCAACTGGTCCATTGTAAGGCCTATTCAGACCCGCTCGTCCGAAACCTCTACAAAACGGACCGCGAAACAAGTTTTAATCAAATGTTAGGTGTTCATATAGTTGATTACGAGCATTTCAACACGGTTATATTGCAAAAACTGAATTTCTGTACTTTTTACCCAGTTAAAATTCCAACGAGTCCATTGTAAGGCCTATTTAGACTCGCTCGTCCGAAACCTCTACAAAACGGACCGCGAAATAAGTTTTAATAAAAGTTTAGGAGTTCATATACTTGATTACGAGCATTTCAACACGATTATATTGCAAAAATTCAATTATTGTACTTTTTACTTAGTTAAAATTCCAATTGGTCCATTGTAAGGCCTATTTAGACTTGCTCGTCCGAAACCTCTACAAAACAGATCGCAAAACAAATTTTAATCAAAATTTAGGAGTTCATATACTTGATTACGAGCATTTCAACAAAATTAAATTGCAATAACTCAATTTTTGTACTTTTTACTCAGTTAAAATTCCAACGGGTCCATTGTAAGGCCTATTTAGATCCGCTCATCCGAAACTTCTACAAAACTGACCGCGAAACAAGTTTTAATAAAAATTTAGGAGTTCATATACTTAATTACGAGCATTTCAACACAATTATATTGCAATAACTCAATTTATGTACTTTTTACTCAGTTAAAATTCCAACGGGTCCATTGTAAGGCCTATTTAGATCCGCTCATCCGAAACCTCTACAAAACGGACCGTGAAACAAGTATTTATTAAATTTTAGGAGTTCATGTACTTGAGTACGAGCATTTCAACACGGTTCTATAGCAAAACTCAATTTCAGTACTTTTTACTCAGTTAAAATTCCATCGGGTCCATTGTAAGGCTTATTTAGACCCGCTCATCCGAAACCTCTGCAAAACGGACCGCAAAACAAGTTTTAATCAAAATTTAGTAGTTCATATACTTGATTATGAGCATTTCAACGTGATTATATTGCAAAATTTCTATTTCTCTACTCTTTATTCAAGTGAAATTCCAACGAGTCTATTGTAAGGCCTATTTAGACACGCTCGTCCGAAACCTCTACAAAATAGACCGCGAAACAGGTTTTAATCAAATTTTAGGAGTTCATATACTTGACTACGAGCATTTCAACACGATTATAATGCAAGAACTCAATTTCTGTACTTTTTACTCAAGTAAAATTCCAACGGGTCTATTGTAAGGCCTATTTAGACACGCTCGTCTGAAACCTCTACAAAACAGACCGAAAACAACTTTTAATCAAATTTTCGGAGTTCATATACTTGATTACGAGCATTTCAACACGATTATATTGCCAAAACTCAGTTTCTGTACTTTTTACTCAGTTAAAATTCCAACGAGTCCTTTGTAAGGCATATTTAGATCCGCTCATCCGAAACATATAACAAACGGACCGCGAAACAAGTATTTATCAAATTTTAGGAGTTTATATACTTGATTACGAGCATTTCAAACATTTCTAAACATCAATCAACATCAAAAACAACCCTAAACTCATCCTTATACCTCCAGCTATAACAGAACACCAAAAACACCCCAAAAACCACCATTTTCACAAGCAAAAACTTAGGAAACACAACCTATTCGGGATTGGATTGATAAAACCTCATTTCTAACATCATTTAACATCCAAAATACATTAGAAAACTATCTCAAAATAGAGCCCAATCAATTACAACGAAAATCTTCAAGATCTCTTCCAAAATCTTGAGTTTTAAGCCAAAATCTTGTTTCTAAAATTAAAACAATTTCTAAAACTTTAATAAAGGATTGACAACTTGGGAATTTCAGTAAAGAACTGAGTATTTAGAGGAGAAGAACAATCTTACCTCTAAATGATGATTTCTCCTTGATTTGGGCCAAATTCCATGAAAATTCAATGTGGAAATCAAAAGGATTTGATGCAAGATTGATTAGGAACCAATGAGTGATGGAAATCTCATCAATTGAAGTGAAAATATATGTGAAAGTTGCTGGAGAAAAGGTGTTTGGATGATAGGATTTTGAGAGAAAAAGGAATGAGAGAAAATTAGAGAAAGGTAGTTATGAAAGTTAAAAAGTAGTTTTCACCTTTCTTTTATTTAATTAAAACATTAATTAAATCACTCAAATTAAGGAAAAATCTGGAGAAAAACATTTTGGGTAAATTAGCTCCTTAAAGATTCAAAGTTTCAATCCTTTACAAAACAGTCACTACTAAACTTTGCAAAAATCGTCATTTGGTCACTACACCGAAATGTAGTATTTCCAAACCTTATTTTGTAAAATTGATTTCACCACTCTCTTATATATATAAAATGAGGATTTTTAGATATTTTTCTATATTTTTAAAGCATCCAGAACTAGGCTTTCCCTAAAAATCCCTTTTATATTCGAACCGTTTCTCAGACAGGTCTGGTTCAGACCCTAAACTTCTAAGCCCAAAATTGGGGTGTTACAACTCTCCCCCACTTAAGAAATTTCGTCCTCGAAATTTACCTGGAGGAAAAAGGTAAGGAAACTACTTCTTCATGTCATCTTTTCTTTCTCACGTGGCTTCCTCAACACCACGATGCCTCCACAACACCTTAACCAACTCAATGGTCTTACCTCGAAGAAGTTTACTGTCCAAATCTAGAATCTCAACCGGCTCTTCATAATAGGTCAAATCTGGATTCAACTCCACTTCCTCCACAGGCATAACATGCGAAGGATCCGATCTATACCTCTGAAGCATAGAGACATGAAACACATCATGAATCTTTTCCAACGATTATGGTAACCTCAGCTTATAAGCAACAATACCCACACGTTCAATCGCCTCGTATGGTCCAATATACCTAGGGCTCAACTTACCCTTCCGGCCAAACCTCATCACCTTCTTCCAAGGTGAAACCTTAAAAAACACATGGTCACCCACCGCAAACACGATCTCCTTACGCTTCAAATTTGCATAAGACTTCTGTCGATCAGAAGCTGCCTTCAACCACTCACAAATGAGCTTCACCTTCTCGGTGGTTCCTTTCAACAAAGCCGGCATCGAGACCAACTTCTGACCTGTTTTAGCCCAGCAAAGAGGAGTTCTGCACTTCCTCCCATACAAGGCTTCGTATGGTGCCATTTGAATACTTGCATGGTAGCTATTGTTATAAGCAAACTCCACCAAAGGCAAATGCTTCTCCCAAGAGCCTTGAAACTCAATCACGCAGCACCTTAACATATCCTCAAGCACTTGGATAACACGCTCAGACTATCCATCCGACTGTGGATGATAAGAAGTACTGAAATTCATTCGCGTACCCAAAGCTTGATGCAAACACTCCCAAAAATGCGATGTGAACCTCGGATCTCTATCCGACACTATAGATTTTGGTACACTATGCAAACGCACAATCTCGGCAATGTACAACTCTGCAAGCTTGTCTAAGGTATATGTAGTATGCACAAGTAAGAAATGCGCACACTTCGTAAGGCAATCCACAATCACCCACACCAAATTCTTCTTCGATGGCGACAATGGCAAACCAGACACAAAGTCCATGATGATCCTTTCCCACTTCCATTCAGGTATCCTCAACGGTTGCAACAACCCTGAAGGAAACTGATGCTCAGCTTTAACCCGCTGACAAACCATACACTTACCCACATACTCTGCAACATCTTTCTTCAAACCCACCCAATAGTACTCGTCTCTCAGATCACGATACATCTTTGTACTACCAGGGTGCATAGCAAAAGGACTACTATGAGCTTCAGTCAGAATAGTACGCCTCTACTCCACATCATTCGGCACTACTATCCGTCTTCCGAAACACAAAACTCCATCATCATTAAAACAGAAATCTGATGGTCTATCCTCAGCAATATCCAGAACATGTGGCACCAAAGAATCATCCAACAACTGCTTGTCCTTTATCAACTGAACCAAAGATGGTTTCACTTGTAATTCAGCCACAAGACCTCCATCTCGCGAAATGCTCAAGCTAGCAAACATAGCCCTTAGCTCTACCACCACCTTCGTGCTCAAGGCATCTGTCACAACATTAGCTTTTCCCGAATGATACTCGATTGTCAGCTCGTAATCCTTAAGCAACTCCACCCAACGTCGTTGCCTAAGATTTAACTCTTTCTGAGACATCAAATACTTCTGTAACGCCCCGGTTTTGGGCTTAGAAGTTTTGGGCGTTGACCGGTTTGGTCAAAGTGCTGTTCGAATCTAAAGAGGTGAAATTAGGAAAGCCTAGTTCGGGTTGCATTAAAAATATGGAAAAATGTTCTAAAATCATCTTTTAATATAATTAAGTGAACTGTGAAATCAATTTTGAAAAATGGGTTTTGGAAGAGTGACATTTTGGCTAGTGACCAAAATGTAATTTTTGAAAGTTTTGTGACTGTTTTATAAAGAGTTGAAACTTTGAATCTTTAAGGAGCTATTATTCCAAAAGTAGTTTCTCCAGATTTTTCTAAGATATTTTGAGATTTATTCTGATTTTAAAACATATCAAAAGTGGAGGGAAAGGCCATTTGGCTATTTTCTTAACTAACTTCTCTATTTTCTTTCTCTCATTTTCTCTCAATCCAAACACTTGTTTTCCAGAGAGTTGTTTCTGATTTTCTCACCTAAAATCCTCCTTTCAATATTCTTTTGATTCCTAATCAACATATCTTCAAAACCTCATCATTTGCTAGTTGATTCAACAAGGTTTTTGATTCCAAAAAGTGGAGAAACACAAGTTTGGAGGTAAGAACGTCCTTCTCCTCTAAACTATCAGTTCTTTACTGAAATTCCCAAGTTCTCAACTCTTAATTGAAGTTTTATTAAAGGATTTTAAGTGGTGAAATGGATCTTGGCTTAAAATGCAAGATTTGGTGATTTTTGATGATTTTCGTTAGATATGATTAATCTGTGATTTGAGGTGTGTTTTTGATGTTAAATGAACTCTAAATTGATAAGGAAATGAGTTTTGATTAATGCAATCCCGGATAGGTTGTGTTTCCTAAGTTTAGCTTGTGATTCTTGGATGTTTTTGTGGTGATCTTGTGGATCTGATGTTGCTGGAGGTATAAGGATGTTTATAGGTTGTTTTTAGATGTTAAATGGTGTTAATGGATGTTAGGTTTTGCTGGTTTATGGCTGGGCTTTGTTGAGAAGTGGTTTTGATGCCATTTCGGTTGTGTTTGGTGGCCGAAATTGGAGTGTGAATGAGAGCAGCGAGTTGGAGTGCTTTCATTGAAGCTTTTGATGCATGATGATGCATTAAATCTCTGCTTTAATGTGTTTAATCAGGGGAGGCATCTTTGGATCCAAGAGTTGTTGATCCGGAGGCTTGTTTTGGTGCTTTGGCTTGAGGCGAAGTGGAATCGGTGAGTGAAATTGGGTTTTCGGCTTTGAAACCAATATCTTGGGAGCTTAGTTTAAGTCTAAACAACTTTGCTAAGCTCTAGTGTAAGTTTTCGGAAATTCTCTCTAGTGGTGGCCATGATTTTGTTGTGATGCAATGTGGTTATTTGCATGTTTTGATTACTGTTTTGAAAGCATGATTTAGCATGGTATTTGCTGTTTTGATAAGCCATATGTTAAAGGAAGCATCATGGTAAGAGTTCCTTGTATTTGAACATCGATTAAATGTGGTTTGATGCTTTTAAATGCATGATGAATATGGCTTGGTTTAATGCTTTAAAACAGTGGATAAATTGATGATAATGATGTATATTGGCAAGTGATGTTTGAAAAGGTTAAGGTCACTAAGGTGGTTAAAAGTCCTTGAGTGAGCCTTGTTTACTTAAGAACATCAAGGTGGTTAAAAGTCCTTGGATGGTTCTTGTTACGGACACAAAGGTGGTTAAAAGTCCTTGTGTGGTCCATTCTATGGTGTTTAAAAGTCCATAGGCCAAGGTGTTTAAAAGTCCTTGGGGTTCAAGGTGTTTAAAAGTCCTTGAGGTAATGCAATTCATGGTGTTTAAAAGTCCATGGCCAAGGTGTTTAAAAGTCCTTGGGGTCCAAGATGTTTAAAAGTCCTTGGGGTGAAAGTTGATGAACTTGTTTTCAAAGAAATGAATTGTATCACTTGTGGCCAATATGACATGTAATGAAATGAAGCATGAGATGCTTGTAAAAGTATGCTTTTGAGCATGTGTAAATGATGATTTGAAGCATGATTTATAAATGTTTTGTTAATGCATTATTGGATGGGTTTATTGAGCATTCCTCACTAAGCTTTTGCTTACGCTCTCTTCCGTTTTCTTAATTCAATAATGCAGAACATTAGAGTACTTGAGGGCAGCAAGGAGGGCAAGCATCCAAGTGGAAACAAAGCTCTAAGTATGGAAAGTTTTCTAAGTACATTTTAGCTTTTGGTAATTTGGCAATGGGGGACCTATGTGTATGTTTTGGGAGATGTTTTGAACTCCCTAAGTATGTTGAATGTTGTTGAGAATGCTGGTTTTTTGTGGTTGGCCTTTATATGCTTGAATTGGAAGTTTATGCTTGAATGGCTTACTTGTGTAGGAAGCATGCCTATAGATTTGGGGCTTTTCATATATGTGGATGTTTTGATGAATTGTTGATGCAAGTATGTCTCATATATGTTGAATTGCATGTTGGCAAAGTTTGGTGGCATTTGGAGCATGATTGGTTGGTCAATTGCATGTTTAAGTATGCATTTTTAGGCAATCTGTGCAGGGTGTTTCGGAACAGCACCTACCGTTTCGGAACGGGTGCCCTAATTGTGCCCAGGCGTCCGAAACGGGAGGGGCCGTTCCGAAACGGAAAGGCCATTGCCAGACCCCCGTTTCGGTACGCGTTGCGGAACGGCCCCGAGTTTCGAAACGGGCTATGCCTGTTTCGGAACGGGTGACCGTTGGGGGCTGACATTGGCAGTTATATGTTTTGGAATGTTTGCGTTTTGGTCCTGAAACTTGGTTGTGCAATTGTATGAGTTTGGGAAGTCCTTTTGAGCTGAAATTTTACAGAGAAGCATGAAACATGATTAATTTCAAGATGGTAACTTCAATTTGGGTTAAGTCCTTATAATTATCAGAATTTACAATTTGGTCCCTAAAGTTGTATTTTGTTCAATTGAGTCCCTGTTTGATCTCTGATGTTTATGATCTTTGAGTATGCTGTTGTATGATCATATCTAAGGATTAATTTACATCTAGACAAGTTTTAAAAGGAAAAAAAAGGGTCGTTAATCAAGGTTGACTTTCGGGTTGACTTTGGTTTTCCCCGTGTGACTTTCTTAATTCGGGTCAACTGTCTAGGCCGGGTTAAGGGGGTTACATTTGGTGGTATCAGAGCTGAGTTCTCGAGTAATTGGGAATGTATGTATGCATGATTGAAGTATGTATGCCTTGTATGCTTGTTGAGTGAAAGCATGTTTAATGGCTTGTGATTTTGATGCAATTGAAGTATGTGCTGTGATGTAGCATGTTGTGGGTACCCATTGCCAAATCAAAGCTAAAGGAAAGATGTTGTTTTGAAATGAAATTGAGCTTGAATACTTGGATTGCTTACCTTGCTGGGCCTGACTTTGTTTTATTTGTGTTGTGATTGCATGGTAAAAGTATGGCACCACGTAGAGAGTTACGAGGTAATGTGCGAGCTACGACTCCTAATGAGAACGAGAATGAGTAAAACACGGGTAGTGCGGTGTTACCTCCTCCTCCACCTGGTGGTGGTGGTGCTGGGGCTGAGGAAGCTGGAGCTGCAGCTGGCGCTGGAGCTGCTGGACCTGGGGCTGGTCAGGGGCAAGCTATGCCTGATATGACGATGTTAGTGCAAGCTATTGCTGGTGCTTTTCAAGCAGCGGTAGCTGGGGCTCGTGGAGCGGGGCATCAGGAGGATGCTGGTGTCAGACTACCTTTGGAGCGTTTGCGCAGTCTTGGTGGGACTGAGTTCAGGGGTATGTCTGCTGAGAGTTCTGAAACTTGGCTAGAGAGTACCAAGCGAATCTTGAGCCAGATGAGTTGCACTGATGTGCAGAAGCTGGGTTGTGTTGTGTCCTTGCTGCAGAAGGATGCGTATACGTGGTGGACAACCACTGTTGCTGGGATGGCAGAAGCTGATGTGACTTGGACATTCTTTCAGAATGTGTTCAAGCGGAGATATCTTGGTGTGAGATATCTAGATGAGAAGAAGCGTGAATTCATGTCTCTTACCCAAGGGAGCATGAGTGTGGCTGAGTATGAGGTGCAGTTTGTGCGACTCAGTCAGTATGCACCGGAGCTGGTACCTGATGAGCGGGCAAGGTGCGAGAGGTTCCGTTATGGTTTAGAGACGGATGTGAAAATGTATTTGCTGGCCGCCGAGTATGATGATTTCGACGTGTTGGTGGGCCGAGCCAAGGATGTTGAGATGAACTTGGGTTTATCTGTGAGAGGTGCTGGAGCAAGTGCTGGGAAGCGATCAGCTGAGTTTAGTTCCGGAGGTGGACGGAACAAGAGGGGACGTGATCAGAAGTATCAGTCTTCAGCTAAGAGAGGTGGTGGTGCACCTGCTAGAGGAGGCAATGCTAGAACTGATCCGAGTGCTTGTTGGATCTGTGGTTCACGTGGTCACATGAAACGTGACTGTCCTCGTGCCGAGAGAGTGGTGCAAGCTCCTGTTGCGGCTGCTGGTAACAGGTGCTGGAGTTGTGGTTCTGCAGACCACTTGAGGCGAGATTGTCCGAGGTTGGCTGGTGATCAGGTGCGTGCTCCTGTTGTTGCTGCACCGCAGAGAGGTCGTGGGTGCGGCCGTGGTAATTTCCAGAGGAGAGAGGAAGGTGGTCGTGGAGTGGCTCATGTTGTGGCTATTCAGCCTGAGGGTGGAGGCCACGCGAGGGTGTATGCTCAGCGATAGGGCAGGAATGATGCGGATGTGATTGCAGGTACCTTTACTTTGCAATCCTTGTCATTGCTTTCTTTGATAGATTCTGGATCTACGCATTCATACATTTTGCGTGAGCATGCTGAATTGCTTGGTTTGCCTGTTGAGTTTTTGGATGTTGGTGTTCGAGTCACTAGTTCTTTTGGTGAGACTGTTGTGACTAGGAAGCTTTATAGAAGGTGTCCCTTGGTTGTTCAAGAGCATGTTTTCCATGTTGATCTTATGGAGTTGCCCTTCTATGGTTTCGATGTGATCCTTGGTATGGATTGGCTTGCTGAGCATCGTGCTGTTGTGGATTGTGAGAACAAGCGGGTTTCGCTTAAGCTTGCGGATGATTACGAAGTTGTTGTGGTTGGTGAGAATGTGAAGTTTCTTGCCAATGTGGTGTCTACCTTGGAGGCGAGCAGGATGCTGAGACAAGGTTGCGAAGCCTATCTAGCTTTTGTGATGAATCCTAGCTCTAAAGAGTTGAGGGTGCAAGGTATCAGAGTTGTGAAGGAGTTTCCTGGTGTTTTTCCTGAGGAGTTGCCTGGTTTACCTCCTAACCGCGAGGTGGAGTTTGGAATTGAGCTGTATGAGAATACAACTCCTGTGTCCATTACTCCCTATAGAATGGCACCTAAGGAGCTGAAGGAGCTGAAGACGCAGTTGCAAGAGTTGCTTGACCGTGGGTTCATCCGGCCGAGTGTGTCACCTTGGGGAGCACCGGTCTTGTTTGTGAAGAAGAAGGATGGCACTATGAGAATGTGCATTGATTACCGTCAGCTGAACAAGTTGACTATCAAGAATCGGTATCCTTTACCGAGGATTGATGATCTTTTTGATCAATTTCGGGGAGCTGCTGTGTTCTCTAAGATTGACTTGAGGTCAGGGTATTATCAGTTGAAGGTGAAGGATGTGGATGTGCCTAAGACAGCTTTCAGGACAAGGTATGGGCATTATGAGTTCCTTGTGATGCCGTTTGGGTTGACAAATGCTCCTGCTGCTTTCATGGACATGATGAATCGTGTGTTTCATGAATACCTGGACAAGTTTGTTGTGGTGTTCATTGATGATATCCTCGTGTACTCGCGTACTGAGAAGGAGCATGAAGAGCATTTGAGGATTGTTTTGCAAGCTTTGTTGGAGAATCAGCTTTATGCTAAGCTGAGTAAGTGTGAGTTCTGGTTAAGGGAGGTGGTGTTTCTTGGGCATGTGGTTTCAGCGGAGGGGATTCGTGTTGATCCTCAGAAGATTGAGGCGGTGATGAATTGGAAAGTTCCTAAGTCTGTTCATGAGGTCCGTAGTTTCCTTGGTTTGGCGGGATACTACCGAAGGTTTGTGGATGGTTTTTCCAAGATTGCTGCTCCTTTGACGAAGCTGTTGCAAAAGGATGTTAAGTATGAGTGGACGGAAGCGAGACAGCAGGCTTTTGAGAAGCTTAAGGCGGCTTTGACGCAAGCTCCTATCTTGATTCAGCCTGAATCAGGGAAAGAGTTTGTGGTTTACAGTGATGCATCCTATGTTGGTTTGGGGTGTGTGCTGATGCAGGAGGGTAAGGCGGTGGCTTATGCATCGCGGCAGTTGAAAGTGCATGAGCGCAATTACCCTACGCATGATATTGAGCTGGCTGCAGTGGTTTTTGCTCTGAAGATCTGGAGACATTATCTGTATGGTGAGAAGTGTACTGTGTACACAGATCACAAGAGTTTGAGGTATCTGATGTCTCAGAAGGAGTTGAATCTTAGGCAGCGGCGTTGGTTGGAGTTGCTCAAGGATTATGATCTGACGATTGAGTATCATCCTGGAAAAGCTAATGTTGTTGCGGATGCCTTGAGTAGGAAGGTAGCTGTTGAGCTGAGGGCTATGTTTGCTAGCTTGAGCATATCGCAAGATGGTGGTCTCGTTGCTGAGTTGCAAGTGAAACCCTCTTTGGTTCAGTTGATCAAGGATAAGCAGTTGTTGGATGATTCCTTGGTGTCTCATGTTCAGGATATCGCGGAGGGTAGACCTTCGGATTTCTGTTTCAATGATGATGGTGTGCTGTGTTTTGGGAGTCGGATAGTAGTGCCTGCTGATGCTGAGTTGAGGCGTGCTATTCTGACTGAAGGTCATAGTAGTCCTTTTGCTATGCACCCTGGTAGTACTAAGATGTACCGTGATCTTCGTGATGAGTACTATTGGGTGGGTTTGAAGAAGGATGTTGCGGAGTTTGTTAGCAAGTGTTTGGTGTGTCAGCGAGTTAAGGCTGAGCATCAGTTTCCTTCAGGGTTGTTGCAACCGTTGAAAATCCCTGAATGGAAGTGGGAGAGGGTTACCATGGATTTTGTATCTGGTTTACCTTTGTCTCCATCGAAGAAGAATTCGGTCTGGGTGATTGTGGATCGCCTGACGAAGTGTGCGCATTTCTTGCCTGTGCATACCACGTTTTCTTTGGATAGGTTGGCAGAGCTGTACATTGCTGAGATTGTGCGGCTGCATGGTGTGCCTAAGTCGATTGTGTCGGATAGGGATCCGAGGTTCACATCGCGGTTCTGGCAGTGTTTGCATCAAGCTCTGGGTACAAGGTTGCATTTCAGTACATCCTATCATCCTCAGTCGGATGGTCAGTCTGAGCGAGTTATCCAGATTTTGGAGGATATGTTGAGGTGCTGCGTGATTGAGTTCCAAGGTTCTTGGGAGAAGCATCTGCCTTTAGTTGAGTTTGCTTATAACAACAGTTATCAGGCAAGTATACAGATGGCACCTTATGAGGCTTTGTACGGGAGGAAGTGTAGGACTCCTCTTTGTTGGGCTGAGACTGGTCAAAAGTTAGTTTCAATGCCGGCTTTGTTAAAAGGGACCACAGAGAAGGTAAAGCTCATTTGTGAGCGATTGAAGGCTGCTTCTGATCGGCAGAAGTCTTACGCGGATCTGAAGCGTAAGGAGATAGAGTATGCGGTGGGTGACCGTGTGTTCTTGAAGGTTTCGCCTTGGAAGAAGGTGATGCGGTTTGGCCGAAAGGGTAAGTTGAGCCCTAGGTACATTGGACCATATGAGGTGGTTGAGCGTGTGGGTCCTGTTGCATATCGGTTGAGGTTACCTCAGGAGTTGGAGAAGATTCATGATGTGTTCCATGTCTCTATGCTCCGGAGGTATAGATCTGATCCTTCGCATGTGATGCCTGTGGAGGAAGTGGTTTTGAATCCGGATTTGACCTATGATGAGGAACCGGTGAAGGTTCTGGATTCGGATAGCAAGGTTCTTCGTGGCAAGACCATTGAGTTGGTGAAGGTGCTGTGGAAGCATCGCGGTGTTGAGGAAGCCACGTGGGAGCGGAAGGAGGACATGCTGAAGCAGTTTCCTTATCTCTTTCCTTCAGGTAAATTTCGAGGACGAGATTTCTTAAGGGGGGAGAGTTGTAACGCCCCGGTTTTGGGCTTAGAAGTTTTGGGCGTTGACCGGTTTGGTCAAAGTGCTGTTCGAATCTAAAGAGGTGAAATTAGGAAAGCCTAGTTCGGGTTGCATTAAAAATATGGGAAAATGTTCTAAAATCATCTTTTAATATAATTAAGTGAAATGTGAAATCAATTTTGAAAAATGGGTTTTGGAAGAGTGACATTTTGGCTAGTGACCAAAATGTAATTTTTGAAAGTTTTGTGACTGTTTTATAAAGAGTTGAAACTTTGAATCTTTAAGGAGCTATTATTCCAAAAGTAGTTTCTCCAGATTTTTCTAAGATATTTTGAGATTTATTCTGATTTTAAAACATATCAAAAGTGGAGGGAAAGGCCATTTGGCTATTTTCTTAACTAACTTCTCTATTTTCTTTCTCTCATTTTCTCTCAATCCAAACACTTGTTTTCCAGAGAGTTGTTTCTGATTTTCTCACCTAAAATCCTCCTTTCAATATTCTTTTGATTCCTAATCAACATATCTTCAAAACCTCATCATTTGCTAGTTGATTCAACAAGGTTTTTGATTCCAAAAAGTGGAGAAACACAAGTTTGGAGGTAAGAACGTCCTTCTCCTCTAAACTATCAGTTCTTTACTGAAATTCCCAAGTTCTCAACTCTTAATTGAAGTTTTATTAAAGGATTTTAAGTGGTGAAATGGATCTTGGCTTATAATGCAAGATTTGGTGATTTTTGATGATTTTTGTTAGATATGATTAATCTGTGATTTGAGGTGTGTTTTTGATGTTAAATGAACTCTAAATTGATAAGGAAATGAGTTTTGATTAATGCAATCCCGGATAGGTTGTGTTTCCTAAGTTTAGCTTGTGATTCTTGGATGTTTTTGTGGTGATCTTGTGGATCTGATGTTGCTGGAGGTATAAGGATGTTTATAGGTTGTTTTTAGATGCTAAATGGTGTTAATGGATGTTAGGTTTTGCTGGTTTATGGCTGGGCTTTGTTGAGAAGTGGTTTTGATGCCATTTCAGTTGTGTTTGGTGGCCGAAATTGGAGTCTGAATGAGAGCAGCGAGTTGGAGTGCTTTCATTGAAGCTTTTGATGCATGATGATGCATTAAATCTCTGCTTTAATGTGTTTAATCAGGGGAGGCATCTTTGGATCCAAGAGTTGTTGATCCGGAGGCTTGTTTTGGTGCTTTGGCTTGAGGCGAAGTGGAATCGGTGAGTGAAATTGGGTTTTCGGCTTTGAAACCAATATCTTGGGAGCTTAGTTTAAGTCTAAACAACTTTGCTAAGCTCTAGTGTAAGTTTTCGGAAATTCTCTCTAGTGGTGGCCATGATTTTGTTGTGATGCAATGTGGTTATTTGCATGTTTTGATTACTGTTTTGAAAGCATGATTTAGCATGGTATTTGCTGTTTTGATAAGCCATATGTTAAAGGAAGCATCATGGTAAGAGTTCCTTGTATTTGAACATCGATTAAATGTGGTTTGATGCTTTTAAATGCATGATGAATATGGCTTGGTTTAATGCTTTAAAACAGTGGATAAATTGATGATAATGATGTATATTGGCAAGTGATGTTTGAAAAGGTTAAGGTCACTAAGGTGGTTAAAAGTCCTTGAGTGAGCCTTGTTTACTTAAGAACATCAAGGTGGTTAAAAGTCCTTGGATGGTTCTTGTTACGGACACAAAGGTGGTTAAAAGTCCTTGTGTGGTCCATTCTATGGTGTTTAAAAGTCCATAGGCCAAGGTGTTTAAAAGTCCTTGGGGTTCAAGGTGTTTAAAAGTCCTTGAGGTAATGCAATTCATGGTGTTTAAAAGTCCATGGCCAAGGTGTTTAAAAGTCCTTGGGGTCCAAGGTGTTTAAAAGACCTTGGGGTGAAAGTTGATGAACTTGTTTTCAAAGAAATGAATTGTATCACTTGTGGCCAATATGACATGTAATGAAATGAAGCATGAGATGCTTGTAAAAGTATGCTTTTGAGCATGTGTAAATGATGATTTGAAGCATGATTTATAAATGTTTTGTTAATGCATTATTGGATGGGTTTATTGAGCATTCCTCACTAAGCTTTTGCTTACGCTCTCTTCCGTTTTCTTAATTCAATAATGCAGAACATTAGAGTACTTGAGGGCAGCAAGGAGGGCAAGCATCCAAGTGGAAACAAAGCTCTAAGTATGGAAAGTTTTCTAAGTACATTTTAGCTTTTGGTAATTTGGCAATGGGGGACCTATGTGTATGTTTTGGGAGATGTTTTAAACTCCCTAAGTATGTTGAATGTTGTTGAGAATGCTGGTTTTTTTGTGGTTGGCCTTTATATGCTTGAATTGGAAGTTTATGCTTGAATGGCTTACTTGTGTAGGAAGCATGCCTATAGATTTGGGGCTTTTCATATATGTGGATGTTTTGATGAATTGTTGATGCAAGTATGTCTCATATATGTTGAATTGCATGTTGGCAAAGTTTGGTGGCATTTGGAGCATGATTGGTTGGTCAATTGCATGTTTAAGTATGCATTTTTAGGCAATCTGTGCAGGGTGTTTCGGAACAGCACCTACCGTTTCGGAACGGGTGCCCTAATTGTGCCCAGGCGTCCGAAACGGGACGGGCCGTTCCGAAACGGAAAGGCCACTGCCAGACCCCCATTTCGGTACGCGTTGCGGAACGGCCCCGAGTTTCGAAACGGGCTAAGCCTGTTTCGGAACGGGTGACCGTTGGGGGCTGACATTGGCAGTTATATGTTTTGGAATGTTTGCGTTTTGGTCCTGAAACTTGGTTGTGCAATTGTATGAGTTTGGGAAGTCCTTTTGAGCTGAAATTTTACAGAGAAGCATGAAACATGATTAATTTCAAGATGGTAACTTCAATTTGGGTTAAGTCCTTATAATTATCAGAATTTACAATTTGGTCCCTAAAGTTGTATTTTGTTCAATTGAGTCCCTGTTTGATCTCTGATGTTTATGATCTTTGAGTATGCTGTTGTATGATCATATCTAAGGATTAATTTACATCTAGACAAGTTTTAAAAGGAAAAAAAAGGGTCGTTAATCAAGGTTGACTTTCGGGTTGACTTTGGTTTTCCCCGTGTGACTTTCTTAATTCGGGTCAACCGTCTAGGCCGGGTTAAGGGGGTTACAACTTCAAACTCTTGTGATCCGTGTACACAATACACTTCTCACCATAGAGATAATGTCTCCAGATCTTCAAAGCAAAAACCACCGCAACTAATTCAATATCATGCGTAGGGTAGTTGCGCTCATGCACCTTTAACTATCGCGATGCATAATCCACCACCTTACCCTCTTGCATTAGCACACATCCCAAACCAACGTAGGATGCGTCACTGTACACCACAAACTCTTTTCCTGATTCAGGTTGAACCAAGATAGGAGCTTGCGTCAAAGCTGCCTTAAGCTTCTCAAAAGCTTGTTGTCTTGCTTCCGTCCACTCATACTTGACATCTTTTTGCAACAACTTCGTCAAAGGTGCAACAATCTTCGAAAATCCATCCACAAACCTCTGGTAATATCCCGCCAACCCAAGGAAACTACGGACTTCATGAACGGACTTAGGAGGCTTCCAATTCATAACCGCCTCAATCTTCTGAGGATCAACACGAATCCCCTCAGCTGAAACCACATGACCAAGGAACACAACTTCCTTCAACCAAAACTCACACTTTCTCAGCTTAGCATAAAGCTAATTTTCGAGAAGCGCTTGCAAGACAACCCTCAAATGACCTTCATGCTCTTCCTCGGTACGAGAGTACACAAGGATATCATCAATGAACACCACAACAAACTTGTCCAAGTATTTATTGAACACTCTATTCATCATGTCCATAAAAGCTGCAGGAGCATTCGTCAAGCCAAACGACATTACAAGGAACTCATAATGCCCATACCTCGTTCTAAAGGCTGTTTTCGGCACATCCACATCTTTCACTTTAAGCTGATAGTACCCTGACCTTAAGTCAATCTTGAAGAACACAACCGCTCCCCGAAACTGATCAAAAAGATCATCGATCCTCGGCAAAGGATACCTATTCTTGATAGTCAACTTGTTCAATTAACGATAATCGATGCACATTCTCATAGTGCCATCCTTCTTCTTTACAAACAAGATCGGTGCACCCCCAAGGTGACACACTAGGCCGAATGAAGCCATGGTCGAGCAACTCCTGAAGCTGCGTCTTCAACTCCTTCAACTCCTTAGGTGCCATGCGATAGGGAGAAATGGACACCGGAGTAGTGTTTTCATACAGCTCTATCCCAAACTCCACCTCTCGACTAGGCGGCAATCCAGGTAGCTCCTCTGGAAATACTCCAGGAAACTCTCGCACAGTTCTGATATCCTGAACGCGCAACTCCTTTGAACTAGGATTCATCACAAAGGCTAGGTAAGCCTCGCAACCTTGGCTCAACATTCGACTCGCTTCTAATGTAGACACCACATTGGCAAGAAACTTCACATTCTCACCTACCACCACCACTTCATAATCATCCGCAAGTTTCAACGAAACTCGCTTGCTCTCAAAATCCACCACAGCTCGATGCTCAACAAGCCAATCCATACCAAGGATTACATCAAAGCCATAGAATGATAATTCCATGAGATCAACAAGAAAAACATGGTTTTGCACTTTCAAGGGACATCTTCTATACAACTTTCACGTTACAAATGTCTCACCAAAGGAACTAGTCACACGTATACCAACATCCAATGACTCAACAGGTAAACCAAGCATTTGGGCATGTTCACGCAATATGTATGAGTGTGTAGATCCAGAATCAATCAAAGAAAGTAATGATAAGGATTGCAAAGTGAATGTACCTGCGATCACATCCGTATCATTCCTTCCCTCACGATGGGAATACACTCGAGCCTGACCGCCACCCTCAGGTTGAACGACCACAACATGAGCTACATTTCTGCCACCATCATCTCTGAGCTGAAAGTTACCACGGCCGCGCCCACGACCTCTCTGTGGCTCAGCTGCTCTCACCGGAGCCTGTCCCTCTCTCAGAGGCTGAGGACAATCCTTCTTCAAATGTCCACGGTTTCCACAATTCCAGCACGTCCCAAGGTTACCCCAACACTCGCCAGCATGCCGTCTACCACAACGGTTACACTCAGGAGTCCTCTGAACATCATTAGGTCCTTGCTGACCTCTACCAGGGTTACCACCCCCACGCCTACCATCATAACGCGGCCTCCAATCCTTATGCCTCTTGTTGCGATCTCTACCATAATCGCGTTCAGCCACTCGCTTGCCAGAGCTAGATCCACCTGCTCGACTAGTCAAACTCATATTTGACTCAATGTCCTTGGCTCTAGTGACCAAGACATCGAAATCTGTATAATCAGCTACAAGCATAAAAGTCTTCACATCCGTTACCAAACCATAACGGAATCGTTCACACCTCTCCCGCTCATTAGGGATTAGCTCAGGTGCATACTGACTAAGGCGAACAAACTGGATTTCATACTCAGCTACAGACATGCTACCTTGCATAAGAGACATAAATTCTCTTTTCTTCTCATCTAGGTAACGCAGACCTAGATACTTCCGCTTGAACGCAGTCACAAAGAACGTCCAAGTCACTTCATCATCCTCCATCCCAGAGATAGTCGTCGCCCACCATGTATAAGCATCATCATGCAACAGTGATACCACACAACTCAGCTTCTGCACATTATTGCAATTCATTTGACCCAAAATCCGCTTGGTGCTCTCCAACCAAGACTCAGATCCTTCCGGAGATAAACCTCTAAACTCAGTCCCAACAAGACTGCGAAGACGCTCCAAAGGCCACCTCCCATTGGCACCATCCTGATGCGCAGCTCCATGAGCTCCAGCTACTGCTGCCTGGAAAGCTCCAGCAATAGCCTGAATCAACATGGTCATGTCAGGAGCAGCTTGCCCCTGCGCACCCTCAGGTCCAGCAACCACAGCACTGGCACCAACATTACCAGCTCCAGCACCATCACCACCGGGTGGTCCACCACCAGGAGGAGGAGGTAGATTCTCAGCATTCTCCTCATTCTCATTCTGAGCCATAGCTCTTGTATTAATCATCATCTCTCTGCGTGGCCCCATTAAATGAAAAACAATGCACTGAACAAAAATACAATAAACACAATTAGGCACAATAAGGTAAGTAATCCAAGTACTCAAGCTCATTTTCGAAAACAATTCCTTTCATTAGTTTTGACTTGGCAATGGGATCCCCTATCACACTCCAAACATAACATAGCATCACAATAGCAATCATAATCCACCAATCACATAACATTCTTTCACCCAAAAGATACACCATGCAATTACACATATAACATCCACATAACAAACCCCAATTAAACAATAACCTGGCTCTGATACCACCAAATGTAACCCCCTTAGCCCGGCCTAGACGGTTGACCCTAACTACGAAGATCACACGGGGAAAACTAAAGTTAACCCGAAAGTCAACCTTGATTCACGACCCTTTTTTCTTTTTAATCTTGTCTAGATGCTTGTTAACCCTAAGTGAGTATTCATGAGATACGATAGAGAAAGGCACAGCGGTCGGATTTCAAAAAGGGACTCAATTGCACAATATACAAATTTGGGGACCAAAATGTAATTTCTGAAAATTAGAAGGTACTTACTGATTTTAAAGTTACTATTATGAAATTAGTCATGTTACATGCTTCTCTGACAAGTTTCAACTTAATTGGACATTCCAAGCTCAAGCAATTGCAATCTCAACATTTAGGACTAAAACGTAAAACATGCAAACTTCAGAATAATTCAAATCTGTGACCAACGGTCACCTGTTTCGAAACACCAACCAGCCGTATCGAAACGCTAGGGCAAAACACTCCCCCGTTTCAAAACTTGTTCCGAAACATGGCTCTCCAGTAGCCAAAACGTTTCGAAACAGCCTCCAACCGTTTCGAAACACGAAGGCCATTACAGGCCCCCGTTTCGAAATGCCAGAGGGTGTTTCGATACGTTTTGCCCAGAAATTGCTGGTTTTTCACCCAAAAACCCATTCATGCTCATCCTAATGACTCTCTAACCATACCAACAAGTCAACATACATACAAGGTACATATTTAGAACCCCTAAACACATTCATAGCATCAAACATGAAATCTCACAAGTCTAGAGGCATGCTTCCTATTATCAAATCACAAAAAGACAATCCAACCTCAAAACAAGCAATTAAGGTCAATTGCAACTCAAACCAAACAAGGCAAACATGCCACAACCTTAGGGAGTTTAACACATCTCCCAAAACAAATCTTGGTTTCCCATTGCCAATTTATCAAAACTAAAGTGCATGAAAACTTCACCATACATGAGCTTGGACTTCCTTGGATGGACCTAGCTTTCTTGATGCCCGAACACACCTCAATTATCTGCATTATTGGTAAAAGAGAGTGTAAGCACAAATGCTTAGTGAGGCATGCTCTAAAGAAAACCAACACAATAATGCACATTTAGAAAACACTTTCATAAAAGCTTTTAAACCACATGCTCATCTCTTTCTCATGCTTGGAAAACTTTCAAAGCAAAACTCTTTAAAACCACATGTACCTCCATTCTATCTCATGCATTAAAACCAAAGCAAATCTCATGGCAAGGCCATTCACATGCTTGTATTGCCAAAGCATTTCTAAACCAAAACACATATGCATATCTCATAGAATAAATCATCTCATCAAGGTACATGTGTAACAAAAACCATTTCATCATTTATATTGGCATTTAGCATCTCATTAATACTCGGATATGCGGATACAAATCTACACTAGACTCTTTTGGTGGAATCTCGCATCACCGTACTCACTTGTCTAGCAACATAGCTTCCGGTGGAATCTCTCATCACTGTACTCACATGGCAGAATCTCTTATCGCCACAAAGCTTGGGTATTTCACCAAGTCCTAGCTGATGGAATACCCATCATCGGAAAATCTCCCTTTGGCTTAACGAAAGAGCACGTACGAATTTTTAGTTTATAGTGCAATCTCATCCTATTGATCAATCAATTATATCTGGTATGTTTCTCAACATCTATGCCAATATAATGTGTTAAAATATCATCACACCTAATGTTTTTCAATGAATATAACTAAAAGTTTTCTCACCATATTTCAAATCATAAAACATACTTTGCTTCAAACCAAAAGCTCAAATCTATTCAATGCAACATGCCATCTCATGACATCTCTACAAGCATAATCTCATGCTCTAAATCATGCATAAAAACAGTAGGAATTTAACACTTTCAAACCATGAGCATGTAAAAGCATTTTAGGGGCAAACACCGCTTTAGAGAGACCAATTCAAACCATACTTACTTCCGGATTTAAGAAGGTGTTTCAAACCTCTCCTAAATCCCCAAACCTTGTATTTTTGTCCTCATGGACTTCTAAACCAATCGCACTCACTGATTTCGTTTCGCTTGCTTGCCGAAACGCCAATTAAGCTTCCGGATCAACTCCAAAAGTGTCCGAGGACGTCTCCCCTGTTTTACACACATAAAAGCAGAGGATTAATGGATCATATGCATTGAAATCTTCAGCCAACACTTCAAAACTCGCCGCTCTACCTAAACCCAATATTTCGGCTACCAAACACAACCGAAATCACCTCCAAACTCTTCCAAAACATAACCCAGCCAAGATCCATCACTTCTAAACATTTCTAAACATCAATCAACATCAAAAACAACCCTAAACTCGTCCTTATACCTCCAGCTATAAAGAACACCAAAAAGACCCCAAAAACCACCATTTTCACAAGCAAAAACTTAGGAAACACAACCTATTCGGGATTGGATTGATAAAACCTCATTTCTAACATCATTTAACATCCAAAATACATTAGAAAACTATCTCAAAACAGAGCTCAATCAATTACAACGAAAATCTTCAAGATCTCTTCCAAAATCTTGAGTTTTAAGCCAAAATCTTGTTTCTAACATTAAAACCATTTATAAAACTTTAATAAGGATTGATAACTTGGGAATTTCAGTAAAGAACTGAGTATTTAGAGGAGAAGAACAATCTTACCTCTAAATGATGATTTCTCCTTGATTTGGGCCAAATTCCATGAAAATTCAATGTGGAAATCAAAAGGATTTGATGCAAGATTGATTAGGAACCAATGAGTGATGGAAATCTCATCAATTGAAGTGAAAATCTATGTGAAAGTTGCTGGAGAAAAGGTGTTTGGATGATAGGATTTTGAGAGAAAAATGAATGAGAGAAAATTTGAGAAAGGTAGTTATAAAAGTTAAAAAGTAGTTTTCACCTTTCTTTTATTTAATTAAAACATTAATTAAATCACTCAAATTAATGAAAAATCTGGAGAAAAAACATTTTGGGTAAATTAGCTCCTTAAAGATTCAAAGTTTCAATCATTTACAAAACAGTCACTACTAAACTTTGCAAAAATCGCCATTTGGTCACTACATCGAAATGTAGTATTTCCAAACCTTATTTTGTAAAATTTATCTCACCACTCTCTTATATATATTAATTGATGATTTTTAGATACTTTTCTATATTTTTAAAGCATCCCGAACTAAGCTTTCCCGAAAACTCCCTTTTATATTCGAACCGTTTCTCAGACCGGTCCGGTTCAGACCCTAAACTTCTAAGCCCAAAATTAGGGTGTTACAAGTTCGAATCACGTAAGGTGATTTTAGGAAATCAAGGATCGTGATAGGTTAAAAGTTTGATAAAAATTGCTTAAATCCTCTAAAAATATAATTAGGAGGTTTGTCAAGTTAATTTTACAAAAAGGGTTTTGGAAAATGAACATTTTGAGTAGTGACCAAATTGTAAAGTTTCAAAACTGGGAAAATGTGATTTTTAAGGTGGAATCCAAAATCATAGAATCTGTAGGGGGGCTTTAAGTCAATTTGACCTTTCTTCAATATGACATGTGCTTTAAATGGGTTTTAATTAAATGATTTTAATTAGAATTTTGTTTTAACTAATTGTTAGTTAATGGATTTTCATTTTACGTAACTACCAAATCCCTCTCATTTTAGCCAAACACCATTTCTCTCATCTTTTCAGAATCCTTTCTCCCAAAAATCCTCTCAACATTTCTTAAATCATTTTCAAGAGATTTTCCTTAATTCTTCAGGATTTTTGCAAAGGAAACTTGTCATCTATTGAAGGAAGCAAAGATTGGAGGTAAATCCCGTTCTCAACCTCTAATATAAGTTCTTTATTCAAATTCCCAAGATAATTGGCTTCTAATAACTATTTTTGATTGAGTTTTCAATATAGTTTTGATTTGAGATCAAAATCTTGTGAAAATGTGGAGGAAATCATGATTTTCGGACTTGAGGAGTTGGGCAATGTTTTATGTTGATTTTAATTGATTTCTAAGTTGGTTTATATGTTAAAATGAGGCATGGTTAATATAGATCCCGAAATCCTTGAGATCCTTGAGTTTCTTGGTAGTTTTAAGTGTGATTTTGGGGTGAAATGATGGAATCTTGATTGCTGGAGGTATAAGGATGAGTTAGGATGTTTATTAGGTGTGTTTTGATGTTGATAAGTGTTTGGAAGTGATGTATGATGGCTAGGCTTGGTTTAGGAAGCAATCGATTGAGTTTTCGGTTGTTTTGGAAGGGTATTTTGGTGTAGTCTGAGTGGGCAACGAGTTTATGAATTGTTGCTGGCGTTAGAATGCATTTTAATGCATTTAGATCTCTATTTTGATGATGTGAAAACAAAGGATCTTGATCCGGAAGCTAACGAGGTGATTTTGGAGGCTTCAGAGGTGTAATTTTCGTGTCGGCGAACAAGGCTTCGCATATCGGTGAGTGGAAATGCAATTTCTTGCTTTGTAACGCTTTGAGCGTGATTTTGGGAGCTTAGTGTAAGTTTGATACACTTAACTAAGCTCAAGTGTAAGTGTTTCGGTAATCCCTCTCTTGGAAATGTGTTATGCTTGATGAAATTGCACTTGGTGTAAGAGTGGATTTGTTTACTATTTTGAAGGATGTTTAAGCATGGTTTAATGCTTGATTTTAATGCCATTATGTTAAGGATGCGCTAGGTAAGTGATCCTTGGTTTGCATGTGTTGAATGCATATGATATTAAGCATGTGATGCGTGTGAAAATGGCATTGTGGTTATGCTTGTAAAACAATGGTTTTATGTGGTTAAATGATTATATTGGCAAGTGATGAAAATGAATTTTGGTTACTTTAATCGGATATAGTTAGCCGACTATAGGATTGGGTGCACCGTGAATAAAGTTGCCTTGGATGTTGAGGGGTTGTGATTGTGCCGAAATCTCCATCCAAGTACCCTAACGATTGAGGTTAAGATCACAACGGTATATGGTTAGTCACGTGTGTGAGTCTTGTGTATGTGTCCCATACTCTCGTTAGTGGAATTATACAACTACCGATGAGTGATGTTGAGGGTTTGTGATTGTGCCATTATTCTCCATCACGGGTGTTGAGGGGTTGTGATTGTGCCATTTGTCTCCACCTTGTGTAGTCTAGTAGTTTGTATGAAGCGTGAGGGACAACGCTTGTAATCCGCGTATCCGGTTGTGTCTTGTGTTGAAATGGTTTGTGGATTATCACTTGAAAGCCAATATAATGAAAATGAATTAAGTGAAGCACAAGATGCTTGAATATGATGCAAGGTTGCATGAGATATATGTATATGATGCAAGGATGCATGTGATGCTTGTTAAGCATGTGCAACGGTTTATTTGTTGTTATAAGTTGATGTTTATGTGCATGAGGTTTAAAATGTGCATTGAGGTCTTGAGAAGACGTGTTTTAGAAATGACATGAAATGTAAAGTGTTGGTTTTGCAAAACATGAAACATGCATTGATGAATGTTGATTAGCGATCCTCATTATGCTTTATGCTTACGCTCTTTTGTTTCATCAATGCAGAGAATTGAACCTTTGAAGGCAGCCCAAAAGCAAGAGGAATCCAAAGCTTTGTTAAAGAGATGTATGTGGTTCATCTTTAGTGTAATAAGTGACAATGGGTGGGATTTATACTTTGGAATGTTTTAGAATGTTTCCATTTACTTTGAGCATGTTTGTTTGCCTATACTTGAGTTGTAAATGGCCTTTGGAGTTTGGATTTTGGTTTATTTGGTGTTATGCCTTGTTATGGTTTTGGTGAACTAGGGAGCATGCCTTTAGTGCCTTTGCTTATGTGTTGGTTGCCATGTTTAAGCTATAGTCTCGGTATGATGATTGTTGATATGTATCCTCGATGTATGCATGTTGTGGCATGTTTCGGGAATGATTCGAATGAGAAAAAGCATGAAAAACCAGCAAAATCTGCTATTGTAGGGCAGGGTGTATAAGAACACCCTTATCTGTTTCGAAACAGGGGCCCAAAATGGCCATAGTGTTTCGGAACGGATGAAGGTGTTTCAGAACACTTTGGCTACTGGAAGACCATGTTTCGATACTGGTTCTGAAACGAGCTCGAGTACCGAAACGGTCAACTCAGTTTCGATATGACCGTTTCGATACTAAGGTAGGCGTTCCGAAATGAGTGACTGTTGGATTTGAATTTTGAGCTAATCTGAGTTTCTGATTCTTACATTTTGGTCCTTAATGGTTGGCTGCTTAAATTAGTAAGTTTGGATGATCCATTTGAGTTGATTTTCGACATAATGGCATGGTATGTGATTAATTGAGGTTTGGTAATATTAAAATCATGAAAGTCCTTGTACTTTGTGGAATTTATGTTTTAGTCCCTAAAATACGTTTTTGTTCAATTGAGTCCTTGTTTGAGGTTCGTTCGTTGTGTCGCTTCCGCTAGAATAATTTGTTAAACATATAGGTTAATTTCGAGCATTTAGAAAAGATAAAAAGGGAAAAAATGGATCGTTAATCAAGGTTGACTTTCGGGTTGACTTTGGTTTTCCTCGTGTAATCTTCGTGGTTTGGGTTAAACGTCTAGACCGGGTTAAGGGGGTTACATTTGTTGGTATCAGAGCCATGTTTCGAAAGAATTGGGAATGTTGGTATGTGTAATTGATGTGAATTGAAGTATGATGTGTGAAAAACATGCTAATGGTTGAATGTTGAACCTTATGCCATGTTGATTGATGTGAATTGCATATGGGATGAATATGATGGTATGATGATGATGTTATGTGGATATGTGTTGATTTTGAATGATGACAAGTATGTGAGCATGATGTTTTATGTATGCTATGCTCTGTGGGAAAATTGGGTGCCCATTGCCTTATTACACTAATCAAATGTTTTGTAAACTTGGATTCTTGCTTGCAGCTGGCCTAAATGGTTTGGTTTGTTTTCGTTGTTGTGTTTGTTTAATATAGCACATGGGACCTAGAAGGGAGTTGAGGTCCAATACCGTAGTGTCTGCGGCTGAGTAGGAAAACTAGGGTGAGCAGGGGGCTGATGTCCCTCCTGGTGGAAATCTACCTCCTCCGCCACCACCTGGCGGTGGGGAGTAGGAGCAACAAGGACAAGCTGGTCTTGGTTTGGGTAATTTGGTGCCACTAGTTGAGGCGATCACCAAAGCGTTTCAGGCTGTTGTTGCCAGAGTGCAAGTGCAGGCCCCTGCAGCTGGGCATGTGGGCCTACCCTTGGAGAGGTTGAGAAGTGTGGGAGCTGTGGAGTTCTATGGTATGTCACATGAGGCGTCTGAGGCCTGGTTAGCAAGTACGATCCGCATTATGGATTAGATGGGTTGTAACGAGGTGCACAAGCTGGGATGCGTGGTTTCTTTGCTACAAGGTGATGCTTACAGCAGGTGGACGACTACCACAGCTGGTATTGAACCCAATGAAGTTGATTGGGAGTTCTTTAGAGGTGCCTTGAGGAGAAAGTATCTAGGTGTGAGATACTTGGATGAGAAGAAATGAGAGTTTATATCGCTTGTTCAGGGAAATCTTTCGGTGGCTGAGTACGAGGTCCAGTTCGCACGCTTGAGCCAGTATGCTCTTGAGTTGGTACCGAGTGAGAGGCATCGATGTGATCGCTTCCGGTACGGTTTGGTACAGGAAGTTAAGATGTACATGTTGGCTGCTGATTACATTGATTTTGACGTGCTTGTTTGTCGGGTAAAGGACATCGAGACGAACCTGGGTTTGTCTTCTAGAGGTGTTGGTTCTAGCTCTAGGAAGAGAGTTGCTGGGTATAGTTCCGGCGGTGGACGGAACAAGAGAGGCCGTGATAGGAGACATCAGCCTGGGGGAAGGCGTGGTGTTTCGGGTCGAGGTGGACAGTCTCAGGGAGGACGTGTGATATATGAGCAACATACATAATGGACATGTGGTTCGAGGGACCATTTGAGGCGAGATTGTCCTCGAGCAGCTAGAGAGTTTCAGGCTCATGTTGTGGTGACAGGGAACTCTTGTTGGAATTGTGGTTCGGCAGATCATATTAGGAGGGAGTGTCCTTTGTTGGCTAGTGGTGGCCAAGGACGTGCTTCTGTGGTAGCTGCACCTTAGAGAGGTCGTGGATGCGGCCGTGGGAACTTTCAGAGGAGGGATGAGGGGCAGCGAGGTATTGCTCATGTTGTAGCCGTTCGGCCTGAGGGAGGTGGACCGGCGAGGGTGTGTGCTCAGCACGAGGAGCGCAATGACACCGATGTGATCGTAGGTACCTTTGCTCTCCAGTCTTTATCTTTGTTGGCTTTGGTTGATTATGGATCCACACATTCTTATATCTTGAGTGAGCATGCACATTTGCTTGATATACCTGTTGAGATGCTTGAAGTGGGAATGCAAGTGACTAGTTCTTTTGGTGAGACTGTAGTCACCAGGAAGTTGTTTAGGAGATGCCCTTTGTCTGTGCAAGGACATGTTTTCCTTATGGATTTGATGGAATTGCCTTTCTACAGATTTGATGTAATCCTTGGCATGGATTGGTTGACGGAGCATAGGGCGTTGGTTGACTTTGATGTTAAGCGAGTCACCTTAAAGTTGGCCGATGACTATGAGGTTGTTGTAGTAGGCGAGAATGTGAAATTCTTGTCGAATGTGATTTCAACTTTGGAAGCAAACCATATGATGAGGTTGGGTTTTGAGGCTTACCTTGCCTATGTGATGAATCCTGGCACCAAGGATGTGCGTGTGCAGGACATCCGAACTGTTCGTGATTTTCTAGGTGTTTTTCCGGAAGAATTGCCTGGATTGCCACCAAACAAAGAAGTTGAGTTTGGTATAGAGTTGTACGAGAACACAACTCCGGTGTCCATTGCTCCTTATCGCATGACACCCAAAGAGTTAAAAGAGTTGAAAACACAATTGCAGGAGTTGTTGGATCGAGGTTTCATTCGGCCGAGTGTGTCACCTTGGGGTGCACCGGTCTTGTTTGTGAAGAAGAAAGATGGGACGATGAAAATGTTTATAGATTATCGGCAACTGAACAAGTTGACGATCAAGAACAAGTATCCCTTGCCTAGAATTGATGATCTCTTTGATCAATTCCGGGGTGCCTTAGTGTTTTCTAAGATAGACTTGAGATCAGGGTATTATCAGTTGAAGGTGAAGGATGTGGACGTACCTAAAACTGCTTTTCGGACGAGGTACGGGCATTATGAATTTTTGGTGATGTCGTTTGGTTTGACCAACGCGCCTGCTGCTTTCATGGACATGATGAATCGTGTATTCCATGAATTCTTGGACCAATTCGTGGTGGTGTTCATCGATGATATCCTTGTGTATTCGCGTACCGAGGAGGATCATGATAGGCACTTGATGATTGTTTTGCAGGTATTACTGGAGAATCAGTTGTATGCGAAGCTGGGTAAATGTGAGTTCTGGCTTAGGGAAGTGGTCTTCCTTGGGCATGTTGTATCGGTTGAGGGTATTCACGTTGATCCGCAAAAAGTAGAGGCTGTAATGAGTTGGAAAGTGCCTAAGTCAGTGACGGAGGTACGAAGTTTCTTTGGGTTGGTTGGGTACTATCGTAGGTTTGTTGAGGGTTTCTCAAAGATTGCGGCACCTTTGACCATGTTGTTGCAAAAGAATGTTCGTTTTGAGTGGACGGAGGCGAGGCAACAAGCTTTTGAGAAGCTGAAGGAAGCTTTGACGCAAGCTCCTGTTTTGGTTCAACCTGAATCTGGTAAGGAGTTTGTGATCTATAGTGATGAGTCCATTGTTGGTTTGGGCTGCGTATTGATGCAGGAGGGTAAGGTAGTGGCCTATGCATCTAGGCAGTTGAAGGTGCATGAGCGCAACTACCCTACTCATGATCTTGAGCTTGCGGCTGTGGTGTTTGCCTTGAAAATCTGGAGGCATTACCTGTATGGTGAGAAATGTATTGTGTTCACAGACCACAAGAGCTTGAAATACCTTATGTCACCGAAGGAGTTGAATCTTAGGCAACGACGTTGGGTGGAGTTGCTTAAGGATTACGATCTGGCGATTGAGTACCACCCGGGCAAGGCTATTGTTGTAGCCGATGCTTTGAGCCGGAAAGTGGCTGTGGAATTGAGAGTGATGTTTGCTCGTTTGAGCATATCGCGTGATGGTGGCCTTGTGGCAGAGTTGCAAGTGAAACCATCCTTGATACAGTTGATTAAAGACAAGAAGTTTCTTGATGATTCACTTGTTTCGCATGTTCAAGACATTACAGAAGATAGACCTTCGGATTTCAGCTTTAATGATGATGGTGTTCTGTGTTTTGGGAGTCGAATAGTGGTGCCAGCTGATGCTGAGTTAAGGCACACTATTTTGACTGAAGCTCATAGTAGTCTTTTTGCTATGCACCCGGGTAGTACAGAGATGTATCGTGACCTAAAGGATGAGTACTATTGGGTAGGGATGAAAAAGGATGTGGTTGAGTTCGTTAGAAAGTGCATGGTGTGTCAGCGAGTGAAGGCTGAGCATCAGGTTCCTTCTGGATTGTTACAGCCTTTGAGAATTCTAGAATGGAAGTGGGAGAGAATCACCATGGATTTTGTGTCTGGTTTGCCTTTGTCACCGACAAAGAAGAATTCAGTTTGGGTGATTGTGGATCGCCTTACGAAGTGTACGCATTTTATGTCTGTGCATGCTACTTATACCTTGGATAAGTTGGCTGAGTTGTACATAGCTGAGATTGTGCGGTTGCACGGTGTGCCAAAGTCTATTGTGTCGGATAGGTATCTGAAGTTTACAGCGCAATTTTGGGAATGTTTGCATCAAGCCTTCGGTACACAGTTGAATTTCAATACTTCTTATCATCCGCAGACGGATGGGCAGTCAGAACGTGTGATTCAAGTGCTTGAGGACATGTTGAGACATTGTGTGATAGATTTTCAAGGTTCTTGGGAGAAACACTTGTCGTTGGTTGAGTTTGCGTATAAAAATAGCTATCAGGCAAGTATCCAAATGGCTCCATACGAGGCTTTGTATGGGAGGAGATGTAGAACCCCTCTTTGTTGGGCATAAGCTGGGCAAAAGTTGATTTCAATGCTAGCTATGCTTAAGGGAACCATTGAGAAGGTGAAGCTCATTTGTGAGCGGTTGAAAGCGGCATCGGATAGGCAAAAGTCTTACGCGGATTTAAAGCGTAAGGAAATTGAGTTCGCGGTTGGCGAACATGCGTTCTTGAAAGTATCGCCTTGGAAGAAGGTGATGAGATTTGGGCGTAAGGGTAAGATTAGCCCAAGGTTTATTAGACCTTACGAGATTGTGGAGCATATTGGTCCTATGGCATATCGGCTGAGATTGCCTGTAGAGTTGGAGAAGATACATGATGTGTTTCATGTCTCCATGTTACGGAAGTACAGATCGGATCCTTCGTATGTGGTGTCTGTTAAGGAGATAGAGTGGAATCCAGATCTGTCATATGATGAGGAACCAGTGAAGGTTTTGGATGTAAGCAGCAAAGTTCTTCGTGGCAAGACGATAGAACTTGTGAAAGTGTTGTGGCGACATCGAGGAGTTGAGGAGGCCACGTGGGAAAGCAGAGCGGACATGATGAGGCAGTTTCCGCATCTCTTTCCATTAGGTAAGAATTTCGAGGACGAACTTTCCTAAGTGGGGGAGAGTTGTAACGCCCTGGTTTTGGGCCTAGATGTTTTAGACATCGGATCGGACCGGTAGAGAACGGTTCGAATCGCGTAAGGTGATTTTAGGAAATCAAGGATCGTGATAGGTTAAAATTTTGATAAAAATTGCTTAAATCCTTTTAAAATATAATTAAGAGGTTGGTCAAGTCAATTTTATAAAAATGGTTTTGGAAAATGGACATTTTGAGTAGTGACCAAATTGTAAAGTTTCAAAACTGGGAAAATGTGATTTTTAAGGTGGAAGCCAAAATCTTAGAATCTTTAGGAGGCTTTAAGCCAAAATTTTACGTAACTACCAATTCCCTATCATTTTAGCCAAACACCATTTTCTCTCATCTTTTCCAGAATTCTTTCTCCCAAAAATCCTCTCAACATTTCTTAAATCATTTTCAAGAGATTTTCCTTAATTCTTCAAGATTTTTGCAAAGGAAACTTGTTATCTATTGAAGAAAGCAAAGATTGGAGGTAAATCTCGTTCTCAACCTCTAATCTAAGTTCTTTATTAAAATTCCGAAGATAATTGGCTTCTAATAACTACTTTTGATTGAGTTTTCAATATAGTTTTGATTTGAGATCAAAATCTTGTAAAAATGTGGAGGAAATCATGATTTTCGGACTTGATGAGTTGGGCACTGTTTTGTTTTTATTTTAATTGATTTCTAAGTTGGTTTATATGTTAAAATGAGGTGTGGTTAATATAGAACCCGAAATCCTTGAGATCCTTGAGTTTCTTGGTAGTTTTAAGTGTGATTTTGGGGTGAATTGATGGAATCTTGATTGTTAGAGGTATGAGGATGAGTTAGGATGTTTATTTGGTGTGTTTTTATGTTGATAAGTGTTTGGAAGTGATGTATGATGGATGGGCTTGGTTTAGGAAGCAATCGATTGAGTTTTCGGTTGTTTTGGAAGGGTATTTTGGTGTAGTTTGAGTGGGCAACGAGTTTATGAATTGTTGCTGGCGTTAGAATGCATTTTAATGCATTTAGATCTCTATTTTGATGATGTGAAAACAAGGGATCTTGATCCGAAAGCTAACGAGGTGATTTTGGAGGCTCTGGGGGTGTAATTTTCGTGTCGGCGAACAAGGCTTTGCGTATTGGTGAGTGGAAATGCAATTTCCTGCTTTGTAACGCTTTGAGCGTTATTTTGGGAGCTTAGTGTAAGTTTGATACACTTAACTAAGCTCAAGTGTAAGTGTTTCGGTAATCCCTCTCTTGGAAATGTGCTATGCTTGCTGAAATTGCACTTGGTGTAAGAGTGGATTTGTTTACTGTTTTTAAGGATGTTTAAGCATGGTTTAATACTGGATTTTAATGCCATTATGTTAAGGATGCACTAGGTAAGTGATCCTTGGTTTGCATGTGTTGAATGCATATGATATTAAGCATGTGATGCTTGTGAAAATGGCATTGTGGTTATGCTTGTAAAATAGTGGTTTTATGTGATTAAATGATTATATTGGCAAGTGATGAAAATGGTTTTTGGTTACTTTAATCGGATATAGTTAGCCGGCTATAGGATTGGGTGCACCGTGAATAAAGTCGCCTTGGATGTTGCGGGGTTGTCATTGTGCCGAAATCTCCATCCAAGTACCCTAACGATTGAGGTTAAGATCACAACGGTAAATGGTTAGTCCCGTGTGTGAGTCTTGTGTATGTGTCCCATACTCTCGTTAGTGGAATTATACAACTACCGATGAGTGATGTTGAGGGGTTGTGATTGTGCCATTATTCTCCATCAGGGGTGTTGAGGGGTTGTGATTGTGCCATTATTCTCCATCACGGGTGTTGAGGGGTTGTGATTGTGCCATTTGTCTCCACCTTGTGTAGTCTAGTAGTTTGTATGAAGCGTGAGGGACAACGCTTGTAATCCGCGTATCCGGTTGTGTCTTGTGTTGAAATGGTTTGTGGATTATCACTTGAAAGCCAATATAATGAAAATGAATTAAGTGAAGCACAAGATGCTTGAATATGATGCAAGGTTGCATGAGATATATGTATATGATGCAAGGATGCATGTGATGCTTGATAAGCATGATCAAAGGTTTATTTGCTTTTATAAGTTGATGTTTATGTGCATGAGGTTTAAAATGTGCATTGAGGTCTTGAGAAGACATGTTTTAGAAATGGCATGAAATGTAAAGTGTTTGTTTTGCAAAACATGAAACATGCATCGATGAATGTTGATTAGCGATCCTCATTAAGCTTTATGCTTACACTCTTTTGTTTCATCAATGCAGAGAATTGAACCTTTGAAGGCAGTCCAAAAGCAAGAGGAATCCAAAGCTTTGTTAAAGAGATGTATGTGGTTCATCTTTAGTGTAATAAGTGGCAATGGGTGGGATTTATACTTTGGAATGTTTGAGAATGTTTCTCTTTACTTTGAGCATGTTTGTTTGCCTATACTTGAGTTGTAAATGACCTTTGGAGTTTGGATTTTGGTTTATTTGATGTTAAGCCTTTTTATGGTTTTGGTGAACTAGAGAGCATGCATTTAGTGCCTTTGATTATGTGTTGGTTGCCATGTTTAAGCTATAGTCTCGGTATGATGATTGTTGATATGTATCCTCGATGTATGCATGTTGTGGCATGTTTCGGGAATGATTCAAATGAGAAAAAGCATGAAAAACCAGCAAAATATGTTGTTTCAGGCAGGGTGTATCAGAACACTCTTATCTGTTTCGAAATAGGGGCCCGAAATGGCCATAGTGTTTCGGAACGGATGAAGGTGTTTCGGAACACTTTAGCTACTGGAAGACCTTGTTTCGATACAGGTTCTGAAACGAGCCCGAGTACCGAAACAGTCAATTCAGTTTCGATACGACCGTTTCGATACCAAGGTAGGCGTTCCGAAACGGGTGACCGTTGGATTTGAATTTTGAGCTAATCTGAGTTTCTGATTCTTACATTTTTATCCTTATTGGTTGGCTGCTTAAATTAGTAAGTTTGAATGATTCATTTGAGTTGATTTTCGACATAATGGCATGGTATGTGATTAGTTGAGGTTTGGTAATATTAAAATCATGAAAGTCCCTCTAATTTGTGGAATTTACGTTTTAGTCCCTAAAATACGTTTTTGTTCAATTGAGTCCTTATTTTAGGTGTGTTGGCTGTATCGCTTCCGCTGGAATAATTTGTTAAACATATATGTTAATATTGAGCATTTAGAAAAGATAAAAAGGAAAAAAAATGGGTTGTTAATCAAGGTTGACTTTGGTTTTCCCCGTGTAATCTTCATGGTTCGGGTTAAACGTCTAGACCGGGCTAAGGGGGTTACATTACTCAGTTAAAATTCCAACTGGTCCATTGTAAGGCCTATTTAGACCCGCTCGTCTGAAACCAATACAAAACGGACCGCGAAATAAGTTTTGATAAAATTTTAGGAGTTCATATACTTGATTACGAGCATTTCAACACGATTATATTGCCAAAACACAATTTCTGTACTTTTTACTCAGTTAAAATTCCAACGGGTCCATTGTAAGGCCTATTTAGATCCGCTCGTCCGAAACCTATAAAAAAATGGACCACGAAACAAGTATTTATCAAATTTTAGGAGTTCATATAGTTGATTACGAGCATTTCAACCCGATTATATTGCAAAAACTCAATTTATGTACTTTTTACTCAGTTAAAATTCCAACGGGTCCATTGTAATGCCTATTTAGACCCTCTCGTCCAAAACCTCTACAAAACGGACCGCAAAACAAGTCTTAATTAAATTAAAGGAGTTCATATACTTGATTACGAGCATTTCAACACATTTATATTGCAAAAACTCAATTTCAGTACGTTTTTCTCAGTTAAAATTCCAACGGGTCCATTGTGAGGCCTATTAGACCCGCTCGCCCAAAACTTCTACAAAACGAACCGCAAAACAAATTTTAATAAATTTTAGGAGCTCATATACTTGATTACGAGCATTTCAACATGATTAGAATGCAAAAACTCAATTTTTGTACTTTTTACTCAGTAAAAATTCCAACGAGTCCGTTGTAAGGCCTATTTAGACCCGCTCGTCCGAAACCTCTACAAAACGGACCACAAAACAAGTTTTAATCAAATTTCAGGAGTTCAAATACTTGATTACGAGCATTTCAAAATGATTATATTGCAAAAACTCAATTTCAAAACTTCTTACTCAATTAAAATTCCAACGGGTCCATTGTAAGGCCTATTTAGATCCGCTCGTCTGAAACCTCTACAAAAAGTACCGCGAAACAAGTATTTATCAAATTTTAGGAGTTCATGTACTTGATTACGAGCATTTCAACACGATTCTATTGCAAAACTCCATTTCTGTACTTTTTACTCAGTTAAAATTCCATCGGGTCCATTGTAAGGCCTATTTAGACCCGCTCGTCTGAAACCTCTACAAAGCGGACCGCGAAATAAGTTTTAATCAAATCTTAGTAGTTCATATACTTGATTACGAGCATTTCAAAATGATTATATTGCAAAAATAAAATTTCTCTACTTTTTATTCAAGTGAATTTCCAACGAGTCCATTGTAAGGCCTATTTAGACAGGCTCGTCCGAAACCCCTACAAAATGGATCACGAAATAGGTTTTAATCAAATTTTATGAGTTTATATACTTGATTACGAGCATTTCAACACGATTATATTGCCAAAACTCAATTTATGTACTTTTTACTCAAGTAAAATTCCAACGGGTCCATTATAAGGCCTATTTAGAACCGCTCGTCTGAAACCTCTACAAAACGGACCGCAAAACAACTTTTAATCAAATTTTAGGAGTTCATATACTTGATTACGAGCATTTCAACACGATTATATTTCCAAAACTCGATTTATGTACTTTTTACTCAGTTAAAATTCCAACGAGTCCATTGTAAGGCCTATTTAGATCCGCTCATCCGAAACCTTGAACAAACGGACCGCGAAACAAGTATTTATCAAATTTTAGAAGTTCACTTGATTACGAGCATTTCAACCCGATTATATTGCAAAAACTCAATTTCTGTACTTTTTACTCAGTTAAAATTCCAACTGGTCCATTGTAATGCTTATTTAGACCCGCTCGTCCGAAACCTCTACAAAACGAACCAAAAATAAACTTTTAATCAAATTTGAGGAGTTCATATACTTGATTACGAGCATTTCAACATGATTATGTTGCAAAAACTCAATTTATGTACTTTTTACTCAATTATAATTCCAACGGGTCCATTGTAAGGCCTACTTAAACTCGCTCGTCCGAAATCTCTTCAAAACGGACCGCAAAACAAGTTTTAACCAAATTGTAGGAGTTCATATACTTGATTACGAGCATTTCAACACGATTATTTTTGCCAAAACTTAATATCTGTACATTTTACTCAAGTAAAATTCCAACGGGTCCATTGTAAGACATATTTAGACCCGTTCGTACGAAACCTTTACAAAACGGACTGCGAAACAAGTATTAATCAAATTCTAGGAACTCATATTCTTGATTACGAGCATTTCAACACGATTATATTACAAAAACTCAATTTCTTTACTTTTTACTCAGTTAAAATTCCAACGGGTCTATTGTAAGGCCTATTTAGACCCACTCGTACGAAACCTCTACAAAACGGACCACAAAACAACTTTTAATCAAATTTTAGGAGTTCATATACTTGATTACGAGCATTTCAACATGATTATATTGCCAAACCTCATTTTCTGTACTTTTTACTCATTTAAAATTCCAACGGGTCCATTGAAAGCCCTATTTAGACCCGCTCGTCCAAAACCTCTACAAACCGGACCACAAAACAAGTTTTAATCAAATTTTAGGAGTTCATATACTTGATTACGAGCATTTCAACATGATTATATTGCAAAAAATCATTTTTTGTACTTTTTATTCAAGTAAAATTCCAACGGGTCCATTGTAAGGCTTATTTAGACTCGCTCGTCCGAAACCTCAACAAAACAGACCGCAAAAAAACTTTTAATCAAATTTTAGGAGTTCATATACTTGACTACGAGTATTTCAACACGATTATATTGCAAAAACTCAATTTCTGTACTTTTTACTCAAGTAAAATTCCAACGGGTTGACTATAATGCCTATTTAGACCTGCTCGTCCGAAACCTCTACAAAACGAACCACAAAACAACTTTTAATCAAATTTGAGGAGTTCATATACTTGATTACGAGCATTTCAACACAATTATATTGCAAAAATTTAATTTCTGTACTTTTTATTCAAGTAAAATTCCAACGGGTCCATTGTAAGGCCTATTTAGACTCGCTCATCCGAAGCCTCTACAAAATGGACCACAAAACAAGTTTTAATCAAATCTTAGGAGTTCATATACTTGATTACAAGCATTTCAACACGATTATATTTCCGAAACTCAATTTTTGTACTTTGTACTCAAGCAAAATTCCAATGGGTCCATTGTAAGGCCTATTTAGACCCGCTCGTCTGAAACCTCTACAAAACGTACCACAAAACAACTTTTAATCAAATTTTAGGAGTTCCTATACTTGATTACAAGCATTTAAACACGATTATATTTCCAAATCTCAATTTTTGTACTTTTTACTCAAGTAAAATTCCAACGGGTCCATTATAAGGCATATTTAGATCCGCTGGTCTGAAACCTCTACAAAACGGACCGCGAAACAAGTTTTAATCAAATCTTAGGAGTTCGTATACTTGATTACTAGCATTTCAACACGATTATATTGCCAAAATTCAATTTTATACTTTTTACTCAGTTAAAATTCCAACTGGTCCATTATAATGCCTATTTAGACCCGCTCGTCCGAAACCTCTACAAAACGGACCAAAAATCAACTTTTAATCAAATTTGAGGAGTTCATATACTTTATTACGAGCATTTCAACATGATTATGTTGCAAAAACTCAATTTCTTTACTTTTTACTCAATTAAAATTCCAAAGGGTCCATTGTAAGGCCTATTTAGACCGTCTCGTCCAAGACCTCTACAAAACGGACCATAAAACAAGTTTTAATCAAACTTTAAGAGTTCATATTCTTGATTACGAGCATTTCAACACAATTATATTGCAAAAACTCATTTTCTATACTTCTTAATCAGTTAAAATTCCAACGGTTCCATTGTAAAGCCTATTTAGACCTGCTCGTCCGAAACCTCTACAAAACGGACTGCGAAACATGTTTTAATCAAATTCTAGGCATTCATAAAATTGTTTACGAGCATTTCAACACAATTATATTGCCAAAACACAATTTATGTACTTTTTACTCAGTTAAAATTCCAACGGGTCCATTGTAAGGCCTATTTAAATCCGCTCGTCCGAAACCTATAAAAAACGGACCGCGAAACAAGTATTTATCAAATTTTAGGAGTTCATATAGTTGATTAGGAGCATTTAAACCCGATTATATTGTAAAAACTCAATTTTTGTACTTTTTACTCAGTTAAAAATCCAACGAGTCCATTGTAATGCCTATTTAGACCCTCTCGTCCAAAACCTCTACAAAACAGACCGCAAAACAAGTTTTAATCAAATTTTAGGAGTTCATATACTTGATTACGAGCATTTCAACACGATTATATTGTAAAAACTCATTTTTGGTACTTTTTACTCAGTTAAAAATCCAACGGGTCCATTGTAAGACCTATATAGACTCGCTCCATTAAAAACTCAATTTCTGTACTTTTTGCTCCATTAAAATTCCAACGGGTCCATTGTAAGGCCTACTTAGACTCGCTCGTCCGAAATCTCTACAAAACGGACCGCAAAGCAAGTTTTGATCAAATTTTAGGAGTTCATATCTTGATTACGATCATTTCAACACGATTATTTTTGCCAAAACTCAATATCTGTACTTTTTACTCAAGTAAAATTCCAACGGGTCCATTGTCAAGCATATTTAGACTCGCTCGTACGAGACCTCTACAAAATGGACCGCGAAAAAAGTATTAATCAAATTTTAGGAACTCATAATCTTGATTACGACCATTTCAACACGATTATATTGCAAAAACAAAATTTATGTACTTTTTCACTCAGTTAAAATTCCAACAGGTCCATTGTAAGGCCTATTTAGACCCGCTCGTACGAAACCTCTTCCAAACGGACCGCAAAACAACTTTTAATCAAAATTTAGGAGTTCATATACTTGATTACGAGCATTTCAACACGATTATATTGCAAAAACTCATTTTCTATACTTCTTAATCAGTTAAAATTCCAACGGTTCCATTGTAAAGCCTATTTAGACCTGCTCGTCCGAAACCTCTACAAAACGGACTGCGAAACATGTTTTAATCAAATTCTAGGCATTCATAAAATTGTTTACGAGCATTTCAACACAATTATATTGCCAAAACACAATTTATGTACTTTTTACTCAGTTAAAATTCCAACGGGTCCATTGTAAGGCCTATTTAAATCCGCTCGTCCGAAACCTATAAAAAACGGACCGCGAAACAAGTATTTATCAAATTTTAGGAGTTCATATAGTTGATTAGGAGCATTTAAACCCGATTATATTGTAAAAACTCAATTTTTGTACTTTTTACTCAGTTAAAAATCCAACGAGTCCATTGTAATGCCTATTTAGACCTTCTCGTCCAAAACCTCTACAAAACAGACCGCAAAACAAGTTTTAATCAAATTTTAGGAGTTCATATACTTGATTACGAGCATTTCAACACGATTATATTGTAAAAACTCATTTTTGGTACTTTTTACTCAGTTAAAAATCCAACGGGTCCATTGTAAGACCTATATAGACTCGCTCCATTAAAAACTCAATTTCTGTACTTTTTGCTCCATTAAAATTCCAACGGGTCCATTGTAAGGCCTACTTAGACTCGCTCGTCCGAAATCTCTACAAAACGGACCGCAAAGCAAGTTTTGATCAAATTTTAGGAGTTCATATCTTGATTACGATCATTTCAACACGATTATTTTTGCCAAAACTCAATATCTGTACTTTTTACTCAAGTAAAATTCCAACGGGTCCATTGTCAAGCATATTTAGACTCGCTCGTACGAGACCTCTACAAAATGGACCGCGAAAAAAGTATTAATCAAATTTTAGGAACTCATAATCTTGATTACGACCATTTCAACACGATTATATTGCAAAAACAAAATTTATGTACTTTTTCACTCAGTTAAAATTCCAACAGGTCCATTGTAAGGCCTATTTAGACCCGCTCGTACGAAACCTCTTCCAAACGGACCGCAAAACAACTTTTAATCAAAATTTAGGAGTTCATATACTTGATTACGAGCATTTCAACACGATTATATTGCAAAAACTCATTTTCTATACTTCTTAATCAGTTAAAATTCCAACGGTTCCATTGTAAAGCCTATTTAGACCTGCTCGTCCGAAACCTCTACAAAACGGACTGCGAAACATGTTTTAATCAAATTCTAGGCATTCATAAAATTGTTTACGAGCATTTCAACACAATTATATTGCCAAAACACAATTTATGTACTTTTTACTCAGTTAAAATTCCAACGGGTCCATTGTAAGGCCTATTTAAATCCGCTCGTCCGAAACCTATAAAAAACGGACCGCGAAACAAGTATTTATCAAATTTTAGGAGTTCATATAGTTGATTAGGAGCATTTAAACCCGATTATATTGTAAAAACTCAATTTTTGTACTTTTTACTCAGTTAAAAATCCAACGAGTCCATTGTAATGCCTATTTAGACCCTCTCGTCCAAAACCTCTACAAAACAGACCGCAAAACAAGTTTTAATCAAATTTTAGGAGTTCATATACTTGATTACGAGCATTTCAACACGATTATATTGTAAAAACTCATTTTTGGTACTTTTTACTCAGTTAAAAATCCAACGGGTCCATTGTAAGACCTATATAGACTCGCTCCATTAAAAACTCAATTTCTGTACTTTTTGCTCCATTAAAATTCCAACGGGTCCATTGTAAGGCCTACTTAGACTCACTCGTCCGAAATCTCTACAAAACGGACCGCAAAGCAAGTTTTGATCAAATTTTAGGAGTTCATATCTTGATTACGATCATTTCAACACGATTATTTTTGCCAAAACTCAATATCTGTACTTTTTACTCAAGTAAAATTCCAACGGGTCCATTGTCAAGCATATTTAGACTCGCTCGTACGAGACCTCTACAAAATGGACCGCGAAAAAAGTATTAATCAAATTTTAGGAACTCATAATCTTGATTACGACCATTTCAACACGATTATATTGCAAAAACAAAATTTATGTACTTTTTCACTCAGTTAAAATTCCAACAGGTCCATTGTAAGGCCTATTTAGACCCGCTCGTACGAAACCTCTTCCAAACGGACCGCAAAACAACTTTTAATCAAAATTTAGGAGTTCATATACTTGATTACGAGCATTTCAACACGATTATATTGCAAAACTCAATTTATGTACCTTTTACTCAATTATAATTCCAACGGGTCCATTGTAAGGCCTACTTAAACTCGCTCGTCCGAAATCTCTTCAAAACGGACCGAAAAACAAGTTTTAATCAAATTGTAGGAGTTCATATACTTGATTACGAGCATTTCAACACGATTATTTTTGCCAAAACTTAATATCTGTACATTTTAATCAAGTAAAATTCCAACGGGTCCATTGTAAGACATATTTAGACCCGTTCGTACGAAACCTTTACAAAACGGACTGCGAAACAAGTATTAATCAAATTCTAGGAACTCATATTCTTGATTACGAGCATTTCAACACGATTATAATACAAAAACTCAATTTCTTTACTTTTTACTCAGTTAAAATTCCAACGGGTCCATTGTAAGGCCTATTTAGACCCGCTCGTACGAAACCTCTACAAAACGGACCACAAAACAACTTTTAATCAAATTTTAGGAGTTCATATACTTGATTACGAGCATTTCAACATGATTATATTGCCAAACCTCAATTTCTGTACTTTTTACTCATTTAAAATTCCAACGGGTCCATTGAAAGCCCTATTTAGACCTGCTCGTCCGAAACCTCTACAAACCGGACCACAAAACAAGTTTTAATCAAATTTTAGGAGTTCATATACTTGATTATGAGCATTTCAACATGATTATATTGCAAAAAATTATTTTCTGTACTTTTTATTCAAGTAAAATTCCAACGGGTCCATTGTAAGGCTTATTTAGACTCGCTCGTCCGAAACCTCAACAAAACGGACCGCAAAAAAACTTTTAATCAAATTTTAGGAGTTCATATACTTGACTACGAGTATTTCAACACGATTGTATTGCAAAAACTCAATTTCTGTACTTTTTACTCAAGTAAAATTCCAACGAGTCGACTATAATGCCTATTTAGACCCGCTCGTCCGAAACCTCTACAAAACGGACCACAAAACAACTTTTAATCAAATTTGAGGAGTTCATATACTTGATTACGAGCATTTCAACACGATTATATTCTAAAAATTTAATTTTTGTACTTTTTATTCAAGTCAAATTCCAACGGGTCCATTGTAAGGCCTATTTAGACTCGCTCATCCGAAGCCTCTACAAAATGGACCACAAAACAAGTTTTTATCAAATCTTAGGAGTTCATATACTTGATTACGAGCATTTCAACACGATTATATTGCCGAAACTCAATTTCTGTACTTTGTATTCAAGCAAAATTCCAGTGGGTCCATTGTAAGGCCTATTTAGACCCGCTCGTCTGAAACCTCTACAAAACGTACCACAAAACAACTTTTAATCAAATTTTAGGAGTTCATATACTTGATTACGAGCATTTAAACACGATTATATTTCCAAATCTCAATTTCTGTACTTTTTACTCAAGTAAAATTCCAACGGGTCCATTATAAGGCATATTTAGATCCGCTCGTCCGAAACCTCTACAAAACGGACCGCGAAACAAGTTTTAATCAAATCTTAGGAGTTCGTATACTTGATTACGAGCATTTCAACACGATTATATTGCCAAAACTCAATTTTATACTTTTTACTCAGTTAAACTTCCAACGGGTCCATTGTAAGGCCTATTTAGACCCGCTTGTCCGAAACCACTACAAAACAGACCGCAAAACAAGTTTTAATCAAATTTTCAGGAGTTCATATACTTGATTACGAGCATTTCAACCCGATTATATTGCCAAAACTTAATTTCTGTACTTTTTACTAAAGTAAAATTCCAACGGGTCCATTATAAGGCCTATTTAGACTCGCTCGTCCGAAACCTCTACAAAACGGGCCACAAAACAACTTTTAATCAAATTTTAGGAGTTCATTCACTTGATTACGAGCATTTCAACACGATTATTTTTCCACAACTCAATTTTTGTACTTTTTACTCAAGTAAAATTCCAATGGGTCCATTGTATGGCCTATTTAGACCTGCTAGTACGAAACCTCTACAAAACGGACCGCGAAACAAGTATTAATCAAAATTTAGGAGTTCATATTCTTTATTACGAGCATTTCAACACGATTATATTGCAAAATCTCAATTTCTGTACTTTTTACTCAATTAAAATTCCAACGGGTCCATTATTAGGCATATTTAGACTCGCTCGTCCGAAACCTCTACAAAACGGACCGCAAAACAAGTTTTAATCAAACATTACGAGATTATATACTTGATTACGAGCATTTCAACACGGTTATATTGCCAAAACTGAATTTTTGTACTTTTCACTCAAGTAAAATTCCAACGAGTCCATTGTAAGGCCTATTTAGATCCGATCTTCTGAAACCTCTATAAAACAGACCACAAAACAACTTTTAATAAAATTTTAGGAGTTCATATACTTGATTACGAGCATTTCAACACGATTATAATTCCAAAATTCAATTTATCTACTTTTTATTCAAGTAAAATTCAAACGGGTCCATTGTAAGGCCTATTTAGACCCGCTCGTCCGAAACCTCTACAAAACGGACCGCGAAACAAGTTTTAATCAAATTTTTGGAGTTCATAATCTTGATTACGAGCATTTCAACATGATTATATTGCAAAAACTCAATTTCTGTAATTTTTACTCAGTTAAAACTCCAACGGGTCCATTGTAAGGCCTATTTAAACCCGCTCGTCCGAAACCACTACAAAACGAACCGTGAAAAAAGTATTAATCAAATTTGAGGAGTTCATATTGTAACACCCCCCGCCCAGTTACGAGCGGGCGATGTTACGATTCGGGTGATGGACAGATTCATACATGTCAACAAGTTTTAATCAAATTTTAGAAGTTCATATTCTTGATTACGAGCAATTCAACACGATTATATTGCAAAAACTCAATTTTTATAATTTTTACTCAGTTAAAATTCCAACAGGTCCATTGTAAGGCCTATTTAGACCCGCTCGTCCGAAACCTCTACAAAACGGACCGCGAAACAAGTTTTAATCAACCTTAGGAGTTCATATTCTTGATTACGAGCATTTCAACATGATTATACTACAAAAACTCAATTTCTGTACTTTTTTACCTAGTTAAAATTCCAACGGGTCCATTGTAAGGCTTATATAGAACCACTCGTTTGAAACCTCTACAAAACGTACCGCAAAAACAAGTTTTAATCAAATTTCAGGAGTTCATATACTTGATTACGAGCATTTCAACATGATTATAATGCAAAAACACAATTTTTGTACTTTTTACTCAATTAAAATTCCAACGGGTCCATTGTAAGGCCTAATTAGACGTGCTCGTCCGAAACCTCTACAAAACCGACCGCAAAACAAGTTTTAATCAAATCTTAGGATTTCATATTCTTGATTACGAGAATTTCAAGACGATTATACTGCAAAAACTCAATTTCTGTACTTTTTACTCAGTTAAAATTCCAACGGTTCCATTGTAAGGCTTATATAGACCAGCTCATCCGAAGGCTCTACAAAACGAACAGCAAAACAAGTTTTAATCAAATTTCAGGAGTTCATATAATTTATTACGAGCATTTCAACACGATTATAATACAAAAACACAATTTATGTATGTTTTACTCAATTAAAATTCGAACGGGTCCATTGTAAGGCCTATTTAGACCCGCTCGTACGATACCTCTACAAAACGGACCGCGAAACAAGTATTAATCAAATATTAGGAGTTCATAATCTTGATTACGAGCATTTCAACACGATTTTATTGCAAAAACTCAATTTATGTACTTTTTACTCAAGTGAAATTCCAACGGGTCTGTTGTAAGGCCTATTTAGACTCGCTCGTTCGAAACCTCTACAAAACGGACCACAAAACAACTTTTAATCAAATTTTAGGAGTTCGCTCACTTAATTTCGAGCATTTCAACAGGATTATATTGCAAAAACTCAATTTCTATACTTTTTACTCAGTTAAAATTCCAACGGCTCCATTGTAAGGCGTATTTAGATTCGCTCGTCTGAAACCTCTACAAAACGGACTGCAAAATAAGTTTTAATCAATATTCAGGAGTTCATAATCTTGATTACAAGCATTTCAACACGATTATATTGTAAAAACACAATTTTTGTACTTTTTACTTAGTTAAAATTCCAACGGGTCCATTGTAAGGCCTACTTAGAACCGCTCGTACGAAACCTCTACAAAACGGACCGCAAAATAAGTTTTAATCAATATTCAGGAGTTCATAATCTTGATTACAAGCATTTCAACACGATTATAATGCAAAAACACAATTTTTGTACTTTTTACTTAGTTAAAATTCCAACGGATCCATTGTAAGGCCTACTTAGACCCGCTCGTACGAAACCTCTACAAAACGGACCGCGAAACAAGTATTAATCAAATTTGAGGAGTTCATATACTTGATTACTAGCATTTCAACTTGATTATGTTGCAAAAACTCAATTTCTGTTCTTTTTACTCAATTAAAATTCCAACGGGTCCATTGTAAGGCCTATTTAGACCCTCTCGTCCAAGACCACTACAAAACGAACCATAAAACAAGTTTTAATCAAATTTTAGTAGTTCATATTCTTGATTACGAGCATTTCAATACGATTATATTGCAAAAACTCAATTTCAGTACTTTTTTCTCAGTTAAAATTCCAACGAGTGCATTGTAAGGCCTATTAGACCCGCTCGTCCGAAACTTCTACAAAACGGACCGCAAAACAAATTTTAATAAATTTTAGGAGTTCATATAATTGATTACGAGCATTTCAACATGATTAGATTGCAAAAACTCAATTTCTGTACTTTTTACTCAGTTAAAATTCCAATGAGTCCATTGTGAGACCTATTTAGACCCGCTCGTCCGAATCCTCTACAAAACGGACCGCAAAACAAGTTTTAATCAAATTCCAGGAGTTCATATACTTGATTATATTGAAAAAACTCAATTTCTGTACTTTTTACTCAATTAAAATTCCAACGGGTCTATTGTAAGGCCTATTTAGATCCGCTCGTCCGAAACCTCTACAAAATGGACCGCGAAACAAGTATTTATCAAATTTTTGGAGTTCATGTACTTGATTACGAGCATTTCAACACGATTCTATTGCAAAACTCCATTTCTGTACTTTTTACTCAATTAAAATTCCATCGGGTCCATTGTAAGGCCTATTTAGACCCGCTCGTACGAAACCTCTACAAAACGGACCACAAAACAACTTTTAATCAAATTTTAGGAGTTCATATACTTGATTACGAGCATTTCAACACGATTATATTGCCAAACCTCAATTTCTGTACTTTTTACTCATTTAAAATTCCAATGGGTCCATTGTAAGGCCTATTTACACCCGCTCATCCGAAACCCCTACAAAATGGATCGCGAAACAGGTTTTAATCAAATGTTAGGAGTTTATATACTTGGTTACGAGCATTTCAACACGATTATATTGCCAAAACTCAATTTTTGTACTTTTTACTCAAGAAAAATTCCAACGGGTCCATTGTAAGGCCTATTTAGACCCGCTCGTCTGAAACCTCTACAAAACGGACCGCAAATCAACTTTTAATCAAATTTTAGGAGTTCTTATACTTGATTACGAGCTTTTCAACATGATTATATTGCCAAAACTCGATTTCTATACTTTTTACTCAGTTAAAATTCCAACGAGTCCATTATAAGGCCTATTTAGATCCGCTCATCCGAAACCTTGATCAAACGGACCGCAAAACAAGTATTTATCAAATTTTAGGAGTTCATATACTTGATTACGAGCATTTCAACCCGATTATATTGCAAAAACTCAATTTCTGTACTTTTTACTCAGTTAAAATTCCAACTGGTCCATTGTAATGCCTATTTAAACCCGCTCGTCCGAAACCTCTACAAAACGGACCACAAATCAACTTTTAATCAAATTTGAGGAGTTCATATACTTGATTACGAGCATTTCAACATGATTATGCTGCAAAAACTTAATTTCTGTACTTTTTACTCAATTAAAATTCCAACGGGTCCATTGTAAGGCCTATTTAGACCCTCTCGTCCAAGACCTCTACAAAACGGACCATAAAACAAGTTTTAATCAAATTTTAGGAGTTCATATTCTTGATTACGAGCATTTCAACACGATTATATTGCAAAAACTCAATTTATGTACTTCTTAATAAGTTAAAATTCCAACGGGTCCATTTTAAAGCATATTTAGACCCGCTCGTCCGAAACCTCTACAAAACGGACCGCGAAACATGTTTTAATCAAATTCTAGGAGTTCATATAATTGTTTACGAGCATTTCAACACAATTATATTGCCAAAACACAATTTCTGTACTTTTTACTCAGTTAAAATTCCAACGGGTCCATTGTAAGGCCTATTTAAATCCGCTCGTCCGAAACCTATAAAAAACGGACCGCGAAACAAGTATTTATCAAATTTTAGGAATTCATATAGTTGATTACGAGCATTTAAACCCGATTATATTGCAAAAACTCAATTTTTGTACTTTTTACTCAGTTAAAATTCCAACGAGTTCATTGTAATGCCTATTTAGACTCTCTCGCCCAAAATCTCTACAAAACAGACCACAAAACAAGTTTTAATCAAGTTTTAGGAGTTCATTCACATGATTACGAGCATTTCAACAAGATTATTTTTCCAAAACTCAATTTCTGTACTTTTTACTCAAGTAAAATTCCAATAGGTCCATTGTAAGGCCTATTTAGACCCGCTAGTACGAAACCTCTACAAAACGGACCGCGAAACAAGTATTAATCAAAATTTAGGAGTTCATATTCTTTATTACGAGCATTTCAACACGATTATATTGCAAAAACTCAATATTTGTACTTTTTACTCAATTAAAATTCCAACGGGTCCATTATAAGGCGTATTTAGACTCGCTCGTCCGAAACCTCTACAAAACGGACCGCAAAACAAGTTTTAATCAAACTTCAGGAGTTTATATACTTGATTACGAGCATTTCAACACGATTATATTGCCAAAACTCAATTTTTGTACTTTTCACTCAAGTAAAATTCCAATGAGTCTATTGTAAGGCCTATTTAGATCCGCCCGTTCGAAACCTCTATAAAACAGACCACAAAACAATTTTTAATAAAATTTTAGGAGCTCATATACTTGATTACGAGCATTTCAACACGATTATAATTCCAAAATTCAATTTATGTACTTTTTATTCAAGTATAATTCCAACGGGTCCATTGTAAGGCCTATTTAGACCCACTCATCCGAAACCTCTACAAAACGTACCGCGAAACAAGTTTTAATCAAATATTAGGAGTTCATAATCTTGATTACGAGCATTTCAACATGATTATATTGCAAAAACTAAATTTCTGTACTTTTTACTCAGTTAAAACTCCAACGGGTCCATTGTAAGGCCTATTTAAACCCGCTCGTCCGAAACCTCTACAAAACGGACCGCGAAACAAGTATTAATCAAATTTGAGGAGTTCATATTGAAACATCCCCCGCCCAGTTACGAGCGAGCAATGTTACGATTCGGGTGATGGACAGATTCATACATGTCAACAAGTTTTAATCAAATTTTAGAAGTTCATATTCTTTATTACGAGCATTTCAACACGATTATATTGCAAAAACTAAATTTTTTTAATTTTTACTCAGTTAAAATTCCAACGGGTCCATTGTAAGGCCTATTTAGAACCGCTCGTACGAAACCTCTACAACACGGACTGCGAAACAAGTTTTAATCAACCTTAGGAGTTCATATTCTTGATTACGAGCATATCAGCGTGATTATAATGTAAAAACTCAATTTCTGTACTTTTTACTCAGTTAAAATTCCAACGGGTCCATTGTAGGGCCTATTTAGACCCGCTCGTCCAATACCTCTACAAACCAACCGCAAAACAAGTTTTAACCAAATGTTAGGAGTTCATATACTTGATTACGAGCATTTCAACATTATTATATTTCCAAAATTCAATTCTTGTACTTTTTATTCAATTAAAATTCCAATGGGTCCATTGTAAGGCCTATTTAGACTCGCTCGTCTAAAACCTCTACAAAATTGACCGTAAAAAAACATTTAATCAAATTTTAGAAGTTCATATACTTGTATACGAGCATTTCAACACGATTATATTGCCAAAACTCAATTTCTGTACTTTTCACTAGTTAAAATTCCAACGGGTCCATTGTAAGGCCTATTTAGACCCGCTCGTCCAAAACCTCTACAAACCGACCGCAAAACAAGTTTTAATCAAAATTTATGAGTTCATATTCTATATTACGAGCATTTCAACACGATTATATTGCAAAAACTCAATTTTTGTACTTTTTATTCAAGTAAAATTCCAACGGGTCCATTGTAAGGCCTATTTAGACCCGCTCGTCCGAACCTCTACAAAACGGACATCAAAACAGCTTTTAATCAAATTTTAGGAGTTCATATACTTGATTACGAGCATTTCAACACGATTATATTGCCAAAACTCAATTTATGTACTTTTTACTTAGTTAAAATTCCAACGGGTCCGTTGTAAGGCTCATTTAGACCCGCTCGTCTGAAACCTCTACAAAACGTACCGCAGAACAAGTTTTAATCAAATCTCAGGAGTTCATAATCTTTATTACGAGCATTTCAACACGATTTTATTGCAAAACACAATTTCTGTACTTTTTACTCAGTTAAAACACCAACGGGTCCATTGTAAGGCCTATTTAGACCCGCTCGTCCGAAACCTCTACAAAACGGATCGTAAAACAAGTTTTAATTAAACTATAGAAGTTCATATTCTTGATTACGAGCATTTCAACACGATTATATTGCAAAAACTCAATTTCTGTACTTTTTACTTAGTTAAAATTCCAACGGGTCCATTGTAAGGCCTATTTAGACACGCTCGTCCGAAACCTCTACAAAACGGCTTGCGAAACAAAATTTAAACAAATTTTAGGAATTCATTTACTTGATTACGAGCATTTCAACACGATTATATTGCCAAAACTCAATTTATGTACTTTTTCCTCAGTTAAAATTTCAACATGTCCATTGTAAGGCCTATTTAGACCAGCCCGAACGAAACCTATAACAAAACGGACCGCAAAACGAGTATTAATCAAATTTTAGGAGTTCATATTCTTGATTACGAGCATCTCAACACAACTATATTGCAAAAACTCAATTTCTGTACTTCTTATTCAAGTAAAATTCCAACGGGTCCATTGTAAGGCCTATTTAGACTCGCTCGTCCGAAACCTCTACAAAATGGACCACAAAACAAGTTTTAATAAAATCTTAGGAGTTCATATACTTGATTATGAGCATTTCAACATGATAATATTGCAAAAATTCAATTTTGGTTCTTTTTACTCAGTTAAAATTCGAATGGGTCCATTGTAAGGCCTATTTAGAACCGCTCGTCCGAAACCTCTACAAAATGGACCGCAAAACAACTTTTAATCAATTATTAGGAGTTCGTATACTTAATTACGAGCATTAAAACATGATTATATTGCCAAAGCTCAATTTCTGTACTTTTTACTCATTTAGAATTCCAACGAGTCCATTATAAGGCCTATTTAGACCCGCTCGTCCGAAACCTATAACAACACGGACCGCAAAACTTGTTTTAATTAAATTTTAGGGGTTCATATACTTGATTACGAGCATTTCAACATGATTATATTGCAAAAACTCAATTTCTGTACTTTTTACTCCATTAAAATTCCAACGGGTCCATTGTAAGGCCTACTTAGACTCGCTCGTCTGAAATCTCTACAAAACGGACTGCAAAGCAAGTTTTGATCAAATTTTAGGAGTTCATATACTTGATTACGATCATTTCAACACGATTATTTTTGCCAAAACTCAATATCTATACTTTTTACTCAAGTAAAATTCCAACGGGTCCATTGTAAGGCATATTTAGACCCACTCGTACGAAACCTCTACAAAACGGACCGCAAAACAAGTATTAATCAAATTTTAGGAACTCATATTCTTGATTACGAGCATTTCAACACGATTATATTGCCAAAACTCAATTTATGTACCTTTTACTCAGTTAAAATTCCAACAGGTCCATTTTAAGGCCTATTTAGACCAGCTCGTCTGAAACCTATAACAAAACGGACCGCAAAACAAGTATTAATCAAATTTTAGGAGTTCATAATCTTGATTACGAGCATCTCAACACGATTATATTGCAAAAACTCAATTTCTGTACTTTTTATTCAAGTAAAATTCCAACGGGTCCATTGTAAGGCCTATTTAGACTCGCTCGTCCGAAACCTCTACAAAATGGACAACAAAACAAGTTTTAATCAAATCTTAGGAGTTCATATACTTGATTACGAGCATTTCAACACGATTATATTGCCGAAACTCAATTTTTGTACTTTTAACTCATGTAAAATTCCAGCGGGTCCATTGTAAGGCCTATTTTGACACGCTCGACTGAAACCTCTACAAAACGGACCACAAAAAAAGTTTTAATCAAATTTTAGGAGTTTGTATACTTGATTACGAGCATTTAAACACGATTATATTGCAAAAACTCTATTTCTGTACTTTTTACTCAAGTAAAATTCCAACAGGTCCATTGTAAGACCTATTTAGATCCGCTCGTCCGAAACCTCTACAAAACGGACCGTGAAACAAATTTTAATCAAATCTTAGGAGTTCGTATACTTGATTACGAGCATTTCAACACGATTATATTGCCAAAACTCAATTTCTGTACTTTTTACTCAGTTATAATTCCAACGAGTCCATTGTAAGGCCTATTTAGACCCGCTTGTCCGAAACCTCTACAAAACGGACCGCAAAACAAGTCTTAATCAAATTTTAGGAGTTCATAATCTTGATTACGAGCATCTCAACACGATTATATTGCAAAAACTCAATTTCTGTACTTTTTATTCAAGTAAAATTCCAACGGGTCCATTGTAAGGCCTATTTAGACTCGCTCGTCCGAAACCTCTACAAAATGGACCACAAAACAAGTTTTAATCAAATTTTAGGAGTTCATATACTTGATTACGAGCATTTCAACACTATTATATTGCCGAAAATCAATTTTTGTACTTTTAACTCATGTAAAATTCCAGCGGGTCCATTGTAAAGCCTATTTTGACACGCTCGTCTGAAACCTCTACAAAACGGACCACAAAACAAGTTTTAATCAAATTTTATGAGTTCATATACTTGATTACGAGCATTTAAACACGATTATATTGCAAAAACTCTATTTCTGTACTTTTTACTCAAGTAAAATTCCAACGGGTACATTGTAAGACCTATTTAGATCCGCTCGTCCGAAACCTCTACAAAACGGACCGTGAAACAAATTTTAATCAAATCTTAGGATTTCGTATACTTGATTACGAGCATTTCAACATGATTATATTGCCAAAACTCAATTTATGTACTTTTTACTCAGTTAAAATTCCAACGGGTCCATTGTAAGGCCTATTTAGACCCGCTTGTCCGAAACCTCTACAAAACGGACCGCAAAACAAGTTTTAATCAAATTTCAGGAGTTCATATACTTGATTACGAGCATTTAAAAACGATGAAATTGCAAAAACTCAATTTCAGTACTTTTTTCTAAAGTAAAATTCCAACGGGGCCATTGTAAGGCCTATTTAGACCCGCTCGAACAAAACCTCTACGAAACGGTCCGCGAAACAAGTATTAATAAAATTTTAGGAACTCATATTCTTGATTACGAGCATTTCAACACGATTATATTGCAAAAACTCAATTTCTGTACTTTTTACTCAGTTAAAATTCCAACGGGTCCATTGTAAGGCATATTTAAACCGGCTGATACGAAACCTCTACAAGACGGACCGCGAAACAAGTATTAATCAAATTTTAGGAACTCATATTCTTGATTACGAGCATTTCAACACGATTATATTGCAAAAAGTCAATTTCTGTACTTTTTACTTAGATAAAATTCCAACGGGTCCATTGTAAGGCCTATTTAGACTCGCTCGTCCGAAACTCTATAAAACGGACCACAAAACAACTTTTAATAAAATTTTAGGAGTTCATATACTTGATTGCGAACATTTCAAGATGATTATATTGCAGAAACTCAATTTATGTACTTTTTACTCAGTTAAAATTCCAACGGGTCAATTGTAAGGCCTATTTAGACCAGCTCGTCCAAAACCTCTACAAACCGACCGCAAAAAAAGTTTTAATCAAATGTTAGGAGTTCATATACTTGATTACGAGCATTTCAACATGATTATATTGCCAAAATTCAATTCTTGTACTTTTTATTCAAGTAAAATTCCAACGGGTCCATTGTAAGGCCTATTTAAACTCGCTCGTCTGAAACCTCTAAAAAATTGACCGCAAAACAACTTTTAATCAAAATTTAGGAGTTTATATACCTGATTACGAGCATTTCAACACGATTATATTGCCAAAACTCAATTTTTGTACTTTTTACTCAGTCAAAACTCCAACGGGTCAATTGTAAGGCCTATTTAGACCCGCTCGTCAAAAACTCAATTTCTATACTTTTTATTCAAGTAAAATTCTAACGTGTCCATTGTAAGGCCTACTAAGACCCGCTCGTCCGAAACCTCTACAAAACGGACCGCAAAACAAGTTTTAATCAAATTTTAGGAGTTTATCAACTTGATAACGAGCATTTCAACACGATTATATAGCCAAAATTCAATTCATGTACTTTTTATTCAAGTAAAATTCCAACAGGTCCATTGTAAGGCCTATTTAGACAAACTCGTACGAAACCTCCACAAAACGAACCGCAAAACAGCTTTTAATCAAATTTAAGGAGTTCATATACTTGATTACGAGCATTACAACACGATTATATTGCCAAAACTCAATTTCTGTACTTTTTACTCAGTTAAAATTCCAACGGATCCATTGTAAGGCCTATTTAGACCCGCTCGTCCGAAACCTCTACAAAAAGTACTGCAAAACAAGTTTTAATCAAATTTCAGGAGTTCATAATCTTGATTACGAGCATTTCAACACGATTTTTTGCAAAACTCAATTTTTGTACTTTTTACTCAGTTAAAACTCAAACGGGTCCATCGTAAGGCCTATTTAGACCCGCTCGTCCGAAACCTATACAAAACAGACCGTAAAACAAGTTTTAATCATATTATAGAAGTTCATATTCTTGATTACGAGCATTTCAACACGATTATATTGCAAAAACTCAATTTCTGTACTTTTTACTTAGTTAAAAGTCCAACGGGTCCATTGTAAGGCCTATTTAGACTCGCTCGTACGAAACCTCTACAAAACGGACTGCGAAACAAGTATTATTTAGGAGTTCATATTCTTGATTACGAGCATTTCAACACGATTATATTGCAAAAACTCAATTTCTATACTTTTTACTTAGTTAAAACTCCAACGGGTCCATTGTAAAGCCTATTTATACTCGCTCGTCCGAAACCTCTACAAAACGGACCGCAAAACAAGTTTTAATCAAAATTTAGAAGTTCATATTCTTGATTACGAGCATTTCAACACGATTATATTGCGAAAACTCAATTTCTATACTTTTTACTTAATTAAAATTCCAACGGGTCCATTATAAGGCCTATTTAGACCCGCTCGTCCGAAACCTCTACAAAACGGACCGCAAAACAAGTTCTAATCGAATTTTAGATGTTCATATTCTTGATTACAAGCATTTCAAAATGATTATATTGCTAAAACTCAATTGATGTACTTTATATTCAAGTAAAATTCTAACGGGTCCATTGTGAGGCCTATTTAGACCCGCTCGTATGAAACCTCTACAAAACGGACCGCGAAACAAGTTTTAACAAATTTTAGGAGTTCATATACTTGATTACGAGCATTTCAACACGATTATATTCCCAAAATTCAATTTATGTACTTTTTATTCAAGTAAAATTCCAACGGGTCCATTGTAAGGCCCTTTTAGACCCACTCATCCGAAACCTCTACAAAACGTACCGCGAAACAAGTTTTAACAAATTTTAGGAGTTCATATACTTGATTACGAGCATTGAACACGATTATATTCCCAAAATTCAATTTATGTACTTTTTATTCAAGTAAAATTCCAACGGGTCCATTGTAAGGCCTATTTAGACCCACTCATCCGAAACCTCTACAAAACAGACCGCGAAACAAGTATTAATCAAATTTTAGGATTCATATTCTTAATTACGAGAATTTCAACATGATTATATTGCAAAAACTTATTTTTTGTACTTTTTACTCAGTTAAAATTCATACGGGTCCATTTTAAGGCTTATTTAGACACACTCGTCCGAAACTTATACAAAACGGACCACAAAACAAGTTTTAATCAAATTTTAGGACTTTATATACTTGATTACGAGCATTTCAACATGATTATATTGCAAAAATTTAATTTTGGTTCTTTTTACTCAGTTAAAATTCGAACGGGTCCATTGTAACGCCTATTTAGACCCGCTCATCCGAAACCTCTACAAAATGGACCGCAAAAAAAGTTTTAATCAATTTTTAGGAGTTATTGTACTTGACTACGAGCATTTCAACACGATTATATTGCAAAAACTCAACTTCTGTACTTTTTTACTTATTTAAAATTCCAACGGGTCCATTGTAAGGCCTATTTAGACTCGGACGTCCGAAACCTCTACAAAACAGACCGCGAAATAAGTTTTAACCAATTTTTAGGAGTTCATATACTTGTCTACTAGTACTTCAACACGATTATATTTCCAAAACTCAATTTCTGTACTTTTTACTCAGTTAAAATTCCAACGGGTCCATTGTAAGGCCTATTTAGACACGCTCGTCTGAAACCTCTACAAAACGGCTTGCGAAACAAGTTTTAATAAAAATTCTAGAAGTTCATATACTTGATTACGAGCATTTAAACACGATTATATTGCCAAAACTCAATTTCTGTACTTTTTACTTAGTTAAAATTCCAACGAGTCCATTGTAAGGCCTATTTAGACCCCCTCGTCCGAAACCTAAAACAAAACGGACCGCAAAACAACTTTTAATCAAATTTGAGGAGTTCATATACTTGATTACGAGCATTTCAACACGATTTTATTGCTAAAACTCAATTTCTATACTTTTTACTTAGTTAAAATTCCAAAGGGTCCATTGTATGGCCTATTTAGATCCGCTAGTCTGAAACCTCTACAAAACGGACCGCAAAACAAGTTTTAATCAAATTTCAGGAGTTCATATACTTGATTACGAGCATTTCAACACGGTTATATTGCCAAAACTTAATTTATGTACATTTTACTCAAGTAAAATTCCAACGGGTCCATTGTAAGGCATATTTAGTCCCTCTTGTCTAAGACCTCTACAAAACAGACCATAAAACAAGTTTTAATCAAATTTCAGGAGTTTATATTCTTGCTTACGAGCATTTCAACATGATTATGTTGCAAAAACTCAATTTCTGTACTTTTTACTCAAATAAACTTCCAACGGGTCTATTGTAAGGCCTACTTACACTCGCTCGTCCGAAACCTTTACAAAACGGACCGCAAAACTCAATTTCTGTATTTTTTGCTCAAGTAAAATTCCAACGGGTCCATTGTAAGGCCTACTTAGACTCGCTCGTCCGAAACCTGTACAAAACGGAACGCAAAACAAGTTTTAATCAAATTTTAGGAGTTCATATACTTGATTACGAGAATTTCAACACGATTGTTTTGCCAAAACTCAATTTCTGTAGTTTTTATTCAAGTAAAATTCCAACGGGTCCATTGTAAGGTCTATTTAAACCCGCTCATCCGTAACCTCTACAAAACGGACCACGAAACAAGTATTAATCAAATTTTAGGATTCATATTCTTGATTACGAGCATTTTAACACCATTATATTGTAAAAACTCAATTTCTGTACTTTTTACTTAGTTAAAATTCCAACGGGTCCATTATAAGGCCTATTTAGACACGCTCGTCCGAAACCTCTACAAAACAGACCACAAAACAAGTTTTAATCAAATATTAGGAGTTCATATTCTTGATTACGAGCATTTCAACACGGTTATATTGCCAAAACTCAATTTCTCTACTTTTTACTCGAGTAAAATTCCAACGAGTCCATTGTAAGGCCTATTTAGACCCTCTCGTCCAAGACCTCTACAAAATGGACCATAAAACAAGTTTTAATCAAAATTTAGGAGTTCATATTCTTGATTACGAGCATTTAAACATGATTATGTTGCAAAAACTCAATTTCTGTACTTTTTACTCAATTAAAATTCCAACGGGTCCATTGTAAGGCCTACTTAGACTCGCTCGTCCGAAATCTCTACAAAACGGACCGCGAAACAAGTATTACTCAAATTATAGGAGTTCATATACTTGATTACGAGAATTTCAACACGATTATATTGCCAAAACTCAATTTCTGTACTTTTTACTTACTTAAAATTCCAACGTGTCCATTGTAAGGCCTATTTAGACTCGCTAGTCCGAAACCTCTACAAAACAGACCGTGAAATAAGTTTTAACCAAATTTTAGGAGTTCATATACTTGATTACGAGCATTTCAACACGATTATATTGCCAAAACTCAATTTCTGTACTTTTTACTTAGTTAAAATTTCAACGGGTCCATTGTAAGGCCTATTTAGACCCGCTCGTCCCAAACCTATAACAAAACGGACCGTAAAACTAGTATTAATTAAATTTTAGGAGTTCATATACTTGATTACGAGCATTTCAACACAATTATATTGCAAAAACTCAATTTCTGTACTTTTTACTTAGTTAAAATTCCAACGGGTCCATTGTGAGGCCTTTTTAGACCCGCTTGTCCGAAACCTCTACAAAACGGATCGCGAATCAAGTTTTAATCAATTCTTAGGAGTTCATATTCTTGATTACGAGCGTCTCAACACGATTATATTGCAAAAACACAATTTATGTACTCTTTACTTAGTTAAAATTCCAACGGGTCCATTGTGAGGCCTATTTAGACCCGCTCGTCCGAAACCTCTACAAAACTGACTGCAAAAATCAAGTTTTAATCAAATTTTAGGAGTTCATATACTTGATTACGAGCATTTCAACACGATCATATTGCCAAAACACAATTTCTGTACTTTTTACTCAAGTAAAATTCCAACGAGTCCATTGTAAGGCCTATTTAGACCCGCTCGTACGAAACCTCTACAAAACGGACCGCAAAACAAGTTTTAATCAAATACTTGATTACGAGCATTTCAACAGGATTATATTCCAAAAATTCATTTTTGGTTCTTTTTACTCAGTTAAAATTCCAACGGGTCCATTGTAAGGCCTATTTAGACCCGCTTGTCCGAAACCTCTACAAAATGGATCGGGAAACAAGTTTTAATCAAATGTTATGAGTTCATATACTTGATTACGAGAATTTCAACACGATTATATTGTAAAAACTCAATTTATGTACTTTTTACTCAGTTAAAATTCCAACGTGTCCATTGTAAGGCCTATTTAGACCCGCTCGTCTGAAACCTATACAAAACGGACCGCAAAACAAGTTTTAATCAAATTTTAGGAGTTCATATAGTTTATTACGAGCATTTCAACACGATTATATTGCCACAACTCAATTTCTGTACTTTTTACTTAAGTAAAATTCCAACGGGTCCATTGTAAGGCCTATTTAGACCCGCTTGTCCGAAACCTCTTCAAAACGGACCTCAAAACAACTTTTATTTAAATTTTTGGAGTTCAGATACTTGATTACGAGCATTTCAACACGATTATATTGCAAAAATTCAAATTTGGTTATTTTTACTTAGTTAAAATTCGAACGGGTCCATTGTAAGGCTTATTTAGATCCGCTCATCCGAAACCTCTGCAAAACGGACCGCAAAACAGGTTTTAATCAAATTTTAGGAGTTCTTTTACTTGATTACGAGCATTTCAACACGGTTATATTGCCAAAACTCAATATATGTACTTTTTACTCCAGTAAAATTCCAACGGGTCCATTGTAAGGCCTATTTAGACCCTCTTGTCCAACACCTCTACAAAACGGACCATAAAACAAGTTTTAATCAAAATTTAGGAGTTCATATTCTTGATTACGAGCATTTCAACATGATTTTATTGCATAAACTCAATTTATGTACTTTTTACTCAAGTAAAATTCCAACGGGTCCATTGTAAGGCCTATTTAGACCCGCTCGTACGATACCTCTACAAAACGGACCGCGAAACAAGTATTAATAAAATTTTAGGAGTTCATATTCTTGATTACGAGAATTTCAACACTATTATATTGCAAAAACTAATTTATGTACTTTTTACTCAGTTAAAATTCCAACGGGTCCATTGTAAGTCCTATTTAGACTCGGTCGTCCGAAACCTCTACAAAACGGATCGCAAAACAACTTTTAATCAAATTATAAGAGTTCATATACTTGATTGCGAGCATGTCAACACGATTTTATTGAACAAACTCAATTTATGTACTTTTTACTCAAGTAAAATTCCAACGGGTCCATTGTGAGTCCTATTTAGACCCGCTCGTACGATACCTCTACAAAACGGACCGCGAAACAAGTATTAATAAAATTTTAGGAGTTCATATTCTTGATTACGAGCATTTCAACAGGATTATATTGCAAAAACTCAATTTATGTACTTTTTACTCAGTTAAAATTCCAACGGGTCCATTGTACGGCCTATTTAGACTCGCTCGTCCGAAACCTCTACAAAACGGTCCGCAAAATGAGTTTTAATCAAATTTAGGAGTTCATATAGTTGATTACGAACTTTTCAATACGATTTTATTGCAAAAACTCAATTTCTGTACTTTTTACTCAGTTAAAATTCCTACGGGTCCATTGTAAGGCATCTTTAGACCCGCTCGTCCGAAACCTCTACAAAACGGACCTCAAAACAACTTTTAATTAAATTTTAGGATTTTATATACTCGATTACGGGCATTTCAACAAGATTATATTGCAAAATTTAATTTTGGTTCTTTTAACTCAGTTAAAATTCGAACGGGTCCATTGTAAGGCCTATTTAGACCCGCTCATCCGAAACCTCTACAAAATGGACAACAAAACAAATTTTAATCAATTTTAGGAGTTCGTATACTTGATTACGAGCATTTCAACACGATTATATTGTCAAAGCTCAATTTCTGTAGTTTTTACTCATTTAAAATTCCAACGGGTCCATTGTAAGGCCTATTTAGACCCGCTCATCCGAAACCTATAACAAAACGGACCGCAAAACTTGTTTTAATTAAATTTTAGGAGTTTATATACTTGATTACGAGCATTTCAACACGATTATATTGCAAAAATAAAATTTTGGTTCTTTTTACTCAGTTAAAATTCGAACTGGTCCATTGTAAGGCCTATTTAAACCCGCTCGTCCGAAACCTCTACAAAATTTTAAGAGTTCATATACCTGATTACGAGCATTTCAACACGATTATATTGCCAAAACACAATTTCTGTACTTTTTACCCAGTTAAAATTCCAACGGGTCCATTATAAGGCCTATTTAGACCGGCTGGTCCGAAACCTATAACAAAACGGACCGTAAAACTAGTATTAATTAAATTTTAGGAGTTCATATTCTTGATTACGAGCATGTCAACACGATTATATTGCAAAAACTCAGTTTCTGTACTTTTTACTCAGTTCAAATTCCAACGGGTCTATTGTGAGGCCTATTTAGACCCGCTCGTCCGAAACCTCTACAAAACGAACCGCAAAACAAGTTTTAATTAAATTTTAGGAGTTCATATACTTGATTAGGAGCATTTCAACACAATTATATTGCAAAAACTCAATTTGTGTACTTTTTACTCAGTTAAAATTCCAACGGGTCAATTCTAAGGCGTATTTAGACTCGCTCGTCTGAAACCTCTACAAAACGGATCGCGAAACAAATTTTAATCAAACTTTAGGAGTTAATATACTTGATTATGATAATTTCAACACGATTATATTGCAAAAACTCATTTTTTGTACTTTTTACTCTGTTAAAATTCCAACGGGTCAATTGTGAGGCCTATTTAGACCCGCTCGTCCGAAACCTCTACAAAACGGACTACAAAAAACAAGTTTTAATCAAATTTTAGGAGTTCATATACTTGATTACGAGCATTTCAACACCATTATATTGCCAAAACACAATTTCTGTACTTTTTACTCAAGTAAAATTCCAACGAGTCCATTGTAAGGCCTATTTAGACCCGCTCGTCCGAAACCTCTACAAAATGGATCATGAAACAAGTTTTAATCAAACGTTATGAGTTCATATACTTGATTACGAGCATTTCAACACGATTATATTGCAAAAACTCAATTTATGTACTTTTTACTCTGTTAAATTCCAAGGGGTCCATTGTAAGGCCTATTTAGACCCGCTCGTCCGAAACCTATACAAAACGGACCGCAAAACAAGTTTTAATCAAATTTTAGGAGTTCATATAGTTGATTACGAGTATTTCAACACGATTATATTGCCAAAACGAAATTTCTGTACTTTTTACTTAAGTAAAATTCCAACGGGTCCATTGTAAGGCCTATTTAGACCCGCTTGTCCGAAACCTCTACAAAACGGACCTCAAAACAACTTCTAATTAAATTTTAGGAGTTCATATACCTGATTACGAGCATTTCAACACGATTATATTGAAAAAATTCAATTTTGGTTCTTTTTACTCAGTTAAAATTCGAACGGATCTATTGTAAGGCCTATTTAGACCCACTCGTCCGAAACCTCTACAAAATTGACCGCAAAATAAGTTTTAATCAAACTCTAGGAGTTCGTATACTTGATTACGAGCATTTCAACATGATTATATTGCCAAAGCTCAATTTCTGTACTTTTTACTCAGTTAAAATTCCAACGGTTCCATTGTAAGGCCTATTTAGACTCGCTCGTCTGAAACCTATAACAAAACGGACAGCAAAACTTGTTTTAATCAAATTTTAGGAGTTCATATACTTGTTTACGAGCATTTCAACACGATCATTTTGCAAAAACTCAATTTCTGTACTTTTTACTCAGTTAAAATTCCAACGGGTCCATTGTAAGGCCTATTTAGACCCGCTCGTACGAAACCTCTACAAAACGGACCGCGAAACAAGTATTAATCAAATATTAGGAGTTCATATCCTTAATTACGAGCATTTCAAAATGATTATATTGCAAAAACAAAATTTCTATACTTTTTACTCAGTTAAAATTCAAACTGGTCCATTGTAAGGCCTATTTAGACCCACTCATCCAAAACCTCTACAAAACGGACCGCGAAACAAGTTTTAATCAAATCTTAAGAGTTCATAAACATGATTACGAGCATTTCAGCACGGTTATATTGCCAAAACTCAATTTCTATACTTTTTACTCAATTACAATTCAAACGGGTCCATTGTAAGGCTTATTTAGACCCGCTCGTCTGAAACCTCTACAAAATAGACCGCGAAATAAGTTTTAATCAAAATATAGGAGTTCATATACTTGATTATGAGCATTTCAACATGATTATATTGCAAAAACTCAATTTCTGTACTTTTTTACTTAGTTAAAATTCCAACGGTTCCATTGTAATGCCTATTTAGACCCTCTCGTCCAAGACCTCTACAAAACGGACCATAAAACAAGTTTTAATCAAATTTTAGGAGTTCATATTCTTGATTACGAGCATTTCTACACGATTATGTTGCAAAAACTCAATTTCTATACTTTTTACTCAATTAAAATTCCAACGGGTCCATTGTAAGGCCTATTTAGACCCTCTCGTCCAAGACCTCTACAAAACGGACCATAAAACAAGTTTTAATCAAAATTTAGGAGTTCATATTCTTGATTACGAGTATTTCAACATGATTATGTTGCAAAAACTCAATTTCTGTACTTTTTACTCAATTTAAAATTCCAACGGTTCCATTGTAATGCCTATTTAGACCCTCTCGTCCAAGACCTCTACAAAACGGACCATAAAACAAGTTTTAATCAAATTTTAGGAGTTCATATTCTTGATTACGAGCATTTCTACACGATTATGTTGCAAAAACTCAATTTCTATACTTTTTACTCAATTAAAATTCCAACGGGTCCATTGTAAGGCCTATTTAGACACTCTCGTCCAAGACCTCTACAAAACTGACCATAAAACAAGTTTTAATCAAATTTTAGGAGTTCATATTCTTAATTACAAGCATTTCTACACGTTTATGTTGTAAAAACTCAATTTCTATACTTTTACTCAATTAAAATTCCAACGGGTCCATTGTAAGGCCTATTTAGACCCTCTCGTCCAAGAACTCTACAAAACAGACCATAAAACAAGTTTTAATCAAAATTTAGGAGTTCATATTCTTGATTACGAGCATTTCAACATGATTATGTTGCAAAAACTCAATTTCTGTACTTTTTACTCAATTAAAATTCCAACGGGTCCATTGTAAGGCCTATTTAGACCGCTCGTCCGAAATCTCTACAAAACGGACCGCAATACATGTTTTAATCAAATTTTAGGAGTTCATACACTTGATTACGAGCATTTCAACACGTTTATATTGCAAAAACTCAATTTCTGTACTTTTTTACTCAGTTAAAATTCTAACGGGTCCATTTTAATGCCTATTTAGACCCTCTCGTCCAAGACCTCTACCAAACGGACCATAAAAAAGTTTTAATCAAAATTTTAGGAGTTCATATTATTGATTACGAGCATTTCAACAGTATTATGTTGCGCAAACTCAATTTCTGTACTTTTTACTCAATTAAAATTCCAAGGGGTCTATTGTAAGGCCTACTTAGACTCGCTCGTCTGAAACCTCTACAAAACGGACCGCAAAACAACTTTTAATCAAATAGTAGTAGTTCATATACTTGATTAGGAGCATTTGATCACAGTTATATTGCCAAAACTCAATTTCTATACTTTTTACTCAAGTAAAATTCCAACGTGTCCATTGTAAGCCCTATTTAGACCCTCTCGTCCAAGACCTCTGCAAAACGGACCATAAAAAAAGTTTTAATCAAATTTTAGGGGTTCATATTCTTGATTACGAGCATTTCTACACGATTATGTTGCAAAAACTAAATTTCTATACTTTTTACTCAATTAAAATTCCAACGGATCCATTGTAAGTCCTATTTAGGCCGTCTCGTCCAAGACCTCTACAAAACGGACCATAAAACAAGTTTTAATCAAAATTTAGGAGTTCATATTCTTGATTACGAGCATTTCAACAGGATTATATTGCAAAAACTCAATATCTGTACTTTTTACCCAATTAAAATTCCAACGGGTCCATTGTAAGGCCTACTTAGACTCGCTCGTCCGAAATCTCTACAAAACGGACCGCAAATCATGTTTTAATCAAATTTTAGGAGTTCATATACTTGATTACGAGCATTTCAACATGATTATTTTGCCAAAACTCAATTTATGTACTTTTTACTCAAGTAAAATTTCAACGGGTCCATTGTAAGGCCTATTTAGACCCGGTCGTATGAAACCTCTACAAAACGGACCGTGAAACAAGTATTAATAAAAATTTAGGAGTTCATATTCTTGATTACGAGCATTTCAACACGATTATATTGCAAAAACTCAATTTATATACTTTTTAATTAGTTAAAATTCTAACGGGTCCATTGTAAGGCCTACTTAGACTCGCTCGTCCGAAACCTCTACAAAACGGACCGCAAAACAAGTTTTAATCAAATTTCAGGAGTTCATATGGTTGATTACAAGCATTTCAACATGATTATATTACCAAAACTCAATTTCTGTACTTTTTACTCAAGTAAAATTCTAACGGGTCCATTGTAAGGCGTATTTAGACCCGCTCGTCCGAAACCTCTACAAAACAGACCACAAAACAACTTTTAATCAAATTTTAGGAGTTCATATGCTTGATTTAGAGCATTTCAACACGATTATATTGCCAAAACTCAATTTCTGTAGTTTTTATTCAAGTAAAATTCCAACGGATCCATTGTAAGGCCTATATAGACCCGCTCGTCCGAAACCTCTACAAAACAGACTGCGAAACAAGTTTTAATCAAATTTTAGGAGTTCGTATACTTGATTACGATCATTTCAACACGATTTTATTGCCAAAACTCAATTTCTGTACTTTTTACTCAGGTAAAATTCCAACGGGTTCTTTGTAGGGCCTATTTAGACCCTCTCGTCCAAGACCTCTACAAGACAGACCATAAAACAAGTTTTAATCAAATTTTAGGAGTTCATATACTTGATTACGAGCATTTCAACACGATTATAATTCAAAAACACAATTTCTGTACTTTTTACTCAGTTAAAATTTGAACGGATCCATTGTAAGGCTTATTTAGACACGCTCGTCCCAAACCTCTACAAAATGGACCGCGAAACAAGTTTTAATCAAACTTTAGGAGGTCATTTACTTGATTATGAGCATTTCAACACGATTATATTGCCAAAGCTACATTTCTGTACTTTTTACTCAGTTAAAATTCCAACGGGTCCATTGTAAGGCCTATTTAGACCCGCTCGTCCGAAACCTATAACAAAACGGACTGCAAAACTTGTTTTAATCAAATTTTAGAAGTTCGTATACTTGATTACGAGCATTTCAACATGATTATAATGCAAAAACTCAATTTCTGTACTTTTTACTCAGTTAAAATTCCAACGGGTCCATTGTGAAGCCTATTTAGACCCGCTCGTACGAAACCTCTACAAAACGGACCGCGAAATAAGTATTAATCAAAAATTAGGAGTTCATATTCTTGATTACGAGCATTTCAACATGATTACATTGCAAAAACAAAATTTCTGTACTTTTTACTCAGTTAAAATTGCAGCGGGTCCATTGTATGGCCTATTTAGACCCGCACGTCCGAAACCTAAAACAAAACGGGCCGCAAAACAATTTTTAATCAAATTTTAGGAGTTCATATATTTGATTACGAGCATGTCAACACGATTTTATTGCAAAAACAAAATTTCTATACTTTTTACTTAGTTAAAATTCCAACGGGTCCATTGTAAGGCCTATTTAGACCCGCTCATATGTTACTCAGTTAAAACAGACCATGAAACAAGTTTTAATCAAATTTTAGGAGTTCATATTCTTGATTACGAGCATTTCATCACGATTATATTGCAAAAACTCAATTTATGTACTTTTTACTCAGTTAAAATTCCAACGAGTCCATTGTAAGGCCTATTTAGACTCGCTCGTACGAAACCTCTACAAAGCAGACCGCGAAAAAAATATTAATCAAATATTAGGAGTTCATATTCTTGATTACGAGCATTTCAACATGATTATATTGCAAAAACAAAATTTATGTACTTTTTACTTAAGTAAAATTCCAACGGGTCCATTGTAAGGCCTATTTTGACCCGCTCGTACGAAACCTATACAAAACGGACCTCGAAACAAGTATTAATGAAATTTTAGGAGTTCATATTCTTGATCACGAGCATTTCAACACGATTATATTGCAAAAACTAAATTTATGTACTTTTTACTCATTTAAAATTCCAATGGGTCCATTGTAAGGCCTATTTAGACCAGCTCGTCCGAAACCTATACAAAACGGACCGCAAAAAATGTTTTAATCAAGTTTTAGGAGTTCATGTAGTTGATTACGAGCAAATCAACGCGATTATATTGCCAAAACTCAATTTTTGTAGTTTTTACTTAAGTAAAATTCCAACGGGTCCATTGTAAGGCCTATTTAGACCCGCTTGTCCGAAATCTCTACAAAACGGACCTCACAACAACTTTTAATTAAATTTTAGGAGTTAATATACTTGATTACGAGCATTTCAACATGATTATATTGCAAAAATTCAATTTCGGTTCTTTTTACTCCGTTAAAAATCGAACGGGTCCATTGTAAGGCCTATTTAGACCCACTCCTCCGAAACCTCTACAAAATGGACCGCAAAAGAAGTTTTAATCAAACTTTAGGAGTTCGTATACTTGATTACGAGCATTTCAATACGATTATATTGCCAAAGCTCAATTTCTGCACTTTTTACTTAGTTAAAATTACAACGGGTCCATTGTAAGGCCTATTTAGACCCGCTCGTCCGAAACCTATAACAAAACGGACTGCAAAACTTGTTTTAATCAAATTTTAGAAGTTCATATACTTGATTTCGTGCATTTCAACACGATTATATTGCAAAAACTCAATTTCCGTACTTTTTACTCAGTTAAAATTCCAACGGGTCCATTGTAAGGCCTATTTAGATCCGCTCGTACGAAACCTCTACAAAACGGACCGCAAAATAAGTATTAATCAAATATTAGGAGTTCATATTCTTTATTACGAGCATTTCAACATGATTATATTGCAAAAACAAAATTTATGTACTTTTTACTCAGTTAAACTTCCAGCGGGTCCATTGCAAGGCCTATTTAGACCAGCTCGTCCGAAACCTATAACAAAACGGACCGCAAAACAATTTTTAATCAAATTTTAGGAGTTCATATGTTTGATTACGATCATTTAAAGACGATTTTATTGCAAAAACTCAATTTCTATACTTTTTACTCAGTTAAAATTCCAATGGGTCCATTGTAAGGCCTATTTAGACCCGCTCGTCTGAAGCCTATAACAAAACGACCGCAAAACAAATTTTAATCAAATTTTAGGAGTTCATATATTTGATTACGAGCATTTCAACACGATTATATTGCAAAAACTCTATTTATGTACTTTTTACTCAGTTAAAATTCCAACGAGTCCATTGTAAGGCCTATTTAGACCCGCACGAACGAAACCTCTACAAAACGGACCACGAAACAAGTTTTAATCAAATTTTAGGAGTTCATATACTTGATTACGAGCATTTCAACACGATTATATTGCAAAAACTCAATTTATGTACTTTTTTACTCAGTAAAAATTCCAACGGGTCCATTGTAATGTCTATTTAGACCCTCTCGTCCAAGACCTCTACAAAACGGACCATAAAACAAGTTTTAATCAAATTTTAGGAGTTCATATACTTGATTACGAGCATTTCAACGCGATTATAATTCAAAAACACAATTTCTGTACTTTTTACTCAGTTAAAATTCCAACGGATCCATTGCAAGGCTTACTTAGACACACTAGTCCGAAACCTCTACAAAACGGAATGCGAAACAAGTTTTAATCAAACTTTAGGAGGTCATATACTTGATTATGAGTTTTTCGACACGATTATATAGCCAAATCTCAATTTCTGTACTTTATACTCAGTTAAAATTCCAGCGTGTCAATTGTAATGCCTATTTAGACCCGCTCGTCCGAAACCTATAACAAAACGGACCGCAAAACAATTTTTAATCAAATTTTAGGAGTTCAAATACTTGATTACGAGCATTTCAACACGATTTTATTGCAAAAACTCAATTTCTATACTTTTTACTCAGTTAAAATTCCAACGGGTCTATTGTAAGGCCTATTTAAACCCGCTCGTACGAAACCTGTACAAAACGGACCGCGAAACAAGTTTTAATCAAATTTTAGGAGTTCATATTCTTGATAACGAGTATTTCAACATGATTATGTTGCAAAAACTCAATTTCTGTATTTTTTAAATCAATTAAAATTCCAACGGGTCTATTGTAAGGCCTACTTAGACCCGCTCGTCCGAAACCTCTACAAAATGGACCGCAAAATAAGTTTTAATCAAATTTTAAGAGTTCATATACTTGATTAGGAGCATTTCAACACGATTATACTGCCAAAACTCAATTTCTGTACTTTTTACTCAATTAAAATTCCAACGGGTCCATTGTAAGGCCTATTTAGACCCTCTCGTCCAAGACCTCTACAAAACGGACCATAAAACAAGTTTGAATCAAATTTTAGGAGTTCATATTCTTGATTACGAGCATTTCAACATGATTATGTTGCAAAAACTCAATTTCTGTACTTTTTACTCAATTAAAATTCCAACGGGTCCATTGTAAGGCCTACTTAGACTCGCTCATCCGAAATCTCTACAAAACGGACCGCAAAACTAGTTTTAATCAAATTTTAGTAGTTCATATACTTGATTACGAGCATTTCAACACGATTATATTGCAAAAACTCAATTTATGTACTTTTTACTCAGTTCAAATTCCAATGGGTCCATTGTAAGGCCTATTTACACCCGCTCGTAAGAAACCTCTACAAAACGGACCGCGAAACAATTATTAATAAAATTTTAGGAGTTCATATTCTTGATTACGAGCATTTCAACACGATTATATTGCAAAAACTCAATTCATAAACTTTTTAATTAGTTAAAATTCCAAAGGGTCCATTGTAAGGCCTATTTAGACCTGCTCGTCCGAAACCTCTACAAAACGGGCCGCAAAATAAGGTTTATTCAAATTTCAGGAGTTCATATAGTCGATTACAAGCATTTCAACACGATTATATTACCAAAACTCGATTTCTGTACTTTTTACTCAAGTAAAATTCCAACGGGTTCATTGTAAGGACTATTTATACCCACTCGTCTGAAACCTCTACAAAACGGACCACAAAACATCTTTTAATCAAATTTTAGGAGTTCATATACTTGATTACAAGCATTTCAACACGATTATATTGCCAAAACTCAATTTCAGTAGTTTTTATTCAAGTAAAATTCTAACGGGTCAATTGTAAGGCCTATATAGACCCGCTCATCTAAGACCTCTACAAAACGGACCATAAAACAAGTTTTAATAAAATTTCGGAGTTGATATACTTGATTACGAGCATTTCAACACGATTATAATTCAAAAATACAATTTTGTACTTTTTACTCAGTTAAAATTCCAACGGGTCCATTGTAAGGCTTATTTAAACACGCTCGTCTGAAACCTCTACAAAACGGAACGCGAAACAAGTTTCAATCAAACTTTAGGAGGTCATATACTTGATTACAAGAATTTCAACACGATTATATTGCCAAAACTCAATTTCTGTACTTTTTTACCTATTTAAAATTCCAACGGGTCCATTGTAATGCCTATTTAGACCCTCTCGTCCAAGACCTCCACAAAACGGATCATAAAATAAGTTTTAATCAAATTTTATGAGTTGATATTATTGAGTACGAGCATTTCAACACGATTATGTTGCACAAACTCAATTTATGTACTTTTTACTCAATTAAAATTCCAAGGGTCTATTGTAAGGCCTACTTAGACTCGCTTGTCCGAAACCTCTACAAAATGGTCCGCATAACAAGTTTTAATCAAATCTTAGGAGTTCATATACTTGATTATGAGCATTTCAACACGGTTATATTGCCAAAACTCAATTTCTGTACTTTTTACTCAGTTAAAATTCCAACGGGTCCATTGTAATGCCTATTTAGAACCTCTCGTCCAAGACCTCTACAAAACGGACCATAAAACAAGTTTTAATCAAATTTTAGGAGTTCATATTCTTGATTACGAGCATTTCTACACGATTATGTTGCAAAAACTCAATTTCTATACTTTTTACTCAATTAAAATTCCAACGGATCCATTGTAAGGCCTATTTAGACCCTCTCGTACGAAACCTATACAAAACGGACCGCAAAACAAGTTTTAATCAAAATTTAGGAGTTCATATTCTTGATTACGAGCATTTCAACACGATTATATTGCAAAAACTCAATTTATGTACTTTTTACTCAGTTAAAATTCTAATGGGTCCATTGTAAGGCCTATTTAAACCCGCTCGTCCGAAACCTCTACAAAACGGACAGCAAAACAAGTTTTAATCAAATTTTAGGAGTTCATATTGTTGATTACGAACATTTCAACACGACTATATTGCAAAAACTCAATTTCTGTACTTTTTACTCAGTTAAAATTCCAACGGGCAATTATAAGGCATATTTAGACCCGCTCGTCCGAAACCTCTACAAAACGGACCTCAAAACAACTTTTAATTAAATTTTAGGAGTTCATATACTTGATTACGATTATTTCAACACGATTATATTGCAAAAATTCAATTTTTGTTCTTTTTACTCAGTTAAAATTCGAACGGGTCCATTGTAAGGTCTATTTAGACCCGCTCGTCTGAAACCTCTACAAAACGGACCGCAAAACAAGTTTTAAACAAAATTTAGGAGTTCATATACTTGATTACGAGCATTTAAACATGATTATATTGCAAAAACTTAATTTCTGTACTTTTTACTCAAGTAAAATTCCAACGGTTCCATTGTAAGGCCTATTTAGACCCGCTCGTTCGAAACTTATAACAAACAGACCGCAAAACAAGGTTTTATAAAATTATAGGAGTTCATATACTTCATTACGATCATTTCAACACTATTATAATGCAAAAATATCAATTTCTGTAATTTTAACTCAAGTAAAATTCCAACGGGGTCCATTCTAAGGCCTATTTTGACCCGCTCATCCGAAACATCTACAAAACGGACCGCGAAACAAGTTTTAATCAAATCTTAGGAGTTCATATACTTGACTCCGAGCATTTGAACACAACTATATTTCAAAAACTCAATTTATGTACTTTTACTCAGTTAAAATTCCAACGGGTCCATTGTAAGGCCTATTTAGACCTGCTCGTCCGAAACCTCTACAAAACGGACAGTAAAACTTGTTTTAATCAAATTTTAGGAGTTCATATACTTGATTACGAGCATATCAACACGATTATATTGCAAAAACTCAATTTATGTACTTTCAACACGATTATATTGCAAAAACTCAATTTCTGTACTTTTTACTCAGTTAAAATGCCAAAGGGTCCATTGTAAGGCCTATTTAGAACCGCTCGTACAAAACCTCTACAAAACGGACCGCGAAACAAGTATTAATCAAATATTAGGAGTTCATATTCTTGATTACGAGCATTTCAACACGAATATATTGTTAAAACAAAAATTATATACTTTTTACTTAATTAAAATTCCAACTGGTCCATTGTAAGGCCTGTTTAGACATGTTCGTCCGAAACCTCTACAAAACGGACTGCGAAACAAGTTTTAATCAAATTTCAGGAGTTCATATACTTGATTATAAGCATTTCAACACGATTATATTGCCAAAACTCAATTTCTATACATTTTACTCAAGTAAAATTCAAACGCGTCCATTGTAAGGCCTATTTAGACCTGCTCGTCCGAAACCTCTACAAAACAGACCACGAAATAAGTTTTAACCAAATTTTAGGAGTTCATATACTTGATTACGAGCATTTCAACACGATTGTATTGCCAAAACTTAATTTCTGTAGTTTTTACTCAGTTAAAATTCCAACGGGTCCATTGTCAGGGCTATTTAGACACGCTCGTCCGAAACCTCTACAAAACGGACCGCAAAACAAGGTTTTATAAAATTATAGGAGTTCATATACTTGATTACGATCATTTCAACACTATTATAGTGCAAAAACTCAATTTCTGTACTTTTTACTCAAGTAAAATTCCAACGGGATCCATTCTAAGGCCTATTTAGACCCGCTCATCCGAAACCTCTACAAAACGGACCGCGAAACAAGTTTTAATCAAATTTTAGGACTTCATATTCTTGATTACGAGAATTTCTACATGATTATGTTGCAAAAACTCAATTTCTATACTTTTTACTCAATTAAAATTTTTGCGGATCCATTGTGAGGCCTATTTAGACCCTCTTGTCCAAGACGTCTATAAAACGGACCATATAACAAGTTTTAATCAAATTTTAGGAGTTCAAATTCTTGATTACTAGCATTTCAACATGATTATGTTGCAAAAACTCAATTTCTATACTTTTTACTCAATTAAAATTCCAACGGGTCCATTGTAAGGCCTACTTAGACTCGTTCGTCCGCAATCTCTTCAAAACGGACCGCAAAACAAGTTTTAACCAAATTCTAGGTGTTCATATACTTGATTACGAGCATTTCAACACGATTATTTTGCAAAAACTCAATTTCTATACTTTTTACTCAATTAAAATTTCAGGAGTTCATATTGTAAGGTTTATTTACACCCGCTCGTCCGAAACCTCTACAAAACGGACCACAAAACAACTTTTAATCAAATTTTAGGAGTTCATATACTTGATTACGAGCATTTCAACACGATTATATTGCCAAAACTCAATTTTTGTAATTTTTACTCGGTTAAAATTACAGCGGGTCCATTGTAAGGCCAATTTAGACTCGTTCGTCCGAAACCTTACAAAACAGACCACAAAATTACTTTTAATCAAATTTAAGGGGTTCATAAACTTGATTATGAGCATTTCAACATGATTATATTCAAAAATTCAATTTCTGTACTTTTTATTCAAGTAAAATTCCAACTGGTCCATTCTATGACCTATTTAGACCCGCTCGTCCGAAACCTATAACAAAACGGACCGCAAAACAAGTACTAATCAAATTTTAGGAGTTCATATTCTTGATTACGAGCATCTCAACACGATTATATTGCAAAAACTCAATTTATGTATTTTTTACTCAGTTCAAATTCCAATGGGTCCATTGTGAGGCCTATTTAGATCTGCTCGTCCGAAACCTCTACAAAACGGACCGTGAAAGAAGTTTTAATCAAATTTTAGGGTTCATATAATTGATTACGAGCATTTCAACACGATTATATTGCAAAAACTCGATTTCTGTACTTTTTTACTCAGTTAAAATTCAAATGGGTCCATTGTAATACCTATTTAGACCCTCTCGACCAAGATCTCTACAAAACGGACCATAAAAAGGTTTAATCAAATTTTAGGAGTTCATATTCTTGATTACGAGCATTTCAACATGATTATGTTGCAAAAACTCAATTTCTGTACTTTTTACTTAGTTAAAATTCCAACGGGTCCATTGTAAGGCCTATTTAGACCCGCTCGTCCGAAATCTCTATAAAACAGACCGCGAAACAAGTTTTAATCAAATCTTAGGAGCTCATATACTTGATTACGAGCATTTCGACACGGTTATATTGCAAAAGTTTAATTTTTGTACTTTTTACTCAAGTAAAATTCCAACGGGTCCATTGTAAGGCCTATTTAGACCCTCTCGTCCAAGACCTCTACAAAATGGAACATAAAACAAGTTTTAATCAAATTTTAGGAGTTCGTATTCTTGATTACGAGCATTTCTACATGATTATGTTGCAAAAACTCAATTTCTATACTATTTACTCAATTAAAATTCTAGCGGGTCCATTGTAAGGCCTATTTAGACCCTCTCGTCCAAGACCTCTGTAAAACGGACCATAAGACAAGTTTTAATCAAATTTCATGAGTTTATATTCTTGATTACGAGCATTTCAACATGATTATGTTGCAAAAACTCAATTTCTATACTTTTTACTCAATTAAAATTCAAACGGGTCCATTGTAAGGCTTACTTAGACTCGCTCGTCCGCAATCTCTTCAAAACGGACCGCAAAACAAGTTTTAATCAAATTCTAGGTGTTCATATACTTGATTACGAGCATTTCAACACGATTATTTTGTAAAACCTCAATTTCTATACTTTTTACTCAATTAAAATTCCAGCGTGTCCATTGTAAGGCCTATTTATACCCTCTCGTCCAAGACCTCTACGAAATGGACCATAAAACAAGTTTTAATCAAATTTCAGGAGTTCATATTCTTGATTACGAGCATTTCAACACGATTATATTGCAAAAACTCAATTTATGTACTTTTTAATTAGTTAAATTTCCAACGGGTCTATTGTAAGGCTTATTTAGACCCGCTCGTCCGAAACCTCTACAAAACGGACCGCAAAACAAGTTTTAATCAAACCTTAGGAGTTCATATAGTTGATTACGAGCATATCAACACGATTATATTGCCAAAACTTAATTTCTATACTTTTTAGTCAAGTAAAATTCCAACGTTTCCATTGTAAGGCCTATTTACACCCGCTCGTCCGAAACCTCTACAAAACAGACCACAAAATAACTTTTAATCAAATTTTAGGAGTTCATACACTTGATTACGAGCTTTTCAAAACGATTATATTGCTAAAACTTCAATTTTTGTACTTTTTACTCGGTTAAAATTACAACGGGTCCATTGTAAGGCCTATTTAGACCCGCTCGTCCGAAGCCTTACAAAACAGACCATAAAACAACTTTTATTCAAATTTGAGGAGTTCATATACTTGATTATGAGCATTTCAACTTGATTATATTGCAAAAATTCAATTTCTGTACTTTTTATTCAAGTAAAATTCCAACTGATCCATTCTATGGCCTATTTAGACCCGCTCGTCCGAAACCTATAACAAAACGGACCGCAAAACAAGTATTAATCAAATTTTAGGAGTTCATATTCTTGATTACGAGCATCTCAACATGATTATATTGCAAAAGCTCAATTTATGTACTTTTTACTCAGTTCAAATTCCAACGGGTCCATTGTGAGGCCTATTTAGATCCGCTCGTCCAAAACCTCTACAAAACGGACCGCAAAAAATAGTTTTAATCAAATTTTAGGAGTTCATATACTTGATTACGAGCATTTCAACACTATTATATTGCAAAAACTCAACTTCTGTACTTTCTACTCAGTTAAAATTCCAACATGTCAATTGTAAGGCCTATTTAGACTTGCTCGTCTGAAACCTCTACAAAACGGACCGCAAAACAAGTTTTAATCAAATCTTACGAGTTCATATACTTGATTACGAGCATTTCAACACGATTATATTGCAAAAACTCAATTTCTGTACTTTTTTACTCAGTTAAAAATCCAACGGGTCCATTGTAATGCCTATTTAAACCCTCTCGTCCAAGACCTCTACAAAACGGACCATAAAAAAGGTTTAATCAAATTTTAGGAGTTCATATTCTTGATTACGAGCATTTCAACATGATTATGTTGCAAGAACACAATTTCCGTACTTTTTACTCAGTTAAAATTCTAACGGGTCCATTGTAAGGCCTTTTTGACCCGCTCGTCCGAAACCTCTATAAAACGGACCACGAAACAAGTTTTAATCAAATATTAGGAGTTCATATACTTGATTATGAGCATTTCAACTCGGTTATATTGCAAAAGTTCAATTTTTGTACTTTTTGCTCAAGTAAAATTCCAACGGGTCCATTGCAAGGCCTATTTAGACCCTCTCGTCCAGACCTCTACAAAACGGACTATAAAACAAGTTTTAATCAAATTTTAGGAGTTCATATTCTTGATTACGAGCATTTCTACATGATTATGTTGCAAAAATTCAATTTCTATACTTTTTACTCAATTAAAATTCTAGCGGGTCCATTGTAAGGCCTATTTAGTCCCTCTCGTCCAAGACCTCTATAAAACGGACCATAAAACAAGTTTTAATCAAATTTTATGAGTTCATATTCTTGATTACGAGCATTTCAACATGATTATGTTGCAAAAACTCAATTTCTATACTTTTTTACTCAATTAAAATTCAAACGTGTCCATTGTAAGGCCTACTTAGACTCGCTCGTCCGCAATCTCTTCAAAACGAACTGCAAAACAAGTTTTAATCAAATTCTAGGTGTTCATATACTTGATTACCAGCATTTCACCACGATTATTTTGCAAAAAACTCAATTTCTATACTTTTTACTCAATTAAAATTCCAGCGGGTCCATTGTATGCCTATTTATACCCTCTCGTCCAAGACCTCTTCAAAACGGACCATAAAACAAGTTTTAATCAAATTTCAGGAGTTCATATTCTTTATTACGAGCATTTCAACACGATTATATTGTAAAAACTCTAGGTGTTCATATACTTGATTATGAGCATTTCAACATGACTTTGGACTGTTTTTCTTTTGCTCATGTTCAGTTTGTTTGCCGAGAGGCTAATATTGTTGCACATACTTTGGCTACCCATGCCCTTAGGACCATGACTTCTATGTCTTTTGGGTCCATGTATCCTGATTGTATTCGCAACGCTGTACTCTGCGAGGTCTCACCTCGGTCTATATAAAAAAAATTTGGGTACTCTTTCCCCCTTTTAGGTTTCTCCAGGTCTTGTACCTGGGGATATTAGTAGGGGTTTTTAACGAGGCCCACCTTCTTCAAAAAAAATCCAACAGGTCCATTGTAAGGCCTACTTAGACTCGCTTGTCTGCAATCTCTTCAAAACGGACCGCAAAACAAGTTTTAATCAAATTCTAGGTGTTCATATACTTGATTACGAGCATTTCAACACGATTATTTTGCAAAAACTCAATTTGTATACTTTTTACTCAATTAATATTCCAGCGGGACCATTGTAAGGCCTATTTAGACCCTCTCGTCCAAGACCTCTACAAAACGGACCATAAAACAAGTTTTAATCAAATTTCAGGAGTTCATATTCTTGATTACGAGCATTTCAACACGACTATATTGCAAATCTCAATTTATGTACTTTTTAATTAGTTAAATTTCCAACGGGTCCATTGTAAGGCCTATTTAGACCTACTCGTCCGAAACCTCTACAAAACGGACCGCAAAACAAGTTTTAATCAAATTATAGGAGTTCATATAGTTGATTACGAGCATTTCAACATTATTATATTGCCAAAACTTAATTTCTATACTTTTTACTCAAGTAAAATTCCAACGGGTCCATTGTAAGGCCTATTTACACCCGCTCGTCCGAAACCTCTACAAAACGGACCACAAAACAACTTTTAATCAAATTTTAGGAGTTCATATAATTGATTACGAGCATTTCAACACGATTATATTGCAAAAACTCAATTTTTGTACTTTTTACTCGGTTAAAATTACAACGGGTCCATTGTAAGGCCTATTTAGACCCGCTCGTCCGAAACCTTACAAAACAGAAAACCAAACAACTTTTAATCAAATTTGAGGAGTTCATAAACTTGATTATGAGCATTTCAACATGATTATATTGCAAAAATTTAATTTCTGTACTTTTTATTCAAGTAAAATTCCAACTGGTCCATTCTATGGCCTATTTAGACCCGCTCGTCCGAAACTTATAACAAAACGGACCGCAAGACAAGTATTAATCGAATTTTAGGAGTTCATATTCTTGATTACGAGCATCTCAACACGATTATATTGCAAAAACTCAATTTATGTACTTTTTACTCAATTCAAATTCCAACGGGTCCATTGTGAGGCCTATTTAGATCCGCTCGTCCGAAACCCCTACAAAACAGACCGCAAAGAAAGTTTTAATCAAATTTTAGGAGTTCATATACTTGATTACGAGCATTTCAACACGATTATATTGCAAAAACTCAATTTCTGTACTTTTTACTCAGTTAAAATTCCAACATGTCCATTGTAAGGCCTATTTAGACTTGCTAGTCTGAAACATCTACAAAACGGACCGTGAAACAAGTTTTAATCAAATCTTACGAGTTCATATTCTTGATTACGAGCATTTCTACACGATTATATTGCAAAAACTCAATTTATGTACTTTTTTATTTAGTTAAAATTCCAACGGGTCCTTTGTAATGTCTATTTAGACCCTATCGTCCAAGACCTCTACAAAACGGATCATAAAAAAGGTTTAATCAAATTTTAGGAGTTCATATTCTTGATTACGAGCATTTCAACATGATTGTGTTGCAAAAACTCAAAAAACTCAATTTCTGTACTTTTTACTCAATTAAAATTCCAATGGGTCCATTGTAAGGCCTTTTTAGACCCGCTCGTCCGAAACCTCTATAAAACGGACCGCGAAACAAGTTTTAATCAAATTTTAGGAGTTCATATACTTGATTACGAGCATTTCAACACGGTTATATTGCAAAAGTTCAATTTCTGTACTTTTTACTCAAGTAAAATTCCAACGGGTCCATTGTAAGGCCTATGTAGACCCTCTTGTCCAAGACCTCTACAAATCTGACCATAAAACAAGTTTTAATCAAGTTTTAGGAGTTCATATTCTTGATTACGAACATTTCTACAAGATTATGTTGCAAAAACTCAATTTCTATACTTTTTACTCAATTAAAATTCTAGTGGGTTCATTGTAAGGCTTATTTAGACCCTCTCGTCCAAGACCTCTATAAAACGGACCATAAAACAGGTTTTAATCAAATTTTAGGAGTTCATATTCTTGATTACGAGCATTTCAACATGATTATGTTGCAAAAACTCAATTTCTATACTTTTTACTCAATTAAAATTCCAACGGGTCCATTGTAAGGCCTACTTAGACTCGCTCGTCCGCAATCTCTTCAAAACGGACCGCAAAACAAATTTTAATCAAATTCTAGGTGTTCATATACTTAATTTCGATCATTTCTACACGATTATTTTCCAAAAACTCAATTTCTATACTCTCTACTCAATTAAAATTCCAACATGTCCATTGTAAGGTCTATTTAGACCCTCTCGTCCAAGACCTCTACAAAACGGACCATAAAACAAGTTTTAATCAAATTTCAGGAGTTCATATTCTTGATTATGAGCATTTCAACACGATTATATTGCAATAATTAAATTTTGGTTCTTTTTACTCAGTTAAAATTCCAACGGATCCATTGTAAGGCCTATTTAGACCCGCTCGTCCGAAACCTCTACAAAACGGACCACGAAACAAATTTTAATCAAATTTGAGGAGTTCATATACTTGATTGTAAGCATTTCAACATGATTATATTGCAAAAATTCAATTTCTTTACTTTTTATTCAAGTAAAATTCCAACTGGTCCATTCTATGGCCTATTTAGACTCGCTCGTGCGAAACCTCTACAAAATGGACCGCAAAACAAGTTTTGATCAAATTTTAGGAGTTCATATACTTGATTATGAGCATTTCAACACGATTATATTGCAAAAATTCAATTTTGGTTCTTTTTACTCAGTTAAAATTCCAACGGATCCATTGTAAGGCCTATTTAGACCTGCTCGTCCGAAACCTCTACAAAATGAACCGCGAAACAAGTTTTAATCAAACTATGGGAGTTCGTATACTTAATTACGAGCATGTCAACAAGATTATACTGCCAAAACTCAATTTCTGCACTTTTTACTCAAGTAAAATTCCAACGGGTCCATTCTAAGGCCTATTTAGACCCTCTTGTCCAAGACCTCTACAAAACGGACCTTAAAACAAGTTTTAATCAAATTTTAGGAGTTCATTTTCTTGATTACGAGCATTTCTACATGATTATGTTGCAAAAATTCAATTCCTATACTTTTTACTCAATTAAAATTGCAAGGGGTCCATTGTAAGGCCTATTTAGACCCTCTCGTCTAAGACCTCTACAAAACGGACTAGAAAACAAGTTTTAATCAAAATTTAGGAGTTCATATACTTGAATACGAGCATTTCATCACGATTAATTTTACAAAACTCAATTTTTGTACCTTTTACTTAAGTAAAATTCCAAGAGGTCCATTGTAAGGCCTATTTAGACCCGCTCGTACGAAACCTCTACAAAACGGACCGCGAAACAAGTATTAATAAAATTTTAGGAGTTCTTATTCTTGATTACGAGCATCTCAACACGATTATATTGCAAAAACTCAATTTATGTACTTTTTACTCAATTCAAATTCCAACGGGTCCATTTTAAGGCCTATTTAGACCCGCTAGTCCGAAACCTCTACAAAACAGACCTCAAAACAAGTTTTAATCAAATTTTAGGAATTCATATAGTTGATTACGAGCATTTCAACACAATTATATTGCCAAAACTCAATTTCTGTACTTTTTACTTATGTAAAATTCCAACGGGTCCATTGTAAGGCCTATTTAGACTCGCTTGTCCAAAACCTCTACAAAACGGACCGCAAAACTAGTTTGATCAAATTTTGGGAGTTCATATTCTTGATTACGATAACTTCAACACGATTATATTGTAAAAACTCAATTTTTCTACTTTTTACTTAGTTAAAATTCCAACGGGTCCATTGTAAGGCCTATTTAGACCCGCTCGTCCGAAACCTCTACCAAACGGACAACAAAACAACTTTTAATCAAATTTTAGGAGTTCATATACTTGATTACGAGCATTTCAACACGATTATATTGTAAAAACTCATTTTTGGTACTTTTTACTCAGTTAAAAATCCAACGGGTCCATTGTAAGACCTATATAGACTCGCTCATCCGAAACCTTTACAATACGGGCCGCGAAACAAGTTTTAATCAAATTGTAGGAGTTCATATACTTGATTAGGAGCATTTCAACACGATTATATTGCAAAAACTCAATTTCTGAATATTTTACTCAGTTAAAATTCCAACGAGTCCATTGTAAGGTATATTTAGACCCGCTCGTCCGAAACCTCAACAAAACGGACCGCAAAACAAGTTTTAATCAAATTTTAGGAGTTCATATACTTGATTACGAGCATTTCAACAAGATTATATTGAAAAAACTCAATTTATGTACTTTTTATTCAAGTAAAATTCCAACGGGTCCATTCTAAGGACTATTTAGACCCGCTCGTCCGAAACCTCTACAAAACGGATGGTAAAACAAGTTTTAATTAAATTTTAGGAGTTCATATACTTGATTACGATAATTTCAAAACGATTATATTGAAAAAACTCAAATTTCTTTACTTTTTAAAAATCAGTTAAGATACCAACGGGTCCATTGTAAAGCCTATTTAAACCTGCTCGTCTGAAACATCTACAAAACGGACCGCGAAACAAGTTTTAATCAAACTCTAGGAGTTCATATACTCTATTACGAGCATTTCAAAATGATTATATTGCAAAAACTCAAATTTCTATACTTTTTAACTTAGTTAAAATTCCAACTGGTCCATTGTACTGGCTATTTAAACACGCTCGTCCGAAATAACTACAAAACGGACCGTGAAACAAGTTTTAATCGAACTTTAGGAGTTTATATACTTGATCATTTCAACACGATTATATTGCAAAAAATCAATTTATGTACCTTTTACCTAGTTAAAATTCCAATGGGTCCATTGTAAGGCTTATTTAAACCCGCTCGTCTGAACCTATAACAAACATACCGTAAAACAAGGTTTTATCAAATTTTAGGAGTTCATATACTTGATTACGATAATTTCAACACGATTATATTGCAAAAACACAATTTCTCTACTTTTGACTTAGTTAAAATTCAAACGGGTCCATTGTAAGGCCTATTTAGACCCGCTCGTCCGAAACCTCTACCAAACGGACAACAAAACAACGTTTAATCAAATTTTAGGAGTTCATATACTTGAATACGAGCATTTCAACATGATTATATTGTAAAAACACAATTTTAGTACTTTTTACTCAGTTAAAATTCCAACGGGTCTATTGTAAGGCCTATTTAGACCCGCTCGTCCGAAACATCTACAAAACGGACCGCGAAACAAGTTTTAATCAAATCTCAGGAGTTCATATACTTGATTACGAGCATTTCAACATAATTATATTGCCAAAACTCAATTTCTGTACTTTTTACTCAATTAAAATTCCAACGGGTCCATTGTAAGGCCTATTTAGACCTGCTCGTCCGAAACCTCTACAAAACTGTCCGCGAAACAAGTTTTAATCAAATTTTAGGAGTTCATATACTTGATTACGAGCATTTCAACATGATTATAAAGCAAACACTCAATTTCTGTACTTTTTACTCAGTTAAATTTCCAACGCGTCCATTGTAAGGCCTATTTAGACCTGCTCGTCCGAAACTTCTACAAAATCGACAGCAAAACAAGTTTTAATCAAATTTTAGGAGTTCAAATACTTGATTACGAGCATTTCAAAATGATTATATTGAAAAAACTCAATTTATGTACTTTTTATTCAAGTAAAATTCCAACGGGTCCATTGTAAGGACTATTTAGGCCCGCTCGTCTATAACCTCTACAAAATGGACCTTAAAACAAGTTTTAATCAAAATTTAGGAGTTTATATACTTTATTACGAGAATTTCAAAACGATTATATTGCAGAAAATCAGATTTCTGTCCTTTTTAACGTAGTTAAAATTCCAACGGGTTCATTGTAATTACTATTTAGACCCGCTCGTCCGAAACCTATAACAAAACGGATCGCAAAACAATTTTTAATCAAATTTTAGGAGTTCATATACATGATTGCGAGCATTTCAACACGATTATATTGCAACAACTCATTTCTATACTTTTTACTCAGTTAAAATTCCAACAGGTCCATTGTAAGGCATATATAGACCCGCTCATCCGAAACCTCTACGATACGGACCGCGAAACAAGTTTTAATCAAATTGTAGCAGTTTATATACTTGATTACGAGCATTTCAAAATGATTATATTGCAAAAACACAATTTCTGATTTTTTTTACTCAGTTAAAATTCCAATGGGTCCATTGTAAAGCCTATTTAGACCCGCTCGTCTGAAACCTCTACAAAACGAACCGCGAAACAGGTTTTAATCAAATTATAGGAGTTCATATACTTGATTTCGTGCATTTCAACACGATTATATTTCAAAAACTCAATTTATGTACTTTTCATTCAAGTAAATTCCAACGGGTCATTTGTAAGGACTATTTAGACCCGCTCATCCGAAACCTCTACAAAACGGACCGTAAAACAAGATTTTATCTAAATTTAGGAGTTTATATACTTGATTACGAGAATTTCAAAATGATTATATTGCAAAAACTCAATTTTTTTTACTTTTTAACTCAGTTAAGATTCTAACGGGACCATTGTAATGCCTATTTAAACGTGCTCGTCCGAAACATCTACAAAACGGACCGCGAAACAAGTTTTAATCAAATCCCAGGAGTTCATATACTCTATTACGAGCATTTCAAAACGATTATATTGCAAAAACTCAAATTTATGTACTTTTAACTAAGTTAAAATCCAACGGGTCCATTGTAATGCCAATTTAAACACACTCGTCCGAAACAACTACAAAACGAACCGCGAAACTAGTTTTAATCAAACTTTAGGAGTTCATATACTTGATTACGAGCATTTCAACACGATTATATTGGAAAAACTCAATTTCTGTACTTTTAACTCAGTTAAAACTCCAACGGGTCCATTGTAAGGCCTATTTAGACCCGCTCGTCCGAAACCTCTACAAAACCGTACGCGAAACAAGTTTTAATCAAAGTTTAGGAGTTCATATACTTGATTACGAGCATTTCAACATCATTATATTGCAAAAACTCAATTTCTGTACTTTTTACTCAGTTAAAATTTCAACGGGTCCATTGTAAGGCCTATTTAGACCTGCTCGTCCGAACTTCTACAAAACGGACAACAAAACAAGTTTTAATCAAATTTTAGGAATTCATATACTTGATTACAAGCATTTCAAAACAATTATATTGAAAAAACTCAATTTATGTACTTTTTATTCAAGTAAAATTCCAACGGGTCCATTGTAAGGACTATTTAGACCCGCTCGTCCGAAACCTCTACAAAATGGACCGTAAAACAAGTTTTAATCAAAATTTAGGAGTTTATATACTTTATTACAAGAATTTCAAAATGATTATATTGCAAAAAATCAGATTTCTGTACTTTTTAACTTAGTTAAAATTCCAACGGGTTCATTGTAAGGCCTATTTAGACCCGCTCGTCCGAAACCTATAAAAAACGTATCGCATAACAACTTTTAATCAAATTTTACGAGTTCATATACTTGATTACGAGCATTTCAACACGATTATATTGCAAAAACTCATTTCTATACTTTTTACTCAGTTAAAATTCCAACGGGTCCATTGTAAGGCATATATAGACCCGCTCATCCGAAACCTCTACGATACGGACCGTGAAACAAGTTTTAATCAAATTGTAGGAGTTTATATACTTGATTACGAGCATTTCAACACGATTATATTGCAAAAACACAATTACTGTATTTTTTACTCAGTTAAAATTCCAACAACTCCATTGTAAGGCCTATTTAGACCCGCTCGCCCGAAACCTTTACAAAACGAACCGCGAAACAAGTTTTAATCAAACTATATGAGTTTATATACTTGATTTCGAGCATTTCAACACGATTATATTTCAAAAACTCAATTTATGTACTTTTTATTCAAGTAAAATTCCAACGGGTCCATTGTAAGGACTATTTAGACCTCTCGTCCGAAATCTCTACAAAACGGACCGTAGAACAAGTTTTTATCTAAATTTAGGAGTTTATATACTTGATTACGAGAATATTAAAATGATTATATTGCAAAAACTCAATTTTTTGTACTTTTTAACTCAGTTAAGATTCCAACGAGTCCATTGTAATGCCTATTTAAACCCGCTCGTCCGAAACATCTACAAAACGGACCGCGAAACAAGTTTTAATCAAATCCTAGGAGTTCATAAACTCTATTACGAGCATTTCAAAACGATTATATTGCAAAAACTCAAATTTCTGTACTTTTATCTAAATTAAAATTCCAACGGGTCCATTATAATACCTATTTAAACAAGCTCGTCCGAAACAACTACAAAACGGACCGCGAAACAAGTTTTAATCAAACTTTAGGAGTTCATATACTTGATTACGAGCATTTCAACACGATTATATTGCAAAATCTCAATTTCTGTACTTTTTACTTAGTTAAAATTCCAACGGGTCCATTGTAAGGCTTATTTTGACCAGTTCGTCTAAAACCTATAACAAGCAGACCGTAAAACAAGGTTTTATCAAATTTTATGAGTTAATATACGTGATTACGATCATTTCAACACGATTATAATTCAAAAACTATATTTCTCTACTTTTTACTTTGTTAAAATTCCAACGGGTCCATTGTAAGGCTTATTTAGACCCGCTCATCTAAAACCTATAAGAGGCAGACCGTAAAACAAGGTTTTATCAAATTTTATGAGTTCATATACTTGATTACGATCATTTCAACACGATTATATTTCAAAAACTCAATTTCTCTACTCTCTACTTAGTTAAAATTCCAACAGGTCCATTGTAAGGCCTATTTAGACCCGCTCGTCCAAAACCTCTACAAAACGGACCACAAAACTATCTTTAATCAAATTCTAGGAGTTCATATACTAGAATATGAGCATTTCAACACGATTATATTGCAAAAACGCAAATTTCTGTACTTTTTTCTCAGTTAAAATTCCAACGGGTCGATTGTAATGCCTATTTAGACTCGCTCGTCCGAAACCTCTACAAAACGGACTGCGAAACAGGTTTTAATCAAAATTTAGGAGTGCATATACTTGATTACGATCATTTCAACACGATTATATTGCAGAAACTCAATTTCTCTACTTTTTACATAGTTAAAATTCCAACGGGTCCATTGTAAGGCCTATTTAGACCCGCTAGTCCGAAACCTCTACCAAACAGACCGCAAAACTATCTTTAATCAAACTCTAGGAGTTCATATACTAGATTACGATCATTTCAACACGATTATATTGCAAAAACTCAATTTTCTGTACTTTTTACTAAGTTAAAATTCCAACGGTTTCATTGTAAGGCCTATTTAGACCCGCTCGTCCGAAACCTATAACAAAACGGACCGCAAAACAACTTTTAATCAAATTTTAGGAGTTCCTATATTTGATTACGATCATTTCAACACGATTATATTGCAAAACTCATTTATATACTTTTTACTCAGTTAAAATTCGAACGGGTACATTGTAAGGCCTATATAGACCCGCTCTTTCGAAACCTCTACAATACGGACCGCGAAACAAGTTTTAATCAAATTGTAGGAGTTCATATACTTCATTACGAGCATTTCAGCACGATTATATTACAAAAACTAAATTTCTGTATTTTTTACTCAGTTAAAATTCCAACGGGTCCATTGTAAGGCCTATTTAGACCCGCTCGTCTGAAATCTCTACAAAACGGACGGCAAAACAAGATTTAATCAAAATCTAGGAGTTCATATACTTGATTAGGAGCATTTCAACAAGATTATTTTGGAAAAACTCAATTTATATACTTTTTATTCAAGTAAAATTCCAACGAGTCCATTGTATGGACTATTTAGACCCGCTCGTCCGAAACCTCTACAAAACGGACTGTAAAACAAGTTTTAATCAAATTTAAGGAGTTCATACACTTGATTACGAGAATATTAAAACGATTATATTGCAAAAACTCAAATTTCTGTACTTTTTAAAAATCAGTTATGATTCCAACGGGTCCATTGTATTGCCTCTTTAAACTCGCTCGTGCGAAACATCTACAATAGGGACCGCGAAACAAGTTTTAATCAAATTCTAGGAGTTCATATACTCTATTACGAGCATTTCAAAACGATTATACTGCAAAAACTCAAATTTCTATACTTTTTTAACTTAGTTAAAATTCCAACGGGTCCATTGTAATGCCAATTTAAACACGCTCGTCCGAAATAACTACCAAACGGACCGTGAAACAAGTTTTAATCGAACTTTAGGAGTTCATATACTTGATTACGAGCATTTCAACACGATTATATTGCAAAAACTTAATTTTTGTACTTTTTACTTAGTTAAAATTCCAACGTGTCCATTATAAGGCTTATTTAGACCCGCTCGTCTGAAACCTATAACAAACAGACCGTAAAACAAGGTTTTATCAAATTTTAGGAGTTCATATACTTGAATAAAATAATTTCAACAAGATTATATTGCAAATACTCAATTTCTCTACTTTTTACTTAGTTAAAATTCCAACAAATCCATTGTAAGGCTCAGTCCATTGTAATTCCAACAAATCCGTTTGGTAGACCAAACGGACAACAAAACAACTTTTAATCAAATTTTAGAAGTTCATATACTTGATTACGAGCATTTCAACACGGTTATATTGTAAAAACTCAATTTTTGTACTTTTTACTCAGTTAAAATTCCAACGGGTCGATTGTAAGGCCTATTTAGACCCGCTCGTCCGAAACATCTACAAAACGGACCGCGAAACTAGTTTTAATCAAATCTTAGGAGTTCATATACTTGATTACGAGCATTTCAACATGATTATATTGCAAAAACTCAATTTTTGTACTTTTTACTCAATTAAAATTCCAACGGGTCCATTGTAAGGCCTATTTCGACATGCTTGTCCGAAACCTCTACAAAACCGTCCGCGAAACAAATTTTAATCAAATTTTAGGAGTTCATATACTTGGTTACGAGCATTTCAACATGATTATATTGCAAAAACTCAATTTCTGTACTTTTTACTCAGTTCAAATTCCAACGGGTCCATTGTAATGCCTATTTAGACCTGCTCGTCCGAAACTTCTACAAAACGGACAGCAAAACAAGTTTTAATCAAATTTTAGGAGTTCATATACTTGATTACGAGCATTTCAACACGATTATATTGAAAAAACTCAATTTATGTACTTTTTATTCAAGTAAAATTCCAACGGATCCATTGTAAGGACTATTTAGACCCGCTCGTCCGAAACCTCTACAAAATGGACCGTAAAACAAGTTTTAATCAAAATTTTGGAGTTTATATACTTGATTACGAGAATTTTAAAACGATTATATTGCAAAAAATCAGATTTGTGTACTTTTTAACTCAGTTAAAATTCCAACGTGTTCATTGTAAGGCCTATTTAGACCCGTTCGTCCGAAACCTATAACAAAACAGATCGCAAAACAACTTTTAATCAAATATTAGGAGTTCATATACTTGATTACGAGCATTTCAACACGATTATTTTGCAAAAACTCATTTCTATACTTTTTACTCAATTAAAATTCCAACGGGTCCATTGCAAGGCCTATATAGACCCGCTCATCCGAAACCTCTACAATACGGACCGCGAAACAAGTTTTAATCAAATTGTAGGAGTTTATATACTTGATTACGAGCATTTCAACACGATTATATTGCAAAAACTCAATTTCTGTATTTTTTACTCAGTTAAAATTCCAACGAGTCTATTGTAAGGCCTATTTAGACCCGCTCGTCCGAAACCTCTACAAAACGGATCGCGAATTAAGTTTTAATCAAATTATAGGAGTTCATATACTTGATTTCGAGCATTTCAACACGATTATATTTCAAAAACTCAATTTATGTACTTTTTATTCAAGTAAAATTCCAACGGGTCCATTGTAAGGACTATTTAGACCCTCTCGTCCGAAACCTCTACAAAACGGATCGTAAAACAAGTTTTTATCAAAATTTAGGAGTTTATATACTTGATTACGAGAATTTCAAAAAGATTATATTGCAAAAACTCAAATTCTTGTACTTTTTAACTCAGTTAAGATTCCAACGGGTCCATTGTAATGCCTATTTAAACCCACTCGTCCGAAACATCTACAAAACAGATCACGAAACAAGTTTTAATCAAATTCTAGGAGTTCATATACTCTATTAAGAGCATTTCACAACGATTATATTACAAAACTTAAATTTCTGTACTTTTAACTAAGTTAAAATTCCAACGGGTCCATTGTAATGCCTATTTAAACACCCTCGTCCGAATCAACTACAAAACGGACCGCGAAACAAGTTTTAATCAAACTTTAGGAGGTCATATACTTGATTAAGAGCATTTCAACACGATTATATTGCAAAAACTCAATTTCTGTACTTTTTACTTAGTTAAAATTCCAACGGGTCCATTGTAATGCTTATTTAGACCCGCTCGTCTGAAACCTATAACAAACAGACCGTAAAACAAGGTTTATCAAATTTTAGGAGTTCATATACTTGATTACGATCATTTCAACACGATTATTTTGCAAAAACTCAATTTCTCTACTTTTTACTTAGTTAAAATTCCAACGGGTCCATTGTAAGGCCTACTTAGACCCGCTCGTCCAAAACCTCTACAAAACGGACCGTAAAACTATCTTTAATCAAACTATAGGAGTTCATATACTAGAATACGAGCATTTCAACAGATTATATTGCAAAAACTCAAATTTCTATACTTTTTACTTATTTAAAATTCCAACGGGTCCATTGTAAGAAACCTCTACAAAACGGACCACGAAACAAGTTTTAATCAAACTTTAGGAGTACATATACTTGATTACGATCATTTCAACACGATTATATTGCAGAAACTCAATTTCTCTACTTTTTACTTATTTAAAATTCCAACGGGTCCATTGTAAGGCCTATTTAGACCCGCTCGTCCGAAACCTCTACCAAACGGACCGCAAAACTATCTTTAGTCAAATTCTAGGAGTTCATATACTAGATTACGAGCATTTCAACACAATTATATTGCAAAAACTCAATTTATGTACTTTTTACTGAGTTAAAATTCCAACGGTTTCATTGTAAGGCCTATTTAGACCCGCTCGTCCGAAACCTATAACAAAACGGACCGCAAAACAACTTTTAATCAAATTTTAGGAGTTCATATACTTAATTACGAGCATTTCAACACGATTATATTGCAAAACTCAATTTATATACTTTTTACTCAGTTAAAATTCCAACGGGTCCATTGTAAGGCCTATTTAGACCAGCTCGTCCGAAACCTCTACAAAACAGACCGTAAAACAAGTTTTAATAAAATTTTAGAAATTCATATACTTGATTACGAGCATTTCAACAAGATTATATTGAAAAAAAAACTCAATTTATGTACTTTTTATTCAAGTAAAATTCCAACGGGTCCATTGTAAGGACTATTTAGACCCGCTCGTCCGAAACCTCTATAAAAGGAACCGTAAAACAAATTTTAATCAAATTTTAGGAGTTCATATACTTGATTACGAGAATTTCAAAACGATTATATTGCAAAAACTCAAATTTCTGTACTTTTTAAAAATCAGTTAAGATTCCAACGGGTCCATTGTAATGCCTATTTAAACCTGCTCTTCCGAAACATCTACAAAACGGACCGCGAAACAAGTTTTAATCAAATTCTAGAAGTTCATATACTCTATTACGAGCAATTCAAAACGATTATATTGTAAAAACTCAAATTTCTATACTTTTTAACTGAGTTAAAAGTCCAACGGGTCCATTGTAATGCCTATTTAAACACGCTCGTCCGAAATAACTACCAAACGGACCGTGAAACAAATTTTAATCGAACTTTAGGAGTTCATATATTTGATTATGAGCATTTCAACACGATTATATTGCAAAAACTCAATTTCTATACTTTTACTTAGTTAAAATTCCAACGGTTCCATTGTGAGGCTTATTTAGACCCGCTCGTCTGAAACCTATAACAAACACACCGTAAAACAAGGTTTTATCAAATTTTAGGAGTTCATATACTTTATTACGACCATTTCAACACAATTATATTGCAAAAAACTCAATTACTCTACTTTTTACTTAGTTAAAATTCCAACGGGTCTATTGTAAGGCGTATTTATACCCGCTCGTCCGAAACCTCTACCAAACGGACAACAAAACAACTTTTAATCAAATTTTAGGAGTTCATATACTTGATTACGAGCATTTCAACACGATTATACTGTAAAAACTCAATTTTGGTACTTTTTACTCAGTTAAAATTCCAATGGGTCCATTGTAAATCCTATTTAGACCCGCTCGTCCGAAACATCTACAAAACGGACCGCGAAACAAGTTTTAATCAAATCTTAGGAGTTCATATATTTGATTACGAGCATTTCAACATTATTATATTGTCAAAACTCAATTTCTATACTTTTTACTCAATTAAAATTCCAACGGATCCATTGTAAGGCCTATTTCGACCTGCTTGTCCGAAACCTCTACAAAAAGGACTGCGAAACAAGTTTTAATCAAATTTTAGGAGTTCATATACTTGATTATGAGCATTTCAACATGATTATATTGTAAAAACTCAATTTTTTTACTTTTTACTCAGTTAATATTCCAACGGGTCCATTGTAAGGCCTATTTAGACATGCTCGTCCGAAACCTCTACAAAACCATCCGTGAAACAAGTTTTAATCAAATTTTAGGAGTTAATATACTTTATTACGAGAATTTCAACATGATTATATTGCAAAAACTCAATTTCTGTATTTTTTACTCAGTTAAAATTCCAACGGGTCAATTGTACGACCTATTTAGACCTGGTCGTCCGAAATTTTTACAAAACGGACAGCAAAACAAGTTTTAATCAAATTTTAGTAGTTCATATACTTGATTACGAGCATTTCAACACGGTTATATTGACAAAACTCAATTTATGTACTTTTTATTCAAGCAAAATTCCAACGGGTCCATTGCAAGGACTATTTAGACCCGCTCGTCTGAAACTACTACAAAACGGACCACAAAACTATCTTTAATAAAACTCTAGGAGTTCATATACTAGAATACGAGCATTTCAACAGATTATATTGCAAAAACTCAAATTTCTATACTTTTTACTCAGTTAAAATTCCAACGGGTCCATTGTAATGCCTATTTAGACTCGCTCGTCCGAAACCTCTATAAAACGGACCGCAAAACAAGTTTTAATTAAATACTAGGAGTGCATATACTTGATTACGATCATTTCAACACGATTATATTGCAGAAACTCAATTTCTGTACTTTTTACTTAGTTAATATTCCAACGGGTCCATTGTAAGGCCTATTTAGACCCGCTCGTCCGAAACCTCTACCAAACGGACCGCAAAACTATCTTTAATCAAATTCTAGGAGTTCATATACTAGATTACGAGTATTTCAAAATGATTATATTGCAAAAACTCAATTTATGTACTTTTTACTAAGTTAAAATTCCAACGGTTTCATTGTAAGGCCTATTTAGACCCGCTCGTCCGAAACCTATAACAAAACAGACCACAAAACAACTTTTAATCAAATTTTAGGAGTTCATATAGTTGATTACGAGCATTTCAAAACGATTATATTGCAAAACTCAATTTATATACTTTTATTTCAGTTAAAATTCCAACGGGTCCATTGTAAGGCCTATATAGACCCGCTCATGCGAAACCTCTACAATACGTACCGCGAAACAAGTTTTAATCAAATTATAGGAGTTCATATACTTGATTTCGAGCATTTCAACATGATTATATTTCAAAAACTCAATTTATGTACTTTTTATTCAAGTAAAATTCCAACAGGTCCATTGTAAGGACTATTTAGACCCTCTCGTCCGAAACCTCTACAAAACGGACCGAAAAACAAGTTTTTACCAAAATTTAGGAGTTTACTTGATTACGAGAATTTCAAAACGATTATATTGCAAAAACTTAATTTATGTATTTTTTACTCAGGTAAGATTCCAACGGATCCATCGTAATGCCTATTTAAAAACGCTCGTCCGAAACATCTACAAAACGGACCGCGAAACAAGTTTTAATCAAATTCCAGGAGTTCATATACTCTATTACGAGCATTTCAAAACGATTATATTAAAAAAACTTAAATTTCTGTACTTTTAACTAAGTTAAAATTCCAACGGGTCCATTGTATTTCATATTTAAACACGGTCGTCCGAAACAACTACAAAACGGACCGCGAAACAAGTTTTAATCAAACTTTAGGAGTTCATATACTTGATTACGAGCATTTCAACACGATTATATTGCAAAAACTCAATTTCTGTACTTTTTACTTAGTTAAAATTCCAATGGGTCCATTGTAAGGCTTATTTAGACCCGCTCGTCTGAGACCTATAACAAACAGACCGTAAAACAAGGTTTTATCAAATTTTAGGAGTTCATATACTTGATTACGATCATTTCAACACGATTATATTGCAAAAACTCAAATTTCTGTACTTTTAACTAAGTTAAAATTACAACGGGTCCATTGTAATGCCTATTTAAACACGCTCGTCCGAAACAACTACAAAACGGACCACGAAACAAGTTTTAATCAAACTGTAGGAGTTCATATACTTTATTACTAGCATTTCAACAAGATTATATTGCAACAACTCAATTTCTATACTTTTTACTTAGTTAAAATTCCAACGGGTCCATTTTAAGGCTTATTTAGACCCGCTCGTCTAAAACCTATAACAAACAGACCGTAAAATAAGGTTTTAAGAAATTTTAGGAGTTCATATACTTGATTACGATCATTTCAACACGTTATATTGCAAAAACTCAATTTCTCTACTTTTTACTTAGTTAAAATTCCAACGGGTCCATTGTAAGGCCTATTTAGACCCGCTCGTCCAAAACCTCTACAAAACGGACCACGAAACAAGTTTTAATCAAACTTTAGGAGTTCATATACTTGATCACCAGCATTTCAACAGATTATATTGCAAAAACTCAAATTTCTATACTTTTTGCTCAGTTAAAATTCCAACGGGTCCATTGTGAGACCTATTTAGACCCGCTCGTACGAAACCTCTACAAAACCGTACGCGAAACAAGTTTTAATCAAACTTTAGGAGTTCAAATACTTGATTACGAGCATTAAAACATCATTATATTGCAAAAACTCAATTTCTCTACTTTTTACTTAGTTAAAATTCCAACGGCTCCATTGTAAGGCCTATTTAGACCCGCTCGTCCGAAACCTCTACTAAACGGACCACAAAACTATCTTTAATCAAATTCTAGGAGTTCATATACTATATTACGAGCATTTCAACACGATTATATTGCAAAAACTCAATTTCCGTACTTTTTACTCATTTAAAATTTCAACGGTTTCATTGTAAGGCCTATTTAGACCCGCTCGTCCGAAACCTATAACAAAACGGACCGCAAAACAACTTGTAATCAAATTTTAGGAATTCATATACTTGATTACGAGCATTTCAACACGATTATATTGCAAAACTCAATTTATATACTTTTTACTCAGTTAAAATTCCAACGGGTCCATTGTAAGGCCTATTTAGAATAGCTCGTCCGAAACCTCTACAAAACATACCGCAAAACAAGTTTTAATCAAATTTTAGGAGTTCATATACTTGATTACGAGCATTTCAACAAGATTATTCTGAAAATTCAATTTATGTACTTTTTATTCAAGTAAAATTCCAACGGGTCCATTGTAAGGACTATTTAGACCCACTCGTCCGAAACCTCTACAAAACGAATCGTAAAACAAATTTTAATCAAATTTTAGGAGTCCATATACTTGATTACGAGAATTTCAAAACGATTATATTGCAAAAACTCAAATTTCTGTACTTTTTAAAAATCAGTTAAGATTCTAACGGGTCCATTGTAATGCCTATTTAAACCCGCTCGTCCGAAACATCTACCAAACGAACAACAAAACTATCTTTAATCAAATTATAGGAGTTCATATACTAGATTACCCTCATTTCAAAACGATTATATTGCAAAAACTGAATTTCTGTACTTTTTACTTAGTTAAAATTCCAACGGGTCCATTGTAAGGCCTATTTAGACCCGCTCGTCCGAAACCTCTACCATACGAACAACAAAACAATCTTTAATCAAATTCTAGGAGTTCATATACTAGATTACCCGCATTTCAACACGATTATATTGCAAAAACTCAATTTCTGTACTTTTTACTCAGATAAAATTCCAACGGGTTCATTGGAAGCCCTATTTAGACCCACTCGTCTGAAACCTATAACAAAACAAATTTTAATCAAATTTTAGGAGTTCATATACTTGATTACGAGCATTTCAACAAGATTATATTGCAAAACTCATTTCTATACTTTTTACTCAGTTAAAATTCCAACGGGTCCATTGTAAAGCCTATATAGACCCGCACATCCGAAACCTCTACAATACGAACCGCGAAACAAGTTTTAATGAAATTGTAGGAGTTCATATACTTGATTACGAGAATTTCAACATGATTATATTGCAAAATCTCAATTTCTGTATTTTTTACTTTGTTAAAATTCCAATGGGTCCATTGTAAGGCCTATTTAGACCAGCTCGTCCGAAACCTCTACAAAACAGACCGCAAAACAAGTTTTAATCAAATTTTAGGAGTTCATATACTTGATTACGAGCATTTCAACCAATTTATGTACATTTTATTCAAGTAAAATTCCAACCGGTCCATTGTAAGGGCTATTTAGACCCGCTTGTCCGAAACCTCTACAAAACGGACCTTAAAAAAACTTTTAATCAAATTTTTGGAGTTCATATACTTGATTACGAGCATTTCAACACGATTATATTGCAAAACTCAATTTCTATACTTTTTACTCAGTTAAAATTCCAACGTGTCCATTGTAAGGCCTATTTAGACCCGCTCGTCCGAAACCTATAACAAAACGGACCGCAAAACATATTTTAATCAAATTTTAGGAGTTTATATACTTGATTACGAGCATTTCAACATGATTATATTACAAGAACTCAATTTCTGTATTTTATACTCAAGTAATATTTCAACGGGTCCATTGTAAGGGCGATTTAGACCCGCTTGTCCGAAACCTCTACAAAACGGACCGCAAAAAAACTTTTAATCAAATTTTCGTTGTTCATATACTTGATTACTGGCATTTCAGCATGATTATATTGCAAAAACTCAAATTTCTGTACTTTTTACTCAATTAAAATTTTAACGGGTCCATTTTAATGCATATTTAGACCCGCTCGTCAGAAACTTCTACAAAACGGACCACAAAATAAGTTTTAATCAAATTTTAGGAGTGCATGTACTTGATTACGAGCATTTCAACACGATAATATTGAAAAAACTCAAATTTATGTACTTTTTAATCAAGTAAAATTCCAACGGTTCTATTGTAATGCCTATTTAAACCAGCTCGTCCGAAACCTCTACAAAACGGACCACGAAACAAGTTTTAATCAAACTGTAAGAGTTCATATACTTGATTATGAACATTTCAACACGATTATTTTGCAAAAACTCAATTTCTGTACTTTTTACTAAATTAAAATTTCAACGGGTCCATTATAATGCTTATTTAAACCCGCTCGTCCGAAACCTCTACAAAATGGACCGCGAAACAAGTTTTAATCAAATTTTAAGAGTTCACATACTTGATTCCGAGCGTTTCAACACGATTATATTGCAAAATCTCAATTTCTGTACTTTTTACTGAAGTACAATTCCAACGGGTCCATTGTAAGGCCTATTTAGACCCGCTCGTCCGAAACCTCTACAAAACGGATCGCAAAACATGTTTTAATCAAATTCTAGGAGTTCATATACTTGATTACGAACATTTCAACACGATTATCTTGCAAACACTAAAATTTCTGTACATTTTACATAGTTAAAATTCCAATGGGTCTATTGTAATGCTTATTAAGACTCGCTCGTCTGAAACCTATAACAAACATACCGTAAAACAAGGTTTTATCCAATTTTAGGAGTTCATATAATTGATTACGAGCATTTCAACACGATTATCTTGCAAAAACTCAAATTTCTGTACTTTTTACTCAGTTAAAATTCCAACGGGTCCATTGTAATGCCTACTTAAACCCACTCGTCTGAAACTTCTACAAAACGGACCACAAAACAAGCTTTAATCAAACCTTAGGAGTTCATATACTTGATTAGGAGCATTTCAACAAGATTATATTGCAAAAACTCAATTTTTGTACTTTTTACTCATTTAAAATTCCAACAGGTCCATTGTAATGCTTATTTAAACCCCCTCATCCTAAACCTCTACAAAACGGACCGCGAAACAAGTTTTAATAAAACTTTAGGAGATCATATACTTGATTACGAGCATTTCAACACGATTATATTGAAAAAACTCAATTTATGTACTTTTTACTCAGTTAAAATACCAACGGGTCCATTGTAAGGCCTATCAGGACCCGCTCGTCCGAAACCTCTAAAAAACAGACCGCGAAACAAGTTTTAATAAAATTTTAGGAGTTTATATACTTTATTACGAGCATTTCAACACGATTATATTGCAAAAACTCAATTTATGTACGTTTTACTCAAGTAAAATTCCAACGAGTCCATTGTAAGACCTATTTAGACCCGATCTTTCGAATCCTATAACAAATGGACCGCAATCCAATGTTTTATCAAATTTTAGGAGTTCATATACTTGATTACAAGCATTTCAACACTATAATATTTCAAAAAATCAATTTCTATATTTTTTACTTAGTTAAAATTCCAACGGGTCCATTGTAATGCCTATTTAGACCCGCTCGTACGAAACATTTACAAAACGGACCACAAAACAAAATTTAGGAGTTCATATACTTGATTACGAGCATTTCAACACGATTATATTGCAAAAACTCAATTTATGTACGCTTAATTAGTTAAAATTCCAACGGGTCCATTGTAAGGCTTATTTAAACCCGCTCGTCTGAAACCTATAACAAACAGACCGTAAAACAAGGTTTTATCAAATTTTACGAGTTCATATACTTGATTAGGAGCATTTCAACACGATTATATTGCAAAAACTCAATTTCCATACTCTTTACTCAGTTAAAATTCGAACAGGTCCATTGTAATGCATATTTAAACCCGCTCGTCCGAAACCTCTACAAAACGGACCGCGAAACAGATTTTAATCAAACTTTAGGAGTTCATATACTTGATCACGAGCCTTTCAAAACAATTATATTGCAAAAACTCAATTTCTGTACTTTTTACTCAATCAAAATTCAACCGGGTCCATTGTAAGGCCTATATAGACCCGCTCGTCCGAAACCTCTACAAAACGACCGCGAAACAAATTTTAATCAAATTTAGGAGTTCATATACCTGACAACGAGCATTTCAACATGATTATATTGCAAAAATTCAATTTCTGTACTTTTTTACTCAGTTAAAATTCGAACGGGTCCATTGTAAGGCCTATTTAGACCCGCTCGTCCGAAACCTCTACAAAACGGACCACGAAACAAGTTTTAATTAAAATTTAGGAATTCATATACTTGATTACGAGAATTTCAACACGATTATATTGTAAAAACTCAATTTCTGTACTTTTTACTCAGTTAAAACTCCAACGGGTCCATTGTAAGGCCTATTTAGACCCGCTCGTCCGAAACCTCTACAAAACCGTACGCGAAACATGTTTTAATCAAAGTTTAGGAGTTCATATACATGATTACGAGCATTTCAACATCATTATATTGTAAAAACTCAATTTCTTCACTTTTTTACTCGATTAAAATTTTCAACGGGTCCATTGTAAGGTCTATTTAGACCCGCTCGTCCGAAACCTCTACAAAACTGTCCGCGAAACAAGTTTTAATCAAATTCTAGGAGTTCATATTCCTGACAACGAGCATTTCAACATGATTATATTGCAAAAATTCAATTTCTGTACTTTTTTACTCAGTTAAAATTTGAACGGGTCCATTAAGGCCTATTTAGACCCGCTCGTCCGAAACCTCTACAAAACGGACCACGAAACAAGTTTTAATCAAATTTTAGGAGTTCATATACTTGATTACGAGCATTTTAACACGATTATATTGTAAAAACTCAATTTTTGTACTTTTTACTTAGTTAAAACTCCAACGGGTCCATTGTAAGGCCTATTTAGACTCGCTCGTCCGAAACCTCTACAAAACCGTACGCGAAACAAGTTTTAATCAAAGTTTAGGAGTTCATATACTTGATTACGAGCATTTCAACATCATTATATTGCAAAAACTCAATTTCATCACTTTTTTACTCGGTTAAAATTTTCAACGGGTCCATTGTAAGGCCTATTTAGACTCGCTCGTTAGAAACCTCTACAAAACAGACCGCGAAACAAATTATAATCAAATTTTAGGAGTTTATATTCTTGATTCGAGCATTTCAACACGATTATATTGCAAAAACAAAATTTCTATACTTTTTACTTAGTTAAAATTCCAACGGGTCCATTTTAAGGCCTATATAGACCCGCTCGTCCGAAACCTCTACAAAACCGTACGCGAAACAAGTTTTAATCAAAGATTAGGAGTTCATATACTTGATTACGATCATTAGAACATCATTATATTGCAAAAACTCAATTTCTTTACTTTTTTACTCGGTTAAAATTCCAACGGGTCCATTGTAAGGCTTATTTAGACACGCTCGTCCGAAACCTTTACAAAACGGACCGCAAAACAAGTTTTAATCAAAGTATAGGAGTTCATATACTTCATTTCGAGCATTTAAACATGATTATATTGAAAAAAACTCAATTTATGTACTTTGTCCTCAAGTAAAATTCCAACGGGTCCATTGTAATGCTTATTTAGACCCGTTCGTCCAAAACATCTAAAAACGGACCGCGAAACAAGTTTTAACCAAACTTTAGGAGTTCATATACTTGATTACGAGCATTTCAACACTATTATATTACAAAATCTCAATTTTTGTACTGTTTACTCAAGTAAAATTCAAACGGGTCCATTGTAAGGCCTATTTAGACTCTCTCGTCCGAAACCTATACAAAACGGATAGCAAAACAAGTTTTAATCAAACTTTACGAGTTCATATGCTTGATTTGGAGCATTTAGACACGATTATATTGCAAAAACTCAATTTACGTACTCTTTACTCAGTTAAAATTCCAACAGGTCCGTTGTAATGCATATTTAAATTCGCTCGTCCGAAACCTCTACTAAGCGGACCACGAAACAAGTTTTAATCAAACTTTAGGAGTTCATATACTTGATTTCCAGCATTTCACCACGATTATATTGCAAAAACTCAATTTATGTTCTCTTTACTCAAGTAAAATTCCAACGGGTCCATTGTAATGCCTATTTAGACCCGCTCGTCCGAAACCTCTACAAAACGGGCCGTGAAACAAGTTTTAATAAAATTTTAGGAGTTCATATACTTAATTTCGAGCATTTTAGCACGATTATATTGCAAAAACTCAATTTATGTACTTTTTGCTCAAGTAAAATTCCAACGGGTCCATTGTAAGGCCTATTTAGACCCGCTCGTCCGAATCCTATAATAAACAGACCGCAATACAATGCTTTATCAAATTTTAGTAGTTAATATACTTGATTACGAGCATTTCAACACGATTATATTTCAAAAACTCAATTTCTATACTTTTTACTCAATTAAAATTCCAACGGGTCCATTGTAAGGCCTATTTAGACCCGCTCGTCCGAAACCTCTACAAAACTGTCCGCGAAACAAGTTTTAATCAAATTCTAGGAGTTCTTATTCCTGACAACGAGCATTTCAACATGATTATATTGCAAAAATTCAATTTATGTACTTTTTTACTCAGTTAAAATTTGAACGGGTCCATTGTAAGGCCTATTTAGACCCGCTCGTCCGAAACCTCTACAAAACGGACCACGAAACAAGTTTTAATCAAATTTTAGGAGTTCATATACTTGATTACGAGCATTTCAACATGATTATATTGTAAAAACTCAATTTCTGCACTTTTTACTAAGTTAAAACTCTAACGGGTCCATTGTAAGGCCTATTTAGACCCGCTCGTCCGAAACCTCTACAAAACCGTACGCGGAACAAGTTTTAATCAAAGTTTAGGAGTTCATATACTTGATTACAAGCATTTCAACATCATTATATTGCAAAAACTCAATTTCTTCACTTTTTTACTCGGTTAAAATTTCCAAAGGGTCCATTGTAAGGCCTATTTAGACCCGCTCGTCGGAAACCTCTACAAAACCGTACGCGAAACAAGTTTTAATCAAAGATTAGGAGTTCATATACTTGATTACGAGCATTAGAACATCATTATATTGCAAAAACTCAATTTCTTTACTTTTTTACTCGGTTAAATTTCCAACGGGTCTATTGTAAGGCTTATTTAGACCCGCTCGTCCGAAACCTTTACAAAACGGACCGCAAAACAAGTTTTAATCAAAGTATAGGAGTTCATATACTTCATTTCTAGCATTTCAACAGGATTATATATTAAAAAACTCAATTTATGTACTTTTTACTCAAGTAAAATTCCAACGGGTCCATTGTAATGCATATTTAAACCCGCTCGTTCGAAACATCTACAAAACGGACCGCGAAAAAAGTTTTAATCAAATTATAGGAGTTCATATACTCTATTATGAACATTTCAAAATGATTATATTGCAAAAACTCAATTTCTCTACTTTTACTTAGTTAAAATTCCAACGGGTCCATTGTAAGGCCTATGTAGACCCGCTCGTCTGACACCTCTATAAAACATACCACAAAACTATCTTTAATCAAATTCTAGGAGTTCATATACTAGATTACGAGCATTTCAACACGATTATATATTGTAAAAACTCAATTTATGTAGTTTTTACTCAAGTAAAATTCCAACGGGTCCATTGTGGCGCCTATTTAGACCTGCTCGTCCACAACCTTTACAAAACGGACCACAAAACAAGTTTTAATCAAACTTAAGTTGTTTATATACTTTATTACGAGCATTTCAACACGATTATATTGCAAAAACTCAAATTTCTATACATTTTACTTAGTTAAAATTCAAACGGGTCCATTGTAATGCCTATTTAAACCCACTCGTCTAAAACTTCTACAAAACAGACCACAAATCAAGTTTTAATCAAATTTTAGGAGTGCATATACTTGATTACGAGCATTTCAACACGATCATATTGCAAAAACTCAAATTTCTGTACTTTTTACTCAATTAAAATTCCAACGGGTCCATTGTAATTCCTATTTAAACCCGCTCGTCCGAAACCTCTACAAAACAGACCTCGATACAAGTTTTAATCAAAACTTTAGGAGTTCATATACTTGATTATTTTCATTTCAACATGATTATATTGCAAAAACTCAATTTTTGTACTTTTTATTCAATTAAAATTCCAACGGGTCCCTTGTAATGCTTATTTAGACCCGCTCATCCGAAACCTCTACAAAACGGACCGCAAAACAAGTTTTAATCAAAGTATAGGAGTTCATATACTTTATTTCAAGCATTTCAACACGATTATATTGAAAAAACCCAATTTCTGTACTTTTTACTCAAGTAAAATTCCAACAGGTCTATTGTAATGCCTATTTAAACCCGCTCATTCGAAACATCTACAAAACGGATCGTGAAACAAGTTTTAATCAAATTCTAGGAGATCATATACTCTATTACGAGCATTTCAAAACGATTATAATGCAAAAACTAAATTTCTCTACTTTTTACTTAGTTAAAATTCCAATGGGTCCATTATAAGGCCTGTGTAGACCCGCTCGTCCGAAACCTCTATAAAACAGACCGCAAAACTATCTTTAATCAAATTCTAGGAGTTCATATACTAGATTACGAGCATTTCAACACGATTTTATTGCAAAAACTCAATTTCTGTACTTTTTACTCAAGTAAAATTCCAACGGGTCCATTGTGTGGCCTATTTAGACCCGCTCGTCCGCAACCATTACAAAACGGACCGCGAAACAAGTTTGAATCAAACTTTAGGAGTTTATATACTTGATTACGATCATTTCAACACGATTATATTGCAAAAACTCAAATTTCTGTACTTTTTACTAAGTTAAAATTCAAACAGGTCAATTGTAATGCCTATTTAAACCCACTCGTCTGGAACTTCTACAAAACGGACCACACAACAAGTTTTAATCAAATTTTAGGAGTACATATACTTGATTACGAGCATTTCAGCACGATTGTATTGCAAAAACTCAAATTTCTGTAATTTTTACTCAATTAAAATTCCAACGGGTCCATTGTAATGCCTATTTAAACCCGGTCGTCCGAAACCTCTACAAAACGGACCGTGATACAAGTTTTAATCAAAACTTTAGGCGTTCATATACTTGACTATTTGCATTTCAACATGATTATATTGCAAAAACACAATTTTTGAACATTTTACTCAATTAAAATTCCAACGGGTTCATTGTAATGCTTATTTAGACCCGCTCGTCCGAAACATCTAAAAACGGACCGTGAAAAAAGTTTTAACCAAACTTTAGGAGTTCATATACTTGATTACGAGCATTTCAACACGATTATATTGCAAAATCTCAATTTTTGTACTTTTTACTCAAGTAAAATTCAAACGGGTCCATTGTAAGGCCTATTTAGACTCGCTCGTCGGAAACCTATACAAAACGGACCGCAAAACAAGTTTTAATCAAACTCTAGGAGTTCATATGCTTGATTAGGAGCATTTAGACACGATTATATTGCAAAAACTCCATTTCTGTACTCTTTACTCAGTTAAATTCCAACAGGTCCATTGTAATGCATATTTAAATTCGCTCGTCTGAAAACTCTACTAAGCGGACCGCGAAACAAGTTTTAATCAAACTTTAGGAGTTCATATACTTGATTTCCAGAATTTCAACACGATTATATTGCAAAAACTCAATATATGTTCTCTTTACTCAAGTAAAATTCCAAAGGGTCCATTGTAATGCCTATTTAGAGCCGCTCATCCGAAACCTCTACAAAACGGGCCGTGAAACAAGTTTTAATAAAATTTTAGGAGTTCATATACTTAATTTCGAGCATTTTAGCACGATTATATTGTAAAAACTCAATTTTTGTACTTTTTACTTAGTTAAAACTCCAACGGGTCCATTGTAAGGCCTATTTAGACTCGCTCGTCCGAAACCTCTACAAAACCGTACGCGAAACAAGTTTTAATCAAAGTTTAGGAGTTCATATACTTGATTACGAGCATTTCAACATCATTATATTGCAAAAACTCAATTTCATCACTTTTTTACTCGGTTAAAATTTTCAACGGGTCCATTGTAAGGCCTATTTAGACTCGCTCGTTAGAAACCTCTACAAAACAGACCGCGAAACAAATTATAATCAAATTTTAGGAGTTTATATTCTTGATTCGAGCATTTCAACACGATTATATTGCAAAAACAAAATTTCTATACTTTTTACTTAGTTAAAATTCCAACGGGTCCATTTTAAGGCCTATATAGACCCGCTCGTCCGAAACCTCTACAAAACCGTACGCGAAACAAGTTTTAATCAAAGATTAGGAGTTCATATACTTGATTACGATCATTAGAACATCATTATATTGCAAAAACTCAATTTCTTTACTTTTTTACTCGGTTAAAATTCCAACGGGTCCATTGTAAGGCTTATTTAGACACGCTCGTCCGAAACCTTTACAAAACGGACCGCAAAACAAGTTTTAATCAAAGTATAGGAGTTCATATACTTCATTTCGAGCATTTAAACATGATTATATTGAAAAAAACTCAATTTATGTACTTTGTCCTCAAGTAAAATTCCAACGGGTCCATTGTAATGCTTATTTAGACCCGTTCGTCCAAAACATCTAAAAACGGACCGCGAAACAAGTTTTAACCAAACTTTAGGAGTTCATATACTTGATTACGAGCATTTCAACACTATTATATTACAAAATCTCAATTTTTGTACTGTTTACTCAAGTAAAATTCAAACGGGTCCATTGTAAGGCCTATTTAGACTCTCTCGTCCGAAACCTATACAAAACGGATAGCAAAACAAGTTTTAATCAAACTTTACGAGTTCATATGCTTGATTTGGAGCATTTAGACACGATTATATTGCAAAAACTCAATTTACGTACTCTTTACTCAGTTAAAATTCCAACAGGTCCGTTGTAATGCATATTTAAATTCGCTCGTCCGAAACCTCTACTAAGCGGACCACGAAACAAGTTTTAATCAAACTTTAGGAGTTCATATACTTGATTTCCAGCATTTCACCACGATTATATTGCAAAAACTCAATTTATGTTCTCTTTACTCAAGTAAAATTCCAACGGGTCCATTGTAATGCCTATTTAGACCCGCTCGTCCGAAACCTCTACAAAACGGGCCGTGAAACAAGTTTTAATAAAATTTTAGGAGTTCATATACTTAATTTCGAGCATTTTAGCACGATTATATTGCAAAAACTCAATTTATGTACTTTTTGCTCAAGTAAAATTCCAACGGGTCCATTGTAAGGCCTATTTAGACCCGCTCGTCCGAATCCTATAATAAACAGACCGCAATACAATGCTTTATCAAATTTTAGTAGTTAATATACTTGATTACGAGCATTTCAACACGATTATATTTCAAAAACTCAATTTCTATACTTTTTACTCAATTAAAATTCCAACGGGTCCATTGTAAGGCCTATTTAGACCCGCTCGTCCGAAACCTCTACAAAACTGTCCGCGAAACAAGTTTTAATCAAATTCTAGGAGTTCTTATTCCTGACAACGAGCATTTCAACATGATTATATTGCAAAAATTCAATTTATGTACTTTTTTACTCAGTTAAAATTTGAACGGGTCCATTGTAAGGCCTATTTAGACCCGCTCGTCCGAAACCTCTACAAAACGGACCACGAAACAAGTTTTAATCAAATTTTAGGAGTTCATATACTTGATTACGAGCATTTCAACATGATTATATTGTAAAAACTCAATTTCTGCACTTTTTACTAAGTTAAAACTCTAACGGGTCCATTGTAAGGCCTATTTAGACCCGCTCGTCCGAAACCTCTACAAAACCGTACGCGGAACAAGTTTTAATCAAAGTTTAGGAGTTCATATACTTGATTACAAGCATTTCAACATCATTATATTGCAAAAACTCAATTTCTTCACTTTTTTACTCGGTTAAAATTTCCAACGGGTCCATTGTAAGGCCTATTTAGACCCGCTCGTCGGAAACCTCTACAAAACCGTACGCGAAACAAGTTTTAATCAAAGATTAGGAGTTCATATACTTGATTACGAGCATTAGAACATCATTATATTGCAAAAACTCAATTTCTTTACTTTTTTACTCGGTTAAATTTCCAACGGGTCTATTGTAAGGCTTATTTAGACCCGCTCGTCCGAAACCTTTACAAAACGGACCGCAAAACAAGTTTTAATCAAAGTATAGGAGTTCATATACTTCATTTCTAGCATTTCAACAGGATTATATATTAAAAAACTCAATTTATGTACTTTTTACTCAAGTAAAATTCCAACGGGTCCATTGTAATGCATATTTAAACCCGCTCGTTCGAAACATCTACAAAACGGACCGCGAAAAAAGTTTTAATCAAATTATAGGAGTTCATATACTCTATTATGAACATTTCAAAATGATTATATTGCAAAAACTCAATTTCTCTACTTTTACTTAGTTAAAATTCCAACGGGTCCATTGTAAGGCCTATGTAGACCCGCTCGTCTGACACCTCTATAAAACATACCACAAAACTATCTTTAATCAAATTCTAGGAGTTCATATACTAGATTACGAGCATTTCAACACGATTATATATTGTAAAAACTCAATTTATGTAGTTTTTACTCAAGTAAAATTCCAACGGGTCCATTGTGGCGCCTATTTAGACCTGCTCGTCCACAACCTTTACAAAACGGACCACAAAACAAGTTTTAATCAAACTTAAGTTGTTTATATACTTTATTACGAGCATTTCAACACGATTATATTGCAAAAACTCAAATTTCTATACATTTTACTTAGTTAAAATTCAAACGGGTCCATTGTAATGCCTATTTAAACCCACTCGTCTAAAACTTCTACAAAACAGACCACAAATCAAGTTTTAATCAAATTTTAGGAGTGCATATACTTGATTACGAGCATTTCAACACGATCATATTGCAAAAACTCAAATTTCTGTACTTTTTACTCAATTAAAATTCCAACGGGTCCATTGTAATTCCTATTTAAACCCGCTCGTCCGAAACCTCTACAAAACAGACCTCGATACAAGTTTTAATCAAAACTTTAGGAGTTCATATACTTGATTATTTTCATTTCAACATGATTATATTGCAAAAACTCAATTTTTGTACTTTTTATTCAATTAAAATTCCAACGGGTCCCTTGTAATGCTTATTTAGACCCGCTCATCCGAAACCTCTACAAAACGGACCGCAAAACAAGTTTTAATCAAAGTATAGGAGTTCATATACTTTATTTCAAGCATTTCAACACGATTATATTGAAAAAACCCAATTTCTGTACTTTTTACTCAAGTAAAATTCCAACAGGTCTATTGTAATGCCTATTTAAACCCGCTCATTCGAAACATCTACAAAACGGATCGTGAAACAAGTTTTAATCAAATTCTAGGAGATCATATACTCTATTACGAGCATTTCAAAACGATTATAATGCAAAAACTAAATTTCTCTACTTTTTACTTAGTTAAAATTCCAATGGGTCCATTATAAGGCCTGTGTAGACCCGCTCGTCCGAAACCTCTATAAAACAGACCGCAAAACTATCTTTAATCAAATTCTAGGAGTTCATATACTAGATTACGAGCATTTCAACACGATTTTATTGCAAAAACTCAATTTCTGTACTTTTTACTCAAGTAAAATTCCAACGGGTCCATTGTGTGGCCTATTTAGACCCGCTCGTCCGCAACCATTACAAAACGGACCGCGAAACAAGTTTGAATCAAACTTTAGGAGTTTATATACTTGATTACGATCATTTCAACACGATTATATTGCAAAAACTCAAATTTCTGTACTTTTTACTAAGTTAAAATTCAAACAGGTCAATTGTAATGCCTATTTAAACCCACTCGTCTGGAACTTCTACAAAACGGACCACACAACAAGTTTTAATCAAATTTTAGGAGTACATATACTTGATTACGAGCATTTCAGCACGATTGTATTGCAAAAACTCAAATTTCTGTAATTTTTACTCAATTAAAATTCCAACGGGTCCATTGTAATGCCTATTTAAACCCGGTCGTCCGAAACCTCTACAAAACGGACCGTGATACAAGTTTTAATCAAAACTTTAGGCGTTCATATACTTGACTATTTGCATTTCAACATGATTATATTGCAAAAACACAATTTTTGAACATTTTACTCAATTAAAATTCCAACGGGTTCATTGTAATGCTTATTTAGACCCGCTCGTCCGAAACATCTAAAAACGGACCGTGAAAAAAGTTTTAACCAAACTTTAGGAGTTCATATACTTGATTACGAGCATTTCAACACGATTATATTGCAAAATCTCAATTTTTGTACTTTTTACTCAAGTAAAATTCAAACGGGTCCATTGTAAGGCCTATTTAGACTCGCTCGTCGGAAACCTATACAAAACGGACCGCAAAACAAGTTTTAATCAAACTCTAGGAGTTCATATGCTTGATTAGGAGCATTTAGACACGATTATATTGCAAAAACTCCATTTCTGTACTCTTTACTCAGTTAAATTCCAACAGGTCCATTGTAATGCAAATTTAAATTCGCTCGTCTGAAAACTCTACTAAGCGGACCGCGAAACAAGTTTTAATCAAACTTTAGGAGTTCATATACTTGATTTCCAGCATTTCAACACGATTATATTGCAAAAACTCAATATATGTTCTCTTTACTCAAGTAAAATTCCAAAGGGTCCATTGTAATGCCTATTTAGACCCGCTCATCCGAAACCTCTACAAAACGGGCCGTGAAACAAGTTTTAATAAAATTTTAGGAGTTCATATACTTAATTTCGAGCATTTTAGCACGATTATATTGTAAAAACTCAATTTTTGTACTTTTTACTTAGTTAAAACTCCAACGGGTCCATTGTAAGGCCTATTTAGACTCGCTCGTCCGAAACCTCTACAAAACCGTACGCGAAACAAGTTTTAATCAAAGTTTAGGAGTTCATATACTTGATTACGAGCATTTCAACATCATTATATTGCAAAAACTCAATTTCATCACTTTTTTACTCGGTTAAAATTTTCAACGGGTCCATTGTAAGGCCTATTTAGACTCGCTCGTTAGAAACCTCTACAAAACAGACCGCGAAACAAATTATAATCAAATTTTAGGAGTTTATATTCTTGATTCGAGCATTTCAACACGATTATATTGCAAAAACAAAATTTCTATACTTTTTACTTAGTTAAAATTCCAACGGGTCCATTTTAAGGCCTATATAGACCCGCTCGTCCGAAACCTCTACAAAACCGTACGCGAAACAAGTTTTAATCAAAGATTAGGAGTTCATATACTTGATTACGATCATTAGAATATCATTATATTGCAAAAACTCAATTTCTTTACTTTTTTACTCGGTTAAAATTCCAACGGGTCCATTGTAAGGCTTATTTAGACACGCTCGTCCGAAACCTTTACAAAACGGACCGCAAAACAAGTTTTAATCAAAGTATAGGAGTTCATATACTTCATTTCGAGCATTTAAACATGATTATATTGAAAAAAACTCAATTTATGTACTTTGTCCTCAAGTAAAATTCCAACGGGTCCATTGTAATGCTTATTTAGACCCGTTCGTCCAAAACATCTAAAAACGGACCGCGAAACAAGTTTTAACCAAACTTTAGGAGTTCATATACTTGATTACGAGCATTTCAACACTATTATATTACAAAATCTCAATTTTTGTACTGTTTACTCAAGTAAAATTCAAACGGGTCCATTGTAAGGCCTATTTAGACTCTCTCGTCCGAAACCTATACAAAACGGATAGCAAAACAAGTTTTAATCAAACTTTACGAGTTCATATGCTTGATTTGGAGCATTTAGACACGATTATATTGCAAAAACTCAATTTACGTACTCTTTACTCAGTTAAAATTCCAACAGGTCCGTTGTAATGCATATTTAAATTCGCTCGTCCGAAACCTCTACTAAGCGGACCACGAAACAAGTTTTAATCAAACTTTAGGAGTTCATATACTTGATTTCCAGCATTTCACCACGATTATATTGCAAAAACTCAATTTATGTTCTCTTTACTCAAGTAAAATTCCAACGGGTCCATTGTAATGCCTATTTAGACCCGCTCGTCCGAAACCTCTACAAAACGGGCCGTGAAACAAGTTTTAATAAAATTTTAGGAGTTCATATACTTAATTTCGAGCATTTTAGCACGATTATATTGCAAAAACTCAATTTATGTACTTTTTGCTCAAGTAAAATTCCAACGGGTCCATTGTAAGGCCTATTTAGACCCGCTCGTCCGAATCCTATAATAAACAGACCGCAATACAATGCTTTATCAAATTTTAGTAGTTAATATACTTGATTACGAGCATTTCAACACGATTATATTTCAAAAACTCAATTTCTATACTTTTTACTCAATTAAAATTCCAACGGGTCCATTGTAAGGCCTATTTAGACCCGCTCGTCCGAAACCTCTACAAAACTGTCCGCGAAACAAGTTTTAATCAAATTCTAGGAGTTCGTATTCCTGACAACGAGCATTTCAACATGATTATATTGCAAAAATTCAATTTATGTACTTTTTTACTCAGTTAAAATTTGAACGGGTCCATTGTAAGGCCTATTTAGACCCGCTCGTCCGAAACCTCTACAAAACGGACCACGAAACAAGTTTTAATCAAATTTTAGGAGTTCATATACTTGATTACGAGCATTTCAACATGATTATATTGTAAAAACTCAATTTCTGCACTTTTTACTAAGTTAAAACTCTAACGGGTCCATTGTAAGGCCTATTTAGACCCGCTCGTCCGAAACCTCTACAAAACCGTACGCGGAACAAGTTTTAATCAAAGTTTAGGAGTTCATATACTTGATTACAAGCATTTCAACATCATTATATTGCAAAAACTCAATTTCTTCACTTTTTTACTCGGTTAAAATTTCCAACGGGTCCATTGTAAGGCCTATTTAGACCCGCTCGTCGGAAACCTCTACAAAACCGTACGCGAAACAAGTTTTAATCAAAGATTAGGAGTTCATATACTTGATTACGAGCATTAGAACATCATTATATTGCAAAAACTCAATTTCTTTACTTTTTTACTCGGTTAAATTTCCAACGGGTCTATTGTAAGGCTTATTTAGACCCGCTCGTCCGAAACCTTTACAAAACGGACCGCAAAACAAGTTTTAATCAAAGTATAGGAGTTCATATACTTCATTTCTAGCATTTCAACAGGATTATGTATTAAAAAACTCAATTTATGTACTTTTTACTCAAGTAAAATTCCAACGGGTCCATTGTAATGCATATTTAAACCCGCTCGTTCGAAACATCTACAAAACGGACCGCGAAAAAAGTTTTAATCAAATTATAGGAGTTCATATACTCTATTATGAACATTTCAAAATGATTATATTGCAAAAACTCAATTTCTCTACTTTTACTTAGTTAAAATTCCAACGGGTCCATTGTAAGGCCTATGTAGACCCGCTCGTCTGACACCTCTATAAAACATACCACAAAACTATCTTTAATCAAATTCTAGGAGTTCATATACTAGATTACGAGCATTTCAACACGATTATATATTGTAAAAACTCAATTTATGTAGTTTTTACTCAAGTAAAATTCCAACGGGTCCATTGTGGCGCCTATTTAGACCTGCTCGTCCACAACCTTTACAAAACGGACCACAAAACAAGTTTTAATCAAACTTAAGTTGTTTATATACTTTATTACGAGCATTTCAACACGATTATATTGCAAAAACTCAAATTTCTATACATTTTACTTAGTTAAAATTCAAACGGGTCCATTGTAATGCCTATTTAAACCCACTCGTCTAAAACTTCTACAAAACAGACCACAAATCAAGTTTTAATCAAATTTTAGGAGTGCATATACTTGATTACGAGCATTTCAACACGATCATATTGCAAAAACTCAAATTTCTGTACTTTTTACTCAATTAAAATTCCAACGGGTCCATTGTAATTCCTATTTAAACCCGCTCGTCCGAAACCTCTACAAAACAGACCTCGATACAAGTTTTAATCAAAACTTTAGGAGTTCATATACTTGATTATTTTCATTTCAACATGATTATATTGCAAAAACTCAATTTTTGTACTTTTTATTCAATTAAAATTCCAACGGGTCCCTTGTAATGCTTATTTAGACCCGCTCATCCGAAACCTCTACAAAACGGACCGCAAAACAAGTTTTAATCAAAGTATAGGAGTTCATATACTTTATTTCAAGCATTTCAACACGATTATATTGAAAAAACCCAATTTCTGTACTTTTTACTCAAGTAAAATTCCAACAGGTCTATTGTAATGCCTATTTAAACCCGCTCATTCGAAACATCTACAAAACGGATCGTGAAACAAGTTTTAATCAAATTCTAGGAGATCATATACTCTATTACGAGCATTTCAAAACGATTATAATGCAAAAACTAAATTTCTCTACTTTTTACTTAGTTAAAATTCCAATGGGTCCATTATAAGGCCTGTGTAGACCCGCTCGTCCGAAACCTCTATAAAACAGACCGCAAAACTATCTTTAATCAAATTCTAGGAGTTCATATACTAGATTACGAGCATTTCAACACGATTTTATTGCAAAAACTCAATTTCTGTACTTTTTACTCAAGTAAAATTCCAACGGGTCCATTGTGTGGCCTATTTAGACCCGCTCGTCCGCAACCATTACAAAACGGACCGCGAAACAAGTTTGAATCAAACTTTAGGAGTTTATATACTTGATTACGATCATTTCAACACGATTATATTGCAAAAACTCAAATTTCTGTACTTTTTACTAAGTTAAAATTCAAACAGGTCAATTGTAATGCCTATTTAAACCCACTCGTCTGGAACTTCTACAAAACGGACCACACAACAAGTTTTAATCAAATTTTAGGAGTACATATACTTGATTACGAGCATTTCAGCACGATTGTATTGCAAAAACTCAAATTTCTGTAATTTTTACTCAATTAAAATTCCAACGGGTCCATTGTAATGCCTATTTAAACCCGGTCGTCCGAAACCTCTACAAAACGGACCGTGATACAAGTTTTAATCAAAACTTTAGGCGTTCATATACTTGACTATTTGCATTTCAACATGATTATATTGCAAAAACACAATTTTTGAACATTTTACTCAATTAAAATTCCAACGGGTTCATTGTAATGCTTATTTAGACCCGCTCGTCCGAAACATCTAAAAACGGACCGTGAAAAAAGTTTTAACCAAACTTTAGGAGTTCATATACTTGATTACGAGCATTTCAACACGATTATATTGCAAAATCTCAATTTTTGTACTTTTTACTCAAGTAAAATTCAAACGGGTCCATTGTAAGGCCTATTTAAACTCGCTCGTCGGAAACCTATACAAAACGGACCGCAAAACAAGTTTTAATCAAACTCTAGGAGTTCATATGCTTGATTAGGAGCATTTAGACACGATTATATTGCAAAAACTCCATTTCTGTACTCTTTACTCAGTTAAATTCCAACAGGTCCATTGTAATGCATATTTAAATTCGCTCGTCTGAAAACTCTACTAAGCGGACCGCGAAACAAGTTTTAATCAAACTTTAGGAGTTCATATACTTGATTTCCAGCATTTCAACACGATTATATTGCAAAAACTCAATATATGTTCTCTTTACTCAAGTAAAATTCCAAAGGGTCCATTGTAATGCCTATTTAGACCCGCTCATCCGAAACCTCTACAAAACGGGCCGTGAAACAAGTTTTAATAAAATTTTAGGAGTTCATATACTTAATTTCGAGCATTTTAGCACGATTATATTGCAAAGACTCAATTTATGTACTTTTTACTCAAGTAAAATTCCAACGGGTCCATTGTAAGGCCTATTTAGACCCGCTCGTCCGAATCCTATAACAAACGGACCGCAATGCAGTGTTTTATCAAATTTTAGTAGTTCATATATGTTGAGTGGATCACACGAATGATAATAACCAAGAGGGGGGTGAATTGGAATTTTAACGATGTTGTAACGGAAATTGCAACTTAAAAATATTGACACGGGAATTTAGAGTGGTTCAAGTTCACCAACCGAACTCTACATCCACTACCTTAGTCTCACCAAGGATTTCCAACAATTTCCACTAAATTGTTCGTCCCCTTTTCCCAGGACAAGGAGGCAACCTTTACAATTTCGGTTAATTTTTCTACCCAAAAATTAACCCAATCCTCACACAATAGAACAAAGAAATTTGGTGGCTAATAAGGTATCTCTCAATACAAATGATAGCCCAATATCAAGCACTCAACCCAATCGAACAAAATAGAAATGAAGGATACAATTGGGATTTCTAGACAAAGTAGGATTTTTGCACAAATGCTTGGATTTGATGTTTTGATATCTTCTTGAGGTTCAATGAATTGTTGCTGGAGCTTCTTGGGGTCTTTTTATAGCCTCTTGATGATTTCCAACCGTTGTGAGAGTTGATTTTAAGATTATAGCCGTTGGGATGCTTTTTCTCCACATTCTTGCACTTTTCCAGCTATGAGTATCGATACTCTATAGTGGGGTATCGATACCTGTCTCACAAGAAAATAGCCGTTGTGTACAAATAATAAAGGGGTATCGATACGCGTTCTTGGTGTATCGATACTGGGTATCGAAACAGCACAGGCTGTATCGATACCTTTTTCTCGACATAGCTCACTGTCAAATTGGGTATCGATACTAGGGTTAGTGGTATCGATACCGGTTTAGTGACCGTTTAAAAATCTCAACGGTTATATTTTTAAACCGACTTTGAAATTAATATTTATAAAACGGTATCGATACTGGTTCATCCGTATCGATACTGATTTCATAGAGTATCGATACTAGGGTTTGCCGTTTCGATACTTGTTCCGACAGAGGCAAACTTTTGCTAAAAAGGTATCGATACTCCTTGATGGGTATCGATACTGGTTGACGTTTTTCAGTATTTTTGCCTTGGAACACTTAGAAAATTTTTGAGTTTGAGTTCTAATAAATCAGTTAAAGTCTTTGGGGTTTCAAAAACTTGTTAAGGGATTTGTACAAACAATTTTAAGTTCTTCAATTTGATCCTTAAAGATCTAGTTATATCAAAATCAAACATAGGTTTTACAATCTCCCCCTTTTTGATATAACAAAACCAAAACTTAAAATTTTTGACAACTTTTGAAAATTAACTCCCCCTTAATATAAGCTTGATATTTCAATTTAGTTAAGACCAAAGAAATTTCTCAAAATCAAAATCTTAACTCCCCCTTGATGTAAGTAAGATAAAACCAAAAAAATTTTTGTGTGAGCTATATCTTCTCCCCCTTTTTGTTAGATCAAAAAGAAATTGTGAGAGCATCAAATATCAAGAGTATAAAGATAAGCAACATAATCTTATTATATCATAAATCCAAAACATAAGTAATCCTAAATCCTAAATAATCAAAGCATAGGTAATAAACTTAATCCTAAGAACATAAAACATAGGTGCATAAAAAAAATCCTAAATGATATGATATGATATGCAAGGATAGAAGTCTAGGCATTATCTTCATCGTCTTCATCATCGTCATCTTCATCTCCTAAAGGGTCATTGTTCCTCATGCTATTACGCCATTCATCGTGGAAAGCGGCAATGGAAATATTCGAGGAATTTTGCTTGCTTTCGAGAGATGTAAGGCGATTCTCCATACCCGTCATCCTCGTATCAAAAGTAGTTTCCATAGAGGTGAAACGAGTATTCAACCCGGTGAATTGTTCATTTAGATATGTCATGAGATTATCCATATTGGGTTGTGGGACTTGAGGAGCTTGAGGAGCTTGAGGAGCTTGTTGTTCTAAGGCGGCGGCGGCCTCGGGTGGAAGCTCGGTAAGACGTAGCCAATTTCCATTAAAATAATGAAATTTGCTTCGAGCAAGAGAATGTTCGTCGATAGGATCGGTAAGAGTAGAAGCAAGATCAAACGAACAATCAATATCCTTTTGAACAAAGTAATAGCTTAAGGCCGTACCATAGATAAAGGATGTGATGAGAGGAGTTTCACGTTGTTGAACATGATAAGCAATCTCATTGAACATGATCCGAGCAAGATTTGGGCGTTTTCGTTGTCGGAAACTTCGAATCCAAAAATCATCTAATAGACGGATGGTGGAATATTTGCCTCCGGAGGGACGAAGCCACCAAGATACCATCAAATGAAGGATTCGATCATGAGCATTGAGGATGGTTACGGAACCACTAAGAACATGCCCTAAGGCATTCTCATTATCTTCACCTTCATCCTCCAATTTAAAAACTTCACAAATAGACTTGACATCAAGAACTATTTGTTTCCCCATAAGATACGATCGAATGGCAACGACATCTCCATTACGATAAATGCATTTAGCATTAGAGAAGAAAATCAAAACCAAAAGTCGATAGTAAATACCCGGAATAGTGAGAAAGTGCATGAAATTCCAAAGACGAAGAAGCGGAAGATATTCAAACTTGAAGCGCTCGGAGTCGAGAAAGGGGATGGATACGATCCTCTCCGCACGAATTTTGTAGTTTTCAAATTGGCGGAAATAAGGAAGACCATCGGAATTTTCAAAAGATTGGTTGTAGATAGTAGCATAATCGGGACGAGCAACCGATCCGGGAGTTGAAGAGTCTCCGGCAAGAAGAACTCTTTGTCGTTTCCTTGAATGCTCTTTTGGTGCCATGGTAGAAATTTTGAAGAGAGAATTTTGAGAGAGAGCAAAAGCTTTGATTCAAGGGTTTCTTTTGATTTTTGGTGAAGAATATGAAGGAGAAGAGGCCTTTATATAGCCAAAAACGTTTAGGGTTAATAGGGTATTAAAGAGTTTTAATTTTGGTAAAATTAGATCTCATTAAAATCCTATTTAATACCATCAGCGCGAAAGGGTATCGATACTCCTCAGGGGGTATCGATACGGGGATAGAATTGTCTTTCCTCAAATTTTGACCGTTTAAGGAGGTATCGATACTCATTAGACAGTATCGATACAGGGATAGAATTGTCTTTCCACAAATATAACCGTTGAAAGCGGTATCGATACTTATTAGACGGTATCGATACAGGGATAGACCTGTCTTTTCTCAAATTTGACCGTTGGAAGAGGGTATCGATACGCATGAGGCAGTATCGATACACGTGAAGCGATGAGAAATTCTGAGAATTTGAAATGAAGAACGAGTATCGATACCCATTGGGCAGTATCGATACCTTATGCCCAGAATTTTGCCTATTTGGTTAAAAATAACCAAAGACATGAACTTAACATCTCTTAAAAGTATGTAAATGATGAATGAACAGATCTAAGCATATTTTAACAGAAACATACTCCCCCTAACTATATGCATGGAAGAAATTTGGAGATTAAACACATAAACATGATTATTTCACAAAATCAAGCACATTTAATTAAAAAAAAAGAGGTCCTAAAGGTCAAGATAGGCTAGTTAGACCCAACTCTCTCCTAAGGGACCAAAAACGCTCTTTATCTAATGGTTTTGTGAAAATGTCTGCTAATTGATTTAAGGTGTCTACATACTCTATAGCCACATCTTTCTTAAGGACATGATCTCTAATGAAATGATGCCTTATTTCTATATGTTTGGTTCTAGAGTGTTGGATGGGATTTTTTGTTAAACATATTGTACTTGTATTATCACATTTAAGGGGTATGGTTTCTATTTTTACACCATAATCTAAAAGTTGTTGTTTCATCCAAAGGACTTGAGCACAACAACTTCCTAAGGATATGTACTCGGCTTCGGTGGTAGATAAAGCTACACTATTTTGTTTCTTAGAGAACCAAGATATGAGCATACTACCTAAGAATTGACAAGTTCCCGAAGTACTTTTCCTATCGATTTTGCAACCTCCATAATCCGCATCCGAGTAAGCATGTAGGTTGAAGGTAGAGACTCTAGGATACCAAAGGCCTAAACAAGGAGTGTCTCTAAGGTATCTAAAGATTCTCTTAACGGCTATAAAGTGAGACTCTCTAGGACTAGCTTGAAACCTAGCACACAAGCAAACACTAAACAGTATATCCGGTCTACTTGCGGTAAGGTAAAGCAAAGATCCAATCATAGAGCGATAAAGCTTAGAGTCAACACACTTACCTCCTTCATCTTTGTCAAGCTTTGTAGATGAGCTCATAGGAGTGGCTTGAGGCTTCGTGTTCTCCAAGCCAAACTTGTTGAGCATATCCTTTATGTATTTTGCTTGATTTATGAAGGTGCCATCCTTCATTTGTTTGATTTGGAGTCCCAAAAAGAATGAGAGCTCCCCCATCATGCTCATCTCAAATTCACCTTGCATTAGCTTAGAAAACTCTTGACAATAACATTCATTAGTAGATCCAAATATAATATCATCAACATAAATTTGAACTACTAAAATGTCATTTTTATACATTTTTATAAAGAGTGTAGTGTCCACCTTACCTTTTTCAAATCCTTTTTCAATCAAAAAATTTGAAAGCCTTTCATACCAAGCTCTAGGAGCTTGTTTTAAACCATAAAGTGCTTTTGTAAGTTTGAAAACATGATTTGGAAATTTTGAGTCTTCAAAACCCGGTGGTTGTTCTACATACACTTCTTCATTTATAAAACCATTTAAAAATGCGCTTTTAACGTCCATCTGAAAAAGCTTGAAATTATGATAACATGCATATGCAAGCAACATCCTAATGGCTTCCATTCTAGCTACGGGTGCATAGGTTTCATCAAAATCTATTCCCTCTTCTTGAGTGTAACCTTGTGCTACAAGTCTAGCTTTATTTCTCACAATGTTACCACTCTCATCTAGTTTGTTCCTAAAGACCCATTTAGTTCCTATTGTAGATTGATTACTAGGCCTATCAACTAATGTCCAAACATTGCTTCTCTCAAATTGATTTAACTCTTCTTGCATAGCCATAATCCAAAAATCATCTTTTAAAGCTTCTTTGATATTTTTAGGCTCTATGCATGAGATAAATGCAATATGATTCATTAATCTAAGAGAAGAACGAGTGGTTACCCCCTTGGATGGATCACCCAAGATTTCACCATCTTTGACATAGTTCAACTCCCTTGGATAGCTAACTTCCTTTTCCTCAATAGCCAAGTCCTTCAAGGCTTCAAGAGGTGGATCTTGTGTGTCTTCTTCTTTTGGTTGAATCTCATCCTTCTTCAATGTGGCCTTTGGAGTTGTCACCAAATGTTACTACTCCTCCACTTTTTGGTTTTAGATCCATGAGTCGACTCTTGTCTCCGGTCATGTGTCTCGAGCATCCACTATCAAGGTACCATGAGTTTTGACTTTGTGCTTTGGCCTTGTAGCAATGCTCCCCCTACAAACAAAGATATTTAAACTTTTGTTTTTGGTACCCAAATCATTTTGGGTCCATGTGTGTTAGTTCCTAAAACTTTGGTTCCCTTAGGAATCCAAGGTGACATAGCAATAATATCATTAGATTTAACAAGTTCCTTAGGAACCCATACATTTCTAATTCTTTTAACTTTACTATATCTAGGATAGTTATCTTGTTTGTAGTAGTTAGTCTTTTTCTTATATTGGTGTGTTCTAGAGGATTTTCCTATGTCATGTTTAACACTACCATTAATTTTTAAAGACTTTTTGAGCTCATTTAGCTCACTTAACACCTTTTGGTGTTCACAATTATTTTGAGATAAAAGATTATTAAGATCAATATTTTCTTTTTGAAAGAATTTAAGTTCATCTTCTAATCCTAATATCTTTTTCTCTATTTTAGAATTAGTTTGAGTAAGTGAGTCATTTTTCTCTTTTAATTCTATAATAGTTTTTCTATTCCTAATAACTGACTCCCTATACTTCTCAACTAATTCATCATATACCTCTTGTAACTCATCATAAGCATCATTTAATTCTTCATATGAAAAATCTAAAGTAGATGAGTTAGAGGTTACCAAGGAGGAATCTTCCTCAAGTGCCATGAGGCAGAGGTTCGCCACTTCTTGTTCGTCATCCTCCGATGACTCCTCATCACTCCAAGTAGCAAGCTTGGCTTTGAGCTTTTTCTTCTTCTCAAAGCCCTTCTTCTTGAGTTGAGGGCACTCCGAACGTATGTGGCCGGGTTGTCCGCACTCGAAGCAAGTGATTGGATCCCTTCCTTCTTCTTTGTTCTTGCCTTTAAAGTCCATTTTCCTTTGGATTCTTCTTCCTCGGTTGGACCTCATAAGTCGTGAGAATCGTTTGGCTATCATAGCCAATTCTTCAAGTTCATCCTCATCACTAGATGAACTTTCATCAAGTTGGGAAGTTTTAGCTTTGAGAGCAATTCCTATTTTCTTCTTTTTCTCCCCTTCAAGCTTCTCCATTCTTCTTTCTTCTTTCTTTTTCTCATCTTCCCTTCCTTGCTTCATGATCTCGTGAGTAAGGAGAGAACCTACAAGCTCATCAAGCTTTAGAGTTTTTAAATTCTTTGCTTCGATGATAGCGGTTCTCTTCCCATCCCAAGATTCGGGAAGTGAATAGAGTAGCTTTCGGACAAGTTTGTCTTCCGGTATAATTTCTCCATAGCCCTTTAGACCATTCACAATTGTGGAGAATCGATCAAACATCTTTGACACCGTCTCATCAAATTCCATCTTGAAATTTTCATAACTAAGATTGAGAATTCCAATCTTAGTTTCTTTGACATCGTTGGTGCCTTCATAGGTGGTTTCAAGAGTGTCCCACACTTCTTTGGCACTTTCAATTGATGAGACCTTTGAGTAGATGTCCGGACCGAAAGCACAAAATAGCATGTGAAGAGCTTTATCATTTACTTGGATCTTTTTCCTTTCCTCTTCACTCATTTCCGTTCTTCTTTTAAGCACCATCTTGCCATCAACATCTTGCTTCAATGGAATATATGGTCCATCCTCAATGACATCCCACACAAGGTAGTCACTTGATTTAATAAATAGACGCATTTTATTTTTCCAAAATGAGTAGTTCTCACCATTGAAGAAAGGAGGCTTTGTGGTGGATTGTGAGTCGTACATGCCGGGAGCGGAGGTTGATGCCATCTCTTGATATTTTGATGATGATCACACTTCTTCCAAGGATCTCCTCTTGCGGTTGTTAATCCTCAAAGAGTTAAGCTCTGATGCCAATTGTTGAGTGGATCACACGAATGATAATAACCAAGAGGGGGGGTGAATTGGAATTTTAACGATGTTGTAACGGAAATTGCAACTTAAAAATATTGACACGGGAATTTAGAGTGGTTCAAGTTCACCAACCGAACTCTACATCCACTACCTTAGTCTCACCAAGGATTTCCAACAATTTCCACTAAATTGTTCGTCCCCTTTTCCCAGGACAAGGAGGCAACCTTTACAATTTCGGTTAATTTTTCTACCCAAAAATTAACCCAATCCTCACACAATAGAACAAAGAAATTTGGTGGCTAATAAGGTATCTCTCAATACAAATGATAGCCCAATATCAAGCACTCAACCCAATCGAACAAAATAGAAATGAAGGATACAATTGGGATTTCTAGACAAAGTAGGATTTTTGCACAAATGCTTGGATTTGATGTTTTGATATCTTCTTGAGGTTCAATGAATTGTTGCTGGAGCTTCTTGGGGTCTTTTTATAGCCTCTTGATGATTTCCAACCGTTGTGAGAGTTGATTTTAAGATTATAGCCGTTGGGATGCTTTTTCTCCACATTCTTGCACTTTTCCAGCTATGAGTATCGATACTCTATAGTGGGGTATCGATACCTGTCTCACAAGAAAATAGCCGTTGTGTACAAATAATAAAGGGGTATCGATACGCGTTCTTGGTGTATCGATACTGGGTATCGAAACAGCACAGGCTGTATCGATACCTTTTTCTCGACATAGCTCACTGTCAAATTGGGTATCGATACTAGGGTTAGTGGTATCGATACCGGTTTAGTGACCGTTTAAAAATCTCAACGGTTATATTTTTAAACCGACTTTGAAATTAATATTTATAAAACGGTATCGATACTGGTTCATCCGTATCGATACTGATTTCATAGAGTATCGATACTAGGGTTTGCCGTTTCGATACTTGTTCCGACAGAGGCAAACTTTTGCTAAAAAGGTATCGATACTCCTTGATGGGTATCGATACTGGTTGACGTTTTTCAGTATTTTTGCCTTGGAACACTTAGAAAATTTTTGAGTTTGAGTTCTAATAAATCAGTTAAAGTCTTTGGGGTTTCAAAAACTTGTTAAGGGATTTGTACAAACAATTTTAAGTTCTTCAATTTGATCCTTAAAGATCTAGTTATATCAAAATCAAACATAGGTTTTACAATATACTTGATTACGAGCATTTCAACACGATTATATTTCAAAAACTCAATTTCTATACTTTTTACTCGATTAAAATTCCAACGGGTCCATTGTAAGGCCTATTTAGACCCGCTCGTCCGAAACCTCTACAAAGCTGTCCGCGAAACAAGTTTTTAATCATATTCTAGGAGTTCATATTCCTGACAACGAGCATTTCAACATGATTATATTGCAAAAATTCAATTTCTGTACTTTTTTACTCAGTTAAAATTCGAACGGGTCCATTGTAAGGCCTATTTAGACCCGCTCGTCCGAAACCTCTACAAAACGGACCAAGAAACAAGTTTTAATCAAATTTTAGGAGTTCATATACTTGATTACGAGCATTTCAACACGATTATATTGTAAAAACTCAATTTCTGTACTTTTTACTCAGTTAAAACTCCAACGGGTCCATTGCAAGGCCTATTTAGACCCGCTCGTCCGAAACCTCTACAAAACCGTAGGCGAAACAAGTTTTAATCAAAATTTAGGAGTTCATATACTTGATTACGAGCATTTCAACATCATTATATTGCAAAAACTCAATTTCTTCACTTTTTTACTCGGTTAAAATATTCAACGGGTCCATTGTAAGACCTATTTAGACTCGCTCGTCAGAAACCTCTACAAAACGGATCGCGAAACAAATTATAATCAAATTTTGTGAGTTCATATTCTTGATTCGAGCATTTCAACACGATTATATTACAAAAACAAAATGTCTATACTTTTTACTTATTTAAAATTCCAACGGGTCCATTGTAAGGCCTATTTAGACCCGGTCGTCCGAAACCTCTACAAAACCGTAGGCGAAACAAGTTTTAAAAAAGATTAGGAGTTCATATACTTGATTACGAGCATTAGAACATCATTATATTGCAAAAACTCAATTTCTTTACTTTTTTACTCGGTTAAAATTCCAACGGGTCCATTGTAAGGCTTATTTAGACCCGCTCGTCCGAAACCTTTACAAAACGGACCGCAAAATAAGTTTTAATCAAAGTATAGGAGTTAATATACTTTATATCGAGCATTTCAACACGATTATATTGAAAAAACTCAATTTATGTACTTTTTACACAAGTAAAATTCCAACGGGTCCATTGTAATGCATATTTAAACCCGCTCGTTCGAAACATCCGCAAAAAGGACCGCGAAAAAAGTTTTAATCAAATTCTAGGAGTTCATATACTCTATTACGAGCATTTCAAAACGATTATATTGCAAAAACTCAATTTCTCTACTTTTTACTTAGTTAAAATTCCAACGGGTCCATTGTAAGGCCTATGCAGACTCGCTCGTCCGAAACCTCTATAAAACAGTCCGCAAAACTATCTTTAATCAAATTCTAGGAGTTCATATACTAGATTACGAGCATTTCAACACGATTATATATTGTAAAAACTTAATTTATGTAGTTTTTACTCAAGTAAAATTCCAACGGGTCCATTGTGAGGCCTATTTAGACCTGCTCGTCCACAACCTTTACAAAACGGACCGCGGAACAAGTTTTAATCAAACTTGAGGAGTTTATATACTTTATTACGAGCATTTCAACACAATTATATTGCAAAAACTCAAATATCTGTACTTTTTACTTAGTTAAAATTCAAACGGGTCCATTGTAATGCCTATTTAAACCCACTCGTCTAAAACTTCTACAAAACGGACCACAAATCAAGTTTTAATCAAATTTTAGGAGTGCATATACTTGATTACGAGCATTTCAACACGATTATATTGCAAAAACTCAAATTTCTATACTTTCTACTCATTTAAAATTCCAACGGGTCCATTGTAATTCTTATTTAAACCCGCTGGTCCGAAACCTCTACATAACGGACCGCGATACAAGTTTTAAACAAAACTTTAGGAGTTCATATACTTGATTATTTGCATTTCAACATGATTATATTGCAAAAACTCAATTTTTGTACTTTTTACTCAATTAAAATTCCAACGGGTCCATTGTAATGCTTATTTAGAACCGCTCGTCCGAAACCTCTACAAAACGGACCGCAAAACAAGTTTTAAACAAAGTATAGGAGTTCATATACTTTATTTCGAGCATTTCAACACAATTATATTGAAAAAACCCAATTTCTGTACTTTTTACTCAAGTAAAATTCCAAAGGTTCTATTGTAATGCTTATTTAAACCCGCTCGTTCGAAACATCTACAAAACGGATCACGAAACAAGTTTTAATCAAATTCTAGGAGTTCATATACTCTATTACGAGCATTTCAAAACGATTGTAGACCCGCTCGTCCGAAACCTCTATAAAACAGACCACAAAACTATCTTTAATCAAATTCTAGGAGTTCATATACTAGATTACGAGCATTTCAATACGATTATATTGCAAAACCTCAATTTCTATAATTTTTACTCAAGTAAAATTCCAACGGGTCCATTGTGTGGCCTATTTAGACCCGCTCGTCCGCAACCATTACAAAACGGACCGCGAAACAAGTTTGAATCAAACTTTAGGAGTTTATATACTTGATTACGATCATTTCAACACGATTATATTGCAAAAACTCAAATTTCTGTACTTTTTACTCAGTTAAAATTCAAACGGGTCAATTGTAATGCCTATTTAAACCCACTCGTCTGAAACTTCTACAAAACGGACCACACAACAAGTTTTAATCAAATTTTAAGAGTGCATATACTTGATTACGAGCATTTCAACACGATTATATTGCAAAAACTCAAATTTATGTATTTTTTACTCAATTAAAATTCCAACGGGTCCATTGTAATGCCTATTTAAACCCGCTTGTCCGAAACCTCTACAAAACGGACCGCGATACAAGTTTTAATCAAAACTTTAGGAGTTCATATACTTGATTATTTGCATTTCAACATTATTATATTGCAAAAACTCAATTTTTGTACATTTTACTCAATTAAAATTCCAACAGGTTCATTGTAATGCTTATTTAGACCCGCTCGTCCGAAACATCTAAAAACGGACCGCGAAACAAGTTTTAACAAAACTTTAGGAGCTCATATACTTGATTACGAGCATTTCAACACGATTATATTGCAAAATCTCAATTTTTGTACTTTTTACTCAAGTAAAATTCAAACGGGTCCATTGTAAGGCCTATTTAGACTCGCTCGTCCGAAACCTATACAAAACGGACCGCAAAACAAGTTTTAATCAAACTCTATGAGTTCATATGCTTGATTAGGAGCATTTAGACACGATTATATTGCAAGAACTCAATTTCTGTACTCTTTACTCAGTTAAAATTCCAACAGGTCCATTGTAATGCATATTTAAATTCGCTCGTCCGAAACCTCTACTAAGCGGACCACGAAACAAGTTTTAATTAAAATTTAGGAGTTCATATACTTGATTTCTAGCATTTCAACACGATTATATTGCAAAAACTCAATTTCTGTTCTCTTTACTCAAGTAAAATTCCAACGGGTCCATTGTAATGCCTATTTAGACCCGCTCATCCGAAACCTCTACAAAACGGGCCGTCAAACAGGTTTTAATAAAATTTTAGGAGTTCATATACTTAATTTCGAGCATTTTAGCACGATTATATTGCAAAAACTCAATTTATGTACTCTTTACTCAAGTAAAATCCAACGGGTCCATTGTAAGGCCTATTTAGACCCGTTCGTCCGAATCCTATAACAAACGGACCGCAATACAATGTTTTATCAAATTTTAGTAGTTCATATACTTGATTACGAGCATTTCAACACGATTATATTTCAAAAACTCAATTTCTATACTTTTTACTCAATTAAAATTCCAACGGGTCCATTGTAAGGCCTATTTAGACCCGCTCGTCCGAAACCACTACAAAACTGTCCGCGAAACAAGTTTTAATCAAATTCTAGGAGTTCATATTCCTGACAACGAGCATTTCAACATGATTATATTGCAAAAACTCAATTTCTGTACTCTTTACTCAGTTAAAATTCCAACAGGTCCATTGTAAGGCCTATTTAGACCCGCTCGTCCGAAACCTCTACAAAACGGACCACGACACAAGTTTTAATCAAACTTTAGGAGTTCATATACTTGATTTCTAGCATTTCAACACGATTATATTGCAAAAACTCAATTTATGTTCTCTTTACTCAAGTAAAATTCCAACGGGTCCATTGTAATGCCTATTTAGACCCGCTCATCCGAAACCTCTACAAAACGGGCCGTCAAACAAGTTTTAATAAAATTTTAAGAGTTCATATACTTAATTTCGAGCATTTTAGCACGATTATATTCCAAAAACTCAATTTATGTACTTTTTACTCAAGTAAAATCCAACGGGTCCATTGTAAGGCCTATTTAGACCCGCTCGTCTGATTCCTATAACAAACGGACCGCAATACAATGTTTTATCAAATTTTAGTAGTTCATATACTTGATTACGAGCATTTCAACACGATTATATTTCAAAAACTCAATTCCTATACTTTTTACTCAATTAAAATTCCAACGGGTCCATTGTAAGGCCTATTTAGACCCGCTCGTCCGAAACCTCTACAAAACTGTCCACGAAACAAGTTTTAATCAAATTCTAGGAGTTCATATTCCTGACAACGAGCATTTCAACATGATTATATTGCAAAAATTCAATTTCTGTACTTTTTTTCTCAGTTAAAATTCGAACGAGTCCATTGTAAGGCCTATTTAGACCCGCTCGTCCGAAACCTCTACAAAACGGACCACGAAACAAGTTTTAATCAAATTTTAAAAGTTCATATACTTGATTACAAGCATTTCAACATGATTATATTGTAAAAACTCAATTTCTGTACTTTTTACTTAGTTAAAACTCCAACGGGTACATTGTAAGGCTTATTTAGACCCGCTCGTCCGAAACCTCTACAAAACCGTACGCGAAACAAGTTTTAATCAAAGTTTAGGAGTTCATATACTTGATTACGAGCATTTCAACATCATTATACTACAAAAACTCAATTTCTTCACTTTTTTACTCGGTTAAAATTTTCAACGGGTCCATTGTAAGGCCTATTTAGACTCGCTCGTCAGAAACCTCTACAAAACGGACCGCGAAACAAATTATAATCAAATTTTAGGAGTTCATATTCTTGATTCGAGCATTTCAACACGATTATATTACTAAAACAAAATTTCTATACTTTTTACTCAGTTAAAATTCCAACGGGTCCATTGTAAGGCCTATTTAGACCCGCTCGTCCGAAACCTCTACAAAACCGTAGGCGAAACAAGTTTTAATCAAATATTAGGAGTTCATATACTTGATTACGAGAATTAGAACATCATTATATTGCAAAAACTCAATTTCTTTACTTTTTTACTCGGTTAAAATTCCAACGGGTCCATTGTAAGTCTTATTTAGACCCGCTCGTCCGAAACCTTTACAAAACGGATCGCAAAACAAGTTTTAATCAAAGTATAGGAGTTCATATACTTTATTTCGAGCATTTCAACACGATTATATTGAAAAAACTCAATTTATGTACTTTTTACTCAAGTAAAATTCCAACGGGTCCATTGTAATGCATATTTAAACCCGCTCGTTCGAAACATCTACAAAACCGACCGCGAAAAAAGTTTTAATCAAATTCCAGGAGTTCATATACTCTATTACGAGCATTTCAAAACGATTATATTGCAAAAACTCAATTTCTCTCTTTTTACTTAATTAAAATTCCAACGGGTCCATTGTAAGGCCTATGTAGACCCGCTCGTCCGAAACCTCAATAAAACAGACCGCAAAACTATCTTTAATCAAATTCTAGGAGTTCATATACCAGATTACGAGCATTTCAACACAATTATATATTGTAAAAACTCATTTTATGTAGTTTTTACTCAAGTAAAATTCCAACGGGTCCATTGTGAGGCCTATTTAGACCTGCTCGTCCACAACCTTTAATAAACGGACCACGAAACAATTTTTAATCAAACTTGAGGAGTTTATATACTTTATTACGAGCATTTCAACACGATTATATTGCAAAAACTCAAATTTCTGTACTTTTTACTTAGTTAAAATTCAAACGGGTCCATTGTAATGCCGATTTAAACCCACTCGTCTAAAACTTCTACAAAACGGACCACAAATCAAGTTTTAATCAAATTTTAGGAGTTCATACACTTGATTACGAGCATTTCAACACGATTATATTGCAAAAACTCAAATTTCTGTACTTTTTACTCAATTAAAATTCCAACGGGTCTATTGTAATTCCTATTTAAGCCCGCTCGTCCGAAACTTCTACAAAAGGGACCGCGATACAAGTTTTAATAAAAACTTTAGTAGTTCATATACTTGATTATTTGTATTTCAACATGATTATATTGCAAAAACTCAATTTTTGTACTTTTTACTCAATTAAAATTCCAACGGGTCCATTGTAATGCTTATTTAGACCCGCTCGTCCGAAACATCTACAAAACGGACCGTGAAACATGTTTTAACCAAACTTTAGGAGTTCATATACTTGATTACGAGCATTTCAACACGATTATATTGCAAAATCTCAATATTTGTACTTTTTACTCAAGTAAAATTCAAACGGGTCCATTATAAGGCCTATTTAGACTCGCTCGTCCGATACCTCTACAAAACGGACCGCAAAACAAGTTTTCTTCAAACTCTAGGAGTTCATATGCTTGATTAGGAGCATTTAGACACGATTATATTGCAAAAACTCAATTTCTATACTCTTTACTCAGTTAAAATTCCAACAGGTCCATTGTAATGCATATTTAAACTCGCTCGTCCGAAACCTCTACAAATCGGACCGCGAAACAAGTTTTAATCAAACTTTAGGAGTTCATATACTTGATTTCGAGCATTTCAACACGATTATATTGCAAAAATCAACTTCTATTCTCTTTACTCAAGTAAAATTCCAACGGGTCCATTGTAATGCCAATTTAAACCTGCTCGTCCGAAACCTCTACAAAACGTGCCGTGAAATAAGTTTTAATAAAAAGTTAGTAGTTCATATACTTGATTTCGAGCATTTCAGAACGATTATATTGCAAAAACTCAATTTATGTACTTTTTACTCAAGTAAAATTCCAACAGGTCAATTGTAAGGCCTATTTAGACCGGCTCGTCCGAATCCTATAACAAACGGACCGCAATACAATGTTTTATCAAATTTTAGGAGTTCATATACTTGATTACGAGCATTTCAACACGATTATATTTCAAAAACTCAATTTCTGTACTTTTTACACAGTTAAAATTCCAACGGGTCCATTGTAAGGCCTATTTAGACCCGCTCGTCCGAAACCTCTACAAAACCGTCCGCGAAACAAGTTTTAATCAAATTTAAGGAGTTCATATACTTGATTACGAGCATTACAACATGATTATATTGCAAAAACTCAATTTCTTTACTTATTTACTCGGTTAAAATTCCAACGGGTCCATTGTAAGTCCTATTTATACCCGCTCGTCCGAAACCTCTACAAAACGGACCGCGAAACAAGTTTTAATCAAACTTTAGGAGTTCATATACTTGATTACATGCATTTCAACATGATTATATTGCAAAAACTAAAATTTCGGTACTTCTTACTCAGTTAAAATTTCAACAGGTCCAATGTATTGCCTATTTAAACCCACTCGTCTGAAACTTCTACAAAACGGACCGCAAAACAAGTTTTAATCAAATTTTAGGAGTGCATATACTTGATTACGAGCATTTCAACACGATTATACTGTAAAAACTCAATTTCTGTACTTTTTACTCAGTTAAAATTCCAACGTGTCCATTGTAAGGCCTATTTAGACCCGCTCGTCCGAAACCTCTACAAAACCGTCCGCGAAACAAGTTTTAATCAAATTTAAGGAGTTCATATACTTGATTACGAGCATTACAACATGATTGTATTGCAAAAACTCAATTTCTTTACTTATTTACTCGGTTAAAATTCCAACGGGTCCATTGTAAGGCCTATTTAGACCCGCTCGTCCGAAACCTCTTCAAAACGGACCGCGAAACAAATTTTAATCAAAATTTAAGAGTTCATATTCTTGATTACGAGCATTTCAACATGATTATATTGCAAAAACTAAATTTCTGTACTTTTTACTTAGTTAAAGTTCTAAAGGGTCCATTGTAAGGCCTATTTAGACCCGCTCGTCCGAAACCTCTACAAAACGGACCGCAAAACAAGTTTTAATCAAATTATAGGAGTTCATATACTTGATTTTGAGCAGTTCAACACGATTATATTGCAAAAACTCAATTTCTGTACTTTTTACTCAAGTAAAATTCCAACGAGTCCATTGTATGGCCTATTTAGACCCACTCGTCCGAAACCTCTACAAAACGGACCGCGAAACAAATTTTAATCAAATTTTAGGAGTTCATATTCTTGATTACGAGCATTTCAACATGATTATATTGCAAAAACTCAATTCTTGTACTTTTTACTCAGTTAAAATTCCAACGGTTCCATTGTAAGGCCTATTTAGACCCGCTCGTCCAAAACCTCTACAAAACCGTCCGCGAAACAAGTTTTAAATTTTTTTTAGGAGTTCATATACTTGATTTCGAGCATTTGAGCATGATTATATTGTAAGGCCTATTTAGACCCGCTCGTCCGAATCCTATAACAAACGGACCGCAATACAATGTTTTATCAAATTTTAGGAGTTCATATACTTGATTACGAGCATTTCAATGTAACACCCCAATTTTGGGCTTAGAAGTTTTGGGTTTGGACCGGATCGGTCGGTTTGCGGTTCGAATATAAAAGAGTGAATTTAGTAAAGCCTAGTTCGGGTTGCATTAAAAATATGGAAAAATGTCTTAAAATCCTCTTTTATCATGTATAAGAGAAAAGTGAAATCAATTTTACAAAATGAGGTTTGGAAGTGTGACATTTTGGGTTAGTGACCAAAATGTAATTTTTGGAAACTGTGAGACTGTTTTAAAAAGGATTGAAACTTTGAATCTTTAAGGAGCTATTTACCCAATAGGTGTTTCTCCAGATTTTTCCTAAATATTAAAGGTTTAATAAATGGTTTTTAAATAAAAGTAAAAGAGAGGAAGATATTTTGGCATTTTCCAACTAACTTTTCCTAAAATTCTATTTTCATTTTCTCTCATCTTTTCTCTCAAACCAAACACATTTCTCCAGAGCTTTTTCCTCTGATTTTTGACATCCAAACATGAGATTTTAATTCTCTTTTGATCTCTAATCATCTCTTCAACAAAACCTCACCATTTGCTACTTGGATCTTCAAGAATTTTGATTCTAAAAAGGGAGAAACTCAAGTTTAGAGGTATGAACGTCCTTCTCCTCTAAATTTCTCAGTTCTTTACTGAAATTCCCAAGTTCTCAATCCTTGATTTGTGTTTAATTAAAGGTTTTACAATTGTAATCTTGATTTTGGCTTTAAAATGCAAGATTTGTTTGATTTTGATGAAATTTCGTATAATCTGATTGGGCAGTGTTTTGAGGTGTCAATTTGATGTTAAATGAATGTTTAATTGATGAGAAATTGAGATTTAATCAATGCAATCCCGGATAGGTTGAATTTCCTAAGTTTTACTTGTAATAGTGATGGTTTGTGGAGTGATCTTGATGATCTGTTATGGCTGGAGGTATAAGGATGTGTTGAGATCCATTTTGGATGTTAATTAATGTTTAAAGATGTTTAGAGTTGATGAATCTTGGCTGGGTAGTGTTGTGGAGTTGTTTGGTTGTGTTTTCGGTTGTGTTTGGTAGCCGAAAATGGAGTGTGGATGAGAGCAGCGAGTTTAGGTGCTTTCATTGTAGATATTAATGCATGATGATGCATTAATCTACTGTTTTGATGTGTTTAAAACAGGGGAGTCATCTTTGGATCCTAGTGGTGGAGATCCGGAAGCTTGATTGGTGTTTCGGCAAGAGGCGAAACGGAATCGGTGAGTGGATTTTGGTTTTCAGCTTTGAAACCAATGTTTTGAAGGTTTGGGAGCTTAGTTTAAGTCTAAGCAACTTAGCTAAGCTCAAGAGTAAGTTTTCGGAAAAACTCTCTTGATGATGAATCATGGATTGGTTGTGTGCAATGTGGTTTGTTTGCATGTTTTAAATCCTGTTTTGGAAGCATATTTAGCATGTTTATTTGCTGAGATTATAAGCCATGTGCTGAAGGATGCTCAAGGTAAGAGATCCTTGTTTTTGAACATTGTTTAAATGTGGTTTGATTCCTAAGGATGCATGATGTTTATGGCTTTGTTAAATGCTTAAAAACAGTGGAATATTATTGTTAATGATGCATATTGGCAAGTGATGGTTAAGGTCACAAAGGTGTTTAAAAGTCCTTGTGTGAGCCTTGTTTATTTAAGAACAACATGGTGGTTAAAAGTCCATGGTTGGTTCTTGGTTAAGATCACAAAGGTGGTTAAAAGTCCTTGTGTGAATCTTGTGTATTTTAAGAACAACATGGTGTTTAAAAGTCCATGGTTGGTTCTTGGTTAAGGTTACAAAGGTGGTTAAAATTCCTTGTGTAAGCCTTGTTATTTAAGAACACCAAGGTGTTTAAAAGTCCTTGGGTGATTCTTGTTAAGAACACAAAGGTGTTTAAAAGTCCTTGTGTGGTCCTTGTCATGGTGTTTAAAAGTCCATGGATGATTCTTGTTAAGGACACAATGGTGTTTAAAAGTCCATGTGTGGTCCTTGGAAATTATAAGATCACAATGGTGTTTAAAAGTCCATATGTGGATCTTATGTTGAATGTATCACTTGTGGCCAATATGACATGTTTATATTTGAAGCATGAGATGCTTGTTTTAAATGCTATGTGCATGTATAAATGTTGTTATGAACTAAGGTTTACAAAAGTGTTTTAAATGCATTATTGTGTTGTTTTAAATGAGCATACCTCACTAAGCTATGTGCTTACGCTCTCTCTTTTCTTAAACCAATAATGCAGAGCATTAAAGTGCATTGAGGGCAGCAAGGAGGTGAAGAATCCAAGTGGTGAACCAAGCTCATGTATGGTGAAGGTTTCTTAAACACTATTAGCTTTAGGCATTTGGCAATGGGGAACCTATGTTGATGTTTTAGGATATGTTTTGGACTCCTTAAGTTGGTTTTATGTTGTTAATGTTGTTGGAACATGTAAATGGCCTTTATGTGGTTGATTTGGTATTTTGATGCTTGAATGGTTTATGAAATAGGAAGCTTGCCTATAGAATTGGGGCTTTTCATGTTTGATGCCATGCTTATGAATTGTTGATGCCAATATGTTCCTTATGCATGTAATGACTTGCTGGTATAATTTGGTTGCCTTTGGAGCATGTTTGGTGGGTCAATTGTGTGTTAAACCAGCTGAAATTCTGCAATCTGGGCAGCCTGTTTCGGAACAGGTGCTGCCATTTCGGAACAGGGGGCCTGAAATGGCCTAGGTGTTTCGAAACGGGCAGAGCCGTTCCGAAACGAAAATGCTACTGCCAGGCCCTGTTCCGATACTCGTTTCGGAACGGTCCCGCGTTTCGGAACAGGCTCTCCCTGTTTCGAAACACTCGACCGTTGGGCACTGAAATTGATGGTTATATGTTTTGAAATGCTTGCGTTTTGGTCCCGAAATTTGTTATTGCAATTGAATGAGTTTGGAATGTCCGTTTGAGCTGAAATTTGGCAGAGAAGCATGAAAGATGATTAATTTCAAGTTGGTAACTTCTAATTTCCTTAAGTCCTTATAATTTTCAGAATTTACATTTTGGTCCCTAAAGTTGTAATTTGTTCAATTGAGTCCCTGAATGTTCTCTGATTGTTTTGATCTTTGAGTATGATTATCTTGTGAACATATCTAGGGTTAATGTGCATTTAGACAAGATTAAAAAGAAAAAAAAGGGTCGTTAATCAAGGTTGACTTTCGGGTTGACTTTGGTTTTCCCCGTGTAAACTTCTTAATTCGGGTCAACCGTCTAGGCCGGGTTAAGGGGGTTACATTTGGTGGTATCAGAGCTGAGTTCTCGAGTAATTGGGAATGATTATGTGGGTGATTGATGTATGTATGCTTTGTATGCTTGTTGAGTGAAAGCATGATGTGTGAATTGTAAGCATGTTACAATTGTGGTGTATGCTGTAGTGAAGCATGATAGGGAGACCCATTGCCAAAACAAAGCTAATGAAATGATGTTGTTTTTAATTGGGAAATGAGCTTGAGTACTTGGATTGCTTACCTTGCTGAGCCTGACTTTGTTTATTTGCATTGTGATTGCGTTGTTAGTGAATGGGACCTCGTAGAGAGACGCGGGGTAATGTGCGAGCTACGGCTCAGAATGAGAATGAGAACGATGAGAATGTTGAAAGTGCGGTGGATTTACCTCCTCCACCTGGTGGTGGTGGTGCTGAGGGTGAAAGAGCTGGAGCGGCAGCTGGTGCTGGGGTCGCTGGACCTGAAGCTGGTCAGGGGCAAGCTGTACCTGACATGACAGTGTTGATTCAAGCTATTGCTGGAGCTTTTCAAGCAGCAGTAGCTGGAGCTCAAGGAGCTGGGCATCAGGGAGATGCTGGAGTTAGACTACCCTTGGAGCGTTTGCGCAGTCTGGGAGGGACTGAGTTCAGGGGTTTGTCGGCGGAAGGTTCTGAGGCTTGGTTGGAAAGTACCAAGAGAATCTTGGGTCAAATGAGTTGCACTGATGTGCAGAAGCAGGGGTGTGTGGTGTCATTGCTGCAGGATGATGCATACACGTGGTGGACAACCACAATCGCTGGGATGGCAGAAGCTGATGTAACTTGGACGTTCTTCCAGAGTGTGTTCAAGAGAAGGTATCTAGGTGTGAGGTACCTAGATGAAAAGAAAAGGGAGTTCATGTCTCTTACCCAGGGGAGCATGTCTGTGGCTGAGTACGAGGTCCAGTTTGTTCGACTCAGTCAGTATGCACCTGAGCTTGTCCCGGATGAGCGGGAAAGGTGTGAAAGGTTCCGTTATGGCTTGGTGACGGATGTAAAGATGTATGTGCTGGCTACCGAGTATAATGATTTTGATGTGCTGGTTGGCCGAGCAAAGGACATAGAGATGAACTTGGGTTTATCTGCTAGAAGTGCTGGGTCAAGTGCTGGTAAGCGAGCAGCCGAATATAGTTCCGGTGGTGGACGGAACAAGAGGGGCGTGATCAGAAGTATCAGTCCTCAGCTAAGCGAGGTGGTGGTGCGCCTGCTCGGGGAGGCAACGCTAGAGTTGATCCGAGTGCATGTTGGACATGTGGTTCGCGTGGCCATATGAAACGTGATTGTCCTCGAGCTGTGAGGGAGGTGCAGGCTCCTGTTGTGGCAGCTGGTAATGCGTGCTGGAACTGTGGATCTACGGATCATATGAGGCGAGAGTGTCCTATGTTGGCTGGTGGCCAAGTGCGTGCTCTTGTAGTTGCTGCACCACAAAGAGGTCGTAGGCGCGGCCGTGGTAACTTTCAGCGTAGGGAAGATGGTGTTCGTAATGTGGCTCATGTTGTAGCTGTTCAGCCTGAAGGTGGTGGTCAGGCTAGAGTGTTTGCTCAAAGGGAGGGGAGGAATGACGCGGATGTGATCGCAGGTACTTTCACTCTGCAATCCTTGTCATTACTTTCCTTGATTGATTCTGGCTCTACACACTCATATATATTGCGTGAGCATGCTGAGTTGCTTGGTTTGCCTGTTGAGTCTTTGGATGTTGGTATGCGTGTCACTAGTTCTTTTGGTGAAACTGTTGTGACTCGAAAGCTTTATAGAAGATGTCCTTTGGTTGTGCAAGATCATGTTTTTCATGTTGATCTCATGGAATTGCCTTTCTATGGTTTTGATGTAATCCTTGGTATGGATTGGCTTGCTGAGCATCGTGCTGTAGTGGATTGTGAGAATAAGCGAGTTTCTTTGAAACTTGCGGATGATTATGAAGTTGTTGTGGTTGGTGAGAATGTGAAGTTTCTTGCCAATGTGGTGTCTACATTGGAGGCGAGCCGGATGCTGAGGCAAGGTTGTGAAGCTTATCTAGCTTTTATGATGAATCCTTGTTCTAAGGAGTTGCGTGTGCAAGATATCAGGGTTGTGAAAGAGTTTCCTGGCGTGTTTCCTGAGGAGTTGCCTGGATTACCTCCTAATCGTGAAGTGGAGTTTGGGATTGAGTTGTATGAGAACACAACTCCTGTGTCCATTACTCCTTATAGAATGGCACCTAAAGAGTTGAAAGAGCTGAAGACGCAATTGCAAGAGTTGCTTGATCGTGGTTTCATTCGGCCGAGTGTGTCACCTTGGGGTGCACCAGTCTTGTTTGTGAAGAAGAAGGATGGCACTATGAGAATGTGCATTGATTATCGTCAGCTGAACAAGTTGACTATCAAGAATCGGTATCCTTTGCCGAGAATTGATGATCTCTTTGATCAATTTCAGGGAGCATCTGTGTTCTCTAAGATTGATTTAAGGTCAGGGTATTACCAGTTGAAGGTGAAGGATGTGGATGTGCCAAAGACAGCTTTCAGGACAAGGTATGGGCATTATGAATTCCTTGTGATGCCGTTTGGTTTGACAAATGCTCCTGCAGCTTTCATGGACATGATGAATCGTGTGTTTCATGAATACCTGGATAAGTTTGTTGTGGTGTTCATTGATGATATCCTCGTGTACTCGCGTACTGAGGAGGAGCATGAAGAGCATTTGAGAGTTGTGTTGCAAGCTTTGTTGGAGAATCAACTTTATGCTAAGCTGAGCAAGTGTGAGTTCTGGCTTAAAGAAGTGGTGTTTCTTGGGCATGTGGTTTCTGCTGAGGGGATTCGTGTTGATCCTCAGAAGATTGAAGCGGTGATGAATTGGAAGGTTCCTAAGTCGGTTCATGAAGTTCGTAGTTTCCTCGGTTTGGCAGGATACTACCGGAGGTTCGTGGATGGGTTTTCGAAGATTGCCGCACCTTTGACAAAGTTGTTGCAAAAGGATGTTAGGTATGAGTGGACGGAAGCGAGACATCAGGCTTTTGAGAAGCTTAAGGCAGCTTTAACGCAAGCTCCTATCTTGGTTCAACCTGAATCAGGGAAAGAGTTTGTGGTGTATAGTGATGCATCCTATGTTGGTTTGGGTTGTGTGTTGATGCAAGAGGGTAAGGTGGTGGCTTATGCATCGCGGCAGTTGAAGGTGCATGAGCGCAATTATCCTACGCATGACATTGAGTTGGTTGCGGTGGTTTTTGCTTTGAAGATCTGGAGGCATTATCTGTATGGTGAGAAGTGTACTGTGTACACGGATCACAAGAGTTTGAGGTATCTGATGTCTCAGAAGGAGTTGAACCTTAGGCAGCGACGTTGGGTGGAGTTGCTCAAGGATTATGATTTGACGATTGAGTATCACCCTGGGAAGGCTAATGTTGTAGCAGATGCCTTGAGTAGGAAGGTAGCTGTTGAGTTGAGGGCTATGTTTGCCAGTTTGAGTATTTCGCATGATGGTGGTCTTGTGGCTGAGTTGCAGGTGAAACCATCTTTGGTTCAGTTGATCAAGGAAAAGCAGTTTTTGGATGATTCCTTGGTATCTCATGTTCAGGATATCGCGGAGGGTAGGCCTTCGGATTTCTGCTTTAATGATGATGGAGTGTTGTGTTTTGGGAGTCGGATAGTAGTGCCCAATGATGCTGAGTTGAGGCGTGCTATTCTGACTGAAGGTCATAGTAGTTCTTTTGCTATGCACCTTGGTAGTACTAAGATGTATCGTGATCTTCGTGATGAGTACTATTGGGTGGGTTTGAAGAAGGATGTTGCTGAGTTTGTGAGCAAGTGTATGGTGTGTCAGCGAGTTAAGGCTGAGCATCAGTTTCCATCAGGTTTGTTGCAACCGTTGAGGATTCCTGAGTGGAAGTGGGAAAGGATTACCATGGATTTTGTGTCTGGTTTGCCCTTGTCACCATCGAAGAAGAATTCGGTGTGGGTGATTGTAGATCGCCTGACGAAGTGTGCGCATTTCTTGCCTGTGCATACTACGTATACCTTGGATAAGCTTGCGGAGCTGTACATTGATGAGATTGTGTGGCTGCATGGTGTGCCTAAGTCGATTGTGTCGGATAGGGATCCGAGGTTTACATCGCGATTCTGGCAGTGTTTACATCAAGCTTTGGGTACGCGGTTGAATTTCAGTACGTCTTATCATCCTCAGTCGGATGGTCAGTCCGAGCGTGTTATCCAGGTTTTGGAGGATATGTTGAGGTGCTGTGTGATTGAGTTCCAGGGCTCTTGGGAGAAACATTTGCCTTTGGTGGAGTTTGCCTATAACAATAGTTATCAATCAAGTATTCAAATGGCACCTTATGAGGCTTTGTACGGGAGGAAGTGTAGGACTCCTCTTTGTTGGGCTGAAACAGGTCAGAAGTTGGTTTCGATGCCGGCTTTGTTGAAAGGAACCACCGAGAAGGTGAAGCTCATTTGTGAGCGTTTGAAGGCAGCTTCTGATCGGCAAAAGTCTTACGCGGATCTGAAGTGTTAGGAGATTGAGTATGCGGTGGGTGACCGTGTGTTTTTGAAGGTTTCGCCTTGGAAAAAGGTGATGAGGTTTGGCCGTAAGGGTAAGTTGAGCCCTAGGTACATTGGACCATACGAGGTGATTGAGCGTGTGGGTCCTGTTGCGTACAAGTTAAGGTTACCTCAGGAGTTGGAGAAGATTCATGATGTGTTTCATGTTTCTATGCTTCGGAAGTATAGATCGGATCCTTCACATGTGATGCCTGTGGAAGAAGTGGAATTGAATCCGGATTTGACCTATGATGAGGAACCGGTGAGGATTCTGGATGCGGATAGTAAGGTTCTTCGTGGCAAGACCATTGAGTTGGTAAAGGTGTTGTGGAAGCATCGTGGTGCTGAGGAAGCCACGTGGGAACGGAAAGATGACATGCTGGAGTAGTTTCCGTATCTCTTTCCTTCAGGTAAATTTCGAGGACGAAATTTCTTAAGGGGGGGAGAGTTGTAACACCCCAATTTTGGGCTTAGAAGTTTTGGGTTTGGACCGGACCGGTCGGTTCGCGGTTCGAATATAAAAGAGTGAATTTAGGAAAGCCTAGTTCGGGTTGCATTAAAAATATGGAAAAATGTCTTAAAATCCTCTTTTATTATGTATAAGAGAAAAGTGAAATCAATTTTACAAAATGAGGTTTGGAAGTGTGACATTTTGGGTTAGTGACCAAAATGTAATTTTCGGAAACTGTGAGACTGTTTTAAAAAGGATTGAAACTTTGAATCTTTAAGGAGCTATTTACCCAATAGGAGTTTCTCCAGATTTTTCCTAAATATTAAAGGTTTAATAAATGGTTTTTAAATAAAAGAAAAATAGAGGAAGATATTTTGGCATTTTCCAACTAACTTTTCCTAAAATTCTATTTTCATTTTCTCTCATCTTTTCTCTCAAACCAAACACATTTCTCCAGAGCTTTTTCCTCTGATTTTTTACATCCAAACATGAGATTTTAATTCTCTTTTGATCTCTAATCATCTCTTCAACAAAACCTCACCATTTGCTACTTGGATCTTCAAGAATTTTGATTCTAAAAAGGGAGAAACTCAAGTTTAGAGGTATGAACGTCCTTCTCCTCTAAATTTCTCAGTTCTTTACTGAAATTCCCAAGTTCTCAATCCTTGATTTGTGTTTAATTAAAGGTTTTACAATTGTAATCTTGATTTTGGCTTTAAAATGCAAGATTTGTTTGATTTTGATGAAATTTCGTATAATCTGATTGGGCAGTGTTTTGAGGTGTCAATTTGATGTTAAATGAATGTTTAATTGATGAGAAATTGAGATTTAATCAATGCAATCCCGGATAGGTTGAATTTCCTAAGTTTTACTTGTAATAGTGATGGTTTGTGGAGTGATCTTGATGATCTGTTATGGCTGGAGGTATAAGGATGTGTTGAGATCCATTTTGGATGTTAATTAATGTTTAAAGATGTTTAGAGTTGATGAATCTTGGCTGGGTAGTGTTGTGGAGTTGTTTGGTTGTGTTTTCGGTTGTGTTTGGTAGCCGAAAATGGAGTGTGGATGAGAGCAGCGAGTTTAGGTGCTTTCATTGTAGATATTAATGCATGATGATGCATTAATCTACTGTTTTGATGTGTTTAAAACAGGGGAGTCATCTTTGGATCCTAGTGGTGGAGATCCGGAAGCTTGATTGGTGTTTCGGCAAGAGGCGAAACGGAATCGGTGAGTGGATTTTGGTTTTCAGCTTTGAAACCAATGTTTTGAAGGTTTGGGAGCTTAGTTTAAGTCTAAGCAACTTAGCTAAGCTCAAGAGTAAGTTTTCGGAAAAACTCTCTTGATGATGAATCATGGATTGGTTGTGTGCAATGTGGTTTGTTTGCATGTTTTAAATCCTGTTTTGGAAGCATATTTAGCATGTTTATTTGCTGAGATTATAAGCCATGTGCTGAAGGATGCTCAAGGTAAGAGATCCTTGTTTTTGAACATTGTTTAAATGTGGTTTGATTCCTAAGGATGCATGATGTTTATGGCTTTGTTAAATGCTTAAAAACAGTGGAATATTATTGTTAATGATGCATATTGGCAAGTGATGGTTAAGGTCACAAAGGTGTTTAAAAGTCCTTGTGTGAGCCTTGTTTATTTAAGAACAACATGGTGGTTAAAAGTCCATGGTTGGTTCTTGGTTAAGATCACAAAGGTGGTTAAAAGTCCTTGTGTGAATCTTGTGTATTTTAAGAACAACATGGTGTTTAAAAGTCCATGGTTGGTTCTTGGTTAAGGTTACAAAGGTGGTTAAAATTCCTTGTGTAAGCCTTGTTATTTAAGAACACCAAGGTGTTTAAAAGTCCTTGGGTGATTCTTGTTAAGAACACAAAGGTGTTTAAAAGTCCTTGTGTGGTCCTTGTCATGGTGTTTAAAAGTCCATGGATGATTCTTGTTAAGGACACAATGGTGTTTAAAAGTCCATGTGTGGTCCTTGGAAATTATAAGATCACAATGGTGTTTAAAAGTCCATATGTGGATCTTATGTTGAATGTATCACTTGTGGCCAATATGACATGTTTATATTTGAAGCATGAGATGCTTGTTTTAAATGCTATGTGCATGTATAAATGTTGTTATGAACTAAGGTTTACAAAAGTGTTTTAAATGCATTATTGTGTTGTTTTAAATGAGCATACCTCACTAAGCTATGTGCTTACGCTCTCTCTTTTCTTAAACCAATAATGCAGAGCATTAAAGTGCATTGAGGGCAGCAAGGAGGTGAAGAATCCAAGTGGTGAACCAAGCTCATGTATGGTGAAGGTTTCTTAAACACTATTAGCTTTAGGCATTTGGCAATGGGGAACCTATGTTGATGTTTTAGGATATGTTTTGGACTCCTTAAGTTGGTTTTATGTTGTTAATGTTGTTGGAACATGTAAATGGCCTTTATGTGGTTGATTTGGTATTTTGATGCTTGAATGGTTTATGAAATAGGAAGCTTGCCTATAGAATTGGGGCTTTTCATGTTTGATGCCATGCTTATGAATTGTTGATGCCAATATGTTCCTTATGCATGTAATGACTTGCTGGTATAATTTGGTTGCCTTTGGAGCATGTTTGGTGGGTCAATTGTGTGTTAAACCAGCTGAAATTCTGCAATCTGGGCAGCCTGTTTCGGAACAGGTGCTGCCATTTCGGAACAGGGGGCCTGAAATGGCCTAGGTGTTTCGAAACGGGCAGAGCCGTTCCGAAACGAAAATGCTACTGCCAGGCCCTGTTCCGATACTCGTTTCGGAACGGTCCCGCGTTTCGGAACAGGCTCTCCCTGTTTCGAAACACTCGACCGTTGGGCACTGAAATTGATGGTTATATGTTTTGAAATGCTTGCGTTTTGGTCCCGAAATTTGTTATTGCAATTGAATGAGTTTGGAATGTCCGTTTGAGCTGAAATTTGGCAGAGAAGCATGAAAGATGATTAATTTCAAGTTGGTAACTTCTAATTTCCTTAAGTCCTTATAATTTTCAGAATTTACATTTTGGTCCCTAAAGTTGTAATTTGTTCAATTGAGTCCCTGAATGTTCTCTGATTGTTTTGATCTTTGAGTATGATTATCTTGTGAACATATCTAGGGTTAATGTGCATTTAGACAAGATTAAAAAGAAAAAAAAGGGTCGTTAATCAAGGTTGACTTTCGGGTTGACTTTGGTTTTCCCCGTGTAAACTTCTTAATTCGGGTCAACCGTCTAGGCCGGGTTAAGGGGGTTACATTTGGTGGTATCAGAGCTGAGTTCTCGAGTAATTGGGAATGATTATGTGGGTGATTGATGTATGTATGCTTTGTATGCTTGTTGAGTGAAAGCATGATGTGTGAATTGTAAGCATGTTACAATTGTGGTGTATGCTGTAGTGAAGCATGATAGGGAGACCCATTGCCAAAACAAAGCTAATGAAATGATGTTGTTTTTAATTGGGAAATGAGCTTGAGTACTTGGATTGCTTACCTTGCTGAGCCTGACTTTGTTTATTTGCATTGTGATTGCGTTGTTAGTGAATGGGACCTCGTAGAGAGACGCGGGGTAATGTGCGAGCTACGGCTCAGAATGAGAATGAGAACGATGAGAATGTTGAAAGTGCGGTGGATTTACCTCCTCCACCTGGTGGTGGTGGTGCTGAGGGTGAAAGAGCTGGAGCGGCAGCTGGTGCTGGGGTCGCTGGACCTGAAGCTGGTCAGGGGCAAGCTGTACCTGACATGACAGTGTTGATTCAAGCTATTGCTGGAGCTTTTCAAGCAGCAGTAGCTGGAGCTCAAGGAGCTGGGCATCAGGGAGATGCTGGAGTTAGACTACCCTTGGAGCGTTTGCGCAGTCTGGGAGGGACTGAGTTCAGGGGTTTGTCGGCGGAAGGTTCTGAGGCTTGGTTGGAAAGTACCAAGAGAATCTTGGGTCAAATGAGTTGCACTGATGTGCAGAAGCTGGGGTGTGTGGTGTCATTGCTACAGGATGATGCATACACGTGGTGGAAAACCACAATCGCTGGGATGGCGGAAGCTGATGTAACTTGGACGTTCTTCCAGAGTGTGTTCAAGAGAAGGTATCTAGGTGTGAGGTACCTAGATGAAAAGAAAAGGGAGTTCATGTCTCTTACCCAGGGGAGCATGTCTGTGGCTGAGTACGAGGTCCAGTTTGTTCGACTCAGTCAGTATGCACCTGAGCTTGTCCCGGATGAGCGGGAAAGGTGTGAAAGGTTCCGTTATGGCTTGGTGACGGATGTAAAGATGTATGTGCTGGCTACCGAGTATAATGATTTTGATGTGCTGGTTGGCCGAGCAAAGGACATAGAGATGAACTTGGGTTTATCTGCTAGAAGTGCTGGGTCAAGTGCTGGTAAGCGAGCAGCCGAATATAGTTCCGGTGGTGGACGGAACAAGAGAGGCGTGATCAGAAGTATCAGTCCTCAGCTAAGCGAGGTGGTGGTGTGCCTGCTCGGGGAGGCAACGCTAGAGTTGATCCGAGTGCATGTTGGACATGTGGTTCGCGTGGCCATATGAAACGTGATTGTCCTCGAGCTGTGAGGGAGGTGTAGGCTCCTGTTGTGGCAGCTGGTAATGCGTGCTGGAACTGTGGATCTACGGATCATATGAGGCGAGAGTGTCCTATGTTGGCTGGTGGCCAAGTGCGTGCTCTTGTAGTTGCTGCACCACAAAGAGGTCGTGGGCGCGGCCGTGGTAACTTCCAGCGTAGGGAAGATGGTGTTCGTAATGTGGCTCATGTTGTAGCTGTTCAGCCTGAAGGTGGTGGTCAGGCTAGAGTGTTTGCTCAAAGGGAGGGGAGGAATGACGCGGATGTGATCGCAGGTACTTTCACTCTTTAATCCTTGTCATTACTTTCCTTGATTGATTCTGGCTCTACACACTCATATATATTGCGTGAGCATGCTGAGTTGCTTGGTTTGCCTGTTGAGTCTTTGGATGTTGGTATGCGTGTCACTAGTTCTTTTGGTGAAACTGTTGTGACTCGAAAGCTTTATAGAAGATGTCCTTTGGTTGTGCAAGATCATGTTTTTCATGTTGATCTCATGGAATTGCCTTTCTATGGTTTTGATGTAATCCTTGGTATGGATTGGCTTGCTGAGCATCCTGCTGTAGTGGATTGTGAGAATAAGCGAGTTTCTTTGAAACTTGCGGATGATTATAAAGTTGTTGTGGTTGGTGAGAATGTGAAGTTTCTTGCCAATGTGGTGTCTACATTGGAGGCGAGCCGGATGCTGAGGCAAGGTTGTGAAGCTTATCTAGCTTTTGTGATGAATCCTTGTTCTAAGGAGTTGCGTGTGCAAGATATCAGGGTTGTGAAAGAGTTTCCTGGCGTGTTTCCTGAGGAGTTGCCTGGATTACCTCCTAATCGTGAAGTGGAGTTTGGGATTGAGTTGTATGAGAACACAACTCCTGTGTCCATTACTCCTTATAGAATGGCACCTAAAGAGTTGAAAGAGCTGAAGACGCAATTGCAAGAGTTGCTTGATCGTGGTTTCATTCGGCCGAGTGTGTCACCTTGGGGTGCACCAGCCTTGTTTGTGAAGAAGAAGGATGGCACTATGAGAATGTGCATTGATTATCGTCAGCTGAACAAGTTGACTATCAAGAATCGGTATCCTTTGCCGAGAATTGATGATCTCTTTGATCAATTTCGGGGAGCATCTGTGTTCTCTAAGATTGATTTAAGGTCAGGGTATTACCAGTTGAAGGTGAAGGATGTGGATGTGCCAAAGACAGCTTTCAGGACAAGGTATGGGCATTATGAATTCCTTGTGATGCCGTTTGGTTTGACAAATGCTCCTGCAGCTTTCATGGACATGATGAATCGTGTGTTTCATGAATACCTGGATAAGTTTGTTGTGGTGTTCATTGATGATATCCTCGTGTACTCGCGTACTGAGAAGGAGCATGAAGAGCATTTGAGAGTTGTGTTCCGATACTCGTTTTGGAACGGTCCCGCGTTTCGGAACAGGCTCTCCCTGTTTCGAAACACTCGACCGTGGGGCACTGAAATTGATGGTTATATGTTTTGAAATGCTTGCGTTTTGGTCCCGAAATTTGTTATTGCAATTGAATGAGTTTGAAATGTCCGTTTGAGCTGAAATTTGGCAGAGAAGCATGAAAGATGATTAATTTCAAGTTGGTAACTTCTAATTGGGTTAAGTCCTTATAATTTTCAGAATTTACATTTTGGTCCCTAAAGTTGTAATTTGTTCAATTGAGTCCCTGGATGTTCTCTGATTGTTTTATTCTTTGAGTATGATTATCTTGTGAACATATCTAGGGTTAATGTGCATTTAGACAAGATTAAAAAGAAAAAAAGGGTCGTTAATCAAGGTTGACTTTCGGGTTGACTTTGGTTTTCCCCGTGTAAACTTCTTAATTCGGGTCAACCGTCTAGGCCGGGTTAAGGGGGTTACATTCAACATGATTATATTTCAAAATTCAATTTCTATACTTTTTACTCAGTTAAAATTCCAACGGTTCCATTGTAAGGCCTATTTAGACCCGCTCGTCCAAAACCTCTACAAAACCGTCCGCGAAACAAGTTTTAATAAAATTTTAGGAGTTCATATACTTGATTTCGAGCATTTGAGCACGATTATATTGCAAAAACTCAATTTATGTACTTTTTACTCAAGTAAAATTCCAACGGGTCCATTGTAAGGCCTATTTAGACCCGCTCGCCCGAATCCTATAACAAATGGACCGCAATACAATGTTTTATCAAATTTTAGGAGTTCATATACTTGATTACAAGCATTTCAACACGATTATATTTCAAAAACTCAATTTCTATACTTTTTACTCAGTTAAAATTCCAACGAGTCCATTGTAAGGCCTATTTAGACCCACTCGTCTGAAACCTCTACAAAACGGACCGCAATACAAGTTTTAATCAAATTTTAGGAATTCATATACTTGATTACGAGCATTTCAACACGATTATATTGCAAAACTTCAATTTTTGTACTTTTTACTCAGTTAAAATTCCAACGGGTACTCAGTTAAAATTCCAACGGGTACTCAGTTAAAATTCCAACAGGTAACGGGTGGGGTATGGCTCTCGAAACGCTCTCAATTTTTCATGGTTTTCTCTTTGTCCAATTTGTTTCATATCCCTTTACCTTTTCCCTTTTCTCTGCCGCACTCCACCTTACCCTTTCATTTCCACTTCTCTCTCGGGCTGTTTTCTCCCTCACCTATTCCCTTTCCTTTCCCCCCGTCGTTCCGCTCACTACGCCGTTTCCCGTTGAAGCCAGTGATCAATCGGACGGTGCCACCAATCGAGGAAACCACGTGCGTTTACACCGCGAGCTATCGAGAGCCAAAGCCACCCGTCGGAGGCCTATCAAAATGGCCATCCGGCCATCGGTAACTGGGTTAAATCCCCTTCCGTCCATCTATGTTTTGCCCATTTCCTTTTTCTTATTTTTTATCCGATTTTCTTTAACCATCTTTGTTTTTGTTTTCTTACGAGAAACCGGTGGATCCTATCCATCCGTAGCCAACGACGGCCAAGTTGTCTCACCCCCCTCAGTTTAGAAACGGACATCTATGGAACCCTAACTTACCACCACTCTTTCTTTATCTTTTCAGTCTCGTTACACTTTTTTCGTCGATTGATTCTGCCTTCATTAATTTTTTTAATTTTTATGTCGATTGTTTTTTATTTTTGATGTTTCTCTTCAGATTTGTTTTAGGGATCCACCATGGAGGTGTGCGTATCGGCCGGCGACAGAGCCATCACCAACCTCTCGGACTCCCCTCGATCTCTTCGGTTTGGGCCTCCACTAGCAACGATTCGTGTCTAGGTTCCTTCCTCAACACTCTACGATCTGTTGTTGGGGTAAATCCTCCGTTCTCTTTATTTTAATCCACTCTTATAAATTTTATGTTGGTTTCAATCCCTTCCCCTTTCTCTATTTCGTTCTTTTTTATGTCCCCCTTATTGTTTCTTCTCTTTTTACATATTTTGTGTCTATGATATGTTTGGCTATTTTATTTATGATCCATTTGATTAAATTTCTCTAGTCTCTCGTTGTTTCTCATCTTTTATGGCCATAACATCTATGGCATTATCTCAATCCCTTCAAGGGAACCTCGTCTCGACCCAGTGTGTGGTTTCTTTAAGTTCTACTGAACACCATATTGCTCCTTTGCGTTACATGTTTATTTTTGTCCTTATTTCTGAATTTGTTACTTACTTTACCACTGGTAGGGGTTCTTTACGTTGCTATTTTTTAATGTTTCGTTTCCTTAATTTTCAGACACAGTGGGTACTTCTTTTGATAAATCTGGTAATGCTTATCACATCCAATGTGTTGCTGCTTTTACCTCTCTTGGTTAATTTTTTTGCTCATGAATTTCTCTTTCTTTTATTTCCTCCTTTGATGGCATGCGTTTTATATGCCCTCTTTGTTTTAATATCTTATTCATTTATGGTACATGTTAATTCCTATATTTTTGTGTATATCCTCAACCTGGGGAAACCTCGATCCCTCCTAAGGGAAAATCCTTCGAACCACTATGTGGGTCTATGTTTAGATTACCCTCTAACTACTATTTTGGTACATGTTTTTCTTGCTTCTTGTCACTTATTCATGACACCTTGGTGCTATTTTTGGAACCACTATGTAAGTCTCTCTCTCGACTACTCTCTATATACTATCTTGGTACAAGTTACTGCTGTTTCATGCCACCTTTTTTCTGAAAATCTGGTTCTGCATTTGTTATAAAATCCATAAATGCTCTATTGCTTGTAGCATGTACTCGACCATAATAGCCATAACCTATTATATTTTGCAATGCATTATCCCCTATACTTTTGTCATGTCTGCCTATGCGCATCCTATCACTCTTTGTTATACCCTGCTATATACTTTGTTGGCCCCCTACATTACGTATCCTCCTTTTAACTTATTATCCATGCTTCTGTTCTTTATAATCTTTGCACCTCAAACTACTGGCAATCACGTCGTCCTCGGCTGCCTTTTTCTTGCTACTTTAGTATTCTTTCATAATATTTGTACATGCACCTGGAATTTCTTATTCTTCTTTTCAATTTTTTATTTTTTCACATTCTGCCACAATCTTAGCTACATGATTTATCACCAGGTTTTCCCTTTGCCTGCTACTTCTCATATCTCCTTTCCCTCTATTCCAACTCATACATCTAGTTCTAATTTTTTTTATTCTAACCTATTTTCCTTTTTCTCTGTTTTCTTATGAGGACATCAATGCGACTTGGAAGGCCCTGCTCCGGAGATCTTACCCCTGCTTCCCTGAGCCACATTTATGTTCTTTTGTTGCTTTGTTTTTTATAGGTTGTAATTATTCTTTCAGATTCCCCCCTTTTTTTCTCATTTGGTCTGTACTAAATTTCTTACCCCCTATCCCTGGTCTGTAATCTATTCTTTTCTCTCGTTTTTCCCTGGATTATTGCTTCTCCTTGCATTTCTGCCTGTCTGCTTTGCATGCTTTATGTTCTTATCTCCATGATAGTTTGCCATGCTTATATTTGTTGGTATTTTTGCTCTAAGATATCTCAGCTTGTCTTGCCCATTTGGATTATGTTTAGACCACTGCTTATGCCATGTTTGCTCCCATTCAGTGTAAAATTTTTACATGTATTTTTCTTATCTAGTTCTTTCAATGCTTTTCTATTATCCAATTCTAACTTTACTACCCCCACTCCCATTTGGGTGAACTTTCTCGAGCCCTGTTAAGGGAAATACTTACGATCACCTCTATGGTGAAACTGCTCTCGTTTATACGAATCCTCATTGAAACCTTAATCTACCTTCATTACGCACATATCTTCATATTAAGTTATGTATATTCTTATCCACATTCTTTCGGCCTCACCCCGGAGAACCCAAAAATTATGATAATGGTACATGACACTTACTTTAAATCAAGGTTCCCAACTTTATTCACCAAATATCAAGAATACCCCTCTCTATTTTATCAAAGCTCTGACCCCTCAGAATGTCACCAGATCAACTCCCCCTTATCGATTCTCTATTCCTTTATGAACTCAATCACTTTAATTATGTATTCCCCTACCATATTTACCTATATGACTTCCCTTGAATCGGGTATTTACCCCATCATTACCATAATTATAAATTCCGTCCTTAAATACTATTCGTTAAATATATTCACAGTCTACAATTGCTCTTCCCTTCATTTATTACCACAGTCTACTTACCTTCTCTATAAGAACCTACTTTCCCTAATTACTTTCTACCATTTACCTTACTTAAGGAATTCCACTTCCAACTTCCAAAATTACCACAAATATTCATTAATCTATTCCAAATTTCTTTCCTCCTTTACGTTTATCTTCCGCAAATCTATCCCAAAATTAAGAGATTTGCTTTCAATAATATTCAATTACATTTATCACTCTTACCTTATTCCATTACTTGACTCTTTTTTTCCCACGCATCTCCTATATAAAAATCACTTCCCTTTCACTTCTCTTCACCTAGCAATTCGATACTACGCCTCCTTCTCTATTGCTTACTCTCTCTTCCTCACCTATCTCCTTCCAATGGCTTCCTCATCCTCCCTCCCCCATTACACTCACCTAGATTTAATTTACGAAGAAGAAAACGCCATCTACACTCCTGACTTCGATTTCCTTGAAGAGGATCCAAATACCATCATAATCGAAAAATTTATCTCCTCCAAACCAATTGACGACTGGGCTGTCCTATCTGCTTTTGAAGGTATATGGAAAAAGAATAACCTGAAATCGATTTCTATCATTAGGGATTCTTTCTTTAGAATCATGTTTGCCATACAAAGTGATCGTGATGATGTCTATGAACGAGGCCCCTGGTTATATAAGGATGAGTGGCTTACCCTTGCAGAATACAATCCGGAAAAGAGCACAGATGAATACTCTTTCTCCCTTATGCGGATCTGGTTCTGTATCCTCGCCATTCCTAGACCCTTAGGGGAAGACCCTGACAGAGCCCACCTAGTGGGTCAATCTCTTGGTGCCATGGTTGGGACAGTCCTCTGAACTGATACAAGAAAGAGAGAAGGAAATATGACTGAATTCTTTCGTGTCGAAATCCTGCTTGATATATCTAAACTTGTCTGACGCTTCCTCCTCATTGGAAAAGGTACACGTACATCTTCCTGCCACCTCCAATATGAACGTCTGCCACTCCTTTGTCACAGTTGTGGTATTATCAGCCATGTTTTTGAAAACTGCCCTAACAAAGTTGCGTATGATCCGGCTAAGCTACAATATGGTGAATGGCTCCGGTACCTCCCCCCGCGTCGCCGGGATTAGGGGCCACGAGGCCGTATCCGATCAGTTGAACCGAACCCTAATGCTGGTCCCTAACCTCCAATAGGTACATCTTTATTTCCAATTTATTTCCAACATTCTTTATATCCTTTCATGCTCTCATTTGTTATTCCTTTTTCACTAATAGATCCGAAAGAAAAAGGCAAGTCAGTTGCTGAACCGAATGTGTCGCTACATGAACCGGGTCTGTCCTTTATCCTTTCAAATCATCTCTTTTTTATTCGTCGTCTTCCTCATCTCCAACTCAATTCCTCATTCTCTAAATTTTTAGGGAAACTTAACGATGGAGACGCTGCTTCTTTTGCAGAACACCCTGTTGAGGACGCCAATCAAACTGATGAGATGTTGGGTGAGGAATCATCCGAGCCGCCATTAGCAAAAGAGGATCCAAAGAAACCTTCGCGTGTCACACTCCCTCCTAGAGTTATAGCTCCACAACCATTGAATACAATTTTCCCATCCCTGAAGATTCTGAGAATGGTGACTGGGATGCCCAGGACGATAGCATTCCAAGCCCTACTGCACAACAAATCCACAATCTGGATGCCCAACTACGTAAGCCTTTTCTTCGAACAAATATACCACTTATTGATAAATTTGACATTTGGCTTCTTAAAAATTATCCCAATGATGCAGTCTCAGCTCCTGCTCCTATTCCTATACCTCCCAACCGTGGCACTAAGAGACGCTCCCCTATCCAAGTGATTCTCCAACCGAAGAAATCTAAACCTTCCCCCTCTTCAACTACAAAAGCTGGGATGAGCAGCACAAAAAACTCTCCGGCGGTGGCTGATTCCCATCCCCACCGAGGAAAATGATTATATTATACTAGAACTGTCAGGGTCTCGGAAAGGTCCAGGCAGTTCATCATCTCCAACAGTATGTTCGTCGCACCTCTCCGAATTTTCTTTTTTTATGTGAAACAAAGCTGAATAAAGAGGCATGTAGCCGTCTTAGTATTATTTTAGGTATGCATGAAGTTATCTCTGTGGCCCCTAGTAAACGATGTTCTGGACTCGCTTTATTTTCATCAAATAAAATTAATCTATTTGCTTTCGTACTCAGATCGGTTTATTCATACTCAAATTCAATGCGACTCTTCTTCTTTTTATTTCACTAGTATACATGGATTTTCTGAAACTAGTCATAAAACTAAAACATGGGAAATAATTGACTCTTTAAATCGCAATGATGGCCTTCCTTGGCTTCTAGGAGGTGATTTTAATGAAATTCTTTCTGATAATGAGAAACAGGGAGGCTGCCGTCGCGCAAGATCACAAATTAATAATTTTCGACACTTCCTTTCACGTAATAATCTATTTGACTGCAAACCAACTACAAGTTGGTTCACATGGACCAAAATAGGTCCTAACACCCCAAACCTTTTTGAACGACTTGATCGCTTTGTTGGAAATATGGCATGGAAAGCCTCTAACCCTCACTATAGTATTATATCGGATTTTGACGCTAAATTAGATCACTGTATTTTACTCATGGATATCGAGGCTACCCGTCAAACCACTCACCGCCCACTAACTCCCAAATTTCATTTCGAAAATTTTTGGGCTACCAATGAAGAGGGTATCTCTCTTGTTAAACAAACTTGGGCTTCCACCAAAGGCCACACTCTCGATAAAATTCAAGCCATAGGCTCTTGCTTAGGAGAATGGAAATCTCAACAGCGTTATAATACTTCAGGACGCATCCACACTCTTACAAAGAAAATTAATAAATTTTTAAAGCATCCGCTCACGAACTCTACTGAGAAAGCCTATATCGCAGCTAGATCTGAACTCCATAAATTACTTAACGAACGGGAAGTTTACTGGGTGCAACGCTCTCGCAACCTATGGCTTTCTCAAGGTGACAAAAATACCCGTTTTTTTCCATGCCCGTGCTAACAACAGAAGGAAAAAGAATACTATTAATGACCTTTATGACACAAACAACAATTGGTGTGTTGCCGAATCTGACCTCATGACTATTGCGTCTAATTATTTCCAAACATTATTCACCTCCTCAAACCCTTCTTTCTCAGATCAAATTCTCTCCAAAATACCTTCCTCCATTACATCCACCATGAACGAATCCCTTACTAGGGCTTTCACTGCTGAGGAGGTCCTCGTTGCCTTCCGAGACATTAATCCCCGAAAAGCCCCTGGCATTGATGGACTACCTAGTGGCTTCTTTCGACAGCACTGGGATACGGTTGGTACGGACGTCACCACGCTTTGCCTAAATCTCCTCAACGGCTTTGCTGACATGGCATCTGTAAACTAAACCATTTTGGTACTTATACCCAAAATTAAAGATCCAACCACAATGCGGCACCTTGGCCCATTAGTCTTTGCACAGTAATCTACAAAATTATTGCCAAGGTTTTAGTCAATAGGATGAAGCATACAATTCCCTTCTATATTAGCGACAACCAAGCCGCCTTCGTTCAGGGGCGCAATATATCTGTAACCCCCTTAGCCCGGTCTAGACGGTTGACCCAAACTACGAAGATTACACGGGGAAAACCAAAGTAAACCCGAAAGTCAACCTTTGTTAACGACCCTTTTTTTTCTTTTTAAACTTCTCTAGATGCGCATTAAACCTATGTGAAAGCCCAAGAACCTTGGAAGAGAAAAACACAGCGATCAGAAACGTTTAAGGACTCAATTGCAAGAATACAATTTTAGGGACCAAAAATTAAATTTTGAAAAACAAAAGAACTTTCAAGATTTTAGTTTTACCAAACCTCAATTAATCATATTACAAGCCTCTCTGCCAAATTTCAGCTTAAAAAGACATCTCAAGCTCAATAAATTGCAATTACAACTTTCAGGACTAAAATGTAAAGCATGCAGACTTCAAGCAATTCAAAATTGTGTCCAAACGGTCACATGTTTCGAAACACAGACAACCGTTTCGAAACACCTATTTCGGATGCCCGTATCGGAACGGTGTTGACCGTTTCGATACGCGGGTATGTTCTGAACCCAGTTTCGAAACAGACACCTCCAGTAGCAAAAGTGTTTCGAAACACTTCCAGCCGTTCCGAAACGCCCAAGCCATTTCAAGCACCCGTTTCGAAATAGCCAAGGGTGTTTCGATACACCTTACCCAGAAACAACAGAAAATTCTGGTTTTTCACTTCAAAACACCATCAAACTTACTTCAAACCATTCCATATCATATCATCAACATGATAAGCATTATAACTATCAAATTACGTCAAAGACTTGATACACTACAAACATTAAGCACACCTACTCATTCAACACATCCAACACATGATCTTGCTTTTAATCAAAGAGCATAGCATATCAACTTATAAAGAAGAAGATTCAAATATGGCAAAGCGATCAACAACAAGGTTCCAACCATAAACCGAACATGGTCAACATACACAACCTCATTACACATCAATATAAAAGACTCTCCCCCATTGCCTTTATTATCTATAGCTATAAACCAAGACATACTTCTCAAGTGGAGCTCTTCTTGAATCCCTTGCTTCTTGCTGTCCCAACTTCAAACATCTGCATTGGTGGACAAAAAGAAGCGTAAGCACATAATGCTTAGAGAGGAATGCTCAAAACCAAAACACCATCAATGCAGCGAATCATAAAACCTTCTTTAAATGTAGATACAATTCAATAAACCAAAGCATTGTTTGAAAACCTCCTTTGAAAACAACATTGCTTTAAATCATGCATTGCTCAACATGAAAACCAACCTTTAACTTTGAAATGTTAAAACACTCACCCCAAACCACATTCTTGCAAAAAACTATCATTTAAACCTTTCCATGCATGAACACTTCATGCAAAGTTTAACTCAATTTCTTTGGAAATCACTTCCACTTCACACTACACTTTTCTCATGCTTGATGATCATTTCAAAGCAAAATACCTTTTGAAAACCAATTGTTCCTACTACTATCTCATGCATTCAACAAATGCAAAACACATGAACTACAAAAGCAACATTTGCATTACATGCCTTTTTAAAACAAGCCTTCACAAGACTTCAATGCACTAAAGAGATTCTATGCACATATGCACCATTCACAATAGAAGATATACATTTGCTCATACTTAACAAGTATCACATGCATTCTTGCATCATTTACATATTTCCCATGCAACCTTGCATCATTTTCAAGCATCTCTCGCTTCATTACATTCAAATACATTATATTGGCTTTCAAGTGACAGTTCACAAACCATTTCAACACAAGACACAATCGGATACGCGGATTACAAGTGTTGTCCCACACACTTCAGACACACTACCGGCTTACAAGGTGGAGTTCATCGGTACAATCACAACCCCTCAACACCCGTGATGGAGTTTAACGGTACAATCACAACCCCTCAACACCACTCATCGGTAGTTGTATAACCCACTAACGAGAGTACGGGACACATAACACAAGATCCACACACGGCCTTTTAACCACCGTTGTGAGCTTACCAAGATCCACACACGGACTTTTAACCACCGTTGTGATCTTACCAAAATCCACACACGAACTTTTAACCACCGTTGTGAGCTTACCAAGATCCACACACGGACTTTTAACCACCGTTGTGATCTTACCTCTCTCGTTAGGATACTTGGATAAAGTTTACGGTACAATCACAACCCCTCAACATCCAAGGCGACTTTACTTACGGTGCACCCAATCCTATAGCCGGCTAACTATATCCGATTCAAGTACTTTAAAAACCAATTCATCACTTGCCAATATACATCAAATACCATCATCAATTCACTGTTTTAAAGCATTAATCAAAGCTATTAAACATCATGCATCACCATGCATCATTACCAAACTAATAACATGTTAAACCAAGGATCTCTTACCTTGAGCCTCCTTCAACACATGGCTTTCAAAACCAGCATTAATCATGCTAAAACATGCTTTCAAAACAATAATTAAACATGCAATTCAAAACCAATGCATCAAACCACAACATAGCACATCCGAAGGAGGTTTTCCGAAAACTTACTCTTGAGCTTAGCTAAGTTGTTTAGACTTAAACTAAGCTCCCAAAACCTCCAAATAATCGTTTCAAAGCTGAAAACCCAACTCCACTCACCGATTACGTTTCGCACGCTTGCCGAAACGCCAATCAAGCCTCCGGAACAACTCCAATAGTGTCCGAAGATGTCTCCCATGTTTTAAACACATCAAAGCAGAGGATTAATGCATCATCATGCATTAAAATCTCCATCCATCACACCTAAACTATCTGCTCTACCAAAAACAAACATTTCGGCTACCAAACACAACCTAAATCACCTCAAACTCTTCCAAAACTTAACCCAGCCAAGATCCATCACTTCTAACCATCTATAAACATTAATCAACATCCAAAATACACCTTAACTCGTCCTTATACCTCCAGCTATAACAGAACACCAAAAACACCTCAAAAACCACCATTTTCATAAGCAAAAACTTAGGAAATTCAACCTATTCAGGATTGCATTGATAAAACATCATTTCAACATCATTAGACATCCAAAATACATTAAAGAATCATCTCAAAATAGAGCCCAATCAATCACAACGAAATTCTTCAAGATTTCTTCCAAATCTTGAATTTTAAGCCAAAATCAAGTTTCTAACATTAAAACCATTTACAAAACTTAAATTAAGGATTGACAACTTGAGAATTTCAGTAAAGAACTGAGTATTTAGAGGAGAAGAACAATCTTACCTCTAAATGGTGATTTCTCCTTGATTTGAGCCAATTTCCTTGAAAATCAATGAGGAAATCAAAAGAATTTGATGCAAGATTGATTAGGAATTAATTGATGATAGAAATCTCATCAATTGAAGTGAAGATCAATGCAAAAGTTGCTGGAGAAATAGTGTTTGGATGATAGAATTTTGAGAGAAAAAGGAATGAGAAAAATTTAGGAAAAGGTAGTTATGAAATTCCAAAAAGTAGTTTCCCTTTTTATTTAATTAATTAAAACATTAATTAATTCACCTAAATTAAGGAAAATCTGGAGAAATCATTTTTGAGTAAATTAGCTCCTTAAAGATTCAAAGTTTCAATCCTTACAAAACAGTCACCACTAAACTTTTCAAAAATCGTATTTTAGTCACTACAATGAAATGTAGTATTTCCAAACCTTATTTTGCAAAATTGATTTCACCACTCTCTTATATATATATTAAAAGAGGATTTTTAAGTATTTTTCCATATTTTTAAAGCATCCCGAACTAGGCTTTCCCTAAAACCTCCTTTTATATTCGAACCGTTTCTCAGACCGGTCCGGTTCAGACCCTAAACTTCTAAGCCCAAATTTGGGGTGTTACAACTCTCCCCCTCTTAGGAAATTTCGTCCTTGAAATTTCAACCTGTGAAAAGAGCACGACACCAAATTTCCCAAAGCAACACACAAAGTAACACAGGAGACTTAACCACCACTGAAACATCCTCAACCCAAAACACCACGATACCAACACATCCTCAAATCAAACTCACACTTAACCCAAATCCAACACCACTGCTTACAGTTCAAAACTTCTACAACACTCGGTTATTAACCTCAGATTAACTTTTCACACTTTCGAACTGTGCATAGCCCCAACAACCCGAAGAACTCTCAACTCTTTACAACATACTCCGCCTTATCTCATAACTCCCTCAGCAAAACTCGCACACACGGTGACAATAACCCATCCAGTTCAACCACCATGTGACCCACAACCCCCACTGCTTCCAAAACCCCTTGCAAAACCGCTCAACTCCTTTCAAAGATTACCACCACAAGCAAAAACTCCTTAAGCATTAACTACTCACTCAAACTTCTCAATGTATTGACAACATTCCTTCACACCAGCCACTATCACTACCATAACAACTCATCAGAACTACCCACACAACATCAGAAATCCACGTCACAAGACTCCAACCTTAACTCCGCCAGTTGTTCCACTTACTCCCAACTGACTTAGGAAAATTTACTTATATCAACTAACAAACCACTTTTCTCAAGAACCCGGCCAACCAACAATGGCCCTTGAACGTACATTGTCTTTCCACTTCAAGCTTGACCATAACACTAACCTTACCTGGATACCACCCATCCCATAAAAACATATTAAGATTACAAAACCTCTACTCAACCCAAGCCAAACCTTATCTACAGCTCTCAACACAACCTCCTCACAACTCCTCTAAGGTTGCTACGAACCTTCACCTACATAAACAACCCTCCTATTGCAAACATCAACGCCAATACGCCTCAACACTCCGGAAACACATACGCTAGCCTACAACATCATTTAACACAAAGAAACTACCACACCTATTAGCTATTCACAACCACCTCGAACGATTCTAACTTCAACCGGTAATCCCCTCACCACCACACCGCTAAACTCTTTAAGCACCAAAACACCTTTCTTCCGCCAACATGCTAGACCACACTCACTACTACCGACAACTTGCCTACCACTTTCCACCACTTCTAGCATCCACCTAACACCAAAACAACACTTAAAAACCCACCATCCAACCTAATCCTACCACAACACCAACAGACCCAACTAGCTATTAGCAAGTGTGAACGTTCGTGTGCATGGTCACCAATATGCCCTATCAATGCCTGTGTACATGTATGCAAAACCTCTAATGTCATGTCGCATGTATGCATGTACCAACATATATATATAATATATCAAATGGTTTTAACTGTGCATGTATGTCGGTTCACACTTACCAATAACATCCTCAGAATTTGCCTAAGAACAACCTCTTTACCTCACTTATAACTTGTCCAACTCTACTACTCTAACAATCTGCTAACTACAAAATACTCCACTAATACCCTCTTCACTCTAAAGTTGTTTCCAAAACAACACCGGCCACTACCCCAACTTGCTAGCTATAAGACCTTACCCACTATGCAAGGGAAACCAAACTGAAACCCACAAAGATAACTAGGGCAAAGATTACTTAGCAAAGTTACCTGCAATCACCTCATTGCCCTGGAGCTCCAACAGACAAACTCTCTTTCCCGCAGAACCGTTATTCTCTGAACGTATCACCGCAGCATCAACCAATACTTTAAGGTCATCACCGTCACCCTGCGGTAAAGAACCCTGACTACCCCGAGCTAACTCCAAACAATTCCACCTCAAATGTCCAACAGACCCACAATTCCAACAAGATCCATCCCCCAAACACCTCACACCTTTCTGCCTTTCTTGCCACCTCCGAACTCTGTCTCGGTCGCGCTCACGACCCTTCTGAGACCCTTTTGCAACCACTGAAGCTGATCTCACCACTTGAGGACAATTCCGCTTCACATGCTCCATAGAACCACAGTTCCAACAAACTCCCACGCCCCAACAAACTCCAACGTGACACCTTCCACAACGGTCACACATCGGCAACCGAGCTACCAGTCCTTGGTCATACTGCACTTGATCCACGTCTGCACTACCACCCATACTTCGATTCACGCAAACCCTTCTGTCACGTAGCTTTTTACGCTGACCACCCTCGAGGTCAGTACTCATAGCTCTTTTGCTTATACTTATCTCACCAGCAAAATCTGAAGCCATATCCCCATGTTGCTTCACCCCTAAGAACTTCTCTCCAAGGTATCTTCTATTAAAGGCAGACACAAAGAACTCCCAATCTATATCGTGGATAATTGTTGCCACCGCGACAAATGTCCACCAAGCACAAGCATCCTCCAACATTAACGAGACAACACTTCCCAGCTTACAGGCGTGGTCACACCCTTCATGATCCAAAATCGGAATTACACTGGCTAACCAAGCCTCGAATGCCTCAGGTGTCGAACCATGATACTCCACGGCTCCCAAATCATATAAACACTGTTTTGACAAACTCGCATGTCCCACAGTCGGCACGTCTAGAGGCCTCACTTTCACCACGGCCTAAGATGTTCCCGACACCTCTTGAACCACAGGTGATGAATCCTTCATCCCAGAACCAGCTTTCTCATTTTGCCTTACTTTCTCAACTCTAGGCACTGCCGACCGAAACGGTACACTCCCACCAAAAAGTGGATTCCACCCCTTAACAACCTGCTCTAAAGCAGCAACCATCGTACCCAACTGTCATTCTCCCATCGATCCCATTGTGCTATTATCAACAAAGCAATGATAACAAAACAAACAAAACGATCAGGCCAGCTTCAAGCAAGGATTCAAGACTCCAACATAACACAATAGCTATAATAATAAGGCAATGGGTATCCCGAATTCTCCCCTTTTACATGACATAACAATCAATAAAAACATTGATATCACAAACATCGAGCATATCAATCAACAAACTCAATCATGCTCTCATCAAACAACATTCACCCTCAACAACATAATATCAACTTATCATCCCCATCACATTTTCATCACTCAGAAAATCAACTCACAACACCAACATATCACCAATACATGTTCACACTAGCTCACAGAAGATTCATAACCAAAAAGCATGATAAAAACATTAACAATTCGCTCAAAGACATATTTTTCAACCAACATTCAACCACACACCCGAATAAACATCCAACACTTACTATAACAACTTACCACGAACTTACCATCGCCCCAAATATTCGCAACCTGGCTCTGATACCAACAAACATAACCCCTTTAGCCTGGTCTAGACGGTTGAACCGAACTAGGAAGATTACACGGGGAAAACCAAAGTCAACCCGAAAGTCAACCTTGATTAACGACCTTTTTTTCTTTTTAAACTTCACTAGATGCGCATTAAACCTATGTGAAAGCCCAAGAACCTTGGAAGAGAAAAATGCAGCGATTAGAAACGTTTAAGGACTCAATTGCAAGAATACACTTTTAGGGACCAAAAAGTAAATTTTGGAAAAACAAAAAGACTTTCAAGATTTTAGTTTAACCAAACCTCAATTAATCATATTACAAGCCTCTCTGCCAAATTTCAGCTTAAAAAGACAGCTCAAGCTCAAGCAAATGCAATTACAACTTTCAAGAGTAAAATGTAAAGCATGCAGACTTCAAGCAATTCAAAATTGTGTCCAAACGGTCACATGTTTCGAAACACTGACAACCGTTTCGAAACACCCATGTCAGATGCCCGTATCGGAACGGTGTTGACCGTTTCGATACGCGGGTATGTTCCGAACCCAGTTCCGAAACAGACACCTCTAGTAGCAAAAGTGTTTCGAAACACTTCCAGCCGTTCCGAAACGCCCAAGCCATTTCAAGCACACATTTCGAAACAGCCAAGGGTGTTTCGATACACCCTGCCCAGAAACAGCAGAAAATTCTGGGTTTTCACTTCAAAACACCATCAAACTTACTTCAAACCATTCCATATCATATCATCAACATGATAAGCATTATAACTATCAAATTACGTCAAAGACTAGATACACTACAAACATTAAGCACACCTACTCATTCAAAACATCCAACACATGATCTTGCTTTTAATCAAAGAGCATAGCATATCAACTTATAAAGAAGAAGATTCAAATATGGCAAAGCGATCAACAACAAGGTTCCAACCATAAACCGAACATGGTCAACATACACAACCTCATTACACATCAATATAAAAGACTCTCCCCCATTGCCTTTATTATCTATAGCTATAAACCAAGACATACTTCTCAAGTGGAGCTCTTCTAGAATCCCTTGCTTCTTGCTGTCCCAACTTCAAATATCTGCATTGATGGACAAAAAGGAGCGTAAGCACATAATGCTTAGTGAGGAATGCTCAAAACCAAAACAACATCAATGCAGCGAATCATAAAACCTTCTTTAAATGTAGATACAATTCAATAAACCAAAGCATTGTTTGAAAACCTCCTTTGAAAACAACATTGCTTTAAATCATGCATTGCTCAACATGAAAACCAACCTTTAACTTAGAAATGTTAAACCACTCACCCCAAACCACATTCTTGCAAAACTATCATTTAAACCTTTCCATGCATGAAAAATTCATTCAAAGTTTAACTCAATTTCTTTGGAAATCACTTCCACTTCAGACCACACTTTTTTCATGCTTGATGATCATTTCAAAGCAAAATACCATTTGAAAACCAATTGTTCCTACTACTATCTCATGCATTCAACAAATGCAAAACACATGAACTACAAAAGCAACATTTGCATTGCATGCCTTTTTAAAACAAGCCTTCACAAGACTTCAATGCACTAAAGAGATTCTATACACATATGCACCATTCACAATAGAAGATATACATTTGCTCATACTTAACAAGTATCACATGCATTCTTGCATCATTTATATATTTCCCATGCAACCTTGCATCATTTTCAAGCATCTCTCGCTTCATTACATTCAAATACATTATATTGGCTTTCAAGTGACAGTTCACAAACCATTTCAACATAAGACACAATCGGATACGCGGATTACAAGCGTTGTCCCACACGCTTCATACACACTACCAGCTTACAAGGTGGAATTTATCGGTACAATCACAACCCCTCAACACCTGTGATGGAGTTTAACAGTACAATCACAACCCCTCAACACCACTCATCAGTAGTTGTATAACCCACTAACGAGAGTACAGGACACATAACACAAGATCATTACACAGCCTTTTAACCACCGTTGTGAGCTTACCAAGATCCACACACGGACTTTTAACCACCGTTGTGATCTTACCAAAATCCACACACGGACTTTTAACCACCGTTGTGAGCTTACCAAGATCCACACACGGACTTTTAACCACCGTTGTGATCTTACCTCTCTCGTTAGGATACTTGGATTGAGTTTATGGTACAATCACAACCGCTCAACATCCAAGGTGACTTTACTTACGGTGCACCCAATCCTATAGCCGGCTAACTATATCCGATTCAAGTACTTTAAAAACCAATTCATCACTTGCCAATAAACATCAAATACCATCATCAATTCACTGTTTTAAAGCATTAATCAAAGCCATTAAACATCATGCATCACCATGCATCATTACCAAACTAATAACATGTTAAACCAAGGATCTCTTACCTTGAGCCTCCTTCAACACATGGCTTTCAAAACCAGCATTAATCATGTTAAAACATGCTTTCAAAACAGTAATTAAACATGCAATTCAAAACCAATGCATCAAACCACAACATAGCACATCCGAAGGACTTTTTCCGAAAACTTACTCTTGAGCTTAGCTAAGTTGTTTAGACTTAAACTAAGCTCCAAAGCCTCTAAATAATCGTTTCAAAGCTGAAAACCCAACTCCACTCACCGATTACGTTTCGCACGCTTGCCGAAACGCCAATCAAGCCTCCGGATCAACTCTAATAGTGTCCGAAGATGTCTCCCATGTTTTAAACACATCAAAGCAGAGGATTAATGCATCATCATGCATTAAAATCTCCAGTCATCACACCTAACCTCGCTGCTCTACCAAAAACTAACATTTCGGCTACCAAACACAAACGAAATCACCTCCAAACTCTTCCAAAACTTAACCCAGCCAAGATCCATCACTTCTAACCATCTATAAACATTAATCAACATCCAAAATACACCTTAACTCGTCCTTATACCTCCAGCTATAACTGAACACCAAAAACACCTCAAAAACCACCATTTTCATAAGCAAAAACTTAGGAAATTCAACCTATTCGGGGTTGCATTGATAAAACATCATTTCAACATCATTAGACATCCAAAATACATTAAAGAATCATCTCAAAACAGAGCCCAATCAATCACAACGAAATTCTTCAAGATTGCTTCCAAATCTTGAATTTTAAGCCAAAATCAAGTTTCTAACATTAAAACCATTTACAAAACTTAAATTAAGGATTGACCTCTAAATGGTGATTTCTCCTTGATTTGAGCCAATTTCCTTGAAAATTAATGTGGAAATCAAAAGGATTTGATGCAAGATTGATTAGGAGTTAATTGATGATAGAAATCTCATCAATTGAAGTGAAGATCAATGCAAAAGTTTCTGGAGAAATAGTGTTTGGATGATGGAATTTTGAGAGAAAAAGGAATGGGAAAAATTTAGGAAAAGGTTGTTATGAAATTCCAAAAAGTTGTTTCCCTTTTTATTTAATTAATTAAAACATTAATTAATTCACCCAAATTAAGGAAAAATCTGGAGAAATAATTTTTGGGTAAATTAGCTCCTTAAAGATTCAAAGTTTCAATCCTTACAAAACAGTCACCACTAAACTTTTCAAAAATCGCATTTTAGTCACTACACCGAAATGTAGTATTTCCAAACCTTATTTTGAAAAATTGATTTCACCACTCTCTTATATATATTAAAAGAGGATTTTTAAGTATTTTTCCATATTTTTAAAGCATCCCGAACTAGGGTTTCCCTAAAACCTCCTTTTATATTCGAACCGTTTCTCAGACCGGTCCGGTTCAGACCCTAAACTTCTAAGCCCAAATTTGGAGTGTTACACTATCCGACAACATTCTCATTGCTCGTTAAATTATTCACACCATCAACACTGGGACGTCTAAGTATTCGCTTGGAGTTGCCCTCAAGCTGGATATGGAAAAGGCCTTTGACAGAGTAGAATGGTCCTTTCTAGAGAACGTTATGACCCGCATGGGTTTTGCGCCTTCCTGGGTCTCCCTAATAATGCAATGCATTTCTTCGGTCTACTTCACCGTAAAGGTTAATAATTCCTTTTCCCCTTCTTTCGCCCACAACGGGGTCTTCGCCAAGGCGATCCTCTGTCACCTTTTCTCTTCCTCTTTTGTACTCAAGGGCTCTCTGCCTATCTATCTGAGGCTCAGCAACTTAGTTTGCTTCCTGGCCTTGGTGCTAGCAGGCTGGGGCCTAAGGTCAATCACCTTCTCTTCGCGGATGATTGTATCGTCTTTATTAACACCAAACAAGAGGAAGCTGCACATCTTTAAACTGGCCCTTCAGACCCACGCTTCTGCCTCTGTGCAGGCAGTTAATTTTGAAAAATCAACTATCTTCTACAACCCATGTACTCCCAGATCGACACGTGATGAAATTAATTCCTCCTTTCAGGTATGTGAGGTTACTAACCCGGAAGTCTACCTGGGTCTACCACTACTTATTGGAAAAAATAAGACAACTTCCATGGGCTTTATCCGATATTAAAGTCCACGACAGATTGTCAAGTTGGGACAAGCAACTACTTTCCTTCTGTGGAAGGGAAATTTTTTATCAAAGCTGTACTACAATCTCTACCCTAGTATGTAATGTCATGCTATTTATTACCCCCAAAATATAATTGATGATATGATCGATGCTATCTGACGCTATTGGTGGTCAGGAAAAAATAACAAAAAAGGTTGGCACATGATTCCCTGGGAACATGTTTGTTTACCTAAGTCAGTAGGAGGTATGGGCTTTAGGGACCTCAATAACTTCAAAATTGCACTCCTCGGGAAACAGCTATGGCGCCTTATATGCGAACCAGACTCTCTTTTAGGTCAAATCTATAAAGCTAAGTATTTTCCTTCAAGCAATATCCTTGATGCCTCTCGACCACTTCGTGGATCGTTCGCCTGGCAAGGCCTCTATAATGCCATACAACTTCTCTATGGTGGGTTTCTCTATCGCCCTGGCGTTAATAGCAATATTCGTATCCACCAGGATAATTGGGGATGTTCTTCTGTCATACACCTCTATGGAGATTATGAGATCTCCGAAGAAGTCCATGTTCGGTGTCGCGATTTTATGCTTCGGAACCAAGCTGCTTGGGATCCTGTTAAGGTCCGCGCATATTTTACTTCGGAGGATGTCGATGCTATTTTGTCTGTCCCAATTATCAATGATGCCCGTGATACCATCCTTTGGAATCCAAATGATTCTGGCATTTATTCGGTACGATCTGGCTACCAGTTTCTACAACGTCCCCCGGAGCCCCAGAATCGACCTGCTCGGATTTGGAAGGCTATGTCTAAAATTAAGGATCTGCCTAAAGTCAAAACCTTTGGGTGGCGCATGGGGTCTGAGGCTCTACCTGTGGGGTTCTGTCTGCGCGCTTTTACACCAGACTCCGGTCCCTGCCCCGTTTATCATTCCTGCACAGAATCTGTCCTCCATACTCTTCGGGACTGCCCTGGTGCCTCGGAGGCTCTCCGTTTGTTGGGGCTCCCAAGATCTTTGCTTAACAGCACTGTAACACCCCTAACCCGGGCCGGGAGCCGGGAGCGTTACCGGAGATCGAAAACAGACAAGATTCAGAAAATCGGAAATGAGAAAAACCGTTCTTAGACAATTACTTACACATTTTAATGCGCACGCGGAAAATGGGCTAACAAAAACTTTCTTAACTTATTATGATCATACAAAACTTAGACACAATTTCTATTATTCTTGTTACAAAATTACAAGCCAATTTAAACTTTTATTATCATTAACAAATGACTATTACAATTAGGTCAAACAAGCCGAATACTTAACCATTCAAATTCATGCCATTCGAACTTAATTAAATGATCTAGGTGATTTCCGAATTAATTCGATTTACCAATAATTAATCAAGTCAATTCTCATGCAACACATAACAGATTTCAATTTCATGGCATCCGATTTCCTTTACTTAGATCCTTACAGAATATCATAACTTATATGCCCCTAAACCATGTCAAGCTATCGACTATGGACAACAAAAAGAATCGACACAACCACTAGCTTGACTTACATTTTGTACAACAAAATAATGAGGCTACCTACTTAAATACAAAACATGATCCTAGCCTCCTAAACAAGTATCATGGAGCATATAATTTCAAACACCATTTCAAACTTAAGTTACGACCGAATAAAACAAAACGGATCCTGAGACAGACTTCAAAGCCACCATCTAGGAGTCTAAAGATAAGACTTAGATCGTACATATTTCAGAACTTGTGAACTTGGGAGCTTGAACCAAACGAATGCTAGCTTTAGGGTCCGAGCGATCCTGCTAAGGTTGGGAAGAAGAAAAACAACGGAGCGATAAGTACAAAAAGTACTTAGCGAGGTAATGCTAAATCTAATTCATTCTTGAGCTTTAGCGTGATCAAGCATTGAGATTTCTTAGCTAGGCTTATTAACAATCGAATTGCACCCAACTAAGCTCATAAAAATTTTCATACACATAGCATCATACATGTCATATCAACATTCATAACACATGCTCGAATACAAAACATAGCATATCGATTATCACATGCTTGCATATAATTCGGTCAATACCATGATTCAACCCTAATTTCAGCATACTCAATCTCATGCTTAGCAATTTAATTAATCAAAATTCCATGCTAATCCATACATAGCATTAACAACTTATCAGAACGAAATCACAAATTCATCATAAGCATGTCATTCGAATGATCTCAACACATCATCCAAAAATCAGATTTTTCCCAATTCTTATTTCCATGTAGTCGGATAGGGTCAATGCCCAATTTTCACATAGTCGGACTTATAAGCAGTCATATGCTTCATATCATAATCAAAAGGACCAAATGTCCACATAGCATAGCATTTCATATCACATCATAGCATGCTAAGTTACACAATCTTTTATCCACTTCATAAGCTTATTTAACTTAGCGAGTTCCATTTAATTCATGTAATTCATGTCACATTGTAATTCATTTCATTCCTTTTTATTTAATTTCATAACCCAAGCATTTTATTTAATATCTTTGCCCATGGTAGAATAGTCGTATCAGAAATTCGAGCCATCGGAAGGGTAACATGTAATGCATATAGTTTCTCAAAGCAACATCAAGTATTGCACAAAGCAACATCAAAGGGGATGCCCATAGCATCATGTGTCTCGAACAACAATCAAGAACACACATCTTATCAAGAGTACACAAAGTACTATCAAATATTGCACAAAGCAATATCAAACGGTGAGCTCAGACTCTAGGCATGCCGTTCTTATCTAAAACGTCCAATCGACCAAGGGCGTAATCTTGTTAGGTGATTAGTTCATTATTTCATTTAACATGTACATTTTTCAGAATTTACTTTGCATGCTCATTCGATCGTAATCTCATGCATGGCAGGAACATCATACATACATAATCACATGCATTTTTACGCATAGCATAACAAACCATAGGGCAGTCCACATATTCGTCTTATCGAGTATTATCAAGAACCCAATTCATGCTTATTCATCATACAATCATTCACATGGGCAGTCCAGATTTGCGCATACTCAAACAATTATCAACATCCAAATCGGACATATAATTCATAGCAATTAACATCATATAACAGTCCACATATTGCACACAATCAAACATAAATCACAAGTTTCAAATCATGCATCCAATTTCCTTTATATCTCCTTCCCTTACTAATCACATTACTGAATATCATTTAGTCCATTTTCATGCATAGAAACATAAATTACAGAAAATAAAGTGGTTCGGACACTAGTCCCAACCCTAAGACAAAATTACACTCATGAATTTACACTCACGAATCCTTAAGCTTGATCTCGAATTGAGATGCCTTTGCCTCTTCCCTTCGAATGATCGATCCTAGCTTCCTCCAAAGATTCTTCGCAATTTCGATCTTAATTCTCAACATAAAACAAACATACACTAAATTAGGAAGCAATTCAATCATAATTACTTCTCAATTTCAAGCATGAATCCTTAATTTCAATTCTGAGTTTTCATTAAGCTAGTTGGAGGACTAGTTAGCGTTTTAATCATAACTTTTTAATTACTACTCCAAAATTAACTTATCATATATCGTTGGAAAGGTATTAAACTCAATTTTACATTCATGTGAACCTCATATTTTTATCTCATTCGAATTAATACAGTTTATTGCTTAATTACACTCATTTCGGTAATTCTGGACAGCATGCACTGCCCAACTTTAAAAATTCATATCTTTTAATTTACATACTGAAATTGAGTTCCGTTTTCTCTCAATGATTCTAGACATATCAAAGTTTATACAGTATAAATTTCAGCTTGAAATACCTTATATCCAATTTTTGGTGACTTTCCAAAGTTACTGTTTTTACATTGTACGCTACTGGACAGTTTTCTTAACCTATACTTCAACTTAGAAATACACTTAATCACATACTTGAATCTAAAATTCCTTCATGGTATGACTTATACTATTTTTCCATGACATTTTACAGTCCATATAAACTTCCAATTTCAACATTTAAGTATTCAATTTACCGATTTCTCCAAATCAGTCCCTAATCTCCATAACTTTCGATTACATGACCATTTTTGGTTCTAATCAAAATATCATCTTTTTAACTCATTTTTCCAGCAACCAATAATCATTTATAACAAAATATTCATTTCTTCACAACTTTCTCCTAGTGAGAATTTTCAGATTTTAATCCCTAAGAAACTTTCCAAATGTTCAAGATTTTACATTTTCTTTCAAAACAGTCCCCTTATGACTCTCTTCACATTTTCTTAAGAAGTTTTCACATATTTCCATATTTCATCTTGTTATTTCATTCAAGATTCATATAGTTTTATGTCCTTACAAGTTTTAGGTTTGCATGCATGGTTTTTAACTCAACCGAAAACTACAAGGAGTAGGAAACTTACTTTTTCTTAACTTCTTGACAACACTAGCTATCTTCTTCAATTTCCTAGCTTAATCCTCCACCATGCAACCAAAAATCTCACTATTTTTAGCTCTCAAAATGGCTGACTTTTGAGCTTCCCCCCCCCATATTTTTCTTTTCTTCACGGCAAAGGAGAGGAAATGATGAAGGAAGACAAGCTTCCATCATCTAGGTGATTTGATAGCTCCCTAAATTACCCATGAGCCCTCTTGTCTAACTATTTTACTTTTAATTTACTAAGGGCAGCCCCAAGGATATTTTATCCTTAACATGCAATTTTTACTATTTATAAACATTTTAATTTGGTCATCAAATTCCCTTGCTACATGCTTTATTTAATTTTCTTAATTTCATCCGATTTTTCAAGGAAATGTAATGTTATTTAATTTCTTTTTACTCTTTTAGTTTCACACTTTAGATCTTGATATCACTAACTCAAATTCACAAATTTGCCAATCGGCTAACTACTTAATTCCACTCTAATTTTCTTTCTAATCCGAATTGGTGCACTAGTTGCCCAATTGAGAACTTTAGGGACCAAATTGCACAATTCACTAAATTTGCAAACTCAATTTGCTTCTAAGAATAAATAAATAATTTAATTTCACGGCTTTAAATTCTAGGACGGAAATGTGGGTGTTACAAGCACGGCCTCCAATGGCTGGAGGAGGGTGCTCACCAACTGTCTCCTGAACTCTTTGGGCTTTTTTAAACCACTCTGTGGAACATTTGGAACCAGCGCAATGACTGGGTCCATAACTGCCATCTACAACCTCCCTGGCTAATTGTCGTCAACTCTATCAGCCTACATCACGACTACTCCAATGCTATCTCCTCTTCTACTTCCCCCCGGCTTCTTCACCACCCTCTCCTCCTCGCTGGAGGCATCCCCCTACATGTTACATTAAAATTAATGTGGATGGGGCTTTTGATCCTTCCACTCATGCAGCAGCGGTTGGAGTTGTGGCTCGTGATGATGCGGGTGCGGTTGTAGGGGGCTTGGCTTACCCGTTGGGCAGTTGTTTGGATGCTGTAACTTCTGAAGGGGTGGGCCTTCTTGCAGGTATCACCTTTGCCCAGTCTCAAGGATGAAGCCGTTTACTTTTTGAGACGGATTGTGCTTCTATCGCGAACAGACTCAACACCATGGGACCTGATCTCTCCACTATGGGACCCACGATCTTGCAAGCCCGTGAAGCTCTGTCTTGTTTTCCTTTTGCACATGTGCATTATGTAAGCCGTGGGGCTAATTTAGTTGCTCATACCCTGGCTACACACGCTCTTAGAACCATGACCTCTATGTCCTTTGGTTCCCTTTTTCCCGATTGTATTCGCAACTTTGTACTCCGCTAGTTTTCATCTCGATCTATATAATTGAATCTAGGGTACTCTTTTCCCCTTTTTAGGTTTCTCCATGACCAATGCATGGGGATATTAGTAGGGGTTTTTAATGAGGCCCGCCTTCTTCAAAAAAAAAATTCCAACGGGTCCATTGTAAGGCCTATTTAGACCCGCTCATCCGAAATCTCTACAAAACCGTCCGCGAAACAAGTTTTAATCAAATTTAAGGAGTTCATATACTTGATTACGAGCATTACAACATGATTATATTGAAAAAACTCAATTTCTTTACTTATTTACTCTGTTAAAATTCCAGCGGGTCCATTGTAAGGCCTATTTAGAACCGCTCGTCCGAAACCTCTACAAAACGGACCGCAAAACAAGTTTTAATCAAACTTTAGGAGTTCAGATACTTGATTAAGAGCATTTCAACACGATTATATTGCAAAAACTCAAATTTCGGTACTTTTAACTCAGTTAAAATTCCAATGGGTCTAATGTAATGCCTATTTAAACCCACTCGTCCGAAACTTCTACAAAACGGGCCGCAAAACAAGTTTTAATCGAATTTTAGGAGTGCATATACTTGATTACGATCATTTCAACATGATTATATTGTAAAAACTCAATTTCTGTACTTTTTACTCAGTTAAAAATCCAACGGGTCCATTGTAAGACCTATTTAGACCCGCTCGTCCGAAACCTCTACAAAACCGTCCGCGAGAAAAGTTTTAATCAAATTTAACGAGTTCATATACTTGATTATGAGCTTTACAACATGATTATATTGCAAAAACTCAATTTCTTTACATATTTACTCGGTTAAAATTCCAACGGGTCCATTGTAAGGCCTATTTAGACCCGCTCATCCGAAACCTCTACAAAACGGACCGCGAAAAAAATTTTAATCAAAACTTATGAGTTCATATTCTTGATTACGAGCATTTCAACATGATTATATTGCAAACACTCAATTTCTGTACTTTTTACTCAGTTAAAATTCCAACGGGTCCATTGTCAGGCCTATTTAGACCCCCTCGTCCAAAACCTCTACAAAACGGACCGTAAAACAAGTTTTAATCAAATTATAGGAGTTCATATACTTGATTTTGAGCATTTCAACACGATTATATTGCAAAACCTCAATTTCTATACTTTTTACTCAAGTAAAATTCCAACGGGTCCATTGTAAGGCCTATTTAGACCCGCTCATCCGCAAACTCTACAAAATGGCCGCGAAACAAGTTTTAATCAAAATATAGGAGTGCATATACTTGATTACGAGTATTTCAACATGATTATATTGTAAAAACTCAATTTCTGTACTTTTTACTCAGTTAAAATTCCAACGGGTCCATTGTAAGGCCTATTTAGACCTGCTCGTATGAAACCTCTACAAAACCGTCCGCGAAAAGAGTTTTAATCAAATTTAAGGAGTTCATATACTTGATTACGAGCATTACAACATGATTATATTGCAAAAACTCAATTTCTTTACTTATTTACTCGGTTAAAATTCCAACGGGTACTCAGTCTAACGGGTGGGATGGCTCTCAATTCTCTCTCAAATTTTCTGGGTTCCTTTTTGGTTTTTGGTTTGGTCTCCTCTTTTTCCCCCTTTTTCCGTTCGGTTTCATCCCTCTCTCTTTTCCACTTCCCCCCTACACGGCACCTTTTCGTCTTCTGCCGAAATTGCAAGTGTTTCAACGAGACGACCATCACAAATTGGTTCCATTGGAAATTGGTAAGAGTTTGCTGAGGGTTATCCCACCCCGATATTTTTTCAGTTCATTTTATTTTTACATTTTTTCTCTTGTTTTTGTTTTTCCGGCCATTTTCCTCTAATCATTTCTCTTTTTGCGAGGACTGGTCATCTGCATCCCGTCCCCATCTACCGTTCCACAAATCCTTTACTGGATACGACTCATCTGATGAAGGGATGACTCTTGCTTGCAATTTTTTTACCTTCTCTATCAATCTCCCATTGTTTCACCGGCTCTTAGGGTTTTTTCTAAAGCCCTTTTTTTTAGATCGGGGTCCTCCTCTCACCGATCGGGTTTTTTCTTGCCCTAATCTCCTTTTAATTTGCTTCATCTCTTATGTTTTCTCTCCTTCGTTTTTCTCTCACTTGTTTTTTCTTTTCCATTATCTTTTCTGTACAAATCGTCCAACGCATGATTCTGGCCGCTGCGAGGAAACCCAACCGTCACAGGCCACAGAAAGCCTCACCAGACTCCTCGATGAAATCTATTCTCTCTCCATATTTTTTTCCTTTTGTATAATTGTTCCTTTTCTTTTTTTCTCCTTTACTTAACATTGATTTTCTCTTTGTTGATAGATCTCTCCTTTTCAGGGTTATCCTTACACGATCCTCCCAGATCTGGCTTCTACTCCCCTTGGTTAACGCATGCTTTTTGACTTCTGGGATTTCCACCGGATCTTTTTTCAATCTTATCTCTTTATTTCTACTATCGGATTTGGGTCTCTCAAAACCAGATATGTTTTCTCCGTTATATTTTTCAATAGGTTTTACTCTTCTAATATTTTCTTTTCTTTTGATAACAGGTTTCCTTTACGATTGCCCGATGTCAAGACTCTGGATTATCTCCTTGACGATCGGTATTCTCGTTTTTGTCCTTTTCCTTCTTCCTCTATCATCTTCTATTTTGCCAACTGAAATATACTTGCTATTATACAAATCTGGTGATTATTCTTTTATTGTTTGGCTATCTATCTTCTTGATGTTGTATGTTCTTTTCTGGGCTTTTTATGTATACCTTTTTCCTTCCGCTTCATCTATTGTATTCTTCTCTCATACTTGCATCCTTTTATCCATTCACTCTTTCAACCATACCTTTTCTTTGTTTGCCCCTTTTGTGTATGCATCTATTACCTGCCGACTGCATCTCTGCCTTGGGCTTTGTTTTATTCATCCTCCTGAATTCACATATTCGTATTTCCTCAGTGACTGTGTCTTTTCATATGTATCAATTATTTTATATATTATTATACGATCCCTTCTAGGGGAAAAAAATCGACCCACGCAGTGGGATTAATCTCTCTGCTCAGTATGGGTTACTCTCTAGGTCTAAAACTCCGGTTATCCCTCCAACCTTCTAATTTGATTTCTTTTCATTCCTTGACACATTATGTTTATTTATTGGTGTTTAGTAGTAATTTGCCTTTAACTAGTTGCCTTCTTGTAATTACCTTTCTTATAGTATGTTCTAATGCAATATCTTCTTTTCTTCTGCAAGGAGATTTTCCCTTTCATCCCTTAGTGTAATGCATTGTCTGCTACAAATGACTAACCCATTTCTAATATGGACTTTGTTGTTGTTGTTTCGACTCCTGGTTGCTCCAACAGTTTGACCTTATTACCTACTTTCCGCTATTTTGCTATCCATACTCCGAAAAGGTATTCCCTTCACCCACTTATCCAGTCTATATACAGTCATGCCTTTTGTTATTTTCTTCCCTTGCTTGGCTGCTTTCCCCCTACTCATATTTGTTGCTATCTTTTTTGCGTAGTATCAACCTGGATGTTGTTTTTCCCTTATTATAATGTTTTTATTACTTTTTCCTCTTTAACATGCTATACTTCCTTTGTCATGCTGGCTTTACTTTTTCTTGTCTTTTCTTATTATAGTACTGCTAATATGATTGCTTACATTCTTATTAATGCCTACTATTACTACATCTTTCGATCCATCTTAGGGAAATTACTTTCAACCCACCCTGTGGGCACTTATCTATCCTTGGCTTGCTGCTTTGTTACCAAGTTTATACTCAAAATCATTTGACTTCATTCCAGTCTAATTTATTCACCAGCCTACCCCTTTTATTATGTTCCCTTCCCTTTATATCTTGAATTAGTGATTCATGTACCTCTTTTCACCTCTGATCTGCTCTCTAATGTTTTCTTGTTCCTTTTTGACCTTGCTACTTATGATTTATCTCATGCTATAATGTATTTTACGATCTCTTATGCTCTTTTGATACACCACAATTCATTGCTTTTGTACATACTTCTCTGGCTTAGTTGGCTCCCAGCTGCATATTCCTACTACTCTCCACTTTTGTTTTTGTTTCTGTTATGTCCCACTCCCCTTATATCTATACTTTTTTGTACTTGACTGCATGACCTCTCTAATACACTTTTCTTATTTTTCCATGTGTTTCATGCATATACCTTGGAGCAATCGGACTATCTTGATATCTTACTACGCCAGGATCGCTGGGGTCGAGTTTCTCTGACTCAAAGTAACTCTTCCCATTATCTTTATCTCTGGGTTTGTAATTATTATGCGTTTGTTAATTTTATATGTTTTTATTCCCCCCTTTTTGCTCATTTGGTTTGTAATTGTTTTCTTAGCCCCGCTTCATCCTTTCCCATGGTCTGTAATTTTTAATTTATGTTTTCTTTTTCTGCTTTTCGTTTCTTTATGCCTTTATTTTAATTGCATGTTTGTATGTTTACGATATGCTTTTTTCATTATTTATTTTAATTGCTTTTTAAACTTGTACGGCTTTCTAAACGTTCCTCTACCCTAATCTCAAGGGAACTCTTTTTCTACTACACCTCTTCAGGTGCTTATACTCTAGCCCTCTTAAGGGATTTTTCTACAACCCTTTTGATAAGGGAACATAATCGACTGACATTCAATTGTTCTTCCGTCCTTTCATACCATCTCCTTGTTTTGATCATTATTTGTCACAACAGCTGTTTTAAATTGTCTTTGTATCTCACGTTTCCATTTTCCTATTATTTCAATTTATTTCTATCATTAACGTTACCTTTTACTTTACTCATATATTGTTTTCTCTCTCCCTAATTTTCCATAATTACAATAATCTTGTTTTTCTCAAATCTCTTTCCTTCTGCGGATACATCAACTTTAATGTCTATATTAAATACCCCTCTGACTTTTAACTCTCTCCAAATTTTACATACCAATGTTAATGATAATTATTTCTTTCCTTATCCAATTCTATATATTAGCATTAGTCAATACTTTATTTCCTTTTTTGCCTATGCTTCTGTCCATCTGTTTTCTCCTCCCTTACTTATTACCTTGATTATATGGTCTCTTTCCTTAACTCTTGCTTTGCATTTGGTATTTACTATTTTATCTTGGGCACTTTCCTCTTCTAATCAAGAAATCTTATTTATTAAGGGTTGACCTTTAATTTCTTTCCTTCATAAGCCAATCTTCTTACCTTCTTTCCTTTCTTGCTATATTCTTATTGCTCTAATCACTTTTACCTCATTCCCCTCTATTTATATCGAACAAATTCTCCCTTACTTCAACACCGACCTCCCCTTCTCTTTAGCCATATTTCTTTTTGCACCTTCTACTCTCACTATGGCGTCCTCCTCTTTTCCACAACTCAACTCCATTGCCCTCACTAGCGAAGAAGCTGAACTTCTCTACACACCAGATTTTGGCTGGGATTTTGTCAAAGAAGACCCCAAACCTTTTCTAATAGGCTGTTTCATCTCGTCCAAGCCTATCGATATCTATGTTGTCCTTAGTGCCTTTGAAGGAATTTGGAAATCCAGTAACTTGATTTCTATTTCGGTCATCAAAGAAAACTTCCTTAAGATCAAATTCAAGGAGGTCAAAGCTTGCTATGAAGTTCTCAACCGTGGCCCTTGGTTGTACAAAGATGAATGGTTGGCCCTAATCGAATACAACCCTTCAAAAAACGTTGATGACTACACTTTCAATACTATGCGCATCTGAATCCGCATCTTTGGTCTACTTACCTCTCTTTTTGAAGATGTTGACCGCTCTCACCTCGTGGGCCTTGCCCTGGGGTCTATGGTTGGTAATGCTCTACGCACTGATACCCGTGAACAAGAAGGAAATATGTCTAAATTTCTACGAGTAGAAATAATGCTCGATGTCACCCGACCAATCACCCGATTTCTTTTCATTGGGAATGGCTCTGATAAGACCATGTGTCGTCTACAATATGAACGCCTCCCTACTCTATGCCCTGGATGCGGCATTGTATGTCATTCCATCGACAACTGCCCGATCCACTCGTATCTTGATCTAAACAAACTACAATATGGGGAATGGCTTAGGTATCTCCCCCCCTCGACATCGCCCAATCGGCACCCGTGGCCGAATCCGCACTATTGAGGCTGAACTCAACCAAGCTAATCTGAACCCCTCGGGCAAGTCTTTTTTGATTTGCACAACTTGCTCAAACATATCATGTTACTATCGTGTTGTGGCATCCCCGTCTCTATTTTCGAATACATCACTAATGTTTACTTCTTTTTACTCAGTTTCGATTGTCAATGCCCCCGAACCTACTGATCAGAACAACATAGGTCACTTCCTGAATCCTCTTCCCAATTTCCCTTTCTATATCTTTAATTTTTTGATTTTATTCTTGACACCATGTCCTTTATCATTCGCAGGCTCTCTTAATGAGGGAGACACTGCCTCCTTCTCGGAACAACCTGTTGAGGAAGCCCCCAATGTCGACGCTACTATGGATGATGCCCCACCTACGAAGGATGCTACTGCCTCAGGTTCTAAGCTGAAAAGTACCCAATCTCGCTCTAATCCGAAAGTCACTCTTCCCCCACGGGCACTGGAACCTCAACCCCTGAATACCATTTTTCCAATTCTTGAGGATACCTCGGATAATGACTGGGCTGCCCAGGATGATAGCATTCCCAGCCCCACTGCCGAACAAATCAAGAAGTTTGATGTTGAAATACGTAAGCTCCCTGTTAACACCGACTCCTCCACTTTTCATGAATTTAACACTTGGCTCTTAAAGAAGTATCTGAATGATGCAGCTACTACTCCTGCTCCCTCTGCAAGCCACGGTACCAAACGCCGCTCCCCAATCCAAGTGGTCCTCCAACCAAAGAAGGCAAAGCCCTCCGGTTCTACTCCTAAGGCTAGGATGAGCAGCTCAAAAAACTCTCCAGCGGCGACTGACTCTCAGCCCCGCCGAGCAAAATGAGAATCCTCTGTTGGAACTGCCAAGGTTTAGGACAAGTCCAGGCAGTTCAACACCTTCAGTGCTATGTCCAGCAATCCTCTCCGGATATATTATTCCTTTGTGAAACTAAGTTAAATAATGCGGCATGTAGCCGACTTTGTCTTTCTCTTGGTATGATAGAAGTTATATCTATTCCCCCAAACCATAGATGTTCTGGCATCACCCTCTTTAAGTCAAATAATATTAATATCAGTTTGCTTTCGTATTCGAACCGTTTCATACATAGTTTAATTCAATTTGATTCTTTCTCCATTAAATTCACTGGTATGCATGGCTATTCTGAAACTAGTCAAAAATATAAAACTTGGGATATTATAGATTCTTTAAATAATGATAATAATACTCCTTGGCTCCTTGGTGGGGACTTTAATGAAATACTATCCCATTGTGAAAAACAGGGAGGTTCTCGTCGTGCTCGATCATAAATAAACAACTTTCACCACTGTTTATCACGCAACAACCTCTACGATTGCAAACCCACACCCGATTGGTTTACTTGGACAAAAGTTGGGCCACTAGCGCCAACTATCCATGAGCGTCTTGACCGTTTCATTGGTAACCAGGCTTGGAAAACTTTATACCCCTCTTATCGGATTTCTTCGGATTTTGTTGCAAAATCAGATCATTGCTTTTTACTTCTCGATACCTCTCCTACTCCTCACACACCATCTCAACATCCTCCATACAATTTTCGCTTCAAAAATTGTTGGGCAGGCCGTGATGACAACATATCCCTTGTCCAGAATACATGGGCCAACACAGATGGGACAACATTAGAAAAAATTCAAGCAGTTGGTTCATGTCTGGATAATTGGAAAACTCAACAAAGAACTAAAACCTCAGGACATATCACCTTTCTAACCAATAAAATTAATAAATTCATGCGTCGTCCATTAACACCTTCAAATGAAAACTCTTATCTAGAATGCAGAACCGAACTTAACAAGATTCTTCTCGAACAAGAGACGTACTGGGTGCAAAGATCCCGAAACTTATGGCTCTCTCAAAGAGACAAAAATACAAGATTTTTCATGCCCGTGGGAATAACAGAAGGAAAAAAAATACAATCACTGGCCTTTTCAACTCCAACTCCACATGGTGCACCGATGAAAATGATATTATATCAATTGCTTCTGATTATTTTCCAAACCTTTTTACGTCCTCAAAACTGCAACTTTCGGAACAAATCCTATCAAAAATTCCCTCTACTATAACCCAAGCTATGAATGATTCTCTCTCCATGGCGTTTACTAAGGAGGAAATAGTACATGCTTTCCGTCATATTGATCCACGGAAGGCACCTGGTATCAATGGTTTGCCCAGCGGCTTCTTTAGACAACATTGGGACACCGTGGGTGATGATGTCTCCGCTCTTTGTCTTAGCCTACTCAATGCCACTACGGACATGGCTTCGGTCAACAAAACTATATTAGTACTGATTCCTAAGATCAAAGACCCAACTACCATGAGGCACCTTCGCCCAATCAGTCTGTGCACTGTTATCTATAAAATTGTAGCTAAAGTCCTAGTCAACAGAATGAAACAAACGATTCCCTTTTGCATCAGCTCTAACCAGGCTTCTTTTGTTCATGGTCGTAATATCTCGGATAATATTCTTATAGCCCATGAAATAATACACAATATTAACTCTGGGACCACAAAATCAGCGCAAGGCGCCGCCCTAAAATTATATATGGAAAAAGCCTTTGACAGAGTTGAATGGTCTTTTCTGGCAAATGTAATGCACCGTATGGGCTTCGCACCTGCATAGGTCTCCCTTATTATGCGGTGCATTTCCTCAGTTTCTTTCACTGTTAAAATCAACAACTCTTTCTCGCCTTTTTTTCAACCACACCGTGGTCTTCGTCAAGGAGACCCCCTATCACCTTTCCTTTTCCTTTTCTGTACACAAGGTCTATCCGCATACCTATCTGATGCCCAACAGACTAACACCCTACCTGGCCTAGGGGCGAGCAGATTTTGTCCTAAAGTCAACCATCTCCTCTTTGCAGATGACTGCATGGTTTTCCTTAACACTAACCCTGAGGGAGCAATCCAACTGAAACTGACACTACAAACTTATGCCTCTGCTTCAGGACAAGTCGTGAACTTTGAGAAGTCGACCATCTTCTATAAACCACGCACCCCTCGCTCAACTCGAGATGCGATTAATAGTTCCTTGCACGTACGCGAGGTTACCAACCCTTGTGTCTATCTCGGTGTTCCACTGCTCATTGGGAAAAATAAAACTGAAGCCTTAGTCTTCGTTCGTGATAAAGTTCATGACCGTCTATCTACCTGGGATAAACAACTCCTCTCCTTTAGTGGTCGTGAAATATTCATTAAAGCGATTCTACAATCCTTACCTCAATACGTCATGCCATGTTATCTACTGCCGCAAAACATTATTGATGATATGACTTCAGCTATTCATCAATATTGGTGGTCTGGCAAGTCTAATAAAAAGGGTTGGCACATGCTCCCTTGGAACCGTGTTTGTCTACCTAAGGCGGAAGGGGGCATGGGCTTCAGAGATCTAAGTGATTTTAACATTGCACTCCTTGGTAAGCAACTTTGGAAACTTCTTTGTGAACCTTACTCCCTTTTGGGTCAAATCTACCGTTCCAAATACTTCCCTTCTGGTAATATCTTAGATGCTACCCGACCAACTAGAGGATCTTTTGCCTAGCAGGGTCTTTACACTGCTTTACAACATCTTTACAATGGTTTCTTATATCGCCCGGGTATTAATAGCAACATATGTGTCCATAAAGACAACTGGGGCGGATCCTCTCCTATCAACCTCTCTGGTGACTATGAGATTTCAGAAGAAGTACATGCTTGATGCCGTGATTTTATGCTTCGTAATCAGACTGCTTGGGACCTTTCAAAGGTTCGAAGCTACTTTAACCCTGTTGATGCAGATGCTATCATTCTTGTTCCTATAATTAATGATACTCGCGATTCTATCCTTTGGTCTTCTACCGAAATTGCAAGTGTTTCAACGAGACGACCATCACAAATTGGTTCCCTTGGAAATTGGTAAGAGTTTGTTGAGGGTTATCCCACCCCGATATTTTTTCAGTTCATTTTATTTTTACATTTTTTCTCTTGTTTTTGTTTTTCCGGCCATTTTCCTCTAACCATTTCTCTTTTTGCGAGGACTGGTCATCTGCATCCCGTCCCCATCTACCGTTCCACAAATCCTTTACGGGATACGACTCATCTGATGAAGGGATGACTCTTGCTTGCAATTTTTTTACCTTCTCTATCAATCTCCCATTGTTTCACCGGCTCTTAGGGTTTTTTCTAAAGCCCCTTTTTTTCAGATCGGGGTCCTCCTCTCACCGATCGGGTTTTTTCTTGCCCTAATCTCCTTTTAATTTGCTTTATCTCTTATGTTTTCTCTCCTTCGGTTTTCTCTCACTTGTTTTTTTCTTTTCCATTATCTTTTCTGTACAAATCGTCCAACGTATGATTCTGGCCGCTGCGAGGAAACCCAACCGTCACAGGCCACAGAAAGCCTCACCAGACTCCTCGATGAAATCTATTCTCTCTCCATATTTTTTTTCTTTTATATAATTGTTCCTTTTCTTTTTTTCTCTTTTACTTAACATTGATTTTCTCTTTGTTGATAGATCTCTCCTTTTCAGGGTTATCCTTACACGATCCTCCCAGATCTGGCTTCTACTCCCCTTGGTTAACGCATGCTTTTTGACTTCTGGGATTTCCACCGGATCTTTTTTCAATCTTATCTCTTTATTTCTACTATCGGATTTGGGTCTCTCAAAACCAGATCTGTTTTCTCCGTTATATTTTTCAATAGGTTTTACTCTTCTAATATTTTCTTTTCTTTTGATAATAGGTTTCCTTTACGATTGCCCGATGTCAAGACTCTGGATTATCTCCTTGACGATCGGTATTCTCATTTTTGTCCTTTTCCTTCTTCCTCTATCATCTTCTATTTTGCCAACTGAAATATACTTGCTATTATACAAATCTGGTGATTATTCTTTTATTGTTTGGCTATCTATCTTCTTGATGTTGTATGTTCTTTTCTAGGCTTTTTATGTATACCTTTTTCCTTCCGCTTCATCTATTGTATTCTTCTCTCATACTTGCATCCTTTTATCCATTCACTCTTTCAACTATACCTTTTCTTTGTTTGCCCCTTTTGTGTATGCATCTATTACCTGCCGACTGCATCTCTGCCTTGGGCTTTGTTTTATTCATCCTTCTGAATTCACATATTCGTATTTCCTCAGTGACTATGTCTTTTCATATGTATCAATTATTTTATATATTATTATACGATCCCTTCTAGGGGAAACAAAATCGACCCACGCTGTGGGATTAATCTCTCTGCTCAGTATGGGTTACTCTCTAGGTCTAAAACTCCGGTTATCCCTCCAACCTTCTAATTTGATTTCTTTTCATTCCTTGACACATTATGTTTATTTATTGGTGTTTAGTAGTAATTTGCCTTTAACTAGTTGCCTTCTTGTAATTACCTTTCTTATAGTATGTTCTAATGCAATATCTTCTTTTCTTCTGCAAGGAGATTTTCCCTTTCATCCCTTAGTGTAATGCATTGTCTGCTACAAATGACTAACCCATTTCTAATATGGACTTTGTTGTTGTTGTTTCGACTCCTGGTTGCTCCAACTGTTCGACCTTATTACCTACTCTCCGCTATTTTGCTATCCATACTCCGGAAAGGTATTCCCTCCACCCACTTATCCAGTCTATATACATTCATGCCTTTTGTTATTTTCTTCCCTTGCTTGGCTGCTTTCCCCCTACTCATATTTGTTGCTATCTTTTTTGCGTAGTATCAACCTGGATGTTGTCTTTCCCTTATTATAATGTTTTTATTACTTTTTCCTCTTTAACATGCTATACTTCCTCTGTCATGCTGGCTTTACTTTTTCTTGTCTTTTCTTATTATAGTACTGCTAATATGATTGCTTACATTCTTATTAATGCCTACTATTACTACATCTTTCGATCCATCTTAAGGAAATTACTTTCAACCCACCCTGTGGGCACTTATCTATCCTTGGCTTGCTGCTTTGTTACCAAGTTTATACTCAAAATCATTTGACTTCATTCCAGTCTAATTTATTCACCAGCCTACCCCTTTTATTATGTTCCCTTCCCTTTATATCTTGAATTAGTGATTCATGTACCTCTTTTCACCTCTGATCTGCTCTCTAATGTTTTCTTGTTCCTTTTTGACCTTGCTACTTATGATTTATCTCATGCTATAATGTATTTTACGATCTCTTATGCTCTTTTGATACACCACAATTCATTGCTTTTGTACATACTTCTCTGGCTTAGTTGGCTCCCAGCTGCATATTCCTACTACTCTCCACTTTTGTTTTTGTTTCTGTTATGTCCCACTCCCCTTATATCTATACTTGTTTGTACTTGACTGCATGACCTCTCTAATACACTTTTCTTATTTTTCCATGTGTTTCATGCATATACCTTGGAGCAATCGGACTATCTTGATATCTTACTACGCCAGGATCGCTGGGGTCGAGTTTCTCTGACTCAAAGTAACTCTTCCCATTATCTTTATCTCTGGGTTTGTAATTATTATGCGTTTGTTAATTTTCTCTGTTTTTATTCCCCCCTTTTTGCTCATTTGGTTTGTAATTGTTTTCTTAGCCCCGCTTCATCCTTTCCCATGGTCTGTAATTTTTAATTTATGTTTTCTTTTTCTGCTTTTCGTTTCTTTATGCCTTTATTTTAATTGCATGTTTGTATGTTTACGATATGCTTTTTTCATTATTTATTTTAATTGCTTTTCAAACTTGTACGGCTTTCTAAACGTTCCTCTACCCTAATCTCAAGGGAACTCTTTTTCTACTACACCTCTTCAGGTGCTTATACTCTAGCCCTCTTAAGGGATTTTTCTACAACCCTTTTGATAAGGGAACATAATCGACTGACATTCAATTGTTCTTCCGTCCTTTCATACCATCTCCTTGTTTTGATCATTATTTGTCACAACAGCTGTTTTAAATTGTCTTTGTATCTCACGTTTCCATTTTCCTATTATTTCAATTTATTTCTATCATTAACGTTACCTTTTACTTTACTCATATATTGTTTTCTCTCTCCCTAATTTTCCATAATTACAATAATCTTGTTTTTCTCAAATCTCTTTCCTTCTGCGGATACATCAACTTTAATGTCTATATTAAATACCCCTCTGACTTTTAACTCTCTCCAAATTTTACATACCAATGTTAAGGATAATTATTTCTTTCCTTATCCAATTCTATATATTAGCATTAGTCAATACTTTATTTCCTTTTTTGCCTATGCTTCTGTCCATCTGTTTTCTCCTCCCTTACTTATTACCTTGATTATATGGTCTCTTTCCTTAACTCTTGCTTTGCATTTGGTATTTACTATTTTATCTTGGGCACTTTCCTCTTCTAATCAAGAAATCTTATTTATTAAGGGTTGACCTTTAATTTCTTTCCTTCATAAGCCAATCTTCTTACATTCTTTCCTTTCTTGCTATATTCTTATTGCTCTAATCACTTTTACCTCATTCCCCTCTATTTATATCGAACAAATTCTCCCTTACTTCAACACCGACCTCCCCTTCTCTTTAGCCATATTTCTTTTTGCACCTTCTACTCTCACTATGGCGTCCTCCTCTTTTCCACAACTCAACTCCATTGCCCTTACTAGCGAAGAAGCTGAACTTCTCTACACACCAGATTTTGGCTGGGATTTTGTCAAAGAAGACCCCAAACCTTTTCTAATAGGTTGTTTCATCTCGTCCAAGCCTATCGATATCTATGTTGTCCTTAGTGCCTTTGAAGGAATTTGGAAATCCAGTAACTTGATTTCTATTTCGGTCATCAAAGAAAACTTCCTTAAGATCAAATTCAAGGAGGTCAAAGCTTGCTATGAAGTTCTCAACCGTGGCCCTTGGTTGTACAAAGATGAATGGTTGGCCCTAATCGAATACAACCCTTCAAAAAACGTTGATGACTACACTTTCAATACTATGCGCATCTGGATCCGCATCTTTGGTCTACTTACCTCTCTTTTTGAAGATGTTGACCGCTCTCACCTCGTGGGCCATGCCCTGGGGTCTATGGTTGGTAATGCTCTACGCACTGATACCCGTGAACAAGAAGGAAATATGTCTAAATTTCTACGAGTAGAAATAATGCTCGATGTCACCCAACCAATCACCCGATTTCTTTTCATTGGGAATGGCTCTAATAAGACCATGTGTCGTCTACAATATGAACGCCTCCCTACTCTATGCCCTGGATGCGGCATTGTATGTCATTCCATCGACAACTGCCCGATCCACTCGTATCTTGATCTAAACAAACTACAATATGGGGAATGGCTTAGGTATCTCCCCCCCCCCTCGACATCGCCCAATCGGCACCCGTGGCCGAATCCGCACTATTGAGGCTGAACTCAACCAAGCTAATCTGAACCCCTCGGGCAAGTCTTTTTTGATTTGCACAACTTGCTCAAACATATCATGTTACTATCGTGTTGTGGCATCCCCGTCTCTATTTTCGAATACATCACTAATGTTTACTTCTTTTTACTCAGTTTCGATTGTCAATGCCCCCGGACCTACTGATCAGAACAACATAGGTCACTTCCTGAATCCTCTTCCCAATTTCCCTTTCTATATCTTTAATTTTTTGATTTTATTCTTGACACCATGTCCTTTATCATTCGCAGGCTCTCTTAATGAGGGAGACACTGCCTCCTTCTCGGAACAACCTGTTGAGGAAGCCCCCAATGTCGACGCTACTATGGATGATGCCCCACCTACGAAGGATGCTACTGCCTCAGGTTCAAAGCTGAGAAGTACCCAATATCGCTCTAATCCGAAAGTCACTCTTCCCCCACGGGCACTGGAACCTCAACCCCTGAATACCATATTTCCAATTCTTGAGGATACCTCGGATGATGACTGGGCTGCCCAGGATGATAGCATTCCCAGCCCCACTGCTGAACAAATCAAGAAGTTTGATGTTGAAATACGTAAGCTCCCTGTTAACACCGACTCCTCCACTTTTCATGAATTTAACACTTGGCTCGTATAGAAGTATCCAAATGATGCAGCTACTGCTCCTGCTCCCTCTGCAAGCCGCGGTACCAAACGACGCTCCCCAATCCAAGTGGTCCTCCAACCAAAGAAGGCAAAGCCCTCCGGTTCTACTCCTAAGGCTAGGATGAGCAGCTCAAAAAACTCTCCAGCGGCGGCTGACTCTCAGCCCCGCCGAGCAAAAAGAGAATCCTCTGTTGGAACTGCCAAGGTTTAGGACAAGTCCAGGCAGTTCAACACCTTCAGTGCTATGTCCAGCAATCCTCTCCGGATATATTATTCCTTTGTGAAACTAAGTTAAATAATGCGGCATGTAGCCGACTTTGTCTTTCTCTTGGTATGATAGAAGTTATATCTATTCCCCCAAACAATAGTTGTTCTGGCATCGCCCTCTTTAAGTCAAATAATATTAATATCAATTTGCTTTCGTATTCGAACCGTTTCATACATAGTTTAATTCAATTTGATTCTTTTTCCATTAAATTCACTGGTATGCATGGCTATTCTGAAACTAGTCAAAAATATAAAACTTGGGATATTATAGATTCTTTAAATAATGATAATAATACTCCTTGGCTCCTTGGTGGGGACTTTAATGAAATACTATCCCATTGTGAAAAACAGGGAGGTTCTCGTCGTGCTCGATCACAAATAAACAACTTTCGCCACTGTTTATCACGCAATAACCTCTACGATTGCAAACCCACACCCGATTGGTTTACTTGGACAAAAGTTGGGCCACTAGCGCCAACTATCCATGAGCGTCTTGACCGTTTCATTGGTAACCAGGCTTGGAAAACTTTATACCCCTCTTATCGGATTTCTTCGGATTTTGTTGCAAAATCAGATCATTGCTTTTTACTTCTCGATACCTCTCATACTCCTCACACGCCATCTCAACATCCTCCATACAATTTTCGCTTCGAAAATTGTTGGGCAGGCCGTGATGACAACATATCCCTTGTCCAGAATACATGGGCCAACACAGATGGGACAACATTAGAAAAAATTCAAGCAGTTGGTTCATGTCTGGATAATTGGAAAACTCAACAAAGAACTAAAACCTCAGGACATATCACCTTCCTAACCAATAAAATTAATAAATTCATGCGTCGTCCATTAACACCTTCAAATGAAAACTCTTATCTAGAATGCAGAACCGAACTTAACAAGATTCTTCTCGAACAAGAGACGTACTGGGTGCAAAGATCCCGAAACTTATGGCTCTCTCAAAGAGACAAAAATACAAGATTTTTCATGCCCGTGGGAATAATAGAAGGAAAAAAAATACAATCACTGGCCTTTTCAACTCCAACTCCACATGGTGCACCGATGAAAATGATATTATATCAATTGCTTCCGATTATTTTCCAAACCTTTCTACGTCCTCAAAACTGCAACTTTCGGAACAAATCCTATCAAAAATTCCCTCTACTATAACCCAAGCTATGAATGATTCTCTCTCCATGGCATTTACTAAGGAGGAAATAGTACATGCTTTCCGTGATATTGATCCACGAAAGGCACCTGGTATCAATGGTTTGCCCAGCGGCTTCTTTAGACAACATTGGGACACCGTGGGTGATGATGTCTCCGCTCTTTGTCTTAGCCTACTCAATGCCACTACGGACATGGCTTCGGTCAACAAAACTATATTAGTACTGATTCCTAAGATCAAAGACCCAACTATCATGAGGCACCTTCGCCCAATCAGTCTGTGCACTGTTATCTATAAAATTATAGCTAAAGTCCTAGTCAACAGAATGAAACAAACGATTCCCTTTTGCATCAGCTCTAACCAGGCTTCTTTTGTTCATGGTCGTAATATCTCGGATAATATTCTTATAGCCCATGAAATAATACACAATATTAACTCTGGGACCACAAAATCAGCGCAAGGCGCCGCCCTAAAATTATATATGGAAAAAGCCTTTGACAGAGTTGAATGGTCTTTTCTGGCAAATGTAATGCACCGTATGGGCTTCGCACCTGCATGGGTCTCCCTTATTATGCGGTGCATTTCCTCAGTTTCTTTCACTGTTAAAATCAACAACTCTTTCTCGCCTTTTTTTCAACCACACCGTGGTCTTCGTCAAGGAGACCCCCTATCACCTTTCCTTTTCCTTTTATGTACACAAGGTCTATCCGCATACCTATCTGATGCCCAACAGACTAACACCCTACCTGGCCTAGGGGCGAGCAGATTTTGTCCTAAAGTCAACCATCTCCTCTTTGCAGATGACTACATGGTTTTCCTTAACACTAACCTTGAGGAAGCAATCCAACTGAAACTGGCACTACAAACTTATGCCTCTGCTTCAGGACAAGTCGTGAACTTTGAGAAGTCGACCATCTTCTATAAACCACACACCCCTCGCTCAACTCGAGATGCGATTAATAGTTCCTTGAACGTACGCGAGGTTACCAACCCTTGTGTCTATCTCGGTGTTCCACTGCTCATTGGGAAAAATAAAACTGAAGCCTTAGTCTTCGTTCGTGATAAAGTTCATGACCGTTTATCTACCTGGGATAAACAACTCCTCTCCTTTAGTGGTCGTGAAATATTCATTAAAGCGGTTCTACAATCTTACCTCAATACGTCATGCCATGTTATCTACTGCCGCAAAACATTATTGATGATATGACTTCAGCTATTCGTCAATATTGGTGGTCTGGCAAGTCTAATAAAAAGGGTTGGCACATGCTCCCTTGGAACCGTGTTTGTCTACCTAAGGCGGAAGGGGGCATGGGCTTCAGAGATCTAAGTGATTTTAACATTGCACTCCTTGGTAAGCAACTTTGGAAACTTCTTTGTGAACCTGACTCCCTTTTGGGTCAAATCTACCGTTCCAAATACTTCCCTTCTGGTAATATCTTAGATGCTACCCGACCAACTAGAGGATCTTTTGCCTGGCAGGGTCTTTACACTACTTTACAACATCTTTACAATGGTTTCTTATACCGCCCGGGTATTAATAGCAACATACGTGTCCATAAAGACAACTGGGGCGGATCCTCTCCTATCAACCTCTCTGGTGACTATGAGATTTCAGAAGAAGTACATGCTTGATGCCGTGATTTTATGCTTCGTAATCAGACTGCTTGGGACCTTTCAAAGGTTCGAAGCTACTTTAACCCTGTTGATGCAGATGCTATCCTTCTTGTTCCTATAATTAATGATACTCGCGATTCTATCCTTTGGTCTTCTGCCGAAATTGCAAGTGTTTCAACGAGACGACCATCACAAATTGGTTCCCTTGGAAATTGGTAAGAGTTTGTTGAGGGTTATCCCACCCCGATATTTTTTCAGTTCATTTTATTTTTACATTTTTTCTCTTGTTTTTGTTTTTCCGACCATTTTCCTCTAACCATTTCTCTTTTTGCGAGGACTGGTTATCTGCATCCCGTCCCCATCTACCGTTCCACAAATCCTTTACTGGATACGACTCATCTGATGAAGGGATGACTCTTGCTTGCAATTTTTTTACCTTCTCTATCAATCTCCCATTGTTTCACCGGCTCTTAGGGTTTTTTCTAAAGCCCCTTTTTTTCATATCGGGGTCCTCCTCTCACCGATCGGGTTTTTTCTTGCCCTAATCTCCTTTTAATTTGCTTCATCTCTTATGTTTTCTCTCCTTCGTTTTTCTCTCACTTGTTTTTTCTTTTCCATTATCTTTTCTGTACAAATCGTCCAACGCGTGATTCTGGCCGCTGCGAGGAAACCCAACCGTCACAGGCCACAGAAAGCCTCACCAGACTCCTCGATGAAATCTATTCTCTCTCCATATATTTTTTCCTTTTGTATAATTGTTCCTTTTCTTTTTTTCTTCTTTACTTAACATTGATTTTCTCTTTGTTGATAGATCTCTCCTTTTCAGGGTTATCCTTACACGATCCTCCCAGATCTGGCTTCTACTCCCCTTGGTTAACGCATGCTTTTTGACTTCTGGGATTTCCACCGGATCTTTTTTCAATCTTATCTCTTTATTTCTACTATCGGATTTGGGTCTCTCAAAACCAGATCTGTTTTCTCCGTTATATTTTTCAATAGGTTTTACTCTTCTAATATTTTCTTTTCTTTTGATAACAGGTTTCCTTTATGATTGCCCGATGTCAAGACTCTGGATTATCTCCTTGACGATCGGTATTCTCGTTTTTGTCCTTTTCCTTCTTCCTCTATCATCTTCTATTTTGCCAACTGAAATATACTTGCTATTATACAAATCTGGTGATTATTCTTTTATTGTTTGGCTATCTATCTTCTTGATGTTGTATGTTCTTTTCTGGGCTTTTTATGTATACCTTTTTCCTTCCACTTCATCTATTGTATTCTTCTCTCATACTTGCATCCTTTTATCCATTCACTCTTTCAACCATACCTTTTCTTTGTTTGCCCCTTTTGTGTATGCATCTATTACCTGCCGACTGCATCTCTGCCTTGGGCTTTGTTTTATTCATCTTCCTGAATTCACATATTCGTATTTCCTCAGTGACTATGTCTTTTTATATGTATCAATTATTTTATATATTATTATACGATCCCTTCTAGGGGAAACAAAATCGACCCACGCTGTGGGATTAATCTCTCTGCTCAGTATGGGTTACTCTCTGGGTCTAAAACTCCGGTTATCCCTCCAACCTTCTAATTTGATTTCTTTTCATTCCTTGACACATTATGTTTTTTTATTGGTGTTTAGTAGTAATTTGCCTTTAACTAGTTGCCTTCTTGTAATTACCTTTCTTATAGTATGTTCTAATGCAATATCTTCTTTTCTTCTGCAAGGAGATTTTCCCTTTCATCCCTTAGTGTAATGCATTGTCTGCTACAAATGACTAACCCATTTCTAATATAGACTTTGTTGTTGTTGTTTCGACTCCTGGTTGCTCCAACTGTTCGACCTTATTACCTACTCTCCGCTATTTTGCTATCCATACTCCGGAAAGGTATTCCCTCCACCCACTTATCCAGTCTATATACATTCATGCCTTTTGTTATTTTCTTCCCTTGCTTGGCTGCTTTCCCCCTACTCATATTTGTTGCTATCTTTTTTGCGTAGTATCAACCTGGATGTTGTCTTTCCCTTATTATAATGTTTTTATTACTTTTTCCTCTTTAACATGGTATACTTCCTCTGTCATGCTGGCTTTACTTTTTCTTGTCTTTTCTTATTATAGTACTGCTAATATGATTGCTTACATTCTTATTAATGCCTACTATTACTACATCTTTCGATCCATCTTAGGGAAATTACTTTCAACCCACCCTGTGGGCACTTATCTATCCTTGGCTTGCTGCTTTGTTACCAAGTTTATACTCAAAATCATTTGACTTCATTCCAGTCTAATTTATTCACCAGCCTACCCCTTTTATTATGTTCCCTTCCCTTTATATCTTGAATTAGTGATTCATGTACCTCTTTTCACCTCTGATCTGCTCTCTAATGTTTTCTTGTTCCTTTTTGACCTTGCTACTTATGATTTATCTCATGCTATAATGTATTTTACGATCTCTTATGCTCTTTTGATACACCACAATTCATTGCTTTTGTACATACTTCTCTGGCTTAGTTGGCTCCCAGCTGCATATTCCTACTACTCTCCACTTTTGTTTTTGTTTTTGTTATGTCCCACTCCCCTTATATCTATACTTGTTTGTACTTGACTGCATGACCTCTCTAATACACTTTTCTTATTTTTCCATGTGTTTCATGCATATACCTTGGAGCAATCGGACTATCTTGATATCTTACTACGCCAGGATCGCTGGGGTCGAGTTTCTCTGACTCAAAGTAACTCTTCCCATTATCTTTATCTCTGGGTTTGTAATTATTATGCGTTTGTTAATTTTCTCTATTTTTATTCCCCCCTTTTTGCTCATTTGGTTTGTAATTGTTTGCTTAGCCCCGCTTCATCCTTTCCCATGGTCTGTAATTTTTAATTTATGTTTTCTTTTTCTGCTTTTCGTTTCTTTATGCCTTTATTTTAATTGCATGTTTGTATGTTTACGATATGCTTTTTTCATTATTTATTTTAATTGCTTTTCAAACTTGTACGGCTTTCTAAATGTTCCTCTACCCGAATCTCAAGGGAACTCTTTTTCTACTACACCTCTTCAGGTGCTTATACTCTAGCCCTCTTAAGGAATTTTTCTACAACCCTTTTGATAAGGGAACATAATCGACTGACATTCAATTGTTCTTCCGTCCTTTCATACCATCTCCTTGTTTTGATCATTATTTGTCACAACAGCTGTTTTAAATTGTCTTTGTATCTCACGTTTCCATTTTCCTATTATTTCAATTTATTTCTATCATTAACGTTACCTTTTACTTTACTCATATATTGTTTTCTCTCTCCCTAATTTTCCATAATTACAATAATCTTGTTTTTCTCAAATCTCTTTCCTTCTGCGGATACATCAACTTTAATGTCTATATTAAATACCCCTCTGACTTTTAACTCTCTCCAAATTTTACATACCAATGTTAAGGATAATTATTTCTTTCCTTATCCAATTCTATATATTAGCATTAGTCAATACTTTATTTCCTTTTTTGCCTATGCTTCTGTCCATCTGTTTTCTCCTCCCTTACTTATTACCTTGATTATATGGTCTCTTTCCTTAACTCTTGCTTTGCATTTGGTATTTACTATTTTATCTTGGGCACTTTCCTCTTCTAATCAAGAAATCTTATTTATTAAGGGTTGACCTTTAATTTCTTTCCTTCATAAGCCAATCTTCTTACCTTCTTTCCTTTCTTACTATATTCTTATTGCTCTAATCACTTTTACCTCATTCCCCTCTATTTATATCGAACAAATTCTCCCTTACTTCAACACCGACCTCCCCTTCTCTTTAGCCATATTTCTTTTTGCACCTTCTACTCTCACTATGGCGTCCTCCTCTTTTCCACAACTCAACTCCATTGCCCTCACTAGCGAAGAAGCTGAACTTCTCTACACACCAGATTTTGGCCGGGATTTTGTCAAAGAAGACCCCAAACCTTTTCTAATAGGCTGTTTCATCTCGTCCAAGCCTATCGATATCTATGTTGTCCTTAGTGCCTTTGAAGGAATTTGGAAATCCAGTAACTTGATTTCTATTTCGGTCATCAAAGAAAACTTCCTTAAGATCAAATTCAAGGAGGTCAAAGCTTGCTATGAAGTTCTCAACCGTGGCCCTTGGTTGTACAAAGATGAATGGTTGGCCCTAATCGAATACAACCCTTCAAAAAATGTTGATGACTACACTTTCAATACTATGCGCATCTGGATCCGCATCTTTGGTCTACTTACCTCTCTTTTTGAAGATGTTGACCGCTCTCACCTCGTGGGCCATGCCCTGGGGTCTATGGTTGGTAATGCTCTACGCACTGATACCCGTGAACAAGAAGGAAATATGTCTAAATTTCTACGAGTAGAAATAATGCTCGATGTCACCCGACCAATCACCCGATTTCTTTTCATTGGGAATGGCTCTGATAAGACCATGTGTCGTCTACAATATGAACGCCTCCCTACTCTATGCCCTGGATGCGGCATTGTATGTCATTCCATCGACAACTGCCCGATCCACTCGTATCTTGATCTAAACAAACTACAATATGGGGAATGGCTTAGGTATCTCCCCCCCCCCCTCGACATCGCCCAATCGGCACCCGTGGCCGAATCCGCACTATTGAGGCTGAACTCAACCAAGCTAATCTGAACCCCTCGGGCAAGTCTTTTTTGATTTGCACAACTTGCTCAAACATATCATGTTACTATCGTGTTGTGGCATCCCCGTCTCTATTTTCGAATACATCACTAATGTTTACTTCTTTTTACTCAGTTTCGATTGTCAATGCCCCCGAACCTACTGATCAGAACAACATAGGTCACTTCCTGAATCCTCTTCCCAATTTCCCTTTCTATATCTTTAATTTTTTGATTTTATTCTTGACACCATGTCCTTTATCATTCGCAGGCTCTCTTAATGAGGGAGACACTGCCTCCTTCTCGGAACAACCTGTTGAGGAAGCCCCCAATGTCGATGCTACTATGGATGATGCCCCACCTACGAAGGATGCTACTGCCTCAGGTTCTAAGCTGAAAAGTACCCAATCTCGCACTAATCCGAAAGTCACTCTTCCCCCACGGGCACTGGAACCTCAACCCCTGAATACCATTTTTCCAATTCTTGAGGATACCTCGGATGATGACTGGGCTGCCCAGGATGATAGCATTCCCAGCCCCACTGCCGAACAAATCAAGAAGTTTGATGTTGAAATACGTAAGCTCCCTGTTAACACCGACTCCTCCACTTTTCATGAATTTAACACTTGGCTCTTAAAGAAGTATCCGAATGATGCAGCTACTGCTCCTGCTCCCTCTGCAAGCCGCGGTACCAAACGCCGCTCCCCAATCCAAGTGGTCCTCCAACCAAAGAAGGCAAAGCCCTCCGGTTCTACTCCTAAGGCTAGGATGAGCAGCTCAAAAAACTCTCCAGCGGCGGCTGACTCTCAGCCCCGCCGAGCAAAATGAGAATCCTCTGTTGGAACTGCCAAGGTTTAGGACAAGTCCAAGCAGTTCAACACCTTCAGTGCTATGTCCAGCAATCCTCTCCGGATATATTATTCCTTTGTGAAACTAAGTTAAATAATGCGGCATGTAGCCGACTTCGTCTTTCTCTTGGTATGATAGAAGTTATATCTATTCCCCCAAACAATAGTTGTTCTGGCATCGCCCTCTTTAAGTCAAATAATATTAATATCAGTTTGCTTTCGTATTCGAACCGTTTCATACATAGTTTAATTCAATTTGATTCTTTCTCCATTAAATTCACTGGTATGCATGGCTATTCTGAAACTAGTCAAAAATATAAAACTTGGGATATTATAGATTCTTTAAATAATGATAATAATACTCCTTGGCTCCTTGGTGGGGACTTTAATGAAATACTATCCCATTGTGAAAAACAAGGAGGTTCTCGTCGTGCTCGATCACAAATAAACAACTTTCGCCACTGTTTATCACGCAACAACCTCTACGATTGCAAACCCACACCCGATTGGTTTACTTGGACAAAAGTTGGGCCACTAGCGCCAACTATCCATGAGCGTCTTGACCGTTTCATTGGTAACCAGGCTTGGAAAACTTTATACCCTCTTATCGGATTTCTTCGGATTTTGTTGCAAAATCAGATCATTGCTTTTTACTTCTCGATACCTCTCCTACTCCTCACACGCCATCTCAACATCCTCCATACAATTTTCGCTTCGAAAATTGTTGGGCAGGCCGTGATGACAACATATCCCTTGTCCAGAATACATGGGCCAACACAGATGGGACAACATTAGAAAAAATTCAAGTAGTTGGTTCATGTCTGGATAATTGGAAAACTCAACAAAGAACTAAAACCTCAGGACATATCACCTTCCTAACCAATAAAATTAATAAATTCATGCGTCGTCCATTAACACCTTCAAATGAAAACTCTTATCTAGAATGCAGAACCGAACTTAACAAGATTCTTCTCGAACAAGAGACGTACTGGGTGCAAAGATCCCGAAACTTATGGCTCTCTCAAAGAGACAAAAATACAAGATTTTTCATGCCCGTGGGAATAACAGAAGGAAAAAAATACAATCACTGGCCTTTTCAACTCCAACTCCACATGGTGCACCAATGAAAATGATATTATATCAATTGCTTCCGATTATTTTCCAAACCTTTTTACGTCCTCAAAACTGCAACTTTCGGAACAAATCCTATCAAAAATTCCCTCTACTATAACCCAAGCTATGAATGATTCTCTCTCCATGGCGTTTACTAAGGAGGAAAAAGTACATGCTTTCCGTGATATTGATCCACGGAAGGCACCTGGTATCAATGGTTTGCCCAGCGGCTTCTTTAGACAACATTGGGACACCGTGGGTGATGATGTCTCCACTCTTTGTCTTAGCCTACTCAATGCCACTACGGACATGGCTTCGGTCAACAAAACTATATTAGTACTGATTCCTAAGATCAAAGACCCAACTACCATGAGGCACCTTCGCCCAATCAGTCTGTGCACTGTTATCTATAAAATTGTAGCTAAAGTCCTAGTCAACAGAATGAAACAAACGATTCCCTTTTGCATCAGCTCTAACCAGGCTTCTTTTGTTCATGGTCGTAATATCTCGGATAATATTCTTATAGCCCATGAAATAATACACAATATTAACTCTGGGACCACAAAATCAGCGCAAGGCACCGCCCTAAAATTATATATGGAAAAAGCCTTTGACAGAGTTGAATGGTCTTTTCTGGCAAATGTAATGCACCGTATGGGCTTCGCACCTGCATGGGTCTCCCTTATTATGCGGTGCATTTCCTCAGTTTCTTTCACTGTTAAAATCAACAACTCTTTCTCGCCTTTTTTTCAACCACACCGTGGTCTTCGTCAAGGAGACCCCCTATCACCTTTCCTTTTCCTTTTCTGTACACAAGGTCTATCCGCATACCTATCTGATGCCCAACAGACTAACACCCTACCTGACCTAGGGGCGAGCAGATTTTGTCCTAAAGTCAACCATCTCCTCTTTGCAGATGACTGCATGGTTTTCCTTAACACTAACCCTGAGGAAGCAATCCAACTGAAACTGGCACTACAAACTTATGCCTCTGCTTCAGGACAAGTCGTGAACTTTGAGAAGTCGACCATCTTCTATAAACCACGCACCCCTCGCTCAACTCGAGATGCGATTAATAGTTCTTTGCACGTACGCAAGGTTACCAACCCTTGTGTCTATCTCGGTGTTCCACTGCTCATTGGGAAAAATAAAACTGAAGCCTTAGTCTTCGTTCGTGATAAAGTTCATGATCGTCTATCTACCTGGGATAAACAACTCCTCTCCTTTAGTGGTCGTGAAATATTCATTAAAGCGGTTCTACAATTCTTACCTCAATACGTCATGCCATGTTATCTACTGCCGCAAAACATTATTGATGATATGACTTCAGCTATTCGTCAATATTGGTGGTCTGGCAAGTCTAATAAAAAGGGTTGGCACATGCTCCCTTGGAATCGTGTTTGTCTACCTAAGGCGGAAGGGGGCATGGGCTTCAGAGATCTAAGTGATTTTAACATTGCACTCCTTGGTAAGCAACTTTGGAAACTTCTTTGTGAACCTGACTCCCTTTTGGGTCAAATCTACCGTTCCAAATACTTCCCTTCTGGTAATATCTTAGATGCTACCCGACCAACTAGAGGATCTTTTGCCTGGCAGGGTCTTTACACTGCTTTACAACATCTTTACAATGGTTTCTTATACCGCCCGGGTATTAATAGCAACATACGTGTCCATAAAGACAACTGGGGCGGATCCTCTCCTATCAACCTCTCTGGTGACTATGAGATTTCAGAAGAAGTACATGCTTGATGCCGTGATTTTATGCTTCGTAATCAGACTGCTTGGGACCCTTCAAAGGTTCGAAGCTACTTTAACCCTGTTGATGCAGATGCTATCCTTCATGTTCCTATAATTAATGATACTCGCGATTCTATCCTTTGGTCTCCTAATGATTCCGGTATTTACTCAGTCCGCTCTGGCTACTTATTTCTACAACGTTCTCTGGAACCCCGAAACCCCCCAACGCGAATTTGGAAGGTCTTTACAAAAATTAAGGCTCTCCCAAAGGTCAAAACTTTCGGATGGCGCATGGCCTCCGAAGCCTTACCCGTGGGCTTCAAACTACGGGATTTTTCCCCTAATTCTGAACCTTGCCCTATTTGTGGGTTTTCCTCAGAATCCACCCTTCATGTACTTCGCGACTGTTCTGGGGCCTTTGAAGCCCTACATCTCTCTGGCGTCCCTGCTGTTCTCTCCAAGAGTTCGGCTGTTACCACTGTCCAATGGTTAGAGGAGGCTGCTCACCTCTTATCTGCTGACCAATTTGGTCTTTTCCTTATAACCATTTGGAATACTGGAATAGATGTAATGACTGGGTTCATAATCGCCATCTGCAACCCCCGTGGCTTAATGTTATTAATTCGATCAGCTTACATAATGATTTTCGCAACGCTACATCTACAAGCCTCCCCCAGCCGACTACATTTATACTTTCACCTCCTTGTTGGAGGCCTCCCCCCACATGATCATGTTAAGATTAATGTTGATGGGGCTTTTGACCCATCCACTCCTGTAGCGGCTGTTGGTGTTGTGGCGTGTGATGCAACAGGTGCGGTCATTGGGGGCCTTACTTACCCCTTAGGCAATTGTTTGGATGTTGCCACTTGCGAAGGTCTGGGCCTTCTTGCGGGTTTTACCTTCGCTCAAGGCCAAGGCTGGCAACGGTTAATGTTTGAAACGGACTGTGCCTCTCTTGCGAATAGAATCAACAATCCGGGTCCGGATCTCTCCACCTTAGGGCCTCTGCTGCCTCAAATTCGGGACGATCTTCTTTCTTTACCTTTTGCTCATTTTTCTTATGTAAGCCGAGAGGCAAATTCTGTGGCCCATGCTTTGGCTGCTCATGCCCTCAGGACCATGTCTTCCATGTCTTTTGGTTCTGACATTCCATCTTGTATTACTCACCTTGTAAAAGGCAATCTTTCAAATTAATAAAACATAAGGTACTCTTTTCCCCTTTTTAGGGCCCCCTGGCTCTGTGCCAGAGGACATTAGTAGGGGTTTTTAATGAGGCCTTTTCTTTCCAAAAAAAATTCCAACGGGTCCATTGTAAGGCCTATATAGACCCGCTCGTCCGAAACCTCTACAAAACGGACCGCGAAACAAATTTTAATCAAAATTTAGGAGTTCATATTCTTTATTACGAGCGTTTCAACATGATTATATTGCAAAAACTCAATTTATGTACTTTTTACTCAGTTAAAATTCCAACGGGTCCATTGTAAGGCCTATTTAGACCCGCTCGTCTGAAACCTCTACAAAACGGACCGGAAAACAAGTTTTAATCAAATTTTAGTAGTTCATATACTTGATTACGAGCATTTCAACACGATTATATTGTAAAAACTCAATTTTTGTACTTTTTACTCAGTTCAAATTCCAATGGGTCCATTGTAAGGCCTATTTAGACCCGCTCGTCCGAAACCTCTACAAAACCGTCCGCGAAACAAGTTTTAATCAAATTTAAGGAGTTCATATACTTGATTACGAGCATTACAACATGATTATATTGCAAAAACTCAATTTCTTTACTTATTTACTCGGTTAAAATTCCAACAGGTCCATTGTAAGGCCTATTTAGACCCGCTCGTCCGAAACCTCTACAAAACGGAAAACAAAACAAATTTTAATCAAAATTTAGGAGTTCATATTCTTGATTACGAGCATTTCAACATGATTATATTGCAAAAACTTCAATTTCTGTACTTTTTACTCAGTTAAAATTCCAACGGGTCCATCGTAAGGCCTATTTAAACCCGCTCGTCCGAAACCTCTACGAAACGGACCGCAAAACAAGTTTTAATCAAAATATAGGAGTTCATATACTTGATTATGAGCATTTCAACACGATTATATTGCAAAAACTCAATTTCTGTACTTTTTTACTTAAGTAAAATTCCAACGGGTCCATTGTAAGGCCTATTTAGACCCGCTCGTCCGCAAACTCTACAAAACGGACCACGAAACAAGTTTTAATTAAATTTTAGGAGTTCATATACTTGACAACGAGCATTTCAACATGATTATATTGCAAAACTTCAATTTCTGAACTTTTTTACTCAGTTAAAATTTCAACGGGTCCATTGTAAGGTCTATTTAGACCCGCTCGTCCGAAACCTCTAAAAAACGGACCGCGAAACAAGTTTTAATCAAAATTTAGGAGTTCATATTCTTGTTTAGGAGCATTTCAACATGATTATATTGCAAAAACTTAATTTATGTACTTTTTACCCAGTTAAAATTCCAACGGGTCCATTGTAAGGCCTATTTAGACCCGCTCGTTCGAAACCTCAACAAAATGGACCAAAAAACAAGTTTTAATCAAAATATAGGAGTTCATATACTTGATTTTGAGCATTTCAACACGATTATATTGCAAAAACTCAATTATGTACTTTTTACTCAGTTAAAATTCCAACGGGTCCATTGTAAGGCCTATTTAGACCCGCTCGTCTGAAACGTCTACAAAACCGTCCGTGAAACAAGTTTTAATCGAATTTAAGGAGTTCATATACTTGATTACGAGCATTACAACATGATTATATTGCAAAAACTCAATTTCTTTACTTATTTACTCGGTTAAAATTCCAACGGGTCCATTGTAAGGCCTATTTAGACCCGCTCGTCCGAAACCTCTACAAAACGGAAAACAAAACAAATTTTAATGAAAATTTAGGAGTTCATATTCTTGATTACGAGCATTTCAACATGATTATAATGCAAAAACTCAATTTCTGTACTTTTTACTTAGTTAAAATTCCAACGGGTCCATCGTAAGGCCTATTTAGACCCGCTCGTCCGAAACCTCTACGAAACGAACGTAAAACAAGTTTTAATCAAAATATAGGAGTTCATATACCTGATTTAGAGCATTTCAACATGATTATATTGCAAAAACTCAATTTCTGTACTTTTTACTCAAGTAAAATTCCAACGGGTCCATTGTAAGGCCTATTTAGACCCGCTCGTCCGCACACTCTACAAAACGGACCACGAAACAAGTTTTAATTAAATTTTAGGAGTTCATATACTTGACAACGAGCATTTCAACATGATTATATTGCAAAACTTCAATTTCTGTACTTTTTTACTCAGTTAAAATTCCAACGGGTCCATTGTAAGATCCATTTAGTCCCGCTCGTCCGAAACATCTACAAAACGGTCCGCGAAACAAGTTTTAATCAAAATTTAGGAGTTCATATTCTTGATTAGGAGCATTTCAACATGATTATATTGCAAAAACTCAATTTATGTACTTTTTACTCAGTTAAAATTCCAACGGGTCCATTGTAAGGCCTATTTAAACCCGCTCGTTCGAAACCTAAACAAAATGGACCACAAAACAAGTTTTAATCAAAATATAGGAGTTCATATACTTGATTTTGAGCATTTCAACACGATTATATTGCACAAACTCAATTCTGTCCTTTTTACTCAAGTAAAATTCCAACGGGTCCATTGTAAGGCCTATTTAGACCCGCTCGTCCGCAAACTCTACAAAACGGACCACGAAACAAGTTTTAATTAAATTTTAGGAGTTCATATACTTCACAACGAGCATTTCAACATGATTATATTGCAAAAATTCAATTTCTGAACTTTTTTACTCAGTTAAAATTCCAACGGGTCCATTGTAAGGTCTATTTAGACCCGCTCGTCCGAAACCTCTACAAAACGGAAAACAAAACATATTTTAATCAAAATTTAGGAGTTCATATTCTTGATTACGAGCATTTCAACATGATTATAAGGCAAAAACTCAATTTCTGTACTTTTTACTCAGTTAAAATTCCAACGGGTCCATCGTAAGGCCTATTTAGACCCGCTCGTCCGAAACCTCTACGAAACGGACCGCAAAACAAGTTTTAATCAAAATATAGGAGTTCATATACTTGATTTTGAGCATTTCAACACGATTATATTGCAAAAACTCAATTTCTGTACTTTTTACTCAACTAAAATTCCAACGGGTCCATTGTAAGGCCTATTTAGACCCACTCGTCCGCAAACTCTACAAAACGGACCACAAAACAAGTTTTAATTAAATTTTAGGAGTTCATATACTTCACAACGAGCATTTCAACATGATTATAATGCAAAAACTCAATTTCTGTACTTTTTACTCAAGTAAAATTCCAACGGGTCCATTGTAAGGCCGATTTAGACCCGCTCGTCCGCAAACTCTACAAAACGGACCACGAAACAAGTTTTAATTAAATTTTAGGAGTTCATATACTTGACAATGAGCATTTCAACATGATTATATTGCAAAACTTCAATTTCTGTACTTTTTTACTCAGTTAAAATTCCAACAGGTCCATTGTAAGGTCCATTTAGACCCGCTCGTCCGAAACCTCTACAAAACGGACCGCGAAACAAGTTTTAATCAAAATTTAGGAGTTCATATTCTTGATTAGGAGCATTTCAACATGATTATATTGCAAAAACTCAATTTATGTACTTTTTACTCATTTAAAATTCCAACGGGTCCATTGTAAGGCCTATTTAAACCCGCTCGTTCGAAACCTCAACAAAATGGACCGCAAGACAAGTTTTAATCAAAATATAGGAGTTCATATACTTGATTTTGAGCATTTCAACATGATTATATTGCAAAAACTCAATTCTGTACTTTTTACTCAAGTAAAATTCCAACGGGTCCATTATAAGACCTATTTAGACCCGCTCGTCCGCAAACTCTACAAAACGGACCACGAAACAAGTTTTAATTAAATTTTAGGAGTTCATATACTTGACAACGAGCATTTCAACATGATTATATTGCAAAACTTCAATTTATGTACTTTTTTACTCAGTTAAAATTCCAACGGGTCCATTGTAAGGTCCATTTAGACCCGCTCGTCCGAAACCTCTACAAAACGGACCGCGAAACAAGTTTTAATCAAAATTTAGGAGTTCATATTCTTGATTAGGAGCATTTCAACATGATTATATTGCAAAAACTCAATTTCTGTACTTTTTGCTCAGTTAAAATTCCAACGGGTCCATTGTAAGGCCTATTTAAACCCGCTCGTTCGAAACCTCAACAGAATGGACCGCAAAACAAGTTTTAATTAAAATATAGGAGTTCATATACTTGATTTTGAGCATTTCAACACGATTATATTGCAAAAACTCAATTTTGTACTTTTTACTCAAGTAAAATTCCAACGGGTCCATTGTAAGGCCTATTTAGACCCGCTCGTCCGCAAACTCTACAAAACGGACCACGAAACAAGTTTTAATTAAATTTTAGGAGTTTATATACTTGACAATGAGAATTTCAACATGATTATATTGCAAAAATTCAATTTCTGAACTTTTTTACTCAGTTAAAATTCCAACGGGTCCATTGTAAGGTCTATTTAGACCCGCTCGTCCGAAACCTCTACAAAACGGAAAACAAAACATATTTTAATCAAAATTTAGGAGTTCATATTCTTGATTACGAGCATTTCAACATGATTATAATGCAAAAACTCAATTTCTGTACTTTTTACTCAGTTAAAATTCCAACGGGTCCATCGTAAGGCCTATTTAGACCCGCTCGTCCGAAACCTCTACGAAACGGACCGCAAAACAAGTTTTAATCAAAATATAGGAGTTCATATACTTGATTTTGAGCATTTCAACACGATTATATTACAATAACTCAATTTATGTACTTTTTACTTAACTAAAATTCCAACGGGTCCATTGTAAGGCCTATTTAGACCCACTCATCCGTAAACTCTACAAAACGGACCACGAAACAAGTTTTAATTAAATTTTAGGAGTTCATATACTTCACAACGAGCATTTCAACATGATTATATTGTAAAAATTCAATTTCTGAACTTTTTTATGCAGGTAAAATTCCAACGGGTCCATTGTAAGGTCTATTTAGACCCGCTCGTCCGAAACCTCTACAAAACGGACCGCGAAACAAGTTTTAATCAAAATTTAGGAGTTCATATTCTTGTTTAGGAGCATTTCAACATGATTATAGTGCAAAAACTTAATTTATGTACTTTTTACTAAGTTAAAATTCCAACGGGTCCATTGTAAGGCCTATTTAGACCCGCTCGTTCGAAACCTCAACAAAATGGACCGCAAAACAAGTTTTAATCAAAATACAGGAGTTCATATACTTGATTTTGAGCATTTCACACGATTATATTGCAAAAACTCAATTATGTACTTTTTACTCAGTTAAAATTCCAACGGGTCCATTGTAAGGCCTATTTAGACCCGCTCGTCTGAAACCTCTAAAAAACCGTCCGCGAAACAAGTTTTAATCAAATTTAAGGAGTTCATATACTTGATTACGAGCATTACAACATGATTATATTGCAAAAACTCTATTTCTTTACTCATTTACTCGGTTAAAATTCCAACGGGTCCATTGTAAGGCCTATTTAGACCCGCTCGTCCGAAACCTCTACAAAACGGAAAACAAAACAAATTTTAATGAAAATTTAGGAGTTCATATACTTGATTACGAGCATTACAACATGATTATATTGCAAAAACTGAATTTCTTTACTTTTTTACTCGGTTAAAATTCCAACGGGTCCATTGTAAGGCCTATTTAGACCTGCTCGTCCGAAACCTCTACGAAACGGACTGCAAAACAAGTTTTAATCAAAATATAGGAGTTCATATACTTGATTTTGACAATTTCAACACGATTATATTGCAAAAACTCAATTTCTGTACTTTTTACTCAAGTAAAATTCCAACGGGTCCATTGTAAGGCCTATTTAGACCCGCTCGTCCGCAAACTTTACAAAACGGACCATGAAACAAGTTTTAATTAAATTTTAGGAGTTCATATACTTCACAACGAGCATTTCAACATGATTATAATGCAAAAACTCAATTTCTGTACTTTTTACTCAGTTAAAATTCCAACGGGTCCATCGTAAGGCCTATTTAGACCCGCTCGTCCGAAACCTCTACGAAACGGACCGCAAAACAAGTTTTAATGAAAATATAGGAGTTCATATACTTGATTTTGAGCATTTTAACACGATTATATTGCAAAAACTCAATTTCTGTACTTTTTTACTCAAGTAAAATTCCAATGGGTCCATTGTAAGGCCTATTTAGACCCGCTCGTCCACAAACTCTACAAAACGGACCACGAAACAAGTTTTAATTAAATTTTAGGAGTTCATATACTTGACACCGAGCATTTCAACATGATTATATTGCAAAAATTCAATTTCTGAACTTTTTTACTCAGTTAAAATTCCAACGGGTCCATTGTAAGGTCTATTTAGACCCGCTCGTCCGAAACCTCTACAAAACGGACCGGGAAACAAGTTTTAATCAAAATTTAGGAGTTCATATTCTTGTTTAGGAGCATTTCAACATGATTATATTGCAAAAACTTAATTTATGTACTTTTTACCCAGTTAAAATTCCAACGGGTCCATTGTAAGGCCTATTTAGACCCGCTCGTTCGAAACCTCAACAAAATGGACCGCAAAACAAGTTTTAATCAAAATATAGGCGTTCATATACTTGATTTTGAGCATTTCAACACGATTATATTGCAAAAACTCAATTATGTACTTTTTACTCAGTTAAAATTCCAACGGGTCCATTGTAAGGCCTATTTAGACTCGCTCGTCTGAAACGTCTACAAAACCGTCCGTGAAACAAGTTTTAATCAAATTTAAAGAGTTCATATACTTGATTACGAGCATTACAACATGATTATATTGCAAAAACTCAATTTCTTTACTTATTTACTCGGTTAAAATTCCAACGGGTCCATTGTAAGGCCTATTTAGACCCTCTCGTCCGAAACCTCTACAAAACGGAAAACAATACAAATTTTAATGAAAATTTAGGAGTTCATATTCTTGATTACGAGCATTTCAACATGATTATAATGCAAAAACTCAATTTCTGTACTTTTTACTTAGTTAAAATTCCAACGGGTCCATCGTAAGGTCTATTTAGACCCCGCTCGTCCGAAACCTCTACGAAACGGACAGCAAAACAAGTTTGAATCAAAATATAGGAGTTCATATACTTGATTTAGAGCATTTCAACACGATTATATTGCAAAAACTCAATTTCTGTACTTTTTACTCAAGTAAAATTCCAACGGGTCCATTGTAAGGCCTATTTAGACCCGCTCGTCCGCAAACTCTACAAAACGGACCACGAAACAAGTTTTAATTAAATTTTAGGAGTTCATATAATTGACAATGAGCATTTCAACATGATTATATTGCAAAACTTCAATTTCTGTACTTTTTTACTCAGTTAAAATTCCAACGGGTCCATTGTAAGGTCCATTTAGACCCGCTCGTCCGAAACCTCTACAAAACGGACCGCGAAACAAGTTTTAATCAAAATTTAGGAGTTCATATTCTTGATTAGGAGCATTTCAACATGATTATATTGCAAAAACTCAATTTATGTACTTTTTACTCAGTTAAAATTCCAACGGGTCCATTGTAAGGCCTATTTAAACCCGCTCGTTCGAAACCTCAACAAAATGGACCGCAAAACAAGTTTTAATCAAAATATAGGAGTTCATATACTTGATTTTGAGCATTTCAACATGATTATATTGCAAAAACTCAATTCTGTACTTTTTACTCAAGTAAAATTCCAACGGATCCATTGTAAGACCTATTTAGACCCGCTCGTCCGCAAACTCTACAAAACGGACCACAAAACAAGTTTTAATTAAATTTTAGGAGTTCATATACTTGACAACGAGCATTTCAACATGATTATATTGCAAAACTTCAATTTATGTACTTTTTTACTCAGTTAAAATTCCAACGGGTCCATTGTAAGGTCCATTTAGACCCGCTCGTCCGAAACCTCTACAAAACGGATCGCGAAACAAGTTTTAATCAAAATTTAGGAGTTCATATTCTTGATTAGGAGCATTTCAACATGATTATATTGCAAAAACTCAATTTATGTACTTTTTACTCAGTTAAAATTCCAACGGGTCCATTGTAAGGCCTATTTAAACCCACTCGTTCGAAACCTCAACAAAATGGACCGCAAAACAAGTTTTAATTAAAATATAGGAGTTCATATACTTGATTTTGAGCATTTCAACACGATTATATTGCAAAAACTCAATTCTGTACTTTTTACTCAAGTAAAATTCCAACGGGTCCATTGTAAGGCCTATTTAGACCCGCTCGTCTGCAAACTTAACAAAACGGACCACGAAACAAGTTTTAATTAAATTTTAGGAGTTCATATACTTGACAACGAGCATTTCAACATGATTATATTGCAAAAATTCAATTTCTGAACTTTTTTACTCAGTTAAAATTCCAACGGGTCCATTGTAAGGTCTATTTAGACCCGCTCGTCCGAAACCTCTACAAAACGGAAAACAAAACATATTTTAATCAAAATTTAGGAGTTCGTATTCTTGATTACGAGCATTTCAACATGATTATAATGCAAAAACTCAATTTCTGTACTTTTTACTCAGTTAAAATTCCAACGGGTCCATCGTAAGGCCTATTTAGACCCGCTCGTCTGAAACCTCTACGAAACGGACCGCAAAACAAGTTTTAATCAAAATATAGGAGTTCATATACTTGATTTTGAGTATTTCAACACGATTATATTACAATAACTCAATTTCTGTACTTTTTTCTTAACTAAAATTCCAACGGGTCCATTGTAAGGCCTATTTAGACCAACTCATCCGTAAACTCTACAAAACGGACCACGAAACAAGTTTTAATTAAATTTTAGGAGTTCATATACTTCACAACGAGCATTTCAACATGATTATATTGCAAAAATTCAATTTCTGAACTTTTTTACGCAGGTAAAATTCCAACGGGTCCATTGTAAGGTCTATTTAGACCCGCTCGTCCGAAACCTCTACAAAACGGACCGCGAAACAAGTTTTAATCAAAACTTAGGAGTTCATATTCTTGTTTAGGAGCATTTCAACATGATTATATTGCAAAAACTTAATTTATGTACTTTTTACTCAGTTAAAATTCCAACGGGTCCATTGTAAGGCCTATTTAGACCCGCTCGTTCGAAACCTCAACAAAATGGACCGCAAAACAAGTTTTAATCGAAATACAGGAGTTCATATACTTGATTTTGAGCATTTCAACACGATTACATTTCAAAAACTCAATTATGTACTTTTTACTCAGTTAAAATTCCAACGGGTCCATTGTAAGGCCTATTTAGACCCGCTCGTCTGAAACCTCTACAAAACCGTCCGCGAAATAAGTTTTAATCAAATTTAAGGAGTTCATATACTTGATTACGAGCATTACAACATGATTATATTGCAAAAACTCTATTTCTTTACTTATTTACTCGGTTAAAATTCCAACGGGTCCATTGTAAGGCCTATTTAGACCCGCTCGTCTAAAACCTCTACAAAACGGAAAACAAAACAAATTTTAATGAAAATTTAGGAGTTCATATACTTGATTACGAGCATTACAACATGATTATATTGCAAAAACTTAATTTCTTTACTTTTTTACTCGGTTAAAATTCCAACGGGTCCATTGTAAGGCCTATTTAGACCCGCTCGTCCGAAACCTCTACGAAACGGACTGCAAAACAAGTTTTAATCAAAATATATGAGTTCATATACTTGATTTTGATCATTTCAACACGATTATATTGCAAAAACTCAATTTCTATACTTTTTACTCAAGTAAAATTCCAACGGGTCCATTGTAAGACCTATTTAGACCCGCTCGTCCGCAAACTCTACAAAACGAACCACGAAACAAGTTTTAATTAAATTTTAGGAGTTCATATACTTCACAACGAGCATTTCAACATGATTATAATGCAAAAACTCAATTTCTGTACTTTTTACTCAGTTAAAATTCCAACGGGTCCATCGTAAGGCCTATTTAGACCCGCTCGTCCGAAACCTCTACGAAACGGACCGCAAAACAAGTTTTAATCAAAATATAGGAGTTCATATACTTGATTTTGAGCATTTCAACACGATTATATTGCAAAAAACTCAATTTCTGTACTTTTTTACTCAAGTAAAATTCCATCGGGTCCATTGTAAGGCCTATTTAGACCCGCTCGTCCACAAACTCTACAATACGGACCACGAAACAAGTTTTAATTAAATTTTAGGAGTTCATATTCTTGACAACGAGCATTTCAACATGATTATATTGCAAAAATTCAATTTCTGAACTTTTTTACTCAGTTAAAATTCCAACGGGTCCATTGTAAGGTCTATTTAGACCCGCTCGTCCGAAACCTATACAAAACGGATCGGGAAACAAGTTTTAATCAAAATTTAGGAGTTCATATTCTTGATTAGGAGCATTTCAAGATGATTATATTGCAAAAACTCAATTTATGTACTTTTTACTCAGTTAAAATTCCAACGGGACCATTGTAAGGCCTATTTAGACCCACTCGTCCGAAACCTCAACAAAACGGACAACAAAAAAAGTTTTAATCAAAATATAGGAGTTCATATACTTGATTTTGAGCATTTCAACACGATTATATTGCAAAAACTCAATTCTTTACTTTTTACTCATGTAAAATTCCAACGGGTCCATTGTAAGGCCTATTTAGACCCGCTCGTCTGCAAACTCTACAAAACGGACCACGAAACAAGTTTTACTCAAAATATAGGAGTTCATATACTTGATTTTGAGTATTTCAACACGATTATATTGCAAAAACTCAATTTCTATACTTTTTACTCAACTAAAATTCCAACGGGTCCATTGTAAGGCCTATTTAGACCCGCTCGTCCGCAAACTCTACAAAAAAGACCACGAAACAAGTTTTCATTAAATTTTAGGAGTTCATATACTTCACAACGATCATTTCAACATGATTATATGGAAAAAATTCAATTTCTGTACTTTTTTTACCTAGTTAAAATTCCAACGGGTCCATTGTAAGGCCTATTTAGACCCGCTCGTCCGAATCCTCTACAAAACGGACCGCGAAACAAATTTTAATCAAATATTAGGAATTCATATTCTTGATTACGAGCATTTCAACATGATTATATTGCAAAAACTCAATTTCTGTACTTTTTACTCAGTTAAAATTCCAACGGGTCCATTGTAAGGCCTATTTAGACCCGCTCGTCCGAAACCTCTACAAAACCGTCCGCGAAACAAGTTTTAATCAAGTTTAAGGAGTTCATATACTTGATTACGAGCATTACAACATGATTATATTCCAAAAACTCAATTTCTTTACTTATTTACTCGGTTAAAATTCCAACGGGTCCATTGTAATGCCTATTTAGACCCGCTCGTCCGAAACCTCTACAAAACGGAAAACAAAACTAATTTTAATCAAAATTTAGGAGTTCATATTCTTGATTACGAGCATTTCAACATGATTATAATGCAAAAACTCAATTTCTGTACTTTTTACTCAGTTAAAATTCCAACGGGTCCATCGTAAGGCCTATTTAGACCCGCTCGTCCGAAACCTCTACGAAACGGACCGCAAAACAAGTTTTAATCAAAATATATGAGTTCATATACTTGATTTTGAGTATTTCAACACGATTATATTGCAAATACTCAATTTCTGTACTTTTTACTCAACTAAAATTCCAACGGGTCCATTGTAAGGCCTATTTAGACCCGCTCGTCCGCAAACTCTACAAAACGGACCACGAAACAAGTTTTATTCAAATTTTAGGAGTTGATATACTTGACAACGAGCATTTCAACATGATTATATTGCAAAAATTCAATTTCTATAATTTTTTACTCGGTTAAAATTCCAACGGGTCCATTGTAAGGCCTATTTAGACCCGCTCGTCCGAAACCTCTACAAAACGGACCACGAAACAAGTTTTAATTAAATTTTAGGAGTTCATATACTTGACAACGAGCTTTTCAACATGATTATATTGCAAAACTTCAATTTCTGTACTTCTTTACTCAGTTAAAATTCCAACGGGTCCATTGTGAGGCCTATTTAGACTCGCTCGTACGAAACCTCTACAAAACCATACGCGAAACAAGTTTTAATAAAACTTTAGGAGTTCATATACTTGATTACGACCATTAAAACATCATTATATTGCAAAAACTCAATTCTGTACTTTTTACTCATGTAAAATTCCAACGGGTCCATTTTAGGGCCTATTTAGACCCGCTCGTCCGCAAACTCTACAAAACGGACCACGAAACAAGTTTTATTCAAATTTTAGGAGTTGATATACTTGACAACGAGCATTTCAACATGATTATATTGCAAAAATTCAATTTCTATACTTTTTTACTCGGTTAAAATTCCAACGGGTCCATTGTAAGGCCTATTTAGACCCGCTCGTCCGAAACCTCTACAAAACGGACCACGAAACAAGTTTTAATCAAACTTTAGGAGTTCATATACTTGGTCACCAGCATTTCAACACGATTATATTGTAAAAACTCAATTTCTGTACTTTTTGCTCAGTTAAAATTCCAACGGGTCCATTGTGAGACCTATTTAGACCCGCTCGTACGAAACCTCTACAAAACCGTACGCGAAACAAGTTTTAATCAAACTTTAGGAGTTCAAATACTTGATTACGAGCATTAAAACATCATTATATTGCAAAAACTCAATTTCTTTACTTTTTTACTCGGTTAAAATTCCAACGGGTCGATTGTAAGGCCTATTTAGACTCGCTCGTCCGCAAACTCTACAAAACGGACCACGAAACAAGTTTTAATTAAATTTTAGGAGTTCATATACTTCACAACGAGCATTTCAACATGATTATATTGAAAAAATTCAATTTCTGTACTTTTTTTACCTAGTTAAAATTCCAACGGGTCCATTGTAAGGCCTATTTAGACCCGCTCGTCCGAATCCTCTACAAAACGGACCGCGAAACAAATTTTAATCAAATATTAGGAATTCATATTCTTGATTACGAGCATTTCAACATGATTATATTGCAAAAACTCAATTTCTGTACTTTTTACTTAGTTAAAATTCCAACGGGTCCATTGTAAGGCCTATTTAGACCCGCTCGTCCGAAACCTCTACAAAACCGTCCGCGAAACAAGTTTTAATCAAGTTTAAGGAGTTCATATACTTGATTACGAGCATTACAACATGATTATATTCCAAAAACTCAATTTCTTTACTTATTTACTCGGTTAAAATTCCAATGGGTCCATTGTAAGGCCTATTTAGACCCGCTCGTCCGAAACCTCTACAAAACGGAAAACAAAACTAATTTTAATCAAAATTTAGGAGTTCATATTCTTGATTACGAGCATTTCAACATGATTATAATGCAAAAACTCAATTTATGTACTTTTTACTCAGTTAAAATTCCAACGGGTCCATCGTAAGGCCTATTTAGACCCGCTCGTCCGAAACCTCTACGAAACGGACCGCAAAACAAGTTTTAATCAAAATATATGAGTTCATATACTTGATTTTGAGTATTTCAACACGATTATATTGCAAAAACTCAATTTCTGTACTTTTTACTCAACTAAAATTCCAACGGGTCCATTGTAAGGCCTATTTTGACCCGCTCGTCCGCAAACTCTACAAAACAGACCACGAAACAAGTTTTAATTAAATTTTAGGAGTTCATATACTTCAAAACGAGCATTTCAACATGATTATATTGCAAAAATTCAATTTCTGTACTTTTTTACTCAGTTAAAATTCCAACGGGTCCATTGTAAGGTCTATTTAGACCCGCTCGTCCGAAACCTCTACAAAACGGACCGCGAAACAAGTTTTAATCAAAATTTAGGAGTTCATATTCTTGATTAGGAGCATTTCAACATGATTATATTGCAAAAACTCAACTTATGTACTTTTTACTCAGTTAAAATTCCAACGGGACCATTGTAAGGCCTATTTAGACCCACTCGTCCGAAACCTCAACAAAACGGACAACAAAAAAAGTTTTAATCAAAATATAGGAGTTCATATACTTGATTTTGAGCATTTCAACACGATTATATTGCAAAAACTCAATTCTGTACTTTTTACTCATGTAAAATTCCAACGGGTCCATTGTAAGGCCTATTTAGACCCGCTCGTCTGCAAACTCTACAAAACGGACCACGAAACAAGTTTTAATCAAAATATAGGAGTTCATATACTTGATTTTGAGTATTTCAACACGATTATATTGCAAAAACTCAATTTCTGTACATTTTACTCAACTAAAATTCCAACGGGTCCATTGTAAGGCCTATTTAGACCCGCTCGTCCGCAAACTCTACAAAACAGACCACGAAACAAGTTTTCATTAAAATTTAGGAGTTCATATACTTCACAACGATCATTTCAACATGATTATATGGAAAAAATTCAATTTCTGTACTTTTTTTACCTAGTTAAAATTCCAACGGGTCCATTGTAAGGCCTATTTAGACCCGCTCGTCCGAATCCTCTACAAAACGGACCGCGAAACAAATTTTAATCAAATATTAGGAATTCATATTCTTGATTACGAGCATTTCAACATGATTATATTGCAAAAACTCAATTTCTGTACTTTTTACTCAGTTAAAATTCCAACAGGTCCATTGTAAGGCCTATTTAGACCCGCTCGTCCGAAACCTCTACAAAACCGTCCGCGAAACAAGTTTAATCAAGTTTAAGGAGTTCATATACTTGATTACGAGCATTACAACATGATTATATTCCAAAAACTCAATTTCTTTACTTATTTACTCGGTTAAAATTCCAACGGGTCCATTGTAAGGCCTATTTAGACCCGCTCGTCCGAAACCTCTACAAAACGGAAAACAAAACTAATTTTAATCAAAATTTAGGAGTTCATATTCTTGATTACGAGTATTTCAACATGATTATAATGCAAAAACTCAATTTCTGTACTTTTTACTCAGTTAAAATTCCAACGGGTCCATCGTAAGGCCTATTTAGACCCGCTCGTCCGAAACCTCTACGAAACGGACCGCAAAACAAGTTTTAATCAAAATATATGAGTTCATATACTTGATTTTGAGTATTTCAACACGATTATATTGCAAAAACTCAATTTCTGTACTTTTTACTCAACTAAAATTCCAACGGGTCCATTGTAAGGCCTATTTAGACCCGCTCGTCCGCAAACTCTACAAAACGGACCACGAAACAAGTTTTATTCAAATTTTAGGAGTTGATATACTTGACAACGAGCATTTCAACATGATTATATTGCAAAAATTCAATTTCTATAATTTTTTACTCGGTTAAAATTCCAACGGGTCCAATGTAAGGCCTATTTAGACCCGCTCGTCCGAAACCTCTACAAAACGGACCACGAAACAAGTTTTAATTAAATTTTAGGAGTTCATATACTTGACAACGAGCTTTTCAACATGATTATATTGCAAAACTTCAATTTCTGTACTTCTTTACTCAGTTAAAATTCCAACGGGTCCATTGTGAGGCCTATTTAGACTCGCTCGTACGAAACCTCTACAAAACCGTACCCGAAACAAGTTTTAATAAAACTTTAGGAGTTCATATACTTGATTACGAGCATTAAAACATCATTATATTGCAAAAACTCAATTCTGTACTTTTTACTCATGTAAAATTCCAACGGGTCCATTGTAGGGCCTATTTAGACCCGCTCGTCCGCAAACTCTACAAAACGGACCACGAAACAAGTTTTATTCAAATTTTAGGAGTTGATATACTTGACAACGAGCATTTCAACATGATTATATTGCAAAAATTCAATTTCTATACTTTTTTACTCGGTTAAAATTCCAACGGGTCCATTGTAAGGCCTATTTAGACCCGCTCGTCCGAAACCTCTACAAAACAGACCACGAAACAAGTTTTAATCAAACTTTTGGAGTTCATATACTTGATCACCAGCATTTCAACACGATTATATTGTAAAAACTCAATTTCTGTACTTTTTGCTCAGTTAAAATTCCAACGGGTCCATTGTGAGACCTATTTAGACCCGCTCGTACGAAACCTCTACAAAACCGTACGCGAAACAAGTTTTAATCAAACTCTAGGAGTTCAAATACTTTATTACGAGCATTAAAACATCATTATATTGCAAAAACTCAATTTCTTTACTTTTTTACTCGGTTAAAATTCCAACGGGTCGATTGTAAGGCCTATTTAGACCCGCTCGTCCGCAAACTCTACAAAACGGACCACGAAATAAGTTTTAATTAAATTTTAGGAGTTCATATACTTCACAACGAGCATTTTAACATGATTATATTGAAAAAATTCAATTTCTGTACTTTTTTTACCTAGTTAAAATTCCAACGGGTCCATTGTAAGGTCTATTTAGACCCGCTCGTCCGAATCCTCTACAAAACGGACCGCGAAACAAATTTTAATCAAATATTAGGAATTCATATTCTTGATTACGAGCATTTCAACATGATTATATTGCAAAAACTCAATTTCTGTACTTTTTACTCAGTTAAAATTCCAACGGGTCCATTGTAAGGCCTATTTAGACCCGCTCGTCCGAAACCTCTACAAAACCGTCCGCGAAACAAGTTTTAATCAAGTTTAAGGAGTTCATATACTTGATTACGAGCATTACAACATGATTATATTCCAAAAACTCAATTTCTTTACTTATTTACTCGGTTAAAATTCCAATGGGTCCATTGTAAGGCCTATTTAGACCCGCTCGTCCGAAACCTCTACAAAACGGAAAACAAAACTAATTTTAATCAAAATTTAGGAGTTCATATTCTTGATTACGAGCATTTCAACATGATTATAATGCAAAAACTCAATTTCTGTACTTTTTACTCAGTTAAAATTCCAACGGGTCCATCGTAAGGCCTATTTAGACCCGCTCGTCCGAAACCTCTACGAAACGGACCGCAAAACAAGTTTTAATCAAAATATATGAGTTCATATACTTGATTTTGAGTATTTCAACACGATTATATTGCAAAAACTCAATTTCTGTACTTTTTACTCAACTAAAATTCCAACGGGTCCATTGTAAGGCCTATTTTGACCCGCTCGTCCGCAAACTCTACAAAACAGACCACGAAACAAGTTTTAATTAAATTTTAGGAGTTCATATACTTCAAAAAGAGCATTTCAACATGATTATATTGCAAAAATTCAATTTCTGTACTTTTTTACTCAGTTAAAATTCCAACGGGTCCATTGTAAGGTCTATTTAGACCCGCTCGTCTGAAACCTCTACAAAACGGACCGCGAAACAAGTTTTAATCAAAATTTAGGAGTTCATATTCTTGATTAGGAGCATTTCAACATGATTATATTGCAAAAACTCAATTTATGTACTTTTTACTCAGTTAAAATTCCAACGGGTCCATTGTAAGGCCTATTTAGACCCACTCGTCCGAAACCTCAACAAAACGGACAACAAAAAAAGTTTTAATCAAAATATAGGAGTTCATATACTTGATTTTGAGCATTTCAACACGATTATATTGCAAAAACTCAATTCTGTACTTTTTACTCATGTAAAATTCCAACGGGTCCATTGTAAGGCCTATTTAGACCCGCTCGTCTGCAAACTCTACAAAACGGACCCCGAAACAAGTTTTAATCAAAATATAGGAGTTCATATACTTGATTTTGAGTATTTCAACACGATTATATTGCAAAAACTCAATTTCTGTACTTTTTACTCAACTAAAATTCCAACGGGTCCATTGTAAGGCCTATTTAGACCCGCTCGTCCGCAAACTCTACAAAACAGACCACGAAACAAGTTTTCATTAAATTTTAGGAGTTCATATACTTCACAACGATCATTTCAACATGATTATATGGAAAAAATTCAATTTCTGTACTTTTTTTACCTAGTTAAAATTCCAACGGGTCCATTGTAAGGCCTATTTAGACTCGCTCGTCCGAATCCTCTACAAAACGGACCGCGAAACAAATTTTAATCAAATTTTAGGAATTCATATACTTGATTACGAGCATTTCAACATGATTATATTGCAAAAACTCAATTTCTGTACTTTTTACTCAGTTAAAATTCCAACGGGTCCATTGTAAGGCCTATTAAGACCCGCTCGTCCAAAACCTCTACAAAACCGTCCGCGAAACAAGTTTTAATCAAGTATAAGGAGTTGATATACTTGATTACGAGCATTACAACATGATTATATTGCAAAAACTCAATTTCTTTACTTATTTACTCGGTTAAAATTCCAACGGGTCCATTGTAAGGCCTATTTAGACCCGCTCGTCCGAAACCTCTACAAAACGGAAAACAAAACAAATTTTAATCAAAATTTAGGAGTTCATATTCTTGATTACGAACATTTCAACATGATTATAATGCAAAAACTCAATTTCTTTACTTTTTACTCAGTTAAAATTCCAACGGGTCCATCGTAAGGCCTATTTAGACCCGCTCGTCTGAAACCTCTACGAAACGGACCGCAAAAAAAGTTTTAATCAAAATATAGGAGTTCATATACTTGATTTTGAGTATTTCAACACGATTATATTTCAAAAAATCAATTTCTGTGCTTTTTACTCAACTAAAATTCCAACGGGTCCATTGTAAGGCCTATTTAGACCCGCTCGTCCGCAAACTCTACAAAACAGACCACGAAACAAGTTTTAATTAAATTTTAGGAGTTCATATACTTCAAAACGAGCATTTCAACATGATTATATTGCAAAAATTCAATTTCTGTACTTTTTTACTCAGTTAAAATTCCAACGGGTCCATTGTAAGGTCTATTTAGACCCGCTCGTCCGAAACCTCTACAAAACGGACCACGAAACAAGTTTTAATTAAATTTTAGGAGTTCATATACTTGATCACGAGCATTTCAACACGATTATATTGTAAAAACTCAATTTCTGTACTTTTTGCTCAGTTAAAATTCCAACGGGTCCATTGTGAGGCCTATTTAGACCCGCTCGTACGAAACCTCTACAAAACGGACCACAAAACAAGTTTTAATTAAACTTTAGGAGTTCATATACTTGATCACGAGCATTTCAAAACGATTATATTGTAAAAACTCAATTTATGTACTTTTTGCTCAGTTAAAATTCCAACGGGTCCATTGTGAGGCCTATTTAGACCCGCTCGTACGAAACCTCTACAAAACCGTACGCGAAACAAGTTTTAATCAAACTTTAGGAGTTCATATACTTGATTACGAGCATTAAAACATCATTATATTGCAAAAACTCAATTTCTGTACTTTTTTACTCGGTTAAAATTCCAACAGGTCCATTGTAAGGCCTATTTAGACCCGCTCGTCCGAATCCTCTACAAAACGGACCGCGAAACAAATTTTTATCAAATTTTAGGTGTTCATATTCTTGATTACCAGCATTTCAACATGATTATATTGCAAAAACTCAATTTCTGTACTATTTACTCAGTTAAAATTCCAACGGGTCCATTGTAAGGCCTATTTAGACCCGCTCGTCCGAAACCTCTACAAAACCGTCCGCGAAACAAGTTTTAATCAAATTTAAGGAGTTCATATACTTGATTACGAGCATTACAACATTATTATATTGCACAAACTAAATTTCTTTACTTATTTACTCGGTTAAAATTCCAATGGGTCCATTGTAAGGCCTATTTAGACCCGCTTGTCCGAAACCTCTACAAAACGGAAAACAAAACAAATTTTAATTAAATTTAAGAGTTTATATTCTTGATTACGAGCATTTCAACATGATTATAATGCAAAAACTCAATTTATGTACTTTTTACTCAGTTAAAATTCCAACGGGTCTATCGTAAGGCCTATTTAGACCCGCTCGTCCGAAACCTCTACGAAACGGACCGCAAAACAAGTTTTAATCAAAATATAGGAGTTCATATACTTGATTACGAGCATTTCAACACGATTATATTGCAAAAACTCAAATTTATGTACTTTTTACTTAGTTAAAATTCCAACGGGTCCATTGTAAGGCCTATTTAGACCCGCTCGTCTGAAACCTCTACAAAACCGTCCGCGAAACAAGTTTTAATCAAGTTGAAGGAGTTCATATACTTGATTACGAGCATTACAACATGATTATATTGCAAAAACTAAATTTCTTTACTTATTTACTCGGTTAAAATTCCAACGGGTCCATTGTAAGGCCTATTTAGACCCGCTCGTCCGCAAACTCTACAAAACAGACCACGAAACAAGTTTTAATTAAATTTTAGGAGTTCATATACTTCAAAACGAGCATTTCAACATGATTATATTGCAAAAATTCAATTTCTGTACTTTTTTACTCAGTTAAAATTCCAACGGGTCCATTGTAATGTCTATTTAGACCCGCTCGTCCGAAACCTCTACAAAACGGACCACGAAACAAGTTTTAATTAAATTTTAGGAGTTCATATACTTGATTACGATCATTTCAACATGATTATATTGCAAAAACTCAATTTCTGTACTTTTTACTCAGTTAAAATTCCAACGGGTCCGTTGTAAGGCCTATTTAGACCCGCTCGTCCGCAAACTCTACAAAACAGACCACGAAACAAGTTTTAATTAAATTTTAGGAGTTCATATACTTCAAAACGAGCCTTTCAACATGATTATATTGCAAAAATTCAATTTCTGTACTTTTTTACTCAGTTAAAATTCCAACGGGTCCATTGTAAGGTCTATTTAGACCCGCTCGTCCGAAACCTCTACAAAACGGACCACGAAACAAGTTTTAATTAAATTTTAGGAGTTCATATACTTGATCACGAGCATTTCAACACGATTATATTGTAAAAACTCAATTTCTGTAGAGGTTTACTCGGTTAAAATTCCAACGGGTCCATTGTAAGGCCTATTTAGACCCGCTCGTCCGAATCCTCTACAAAACGGACAGCGAAACAAATTTTAATCAAATTTTAGGAGTTCATATTCTTGATTACGAGCATTTCAACATGATTATATTGCAAAAACTCAATTTCTGTACTTTTTACTCAGTTAAAATTCCAACAGGTCCATTATACGGCCTATTTAGACCCGCTCATCCGAAACCTCTACAAAACAGACCGCAAAACAAGTTTTAATCAAATTATAGGAGTTCATATACTTGAATTTGAGCATTTCAACATGATTATATTGCAAAAACTCAAGTTTAGTACTTATTACTCAAGTAAAATTCCAACGGGTCCATTGTAAGGCCTATTTAGACCCGCTCGTCCTCAAACTCTACAAAACGGACCACGAAACAAGTTTTAATCAAACCATAGGAGTTCATATACTTGATTTCGAGCATTTCAACACGATTATATTGGAAAAACTCAATTTATGTACTTTTTACTCATGTAAAATTGCAACGTATCCATTGTAATGCCTATTTAGACCTGCACATCCGAAACCTCTACAAAACGGACCGCGAAACAAGTTTTAATAATATTATAGGAGCTCATATACTTGATTTCGAGCATTTCAACACGATTGTATTGCAAAAACTCAATTTCTGTACTTTTTACTCAAGTAAAATTCCAACGGGTCCATTGTAAGGCCTATTTAGACCCGCTCGTCCGCAACCTCTACAAAACGGACAGCGAAACAAGTTTTAATCAAACTTTAGGAGTTCATATACTTGATTACGAGCATTTCAACACGATTATATTGCAAAAACTCAAATTTATGTACTTTTTACTTAGTTAAAATTCCAACGGGTCCATTGTAAGGCCTATTTAGACCCGCTCGTCCGAAACCTCTACAAAACCGTCCGCGAAACAAGTTTTAATCAAATTTAAGGAGTTCATATACTTGATTACGAGCATTACAACATGATTATATTGCAAAAACTCAATTTCTTTACTTATTTACTTGGTTAAAATTCCAACGGGTCCATTGTAAGGCCTATTTAGACCCGCTAGTCCGAAACCTCTACAAAACAGACCACGAAACAAATTTTAATCAAAATTTATGAATTCATATTATTGATTACGAGCATTTTAACATGATTATATTGTAAAAACTCAATTTCTGTACTTTTTACTCAGTTAAAATTCCAACGGGTCCATTGTAAGGCCTTCTTTAGACCCGCTCGTCTGAAACCTCTACAAAACGGACCGCAAAACAAGTTTTAATCAAATTATAGGAGTTCATATACTTGATTTTGAGCATTTCAACACGATAATATTGCAAAACCTCAATTTCTGTACTTTTTACTCAAGTAAAATTCCAACGGGTCCATTGTAAGGCCTATTTAGACCCGCCCGTCCGCAAACTCTACAAAACGGACCGTGAAATAAGTTTTAATCAAAATATAGGAGTGCATATACTTGATTACGAGCATTTCAACACGATTATATTGTAAAATCTCAATTTCTGTACTTTTTACACAATTGAAGTTCCAACGGGTTCATTGTAAGGCCTATTTAGATCCGCTCGTCCGAAACCTCTAAAAAACCGTCCGCGAAACAAGTTTTAATCAAATTTAAGGAGTTCAAATACTTGATTAAGATCATTACAACATGATTATATTGCAAAAACTCAAGTTCTTTACTTATTTACTCGGTTAAAATTCCAACTGGTCCATTGTAAGGCCTATTTAGACCCGCTCGTCCGAAACCTCTACAAAACGGACCGCAAAACAAGTTCTAATCAAATTATAGGAGTTCATATACTTGATTTTGAGCATTTCAACTCGATTATATTGCAAAAACTCAGTTTCTGTACTTTTTACTCAAGTAAAATTCCAATGGGTCCATTGTAAGGCCTATTTAGACCCGCTCATCTGAAACCTTTACAAAACGGACCGCGAAAAAAATTTTAATCAAATTTTAGGAGTTCATATTCTTGATTACGATCATTTCAACATGATTATATTGCAAAAATTCAATTCCAGTAATTTTTACTCAGTTAAAATTCCAATGGTCCATTGTAAGGCCTATTTAGACCCACTCGTCCGAAACCTCTACAAAAGGACCGCGAAACAAGTTTTAATCAAATTTTAGGAGTTTATACACTTGACAACGAGCATTTCAACATGATTATATTGCAAAATTCAATTTCTGTACTTTTTTACTTAGTTAAAATTCCAACGGGTCCATTGTAAGGCCTTTTTAGACCCGCTCGTCCGAAACCTCAACAAAATGGACCACGAAACATGTTTTAATCAAATTTTAGGAGTTCATATACTTGATTAGGAGCATTTCAACATGATTATATTGCAAAAACTCAAATTATGTACTTTTTACTTAGTTAAAATTCCAACGGGTCCATTGTAAGGCCTATTTAGACCCGCTCGTCCGAAACCTCTACAAAACCGTACGCGAAACAAGTTTTAATCAAAGTATAGGAGTTCATATACTTGATTACAAGCATTAAAACATCATTATATTTTAAAACCTCACTTTCTATACTTTTTTACTCGGTTAAAATTCCAACGGGTCCATTGTAAGGCCTATTTAGACCCGCTCGTCCGAATCCTCTACAAAACGGACCGCGAAACAAATTTTAATCAAATTTTAGGAGTTCATATTCTTGATTACGAGCATTTCAACATGATTATATTGCAAAAACTCAAATTTTGTACTTTTTACTCAGTTAAAATTCCAACAGGTCCATTATAAGGCCTATTTAGACCCGCTCGTCCATAACCTCTACAAAACAGACCGCAAAACAAGTTTTAATCAAATTATAGGAGTTCATATACTTGATTTTGAGCATTTCAACATGATTATATTGCAAAAACTCAATTTCTGTACTTATTACTCAAGTAAAATTCCAACGGGTCCATTGTAAGGCCTATTTAGACCCGCTCGTCCTCAAACTCTACAAAACGGACTACGAAACAAGTTTTAATCAAAATATAGGAGTTCATATACTTTATTTCGAGCATTTCAACACGATTATATTGGAAAAACTCAATTTCTATACTTTTTACTCATGTAAAATTGCAACGGGTCCATTGTAATGCCTATTTAGACCCGCACATCCGAAACTTCTACAAAACGGACCGTGAAACAAGTTTTAATAATATTATAGGAGCTCATATACTTGATTTCGAAAATTTCAACACGATTATATTGCAAAAACTCAATTTATGTACTTTTTACTCAAGTAAAATTCCAACGGGTTTATTGTAATGCCTATTTAAACCCGCTCGTATGAAACATCTACAAAACAGACCGCGAAACAAGTTTAAATCAAATTCTAGGAGTTCATATACTCTATTAAGAGCATTTCAAAATGATTATATTGCAAAACCTTAATTTCTCTACTTTGTACTTAGTTAAAATTCCAATGGGTCCATTGTAATGCCTTTGTAGACCCGCTCGTCCGAAACCTCTATAAAACAGACCATAAAACTATCTTTAATCAAATTCTATGATTTATATACTAGATTACAAGCATTTCAACACGATTATATTGCAAAAACTCAATTTATGTACTTTTTACTCAAGTAAAATTTCAGCGAGTCCATTGTAAGGCCTATTTAGACCCGCTCATCCGAAACCTCTACCAAACGGACCGCGAAACAAGTTTTAATCAAACTTTAGGAGTTCATATACTTGATTACGAGCATTTCAACATGATTATATTGCAAAAACTCAAATTTCTGTACTTTTTACTCAGTTAAAATTCAAACGGGTCCATTGTAATGCCTAATTAAACCCACTCGTCCGAAACTTCTACAAAACGGACCGCAAAACAAGTTTTAATCAAATTTTCGGAGTGCATATACTTGATTACGAGCATTTCAACACAATTATATTGCAAAAACTCAAATTTATGTCCTTTTTACTCAGTTAAAATTCTAACGGGTCCATTGTAATGTCTATTTAAACCCGTTCGTCCGAAACCTCTACAAAACGGACCGCAAAACAAGTTTTAATCAAACTTTAGGAGTTCATATACTTGATTATGAGCATTTCAAAATGATTATATTGCAAAAACTCAATTTCTGTACTTTTTACTCAAGTAAAATTTCAGCGGGTCCATTGTAAGGCCTATTTAGACCCGCTCATCCGAAACCTCTACCAAACGGACCGCGAAACAAGTTTTAACCAAACTTTAGGAGTTCATATACTCAATTACGAGCATTTCAACACGATTATATTGCAAAAACTCAAATTTCTATACTTTTTACTCAGTTAAAATTCAAATGGGTCCATTGTAATGCCTATTTAAACCCACTCGTCCGAAACTTCTACAAAACGGACCGCAAAACAAGTTTTAATCAAATTTTAGGAGTGCATATACTTGATTACGAGCATTTCAACACAATTATATTGCGAAAACTCAAATTTCTGTCCTTTGTACTCTGTTAAAATTCTAACGGGTCCATTGTAATGCCTATTTAAACCCGCTCGTCCGAAACCTCTACAAAACGGACCGCGAAACAAGTTTTAATCAAACTTTAGGAGTTCATATACTTGATTATGAGCATTTCAAAATTATTATATTGCAAAAACTCAATTTCTGTACTTTTTACTCAATTAAAATTCCAACGGGTCCATTGTAATTCTTATTTAAACCCGCTCGTCCGAAACATCTACATAACGGACCGCGAAACAAATTTTAACCAAACTTTAGGATTTCATATACTTGATTACGAGCATTTCAACACGATTATATTGCAAAATCTCACTTTTTGTACTTTTTACTTAAGTAAAATTCAAACGGGTCCATTGTAAGGCCTATTTAGACTCGCTCGTCCGAAACCTCTACAAAACGGACCGCCAAACAAGTTTTAATCAAATTCTAGGAGTTCATATACTTGATTACGAGCATTTCAAAACGATTATCTTGCAAAAACTCAAATTTCTGTACTTTTTACTCAGTTAAAATTCCAACGAGTCCATTGTAATGCCTATTTAAACCCACTCATCCAAAACTTCTACAAAACGGACCACAAAACAAGTTTTAATCAAACTTTAAGAGTTCATATGTGTGATTAAGATCATTTAAACACGATTATATTGCAAAAACTCAATTTCTATAATTTTTACTTAGTTAAAATTCCAACGGGTGAGTGTGGGATGGCTTTCAATTCTCTCTCAACTTTTCCGGGTTCTTTTTTGGGTTTTGGCTTTGTCTCTTCACTTTCCCCCCTTTTCTCGGTCAATTTCATCCCTCTTTCTTATCCATTTCTCCTCCCCTACACGGCACATTCTCTTCTTCCGCCGAATTTGCATGTTTTTCATCGAGACGACCATCGCCAAATGGATCCTATGGATATCGGTAAGAGTTTGTTGAGGGTTATCCCACACCGTAATTTTTTTCTCCTTGTTTTATTTTCTATTTTTTTTATCTTGTTTTATGCGATTCCCGCCAATCTTCTTTAACCCCTTCTTTTTTTGCGAGGTTTGGCCATCTGCATCCCGTTCTCATCAAATGATCCACCCATCCATTACCAGCTACGATACAACTGATGAATGGGTCACTAAATTCTCTGTCAATCAATCATCGGTTCTCTTACATTTAGGGTTTTTTTCAAAACCCCCTTCTTCTCTCCGATCTGGGTCCTTCTTTCCCTGTTCTGGATTTTTTCTGCCCTAACCTATTTTTATTCTGTTTAATCTCTTATGGTTTTTCATTTTTAATGTTTACTAACTCTTTTTTTCTTTTTGTTGTTGCAAGGTTATCATCATTTTCTTCCCCTCCGATTGGTTTCTGTTTTTCTACAGATTCTCTTGAGGAATACGAACAAGCCTTCTCTTTTATGGTCTTTTTTAGCGGTGGTTTCTTTTCTTTTCCACCGTCGCTCTCATTTGATTCTCACTCTTTCACAATTGATTTGGGTTTTTAATCTTTTCTCTTTTATACTTTCTACTTATCTCATTTTTTTGCTTTTCTGCTCTCTCCAGGTATTCTTAATGGCTGCCTATCCCGTCCAAAGCCCCATTATTTCCTCAGATCTATGGATGTTTCTACTATGGGACGGTAACCCATTAACCCTTTACGATTTCCTCTTTTTCTCTGTTACGATTTCTTTCTCTTATCTGATCTACTGCCTTTATTCTTTGTTTCCTTTGGTTTCGGGTTTTATGTTCCCTTTCCCTCTAGTTCTTTCCTGTCTTTTTACTTGTTGTTCTTTTGCACTTTTTACGAGTTTTATGTTCTTATGCATCTTTTTTGGGCTTTCTCTGTTATCTTACTCTTCAATATTGGATATCATTTTTATCCTCTTGTTCATTGGTTTTTTCTTTTTTCCCTATGTTTCATAGCTGATTCAGACATTCGCAAACTTCCTAGATATTTTGCCCCAGCTAGCTTATCCAATCGATCCCTTCTAGGGATTTTTTCTTCGACCCACCTAGGGGGATTTTATTTTGCTAATGTTTTTTCTCCCTTACTTTCTGCTCCCCGATCCCTGTTTTGCTTATGTTCCTGTCACATTTTATATGCTTCTTTACATCACTGCATTTTTCTCTGTATACTGTTTAACTGTTATCTCCATGAGTCCTATATATTTGATTTTGTTTCTCTACCTAATTGTGAATGTTTCATCTTTTTTCTTCCCCTTCACTTGTTTGTTTGCTGCCTCTCTACTATGTTGTTGTTAAGTTTGTTGAATCTCTTTTGTCATTATTATTTCCTCTTTATCTTTTTCCATTCTAACTGTATGTATGCCTTTTACCTCTCTATGCAATTTGTTCATTTTTATGTCTCCTACATGCTTACTTCTGCTCTTTTATATTGTCATCTTGTATCGACTTGTGTTTACCTTTTTGTATCTATTCTTTCTAGCACTCATAGTATGAATTATCTGTATCATATGCCTTGGTTTTCAGGCAACAACAATCGATCCCTTTCAGGGAAATCTAATTCGACCCACCAAGTGGGATTTCTTTATTTACAAACCCTCTCTCTTCATTTTGAAAGCTCTGCTTTCTACATCCACCCTCTTACCCTTTTCCAGTATGATTTATCTGTATCATATGCCTATTCTTCTATTCTTTATTATTTTTTTCTTTTCCTATATGACCACATGAGGTTTATAATGACTATACAATATTATTCTGCTCCATATATCCCCTACACTACTCTCCACTCGCCCTTAAGACCATCCCCAAATTCCACTGATTTACAGTCCTTCTATGCATCTACCCTCAACAATAGCCATGCTGCTATCAAGCTTTTTAGTCTTTTCCCATACACTTTTAAACCTATTCCAACTTCTCTATGCATTTCTAGTACTATGTATCCTCCTTTTTGTCTTTCTGCCTTATATATCTCCTATTGCTTTACTTATTTAACTCTTTGTTATGTTTTAGTTTCTTTTCTGTTTGCTTCCTGCTGTGTCAATGTTATGCTATCTCCCTACGCCTTATTTTATCTCTATATTCTTATTTGGCTAATTATTTTCGTTTCTTGTTTATGCTTACTTCTCTCTGTTTACATCACCAATCTCATGAGGTTCCTCCACAAGCAACCTGACATATTTATCTACATTTCAGTAGCTAGATGTTCTTTTTTCCTTTTCCTCATGGTCTGTATTAATTTTTTATTTATTTTCTTATATTTATTCCCCCTAATTATTTGCTCTTTTGGTCTGTATTTAATTTCTTGCCCCCGCTCATGCTATCCCCTTGGGTTGTAATAATTTTCTTTCTCTGCCTTTATTTCCTGTTTTATTTTCTTTCTGTTTTTCCGTTATGCTCACTTGCTTCTCTCCTGCATAAGTACTGCCATCAATGGTTTTTTTACTTTGTTGTTTCTTTATGCCTCAGCTTTTATTATTATTGCGATATTAACCATCAAATTGTTCCGTTACTTAATACTAGTTTTACTCACTACACCTCTTTAGGTGATCATTTTCAAGCCATATTTAGGGATTCCCTTACGACCACTTACACAGTGGAGCAACCTTACATGCTCCTATTCTTTCCTTCGAAAATCAAGTCCTTTCAAAAACAACCTAAATTTTAGTTTTTTCTTTTCAATTTCCTTTACATAAATAATATAATTATTTTTATCACATTAATTATAAAATCTCCTTTTTTGTGGACATTACCATTACTTTATTATGAAAATTATGACTTTTGACTTTATTGGACAATATAAAATTTCTTTTTTATTTCCTTATTTATTACCAAAGCTGAGTTACTATTATATTTGTTCTTACCCAGGTTATTTAACCTTTGCATTTATAGTACGTTTGACCTCCCAAAACAAATTCCCTTCTACATATATTTTGGAACAATTTACCTTTTATACCCACCTTATTAATTTCTTTAATTTCCCTCTTCATCTCTTACCTTTTAATTTCCATAATATTCCCACTTACCCGCAATTACCATATTCTTCTCCACTTCAGTATGAAAGTCCGAAATTTCCTTTTGTAAATCTCCCCTCTTTAACTAACACCTTTTTCATATGGCCTTTCTCTTCATTGACTTTTTTATTTTCAATAATTTCCATAAAACTATGGGCCTTCCCCTCTTTTAATCAGTATTCTCTATTTCGTAGGGATTTGCCATTAACTACTTTCTTCTATAGTCAAAATTTCCTCCTTTTTCTTCCTTCATTCCAGACTCTCCACACATTTACTTATATCAACCATACTCACCCATACTCCAACATCGACAACCCCTTTTTTCTACCTATCTTTCCTATTGTCCTTCCTTCATTCAATATGGCGTCTTCTTCCTTCCCTCACCTCAACTCCCTTGCCCTTACTAGTGAAGAAGCTGAACTTCTCTACACGCCAGATTTTGGCTGGGATTTCGCTAAGAAGGATCCCAAACTTTTCCTTATTGGCTGTTTCATCTCGTCCAAGCCAATTGATAGTTATGTTGTTCTTAGCGCTTTCGAAGGAATCTGGAAACCTAGCAATCTGGTTTCTATCTCATTCATTAAAGACAACTTCTTTAAAATCAAGTTTAAGGAGACTAAAGATTGCTATGAAGTCCTTAACCGTGGTCCTTGGCTGTACAAGGATGAGTGGCTTGCCCTGACTGAATACAACCCCTCCAAAAATACGAACGACGACTCTTTCACTATTATGCGTATCTGGATTCAAATTTTTCGGTTTACCTGCTTCTCTCTTTGAAGATATTGATCGTTCCCACATTGTAGGCCATGCTCTGGGTTCAATGGTTGGCAACGTCCTTCGCACTGATACACGCGAAATCGATGGTAATATGAATGAATTTTTGCATGTTGAAATAATGCTTGATGTCACTCGACCGGTTACCCAATTCCTTTTCATTGGGAATGGCTCCGATAAGACTATGTGCCGATTGCAATATGAATGCCTCCCTACTCTGTGCCCTGGCTGTGGGATCATAAGTCATACCATTGACAACTGCCCGATCCGTTCTTCCCTTGATCTAAACAAGCTGCAATATGGGGACTGGCTTCGCTACCTTCCCCCTCGACGTCGACCAATCGGCCCACGTGGTAGAATCTGCACTGTTGGTGCTGAATGCAACAAAGCAAACCCTATTCCCTCGGGTAGGATACTTTCGCTTTTTACATCTTGTTCACATGTTTATTTTTCTCGCAATATTTTAGTTTCTCTTTTCCTTTTTCCGAATACATTACTAATTTCGGCACTCTTTCCCACAGTTCCAACTGCTAATGTACCTGAACCTACCGATCAGAACAACATAGGTCACTTCTCGTGCCCTCCTTTTTCTTCACTATTGTATTCCTATCGTATCTTCTACATATATATATATATGATAATACACCCTTTTACCTTCACAGGCAATCTTAATGAGGGTGATGTTGCATCCTTCTCTGAACAACCCGTAGAGGAGGCTCCTAATAACGATGCCAATATGGATGATGCCCCACTTTCGAAAGACACCAATGCCTCGGGTTCTAAGCTGAAAAATCCCCAAACTCACTCCAATCCGCAAGTCTCTCTACCTCCAAGGGCCCTAGAGCCACAACCGCTGAACACAATTTTCCCAATTTCAGAGGATGCTTCGGATGATGATTGGGACGCCCAGGACGATAGTATCCCTAGTCCCATAGCTCAACAAATCAAGAAATTCGATGCTGATTTACGTAAGCCCCTCGTTAATACCGACTCATCTACTTTTCATGAATTTAACCTTTGGCTTTTAAAGACTTACCCGAATGATGCAGCTAATGTCCCTGCTCCTGTCCCCACAAACCGTGGTACCAAGCGTCGTTCCCCTATCCAAGTGGTCCTCCAACCAAAGAAGGTAAAGCCCTTCGGTTCTACTCTAAAGGCGGGGATGAGCATCTCAAAAAACTCTTCGGAGGCGGCTGACTCTCAGCCCCGCCGAGCAAAATGAGAGCTCTATGTTGGAATTGCCAGGGTCTAGGACAAATCCTGGCAGTTCAACATCTACAGCGCTATGTCCAACATTCCTCTCCGGATATTTTATTTCTTTGCAAAACTAAACTAAATAATGAGGCATGTAGTCGTCTTAGTCTTTCCCTTGGTATGGTTGAAGTTATTTATGTTCCTCCAAACGATAAATGTTCTGGCATTGCGCTTTTTAAGTCCAATAATATTAATATCAGTTTGCTTTCGTATTCAGACCGTTTCATACATACTTTAATTCAACTTGATTCACTTTCAATGAAATTTACTGGTATGCATGGATATTCTGAAAGTAGCCATAAATATAAAACTTGGGATATTATAGACTCCTTAAATACTGATAATGATATTCGTTGGCTCCTTGGTGGAGACTTTAATGAAATTCTACCGGATAATGAAAAACAAGGAGGCATTCGTCGTGCTAGATCTCAAATAAATAATTTTCGCCATTGCATATCTCGAAATAATCTTTATGATTGTAAGCCAACTTCTGGTTAGTTCACTTGGACGAAAATTGGGCCACAAACTCCAACAATTCATGAAGGTTTAGACCGTTTCATTGGTAATTCGGCTTGGAAAGCTCTACACCCCTCTTATAGGATTTATTCGGATTTTGTGGCTAAATCTGATCATTGCTTTTTATTACTTGATACCTCCCCCACCTTACAAGCACCCATTCGACATTCGCCCAACAATTTTCGCTTTGAAAATTGTTGGGCATCCAACGATGACAATATCTCCCTTGTCTAGCGAACTTGGGCTAATACCAACAGCACTGCACTAGACAAAATCCAAGCAATCGGCTCTTGTCTGGAAGCTTGACAATCACAACAACGATTTAAAACGACGGGGAGAATTGTATTTTTAACCAATAAAATTAATAAGTTCCTTCGTCGTCCATTAACTCCCTCAACGGAAGAATCTTATCTAAGAGCTAGATCTGAACTTAATAAACTTCTTCTCGAACAGGAAACCTATTGGGCGCAAAGATCTCGAAACTTATGGCTCTCTCAGGGAGACAAGAATACTAGGTTTTTTCATGCCTGAGCAAATAACAGAAGAAAAAAATACAATTACCGGTCTTTTCGATTCTAACTCTAATTGGTGTACCGAAGCAAATGACATTATGAATATCGCTTCTGACTATTTTCAGACCCTGTTCACATCCTCTAATCCGCAGTTTTCAGAATAAATCTTATCAAAAATTCCATCCTCCATTACCCTAGCTATGAATGAATCCCTCTCAAAGGCATTCACGACGGAAGATATTATTCATGCTTTCCGTGACATTGATCCACAGAAGGCACCTGGTATAGATGGTCTCCCTAACGGATTCTTTCGACAACATTGGGACACTTTGGCCGATGATGTCACCTCGCTCTGTCTCAGCCTCCTTAACGGTACTACAGACATGGCTTCAGTCAATAAAACTATCTTGGTACTTATTCCTAAGATCAAAGACCCGACTACCATGAGGCACCTTCGACCATTTATTCTTTGCACTGTGATCTATAAAATTGTCGCTAAAGTTCTAGTTAACAGGATGAAACAAATGATTCCCTTCTGCATTAGCTCTAATCAGGCCGCCTTTGTTCAAAGACGTAATATCTCGGACAACATTCTTATAGCCCATGAAATTATACACAATATAAACTCTGGGAACACAAAATCCTCCCAAGGGGCTGCTCTCAAACTCGATATGGAAAAAGCTTTTGATAGAGTTGAATGGTCCTTTCTTGCGAATGTAATGCACCGTATGGGCTTTGCACCGACATGGGTCTCTCTTATTATGCGTTGTATTTCTTCGGTTTCCTTTCCGATTAAAATTAACAATTCCTTCTCACCTTTCTTTCGACCACAACGGGGTCTGCGGCAAGGAGACCCTCTATCGCCTTTCCTATTCCTATTATGTACTCAAGGTCTTTCTGCATACCTGTCTGATGCACAACAGCTCAACTCCCTGCCTGGCCTTAGTGCAAGCAGGTTGGGTCCAAAAGTTAACCATCTCCTCTTTGCGGATGATTGTATGGTCTTCCTCAACACTAACCCTGAGGAAGTGATACATCTCAAAATGGCTCTACAAACTTACGCATCTGCCTTGGAACAAGCTGTCAACTTTGAGAAATCGACTATTTTCTATAATCTGCGCAGCCCTAGCTCGACATGAGAGGCAATTAATAGTACCCTGCAAGTACGAGAGGTTACTAATCCCGGTGTCTATCTAGGTGTACCGTTACTCATCGGAAAAAATAAAACTGAATCCTTAGGTTTCGTTCGTGATAAAGTTCATGATCGTTTATCTACTTGGGACAAACAACTCCTCTGTTTTAGCGGTCGAGAAATATTTATCAAAGCGGTTCTACAATCCTTGCCTCAATATGTCATATCCTGCTATCTTCTACCCCAAAATATTGTGGACGACATGACTTCAACTATCCGTCAATATTGGTGGTCTGGAAAGTCTAACAAAAAAGGATGGCACATGCTTCCCTGGAATCGAGTTTGTCTACCAAAATCGGCTGGGGGCATGGGCTTCCGGGATCTCAATGATTTTAACATTGCTCTCCTTAGTAAACAGCTCTAGCGGCTCATTTGTGAACCGGAATCATTGTTGGGCCAAATTTACCGTGCTAAGTACTTCCCTTCTGGTAATATCTTAGATGCTACCTGGCCACAACGGGGATCATTTGCCTGGCAAGGTCTTTATACTGCCTTACAACATCTATTTGGTGGGTTCCTGTACCGTCTTGGTATTAATAGCAATATACGTATTCATAAAGATAATTGGGGGGGGGGGTTCCTCTCTTATCACCCTCTCCGGTGATTATGAGATATTGGATGAAGTACACGTTTGTTGTCGGGACTTTATGATCCGGAATCAGACTGCGTGGGATCCTATTAAGGTCCGACGCTACTTCAACCCTGCTGATGCGGATGCTATCCTTTGTATTCCTATAATCAATGATTCCCGAGATTCTATTCTTTGGTCTCCTAATGACTCTGGGATCTATTCCGTTCGTTCTGGTTACCTTTTTCTCCAATGGTCTACGGAACCCCGTAACCGGCCAACTCGGATATGGAAGGCTCTAGCTAAAGTTAAGGCTCTTCCTAAGGTAAAAACATTTGGCTGGCGTATGGCCTCTGAAGCTCTACCTGTTGGTTCAAGACTTCAGGTTTTTTCTCCTAATTCTGGGCCCTGCCCTATTTGTGGCTTATCTTCAGAATCCACTCTTCACGCTCTTCGCGACTGTTCTGGAGCCTCTGAGGCCCTACGTCTATCTAGCATCCCTGATGCCCTCTCTTAAAGCTTGGCTTCTACCAGCACCCAATGGTTGGAAGAGGGTGCTCACCTGTTATCTGCTGACCAATTTGGCCTTTTCATCACCACTATCTGGAATATCTGGAATAGACGTAATGACTGGGTTCACAATAAACATTTGCATCCCCCTGGCTTACTGCCATCAACTCGATCAGCCTACATAATGACTACTGTAGTTCTACATTTTCATCCCACTCCCAACCGAATTCATCTATGCTCTCTCCTCCATGTTGGAGCCCCCCCCATAATTACCTTAAGATTAATGTGGACGGGGCTTTTGATCCAGCCACTCGTGCAGCGGTTGTTGGTGTTGTGGCGCGCGATGACTTGGGTATGGTTGTTGAGGGCCTTGCATACCCCTTGGGCAGTTGTCTGGATGCTGCTACTTGCGAAGGTATGGGCCTTCTCGCGGGTGTTACCTTTGGTCAATCCCAGGGCTGGCAAAGGCTGATGTTTGAGACAGACTGTGCCTCTCTTGCGAACAGGCTCAAAAATCCAGGGCCAGATCTCTCTACCTTAGGTCATCTGCTTCTACAAGCTCGTGATGCTCTTTTTTCTTTACCTTTTGCACATGTTTCTTATGTAAGCCGAAAGGCTAATTCCGTGGCCCATGCTCTAGCAACTCATGCTCTCAGAACCATGACTTCTATATCCTTTGGTTCCGACATTCCTTTTTGTATTCAACACCTTGTACTGGCAAGTTCTCAAATTAATAAAACTTAGGCACTCTTTACCCCTTTTTAGGGTTCTCCGGGCCCTGTGCTTGGGGACATTAGTAGGGGTTTTTAATGAGGCATTTTTTCTCAAAAAAAATTCCAACGGGTCCATTGTAAGGCCTATTTAGACCCGCTCGTCTGAAACCTTTACAAGACGGACTGCAAAACAAGTTTTAATCAAATTTTAGGAGTTCATATACTTGATTACAAGCATTTCAACACGATTATATTCCAAAAACTCAATTTCTGTACTTTTTACTTAGTTAAAATTCCAACGGGTCTATTGTAAGGCCTATTTAGACTCGCTCGTCCGAAACCTCTACAAAATCGTTCGCGAAACAAGTTTTAATCAAATTTAAGGAGTTCATATACTTGATTACGAGCATTACAACACTATTATATTGTAAAAACTCAATTTCTTTACTTATTTACTCGGTTAAAATTCCAACGGGTCCATTGCAAGGCCTATTTAGACCCGCTCGTCCGAAACCTCTACAAAACAGAACGTGAAACAAGTTTTAATCAAACTTTAGGAGTTCATATACTTGATTACGAGCATTTCAACACGATTATATTGCAAAAACTCAAATTTCGGTACTTTTTACTCAATTAAAATTCCAACGGGTCCAATGTAATGCCTATTTAAACCCACTCGTCCGAAACTTCTACAAAACGGACCGCAAAACTAGTTTTAATCGAATTTTAGGAGTGCATATACTTGATTACGAGCATTTCCACACGATTATATTGTAAAAACTCAATTTCTCTACTTTTTACTCAGTTAAAATTCCAACGGGTCCATTGTAAGGCCTATTTAGACCCGCTCGTCCGAAACCTCTACAAAACCGTCTGCGAAACAAGTTTTAATCAAATTTAAGGAGTTCATACACTTGATTACGAGCATTACAACATGATTATATTGCAAAAAGTTAATTTCTTTACTTATTTAGTCGGTTAAAATTCCAACGGGTCTATTGTAAGTCCTGTTTAGACCCGCTCGTCCGAAAGATCTACAAAACGGACCGCGTAACAAATTTTAATCAAAATTTAGGAGTTCATATTCTTGATTACGAGCATTTGAACATGATTATATTGCAAAAGCACAATTTCTGTACTTTTTACTTAGTTAAAATTCCAACGGGTCCATTGTAAGGCCTATTTAGACCGCTCGTCCGAAACCTCTGCAAAACGGGCCGCAAAACAAGTTTTAATCAAATCATAGGAGTTCATATACTTTATTTTGAGCATTTCAACACGATTATATTGCAAAAACTCAATTTCTGTACTTTTTACTCAAGTAAAATTCAAAAGGGTCCATTGTAAGGCCTATTTACACCCGCTCGTCCGTAAACTCTACAAAACGGACCGCGAAACAAGTTTTAATCAAAATATAAGAGTGCATTTACTTGATTACGAGCATTTCAACACGATTACATTGTAAAAACTCAATTTTTGTACTTTTTACTCAGTTAAAATTTCAAGAGTCCATTGTAAGGCCTATTTAGTCCCGCTCGTCCGAAACCTCTACAAAACCGTCCGCGAAACAAGTTTTAATCAAATTTAAGGAGTTCATATACTTAATTACAAGCATTACAACATGATTATATTGCAAAAACTCAATTTCTTTACTTATTTACTCGGTTAAAATTCCAACGGGTCCATTGTAAGGCCTATTTAGACCCGCTCGTCCAAAACCTCTACAAAACGGACCGCAAAACAAATTTTAATCAAAATTTAAGAGTTCATATTCTTGATTACGAGTATTTCAACATGATTATATTGCAAAAACTTAATTTCTGTACTTTTTACTCGGTTAAAATTCCAACGGGTCCAATGTAAGGCCTATTTAGACCCGCTCGACCGAAACCTCTACAAAACGGACCGCAAAACAAGTTTTAATCAAATTATAGGAGTTCATATACTTGATTTTGAGCATTTCAACACGATTATATTGCAAAAACTCAATTTCTTTACTTTTTACTCAAGTAAAATTCCAACGGGTCCATTGTAAGGCTTATTAGTACCCGCTCGTCCGCAAACTCTACAAAACGGACCACGAAACAAGTTTTAATCAAAATATAGGAGTTCATATACTTGATTGAGAGCATTTCAACACGATTATATTGCAAAAACTCAATTTCTGTACTTTTTACTTAAGTAAAATTCCAACGGGTCCATTGTAATGCCTATTTAGACCTGCTCTTCCAAAACCTCTACAAAACGGACCGCGAAACAAGTTTTAATCAAATTATAGGAGTTCATATACTTGATTTCGACCATTTCAACACGATTATATTGCAAAAACTCAATTTCTGTACTTTTTACTCAAGTAAAATTCCAATGGGTCCATTGTAATGCCTATTTAGACCTGCTCGTCCGAAACCTCTACAAAATGGACCGCAAAACAAGTTTTAATCAAATTATAGGAGTTCATATACTTGATTTCGAGCATTTCAACACGATTATATTGCAAAAACTCAATTTATGTACTTTTTACTCAAGTAAAATTCCAATGGGTCCATTGTAATGTCTATTTAAACACGCTCGTCTGAAACATCTACAACACGGACCGCGAAACAAGTATTAATCAAACTTTACTAGTTCATATACTTGTTTATGAGCATTTCAACACGATTATATTGTAAAAACTCAATTTCTATACTTTTTACTTAGTTAAAATTCCAACGGGTCCATTTTAAGGCTTATTTACACCCGCTCGTCTGAAACCTATATCAAACAGACCGTAAAACAAGGTTTTATCAAATTTTAGGTGTTGATATAATTGATTACGATCATTTCAACACGATTATATTGCGAAAACTCAATTTATGTACTTTTTACTAAAGTGAAATTCCAACGGGTCCATTGTAATGCCTACTTAAACACGCTCGTCCGAAACATCTACAACACGGACCGCGAAACAAGTATTAATCAAACTTTACTAGTTCATATACTTGATTACGAGCATTTCAACACGATTATATTGTAAAAACTCTATTTCTGTACTTTTTACTTAGTTAAAATTCCAACGGGTCCATTGTAAGGCTTATTTACACCCACTCGTATGAAACATATATCAAACAGACCGTAAAACAAGGTTTTATCAAATTTTAGGTGTTGATATACTTGATTACGATATTTCAACACGATTATATTGCAAAAACTCAATTTATGTACTTTTTACTCAAATAAAATTCCAACGAGTCCATTGTAATGCCTATTTAAACACGCTCGTCCGAAACATCTACAACACGGACCGCGAAACAAGTATTAATCAAACTTTACTAGTTCAAATACTTGATTACGAGCATTTCAACACGATTATATTGTAAAAACTCAATTTCTGTACTTTTTACTTAGTTAAAATTCTAACGGGTCCATTGTAATGCTTATTTAGACCCGCTCGTCTGAAACCAATAACAAACAGACCGTAAAACAAGGTTTTATCAAATTTTAGGTGTTGATATACTTGATTACGATCATTTCAACACGATTATATTGCAAAAACTCAATTTCTCTACTTTTTACTTAGTTAAAATTCCTATGGTCCATTGGAAGGCTTATTTAGACCCGCTCGTCTGAAACCTATAACAAACAGACCGTAAAACAAGGTTTTATCAAATTTTAGGTGTTGATATACTTGATTACGATCATTTCAACACGATTATATTGCAAAAACTCAATTTCTCTACTTTTTACTTAGTTAAAATTCCAACGGGTCCATTGTAAGGCCTATGTAGACCTGCTCGTCCGAAACCCCTATAAAACGGATCGCAAAAATATCTTTAATCAAATTCTAGGAGTTCATATACTAGATTACGAGCATTTCAACATGATTATATTGCAAAAACTCAATTTATGTACTTTTTACTCAAGTAAAATTCCAAAGGGTCCATTGCAAGGCCTATTTAGACCCGCTTGTCTGCAACCTCTACAAAACGGATCGCAAAACAAGTTTTAATCAAACGTTAGGAGTTCATATACTTGATTACGAGCATTTCAACATGATTATATTGCAAAAACTCAAATTTCTGTGCTTTTTACTCAGTTAAAATTGCAACGGGTCCATTGTAATGCCTATTTAAACCCACTCGTCCGAAACTTCTACAAAACGGACCGCAAAACAAGTTTTAATCAAATTTTAGGAGTGCATATACTTGATTACAAGCATTTAAACACGATTAAATTGCAAAAACTCAAATTTCGGTACTTTTTACTTAGTTAAAATTCCAACGAGTCCATTGTAATGCCTATTTAAACCCGCTCGTCAAAAACCTGTACAAAACGGACCGCAAAATAAGTTTTAATCAAACTTTAAGACTTCATATACTTGATAATGAGCAATTAAACACGATTATACTGTAAAAAACTCAATTTCTGTACTTTTTACTCAATTAAAATTCCAACGGGTACATTGTAATACTTATTTAAACCCACTCGTCTGAAACATCTACAAAACAGACCGCGAAATAAGTTTTAATCAAACCTTAGGAGTTCATATACTTGATTACGAGCATTTCAACACGATTATATTGCAAAATCTCAATTTATGTACTTTTTACACAAGTAAAATTCCAACGGGTCCATTGTAAGGCTTATTTAGACCCGCTCGTCCGCAAACTCTACAAAACGGACCGCGAAACAATTTTTAATCAAAATATAGAAGTTCATATACTTGATTTCGAGCATTTCAACATGATTATATTGCAAAAACTCAATTTCTGTACTTTTTACTCAAGTTAAATTCTAACGGGTCCATTGTAATGCCTATTTAAACCCACTCGTCCGAAACTTCTACAAAACGGACCGCAAAACAAGTTTTAATCAAATTTTAGGAGTGCATATACTTGATTATAAGCATTTAAACACGATTAAATTGCAAAAACTCAAATTTCGGTACTTTTTACTTAGTTAAAATTCCAACGAGTCCATTGTAATGCCTATTTAAACCCGCTCGTCAAAAACCTCTACAAAACGGACCGCGAAACAAGTTTTAATCAAACTTTAAGACTTCATATACTTGATAATGAGCAATTCAACACGATTATACTGTAAAAAACTCAATTTCTGTACTTTTTACTCAATTAAAATTCCAACGGGTCCATTGTAATACTTATTTAAACCCACTCGTCCGAAACATCTACAAAACAGACCGCGAAATAAGTTTTAATCAAACCTTAGGAGTTCATATACTTGATTACGAGCATTTCAACACGATTATATTGCAAAATCTCAATTTATGTACTTTTTACACAAGTAAAATTCCAACGGGTCCATTGTAAGGCTTATTTAGACCCGCTCGTCCGCAAACTCTACAAAACGGACCGCGAAACAATTTTTAATCAAAATATAGAAGTTCATATACTTGATTTCGAGCATTTCAACATGATTATATTGCAAAAACTCAATTTCTGTACTTTTTACTCAAGTTAAATTCTAACGGGTCCATTGTAATGCCTATTTAAACCCACTCGTCCGAAACTTCTACAAAACGGACCGCAAAACAAGTTTTTATCAAATTTTAGGAGTGCATATACTTGATTACAAGCATTTAAACACGATTAAATTGCAAAAACTCAAATTTCGGTACTTTTTACTTAGTTAAAATTCCAACGAGTCCATTGTAATGCCTATTTAAACCCGCTCGTCAAAAACCTCTACAAAACGGACCGCGAAACAAGTTTTAATCAAACTTTAAGACTTCATATACTTGATAATGAGCAATTCAACACGATTATACTGTAAAAAACTCAATTTCTGTACTTTTTACTCAATTAAAATTCCAACGGGTCCATTGTAATACTTATTTAAACCCACTCGTCCGAAACATCTACAAAACAGACCGCAAAATAAGTTTTAATCAAACCTTAGGAGTTCATATACTTGATTATGAGCATTTCAACACGATTATATTGCAAAATCTCAATTTATGTGTAACCCCCGTAGCCCGGCCTAGACGGTTGACCCGAACTACGAAGATTACACGGGGAAAACCAAAGTCAACCCGAAAGTCAACCTTGATTAACGACCCTTTTTTTTTCTTTTTAAACTTGTCTAGATGCACATTTAACCTAGGCATACACTTGAGATAAGCATACTCAAAAATCACAGCAATCGGAAAACGATAAGGGACCCAATTGCACAAAATACGAAATTAGGGACCAAATTGTAAATTCTGAAAATTAAGAGGACTTTACCAATTTTTAAGTTACCATTATGAAATTAGTTATGTTTCATGCCTCTCTGCAAAATTTCATCTCAAACGGACATCTCAAACTCAAGCAATTGCACAAACAAGAAACGGGACTAAAACGTAAAGCTTGCAAACCATCAGGTGTTCAGAAACGGGTCTAGGCCGTTCAGGAACACCCCTTGGCAGTAGCCAAAGTGTTCAGAAACGGGCTAGGCCATTCAGGAACACCCTAGCCAAAACAAGGGCCTGTTTCGAAACAGGCAAGGGTGTTTCGAAACACCCTGCCTAGAAACAGCAGTTTGGCCTGTTTTAACACCTTTAAACCCCATCAAACATGCTCCAAACCATTCCACAATAAATCAACAACATGCCAAACATCAAACCTACCAATTTGCATCAAAATCTAGATACAAAACCCCCCTAGATGCACCAACTCATTCAACACATCCAACACTCAATCATGCTTTTCAAACAAGAAGCATAGCATAACAACTTAAGCATAAGAAGATTCAAACGTTGCAAGCTTACACCACATAGTTCAAAATCATAAACCAAACTTGTCCAACATACAAATCCTCTCTAAACAACAATATAAGAGATTCTTCCCCCATTGCCTTTATTATCTATAGCTATTAACCGAGACATACATCTCAAGTGGAGTTCCCCCTTGAATCCCTTGCTTCTCGCTGCTCCAACTTCAAAGGTCTGCATTGATGGACAAAAAGGAGCGTAAGCACATAATGCTTAGTGAGGAATGCCCAAAACCAAAACACCATCAATGCAGCGAGTCATAAAACCACTTTTAAAAGCAAACTCGATTCAATAAACCAAAGCAAGTTTGAAAACCCTTTTCAACAACATGCATAACATCATGCATTGTTCAAACATGAAAAACAAACCCTTAGCTTAGAAGAGCTAAGAAAACCCTTTCAAAGCACAACTTGCAAAATCAACAATTTAACCAATCCAAGCATAAACATCACATGCAAGGTTAAATTCAAAACTTTGGAAAACACTTCCACTTCACATCATACCTTGCTCATATTTGAATATCATTTTAAAGCAAGAAACCCTTAAAACCACTTACTCATTCAATTTACCATATGCATTAAACAAATGCAACATATGAACCACATCACCAACCTTTGCATCACATGCCTTAAAAACAAGTCTTCGCAAGACTTCAATGCACTAAAGAGATTTCATGCACACATGCACCATTCTCAATAGATAACCAACACTTGTTCAAACTAACAAGTAAGCATGCATTCATAATACATTATACATGTCTCATGCAACCATGCATCATTTCAAGCATCTCATGCTTCATTATATTCAAGAACATATATTGGCTTCCAAGTGATAAACCAAATCCACTTTTCAACTCAACATCCAATTGGATACGCGGATCACAAGCGTTGTCCCCTACGCTTCATACACACTACCAACCCAAGGTCCCCAAATGGAATTTTAACCACCATTTGACCTTACCACACACAAGGTCCTCATATGGAATTTTAACCACCATATGACCTCAACATTCACAAGGTTCCCATATATGTAATTTTAACCACCATATAACCTTAACATTCACAAGGTTCCCATATATGGAATTTTAATCACCATATAACCTTAACATTCCCAAGGTTCCCATATATGGAATTTTAACCACCATATAACCTTGACATATTCTGTTGGTAGTTGTATAACATCACTAACGAGATCCGGGACACCCTACACAAGATCCACACATGGACTTTACACCACCGTTGTGATCTTAACAAGCACAAGGTCCTCAAATGGAATTTTAACCACCATTATTACCTTTGCTTACACAAGACCCACCCATGGAATTTCAACCACCATGGTGTTCTTGACCATCTCGTTAGGATACTTGGATGGAGTTACCGGTTCACTCATAACCACTCCACATCCAAGGCGACTTTATTCACGGTGCACCCAATCCTATAGCCGGCTAACTATATCCGATTAAAGTAACCAAGAACCACTTTCATCACTTGCCAATATAACCATCTTACCACATAAATCCATTGATTTACAAGCATAAACATAATGCAAAAACCATCATTTACCATCATCAATCCACTGTTTTTGAAGCATTAAACAAAGCCATTAAACAACATGCAACACCATGCATCAATTCCACAATTTCAATGTACAAAACCAAGGATCTCTTACCTTGAGCATCCTTCTCTCACGGCTTTCAAAACCAGCATAAAACCATGCTAAAATATGCTTTCAAAACAGAATTTAAGACATGCAAACCACATGCATTGCATCCAACAATCACAAATACTTTAAAAGCCAATTCACAACACAAACCAAGAGAGAAATCCATTTACTTACTCTTGAGCTTAGCAAAGTTGTTTAGACTTAAACTAAGCTCCCAAAACCATCAAACCTCGGTTTAAAAGCTGAAAACCCAACTTCACTCACCGATACACAAAACAAGGCTAGCCAACAAGCCTTCCAAACATCCGAAACCTTCCACACCACCTCTAATGCTCACGGATCTTCCTCCCCTGTTTCAAGCACATAACATCAGAGGATTAATGCATCATAATGCACTAAAAACACCAGCAACACAACTAAACTCGCTGCTCATCACAAATCCAACATTTCGGCTACAAAACACAACCGAAATCACCACCAAACACTTCCGAAACTTAACCCAACCAAGATCCATCACTTCTAACCATTTTTAATCATCAATTAACATCCAAAATGATCACAAACACGTCCTTATACCTCCAGCTATAACAGATCACCAAGATCACTCCAAAAACAACCAAAAACTCAAGCAAAACTTAGGAAATTCAACCTATTCGGGATTGCATTGATAAAACCTCAATTTCTCGTCAATTTAACATTCATTTAACATCAATTTGACACCTCAAAACACATCCCAATCAGATCATACGAAATTTCAACAAAATCAAGCAAATCTTGCATTTAAAAGCCAAGATCAAGAACAAATCAATAAATCCTTTTATAAAACACAAATTAAGGATTGAGAACTTGGGAATTTCAATAAAGAACCTAAAGTTCAGAGGAGAAGGACGTTCTTACCTCCAAACTTGAGTTTTCTCCCTTTTTGGAACCAAAATCTTGAAAATCCAAATAGCAAATGGTTAGGTTTTGTTGAAGAGATGATTAGAGATCAAAAGAGAATTGAAATGTGATATTTAGGGGACAAAATCAGAGGAAAAGCTCTGGAGAAAAATGTGTTTGGTTTGAGAGAAAAAGGAAAATGGAAAAGTTAGTTGGAAATGGCAAAATATCTTCCCTCCACTTTTCTTTTATTTAAAAACATTTAATAAATCATTTAATATTTTAGAAAAATCTGGAGAAACTCCCATTGGGTAAATAGCTCCTTAAAGATTCAAAGTTTTAATCCTTTTTAAAACAGTCACACAGTTTTCAAAAATTACATTTTGGTCACTAACCCAAAATGTCACTCTTCCAGACCTCATTTTGCAAAATTGATTTCACCTTTCTCTTACATATAATAAAAGAGGATTTTAGAACATTTTTCCATATTTTTAATGCAACCCGAACTAGACTTTCCTAAAAATCACCTTTTATATTCGAACCGCAACCCGACCGGTCCGGTCCAAAACCCAAAACTTCTAAGCCCAAAATCGGGACGTTACAACTCTCCCCCCTTAGGAAATTTCGTCCTCGAAATTTCAACCGGCGGATAGAGCACAACCAAACTTCCCCAAAACAACCCACAAAGCAACACAAGAGACTTAACCACCACTGAACACTCTCACCACCACTTCACCCAAACTCAACACCACCATACACTGTTCACGAATTCCAGAACACTCAGATGTTAACCACATCTTAACTTTTCACACTTCCAGACTGCTCATAGCCTCAACAACAACCTGAAGAACCTCCAACTTTTACAGCATACAACACTTTAACTCATAACCAAGAACCAACCATAGACTTTTAAACACCATGTTGTTCTTAACAAGAATCATCCAAGGACTTTTAAACACCTTGATGTTCTTAAATCACAAGGCTCGCACAAGGACACCAACCAATCCAGTTCAGCCACCAAGTGATCCACAACCTTCACTACTTCTAAAACTCTTTGTAAAACTACTCAACCACTTCCAAAGATTACCACAACAAGCAAAAAAAATTCATAAGCACCAACTACTTACCCAAACTTCTCCACGTAAAGCTGACATTCCCTCACATCTGCCGTTATCATTACCCTAACCATTCACCAGGACTACTCACCTAACATCAAAAAAAAAAAACACATCACAAGACCCCAACCATGACTCCGCCAGCCGTTCCTTACACCACCAGCTGACTTCAAAAGGAATTCACTTGATCATAACCAGCCAACCACTTCCCACAAGAACCCATCCAACCAACAACGGCCTTCGATCTTTCACTGCCTTTCCACTTCAAGCTTTGACCACAACACCTGCCTTATTAGAACATCGCCCAACATACAACTCAGCTTCTCAACTCTTCGAAGGTTACTACGAACCCTCACCTACCTAAACAACCCTTCTACCACAACATCAATGCCAAGATGCCTCAGCACTTTGGGAACACAACCACTAACCTGCAACATCACTTAACACCAAGGAACCACCACTTCAACTAGCCATTCAAAACCACCTGATCGGTTCTGACTTCAACCAGCAATCTCCTCACCGCCACACCACTAAGCCCATTAAGCAGCAAACACTTTCCTTCTACCAACATGCTATACCGCACTCACTATTACTAACAGCTCGCTTAATACCCTCCACAACTTCTAACATTTCCTAGCACCAAAACAACCTCGAAAAACCCATCATCCAACCTAACTCTATCACAACACTAACAGACTCGATTAGTTATTAGCGAGTGTGAACGTTCGTATGCATGGTCACCAATATGCCCTACAATGCCTGATGTACATGTATGCAAAACCTCTAATGTCATGTCACATGTATGCATGGACCAGCACATATATAATATAGCATATAACAAATGATTTTAACTGTGCATGTATGTCAGTTCACACCCACCAATAACATCCTCAGAATCTGTCTAAAAACAACCTTCTATCTCACTTCCAACTTGACCAACTCCATCATTCATCAACCATTAACCACAAGATACTCGCTAAGGCCCTCTTCACACTAAAGTTGTTTTCAAAACAACAACAACTACCTCAACATGCTAGCAACGAAACCATACCCTCTACGCAAGGAAAAACCAAACCAAAACCAAACTAGGACACTAGAGCAAAGGTTACTTAGCAAGGTTACCTGAAAACACTTTACTGCCCCGAAGCTTCAACAGACGAGCTCTCTTCCTCGCAGAACCATCATTCTCCAGCCGCACCACTGTAGCATCAGCTAACATACTAAGGTCACCACCATCTCCTTGCGGCAAAGCTCCTGGCTATTCCGGGCCAACTTCAAACAATTACGCCTCATATGTCCAACAGACCCACATTTCCAACAGATTTCATTTCCCAAACTCCTCACAACTTTCTGCTCTTCCTGCCACCTTCGAACTTTGCCTCGGCCGTGCCCACGACCATTCAGAGACCCTTTTGCTACCACTGAAGCTGACTTTACCACAAGAGGACAATCTCGCTTCACATGCTCTTTAGAACCACAGTTCCAACAAGCACCTGCGCCCCAACACTCTCCAACATGTCGCCTTCCACAACGGTCACACACCGGTAGCTGAGCTTCCACTCCCTGATCAAGCAGCACTTGCCCCAGATTTGCACTACCTTCACATTGCTTAACCCTTGGGAATTTCCCTCCAAGATACCTTTCATAAAAGGCAGACACAAAGAAGTCCCAATCTATATCGTGGATGTGCGATGCCACCGCCACAGATGTCCACCAGGCACATGCGTCCTCCAACATCAATGTGACAACACTTCCCAGCTTACAGGCATAATCACAACCTTCCTGATCCAAAATCAAAATTACACCGGCCAACCAGGCCCCAAACGTCTCAGGTGACGAACCATGATACTCCACAGCTCCCAAATCATGTAAACGCTGTTTCGACAAACCCACACATCCCACCACCAGCACGTCTACTGACTTCACTTTTGCCACAGCCTGAGATGTTCCCAACACCTCCTGAACAACAGGTGATGAACTTTTCATCACAGAACCAACTTCTTCCTCTTGCCTTACTACCTCAACTCCAGGCACTGAAGACTGAGACGAAACACCTCCACTAAAAGGTGAATTCCACGCCTTAACAACCTGCTCTAAAGCAGCAACCATCTCACCCAACTGCCATTCTCTCATTGATTTAGCCATACTATTAACAACAAGCAATCATAACAAAACAAACAAATTGATCAGACCAGCTTTAAGCAAGGATTCAAACTCCAACTCCAAAATAACACAATAGCTATAATAATAAGGCAATGGGTATCCCGAATTCTCCCCTTTTACATGACATAACAGTTAATAAAAACATGGATATCACAACATCGAGCATATCAATCCACATACCTTGATCATGCTCTCAACAAACAACATTCACTCGCAACAGCATAATATCAACATATCATACCCATCACACTTTCATCATACATAAAATCAGCTCACATCACCAGCATAACATCAGCACAAATCCACATTAACTCAGCAAAGATTCATAACCAAAAATCATGCTAAAAGCATCAACAATTTGCTCAGAAACACGTGTTTCAACCAGCTTTCCACCACACATTAGGATATACATCAAACACAGATTACAACAATTTATCATTTTCCCCAATCATTCGCAACTCAGCTCTGATACCACCAAATGTAACCCCCGTAGCCCGGCCTAGACGGTTGACCCGAACTACGAAGATTACACAGGGAAAACCAAAGTCAACCCGAAAGTCAACCTTGATTAACGACTCTTTTTTTTCTTTTTAAACTTGTCTAGATGCACATTTAACCTAGGCATACTCTTGAGATAAGCATACTCAAAAATCACAGCAATCGGAAAACGATAAGGGACCCAATTGCACAAAATACGAAATTAGGGACCAAATTGTAAATTCTGAAAATTAAGAGGACTTTACCAATTTTTAAGTTACCATTATGAAATTAGTTATGTTTCATGCCTCTCTGTAAAATTTCATCTCAAACGGACATCTCAAACTCAAGCAATTGCACAAACAAGAAACGGGACTAAAACGTAAAGCTTGCAAACCATCAGGTGTTCAGAAACGGGTCTAGGCCGTTCAGGAACACCCCTTGGCAGTAGCCAAAGTGTTCAGAAACGGGCTAGGCCGTTCAGGAACACCCTAGCCAAAACAAGGGCCTGTTTCGAAACAGGCAAGGGTGTTTCGAAACACCCTGCCCAGAAACAGCAGTTTGGCCTGTTTTAACACCTTTAAACCCCATCAAACATGCTCCAAACCATTCCACAATAAATCAACAACATGCCAAACATCAAACCTACCAATTTGCATCAAAATCTAGATACAAAACCCCCTAGATGCACCAACTCATTCAACACATCCAACACTCAATCATGCTTTTCAAACAAGAAGCATAGCATAACAACTTAAGCATAAGAAGATTCAAACGTTGCAAGCTTACACCACATAGTTCAAAATCATAAACCAAACTTGTCCAACATACAAATCCTCTCTAAACAACAATATAAGAGATTCTTCCCCCATTGCCTTTATTATCTATAGCTATTAACCGAGACATACATCTCAAGTGGAGTTCCCCCTTGAATCCCTTGCTTCTCGCTGCTCCAACTTCAAAGGTCTGCATTGATGGACAAAAAGGAGCGTAAGCACATAATGCTTAGTGAGGAATGCCCAAAACCAAAACACCATCAATGCAGCGAGTCATAAAACCACTTTTAAAAGCAAACTCGATTCAATAAACCAAAGCAAGTTTGAAAACCCTTTTCAACAACATGCATAACATCATGCATTGCTCAAACATGAAAAACAAACCCTTAGCTTAGAAGAGCTAAGAAAACCCTTTCAAAGCACAACTTGCAAAATCAACAATTTAACCAATCCAAGCATAAACATCACATGCAAGGTTAAATTCAAAACTTTGGAAAACACTTCCACTTCACATCATACCTTGCTCATATTTGAATATCATTTTAAAGCAAGAAACCCTTAAAACCACTTACTCATTCAATTTACCATATGCATTAAACAAATGCAACATATGAACCACATCACCAACCTTTGCATCACATGCCTTAAAAACAAGTCTTCGCAAGACTTCAATGCACTAAAGAGATTTCATGCACACATGCACCATTCTCAATAGATAACCAACACTTGTTCAAACTAACAAGTAAGCATGCATTCATAATACATTATACATGTCTCATGCAACCATGCATCATTTCAAGCATCTCATGCTTCATTATATTCAAGAACATATATTGGCTTCCAAGTGATAAACCAAATCCACTTTTCAACTCAACATCCAATCGGATACGCGGATCACAAGCGTTGTCCCCTACGCTTCATACACACTACCAACCCAAGGTCCCCAAATGGAATTTTAACCACCATTTGACCTTACCACACACAAGGTCCTCATATGGAATTTTAACCACCATATGACCTCAACATTCACAAGGTTCCCATATATGGAATTTTAACCACCATATAACCTTAACATTCACAAGGTTCCCATATATGGAATTTTAATCACCATATAACCTTAACATTCCCAAGGTTCCCATATATGGAATTTTAACCACCATATAACCTTGACATATTCTGTTGGTAGTTGTATAACATCACTAACGAGATCCGGGACACCCTACACAAGATCCACACATGGACTTTACACCACCGTTGTGATCTTAACAAGCACAAGGTCCTCAAATGGAATTTTAACCACCATTATTACCTTTGCTTACACAAGACCCACCCATGGAATTTCAACCACCATGGTGTTCTTGACCATCTCGTTAGGATACTTGGATGGAGTTACCGGTTCACTCATAACCACTCCACATCCAAGGCGACTTTATTCACGGTGCACCCAATCCTATAGCCGGCTAACTATATCCGATTAAAGTAACCAAGAACCACTTTCATCACTTGCCAATATAACCATCTTACCACATAAATCCATTGATTTACAAGCATAAACATAATGCAAAAACCATCATTTACCATCATCAATCCACTGTTTTTGAAGCATTAAACAAAGCCATTAAACAACATGCAACACCATGCATCAATTCCACAATTTCAATGTACAAAACCAAGGATCTCTTACCTTGAGCATCCTTCTCTCACGGCTTTCAAAACCAGCATAAAACCATGCTAAAATATGCTTTCAAAACAGAATTTAAGACATGCAAACCACATGCATTGCATCCAACAATCACAAATACTTTAAAAGCCAATTCACAACACAAACCAAGAGAGAAATCCATTTACTTACTCTTGAGCTTAGCAAAGTTGTTTAGACTTAAACTAAGCTCCCAAAACCATCAAACCTCGGTTTAAAAGCTGAAAACCCAACTTCACTCACCGATACACAAAACAAGGCTAGCCAACAAGCCTTCCAAGCATCCGAAACCTTCCACACCACCTCTAATGCTCACGGATTTTCCTCCCCTGTTTCAAGCACATAACATCAGAGGATTAATGCATCATAATGCACTAAAAACACCAGCAACACAACTAAACTCGCTGCTCATCACAAATCCAACATTTCGGCTACCAAACACAACCGAAATCACCACCAAACACTTCTGAAACTTAACCCAACCAAGATCCATCACTTCTAACCATTTTTAATCATCAATTAACATCCAAAATGATCACAAACACGTCCTTATACCTCCAGCTATAACAGATCACCAAGATCACTCCAAAAACAACCAAAAACTTAAGCAAAACTTAGGAAATTCAACCTATTCGGGATTGCATTGATAAAACCTCAATTTCTCGTCAATTTAACATTCATTTAACATCAATTTGACACCTCAAAACACAGCCCAATCAGATCATACGAAATTTCAACAAAATCAAGCAAATCTTGCATTTAAAAGCCAAGATCAAGAACAAATCAATAAATCCTTTTATAAAACACAAATTAAGGATTGAGAACTTGGGTAAATAGCTCCTTAAAGATTCAAAGTTTCAATCCTTTTTAAAACAGTCACACAGTTTTCAAAAATTACATTTTGGTCACTAACCCAAAATGTCACTCTTCCAGACCTCATTTTGCAAAATTGATTTCACCTTTCTCTTATATATAATAAAAGAGGATTTTAGAACATTTTTCCATATTTTTAATGCAACCCGAACTAGGCTTTCCTAAAAATCACCTTTTATATTCGAACCGCAACCCGACCGGTCCGGTCCAAAACCCAAAACTTCTAAGCCCAAAACCGGGACGTTACATTATGTACTTTTTACACAAGTAAAATTCTAACGGGTCCATTGTAAGGCTTATTTAGACCCGCTCGTCCGCAAACTCTACAAAACGGACCGCGAAACAAGTTTTAATCAAAATATAGAAGTTCATATACTTGATTTCGAGCATTTCAACAAGATTATATTGCAAAAACTCAATTTCTGTACTTTTTTCTCAAGTAAAATTCCAACGGGTCCATTGTAATGCCTATTTAGACCCGCTCATCCTAAACCTCTACAAAACGGACCGCGAAAAAAGTTTTATCAAATTATTGGAGTTCATATACTTGATTTCGAGCATTTCAACACGATTATATTCCAAAAATCAATTTATGTACTTTTACTCAAGTAAAATTCCAATGGGTCCATTGTAAAAACTCAATTTTTGTACTTTTTACTTAGTTAAAATTCCAACGAGTCCATTGTAAGGCTTATTTAGACCCGCTCGTCTAAAACCTATAACAAACAGACCGTAAAACAAGGTTTTATCAAGGTTTAGGTGTTGATATACTTGATTACGATCATTTCAACACGATTATATTGCAAAAACTCAATTTCTCTACTTTTTACTTAGTTAAAATTCCAACGGGTCCATTGTAAAGCCTATGTACACCCGCTCGTCTGAAACCTCTATAAAACGGACCGCAAAACTATCTTTAATCAAATTCTAGGAGTTCATATACTAGATTACCAGCATTTCAACATGATTTTATTGCAAAAACTCAATTTATGTACTTTTTACTCAAGTAAAAATCCAACGGGACCATTGTAAGGCCTATTTAGACCCGCTCCTCCGCAACCTCTACAAAACGGACTGCGAAACAAGTTTTAATCAAAGCCTAGGAGTTCATATACTTGATTACGAGCATTTCAACACGATTATATTGCAAAACTCAAATTTCTGTACTTTTTACTCAGTTAAAATTGCAACGGGTCCGTTGTAATGCCTATTTAAACCCACTCGTCCGAAACTTCTACAAAACGGACCGTAAAACAAGTTTTAATCAAATTATTGGAATTCATATACTTGATTTCGAGCATTTCAACGCGATTATATTGCAAAAACTCAATTTATGTAATTTTACTCAAGTAAAATTCCAACGGGTCCATTGTAATGCTTATTTAAACACGCTCGTCCGAAACATCTACATAACGGACAACGAAACAAGTATTAATCAAACTTTACTAGCTCATATACTTGATTACGAGCATTTCAACATGATTATATCGTAAAAACTCAATTTATGTACTTTATACTTAGTTAAAATTCCTACGGGTCCATTGTAAGGCTTATTTAAACCCGCTCATCTGAAACCTATAACAAATAGACCGTAAAACAAGGTTTTATCAAATTTTAGGTGTTGATATAGTTTATTACGATCATTTCAACACGATTATATTGCAAAAACTCAACTTCTATTCTTTTTACTTAGTTAAAATTCCAACGGGTGTATTGTAAGGCTTATTTAGACCCGCTTGTCTGAAACCTATAACAAACAGACCGTAAAACAAGGTTTTATTAAATTTTAGGTGTTCATATACTTGATTACGATCATTGCAACACGATTATATTGCAAAAACTCAATTTCTCTACTTTTTACTTAGTTAAAATTCCAACGAGTCCATTGTAAGGCCTATGTAGACCCGCTCGTCCGAAACCTCTATAAAACGGACCGCAAAACTATCTTTAATCAAATTCTAGGAGTTCATATACTAGATTACGAGCATTTCAACACGATTATATTGCAAAAACTCAATTTCAGTACTTTTTACTCAAGTAAAATTCCAACGGGTCCATTTTAAGGCCTATTTAGACCCGCTCGTCCGCAACCTCTACAAAACGGACCGTGAAACAAGTTTTATTCAAACCTTAGGAGTTAATATACTTGATTACGAGCATTTGAACATTATTATATTGCAAAAACTCAAATTTCTGTACTTTTTACTCAGTGAAAATTGCAACGGGTCCATTGTAATGCCTATTTAAACCCACTCGTCTGAAACTTCTACAAAACGGACCGCAAAACAAGTTTTAATCAAATTTTAAAAGTGCATATACTTGATTACGATCATTTGAGCACGATTATATTGCAAAAACTTAAATTTCAGCACTTTTTACTTAGTTAAAATTCCAACGAGTCCATTGTAATGCCTATTTAAACCCGCTCGTCCAAAACCTCTACAAAACGGACCGCGAAACAAGTTTTAATCAAACTTTAAGACTTCATATACTTGATTATGAGCATTTCAACACGATTATATTGCAAAAACTCAATTTTTGTACTTTTTATTCAATTAAAATTCCAACGTGTCCATTGTAATGCTTATTTAAACCCACTCGTCCAAAACATCTACAAAACGGACCGCGAAACAAGTTTTAATCAAACCTTACGAGTTCATATTCTTGATTACGAGCATTTCAACACGATTATATTTCAAAAACTCAATTTCTGTACTTTTTACTCAAGTAAAATTCCAACGGGTCCATTGTAAGGCTTATTTAGACTCGCTCGTCCGCAAACTCTACAAAACGGACCGCGAAACAAGTTTTAAACAAAATATAGGAGTTCATATACTTGATTTCGAGCATTTCAACACGATTATATTGCAAAAACTCAATTTTCTGTACTTTTTACTCAAGTAAAATTCCAACGGGTCCATTGTAATGCCTATTTAGACCCGCTTGTCCTAAACCTCTACAAACGGACTGCGAAACAAGTTTTAATAAAATTATTGGAGTTCATATACTTGATTACGAGCATTTCAACACGATTATATTGCAAAAACTCAATTAATGTACTTTTACTCAAGTAAAATTCCAACGGGTCCATTGTAATGCCTATTTAAACACGCTCGTCTGAAACATCTACTTAAAGGACCAGAAACAAGTATTAATCAAACTTTACTAGTTCATATACTTGATTACGAGCATTTCAACACGATTATAATGTAAAAACTCAATTTCTGTACTTTTTACTTAGTTAAAATTCTAACGAGTCCATTGTAAGGCTTATTTAGACCCGCTCGTCTGAAACCTATAACAAACAGACCGTAAAAAAAGGTTTTATCAAAATTTAGGTGTTGATATACTTGATTATGATCATTTCAACACGATTATATTGCAAAAACTCAATTTCTCTTCTTTTTACTTAGTTAAAATTCCAACGGGTCCATTGTAAGGCTTATTTAGACCCGCTCGTCTGAAACCTATAACAAGCAGACCGTAAAACAAGGTTTTATCAAAGTTTAGGTGTTGATATACTTGATTACGATCATTTCAACACGATTATATTGCAAAAACTCAATTTCTCTACTTTTTACTTAGTTAAAATTCCAACGGGTCCATTGTAAGGCCTATGTAGACATGCTCGTCCGAAACCTCTATAAAACGGACAGCAAAACTATCTTTAATCAAATTCTAGGAGTTCATATACTAGATTACGAGCATTTCAACACGATTATATTGCAAAAACTCAATTTCAGTACTTTTTACTCAAGTAAAATTCCATCGGGTCCATTTTAAGGCCTATTTAGACCCGCTCGTCCGCAACCTCTACAAAACGGACCACGAAACAAGTTTTAATCAAACCTTAGGAGTTAATATACTTGATTACGAGCATTTGAACACTATTATATTGCAAAAACTCAAATTTCTGTACTTTTTACTCAGTGAAAATTGCAACGGGTCCATTGTAATGCCTATTTAAACCCACTCGTCCGAAACTTCTACAAAACGGACCGCAAAACAAGTTTTAATCAAATTTTAAAAGTGCATATACTTGATTACGATCATTTGAACACGATTATATTGCAAAAACTCAAATTTCGGTACTTTTTACTTAGTTAAAATTCCAACGAGTCCATTGTAATGCCTATTTAAACCCGCTCGTCCGAAACCTCTACAAAACGGACCGCGAAACAAGTTTTAATCAAACTTTAAGACTTCATATACTTGATTATGAGCATTTCAACACGATTATATTGCAAAAACTCAATTTTTGTACTTTTTATTCAATTAAAATGCCAACGTGTCCATTGTAATGCTTATTTAAACCCACTCGTCCGAAACATCTACAAAACGGACCGCGAAACAAGTTTTAATCAAACCTTACGAGTTCATATTCTTGATTACGAGCATTTCAACACGATTATATTGCAAAAACTCAATTTCTGTACTTTTTACTCAAGTAAAATTCCAACGGGTCCATTGTAAGGCTTATTTAGACCCGCTCGTCCGCAAACTCTACAAAACGGACCGCGAAACAAGTTTTAATCAAAATATAGGAGTTCATATACTTGATTTCGAGCATTTCAACACGATTATATTGCAAAAACTCAATTTTCTGTACTTTTTACTCAAGTAAAATTCCAACGGGTCCATTGTAATGCCTATTTAGACCCGCTCGTCCTAAACCTCTACAAACGGACTACGAAACAAGTTTTAATAAAATTATTGGAGTTCATATACTTGATTACGAGCATTTCAACACGATTATATTGCAAAAACTCAATTTATGTACTTTTACTCAAGTAAAATTCCAACGGGTCCATTTTAATGCCTATTTAAACACGCTCGTCCGAAACATCTACATAAAGGACCAGAAACAAGTATTAATCAAACTTTACTAGTTCATATACTTGATTACGAGCATTTCAACACGATTATATTGTAAAAACTCAATTTTTTGTACTTTTTACTTAGTTAAAATTCCAACGAGTCCATTGTAAGGCTTATTTAGACCCGCTCGTCTGAAACCTATAACAAACAGACCGTAAAAAAAGGTTTTATCAAAATTTAGGTGTTGATATACTTGATTATGATCATTTCAACACGATTATATTGCAAAAACTCAATTTCTCTTCTTTTTACTTAGTTAAAATTCCAACGGGTCCATTGTAATGCTTATTTAGACCCGCTCGTCTGAAACCTATAACAAACAGACCGTAAAACAAGGTTTTATCAAAGTTTAGGTGTTGATATACTTGATTACGATCATTTCAACACGATTATATTGCAAAAACTCAATTTCTCTACTTTTTACTTAGTTAAAATTTCAACGGGTCCATTGTAAGGCCTATGTAGACTTGCTCGTCCGAAACCTCTATAAAACGGACCGCAAAACTATCTTTAATCAAATTCTAGGAGTTCATATACTAGATTACGAGCATTTCAACACGATTATATTTCAAAAACTCAATTTATGTACTTTTTACTCAAGTAAAATTCCAACGGGTCCATTGTAAGGCCTATTTAGACCCGCTCGTCTGCAACCTCTACAAAACGGACCGCGAAACAAGTTTTAATCAAACCTTAGGAGTTCATATACTTGATTACAAGCAATTCAACACGATTATATTGCAAAAACTCAAATTTCTGTACTTTTTACTCAGTTAAAATTGCTACGGGTCCATTGTAATGCCTATTTAACCCCACTCGTCCGAAACTTCTACAAAACGGACCGCAAAACAAGTTTTAATCAAATTTTAGGAGTGCATATACTTGATTACGAGCATTTGAACACGATTATATTGAAAAAACTCAAATTTCGGTACTTTTTACTTAGTTAAAATTCCAACGGGTCCATTGTAATGCCTATTTAACCGCACTCGTCCGAAAATTCTACAAAACGGACCGCGAAACAAGTTTTAATCAATATTTTGGAGTGCATATACTTGATTACGAGCATTTGAACACGATTATACTGCAAAAACTCAATTTCTCTTCTTTTTACTTAGTTAAAATTCCAACTGGTCCATTGTAATGCCTATTTAAACCCGCTCATCCGAAACCTCTACAAAACGGTCCGCGAAACAAGTTTTAATCATACTTTAAGAGTTCATATACTTGATTATGGCTGGCACATGCTTCCTTGGGATCAGGTTTGCTTACCTAAATCCCTGGGAGGCATGAGCTTCCGGGATCTCAATAATTTCAATATAGCGGTTCTTGGAAAGCAACTCTGACGGCTTATTTGCGATCCGAAATCTATGCTGGGTCAAATCTTCAAAGCAAAGTATTTCCCATCTAACAATATCATAGATGCTACTCGACCGCAGCGTGGGTCGTTTGCTTGACAAGGGCTTTACAATGCTATGCAGCACCTCTATGGCGGGTTCCTATATCGACCTGGGATTAATAGTAGTATTCGTATCCAAAGGGAAAATTGGGGAGGCTCTTCTCCTATACATCTCTACGGGGAATACGAGATCTTTGACGAAGTTTATGTTCGATGTCGAGATTTTATGATTCAAAACCAAGCTGTCTGGGATCCTGTCAAGATTCGCAACTATTTCAACACTAAAGATGCCAATGCTATTTTAAATATTCCGATCATTAATGATAATCGTGATTCCATTCTTTGGAACCCCAATGATTCCGGTGTTTATTCGGTCCAATCCGGTTACCAATTTCTCCAGCGACCACCAGAACCTCGGAATCGACCTGCTCAGATTTGGAAAGTCCTGGCTAAATTAAAGGTTCTTCATATGGTTAAAACCTTTGGTTGGTGCATGGGCTCTGAGGCTCTACCTGTTAGCTCCCGATTGCAAGCTTTTGCACCGGAATCGGGTCCTTGTCCCGTTTGTCGATCAAGCTCAGAATCTATCCTTCATGCTCTTCGCGACTGTCCTGGTGCCTCGGAGGCTCTCCGTTTAGTGGGTATTCCTGTCCCTTTAACTAATAGTACGGCCCCTACTGGTCTTTAATGGTTAGAGAAGGGTGCTTGAAATTTATCTTCGGATCTCTTTTGGCTTTTCCTTACTACTCTATGGAATATTTGGAACCAGCGCAATGACTGGGTCCATAATTGCCATCTGCATCCCCGTTGGCTAATTGCCTCCAACTCTCTAAGTCTACATCGCGATTACTGCAATGCTATCTCTTCTTCCCCCTCCCACTGAATTATCCATCACTCTCGCCTTCTCGTTAGAGGCATCCCCCTCTTGGATACATTAAAATTAATGTGGATGAGGCTTTTGATACGGTCACTCGTGCAGCGGCTGTTGGAGTTGTGGCCCGCGACGATTCGGGTGCGGTTGTTGGGGGCTTGGCATACCCTTTGGGCAGTTGTTCGGATGCTGCTACTTTTGAAGGTGTGGGCCTTCTTGCTGGCATCATTTTTGCTCAGTCTCAGGGATGGAGCCGCTTGCTTTTTACGGCCTTTTCAACATTATTATATTACAAAAACTCAATTTCAGTACTTTTTACTCTCTTAAAAGTCCAACGGGTCCATTTTACGGCCAATTTAGACCCGTTCGTCCGAAACCTCTACAAAAATGACCGCAAAACTAATTTTAATCAAATTTTAGGAGTTCTTATAGTTGAGTACGAGCTTTTCAACACGAATATATTGCAAAAACACAATTTATGTACTTTTTACTCAGTTAAAAGTCCAACGGGTCCATTTTACGGCCCATTTAGACCCGCTCGTCGGAAACCTCTACAAAAATGACCGCAAAACTAGTTTAATCAAATTTCAGGAGATCATATAGTTGTTGACGAGCTTTTCAACACGATTATATTGCAATAACTCAATTTCTGTAATTTTTACCCAATTAAAAGTCCAACAAGTCCATTTTACGGCCCATTTAGACCCGCTCGTCTGAAACCTCTAAAAAAATCACTGTGAAACTAGTTTTAATCAAATTTTAGGAGTTCGTATAGTTGTTCACAAGCTTTTCAACATGACTATATTACAAAAACTCAATTTCAGTACTTTTTACTCTCTTAAAAGTCTAACGGGTCCATTTTACGGCCCATTTAGATCCGCTCGTCCAAAACCTCTACAAAAATGACCGCAAAACTAATTTTAATCAAATTTTAGGAGTTCTTATAGTTGAGTACGAGCTTTTCAACACGAATATATTGCAAAAACACAATTTATGTACTTTTTATTCAGTTAAAAGTCCAACGGGTTCATTTTACGGCCCATTTAGACCCGCTCGGACGAAACCTCTTCAAAAATGACTGCGAAACTAGTTTTAATCAAATTTTAGGAGTTCATATAGTTGATCACGAGCTTTTGAACATGATTATATTGCAAAAATACAATTTCTGTACTTTTTACTCAGTTAAAAGTCCAACGGGTCCATTTACGGCCCATATAGACTCGCTCGTCTGAAACCTCAACAAAAATCACCATGAAACTAGTTTTAATCAAATTTTAGGAGTTCATATAGTTGTTCATGAGCTTTTCAACAGGATTATATTGCAAAAACCCATTTTTTGTACTTTTTACTCAGTTAAAACTCTAATGGGTCCATTTTACAGCCAATTTAGACCCGCTCGTCCAAAACCTCTACAAAATTGACCACAAAACTAGTTTTAATCAAATTTTAGGAGTTCATATAGTTGTTCATGAGCTTTTCAACACGATTATATTATTAGTCATTAAAAGTCCAACGGGTCCAATTTATGGCCAATTTAGATCCGCTCGTCCGAAACCTCTACAAAAATGACCGCAAAACTTGTTTTAATCAAACATTAAGAGTTCTTATAGTTGTTCACGAGCTTTTGAACATGATTATATTACAAAAAACTCAATTTCTGTACTTTTTACTCTGTTAAAATTCCAACTGGTCCATTTTACGGCCCGTTTAGACCCGCTCGTCCGAAACCTCTACAAATGACCGCAAAACTAGTTTTAATCAAATTTTAGGAGTTCTTATAGTTGACTACGAGCTTTTCAACACAATTATATTGCAAAAACACAATTTCTGTACTTTTTACTCAGTTAAAAGTCAAACGGGTCCATTTTACGGTCCATTTAGACCTGCTCGTCCGAAACATCTACAAAAATGACTAGTTTAATCAAAATTTAGGAGTTCATATAGTTGTTCATGAGCTTTTCAACACGATTATATTGCAAAAACTCAATTTTTGTACTTTTTACTCTGTTAAAAGTCCAATGGGTCCATTTTACGGCCCATTTAGACCCGCTCGTCCGAAACCTCTACAAAAATAACCGTAAATCTAGTTTTATTCAAATTTTAGGAGTTCTTATAGTTGACTACGAGCTTTTCAACACGATTATATTGCAAAAACTCAATTTTTGTACTTTTTAGTCAGTTAAAAGTCCAAAGGGTCCTTTTTACGGCCCATTTAGACCCACTCTCCTGAAACCTCTACAAAAAGGACCGCAAAACGAGTTCTAATCAAATTTTAGGAGTTCATATAGTTTATCACGAGCTTTTCAAAACTATTATATTGCAAAAACACAATTTCAGTACTTTTATTCAAGTAAAACCTTTATAAAAAGGACCGCAAAACTAGTTTAAATCAAATTTTTGGAGTTCATATAGTTGATCACGAGGTTTTCAACACGATTATATTACAAAAACTCAATTTCTATACATTTTACTCAGTTAAAAGTCCAACGGGTCCATTTTATGGCCCATTTAGACCCACTCGTCCGAAACCTCTACAAAAATGACCGTGAAACTAGTTTTAATCAAATTTTAGGAGTTCATATAGTTGTTCAATTGCTTTTCAACATGATTATATTACAAAAACTCAATTTCAGTACTTTTTACTCAAGTAAAACTCCAACGGGTCCATTTTACTGCCCATTTAGACCCGCTCGTCCGAAACCTCTACAAAAAGGACCGCAAAACTAGTTTTAATCAAATTTTAGGAGTTCATATAGTTGATCACGAGCTTTTCAACACGATTATAATGAAAAAACTCATTTTATGTACTTTTTACTTAGTTAAAAGTCTAACGGGTCCATTTTACGGCCCATTTAGACCCGCTCGTCTGAAACCTCTTAAAAAATGACCGCGAAACTAGTTTTAATCAAATTTTAGGAGTTCATATAGTTGTTCACGAGCTTTTCAACATGATTATATGTCAAAAACTCAATTTCTGTACTTTTTACTCAAGTAAAACTTCGACGGGTCCATTTTACGACCCATTTAGACTCGCTCATCCGAAACCTCTACAAAAATCACCGCGAAACTAGTTTTAATCAAATTTTAGGAGTTCATATAGTTTATCACAAGCTTTACAACATGATTATATTGTAAAAACTCAATTTATGTACTTTTTACTTAGTTAAAATTCTAACGGGTATGGCTCTCGAAATTCTCTCATTCCTATGAGGTCTCTCTTGGGTTTGTGTTTGCTCTTTTGTTTTTTTTTCATTTTCATTCCCCCTTTACCGTGCCTTTCCCCTCCTTTTTACTCGTTTTTTTCAGCCTTTCACTTTTTCCCCTTCCCCTCCGCCGCTCTCCCTGCCTTTACTACGCCGTTCACCTATGCGTTTTCCTCCCCACCATCCGGCGCTCAAATCGATCACGAGATCCCAGCACCTCAAGGTACAGAATTTTCGAGAGCCCATCCCACCCCATATCCGATTTTCCATTCTTTTCTTCTTATTGTTTTTTCGATTTTTATATTTTTTTATACGATTTGGTTCTCCGATCTTGCTTATTTATGGCTAACCCTATGGTTTTTGTTGTTTTTTGCGAGTGAAAACCACCTTCATCAAGGGCTTTCTGGCCGCCGTCCTCTCTCCCTTCATTGTGCATCGAAAGTTTGGGCCAACCACGGCTTTGAGAGTGATTTGAGATTTGCCATCGTCTCTGCCGATGGATTTCACCCCACACGACTCAGAATCCCTAATCTTTACCCCTCTTTCCCCGCATCTTTTAATTTCCCCATTCTTCTAGGGTTTGGTTTTAATTATTGTTTTTGGGTTTCTTATTTCAAATCTGTGACAAGGAGATTAACCTTTGTTTCAATTGCTTCCTAAAGCCCGATCCCTTCCTGTCGTTCGCGCGATAGGCACGACATAGTGGTTTCAAGGGTATAAATTTCTTCTCCCCCTGTGGTGTAAATTTATTTATTGCTCTCGTCTTGCTCTCTTTTTTCTTATCCGTCGTAGTTCTTTATTATCTCTTTTTTATATTTTGCATGTCTGATCATTTTCTAATTCTTTGTTGTTGGTTGATGCCTTGCCTTGCCTACGCATGCTTATTTCCTTATTGGCTCATTCTTCTGTATGCTCTTAGTCTTTGGACAATGCCATGTCTGCTATCTAAATTCCATAAAATACATACCTTGCCCATGCTATCATGTTATGAATATTTTACTTGCATTCTTATTGTATTAGTTTGTTTCACCTCAATTTGTCAATCACCTATACGCATCAGTCTCACTTCTCCCCACTACACCTTTTTAGGTGCACCATCTCAAGCCCTTCTAAGGGAAACTTCTGCGATCACCTTCATGGTGAATATATTTTTCTCTACAACTTTTAACGGCTGCATCGAGAACCCACTCCCAATATTTTTTTTCTTTCAAAATTACGCTCATGGATTCGTACTCTTCACCAATTTTTTAAAAACATATTGTACTTTCAAGTCCTAAATGGAACAAGGCACTATTACCACACTATCTATGTCCGTTTTTTCAATCTATGTACTACCAATAATTTTAAACTATCAACATTGTTCAACAAACTAAAGCTTTTTCACAATCCTATTTTAAAACTATATACGGTCCATGTATACACTAAGTCCCCTATTCCACGAGGGGCAGTCGATATTTTCCTATTTTGGACTCTTTCCCCGCTATTACTCCAATCATACCTCATATACCTTTTTCGTGCACAAAATTCGATCCTAATTTCAAGGATTTTAAAATCAATTATTCCCCAAATCTGTAACTCTTGGTTACTAAATCATCCTTTTACTTCCTTATCCCCATCTTTCCTTTTTTATCTCACCAAAAGTAATTGCGATTCCTTCCTGATTTTTAGGGATTTGTATTTAATTACAAATCGATTTAGTCAATACATAAATTTTATATCCCCTATTCGTACTCTATTCTCGTTCCTCATCTTAAGGAATTTAAATTTAATTAGTTTCCATAATTATAAATCTTTATTATATACTTATTCTTTTGATTTCCATAATTATAAATCTTTATTATATACTTATTCTTTTGATTTCCATAATTATAAATCTTTATTATATACTTATTTTTTTACTTCCTTATTTTTACCTTTTCCGGGTTTACTCATTAATTTAAACCACGATACTTTCCCAATTCTAAGGGATATGTATTTAATTACGTCTCAAACTTGTCAAAACTTTTTCTCTAATACAATAACTACCTGCCTTCTTTACTCCTCAATTATACTTGCCATAATCTCTCATACGTATAATTTATATAATGTTCACCTAACCAACCCTTTTCCTTACCGAAACTACTACCCTTTCTTTTCACATCTCTGTTATGTCTACCTTGCTACCATTACCTATTCTCGCTCAATGGCCTCCTCCTCCTTTCCCCATCTTTACCTCCTTGATCTAACTAACGAAGAAGCGGATGCCATCTACACTCCTGACTTTAGCAGGGATTTTGAAGAAGAGGACCCTAAAACAATTCTGATAGGGAAATTTATCTCCTCCAAACCAATTAATGATTGGGCTGTTCTTATAGCTTTTAAGGGCATTTGGAAGAAGAATAACTTAACGTCGATCTCTATCATCAAGGAATCTTTCTTCCGCATCAAGTTTGCTACTACAAGTGATCGAAACGATGTCTTCGAACGAGGCCCTTGGCTATACAAAGACGAATGGCTTGCATTAGCGGAATTTGACCCGGCTAAAAGCACAGACGAGTACTCCTTTTCCTTGATGCGAATATGGTTTCGTATCCTCACCATCCCTGCACCCCTAGTGGAAAACCCTGATAGAGCCCACTTAGTGGGGCAATCCCTTGGTGCTATGGTAAGGACAGTCCTCCGCACTGATACTAGAAAGAAAGAAGGCAATATGACCGAGTTCCTCCCAGTCAAAATCATGCTCGACACATCTAAACCTGTTCGACGCTTCCTCCTCATAGGCAAGGTGAACGCAAAACATCCTGCAGACTTCAATATGAACGACTACCACTAATTTGTCACTGGTGTGGCATTGTTAGCCACGTTTTCGACAATTGTCCTACCAAAGCCGCTCACGATCCCGATAAATTGCAATATGGATAGTGGCTCCGTTATCTCCCTCCACGTCGATGGGACCAAGGCCTGAGGGGCCGTATTCGAACTGTTGGGCAGGTTCCCTCTACCTCAAACCAACCACCTGTGGGTATGTCCTTATTTTTTACCTTTTTAAAGAATCTTCTAATCCTCGTACTTCCTTCTTTTGCTTTCAAAGAACTCGCTAATTTTTTCTTACCTTCAGATCCAAATGGAAAATGAAAGTCGATTGTTGAACCGAATGATACACCAAATGCAATGGGTCTCCCCTTTATCCTTCATCAACATCTTTCTTTTCTAAATCGATTTCCATATCTACGACTTACTCCCTCATTCTCTGAATTTATAGGTAACCTCAATTATGGAGATGATGCATCCTTTTCAGAACATCCAGTTGAGGATGTCAATCATATTGACGAGACTATGGGTGATACGTCATCTGAGCCACCGTTGGCAAATGAGGCTGAAGGCAATGCACCTAAACCGAAAACTACACGAATCACACTTCCTCCCAGTGCTATGGCTCCTCAGCCTTTGAACACAATCTTTCCCATTCCCGAAGAATTTGTTGAGGGTGAATGGGATGCACAAGATGACAGTGTTCCGAGCCCTACCGCCCAGCAAATCCAAAATTTGGATGCCCAATTGCGTAAGCCTTTACTTCAAACAGATATTCCGCTTATTCATGACTTTGACCTTTGGCTACTTAAAAACTATCCAAATGATGCAGCTATGGCCCCTGCTTCCACTCTTATACCTTCCAATCGTGGTACTAAAAGATGTTCCCCCATTCAAGTGATTCTCCAGCCAAAGAAAGCCAAACCATCTCCTTCGTCTACTCCGAAAGCTGGGATGAGCAGCTCTAAAAACTCTCCGGCGGCGGCTGATCCTCAGCCCCGCTGAGGGAAATGATCGTGTTATGTTAGAACTGCCAGGTTCTTGGGAAGGTCCAGGTAGTTCGTCACCTCCAGCAATATGTTCGACGCACCTCCCTGGATATTTTATTTTTTGTGAAACAAAATTAAATAAAGAGGCATGTAGCCGACTTAGTATTTCTTTAGGCATGATTGAGGTTATTTCTTTAGCCCCTAGTGATAATTGTTTCGGACTTGCTCTTTTTATCTCTAATAATATTAATATTTCCTTGCTTTCATACTCGTATAGTTTTATTCACACTCAAATTATCTAGAATCCTCTTCGATGTACTTCACTGGTATACACGTGTTTTCCGAAACTAGTCAAAAAATTAAAACATGGGATATAATCGACTCTTTAAACAATAATAATGGCCTTCCTTGGCTTCTAGGCGGTGACTTTAACGAAAATCTATCTGATAATGAGAAACAAGGTGTTGTCGTCACGCAAGATCCCAAATCAATAATTTTTGTAATTATCTTTCACGTAATAGTCTTTTTTACTGTAAACCGACTACTGGATGGTTCACTTGGACAAAAATCGGACCTAATACCTCAACTATCCTAGAACGTCTTGACCGCTTTGTAGGCAACTCGGCTTGGAAAGCTTCTAACCCTTTTTATCGTATCATCTCGGACTTTGATGCCAAATCAGATCACTGTTTCTTACTATTGGACACTGCCCCCACTTTACAAAACACTTCTCGTCCAATAACTCCTAAATTTCCCTTTGAAAATTGTTGGGCAGCCAATAAAGAAGGAATCTCTCTGGTTAAACAAACTTGGGCTAATACAAAGGGCCATACTCTTGACAAAATTCGAGCTATTGGTTCCTGCTTAGGGGACTGACAATCACAACAACGTTATAATACTACAGGGCCCATTCACCTTCTTACTAAGAAAATTAACAAGTATCTCAAGAGGCCCCTAACAACCTCTTCTGAGGAAGCCTACATTACGGCAAGATCTGAACTTAATAAATTACTTAATGAAAAGGAAATCTATTGGGCACAAAGATCTCGCAACCTGTGGCTTTCTCAAGGGGACAAGAATACTCGTTTCTTTCATGCTCATGCTAACAACAGACGGAAAAAGAATACTATCAATGGTTTATATGACACTAATAATAAATGGTGTGTTACTGAAAGCGATCTTATGACTATTGCATCCACCTATTTCCAAACCTTATTCACTTCTTCAGACCCTTAATTATCAGAACATATTATCTCCAAAATAACTACCTCCGTTACACCAGCTATGAATGAATCTCTCACTAGGGCCTTCACTGCTGATGAAATTCTTCATGCCTTCTGAGATATTGATCCTTGGAAGGCCCCTGGAATTGATGGCCTCCCAAGTGGGTTCTTTAGACAACACTAGGACACGGTAGGTGTGGATGTCACCACACTTTGTCTAAACCTCCTCAACGGCTCAACCGATATGGCATCGGTTAATCAAACCATTTTGGTACTTATCCCAAAAATTAAAGATCCAACTACTATGAGGCATCTCCGGCCTATTAGTCCATGTACGGTGATTTACAAAATTATGGCTAAGGTCCTAGTTAATAGAATGAAGCAAACGATACCTTTTTGTATTAGCAACAACCAAGCTGCCTTCGTTCAGGGGCGCAATATCACTGATAACATCCTTATTGCTCATGAAATTATACACTATATTAATACTGGGAATACTAAATCTTCTCATGGTGCTGCTCTTAAGTTCGATATGGAAAAGGTCTTCGATAGAGTGGAATGGTCTTTTCTTGAGAATGTTATGACCCGAATAGGCTTTGCACCTTCCTGGGTATCAATCATCATGAGATGTATCTCTTCGGTATCTTTCACTGTTAAGGTTAATAGTTCCTTTTCTCCTTTCTTTAACCCACAACGTGGTCTTCGACAAGGCGATCCCCTATCTCCTTTCCTTTTCCTCTTCTGTACTCAAGGTCTCTCTGCGTACCTCTCTGAGGCTCAACAACAAAACTCGCTTCCTGGCCTTGGTGCTAGTAGGATGGTACCTAAAGTTAATCACCTCCCGTTTGCGGATGATTGTATGGTCTTTATTAACACTAACCCAAAGGAAGCTGAACACCTTAAAACGGCTCTCCAAACCTACGCTTCCGCCTCTGGGCAAGCAGTCAACTTTGAAAAGTCAACTATTTTCTACAATCCACGTACCCCTCACTCGATTCGTGAAACAATAAATAATTCCTTACATGTACGCGAGGTCAATAACCCAGGGGTCTACTTGGGTGTCCCACTCTTCATAAGTAAGAATAAAATGGAATCCCTAGACTTCATTCGTGATAAAGTTCATGACTGATTGTCCAATTGGGATAAACAACTCTTGTCTTTTAATGACAGAGAAATTTTTATTAAAGCTGTTTTGCAATCTTTGCCCCAGTATGTCATGTCGTGTTATCTTCTTCCCCAAAACATAATCGATGATATGACTTCTACTATTCGTCGTTACTGGTGGTCTGGTAAAAACAACAAAAAAGGATGGCACATGCTCCCTTGGGATCAGGTTTGTTTACCTAAGTCCGTGGGAGGCATGGGCTTCCGGGATTTAAATAACTTCAATATTGCGCTTCTAGGAAAGCGGCTATGGCGGCTTATTTGTGAACTGAAGTATCTGCTGGGTCAAATTTACAAAGCAAAATATTTTCCATCTAGCAGTATCCTTGATGCTACTAAACCACATCGTGAATCGTTTGCCTGGCAAGGGCTTTACAATGCTATGCAACATCTCTATGGCGGGTTCCTCTATCGCCATGGGATTAATAGTGGTATTCGTATCCATAAGGATAATTGGGGAGGATCCTCTCCTGTACATCTCTATGGGGAATACGAGATCTCTGACGAAGTATATGTTCAGTGTCGAGATTTTATGATACAGAACCAAGCAGCTTGGGACCCTACCAAGATCCGCAACTATTTCACTACGGAAGATGCCAATGCTATCTTGAATATTCACATCATTAATGATAATCGTGACTCCATTCTTTGGAACCCCAATGATTCCGGTGTTTACTCGGTCTGATCCGGTTACCAATTTCTTCAACAGCCACCGGAACCTCGAAATCGACCTCCTCGGATCTAGAAAGTTCTGGCTAAATTAAAGGCTCTCCCCAAGGTAAAAAAATTTGGTTGGCGCATGGGCTCCGAGGCTCTACCTGTTGGATCCCGATTGCAAGCTTTTGCGCCGGACTCGGGTCCTTGCCCCATTTTCTGATCAAGCTCGGAATCTATCTTTCATGCTCTTCGTGACTGTCCTGGTGCCTCGGAGGCACTCTGTTTAGTGGGCATTCCAAGTTCTTTAATTAATAGTGCGGCCCCTACTGGTCTCCAATGGCTAGAGGAGGGTGCTCGCCATTTATCTTCTGATCTCTTTGGGCTTTTTCTTACCACTCTATGGAATATTTGGAACCGGCGCAATGACTAGGTCCATAATCGTCATCTGCAACCCCTTGGCTAATCGCTATCAACTCTCTTAGTCTACATCACGATTACTCCAATTCTATCTCTTCTTCCCCACCGGGTTATCCATCACTCTCTCCTCCTCGCTAGAGGCATTCCCCTCCTGGGTACATTAAAATAAATGTGGACGAGGCTTTTGAACCAGCCACTCGGGCAACAGCGGTTGGAGTTGTGGCCCTTGATGTTTCGGGTGCGGTAGTTGGGGGTTTGGCTTACCCTTTGGGCAGTTGTCCGCATATTGCTTCTTCCGAAGGTGTGGGCCTTCTTACTGGCATCACTTTTGCTCAATCTCAGGGATGGAGCAGTTTATTATTTGAGACAGACTGTGCTTCCCTTGCGAACAGGATCAACCATACGGGGCCTGACCTCTCCACCTTAGGGTCGACGCTTCTACAAGCACGAGATGCACTTTCTTCCTTTTCTTTTGCACATGTTCAGCCGCGAGGCTAATTTAGTTGCTCATACTCTGGCTACCCACGTGCTTAGAACCATGACTTCTATGTCTTTTGGTTCCATTTATCCAGATTGTATCCGTAATTTTGTACTTGGCGAGATTTCTTCTCGATCTATATAAATAAATCTATGGTACTCTTTACCCCTTTTTAGGGATCTCCAGGACCTTTGGCTGGGGATGTTAGTAGGATTTTTTTAATGAGGCCCACTTTCTTTAAAAAAAAAAGTCTAACGGGTCCTTTTTACGGCCCATTTAGACCCGCTCGTCCGAAACCACTACAAAAAAGACCGCAAAAACTAGTTTTAATTAAATTTTAGGAGTTCATATAGTTGATCACGAGCTTTTCAACACGATTGTATAGCAAAAACACTATTTCTGTACTTATTACTCAAGTAAAACTCCAACGGGTCCATTTTACGTCCCATTTAGACCCGCTCGTCCGAAACCTCTACTAAAAGGACCGCAAAACTAGTTTTAATCAAATTTTAGGAGTTCATATAGTTGACTATGAGATTTTCAACACGATTATATTGCAAAAACACAATTTCTGTACTTTTTACTCAATTAAAAGTCCAACTGGTCCATTTTACGGCCCATTTTGATCCGCTCGTCCGAAACCTCTACAAAAATGACCGGGAAACTAGTTTTAATCAAATTTTAGGAGTTCATATAGTTGTTCACGAGCTTTTCGATATGATTATATTGCAAAAACTCGATTTCTATACTTTTTACTCAATTAAAAGTCCAACGGGTCCATTTTACGGCCCATTTAGACCCGCTCGTTCAAAACCTCTACAAAAAGGACCGCAAAACTTGTTTTAATTAAATTTTAAGAGTTCATGTAGTTGATCACGATGTTTTCAACACGATTATATTGCAAAAACGGATATTTTGTACTTTTTACTCAAGTAAAACTCCAACGGGTCTATTTTACGGCGCATTGAGACCCGCTAGTCCGAAACCTCTTCAAAAATAACCGCGAAACTAGTTTTAATCAAGTTTTAGGAGTTCATATAGTTTACTACTAACTTTTCAACATGATTATATTGCAAAAACTCTATTTCTGTACTTTTTACTCAGTTAAAAGTCCAACGGGTCCATTTTACGGCCCATTAGACTCTCTCAGCCGAAACCTCTTCAAAAATGACCGTGAAACTAGTTTTAATCAAATTTTAGTAGTTCATATAGTTGACTACGAGCTTTTCAACATGATTATATTGCAAAAACTCAATTTCTATACTTTTTACTCAGTTAAAAGTCCAACGGGTCCATTTTACGGCCCATTTATACCCGCTCGGCCGAAACCTCTACAAAAATCATAGTGAAACTAATTTAAAAATATTTTAGGGGTTCATATAGTTGTTCACGAGCTTTTCAACTCGATTATATAACAAAAACTCAATTTCTGTACTTTTTACCAGTTAAAAGTCCAAATATTCCATTTTACGGCCCATTTAGACCCGCTCCTCCGTAACCTCTACAAAAAGAACCGCAAAACTAGTTTTAATCAAATTTTAGGAGTTCATTTAGTTGACTACGAGCTTTTCAACATGATTATATTGCAAAAACTCAATTTCTGTACTTTTTACTCTATTAAAAGTCCAACGGGTCCATTTTACGCCCCAAATAGAGCCGCTCGTCCGAAACCTCTACAAAAATGACCGCGAAACTAGTTTTAATCAAAATTTAGGAGTTCATATAGTTGTCTGCGAGATTTTCAACACGATTATATTCCAAAAACTCATTTTCTTTAGTTTTTACTCATGTAAAACTCCAACGGGTCCATTTTACGGCCCATTTAGACCCGCTCGTCCGAAACCTCTGCAAAAAGGACCGAAAAACAAGTTTTGATCCAATTTTAGGAGTTCATATAATTGATTACGAGCTTTTCAACAAGATTATATTACAAAAACTCAAATTCGGTGTTTTTTTTTCAGTTAAAAGTCCAACAGGTCCATTTTACGGCCCATTTAGACCCGCTCGTCGAAACCTCTACAAAAATGACCGCAAAACAAGCTTTAATCAAATTTTAGTAGTTCATATAGTTGACTACGAGCTTTTCAACACGATTATGTTGCAAAAACTCATTTTCTTTAGTTTTTACTCATGTAAAACTCCAACGGGTCCATTTTACGGCCCATTTAGACCCGCTCGTCCAAAACCTCTACAAAAATGACCGCAAAACTAGTTTTAATCAAATTTTAGGAGATCATATAGTTGTTCACGAGCTTTTCAACATGATTATATTATAAAAACTCAATTTATGTACTTTTTGCTCAGTTAAAAGTCTAATCGGTCCATTTTACGGCCCATTTAGACACGCTCGTCCGAAACCTCTACAAAAAAGACCGCAAAAGTAGTTTTAATCAAATTTTAGGAGTTCATATAGTTGACTAAAAGATTTTCAACATGATTATATTGCAAAAACTCAATTTTTGTACATTTTACTCAGTTAAAAGTCCAACGGGTCTATTTTACGGCTCATTTAGACCTGCTCGTCCGAAACCTCTACAAAAATCACCGTGAAAATAATTTTAATCAAATTTTAGGAGTTCATATAGTTGTTCACGAGCTTTTCAACAGTATTATTGTTGAGTGTGTAAAAGTTCTATTATTTACACCTTTTTTAACCCATATTTCTGCTGCATTCAAGTATTATTTATTGCATTTAGGTCAGTTTGCAGGCGCCGGGCAGTGAAGCAGAAAAGCTGGAACTGGACGAGCAGTCAAGGAGGATGATGCTGCAATGGTTGCCGCCGTGACAGCAGAGGACGACAACAGTTTTTTGGAGAAGATGCAAAGTGGACCTCGACAGATGGAGAAAATTTAGTTCGTCTGTCGTGTGAAATCACCATATTTTTCCAAGCCCTAGATCAGAAGATATTCCAAGCCCAAAGTTCAAGGAGAGATAATCCCAAGAAAGAAGGAGGGCGACTTAAAGAGAGATTCTCTAAAGATTTAGTCTTTATTAGAGTTGTACTTTAATTTAAAGTTGCAATCATTGTTAAATTAGATAACTTGAGCCCAAAGCTTATATAAGGGCATATATCTTAACCTAGAGGGCATAACCGATTACCTTATATTCCTTCCCAAAACTCTAGCCGTTTTCCTTCCCACAACATGTTCTAAATTTCCCCTAGGGCCACGGGTTGATTTGTAAAGTAGTTGCAAGGGTTGTTTTGTTTTAAGAATTTTCAGTTCAATAAAATAAACTTCAAGTTCTCTTATTTTGGTTATTAATATCTTGCAAGAGCATCGGGAGAGCATTGTGAGGTTATCTATTTACTTAGCATCGAAAGAGTTAAGTATACGAAAGAAATAAGAGCAAGTTCTCTAGTTTATAGTTGAACTATCTCGGACCTAGGGATAGGACGAGGTTAAGTGGCTAAAGAAGAATTCATCCACATCGGTGTTCATCTTTCGATTCACGCCGGGAGGTATCATCAAGACGTGATCATCGACAGACTTGGACCTAGGGATAGGCCATGGCACATCTGGGATTCTTGCCAAACTTGAAGTACTGAGTTGATTGTTCGCTGCCGCGACAAGCAACGGACTGCTGCCGCGATGGAACGACGACAACACTGGATTTCCTAGACTCAGCAATACCTGCACTACTGAGCAATTCAATACCAGCCCATTCTCTCTATCTTGATTTTCCTTCTCTTTTATTTACGTTTACTTTATTATTTTCGTGACATCTTCTCAAATATTTTCTTTAGTTTCGTGCAGTGAATTAAGGTGAAGCTATTAGCCCAATCCCTGTGGAGACGATATCCGATACTTCGTATCACTTTACTACTTGCGTCGTGTATACTTGCACTACAATTGCGATAGACTATTTTACACGCAACAAGTTTTTTGGCACCGTTGCCGGGGACTGGCAACATAACTCTACCTTTTCTTTTACTGCACTTTTCGTTTTTGTTTTTATTCTTATTTTTCTAGTTTACTTGGATTGTCCAACCTATACCTTTCACAAGGTCTTTTGTTTTCGTATGCGCAGATCTCAACGAGGAAAGGAACCGGAATACCAGTTAGATCCTGAACCAGAACGAACGTTCAATCTCAAGAAAAGAGTATGCTACCTCGTTGAACGGAACGATTAGCTAGAGCAACAACTCGAAGCTATGGTAAACGAAAGACAAGAAGAAAGAAGGGACGACCCAAAAAATCCCCAGGATGCTGTAGATCCTGCCGGGAATGGAGGAAACGGTCATGCTGCCGACTTTCCTGCCACGGCCGCACGCCGATCCTGTCGAGACTACATGCTGAATGACCATGTAGAACTAGAAACCACGCTGCCGGATATTGAAGTTGACAACTTTGAGCTGAAACCTGTCATGTTTAGCATGATCAACAATGCCGGTCAATTCAGTGGTGCTGTTACAGAGGATGCTATGGAGCACCTCAAAACATTCCAGGAAATCTGAGGTTCGTTTAGACTACCAGGAGTTAATCCGGAGATACTGAGGCTTCAGTTATTTCCCCATTCATTGAGGGACAGGGAAAAGACTTGGTGGAATAAACTTACGCCAGGTTCAATTAGAACTTGGGCAGATTTGTCTCGTGAATTTTTATCTCGTTTTAATCCTTCACATTTATCTGAGCGATTACGTAACGAAATTGCTACTTTTCAACAGGAAGATGACGAGCCAATGCACGAGGCCTGGGACAGATTCACCACTCTTCTACGGAACTGCCATATGCATGGATTCCCCGTCTGGAACCAGGTAACCAAGTTTTATAATGCTGCCAACTTACAAACTCGTATTCGAATTGATTCAGCAGCAAACGGATTACTATTGGACAAAGACCCGGATGAGGCAATGCAAGTATTGAAAAATCTGGCTAAGAATGAAGAACAGTTTCCGACAGCAAGAAGAGGGGGTAAACGAGTCCTAGCTGTTAAGGATTATGAGGCCGACAGCACGATGAAATCACAGGTAGCATACCTTACTAAGGCAATGAAAAAGCTCTTGAACGAGGAAGCACAACATGGATTTGCTGTCGAGGAGGTATGTGACATTTGTGAGGGAAATCACAGTTCGGAGGAATGTCCAATACAGTTAGAAGAGGGAAAGTATGTTGGAAATTACAATAAGCCAAATTAAAACTCCAACAACTATAATCTCAACTGGAGAAAGGATCCCAAGTTTTCTTGGAGTAATCCTAATAATGCCCTGAATCCTCAAGCACAAAAAAATCAGAATCAGGGTGGACCTAGATTGTTGACTCGATAGCAGCCGCAGCAGCAACAACCACCAGCTGCCACAAACAGTATACTGGAACAGACTCTGGCTACGTTTATGTCTCAGACAGGTACTTATATTGAGAATATGAATCAGTTTGTCAAGAAAACAGAGACATTCATGGATAAAACAGAGATGAGGATGACGAATCATGAAGCTACTCTGAAATACTTGGAGACACAAATGGGTCAGGTTTCCCAGCATATCAACCCAAGGCAGACTGGAGGATTCCCTAGCCATACTGAAAATGCTAGACAGCCCACACATGAGCAATGTAAAGCTATTACTACTAGGAGTGGGAAGAAACTACCATGGCTAGAGAAAGAAGTTGAAACAATGAAAAAACCAGCCTTGGACAAACCTGCCGAGGAAGCTGCCCCGACAGGTAACAACCAGCCTGCTGCCGATGAGCTTGTCACGACAGCAGAAACGACAGAGGAGAAAAATGATGAACCCAAACCTCCACAGATTCGTATGCAGTGGGAAGGACGTATTGCTGATTATCGTCCCCCACCTCCTTTTCCTCAACGGTTACAGCAAGCGAAACAAGAATCTCAGCTCAAAAAGATTTATGATATCTTTAAGCAGGTTCATATTAATATTCCGCTGTTAGATGCCGTTAGGGAGATGCCCGGTTACGCCAAATTTCTCAAGGATGTCATGTCAAAGAAATCTAAACTTGGGGAATTTGAAACGGTTAAGATGACGGAAGGATGTATGAGCATTCTTCATAGGCAGCCACCCTAAAAAAAGAAGGATCCGTGGAGCTTCATCATACCTTGTGTAATCGGAGATAAATATGTGGGTAAGGCACTGTGTGATCTTGGTGCTAGTATTAATTTAATGCCAAAATCTGTTTTTCAGAAATTAGGTATTGGAAAAGCTCGGCCCACGACAGTAATTCTACAGCTGGCAGACCGCTCTTATGTTCATCCGGAAGGAAAAATCGAAGATATTCTGGTAAGAGTGGATAAATTTATATTTCCTGTTGACTTTCTTGTGTTAGATTGTGAAGGAGATGAAAACGCACCAATCATCCTTGGGCGACCCTTCTTAGCCACGTGAAGATCACTGGTTGATGTGGAAAAAGGAGAACTCACCAAGAGAGTGAACGATCAAGAAATTAAGTTGAATGTTCTCCAAGCTATGAAGCATGCTGATGCAGATGAGGAATGCAATGTTATCACTGAAGTTACCCTTGACCAACCCTGCATCAGGTCGGGCTGTCACGACATCAACATTGGTCACTGCCTCGGCAGCCACTTACAGGACTGTCACGACAGCACTGACGACAACAACTCCTTAGAATCCGAAACATCAGATAATGAAGATCAGGAGGAGGTAAACTGGATAGGCGATCGTCCAGGTAAGTTATTCGAACCTTTAAATTATACTTCGGATAACCATGCAATCCAAAAGCCATCAACTGTTGAGCCCCCTGTTTTAGAACTGAAGCCCCTGCCAGGACAGCTAAAATATGCTTTTCTTGGTTCAAATGATATGTTGCCCGTAATCATCTCTTCCAAGTTGATGCAGGAACAGGAACAACAGTTAGTAGAGATGCTGCAGCAGCACAAAAAGGCAATTGGATGGACGATAGCTGATATTCAAGGCATTAGTCCGGCATTATGCATGCATAAAATCCTCTTAGAAGAAGATCATAAGCCGACTATAGATGCTCAAAGGCGGCTAAATCATGCGATGAAAGAGGTGGTGCGTAAAGAGATAATCAAATGGTTAGATGCTGGTATAATTTACGCCATCTCCGACAGCAAATGGGCGAGCCCGGTGCAATGTCTTCCCAAGAAAGGAGGAATGACCATGGTAACCAACGAAAACAATGAGTTAATCCCAACCAGGACTGGGACCGGTTGGAGGGTTTGTATGGACTATCGGAAGCTTAACAAAGCTACCCGAAAGGACCACTTTCCTTTACCCTTTATAGATCAAATGCTTGATAGATTAGCAGGTAAACCTTACTATTGTTTTCTTGATGGTTATTCAGGTTACAATCAAATCACTATCGCACCGGAAGATCAAGAAAAGATGACATTCACATGCCCCTACGACACTTATGCTTTTAGGAGAATGCCATTTGGACTATGCAATGCACCCGCCACCTTCCAAAGGTGCATGATGGCCATATTCTCTGATATGGTGGAGGACTTCCTAGAAATTTTTTATGGATGATTTTTCAGTCTTTGGGGAAGATTTTGAGAGCTGCCTAGGCAATCTACAAAAGGTACTTGAAAGATATGAAAAAGCAAACCTAGTCTTGAATTAGGAAAAATGCCACTTCACGGTGGATGAAGGGATAGTCCTTGGCCATAAGATTAGCTGCCGTGGCATAGAAGTCGACAGGGCCAAAATAGAAGTGATCGAAAAGCTGCCGCCACCGACTACAGTCAAGGGTATTAGAAGTTTCTTGGGACATGCTGGTTTTTATCGGAGATTCATTGCAAATTTCTCAAAAATCACCAAGCCCCTATGCCATCTCTTGGAGCAGAACCGACCCTTTGACTTTAATGATGAATGTACTGAAGCATTCAAGGTTCTGAAGGAAAAACTGGTAATAGCCCCAATAGTACAGCCACCAGACTGGACACAACCGTTTGAGATCATGTGTGATGCTAGTGACTATGCTGTCGGGGCAACACTTGGGCAGCGGAGAGACAAATTGTTTCATGTCATATACTATGCCAGTAAGACACTAAATGATGCCCAAGTAAACTACACCACCACAGAAAAAGAGTTATTAGCTGTGGTTTTCTCCATTGACAAGTTTAGTTCTTACATACTTGGAACGAAGGTAATAGTCCACACAGACCATTCTGCTTTGAAATATTTGTTCGCGAAAAAGGATGCAACGCCTCGATTGATAAGGAGGATCCTGCTACTGCAAGAATTCGACCTTGAAATCAAAGACAAAAAAGGGACAGAAAATCAGGTGACAGATCACTTGTCAAGATTGGAGAAGGGAAAGAGTCTACCAATAGATGAGACAAACATACTGGAGACCTTCCCAAACGAGCAGCTCTTTGCTGTCGCAATCACTGCCGCCACAGCCATGGCGGCAGGTACGTATTCTGAACTTCCTTGGTATGCAGATTCGTTAATTTCTTAGTTAGCGGAATAATTCCTTCCGACCTTAATTATCAAGCCAGGAAGAGGTTCCAAAATGATGTTAAGCATTATTATTGGGACGAACCTCTTCTTTTCAAAATATGTGCAGATCAGGTTATAAGAAGATGTGTACCATAAGAAGAGCAGAAAGACATACTGCATCACTACCATGCTTCACAGTATGGAGGACACTTAGGAGGCAACAAAACTGTTGCCAAGGTGCTGCAGTCAGGGTTTTATTGGCCGTCACTATATAAAGATGCACAAATCTTCTACAAAAGTTGTGACAGGTGCCAAAGGACAGGAAACATCTCACGGAGAAACGAGATGCCGCTGCAGAACATTCTAGAAGTCGAGATCTTCGACGTTTGGGGGATTGATTTTATGGGACCTTTTCCATCTTCATGTGGGAATCTATACATCCTCCTGGCAGTAGATTATGTCTCTAAGTGGGTTGAAGCAATCGCCACTCAAAAGAATGATGCCAAGACAGTTCAACGGTTTCTACACAAGAACATTTTTTCTAGGTTTGACATCCCTAAGGCGATTATCAGTGATGAAGGGAGACATTTCGACAACAGGGTTATTGCTGCTGCCTTGAAGAAATACGGTGTCAAACATCGGATCGCAACAGCATATCACCCACAAACCAATGGACAAGTTGAAATTTCCAACAGGGAAGTCAAGAACATTCTTGAGAAGATGGTTAAGCCAACTAGGAAAGACTGATCTTTACTCCTCAATGATGCGTTATGGGCATATAGGACAGCTTTCAAAACTCCACTAGGAATGTCTCCATACCGATTGATTTATGGAAAAACATGTCATCTACCTGTCGAGATAGAGCACATAGCATACTGGGCGATCAAGGCAGTGAATATAGACTTCTACAGGGCATGGCAGAAAAGGCTGTTAGATCTGAACGAAATTGAAGAAATCCGAACAATAGCCTATGACAATGCAAGAATTTACAAGGATAAAACGAAGAAGTGGCATGACAAAAAGTTGCTGCCACGACAGTTCTGCCCAGGGCAGCTCGTATTGTTGTTCAATTCTAGACTGAAACTCTTCCAGTGAAGTTAAAATCTAGATGGTCTGGCCCTTTCCAAGTCGTACAAGTTTTTCCCCATGGTGCCATCACAATCCATTCATTAAAAAACGGGCACCAATTCAAAGTCAACGGACAGCGTCTCAAGCATTATCAGGGGACTGAAGCCCCAGGAATACAGGAAGTGGTTACCTTAGGAGATGCCCCACCTGGCATCCCTAACTTAACCTAATTTTTATTTTATTTTATTTTATTATTTATTAGTTATTAGGAAATAAGATTTATTTTATTTGAATAATGTTTTTATTTTCATTGTTTTTAGGAAATAAAGGAGTCAAGAAGAACATGAGAAGTGAACTTAGCCCATCATCCATCCACCAGCCCAACAAAGCCCAACAGTTGAAGCCTATCGTTCAAGCTGCCGCGACAAACACGGAAAATACAGGCTGTCAACACGCTGTCACGACAGACGCGGAAACACGTCACGTACGCGTAACAGACGCGGAAACGTGTGTCAGACGCGTCAGACACGCTAACGCATAACAGCTGGCCCCGTTATTCGCGCCTGCCGTTACAGCTTCAACGGGTAGCAAATTTTTCTCTATATAACCCCGTTTCATTTTCATTTTCACTCACTTCTGCTTTTCTTACTTGCTCTCTCAATTTAGTTTTTAATTGCTTTCAGTTTATTTTCACAACCCTTGCACAAATATGTCTTCTAGGAAAACCCGACGCAATGCTGCCTCCAGCTCCACACCGGCAGCAACTCCCCAACGTTCCTTTGCTAACAGAGACATGCGGGAAGAGAGAGGCTTTATCTACACATCAACGGAGGAACATCTAGGCCTCAAACCATTCATAGCCCGAAAGATCAGAGCTTTACATTGGCAAACCTTTGCAGAGCAGCCGGAGGAAATGAATGTCACGCTGGTTCGAGAATTTTATGCTGCCATCAGTAGTAGGACAGCGACAACGGTGTTCGTTCGAGGGAAAGAGGTGCCATTTGAAGCAGAATACATTAATACACTATATGAATTCTACATCGGTATCAATGACGACGCCCACCAGCAATTCCTGAATACATTGGACACTGCTGCCTACGACGCTGTCATGGTAGAATTGACAGAGGAGGGAACTGAATGGAACACCAGTAAGAAGAATCCAAGGACAGTACGGAGGACCCAGTAGCTGCCGGAGGCAAAGTTGTGGAATGCCTTCATAAAGAAGAGGATCATGCCATCATCCCACAACACCACCGTCGACCAGCCAAGGTTAGCGTTGATACACTCAATTCTACATGAACGACCTATTAATGTGGGCAGCTTTATTCGAGAAAGTATTTTAGAGTGTGCGCATAGACCGACGGGCCCCCTCTACCTTCCATACCTCATCACCTCGCTCTACCGCGGCCATAATGTTCCAAAGATGCGCACTGATTTGATAGAAGAAGGAAGAGGTTGGAATGAAAAGAAAATCCTCAGCCTGATGGAGCTGACTGCCGCTACCCCCTGTCATCATTCGACCCCGCTGCCGCCACAGCCGAAACGACAGAGCAGCAACACACTGAACCAGCTGCAGCAGCAGCTGCCCCGACAGACTCTTCCAACCGGATATTAGCTGCCATTCAGAAGCTGGAGGAAAGACAGCTGGGCTTAATGACTTTCATCAGGGACTTTGCTGCCTCTACGGTAACTTTTATTCAAAACTCCTTAAATTTCCCCGATGCTGCATTCCCCACTTTTCCTGCCCATTATTTCACTGTACCTACACCTGGCTACACACCTACACCCGCTGCCACCCCACAGACACCTTCTGCCGCTTCAACGCCAACACCTGCCCCAACAGCAGCGGGCAGCACCCATGCCGAGACTTCTGCCCGTGGGACAAAGAGAAAGACAGCAACAGAAGAACTTGATGCCTTTATTGCCAGTCTCTCTTCCTCCTCCGTTTGGGCCGCCAGTGACAATGAACCCTCGATCAAGAGGAATTTGTCAAAAGAGTTCTCACCAATGAAGAGGCAAAAGCGGATGGCAGACAAAGGTAACATGCAAAAAGCCAGCAGCAGTGGAGGTGACGGCAGCACCAGTGGTGACAGCAGCGGTGAGAGCAGCAGCAGCTCTGAAATCCAGGTTGTGGAGCAACCGCCTCACATCTCCCCGACCAGGATCCAACCACCATGGGAGGCCAAAGCAAAGAACACATCTGCCTCTCTCGTGCCCCAACCAGCTCCGAAAGCTAGAACCCGCCGCCATATCAGACTCAGCAGCAGCAACGAAGACAACGATTAAAATTTAAGTTTCTTATCTTATTATTGCCGCCTGCTATATATTTTGTGATGTACTGCCTTATTTTTTTATCTGTCATTTTGCATTGAGGGCAATGCAACCCTTAAGTTTGGGGGTGGCATCCCTCCATTAATGGAGTGCATCTTAGTCTAAAACTTTGTGTCTTTACTTAGTTTATTTTTGTCAAAAAAAAAGAAAAAAAATGAAAATATTGAAAACTTTGGCTTAAAACTGTGACTTGAACTTACATGTTGTGACAGCCCTGTCGTGGCAGCGACTTTAAGATAGTTTTTAGGAGAAGTTTAGAGCCTTTCTATAGTTCTGAAAAATTTAAACACCATTGTGACTGTTATACTACTTAGATTTCTTTTAGCCAAACTAGAATAGAAAACTTAGCACTTAGAGTAGAAAAGAGACTAGAATCTCAGGAAACCTAAAGGTGCCTACCACTGGCTCTAGGCAGATAACCAGAGAAAAACTTCTAGAGGTGCCTATCACCGGCTCTAGACAGTTAACTAGAGGTGCCTGAAATACTGGCTCTAGTAGAAAAGAGGAGAAATTAGAAAAAAGGGAAATAACTAGAGGTGCCCGATTCTGGCTCTAGTAAGAAGAAGAAAAGAAATCAGTCTCGTAAGAAGAAAACTCTAAACAAGCTAAAGTATAATATTCTAGTGAAACTAAGAGAGTCTTGGCATATAACTGTTCACAAGCATGCACACACTGCATGAGGACTATAGAGAGATTCCGGACAGATCTTAGATTATCCGACAGGGTGCTGCCGTCACAGGGAACGAACGACGGGTAAGGGAAAGTTCACTGTTTGAAAGCCAAAACAAAAATATTTCATTTTTCTTTTAGGTCGTAGTTGCTTGAAGGCAAGCAAAAACTTGAGTTTGGGGGTGTGTTGAGTGTGTAAAAGTTCTATTATTTACACCTTTTTTAACCCATATTTCTGCTGCATTCAAGCATTATTTATTGAATTTAGGTCAGTTTACAGCAAAACATCACAATTATATTAAAAGGCACAATTTCTACTAAAAATGATTGTTTTTGCAGGTTGCTGCTATAGCAGACGGAAAGGGCAGGCGTCGGGCAGTGAAGAGAAAAGCTGGAACTGGACGAGCAGTCAAGGAGGATGATGCTGCCATGGTTGCCGCCGTGACAGCAGAGGACGATAGCATTTTTGTGGAGAAGATGCAAAGTGGACCTCGACAGATGGAGAAAATTCAGCCCGTCTATCGTGTGAAATCACCATATTTTTCCAAGCCCTAGATCAGAAGATATTCCAAGCCCAAAGTTCAAGGAGAGATAATCCCAAGAAAGAAGGAGGATGACTTAAAGAGAGATTCTCTAAAGATTTAGTCTTTATTAGAGTTGTACTTTAATTTAAAGTTGTAATCCTTGTTAAATTAGATAACTTGAGCCTAAAGCTTATATAAGGGCATATATCTTAACCTAGAGGGCATAACCGATTACCCTATCTTCCTTCCCAAAACTCTAGCCGTTTTCCTTCCCACAACATGTTCTAAATTTTCCCTAGGGCCACGGGTTAATTTGTAAAGTAGCTGCAATGGTTGTTTTGTTTTAAGAATTTTCAGTTCAATAAAATAAACTTCAAGTTCTCTTATTTTGGTTATTAATATCTTGCAAGAGCATCGGGAGAGCATTGTGAGGTTATCTATTTACTTAGCATCGGGAGAGTTAAGTATACGAAAGAAATAAGAGCAAGTTCTCTAGTTTATAGTTGAACTATCTCGAACCTAGGGATAGGACGAGGTTAAGTGGCTAAAGAAGAATTCATCCACATCGGTGTTCATCTTTCGATTCACGCCGGGAGGTATCATCAAGACGTGATCATCGACAGACTTGGACCTAGGGATAGGCCAAGGCACATCTGGGATTCTTGCCAAACTTGAAGTACTGAGTTGATTGTTCGCTGCCGCGACAAGCAACGGACTACTGCCGCGGCAGGTGCTACCGCGACGTGAACGACGACAGCACTGGATTTCCTAGACTCAGCAATACCTGCACTACTGAGCAATTCAATACCAGCCCATTTTCTCTATCTTGATTTTCCTTCTCTTTTATTTTCGTTTACTTTATTATTTTCGTGACAACTTCTCAAATATTTTCTTTACTTTCGTGCAGTGAATTAAGGTGAAGCTATTAGCCCAATCCCTGTGGAGACGATATCCGATACTTCGTATCACTTTACTACTTGCGTCGTGTATACTTGCACTACAATTGCGATAGACTATTTTACACGCAACAATTATATTGCAAAAACTCATTTTTTGTACTTTTTACTCGTTTAAAAGTGCAACGGGTCTATTTTACGACCCATTTAGACGCGCTCGTCTGAAACCTCTACAAAAATCACCGCGAAACTAGTTTTAATCAAATTTTAGGAGTTCATATAATTGTTCATGAACTTTTCAATACGATTATTTTGCAAAAACTCAATTTATGTATTTTTTACTCAGTTAAAACTCCAACAGGTCCATTTTACGGCCCATTTAGACCCGCTCGTCCGAAACCTCCACAAAAATGACTGTGAAACTAGTTTTAATCAAATTTTAGGAGTCCATATAGTTGTTCACGAGCTTTTCAACATGATTATATTATTACTCAGTTAAAAGTTCAACGGGTCCATTTTACGACCAATTTTAATCCGCTCGTCCGAAACCTCTACAAAAATGACCGCGGAACTAGTTTTAATCAAACTTTAAGAGTTCACATAGTTGTTCACGAGCTTTTCAACACGATTATGTAACCAAAACTCAATTTATGTACTTTTTACTCTGTTAAAAGTCCAACGGGTCCATTTTACGGCTCATTTAGACCCGCTCGTCCGAAACCTCTACAAAAATGAACGTAAAACTAGTTTTAATCAAATTTTGGGAGTCATATAGTTGACTACGAGCTTTTCAACACGATTATATTGCAAAAACTCATTTTTTGTAGTTTTTACTCAAGTAAAACTCCAACGAGTCCATTTTACGGCCCATTTAGACCCGCTGGTCCGAAACCTCTACAAAAATGACCGAAAAACTCATTTTAATCAAATTTTAGGAGTTCTTATAGTTGATCACGAGCTTTTCAACATGATTATATTAAAAACACTCAATTTATGTACTTTTTACTTAGTTAAAAGTCCAATGGGTCCATTTTACGGCCCATTTAGACCCGCTCGTTCGAAACCTCTACAAAAAAGGCCGCAAAACTAGTTTTAATCAAGTTTTAGGAGTTCATATAATTGACTAGAAGCTTTTCAACACGATTATATTGCAAAAACTCAATTTTTGTACTTTTTACTCAGTTAAAAGTCCAACGGGACCATTTTAAGGCCCATTTATACCCGCTCGTCCGAAACCTCTACAAAAATCACCGTGAAACTAGTTTTAATCAAATTTTAGGAGTTCATATAGTTGTTCACGAGCTTTTCAACACGATTATATTATTAAAACTCAATTTCTGTACTTTTTACTTAGTTAGAAGTTCAACGGGTCCATTTTGCGGACCATTTAGACCCACTCGTCCGAAACCTCTACAAAAATCGCCGAAAAACTGGTTTTAATCAAATTTTAGGAGTTTATATAGTTATTCACGAGCTTTTCAACAGGATTATATAACAAAAACTCAATTTCTGTACTTTTTACTTTGTTAAAAGTCCAACGGGTCCATTTTACGGCCCATTTAGACCCGCTCGTCCGAAACCTCTACAAAAATCACCGTAAAACTGGTTTTAATCAAATTTTAGGAGTTTATATAGTTGTGCACGAGCTTTTCAACACGATTATATTACAAAAACTCAATTTTTGTACTTTTTACTCAGTTAAAAGTCAAACGGATCCATTTTAAGGCACATTTTGACCCGATCGTCTGAAACCTCTACAAAAATGACCGCGAAACTAGTTTAATCAAATTTTAGGAGATCATATAGTTGTTCACGAGCTTTTCAACAGGATTATATTGCAAAAACTCAATTTTTGTATTTTTTACTCATTTAAAACTCCAACGGGTCCATTTTACGGCCCATTTAGACCCGCTCGTCCGAAATCTCTACAAAAATGACAACAAAACTAGTTTTAATAAAATTTTAGGAGTTCATATAGTTGAGTTCGAGCTTTTCAACTTGATTACATTACAAAAATTCGATTTTTGTACTTTTTACTCAGTTAAAAGTCCAACGGGTCCATTTTACGGCCCATTTAGACCCGCTCGTCTGAAACCTCTACAATAATCACCGCGAAACTAGTTTTAATCAAATTTTAGGAGTTCATATAGGTCTTCACGAGCTTTTCAACACGATTATATTGCAACAACTCATTTTTGTACTTTTTACTATGTTAAAAGTCCAACGGGTCCATTTTACGGCCCATTTAGACCCGCTCGTCTGAAACCTCTACAAAAATCACCGCGAAACTAGTTTTAATCAAATTTTAGGAGTTCATATAGGTCTTCACGAGCTTTTCAACACGATTATATTGCAACAACTCATTTTTGGTACTTTTTACCAAGCTAAAACTCCAACAGGTCCATTTTACGGCCCATTTAGACCCGCTCGTCCGAAACCTCTACAAAAATAACTGCAAAGCTAGTTTTAATCAAATTTTAGGAGTTCATATAGTTGACTACGAGGTTTTCAACACGATTACAGTGCAAAACTCAATTTCTATACTTTTTATTTAGTTAAAACTCCAACGGGTCCATTTTACGGCCCATTTAGACCCGCTCGTCCGAAACCTCTACAAAAATGACCACGAAACTAGTTTTAATCAAATTTTAGGAGTTCATATAGTTGTTCACGAGCTTTTCAACACGATAATAATGATGAGATGATATGAGAGGAATCCTCTGAGCCGCCCACTACCAATATGGAATCCTAGAAACCATCACGAGCCTCACTCCCTCCTCGGGTTATATCACCACAACCCCTGAACACAATATACCCTATCCCTGAGGACTCTGAGAAAGGCGACTTGGATGGCAAAGATGATGGTGTGCCAAGCCCTACTGCTCAACAAGTGAACAAATTGGATGCTTAATTAAGTAGGCCTTTCCTTCAAACCGGTATTTCGCTTTTTGATGCATTTGACTCTTGGCTTCTTAAAAACTATCCCAATGATGCAGCATCGGCTCCTGCGCCTATACCCATTCCTCCTAACCGTGGCACTAAGAGACGTTCCCCCATCCATGTGATCCTCCAGCCAAAGAAAGCCAGGCCCTCTCCTTCTCCAACCATGAAAGCTGGGATGAGCAGCGGAAAAAACTCTCTGGCGGCGGCTGACTCACAGCCCCACCGAGGGAAATGATCATCTTATGTTGGAACTGTCAGGGTCTTGGGAAGGTCCAGGTAGTTCAACACCTCCAGCACTATGTTCGTCTTCATTCTCCTGATTTACTTTTTTTTATGTGAAACTAAACTTAAAAATACGGCTTATAGCCGTCTTAGTTCTTTGCTAGGCATGGATTTGGTTTTTTCGGTTGATTACTCTAATAACTGCTCTGGTATTGCTTTATTTTCGTTGAATAATTATGATATTTCTATGCTTGCTTACTCGGATCGTTTCATTCATACTTATATTAGATGCAATTCTTATTCGTTTTATTTCACTAGAATACATGGTTACTCTGAAACAAGTAATAAAACTAAAACTTGGGATTTAATTGATTCGCTAAACAATAACGACGGCCTTCCTTGGCTTCTCGGTGGTGATTTCAACGAAATCGTATCTGATAATGAGAAACAAGGCGGCTGTCATCGCGCACGATCTCAAATCAATAATTTTCGACAATGCCTCTCCCGTAATAACCTTTTTTATTGTAAACCTACTTCGGGTTGGTTCACTTGGTCTAAACTTGGGCCTAAAACTCCTACTTTATTTGATAGACTAGACCGTTTTGTAGGAAATATGGCATGGAAAGCTAGTAATCCTAATTATAATATTATTTCAGATTTTGATGCCAAATTTGATCACTGCTTTCTACTTTTGAATACGGGACCACCATCTCAAACAAATCATCGACCACCGCCTTTTAAGTTTCGTTTTGAAAATTGCTGGGCAACCAACGATGAGGGCATCTCTGTGGTCAAACAAACTTGGACTTCTACTAAGGGTAATACCCTTGATAAAATTAAAGCTATTGGCTCCTGTCTAAGAGATTGGCAATCCCAACAAAGAATTAAGTCCACTGGTCGTATAAATATTCTCACTAAAAGAATCAACAAATTCTTATAGCGACCTCTCTCGGCTTCTGCTGAAAGAAAATACATTGCCGCCAAAACTGAGCTACACAAGTTAATAAATGAGCAGGAAGTGTACTGGGCGCAACGCTCTCGTAATCTATGTGTAACACCCGTGTTTTGGGCTTAGGAGTTAGCCGGGTTTAGTTCGAGTCTAATAAAATTAAACTAAAATAAACCAACTTCAGATAATGACCAAATTGAGTTTTAATATGAAGGGAGGGACCCATGTTGCTATTTACCCAAGTTTTAAATAAAGCAAGACAACTTTTAGGAAAAATTTGTCATCTTCTTTCTCATTCACCCTTTCCCAACTTCAAACCCCTCTCCCCCATTTTCAAACTCTCCCAAACCCTAGTTACTATTATATTGATTTTGCTAATCGATTTCAACACCAATTTAAGAGGTAATTACATTTTCTTAATCTCATCTTCAATCTCTATCTATCCTTTGTCTTAGATTTCAAAAATATGGGGTTTTGAAAATTAGGGTTTATATTAAAGTTTGAATTTTTAAGGGGTTTTCTAATTGGTTTTGATAAATTGAGTTGGGGTTTTAGTTAATCATGTTATAATGAGTAACATATATCAAATTGGTTGAATTTGGGTGAAAATTCGTAGCTTGTTCTTGAGGTAGATTTTAAAGTATTAAAACTTGAGTTTTTGGTGGGTTTAATGTTGAAATTAAAGGGCTGATAGTCTACCTATGTTAGGAGGGTGATTTGGGATGGTTTGGAAGTCATTTGGATGCTTAGAAATGGGTATTTCAGCCAATGGTTGTTGGGGTCCGAAAATTGGGTTTTTGAGATGTTATGTGGCTTGGGAAATTGTGGAAATTGGAGTTGTGTTTGCAAAGTAAGTTGGTAGTTGAGTTAGCATTGAGTTGAGAAGTAATGTGTATGTTTTGTTTGGCTAGAAACAAGAGGAAGCGTTGAAGAGGCTTTGGGACCGAATCCGAGTTCGTAGGAGGATTGTATCGTTTAGCTAAGGAAGGGCGGTGAGTGGTTTCAACTTGTTTTTAAGTTTGGTTCGAGTATGTGTTGAGTGTGTGTGTAAAGTGTGCTTGGTAGGCCACTTTCATTTAATTCAAGTTGATAGCTTAGCTTTTGATATCCTTAAATGCTATGTGCTTAATGACCATGCCCTTGTACTTGTGATTGTATGATGCATGTGTATATATATCATGTTGTGGATATATGTGATGAGCATGAGTGTGGTTGATGACATGTGATTGATGTTGATAATTGGCACTAAATAATTACCGGTTGTAAATGATCGATCATTAGGATAGTGTGCACACAAATTGAGTCAAAACGTACGTGGCCTTGATGGTGTTAAGTCATCAAGGAGGAGTACGGTGATGTAACATTCCACCGGAAGCTTTTTATATATTTCTACGGGATGATGAGTGGAATCCCATCCGTAGGGCGTGTGGCGATGAGTGGAATCCCGCACACGCAAGGTCCGGTGATGAGTGTAATCCCACCGAGGTAAAGTGATGTTGAGTTATATTCCGCACAATCGGGGTAATTAAAGTGGCCAATTAACTTGTTCATACATTGTGATATGTGATGATGATATATGTTGGTGATATATGGTGTTGCTATATGATGTTGATGTTGATAATTGATCTTGTTAGGATTGAGAGACCATATATGCCACTTGAAAGACTAGCTAGGTCTACTTGATTTCATGTCAATGCTTGATATATGCGAGATTAGGATTAACATGCTTGGACCCTGCATTGTTGATGTTTTTCGTTTTAGAGCACCCTCACTAAGCTTATAGCTTACGCTCTCTATGTTCAACAATGCAGATCATTAGCGTGGTGTTAGCTCGAGGCAAGGCAAGAAGGGCTTCCAAGTCTGTGACTCAAGTACGGTGGTGATTTTGTACTAGATAGCAATGTGGCATGGGTTGTGTATGAGCTTGTATGACTCTTTTATATGTGATGTTTTGTTGGATGAATGTTAGTTGCTTAGAAGCTTGCTTAGACTCCTTGTTAACTTGCTTTGTGTGGCTTGTGTTGCCATGTCTAACTTGTAATTCATGCCTAAATGCTTATCTTGAATGTTGGCCAAGTGCCATAGGATTGACCTATATGTTTGGATGTTGAAGCATGATCTTTGAATGTTTGAATGCTACCTTGAGTCCTTTGCATGAGTTCCTTGTTGTTTATACATGTTGGGTGCTTGTATGGCTATATATTGGTATGTAAATGTTGTATGAGTGCTTGTTTGGGTCTAGGGAAGTCCTAAATTGCATCTAGGTTCAAGTCTTGTTCGTTTTAGTTGAGTTTGGAGGTTTTTGCTGTGCAGGGGTATCGATACGGCAGGTCGGGTATCGATACCGCCTTCTTGTTTCAGGCATCGTGTATCGATACACGAGGGGGCGTACCGATACCATTTTGGCCACTAGAGCTACTGTCCATCTTGGTATCGATACGGGCCTCTGGTGTATCGATACCATTTTGGTCTCTGGTGCTACTGTCCATCTTGGTATCGATACGGGTCCCTGGCGTATCGATACGGCCTCTTTTGGTTGACTCTGACCAGTTGACCTAGTCAAGGGGTATCGATACACCCCTTAGGTGTATCGATACCGTCTGCAGTATAAGTCTTAATTGAGCTCGTTTGTGTGTCTCGTGAGTGTTGTTCCGCTGTATGACCACTTAGGATCTAAAAGTCATCTAGACAAGATTTAAAATGAAAAAAATAGGGTTGCTAACCGAGGGAGAATTCCTTAGGGAGTTTTCACTCGGTTTTCCCCGTGTGGCTCACTCGGACCGGTCATCCGGCCAAACCGGGACGAGGGGGTTACATTTGTTGGTATCAGAGCCTGAGGTTACCGAGACCTCGGGCAGGTAAGTGAGGTAAGCTTAATGTGTTAGATGCTTATGATGTTCGATGCATGCTTTGCCATGAATCCTTGATGTTTGCTTGATTGTATGCTGTTTTGAAGCATGAATTGTCGTGTCTGGTGTGAGTGTGTGCCCATTGCTACTATTACTTAATTTAAAAGGATTTTTGGAAAGAGGAGTACTTGAGCACTATTGGACCTTTGCCTTGACTAACGTAATCCTTATATGTTTCTTGTTGTAGTTTACCTTGCTAGTTGAACCATGAGACCACGTGGGAGGCCTAGGATGGTTCGACCGGAACCACAGGCAGAGGCTCCAGGAGTAGAGCCGGTAGTTAGAGTTGAGGCTCAAGTGGGAGAGCCTGTGGTTGGAGTTGGAGCTCCTCCACCACCTCCACCACCACCACCTCCTCCACCGGGAGCCGGAGGTGAGGCCGGGGCCAAAGGAGAGGGACCACAAGGAGGTCAAGGTGGCCAAGGACCGGCCGGGATTGACCTAGCTCCGTTGGTTCAGGCGATAGCCGGAGCATTTCAGGCTGCAGTAGCTGGAGGTCAGGCAGCACACCATCAGGGTGAGGGCACTGGTTTACCTTTAGAGAGACTTAGGGGCCTTGGGGCCAAAGAGTTTAGAGGTGCTACTCCAGAGCGATTAGAGTTATGGTTTGAGAAGACCGTCCGTATCCTTCCTCAGATGGGATGCACTGGTGAGCGCAAGTTGGGATGCGTTGAGTCTTTGCGTCAGGGTGATGCCTACACCTGGTGGGTCACCGTTACTTCAGGGATGTATGAGGCCGAGATTACATGGGAGTTCTTTGAGACAGCATTCCGAAAGAAGTATTTGGGTCCGTGATACCTCGATGAGAGGAAGAGAGAGTTTATGGCACTACTTCAGGGGAGTATGTCTGTGACCGATTATGAGATCAGATTTGTTAGACTGAGTCAGTATGCACCCGAGCTTGTACCTACTGAGGTGGAGCGTTGTAACCGTTTCCGTTATGGGCTGAATGAAGAAATCAAGACTTATACTCTAGCTTCAGATTACACAGATTTTGATGTCTTGGTCTCGAGGGCCAAGGACTTGGAGCACAGTTTGAGTTTGACCAGGCGGTCAGGTGGATCTAGTTCGGGTAAGAGGTCCAGCAACTTCGATAGAGGTGATGCCAAGAGGCATCGAGACAATAGGCATCAGTATGATCATAAGCGTGGTGGTGGTAATCACGGTAAGGGCCATCAGGGTCAGAGAGCTGGTGGGAAGTTGCCCACATGTGCTACTTGCGGGAGGAACCACACCGGGGAGTGTTGGGGAAATTATCATTCCTGTTGGAGTTGTGGTGCTAGAGACCACATTAGACGTGACTGCCCACATCAGGTGGGACAGGCACCAGCTCAGGCTCCTGCTAGAGCCAATGATTTTCAGAGAGGCCGCGGGCGCGGTAGAGGTAATTTCCAGCCAAGGAACGATGGTCAGAGAAACTTAGCTCATGTAGTTGCAGTCCAGCCGGAGGGCGGAGGACAGGCTAGGGTTTACGCTCAGCACGGGGAGCAGCATGACACCAATGTGATCACAGGTAACTTCTCGATACAGTCTTTGGATTTGCTTTCTTTGATTGACTCTGGGTCTACACATTCCTACATATTGAGTGAGCATGCACAGTCTTTGAATTTGCCTTGTGAGTTGTTAGAGGTAGGGGTTAGTGTTACTAGTTCCTTTGGGGACACAGTAGTAGTTAGAAAGATGTACCGGAGGTGTCCGTTGATGGTTCAGGGGCATGTGTTTCCAGTGGATATGATGGAACTTCCTTTCTATGGTTTTGATGTGATTCTGGGTATGGATTGGCTCACGGAGCATAGAGCTAGGATAGATTTTGAGACTAAGCGGATCTTCTTGAAGCTCACAGATGATTATGAGATTGTAGTGGTGGGTGAGAACGTGAAGTTCTTGTCCAATGTGGTTTCAGTGTTAGAGGCTAAGAGATTAGTTGAGTTGGGGTGTGAAGCATACTTAGCGTATGTGATGAACCCTAACATGAGTGAGGTTAGACCTCAGGACATCCGGACAGTATGTGATTTTCCTAGTGTGTTTCCGGAAGAATTGCCAGGGCTACCACCGGACAGAGAGGTAGAGTTCAGCATTGAGACTTATTCTGATTCAGCTCCTGTTTCGATTGCTCCGTATCGTATGGCACCGAAAGAATTGAAAGAGTTGAAGACTCAGTTGCAAGAATTGACAGATAGAGGTTTTATTAGGCCTAGTTCTTCACCTTGGGGTGCACCAGTTTTGTTTGTGAAGAAGAAAGATGGAAGCATGAGAATGTGTATAGATTACAGGCAGTTAAATCAGTTGACAGTGAAGAACAAATATCCGTTGCCTAGAATAGATGACTTGTTTGATCAGTTGAGAGGGGCATCTGTCTTTTCGAAGATCGATTTAAGATCAGGTTACTACCAGCTAAAGGTTAGAGAGGTTGATGTACCGAAGATGGCCTTTAGGACTAGATATGGTCATTATGAGTTTTTAGTCATGCCTTTTGGATTGACTAATGCACCGGCAGCTTTCATGGACATGATGAATAGGATCTTTCATCAGTATCTAGATCAGTTTGTAGTTGTATTTATTGATGACATTTTGGTATACTCGCGAACTGAAGAAGACCATGACCGACACTTGAGACTTGTTTTGAAGACTTTGCTAGATCATCAGTTGTATGCGAAGCTCAGCAAGTGTGAATTCTGGATCCGAGAAGTAGTCTTCTTAGGACATGTAGTGTCAGCCGATGGGATTAGAGTTGATCCGAAGAAGATCGAAGCCATTGTTGAGTGGAAGCAACCGAAGTCTGTGACAGAGGTACGTAGCTTCCTAGGCTTAGCCGGATACTATAGGAGGTTTGTAGAGGGTTTCTCTAAGTTAGCCGCTCCATTGACACAGTTACTTCAGAAGAGTGTTCAGTTTGAGTGGACAGATGCAAGACAGAGAGCCTTCGAGAAATTGAAGGAAGCTTTGACCCAAGCTCCGATTTTGATTCAGCCTGAGTCCGGGAAGGACTATGTAGTCTACAGTGATGCCTCTTATGTAGGGCTAGGATGTGTTTTGATGCAAGACAAGAGAGTAGTGGCTTATGCCTCAAGACAGTTGAAGACCCATGAGCGCAACTATCCGACCCATGACATAGAGTTAGCTGCAGTTGTGTTTGCTCTGAAGATTTGGAGGCATTATTTGTATGGTGAGAAATGTACAGTATACACCGACCACAAGAGTTTGAAGTACATTATGACTCAGCGAGATTTGAATCTCAGATAGCGCAGGTGGTTAGAGTTGCTAAAGGACTATGATCTTACTATTGAGTACCATCCAGGTAAGGCCAATGTAGTGGCCGATGCTTTGAGTAGGAAGATGGCCGTAGACTTGAGAGCTATGTTTGCTAGATTGAGTTTGTCTGGAGATGGTGTCTTGGTGGCCGAGCTTCAGGTTAGACCTACTCTAGGTCAGTTGATTCGAGAGAAACAGCTCTTAGATAGATCTTTGGCACCTCACGTGCAAGATATAGCCGAGGGTAGATCTTCAGATTACAGCTTCAGCACTGATGGGGTTCTGTGTTTCAAAGGTAGAATAGTTGTGCCAGAAGATAGTGACTTGAGACGTACGATCTTGACTGAAGCCCACAGTAGTCCGTTTGCTATGCATCCTGGAAGTACGAAGATGTACCGTGATTTGAAGAATGAGTACTTTTGGGTTGGCTTGAAGAGAGATGTAGCCGACTTTGTGAGTAAGTGCTTAGTGTGTCAGAGAGTGAAGGCGGAACATCAGGTTCCCTCAGGTTTGTTACAGCCGTTGAGAATTCCAGAGTGGAAATGGGAGAACATCACCATGGATTTTGTTTCGGGTTTGCCTTTGACTCCTACGAAGAAGAACTCAGTTTGGGTGATAATAGATCGTTTTACAAAGTGTGCTCACTTCTTGGCTGTCAACACTACTTACACTTTAGATAGATTGGCCGATTTGTATATTGGCGAGATTGTTAGATTGCATGGTGTGCCGAAGTCCATTGTATCAGATAGAGATCCGCGGTTTACTTCTAGATTTTGGGAGTGTCTGCATACAGCTTTGGGTACCCGTCTGAACTTCAGCACTTCTTATCATCCTCAGTCAGATGGTCAGTCGGAGAGGGTTATTCAGATTTTGGAGGACATGTTGCGTTGTTGTATCATTGACTTTCAGGGTACTTGGGAGAAGCATTTGCCTCTAGTAGAGTTCGCGTACAACAACAGCTTTCAGTCGAGCATTCAGATGGCTCCGTATGAGGCCTTGTATGGCCGGAAGTGTAGAACTCCGGTGTGTTGGGCCGAGGTAGGACATAAACTGTTACCTATGCCGGATTTGCTCAAGGGGACAACCGACAAGGTAAAATTGATTTGTGATCGTTTGAAGGCTGCTTCGGATAGGAAGAAGTCCTATGCCGATTTGAAGAGGAAGGAAGTTGAGTTCTCAGTGGGTGAGAGGGTATTCTTGAAAGTGTCTCCGTGGAAGAAAGTGATGAGATTTGGCCGAAAGGGAAAGTTGAGTCCGAGGTACATAGGACCGTATGAGATAGTGAAGAGGATTGGTCCGGTTGCTTATCAGTTGCGTTTGCCATCCGAGCTTGAGAAGATACATGATGTGTTCCATGTGTCGATGCTTCGCAAGTATAGGTCCGATCCATCACATGTTATGCCCGTAGAAGAAATTGAGTTGAATCCGGATTTGACTTATGAAGAAGAGCCAGTGGAGATCTTAGCTTCTGACAGTAAAGTGTTGAGGGGTAGATCGATTGAGTTAGTAAAAGTGCGGTGGCAACATAGAGGTGTGGACGAGGCCACTTGGGAGAGGAAGGAGGATATGGAAAAGCAGTTTCCGTATCTCTTTCAGTCAGGTAATTTCGGGGACGAAATTCCTTAAGTGGGAGAGAGTTGTAACACCCGTGTTTTGGGCTTAGGAGTTAGCCGGGTTTAGTTCGAGTCTAATAAAATTAAACTAAAATAAACCAACTTCAGATAATGACCAAATTGAGTTTTAATATGAAGGGAGGGACCCATGTTGCTATTTACCCAAGTTTTAAATAAAGCAAGACAACTTTTAGGAAAAAGTTGTCATCTTCTTTCTCATTCACCCTTTCCCAACTTCAAACCCCTCTCCCCCATTTTCAAACTCTCCCAAACCCTAGTTACTATTCTATTGATTTTGCTAATCGATTTCAACACCAATTTAAGAGGTAATTACATTTTCTTAATCTCCTCTTCAATCTCTATCTATCCTTTGTCTTAGATTTTAAAAATATGGGGTTTTGAAAATTAGGGTTTATATTAAAGTTTGAATTTTTAAGGGGTTTTCTAATTGGTTTTGATAAATTGAGTTGGGGTTTTAGTTAATCATGTTATAATGAGTAACATATATCAAATTGGTTGAATTTGGGTGAAAATTCGTAGCTTGTTCTTGAGGTAGATTTTAAAGTATTAAAACTTGAGTTTTTGGTGGGTTTAATGTTGAAATTAAAGGGCTGATAGTCTACCTATGTTAGGAGGGTGATTTGGGATGGTTTGGAAGTCATTTGGATGCTTAGAAATGGGTATTTCAGCCAATGGTTGTTGGGGTCCGAAAATTGGGTTTTTGAGATGTTATGTGGCTTGGGAAATTGTGGAAATTGGAGTTGTGTTTGCAAAGTAAGTTGGTAGTTGAGTTAGCATTGAGTTGAGAAGTAATGTGTATGTTTTGTTTGGCTAGAAACAAGAGGAAGCGTTGAAGAGGCTTTGGGACCGAATCCGAGTTCGTAGGAGGATTGTATCGTTTAGCTAAGGAAGGGCGGTGAGTGGTTTCAACTTGTTTTTAAGTTTGGTTCGAGTATGTGTTGAGTGTGTGTGTAAAGTGTGCTTGGTAGGCCACTTTCATTTAATTCAAGTTGATAGCTTAGCTTTTGATATCCTTAAATGCTATGTGCTTAATGACCATGCCCTTGTACTTGTGATTGTATGATGCATGTGTATATATATCATGTTGTGGATATATGTGATGAGCATGAGTGTGGTTGATGACATGTGATTGATGTTGATAATTGGCACTAAATAATTACCGGTTGTAAATGATCGATCATTAGGATAGTGTGCACACAAATTGAGTCAAAACGTACGTGGCCTTGATGGCGTTAAGTCATCAAGGAGGAGTACGGTGATGTAACATTCCACCGGAAGCTTTTTATATATTTCTACGGGATGATGAGTGGAATCCCATCCGTAGGGCGTGTGGCGATGAGTGGAATCCCGCACACGCAAGGTCCGGTGATGAGTGTAATCCCACCGAGGTAAAGTGATGTTGAGTTATAATCCGCACAATCGGGGTAATTAAAGTGGCCAATTAACTTGTTCATACATTGTGATATGTGATGATGATATATGTTGGTGATATATGGTGTTGCTATATGATGTTGATGTTGATAATTGATCTTGTTAGGATTGAGAGACCATATATGCCACTTGAAAGACTAGCTAGGTCTACTTGATTTCATGTCAATGCTTGATATATGCGAGATTAGGATTAACATGCTTGGACCCTGCATTGTTGATGTTTTTCGTTTTAGAGCACCCTCACTAAGCTTATAGCTTACGCTCTCTATGTTCAACAATGCAGATCATTAGCGTGGCGTTAGCTCGAGGCAAGGCAAGAAGGGCTTCCAAGTCTGTGACTCAAGTACGGTGGTGATTTTGTACTAGATAGCAATGTGGCATGGGTTGTGTATGAGCTTGTATGACTCTTTTATATGTGATGTTTTGTTGGATGAATGTTAGTTGCTTAGAAGCTTGCTTCGACTCCTTGTTAACTTGCTTTGTGTGGCTTGTGTTGCCATGTCTAACTTGTAATTCATGCCTAAATGCTTATCTTGAATGTTGGCCAAGTGCCATAGGATTGACCTATATGTTTGGATGTTGAAGCATGATCTTTGAATGTTTGAATGCTACCTTGAGTCCTTTGCATGAGTTCCTTGTTGTTTATACATGTTGGGTGCTTGTATGGCTATATATTGGTATGTAAATGTTGTATGAGTGCTTGTTTGGGTCTAGGGAAGTCCTAAATTGCATCTAGGTTCAAGTCTTGTTCGTTTTAGTTGAGTTTGGAGGTTTTTGCTATGCAGGGGTATCGATACGGCAGGTCGGGTATCGATACCGCCTTCTTGTTTCAGGCATCGTGTATCGATACACGAGGGGGCGTACCGATACCATTTTGGCCACTGGAGCTACTGTCCATCTTGGTATCGATACGGGCCTCTGGTGTATCGATACCATTTTGGTCTCTGGTGCTACTGTCCATCTTGGTATCGATACGGGTCCCTGGCGTATCGATACGGCCTCTTTTGGTTGACTCTGACCAGTTGACCTAGTCAAGGGGTATCGATACACCCCTTAGGTGTATCGATACCGCCTGCAGTATAAGTCTTAATTGAGCTCGTTTGTGTGTCTCGTGAGTGTTGTTCCGCTGTATGACCACTTAGGATCTAAAAGTCATCTAGACAAGATTTAAAATGAAAAAAAATAGGGTTGCTAACCGAGGGAGAATTCCTTAGGGAGTTTTCACTCGGTTTTCCCCGTGTGGCTCACTCGGACCGGTCATCCGGCCAGACCGGGACGAGGGGGTTACACTATGGTTATCTCAAGGTGACAAAAATACCCGTTTTTTTCATGCTCGTGCTTCTAACGGGAAAAAGAAGAATACTATCAATGGCCTTTTTGATACAAACAATAATTGGCATACTGCCGATTCCGATCTTATGACAATTGCATCTTCATACTTCCACACTCTTTTTACTTCCTCTAACCCCTCCTTTTCAAACCAAATCCTATAAAAAAATCCCTCCCTCCATTACGCCTGCAATGAACGAATCTCTTACTAGGGATTTCACAACGGAGGAGATCATCACCGCCTTCCGCGATATTGACCCAAGAAAAGCCCCTGGTATTGATGGTTTGCCTAGCGGATTCTTCCGACAACACTGGTATATGGTAGGGCCAGACATCATCACACTTTGCCTTAATCTTCTCAATAGGTCTGCTGATATGGCCTCGGTAAACCAAACAATTTTGGTACTCATACCTAAAATAAAGGATCCCACCTCTATGAGGCATCTCAGGCCCATTAGTCTTTGCACATTAATATACAAAATTATTGCCAAGGTCCTAGTTAATAGGATGAAACATACTATTCCCTTTTGCATTAGCTTCAACCAAGCCGCCTTCGTTCAGGGACGTAATATTACAGATAACATTCTTATCGCTCACGAAATAATCCACTCTATTAACACGGGTACCTCTAAGTTTAATCAAGGTGCTGCTCTTAAGCTTGATATGGAAAAGGCCTTTGATAAGGTTGAATGGACTTTCCTTGAAAATGTCATGAACCGTATGGGCTTTGCCCCATCATGAGTATCTCTTATCATGCGATGTATCTCCTCGGTTTCTTTTACGGTTAAGGTCAACAACTCCTTCTCCCCCTTTTTCCAACCTCAACAGGGCCTCCGCCAAGGTGATCCCTTATCCCCTTTCCTCTTCCTTTTTTGTACACAAGGGCTTTCAGCTTTTTTGTCTGATGCTAAACAACATGGTTTGCTTCCTAGCCTTGGTGCCATCAAACATGGCCCCAAGGTTAACCACCTTCTTTTGCAGATGATTGTATAGTTTTTCTTAATTCAAAACCAGAGGAAGCTGCTCATCTTAAATTGGCGCTCCAAACATACGCTTCTGCCTCTGGACAGGCGGTTAACTTTGATAAATCCACTATTTTTTACAATCCGCGCACTCCTAGTCCGACTCGCCATGCTATTAATTCCTACCTTCAAGTTCGGGAGGTCTCTAACCCTGGTGTTTATTTGGGAGTACCACTTCTTATTGGCAAAAATAAGACCTTATCCTTAGGGTTTATTCGAGATAAAGTCCATGAAAGATTAGCCAATTGGGACAAACAACTCATCTCCTTCAGTGGTAGGGAAATTTTTATCAAAGCTATATTACAATCTCTACCCCAACATGTTATGTCATGCTATTTATTGCCACAAAACATTATTGATGATATGACTTCTGCCATTAGACGATATTGGTGGTCTAGCAAAAATAACAAAAAAGGTTGGCACATGCTCCCTTGGGAACAGGTGTGTTTACCTAAATCAGTAGGAGGTATGGGATTTCGGGACCTCAATAACTTTAACATTGCGCTTCTTGGTAAGCAACTATGGCGCCTTATCTGCGAACCAGATTCTCTTCTGGGTCAAATTTATAAAGCTAAATACTTCCCTTCAGGAAACATCCTTAATGCTTCTCGGCCTTCTCGTGGATCTTTTGCCTGGCAAGGTATCTATCATGCTATGCAACACCTTTTTGGAGGCTTCCTTTATCGTCCTGGTATTAATAGTAACATACGACTCCACCACGACAATTGGAAAGGCTCCTCGCCTATACACCTTTATGGGGATTATGAGATCTTGGATGAAGTCCACATTCGTTGTTGCGACTTTATGATTCGGAACCAAGCAGCCTGGGACCCTACTAAGGTCCGTGCGTACTTTACAACGGTTGATGCTGACTCAGTACTATCAATTCCTATTATCAATGATACTCGTGATTCCATCCTCTGGAGCCCTAATGATTTTGGTATTTACTCAGTCAGATCTGACTACCTTTTTTTGCAACGCCCCTCAGAACCTAGAACTCCGCCTCCACGGATTTGGAAGTTTCTTTCCAAACTCAAGGTCTTACCTAAAGTCAAAACTTTTGGCTGGTGATTGGGCTCTGAGGCACTAGCCGTCGGGGTTCGCCTACAAGCTTTTGCGCCAGATTCAGGTTCTTGCCCCGTTTTTCACGTTTGTCCGGAATCGATTCTCCATGCTCTCCGTGATTGTTCTAGTGCCTCGGAGGCCCTGCATTTGGTTTGACTCCCTATCTCTCTAATCAACAGTTCTGCATCTACCGGCCTTCAATGGTTAGAGGAAGGTGCTTCCACCCTTTCCTCTAACCTTTTCGAGCTTTTCTTGACTACTCTGTGGAACATTTGGAATAGGCGCAATGACTGGATCCACAACAGACATCTTCAACCCCCGTGGTTAATTGCTGTCAACTCCATCAGTCTTCATCGTGACTACTCCGATGCTATTTCTTCTCCTACATCCTCTTCCCCTTTGCCAGTCGCTCCTTCTCGCTGGAAACATCCACCGCGGGGGCATATTAAAATTAATGTGGATGGGGCTTTCGACCATTCCACACGTGCAGCGGCGGTTGGTGTTGTGGCCCGTGATGAAACAGGGATGGTTGTTGGCGGTCTGGCTTACCCGTTAGGCAGTTGCTCGGATGCCATTACGTCAGAAGGAAAAGGTCTTCATGCTGGTATTACTTTTGCCCAATCTCAAGGATGGAGCCACCTGATTTTCGAGACAGACTGTGCTTCTCTTGCGAATAGGATCAACTCTCTGGGCCCCGATCTTTCTTCTATGGGTCCGATAATTCTGCAAGCACATGCAGCTTTGGATTGTTTTTCTTTCGCTCATGTTCAGATTGTTTGCCGTGAGGCTAATATTGTTGCACATACTTTGGCTACCCATGCCCTTAGGACCATGACTTCAATGTCTTTTGGGTCCATGTACCCTGATTGTATTCATAGTGCTATACTCTGCGAGGTTTCACCTCGGTCTTTATAAATATATTTTGGGTACTCTTTCCCCTTATAGGTTTCTCCAGGTCTTGTACCTGGGGATATTAGTAGGGGTTTTTAACAACGCCCACCTTTTTCAAAAAAGTCGAACGAGTCTATTTTACGGCCAATTTAGATTCGCTCGTCTGAAACCTCTACAAAAATGACCTCAAATCTAGTTTTAATCAAACTTTAAGAGGTCATATAGTTGTTCACGAGCTTTTCAACACAATTATATTACAAAACTCAATTTCTGTACTTTATACTCTGTTAAAAGTCCAACGGGTCCATTTTACGGCCCATTTAGACCCGCTCGTCCGAAACTTCTACAAAAATAACTGCAAAACTAGTTTTAATCAAATTTTAGGAGTTCATATAGTTGACTACGAGCTTTTCAACATGATTATATTGCAAAAACTCAATTTCTATACTTTTTATTCAGTTAAAAGTCCAACGGGTCCATTTTATGGCCCATTTAGACCCGCTTGTCCGAAACCTCTACAAAAATGAGCGCAAAACTAGTTTAATCAAATTTTTGGAGTTCATATTGTTGTTCACGAGCTTTTCAACACGATTATATTGCAAAAACTCAATTTCTATAAATTTTACTCAGTTAAAAGTCCAACGGGTCCATTTTACGGCCCATTTAGACCCGCTCGTCCGAAACCTCCACAAAATGACCGCAAAACTAGTTTTAATCAAATTTCAGGAGTTCATATAGTTGACTAGAAGCTTTTCAACACGTTTATATTTCAAAAACTCAATTTCTGTATTTTTACTCAATTCAAAGTGCAACAGGTCCATTTTACGGCCCATTTAGACCCGCTCGTCCGAAACATCAACAAAAATGACCGCAAAACTAGTTTTAATCAAATTTTAGGAGTTCATATAGTTGACTACGAGCTTTTCAACATGATTTATATTGCAAAATCTCAATTTTTGTACTCTTTACTCACTTAAAAGTGCAACGGGTCCATTTTATGGCTCATTTAGACCCGCTCGTCCAAAACCTCTACAAAAATGACCACGAAACTAGTTTTAATCAAATTTTAGGAGTTCATATAGTTGTTCACAAGCTTTTCAACACGATTATATTACAAAAACTCGATTTTTGAATTTTTTACTTAGTTAAAATTCGAACGAGTCCATTTTACGACCAATTTAGATTCGTTCGTCCGAAACCTCTACAAAAATGACCGCAAAACTAGTTTTAATCAAACTTTAAGAGGTTATATAGTTGTTCACGAGCTTTACAACACGATTATATTACAAAACTCAATTTCTTTACTTTTTACTCTGTTAAAAGTCCAACGAGTTCATTTTACGGCCCATTTAGACCCGCTCGTCCGAAACATCTACAAAAATAACCGCAAAACTAGTTTTAATCAAATTTTAGGAGTTCATATAGTTGACTACGAGCTTTTCAACACGATTATATTGCAAAAACTCAATTTATATACATTTTATTAAGTTAAAAGTCCAACGGGTTCATTTTACGGCCCATTTAGACCCGCTCGTCCGAAACCTCTACCAAAATGAACGCAAAACTAGTTTTAATCAAATTTTAGGAGTTCATATAGTTGACTACAAGCTTTTCAACAAGATTATATTGCAAAAACTCAATTTCTGTACCTTTTACTCAAGTAAAACTCCAGCGGGTCCATTTTACGGCCCATTTAGACCCGCACGTCTCAAACCGCTACAAAAAGGACCGCAAAACGAGTTTTAATCAAATTGTAAGAGTTCATATAGTTGATCACGAGCTTTTAAACACGATTATATTGGAAAAATAAAATTTATGTACTTTTTACTCAAGTAAAACTCCAAAGGGTCCATTTTACGGCCCATTTAGACCCGCTCGTCCGAAACTTCTACAAAAAGGACTGCAAAACTAGTTTTAATCAAAATTTAGGAGTTCATATAGTTGACTACGGGCTTTTCAACACGATTATATTCCAAAAACTCAATTTCTATACTTTTTACTTAGTTAAAAGTCCAACGGGTCAATTTTACGGCCCATTTAGACCCGCTCGTCTGTAACCTCTACAAAAATCACCGTGAAACTAGTTGTAATCAAATTTTAGGAGTTCATATAGTTGTTCACGAGCTTTTCAACACGGTTATATTACAAAAACTCAATTTATATACTTTTTACTCAGTTAAAAGTTCAACGGGTCCATTTAGACCCGCTCGTCCGAAACCTTTACAAAAATCACCGTGAAACTAGTTTTAATAAAATTTTAGGAGTTCATATAGTTTTTCACGAGCTTTTCAACAAGATTATATTACAAAAACTCGATTTCTGTACTTTTTACTTAGTTAAAAGTCCATCGGGTCCATTTTACGGCCCATTTAGAATCGCTCGTCCGAAACCTCTACGAAAAGGACCGCAAAACTAGTTTTAATCAAATTTTAGGAGTTTATATAGTTGACTATGAACTTTTCAACTTGATTATATTGCAAAAACTCAATTATTGTACTTTTTACTCAGTTAAAATTCCAACGGGTCCATTTTACGGCCCATTTAGACCTACTCGTCCGAAAACTCTACAAAAACGACCGCGAAACTAGTTTTAATGATATTTTAGGAGTTCGTATAGTTTTTCATGAGCTATTCAACACGATTATATTACAAAAAATAGATTTATGTACTTTTTACTCAGTTAAAAGTCCAACGGATTCATTTTACGGCCCATTTAGACCCGCTCGTCCGAAACCTCTACAAAAATGACCGCAAAACTAGTTTTAATCAAAATTTAGGAGTTCAAATAGTTGACTACGAGCTTTTCAACACGATTATATTGCAAAAACTCAATTTCTATACTTTTTACTTAGTTAAAAGTCCAACGGGTCAATTTTACGGCCCATTTAGACCCGCTCGTCCGTAACCTCTACAAAAAACACAACAAAACTAGTTTTAATCAAATTTTAGAAGTTCATATAGTTGTTCACGTGCTTTTCAACACGATTATATTACAAAAACTCGATTTCTGTTCTTTTTACTCAGTTAAAAGTCCAACGGGCCATTTTACGGCCCATTTAGACCCACTCGTCCTAAACCTCCACAAAATGACCACAAAACTAGTTTTAATCAAATTTTAGGAGTTCATATAGTTGACTAGAAACTTTTCAACACGTTTATATTGCAAAAACTCAATTTCTGTACTTTTTACTCAGTTCAAGGTGCAACGGGTCCATTTTGCAGCCCATTTAGACCCGCTCGTCCGAAACCTCTACGAAAAGGACCGCAAAACAAATTTTAATCAAATTTTAGGAGTTTATATAGTTGACTATGAACTTTTCAACTTGATTATATTGCAAAAACTCAATTATTGTACTTTTTACTCAGTTAAAATTCCAATGGGTCCATTTTACGGCCCATTTAGACCCACTCGTTCGAAAACTCTACAAAAACGACCGCGAAACTAGTTTTAATGATATTTTAGGAGTTCGTATAGTTTTTCACGAGCTTTTCAACACGATTATATTAGAAAAATAGATTTCTGTACTTTTTACTCAGTTAAAAGTCCAACGGATTCATTCTACGGCCCATTTAGAACTGCTCGTCCGAAACCTCTTCAAAAATGACCGCAAAACTAGTTTTAATCAAATTTTAGGAGTTCATATAGTTGACTACGAGCTTTTCAACACGATTATATTGCAAAAACTCAATTTCTATACTTTTTACTTAGTTAAAAGTCCAACGGGTCAATTTTACGGCCCATTTAGACCCGCTCGTCCGTTACCTCTACAAAAAACACAGCAAAACTAGTTTTAATCAAATTTTAGAAGTTCATATAGTTGTTCACGTGCTTTTCAACACGATTATATTACAAAAACTCGATTTCTGTTCTTTTTACTTAGTTAAAAGTCCAACGGGCCATTTTACGGCCCATTTAGACCCACTCGTCCTAAACCTCCACAAAATGACCACAAAACTAGTTTTAATCAAATTTTAGGAGTTCATATAAGTGACTAGAAACTTTTCAACACGTTTATATTGCAAAAACTCAATTTCTGTAGTTTTTACTCAGTTCAAGGTGCAACGGGTCCATTTTACAGCCCATTTAGACCCGCTCGTCCGAAACCTCTACGAAAAGGACCGCAAAACTAGTTTTAATCAAATTTTAGGAGTTTATATAGTTGACTATGAACTTTTCAACACGATTATATTGCAAAAACTCAATTTTTGTACTTTTTACTTAGTTAAAATTCCAACGGGTCCATTTTACGGCCCATTTAGACACGCTCGTCCGAAACCTCTACAAAAATGACCGCAAAACTAGTTTTAATCAAAATTTAGGAGTTCATATAGTTGACTACGAGCATTTCAACACGACTATATTTCAAAAACTCAATTTCTATACTTTTTACTTAGTTAAAAGTCCAACGGGTCAATTTTACGTCCCATTTAGACCCGCTCGTCCGTAACCTCTACAAAAATCACCGTGAAACTAGTTTAATCAAAATTTAGAAGTTCATATAGTTGTTTACGAGCTTTTCAACACGGTTATATTACAAAACTCAGTTTATGTACTTTTTTCTCTGTTAAAAGTTCAACAGGTCCATTTAGACCCGCTCGTCCGAAACCTTTACAAAAATCACCGTGAAACTAGTTTTAATCAAATTTTAGGAGTTCCTATAGTTTTTCATGAGCTTTTCAACTTGATTACATTACAAAAATTCGATTTCTGTACTTTTTACTTAGTTAAAAGTCCAACGGGTCCATTTTACGGCCCATTTAGACCCGCTCGTCTGAAACCTCTACGAAAAAGACCGCAAAACTAGTTTTAATCAAATTTTAAGAGTTTATATAATTGACTATGAACTTTTCAACACGATTATATTGCAAAAACTCAATTTCTGTACTTTTTACTCAGTTAAAATTCCAACGGGTCCATTTTACGGCCCATTTAGACCCACTCGTCCGAAACCTCTACAAAAACGACCACGAAACTAGTTTTAATCAAATTTTAGGAGTTCATATAGTTTTTCACGAGCTTTTCAACATGATTATATTACAAAAACTCGATTTTTGTACTTTTTACTTAGTTAAAAGTCCAACGGATTTATTCTACGACCCATTTAGACTCGCTCGTCCGAAACCTCTACAAAAATGACCACAAAACTAGTTTTAATCAACATTTAGGAGTTAATATAGTTGACTACGAGCTTTTCAACACGATTATATTGCAGAAACTCAATTTCTATACTTTTTACTTAGTTAAAAGTCCAACGGGTCAATTTTACGGCCCATTTAGACCCGCTCGTCCGTAACCTCTACAAAAAAGATAGCAAAACTAGTTTTAATCAAATTTTAGGAGTTCATATAGTTTTTCACGTGCTTTTCAACACGATTATTTTACAAACACTAGATTTCTGTTCTTCTTACTCAGTTAAAAGTCCAACGGGTCCATTTTACGGCCAATTTAGACCCGCTCGTCCGAAACCTCCATAAAATGATCGCAAAACTAGTTTTAATCAAATTTTAAGAGTTCATATAGTTGACTAGAAGCTTTTCAACACGTTTATATTGCAAAAACTCAATTTATGTACTTTTTACTCAGTTCAAAGTGCAACGGGTCCATTTTACGGCCCATTTAGACTCGTCCAAAATATCTACAAAAATGACCGCAAAACTAGTTTTAATCAAATTTTAGGAGTTCATATAGTTGACTACGAGCTTTTCCACATGATTATATTGCAAAAACTCAATTTTTGTACTTTTTACTCACATAAAAGTGCAACGGGTCTATTTTACGGCACATTTAGACCCGCTCGTCCGAAACCTCTACAAAAGTGACCACGAAACTAGTTTTAATCAAATTTTAGGAGTCCATATAGTTGTTCACAAGCTTTTCAACTCAATTATATTACAAAAACTCGATTTTTTTATTTTTTACTTAGTTAAAATTCGAACGAGTCCATTTTACGACCAATTTGGATTCAGTCGTCCGAAACCTCTACAAAAATGACCGCAAAACTAGTTTTAATCAAACTTTAAGAGGTTGTATAGTTGTTCACGAGCTTTTCAACACGATTATATTACAAAACTCGATTTCTTTACTTTTTACTCTGTTAAAAGTCCAACGGGTCCATTTTACGGCCCATTTAGACCCGCTCGTCCGAAACATCTGCAAAAAATAACCGCAAAACTAGTTTTCATCAAATTTTAGGAGTTCATATAGTTGACTACGAGATTTTCAACACGATTATATTGCAAAAACTCAATTTATATACATTTTATTAAGTTAAAAGTCCAACGGGTTCATTTTACGGCCCATTTAGACCCTCTCATCCGAAACCTCTACAAAAATGACCGCAAAACTAGTTTTAATCAAATTTTAGGAGTTCATATAGTTGCCTACGAGCATTTCAACACGATTATATTGCAAAAACTAAATTTCTGTACCTTTTACTCAAGTAAAACTCCAACGGGTCCATTTTACGGCTCATTTAGACACGCACGTCCGAAACCGCTACAAAAAGGACCGCAAAACGAGTTTTAATCAAATTGTAGGAGTTCATATAGTTGATCACGAGCTTTTTAACACGATTATATTTCAAAAATACAATTTATGTACTTTTTACTCAAGTAAAACTCAAACGGGTCTATTTTACGGCCCATTTAGACCCGCTCGTCTGAAACTTCTACAAAAAAGACTGCAAAACTAGTTTTAATCAAAATTTAGGATTTCATATAGTTGACTACGAGCTTTTAAACACTATTATATTGCAAAAACTCAATTTCTATACTTTTTACTTAGTTAAAAGTCCAACGGGTCAATTTTACGGCCCATTTAGACCCGCTCGTCTGTAACCTCTACAAAAATCACCGTGAAACTAGTTTTAATCAAATTTTAGGAGTTCATATAGTTGTTCACGAGCTTTTCAACACGGTTCTATTACAAAAACTCAATTTATGTACTTTGTACTCAGTTAAAAGTTCAACGGGTCCATTTAGACCCGCTCGTCCGAAACCTTTACAAAAATCACCGTGAAACTAGTTTTAATAAAATTTTAGGAGTTCATATAGTTTTACACGAGCTTTTCAACACGATTATATTACAAAAACTCGATTTCTGTACTTTTTACTTAGTTAAAAGTCCAACGGGTCCATTTTGAGGCCCATTTAGAATCGCTCGTCCGAAACCTCTACAAGAAGGAACGCAAAACTAGTTTTAATCAAATTTTAGGAGTTTTATAGTTGACTATGAACTTTTCAACTCGATTATTTTTCAAAAACTCAATTTCTGTACTTTTTACGCAGTTAAAATTCCAACGGGTCCATTTTACGGCCCATTTAGACCCACTCGTCCGAAAACTCTACAAAAACGACCTCGAAACTAGTTTTAATGAAATTTTAGTAGTTCATATAGTTTTTCACGAGCTTTTCAACACGATTATATTACAAAAAATAGATTTCTGTACTTTTTACTCAGTTAAAAGTCCAATAGATTCATTCTACGGCCCATTTAGACCCGCTCGTCCGAAACCTCTACAAAAATGACCGCAAAACTAGTTTTAATCAAAATTTAGGAGTTCATATAGTTGAATACGAGCTTTTCAACACGATTATATTGCAAAAACTCAATTTCTATACTTTTTACTTAGTTAAAATTCCAATGGGTCAATTTTACGGCCCATTTAGACCCGCTCGTCCGTAGCCTCTACAAAAATCACCGTGAAACTAGTTTAATCAAAATTTAGAAGTTCATATAGTTGTTCACGAGCTTTTCAACACGGTTATATTACAAAAACTCAGTTTATGTACTTTTTTCTCTGTTAAAAGTTTAACGGGTCCATTTAGACCAGCTCGTCCGAAACCTTTACGAAAATCACCGTGAAACTAGTTTTAATCAAATTTTAGGAGTTCATATAGTTTTTCACGAGCTATTCAACATGATTATATTACGAAAACTCGATTTTTGTACTTATTACTTAGTTAAAAGTCCAACGGGTCCATTTTACGACCCATTTAGCCCGCTCGTCTGAAACCTCTACGAAAAGGACCGCAAAACTAGGTTTAATCAAATTTTAGGAGTTTATATAGTTTACTATGAACTTTTGAACACGATAATATTGCGAAAACTCAATTTCTATACTTTTTACTCGGTTAATATTACAACGGGTCCACTTTACGGCCCATTTAGACCCACTCGTCCAAAACCTCTATAAAAACGACCACGGAACTAGTTTTAATCAAATTTTAGGAGTTTATATAGTTTTTCACGAGCTCTTCAACAAGATTATATTACAAAAACTCGATTTCTGTACTTTTTATTTAGTTAAAAGTCCAACGGATTCATTCTACGGCCCATTTAGACCCGCTCGTCCGAAACCTCTACAAAAATGACCGCAAAACTAGTTTTAATCAAAATTTAGGAGTTCATATAGTTGACCACGAGCTTTTCAACATGATTATATTGCAAAAACTCAATTTCTATACTTTTTACTTAGTTAAAAGTCCAACGGGTATATTTTACGGCCCATTTAGACCCGCTCGTCCGTAACCTCTACAAATATCACCGTGAAACTAGTTTTAATAAAATTTTAGGAGTTCGTATAGTTGTTCACGAGCTTTTCAACTCGGTTATATTACAAAAACTCAGTTTATGTACTTTTTACTCAGTTAAAAGTTCAACGGGTCCATTTAGACCCGCTCGTCCGAAATCTTTACAAAAATCACCATGAAACTAGTTTTAATCAAATTTTAGGAGTTCATATAGTTTTTCACGAGCTTTTCAACACGATTATATTACAAAAACTCGATTTTTGTATTTTTTACTTAGTTAAAAGTCCATCGAATTCATTTTACTGCCCATTTAGACCCGCTCGTCCGAAACCTCTACAAAAATGACCGCAAAACTAGTTTTAATCAAATTTTAGGAGTTCATATAGTTGACTACGAGCTTTTCAACACGATTATATTGCAAAAACTCATTTTCTGTACCTTTTACTCAAGTAAAACTCCAACGAGTCCATTTTACGGCCCATTTAGACCCGCTCGTCCGAAACCTCTACAAAAAAGACTGCAAAACTAGTTTTAATCAAAATTTAGGAGTTTATATAGTTGATCACGAGCTTTGCAACACGATTATATTGCAAAAACTCAATTTCTATACATTTTACTTAGTTAAAAGTCCAACGGGTATATTTTACGGCCCATTTAGACCCGCTCGTCCGTAACCTCTACAAATATCACCGTGAAACTAGTTTTAATAAAATATTAGGAGTTCGTATAGTTATTCACGAGCTTTTTTACACGGTTATATTACAAAAACTCGGTTTATATACTTTTTACTCAGTTAAAAGTTCAACGGGTCCATTTAGACCCGCTCGTACGAAATCTTTACAAAAATCACCTTGAAGCTACTTTTAATCAAATTTTAGGAGTTCATAGAGTTTTTCACGAGCTTTTCAACACGATTATATTAAAAAAACTCGATTTTTGTACTTTTTACTTAGTTAAAAGTCCATCGGATTCATTTTACGGCCCATTTAGACCTGCTCGTCCGAAACCTCTATAAAAATCATCGTGAAACTAGTTTTAATCAAATTTTAGGAGTTAATATAGTTGTTCACAAGCTTTTCAACACGATTATACTGTAAAAACTCATTTTCTGTACTTTTTACTCAGTTAAAAGTGCAACGGTTCCAATTTATGGCCCATTTAGACCCTCTCGTTCATATAGTTGATCATGAACTTTTCAAAATGATTTTATTGCAAAAATGCATTTTTTGTACTTTTTACTCAAGTAAAACTCCAACGGGTCCATTTTAAGGCACATTTAGACCCCTCGTCCGAAACCTCTTTAAAAATGACTGTGAAACTAGTTTTAATCAAATTTAAGGAGTTCATATAGTTGACTACTAGCTTCTTAACATGATTATATTGCAAAAACTCAATTTCTATACTTTTTACTTATTTAAAAGTTCAACGGGTTCATGTTAGGGACCATTTAGACCCGCTCGGCCGAAACCTCTTAAAAAATGACCGCAAAACTAGTTTTAATCAGAATTTAGGAGTTCATATAGTTGACTCGAGCTTTTCAACGTGATTATATGGCAAAAACTCAATTTATGTACTTTTTACTCAGTTAAAAGTCCAACGGGTCCGTTTTACGGCCCATTTAGACTCGCTCGGCCGAAACCTCTACAAAAATCACTGTGAAACTAGTTTTAATAATATTTAGGAGTTCATATAGTTGTTCACGAGGTTTTCAACATGATTATATAACAAAAACTCAATTTCTGTACTTTTTACTCAGTTCAAAGTGCAACGGATCCATTTTACGGCCCATTTAGACTCGTTCGTCCGAAACATCTACAAAAATGACCGAAAACTAGTTTAATCAAATTTTAGGAATTCATATAGTTGTATACGAGCTTTTCAACACGATTATATTGCAAAAACTCAATTTTTGTACTTTTTACTCGCTTAAAAGTGCAACGGGTCCATTTTACGTCCCATTTAGACCCGCTCGTCCGAAACCTCTACAAAACTTACCACGAAACTAGTTTTAATCAAAATTTAGGAATTCATATAGTTGACTACGAGCTTTTCAACACGATTATATTGCAAAAACTCAATTTTTGTATTTTTTACACAGTTAAAAGTCCAACGGGTCCATTTTACGGCCCATTTAGACCCGCTCGTCCGAAACCTCTACGAAAAGGACCGCAAAACTAGTTTTAATCAAATTTAAGGAGTTTATATAGTTGACTATGAACTTTTCGACACGATTATATTGCAAAAACTCAATTTCTATACTTTTTACTCAGTTAAAATTCCAACGGGTCCATTTTACGACCCATTTAGACCCGCTCGTCCGAAACCTCTACAAAAATCACCGTGAAAGTAGTTTAATCAAATTTTAAGAGTTCATATAGTTGTTCACGAGATTTGCAACACGGTTTTATTACAAAAACTCAGTTTATGTACTTTTTACTCAGTTAAAAGTTCAACGGGTCCATTTAGACCCGCTCGTCCGAAACCTTTACAAAAATCACCGTGAAACTAGTTTTAATCAAATTTTAGGAGTTCATATAGTTTTTCACGAGCTTTTCAACATGATTATATTACAAAAACTCGATTTCTGTACTTTTTATTTAGTTAAAAGTCCAACGGATTCATTTTACGGCCCATTTAGACCCGCTCGTCCGAAACCTCTACAAAAATGACCGCAAAACTAGTTTTAATCAAAATTTAGGAGTTCATATAGTTGACTACGAGCTTTTCAACACGATTATATTGCAAAAACCCAATTTCTATACTTTTTACTTAGTTAAAAGTCCAACGGGTCAATTTTACGGGCCATTTAGACCCGCTCGTTTGTAACCTCTACAAAAATCATCGTGTAACTAGTTTTAATCAAATTTTAGGAGTTCATATAGTTGTTCACGAGCTTTTCAACACGGTTATATTAAAAAAAACCCATTTTATGTACCTTTTACTCATTTAAAAGTTCAACGGGTCCATTTAGACCCGCTCGTCCGAAACCTTTACAAAAATCACCGTGAAACTAGTTTTAATAAAATTTTAGGAGTTCATATAGTTTTACTGAGCTTTTCAACACGATTATATTACAAAAACTCGATTTCTATACTTTTTACTTAGTTAAAAGTCCAACGGGTCTATTTTATGGCCCATTTAGACTCGCTCGTCCGGAACCTCTACGGAAAGGACCGCAAAACTAGTTTTAATCAAATTTTAGTAGTTTATATAGTTGAATATGAACTTTTCAACACAGTTATATTGCAAAAACTCAATTTCTGTACTTTTTACTCAGTTAAAATTCTAATGGGTCCATTTTATGGCCCATTTAGACCCACTCGTTCGAAACCTCTATAAAAGTCACCGTGAAACTAGTTTAATCGAATTTTAAGAGTTCATATAGTTGTTCACGAGCTTTTCAACATGGTTATATTACAAAAACTCAGTTTATGTACTTTTTACTCAGTTAAAAGTTCAACGGGTCCATTTAGACCCGCTCGTCCGAAACCTTTATAAAAATCACCGTGAAACTAGTTTTAATAAAATTTTAGGAGTTCATATAGTTTTTCACGAGCTTTTCAACATGTTTATATTACAAAAACTCGATTTCTGTACTTTTTATTTAGTTAAAAGTCCAACGGATTCATTTTACGGCCCATTTAGACCCGCTCGTCCGAAACCTCTACAAAAATGACCGCAAAACTAATTTTAATCAAAATTTAGAAGTTCATGTAGTTTACTACGAGCTTTTCAACACGATTATATTGCAAAAACCCAATTTCTATACTTTTTACTTAGTTAAAAGTCCAACGGGTCAATTTTACGGCCCATTTAGACCCGCTCGTCTGTAACCTCTACAAAAATCATCGTGTAACTAGTTTTAATCAAATTTTAGGAGTTCATATAGTTGTTCACGAGCTTTTCAACACGGTTATATTAAAAATACCCAGTTTATGTACCTTTTATTCATTTAAAAGTTCAACGGGTCCATTTAGACCGCTCGTCCGAAACCTTTACAAAAATCACCGTGAAACTAGTTTTAATAAAATTTTAGGAGTTCATATAGTTTTACCGAGCTTTTCAACACGATTATATTACAAAAACTCGATTTCTATACTTTTTACTTAGTTAAAAGTACAACGGGTCTATTTTACGGCCCATTTAGACTCGCTCGTCCGAAACCTCTACGGAAAGGACCGCAAAACTAGTTTTAATCAAAATTTAGCAGTTTATATAGTTGAATATGAACTTTTCAACACGACTATATTGCAAAAACTCAATTTCTGTACTTTTTACTCAGTTAAAATTCCAACGGGTCCATTTTACGACCCATGTAGACCCACTCGTCCGAAACCTCTACAAAAATCACCGTGAAACTAGTTTAATCAAATTTTAAGAGTTCTTATAGTTGTTCACGAGCTTTTCAACACGGTTATATTACAAAAACTCAGTTTATGTACTTTTTACTCTGTTAACAGTTCAACGGGTCCATTTTGACCCGCTCGTCCAAAACCTTTACAAAAATCACCGTGAAACTAGTTTTAATCAAATTTTAGGAGTTCATATAGTTTTTAACGAGCTTTTCAACACGATTATATTACAAAAACTCGATTTCTGTACTTTTTATTTAGTTAAAAGTCCAACGGATTCATTTTACGGCCCATTTAGACCCGCTCGTCCGAAACCTCTACAAAAATCATCATGAAACTAGTTTTAATCAAATTTTAGGAGTTAAGATAGTTGTTCACAAGCTTTTCAACACGATTATACTGTAAAAACTCATTTTCTGTACTTTTTACTCAGTTAAAAGTGCAACGGTTCCAATTTATGGCCCATTTAGACCCTCTCGTTCATATAGTTGATCATGAACTTTTCAAAATGATTTTATTGCAAAATGCATTTTTTGTACTTTTTACTCAAGTAAAACTCCAACGGGTCCATTTTACGGCACATTTAGACCCCTCGTCCGAAACCTCTTTAAAAATGACTGTGAAACTAGTTTTAATCAAATTTAAGGAGTTCATATAGTTGACTACTAGCTTCTTAACATGATTATATTGCAAAAACTCAATTTCTGTACTTTTTACTTATTTAAAAGTTCAACGGGTTCATGTTAGGGACCATTTAGACCCGCTCGGCCAAAACCTCTTAAAAAATGACCGCAAAACTAGTTTTAATCAGAATTTAGGAGTTCATATAGTTGACTCGAGCTTTTCAACATGATTATATGGAAAAAACTCAATTTATGTACTTTTTACTCATTTAAAAGTCCAACGGGTCCGTTTTACGGCCCATTTAGACTCGCTCGGCCGAAACCTCTACAAAAATCACTGTGAAACTAGTTTTAATAATATTTAGGAGTTCATATAGTTGTTCACGAGGTTTTCAACATGATTATATAACAAAAACTCAATTTCTGTACTTTTTACTCAGTTCAAAGTGCAACGGATCCATTTTACGGCCCATTTAGACTCGTTCGTCTGAAACATCTACAAAAATGACCGAAAACTAGTTTAATCAAATTTTAGGAGTTCATATAGTTGTATACGAGCTTTTCAACATGATTATATTGCAAAAACTCAATTTTTATACTTTTTACTCGCTTAAAAGTGCAACGGGTCCATTTTACGTCCCATTTAGACCCGCTCGTCCGAAACCTCTACAAAAATGACCACGAAACTAGTTTTAATCAAAATTTAGGAGTTCATATAGTTGAATACGAGCTTTTCAACACGATTATATTGCAAAAACTCAATTTTTGTATTTTTTACACAGTTAAAAGTCCAACAGGTCCATTTAGACCTGCTCGTCCGAAACCTCTACGAAAAGGACCGCAAAACTAGTTTAAATCAAATTTAAGGAGTTTATATAGTTGACTATGAACTTTTCGACCCGATTATATTGCAAAAACTCAATTTCTGTACTTTTTACTCAGTTAAAATTCCAACGGGTCCATTTATGGCCCATTTAGACCCACTCGTCCGAAACCTCTACAAAAATCACCGTGAAAGTAGTTTAATCAAAATTTAAGAGTTCATATAGTTGTTCACGAGCTTTCCAACACGGTTATATTACAAAATTCTTTTTATGTACTTTTTACTCAGTTAAAAGTTCAACGGGTCCATTTAGACCCGCTCGTCCGAAACCTTTACAAAAATCACCGTGAAACTAGTTTTAATCAAATTTTAGGAGTTCATATAGTTTTTCACGAGCTTTTCAACATGATTATATTACAAAAACTCGATTTATGTACTTTTTATTTAGTTAAAAGTCCAACGGATTCATTTTACGGCCCATTTAGACCCGCTCGTCCGAAACCTCTACAAAAATGACCGCAAAACTAGTTTTAATCAAAATTTAGGAGTTCATATAGTTGACTACGAGCTTTTCAACACGATTATATTGCAAAAACCCAATTTCTATACTTTTTACTTAGTTAAAAGTCCAATGGGTCAATTTTACGGGCCATTTAGACCCGCTCGTTTGTAACCTCTACAAAAATCATCGTGTAACTAGTTTTAATCAAAATTTAGAGTTCATATAGTTGTTCACGAGCTTTTCAACACGGTTATATTAAAAATACCCAGTTTATGTACCTTTTATTCATTTAAAAGTTCAACGGGTCCATTTAGACCCGCTCGTCCGAAACCTTTACAAAAATCACCGTGAAACTAGTTTTAATCAAATTTTAGGAGTTCATATAGTTTTACTGAGCTTTTAAACTCGATTATATTAGAAAAACTCGATTTCTATACTTTATACTTAGTTAAAAGTCCAACGGGTCTATTTTACGGCCCATTTAGACTCGCTCGTCCGAAACCTCTGCGGAAAGGACCGCAAAACTAGTTTTAATCAAATTTTAGTAGTTTATATAGTTGAATATGAATTTTTCAACACAGTTAGATTGCAAAAACTCAATTTCTGTACTTTTTACTCAGTTAAAATTCTAATGGGTCCATTTTACGGCCCATTTAGACCCACTCGTCCGAAACCTCTACAAAAATCACCGTGAAACTAGTTTAATCGAATTTTAAGAGTTCATATAGTTGTTCACGAGCTTTTCAAAACGGTTATATTACAAAAACTAAAGTTTATGTACTTTTTACTCAGTTAAAAGTTCAACGGGTCCATTTAGACCCGCTCGTCCGAAACCTTTACAAAAATCACCGTGAAACTAGTTTTAATAAAATTTTAGGAGTGCATATAGTTTTTCACGAGCTTTTCAACATGATTATATTACAAAAACTCGATTTCTGTACTTTTTATTTAGTTAAAAGTCCAACGGATTCATTTTACGGCCCATTTAGACCCGCTCGTCCGAAACATCTACAAAAATGACCGCAAAACTAGTTTTAATCAAAATTTAGAAGTTCATGTAGTTTACTACGAGCTTTTCAACACGATTATATTGCAAAAACCCAATTTCTATACTTTTTACTTAGTTAAAAGTCCAACGGGTCAATTTTACGGCCCATTTAGACCCGCTCGTCTGTAACCTCTACAAAAATCATCGTGTAACTAGTTTTAATCAAATTTTAGGAGTTCATATAGTTGCTCACGAGCTTTTCAACACGGTTATGTTAAAAATACCCAGTTTATGTACCTTTTATTCATTTAAAAGTTCAACGGGTCCATTTAGACCCGCTCGTCCGAAACCTTTACAAAAATCACCGTGAAACTAGTTTTAATCAAATTTTAGGAGTTCATATAGTTTTACTGAGCTTTTCAACACGATTATATTACAAAAACTCGATTTCTATACTTTTTACTTAGTTAAAAGTCCAACGGGTCTATTTTACGGCCCATTTAGACTCGCTCGTCCGAAACCTCTACGGAAAGGACCGCAAAACTAGTTTTAATCAAATTTTAGTAGTTTATATAGTTGAATATGAATTTTTCAACACATTTATATTGCAAAAACTCAATTTCTGTACTTTTTACTCAGTTAAAATTCTAATGGGTCCATTTTACGTCCCATTTAGACCCACTCGTCCGAAACCTCTACAAAAATCACCGTGAAACTAGTTTAATCGAATTTTAAGAGTTCATATAGTTGTTCACGAGCTTTTCAAAACGGTTATATTACAAAAACTAAAGTTTATGTACTTTTTACTCAGTTAAAAGTTCAACGGGTCCATTTAGACCCGCTCGTCCGAAACCTTTACAAAAATCACCGTGAAACTAGTTTTAATAAAATTTTAGGAGTGCATATAGTTTTTCACGAGCTTTTCAACATGATTATATTACAAAAACTCGATTTCTGTACTTTTTATTTAGTTAAAAGTCCAACGGATTCATTTTACGGCCCATTTAGACCCGCTCGTCCGAAACATCTACAAAAATGACCGCAAAACTAGTTTTAATCAAAATTTAGAAGTTCATATAGTTGACTACGAGCTTTTCAACACGATTATATTGCAAAAACCCAATTTCTATACTTTTTACTTAGTTAAAAGTCCAACGGGTCAATTTTACGACCCATTTAGACCCGCTCGTTTGTAACCTCTACAAAAATCATCGTGTAACTAGTTTTAATCAAATTTTAGGAGTTCATATAGTTGTTCACGAGCTTTTCAAAACGGTTATATTACAAAAACCCAGTTTATGTACCTTTTACTCATTTAAAAGTTCAACGGGTCCATTTAGACCCGCTCGTCCGAAACCATTACTAAAATCACCGTGAAACTAGTTTTAATCAAATTTTAGGAGTTCATATAGTTTTACCGAGCTTTTCAACACGATTATATTACAAAAACTCGATTTCTATACTTCTTACTTAGTTAAAAGTCCAACGGGTCTATTTTACGTCCCATTTACACTCGCTCGTCCGAAACCTCTACGGAAAGGACCGCAAAACTAGTTTTAGTCAAATTTTAGAAGTTTATATAGTTGAATATGAACTTTTCAATACGATTATATTGCAAAAACTCAATTTCTGTACTTTTTACCCAGTTTAAATTCCAACGGGTCCATTTTACGGCCCATTTAGACCCACTCGTCCGAAACCTCTTCAAAAATGACCACGAAACTAGTTTTAATCAAATTTTAGGATTTCATATAGTTTTTCTCGAGCTTTTCAACACGATTATATTACAAAAACTCGATTTCTGTACTTTTTACATAGTTAAAAGTCCAACGGATTCATTTTACGGCCCATTTAGACCCGCTCGTCCAAAACCTCTACAAAAATGACCGCAAAACTAGGTTTAATCAAAATTTAGGAGTTCATATAGTTGACTACGAGCTTTTCAACATGATTATATTGCAAAAACTCAATTTCTATACTTTTTACTTAGTTAAAAGTCCAATGGGTCAATTTTACGGCCCATTTAGACCCGCTCGTCCGTAACCTCTACAAAAATCACCGTGAAACTAGTTTTAATAAAGTTTTAGGAGTTCATATAGTTTTTCACGAGCTTTTCAACTCTGTTATATTACAAAAAATCAGTTTATGTACTTTTTACTTAGTTAAAAGTTCATCGGGTCCATTTAGACCCGCTCTTCCGAAATCTTTACAAAAATCACCGTGAAACTAGTTTAAATCAAATTTTAGGAGTTCATATAGTTTTTCACGAACTTTTCAACACGATTATATTACAAAAACTCGATTTCTGTACTTTTTACTTAGTTAAAAGTCCAACGGATTCATTTACTGCCCATTTAGACCCGCTCATCCGAAACCTCTACAAAAATGACCGCAAAACTAGTTTTAATCAAAATTTAGGAGTTCATATAGTTGACTACGAGCTTTTCAACGCGATTATATTGCAAAAACTCAATTTATATACATTTTATTAAGTTAAAAGTCCAACGGGTTCATTTTACGGCCCATTTAGACCCGCTCGTCCGAAACCTTTAAAAAATGACTGCAAAACTAGTTTTAATCAAATTTTAGGAGTTCATATAGTTGACTACGAGCTTTTCAACACGATTATATTGCAAAAACTCAATTTATGTACCTTTTACTCAAGTAAAGCTCCAACAGGTCCATTTTACGGCCCATTTAGACCCGCTCGTCCGAAACATCTACAAAAAGGACCGCAAAACGAGTTTGAATCAAATTGTAGGAGTTTATATAGTTGATCACGAGCTTTTCAACACGATTATATTGCAAAAATACAATTTATGTACTTTTTACTCAAGTAAAACTCCAACGGGTCCATTTTACGGCCCATTTAGACCCGCTCGTCCGAAACTTCTACAAAAAAGACTGCAAAACTAGTTTTAATCAAATTTTAGGAGTTTATATAGATGATCACGAGCTTTTCATCACGGTTACATTAAAAAAACTCAATTTATGTACTTTTTACTCAATTTAAAGTCCAACGGGTTCATTTTACGTCCCATTTAGACCCGCTCGTCCGAAACCTCTACAAAAAAGACAACAAAACTAGTTTTAATAAAATTTTAGGAGTTCATATAGTTGACTACAAGCTTTTCAACACGATTATATTGCAAAAACTCAATTTTTGTACTTTTTTACTCAGTTAAAAGTCCAACGGGTCCATTTTACGGCCCATTTAGACCCGCTCGTCCGAAACCTCTATAAAAATCATCGTGAAACTAGTTTTAATCAAATTTTAGGAGTTAATATAGTTGTTCACGAGCTTTTCAACACGATTATACTGTAAAAACTTATTTTCTGTACTTTTTACTCAGTTAAAAGTGCAACGGTTCCATTTTATGGCCCATTTAGACCTGCTCGTTCATATTGTTGATCATGATCTTTTCAAAATGATTTTATTGCAAAAATGCATTTTTTGTACTTTTTACTCAAGTAAAACTCCAACGGGTCCATTTTACGGCACATTTAGACCCCTCGTCCGAAACCTCTTCAAATAATGACTGTGAAACTAGTTTTAATCAAATTTAAGGAGTTCATATAGTTGAATACTAGCTTCTTAACATGATTATATTGCAAAAACTCAATTTCTGTACTTTTTACTTAATTAAAAGTCCAACGGGTTCATGTTAGGGACCATTTAGACCAGCTCGGCTGAAACCTCTTCAAAAATGACCGCAAAACTAGTTTTAATCAAAATTTAGGAGTTCATATAGTTGACTACGAGCTTTTCAACATGTTTATATGGAAAAAACTCAATTTCTGTACTTTTTACTTAGTTAAAAGTCCAACGGGTCCGTTTTACGGCCCATTTAGACCCGCTCGGCTGAAACCTCTACAAAAACCACTGTGAAACTAGGTTTAATAATATTTAGGAGTTCATATAGTTGTTCACGAGGTTTTTAACATGATTATATAACAAAAACTCAATTTATGTACTTTTTACTCAGTTTAAAGTGCAACGGGTCCATTTTACGGCCCATTTAGACTCGTTCATCCGAAACATCTACAAAATGGCCGCAAAACTAGTTTTAATCAAATTTTAGGAGTTCATATAGTTGACTACGAGCTTTTCAACACGATTATATTGCAAAAACTCAATTTTTGTACTTTTTACTCACTTAAAAGTGCAACGGGTCCATTTTACGTCCCATTTAGACCCGCTCATTCGAAACCTCTACAAAAATGACCACGAAACTAGTTGTAATCAAAATTTAGGAGTTCATATAGTTCACTACGAGCTTTTCAACACGATTATATTGCAAAAACTCAATTTTTGTACTTTTTACTCAGTTAAAAGTCCAACGGGTCCATTTTACGGGACATTTAGACCCGCTCGTCCGAAACCTCCACGAAAAGGACCGCGAAACTAGTTTTAATCAAATTTTAGGAGTTTATATAGTTGACTATGAACTTTTCGACACGATTATATTGCAAAAACTCAATTTCTATACTTTTTACTTAGTTAAAATTCCAACGGGTCCATTTTACGGCCCATTTAGACCCACTCGTCCGAAACCTCTACAAAAATGACCACGAAACTAGTTTTAATCAAATTTTAGGAGTTCATATAGTTTTTCACGAGCTTTTCAACACGATTATATTACAAAAACTCAATTTCTGTACTTTTTACTTAGTTAAAAGTCCAACGGATTCATTTTATGGCCCATTTAGACCCGCTTGTCCGAAACCTCTACAAAAATGACCGCAAAATTAGTTTTAATCAAAATTTAGTAGTTCATATAGTTGACTACGAGCTTATCAACACGATTATATTGCAAAAACTCAATTTTTACACTTTTTACTTAGTTAAAAGTCCAACGGATTCTATGAATGATACTCTCTTGAAGACCTTCACAAAAGAGGAAATTGTTCATGCTTTCCGGGACATTGACCCACGGATGGCACCTAGTATTGACGGATTTCCATGCAGTTTCTTTAGACAACACTGGGACATAGTAGGCGATGATGTCACTACCCTATGCCTTAATCTACTCAATGGCACTGCAGACATGGCCTCGGTTAACAAAACTATCCTAGTTCTTATTCCTAAAATCAAGGATCCCACTTCTATGAGACACCTAAGACCTATTAGCCTATGCACTGTTATTTATAAAATAGTAGCTAAAACTATTGTCAATAGAATGAAACAAACAATACCCCTCTATATCAGCTCTAACCAGGCAGCCTTTTTTCAGGGCCATAATATTTCGGATAATATCCTTCTCGCCCATGAAATTATTCACAATATCAATTCTGGTTTTACAAAATCTGCCTATGGTGCTGCTCTAAAACTAGACATGAAAAAAGCTTTTGATAGAGTCGAATGGTCTTTTTTGGCTAATGTAATGGACCGAATGGGCTTTGCACCTGCATGGGTCTCTCTTATCATGCGGTGCATTTCCTCAGTTTCTTTTTCAGTTAAAATTAACAATTCCTTCTCGCCATTTTTTCAACCACAACGTGGCCTTCGTCAAGGTGATCCCCTATCACCTTTTCTTTTCCTCTTTTGCACGCAAGGTCTTTCTACCTATCTATCTGATGCCCAACAGACAAACGTCCTACCTGGGCTTGGGGCATGTAGATACGGTCCTAAAGTCAACCATCTTCTCTTTGCAAATGACTGCATGGTTTTCATTAATATTAATCCAGATGAAGTAACCCAACTAAAAAGGGCACTAAAAACCTATACTGCAGCTTCTGGTCAAGCAGTAAATTTTGAGAAATCGACTATCTTTAGGTTTCCAACCTATGCGATTAACAATCTCTTGCAAGTATATGAGGTTTCCAACCCTGGTGTCTACCTAGGCGTTCCACTACTCATTGGGAAAAATAAAACTGAGTCTTTAGGTTTCGTTCGTGAGAAAGTCCACAACCGCCTATCTAATTGGGATAAACAACTCCTCTCCTTTAGTGGACGAGAAATTTTCATTAAAGCAGTCCTACAATCACTACCTCAATATGTCATGTCCTGTTATCTACTGCCGCAAAACATTATTGATGATATGACTTCTGCCATTCGACAATATTGGTGGTCTGGCGAATCTAACAAGAAGGGTTGGCACATGCTTCCCTGGAATCGTGTTTGTCTACCTAAAATAGCATGGGGCATGGGATTCAAAGACCTGAATGATTTTAACATTGCCCTCCTGGGTAAGCAACTATGGCGACTCATTTGCGAACCGGACTCCTTATTGGGCCAAATCTATCGTTCCAAAAACTTCCCTTCTGGGAATATTTTAGATGCTTCCCGACCTATCCGAGGTTCTTTTGCTTGGCAAGGACTCTATAATGCTTTACAACGCCTTTTCCAGGGCTTTTTATACCGATCGGGTATTAATAGTAACATACGTGTCCATAAAGACATTTGGGGAGGCTCCTCTCCTGTTAACCTTTCTGGGGACTATGAAGTCTCGGATGAAGTCCATATTCGATGTCGTGACTTCATGATTCGTAATAAGACTGCTTGGGATCCTGTAAAGGTCCGAAGCTATTTTAACCCGGTTGATGCCGATGCCATTCTCCACATTCCTATTATTAATGACTATCGTGATTCTATTCTATGGGCTCCTAACGACTCTGGTATTTACTCAGTACACTCTGGCTACTTAATTCTACAACGAACTTCGGAATCACGTACCTCCTCGACGCGGTTTTGGAAGTTCCTTTCCAAAGTCAAGGCCCTCCCAAAGGTTAAAACTTTTGGATGGCGTGTGGCATCTGAAGCCCTACATGTTGGTTCCAAAATGTGGCATTTCTCCCCTAATTCTGAGCCTTGTCCAGTTTGCGGGTCCTCCTCGGAATCTACCCTTCATGCTCTTCGTGACTGTGCTGGGGCCTCCGAGGCCCTTCACCTCTCAGGAGTTCCCACCATTCTCTCTAGGAGCTCAGCTATCACCTCTATTCAATGGTTAGAGGAGTCTGCTCATCTCTTAACTACTGATCAATTTGGTCTATTCCTTACAACCATTTGGAACATTTGGAATAGGCGTAACGACTGGGTTCATAACCGCCATCTACAACCACCGTGGCTTACTGCTATTAATTCGATCAGCCTACATGATGATTTTTGCAAAGCCACCCCTTTATCCCATCCGTCATCATCTATTCTCTCTCCTCCATATTAGAGACCTCCCCCACATGATCACATCAAAATAAATGTGGATGGGGCTTTTGACCCTACCACCCGTGCAGCGGCTGTTGGTGTCGTGGCACGTGATGCTACAGGTGTAGTCGTCGGGGGCCTTGCTTACCCGTTAGGTAGCTGTTTGGATGCAGTCACTTGTGAAGGTGAAGGCCTTCTTGCGGGTATTACCTTTGCTCAATCTCAGGGCTGGCAACGGATTTTGTTCGAAACGGATTGTGCCTCACTTGCGAATAGGCTCAACAATCCAAGACACGACCTATCTACGTTGGAACCTCTCTTCTCAGGCTTCAGAGTCTCTTCAAACTTTACCTTTTGCACTCGTAACTTATGTACGCCGTGAGGCAAATTCTGTGGCTCATACTTTGGCCACTAATGCTCTAGGATCTACGTCTTCCATGTCTTTTAGCTCTAACATTCCACCGTGTATTAATCACCTTGTAAAGAGCTACTCTTTGAATTAATAAACTTAAGGCACTCTTTTCCACTTTTTAGGGTCCTCTAGCTTTGCTTGAAGGAAATTAGTAGGGTTTTTAATGAGGCATTTTTCTTCAAAAAAATGTCCAACGGGTTAATTTTACGGCCCATTTAGACCCGCTCGTCTGTAACCTCTACAAAAATCACCGTGTAACTAGTTTTAATCAAATTTTAGGAGTTCATATAATTGTTCACGAGCTTTTCAACACGGTTATATTACAAAAACCCAGTTTATGTACTTTTTACTCATTTAAAAGTTCAACAGGTCCATTTAGACCCACTCGTCCGAAACCTTTACAAAAATCACCGTGAAACTAGTTTTAATCAAATTTTAGGAGTTCATATAGTTTTTCCCGAGCTTTTCAACACGATTATATTACAAAAACTCGATTTCTATACTTTTTACTTAGTTAAAAGTCCAACGGGTCCATTTTACGGCCCATTTACACTCGCTCGTCCGAAACCTCTACGAAAAGGACTGCAAAACTAGTTTTAATCAAATTTTAGCAGTTTATATAGTTGAATATGAACTTTTCAACACGATTATATTGCAAAACCTCAATTTCTGTACTTTTTACTCAGTTAAAATTCTAACGGGTCCATTTTACGGCCCATTTAGACCCACTCGTCCGAAACCTCTACAAAAATCACCGTGAAACTAGTTTAATCAAATTTTAAGAGTTCATATAGTTGTTCACGAGCTTTTCAACACGGTTATATTACAAAAACTCAGTTTATGTACTTTTTACCCAGTTAAAAGTTTAACGGGTCCATTTAGACCCGCTCGTCCGAAACCTTTACAAAAATCACTGTGAAACTAGTTTTAATCAAATTTAGGAGTTCATATAGTTTTTCACGAGCTTTTCAACACGATTACATTACAAAAACTCGATTTATGTACTTTTTACTTAGTTAAAAGTCCAACGGGTCCATTTTACGGCCCATTTAGACCCGCTCGTCCGAAACCTCTACGAAAAGGACCGGAAAACTAGTTTTAATCAAATTTTAAGAGTTTATATAGTTGACTATGAACTTTTCAACACGATTATATTGCAAAAACTCAATTTCTGTACTTTTTACTCAGTTAAAATTCCAACGGGTCCATTATACGGCCCATTTAGACCCACTCGTCCGAAACCTCTACAAAAACGACCACGAAACTAGTTTTAATCAAATTTTATGAGTTCATATAGTTTTTCACGAGCTTTTCAACATGATTATATTACAAAAACTCGATTTCTGTACTTTTTACTCAGCTAAAAGTCCAACAGATTCTTTCTACGGCCCATTTAGACCCGCTCGTCCGAAACCTCTACAAAAATGACCACAAAACAAGTTTTAATCAAAATTTAGGAGTTCATATAGTTGACTACGAGCTTTTTAACACGATTATATTGCAAAAACTCAATTTCTATACTTTTTACTTAGTTAAAAGTCCAACGGGTCAATTTTACGGCCCATTTAGACCCGTTCGTCCGTAACCTCTACAAAAATCACCATGAAACTAGTTTTAATCAAATTTTAGGAGTTCATATAGTTGTTCACGATCTTTTCAATGCGGTTATATTACAAAAACTCAGTTTATGTACTTTTTACTCAGTTAAAAGTTCAACGGGTCCATTTAGACCCCCTCGTCCATAACCTTTACAAAAATCACCGTGAAACTAGTTTTAATCAAATTTTAGGAGTTCATATAGTTTTTCATGAGCTTTTCAACATGATTAAATTACAAAAACTCGATTTCTATACTTTTTACTTAGTTAAAAGTTCAACGGGTCCATTTTACGACCCATTTAGACTCGCTCGTCCGAAACCTCTAGGAAAAGGACCGCAAAACTAGTTTTATTCAAATTTTAGGAGTTTATATAGTTGAATATAATATTTTCAACACGATTATATTGAAAAAACTCAATTTCTGTACTTTTTACTCAGTTAAAATTCCAACGGGTCCATTTTACGGCCCATTTACACCCACTCGTCCGAAACCTCTACAAAAACGACCACGAATCTAGTTTTAATCAAATTTTAGGAGTTCATGTAGTTTTTCACGAGCTTTTCAACACGATTATATTACAAAAACTAGATTTCTATACTTTTTACTCAGTTAAAAGTCCAACGGTTTCATTCTACGGCCCGTTTAGACCCGCTCGTCCGAAACCTCTACAAAAATGACCGTAAAACTAGTTTTAATCAAAATTTAGGAGTTCATATAGTTGACTACGAGCTTTTCAACATGATTATATTGCAAAAACTCAATTTCTATACTTTTTACTTAGTTAAAAGTCCAACGGGTATATTTTACGACCCATTTAGACCCGCTCGTCCGTAACCTCTACAAATATCACCGTGAAACTCGTTTTAATCAAATTTTAGGAGTTCATATAGTTGTTCATGAGCTTTTCAACACGGTTATATTACAAAAACTCAGTTTATGTAGTTTTCACTTAGTTAAAAGTTCAACGGGTCCATTTAGACCCGCTCGTCCGAAACCTTTACAAAAATCACCGTGAAACAAGTTTTAATCAAATTTTAGGTGTTCATATAGTTTTTCACGAGCTTTTCAACATTATTATATTACAAAAACTCGATTTCTGTACTTTTTACTTAGTTAAAAGTCCAACGGATTCATTTTACGGCCCATTTAGACCCGCTCGTCTGAAACCTCTACAAAAATGACCGCAAAACTAGGTTTACTCAAAATTTATGAGTTCATATAGTTGACTACGAGCTTTTCAACACGATTATATTGTAAAAACTCAATTTCTATACTTTTTACTTAGTTAAAAGTCCAACGGGTCAATTTTACGGCCCATTTAGACCCGCTCGTCCTTAACCTCTACAAAAATCACCATGAAACTAGTTTAATCAAATTTTAGGAGTTCATATAGTTGTTCACAAGCTTTTCAACACGGTTATATTACAATAACTCAGTTTATGTACTTTTTACTCAGTTAAAAGTTCAACGGGTCCATTTAGACCCGCTCGTTCGAAATCTTTACAAAAATCACTATGAAACTAGTTTTAATCAAATTTTAGGAGTTCATATAGTTGTTCACGAGCTTTTCAATACGGTTATATTACAAAAACTCAGTTTATGTACTTTTTACTCAGTTAAAAGTTCAACGGGTCCATTTAGACCTGCGCGTCCGAAACCTCTACAAAAATGACCGCGAAACTAGTTTTAATCAAATATTATGAGTTTATATAGTTGTTCACGAGCTTTTCAACACGATTATATTACAAAAACACGATTTATGTACTTTTTACTTAGTTAAAAGTCCAACGGATTCATTTCATAGCCCATTTAGACCCGCTAGTCCGAAACCTCTACCAAAATGACCGCAAAACTAGTTTTAATCAAAATTTAGGAGTTCATATAGTTGACTACGAGCTATTCAACACGATTATATTGCAAAAACTCAATTTCTATACTTTTTACTCAGTTAAAGGTCCAACGGGTCAATTTTACGACCCATATAGACCCGCTTGTCCCTAACCTCTACAAAAATCACTGTGAAACTAGTTTTAATCAAATTTTAGGAGTTCATATAGTTGTTCACGAGCTTTTCAACACGGTTATATTACAAAAACTCAATTTATGTACTTTTTACTCAGTTAAAAGTCCAACGGGTCCATTTTACGGCCCATTTAGACCCGCTCGTCCGAAACCTCTACAAAAATGACAGCAAAACTACTTTTAATCAAATTTTAGGAGTTCATATAGTTGACTACGAGCTTTTCAACCTGATTATATTGCAAAAACTCAATTTCTATACTTTTTACTCAGTTAAAAGTCCAACGGGTCTATTTTACGGTCCATTTAGACCTGCTCGTCCGAAACCTCTACAAAAAGGACCGCAAAACTAGTTTTAATCAAATTTTTGGAGTTCATATAGTTGATCACGAGCTTTTCAACACGATTATATTACAAAAACTAGATTTCTGTACTTTTTACTTAGTTAAACTTCCAACGGGTCTATTTTACGGCCCATTTAGACCTGCTTGTCCGAAACCTCTACAAAAATCACCGCAAAACTAGTTTTAATCAAATTTTAGGAGTTCATATAGTTGGTCACGAGCTTTTCAACATGATTATATTGCAAAAACTCATTTTCTGTACTTTTTACTCAGTTAAAAGTCCAACGGGCACCCAGTTAAAATTCCAACGGGTGTGGGATGGCTCTCGGAATTCTCTCTCTCTCGGGTTTCTCTCGGTTTGGTGTGAGGTTTTTTGCTTTTGCGTTTTCCCTTCATTTTCTCTTTCCCTCGTGCTCTTTCCCCTTCCCCCTTTCTTTTGTCTTTGGCCTCTCTGCCGCTTCATTCCCTTTACCACGCCGACCACCTGCTCTCACTCCTCACCAAACGGCGGTCCCCATGAGAACCCAACACTTCATGGTAAGAATCTCTCGAAAAGCCATCCCACCCTTCCCCTATTTTATCTATTCTTTGATTTTCTCCTTTATTTTCTTCTTTGTATTCTTTATTCTGTTTTTTATAGATTTTTTTGCCCGATCTTTTTATATTCTTGCTAATCCCCAACTTTTTATGGTTTGTTGTGAGATACATATATGGTTCCCTCAGATCTGCCATCTACCCTGTGCCACTGGTCTCTCCAGCCGCCAGATTTCCCACCCTTTCCTTGTTTTATCTTTTCTTTCATTTTCTTTTTCATATTTTTTATTCTAAATTTTTGGGATCTTTTTGCTCCGATCGTTTTGTGTTCTTGCTAACCCCAAATATTTGGTGGTTTTTTGTGAGATACAAATATGGGCTTCACAGATCTGCCATCTATCAAGAGCCATCGGATTTTCCAGCCGTCAGATCTCTATCCGCCGTCGAACACCAGGCCACAAGCTGCACACCCCTTTTTCAATCTTCCTTCTCTCTTCCTCTACTTTTAATGTTGTTTTATGTTTTCTTTCATGTTTGCAGGATCTCCGATTCGGTTTCGATTACATGCACCGTATACCGTCTTCTAGGGTTTCCTAGCCACCACTGCTCAGCGGAAAATTGGGACAAATCCCCTTCTCCCAATTTTATTATGTAAATTTTTATAGGGCTTTATTTCATTCGATATTCCATGTTGCTCTTCTCACTCTTTGTATATTTTCAGATATTCCCTTGGGTTTTTCCCACTTCCCTAACGGCCGTAAGAAGGATTGCAACCCCAACTACATCTGTTAATATCCTTTCACTCCCACATTTCAATTTTCGATTTTCCTTATTTTTACCCCCTGCTTCTTGTTATAATTACAATCATTCAATTTTCGTTTGCTGCCACTGTTTCATCCCACCAATATATCCAATTACTCTGTCTCAATTTTTCCCTATTAGTATTTTTTACACTGTTTCTATATTTTGTTTACATGTATGCTCTCAATTATATTTAATGATCTGGTTACTTTTGATTTTTGCTGGGATCTGCCCCCATTTTTTTCTACTATTGTATGTTTCTTCACTACTGCCTACCGATCCCATCTTGGGAAACTTCTATCAACCCTCCATGTGGGAATATTTTTCAATCCTTTTGGGAATACACTTTTTCTTTGCAACTATTTTAATTTTAGGCATATACTACTATTGCACCACAGGTTTGGCCTCAATATTACACCTCCATGTCAATTTGATTTTTTCTCTTTACAATTTTACTATCACTACTATTATTTTGTTTTATTCTATTCATCAATACTTATGGTCTTTCACATACTGGTTCTTACATTTTTCACTTATTAATATCAATTCTTTATCTAATTTTCCCCCTATTGTATTTGGTTTAATGTGGCTTACACACCATCTTTTTTTGCTTCGAGCTTTTATTCACCAGACTTTCGATGTATCTTTGTGATCTTCTGATATTGTATGGCCACTTTATGTTTTGGAGCAATCCCCTTGTTTTATATTTATTTGCTCTCGATTCTAAGTCTTTCTTACCTATTTCTTTGGTTAAATATGCTCTTACCATCCTTTCAACAGCGGGTCGTTGTTTAACTAACCTCCTCAGGGTTTTGTTTTCTTTTTATATTCATTATTATGCTAAATGTTCTATCCATCATTTTCCTATTTGAGGTTTTACCAATTTTACATATCCTAGGATTATGATTTGTGTGTTTAATTTCTCATTCTTTTCAGTGTGCAACTTATCTTCCTATATTGTTAATATCACCATGATCATTGGTCTCTTTCGATCCCTCAAAGGGAATTTTGCTACGACCCACCACGTGGGAACCTTCATAACTATTGATCTCTATCATACTTTTATGTACAATATTGTCATTGATGATCCCTCCTATTCTGCACATATCATCCTTATCAGGCCTTTTAGCTCTTTGTGGTGTTGCATCATATTGCTTTGCTTTTTTGGCTCCCTTACCTTCATTCTGCTTCTCTTTGTTTACCGAGTTTTCTCTACTTTTTATAAGAACGGTTCCCTTTCGTTACATGCTCCACATTATAATGTTATGCTTACCTCTTCATATTTACCACACCATATTTCTTTGCCTCCTTTTATTTTTGCTATAATGGTTGGATTGTTTCATTACTTTTATCACTCTATCATACCATGCTTATCCACCCTATTTGCTATGAGACTTTGGAACCCTCTGTTTCCTTTTATATTTTGTACCACTGTATGGCCTTTTCTATACTACAATCTTTTTTCGTCATCTTACGCCTTTTTTCTTGTCTTGCAAGTTACATACCCCACCCGTGTGGCTGCCGTTCTACAAAGCTGGTCGCATAGCTGCGTCTGCTGCCTCTACCCATGTCTAGCTGCCTTTATTTTTTATATGTTCCTCTTTTATTGATTATGGGCCTGTAATTATTCTTTTACCCCCTTTCCTTTGCTCATTTTGTATGTACTAAGTTTCTTCTCCCCTCTTCTCTCTATCCCATGGTTTGTAATCCTTATTTTTTGTGTGTGCCTTTTCTCTGCTTGCTTCTTCCTTTACTCTTGCTTCCTGCGTTCTTTTTTACTCTTATTTCATGCTTAGTTTTTTTACTTGATGATATGCTTCCTGGTATTATTTTCTTCCTGTTTAGTTTCTCCTATACCAATACCACATCCTCTATTTATTTTTGGCCTTATTTGTTATCTACGTACAATATGTCTTTTACCTTCATTATGCATTTATTCTATGGTTGGTTCGTTAGTTTTTTTTATGGTTTTATTTTTCCTCGTACACTTAAGATCTTCAATTACGTTATTCATATCGTTTTTAACCTTAATTTGTTCTTGTTGTGTTCTCCTGTTACCCACTACACCTATTCTGGTGCCATTAATCGAACTCTTTTAAGGGGGCTTACTACGATCACCTCGCAGGTGAAAACAATCTATTACACAAAACTATTATACAGTAATATCCCCAATCCTTTTATCATTCTTTCTCTCCGATCTTCTCCATGCAAAATTTACAAAATTTTGTCAAAATTTGTTAAAATTGCAAGGTCGTACTCAGACATTTCATTAATATGGTCTCAAGTTTCATCAAAATTATATGCTCTCAATCAGACTCTGCCCTCTTTATTTGTTAGACAAAAGGTCAAACGCTACCCAATCCTTCAAATTCAATCCCTGATATTTAGGCTTTTGAATGCTATCAATTTTAAAGTCAGCTCTCCTTACGTAACACATCCTTCCCTCTTTCACCTTATGGTGCCAACCTGTGACTCACTAACACCCTCTTACAACAATTACTATTTTTCGTTTCTTCCACCAATGCCTACATTTACCCCTCATCCCTTAATTATCTTCATAATTTATTTCCTACTTTATCTCATGCCTCTAGTGATCCTCACTATTACCATAAATACAAATATTTTATCTGTCAAAGCTGTGAATCTACTTGCCTTTTGGAATATCTTGCCTTTTACCTTATTTGTCCTACACAATTACTTGGATATCTTTCTTCACAGATTCTATTATAATTTCAAATTGTATACAACACTTACCTTAATTATTTCTTACACTTCCCCTATTTATGAATTTCCTTCCTCAAATTATCCCCTATTATTTTTCTTCACACTATCCTTTTATACGTTCCCCCATTATTTAAGGGGCTTCTTTCCATACCATACCTTATATGATTTCCCAATTGACCTTTCTTTCTTTACCATATTCACCCTCCTACTTTTCTTTCTTTCCTTATCGATATATCCTATACCCCAGATTCTTAATTCCATCCGTCCAATCCCCACAATTCTCCCTTCTTTCCTTATTTGCATACGATCTTCACATCCAAATTTTGGAAACTTTCCCTCCTCTTATTCCACAATCCAACTCATTAATTTCACATGTCAATTTCCCACGATTCTCTCTCCTATCAATCTTAATCTACGAACTTCATTTCTAAATTATGGAAACCTTTTCTCCTCTCATTCCAATTACATTTCTTTCCCTTCCCTTAACTCCATAGTTACCTTCTTTCTTTATGCAATTTTTCTTTATAAGGTACCTTTCTTCCTCATTTTCCTTTTCCCAGTCTTCCACTATTCGTCAACCTTAACTTCTCACTCTCCTTTCTTCGACCAAATGGCTTCTTCATCCTCTCTTCCCCACTATATCAACCTCGACCTTACAAATGAGGAAGCAAATGTTGTCTATACTCCAGATTTTGACTTCTTTGAGGAGGATCCGAAAACAATTCTAATTGGTAAATTCATCTCCACAAAGCCGATTGATGACTGGGTTGTTCTCTCCGCTTTTGAAGGTATTTGGAAAAAGAATAATCTCAAGTCAATTTCCATTATTAGAGATTCTTTTTTCAGAATTGAGTTTGCCACAATTAGTGATCGAGATGATGTTTTTGAACGAGGCCCCTGGCTTTATAAAGATGAATGGATGGCTCTTGCTGAATATAACCCTGGAAAAAGCATGGATGAATATTCTTTCAATCCTATGCGGATCTGGTTCCATATACTTGCTCTACCCAAACCTTTTTTGGAAGATCCCGATAGAACTCACCTAGTGGGCCAATCTCTTGGTGCCATGGTTGGCACTGTCCTCAGAACTGACACACGAAGAGAAAGAGGAAATATAACCGAATTTTTACTAGTTGAAATTCTCATGGATATCTCTAAGCCTGTCCGTCAATTCCTACTTATTGGGAAAGGTACACGTACTACTTCTTGTCGTCTCCAATTTGAGCGTCTTCCTCTACTTTGCCACGAGTGTGGCCTCATTAGTCATATCTTCGAACACTGTCCCAACAAAGCCACGATTGATCCGACTAAACTTCAGTATGGCGATTGGCTCCTTTGGCTTCCCTCGCGTCGCCGGGATCAGGGACCACATGGTCGTATCCGAACTGTCGAGCCCTCTACTAATGCTAGTCACCACCCACCGATAGGTATTTTATCAATTGTCTTCTGGATCCAACAACTTATCTATTTTTCACCTTGTTCATATACGGATTCTCTTTTTTATACAGATTCAACGGACAAGGGTAAATCTGTTGAGGCCCCTGCTAATGCTAACTAGCACCCACCGATAGGTACTTTGCCACATTTATTCTGGCACCTACAAATTCTCTATTTTCTTTTATGTTTTTATTGATTCCCCCTTCTCTACAGACCCAAAGGACAAGGGTAAATTCGTTGTTGAACCCGTGGCCTCTGCGCAAGATTCGGGTCTGACTCTTATTAAACACCATCATTTACTTTTTATCCAACGATTCCCACAATTGAAACTCATTTCCTCTTTCTCTGAATTCTTAGGGAAACTCAACGAAGGGGATGCTGCCTCTTTTGCAGATATTCCTACTGAGGATATTAACAATAATGATGAGATAATAGGGGAGGAATCTTCTGAGCCGCCCACTACTAAACTGGAAGCCCAGATTCCATCACGAGCTCCACTCCGTCCTCGGGTTATATCACCACAACCCTTGAATACCATATACCCTATCCCTGAGGACTCTGAGCAAGGCGACTTGGAAGGACAAGATGATGGTGTGCCAAGCCCTACTGCTCAACAAGTACAAAAACTGGATGCTCAATTAAGTAAGCCTTTCCTTCAAACCGGTATTTCTCTTTTTGATGCATTTGACTCTTGGCTTCTTAAGAACTATCCCAATGATGCAGCATCGGCTCCTGCTCCTATCCCTATCCCTCCCAACCGTGGCACTAAGAGACGCTCCCCTATCCATGTGATCCTCCCACAAAAGAAGTCCAGGCCCTCTCCTTCTCTAACCCCGAAAGCTGGGATGAGCAGCGGAAAAAACTCTTCGACGGCAGCTGACTCACAGCCCTGCCGAGGGAAATGATCATCTTATGCTGGAACTGTCAGGGTCTTGGGAAGGTCCAGGCAGTTCAACACCTCCAGCAATATGTTCGTCTTCATTCTCCTTATTTACTTTTTTTACGTGAAACTAAACTTAAAAATATGGCTTGTAGCCATCTTAGTTCTTTGCTAGGTATGGATTTGGTTTTTTCGGTTGATTACTCTGATAACTGCTCTGGTATTGCTTTATTTTCCTTGAATAATTATGATATTTCTATGCTTGCTTATTCGGATTGTTTCAATCATACTTATGTTAGATGCAATTCTTATTCGTTTTATTTCACTGGAATACATGGTTATTCTGAAACAAGTAATAAAACTAAAACTTGGGATTTAATTGATTCGCTAAACAACAACGATGGTCTACCTTGGCTTCTCGGTGGTGATTGCAACGAAATCCTATCTGATAATGAGAAACAAGGCGGTTGTCTTCGTGCAAGATCTCAAATCAATAATTTCCGACAATGCCTCTCCCGTAGTAACCTTTTTGACTGCAAACCTTCCGAGGGTTGGTTCACTTGGTCTAAACTTGGGCCTAAAACTCCTACTTTATTTGAGAGATTAGACCGTTTTGTAGGAAATATGGCATGGAAAGCTAATAATCCCAATTATAACATTATTTCCGATTTTGATGCTAAATCTGATCACTGCTTTCTACTCTTGAATAAGGAACCACCACCTCTAACAAACCACCGACCCCCAGAATCTAAGTTCCGTTTTGAAAATTGCTGGGCAACCAATGACGATGGCATCTCTATTGTCAAACAAACTTGGACTTCTACTAAGGGCAATACCCTTGATAAAATTAAAGCTATTTGCTCCTGCTTAGGAGATTGGCAATCCCAACAAAGATTTAAGTCCACTGGTCGTATCAATATTCTCACTAAGAGAATCAACAAATTTTTACAGCGACCTCTCTCGGCTACTGCTGAAGGTAAATACATTGCTGCCAAAACTGAGCTCCACAAATTACTAAATGAGCAGGAAGTGTACTGGGCGCAGCGCTCTCGCAACCTATGGTTATCTCAAGGAGACAAAAATACCCATTTTTTCATGCCCGCGCTTCTAGCAGGAAAAAAAAGAATACCATCACTGGCCTTTTTGATGCCAACAACAATTGGTGTACTGCCGACTCCGATCTTATGACAATTGCATCATCATACTTCCACACTCTTTTTACTTCCTCAAACCCCTCCTTATCAGATCAAATTCTATCAAAAATCCCTCCCTCCATTACGCCTGCTATGAATGAGTCCCTCTCTAGGGAATTCACAACGGAGGAGATCATCACCGCTTTTCGCGATATTGATCCAAGAAAAGCCCCTGGCATTGATGGCTTGCCTAGCGATTTCTTTCGACAACACTGGGCTACAGTAGGGTCAGATGTCACCACGCTCTGCCTTAATCTTCTCAATGGGTCAGCAGATATGGCTTCGGTAAACCAAACAATTTTGGTACTCATACCTAAGATTAAGGATCCAACTTCTATGAGGCATCTCAGGCCCATTAGTCTCTACACAATAATATACAAAATTATTGCCAAGGTTTTAGTTAATAGGATGAAACATACTATCCCCTTTTGCATTAGTTCCAACCAAGCTGCCTTCGATCAGGGACGTAATATCACAGATAATATTCTTATTGCTCACGAAATAATTCACTCTATTAATACTGGTACTTCTAAGTCTACTCAAGGTGCTGCTTTGAAGCTTGATATAGAAAAGGCCTTTGATAGGGTTGAATGGTCTTTCCTTGAAAATGTCATGAACCGTATGGGCTTTGCACCATCATGGGTATCTCTTTTAATGCGATGTATCTCCTCAGTTTCTTTTACGGTTAAGGTCAATAACTCCTTCTCCCCCTTTTTTCGGCCTCAACGGGGTCTCCGCCAAGGTGACCCTTTATCCCCTTTTCTTTTCCTTTTTTGCACTCAAGGGCTTTCAGCTTTTTTGTCTGATGCTAAACAGCATGGTCTGCTTCCTGGCCTTGGTGCCAGCAAGCATGGGCCCAAGGTTAACCACCTTCTATTTGCAGATGATTGTATAGTTTTTCTCAACTCGAAACCAGAGGAAGCCGCTCATCTTAAATTAGCTCTCCAAACATACGCTTCTGCCTCTGGACAAGTAGTTAATTTTGATAAGTCCACTATTTTTTTACAATCCACGCACTCCCAGTTCGACTCGCCATGCTATTAATTCCTACCTTCAAGTTCGTGAGGTCTCCAACCCTAGTGTTTATCTGGGGGTACCTCTTCTTATTGGTAAAAATAAGACCTTATCCTTAGGGTTTATACGAGATAAAGTTCATGAAAGATTGTCCAAATGGGACAAACAAGTCCTTTCCTTCAGTGGTAGGGAAATCTTTATTAAAGCTGTGTTACAATCTCTACCTCAATATGTTATGTCATGTTATTTATTACCCCAAAACATTATTGATGATATGACCTCTGCCATTCGATGATATTGGTGGTTTGGCAAAACTAATAAGAAAGGTTGGCACATGATCCCTTGGGAACAGGTGTGCTTGCCTAAATCAGTAGGAGGTATGGGATTTAGGGATCTCAATAACTTTAACATTGCACTTCTTGGTAAACAATTATGGCGCCTTATCTGTGAACCAGATTCCCTTCTGGGTCAAATTTATAAATCCAAATACTTTCCTTCAGGCAACATTCTTAATGCATCTCGGCCTTCTCGTGGATCTTCTGCCTGGCAAGGTCTTTATCATGCTATGCAACACCTTTTTGGAGGTTTCCTCTATCGACCTGGTATTAATAGTAACATACGACTCCATCAAGACAACTAGGGAGGCTCCTCGCCTATACACCTTTATGGGGATTATGAGATATCGGATGAAGTCCACATTCGTTGTCGCGACTTTATGATTCGGAACCAAGCAGCTTGGGACCCTACTAAAGTCCGTGCGTACTTTACAACGGTCGATGCCGACTCAGTTTTATCAATTCCTATTATCAATGATACTCGTGACTCCATCTCATGGAGCCCTAATGATTCTGGTATTTATTCAGTTAGATCTGGCTATCTCTTTTTGCAACGCCCCCTAGAACCTAGAATTCGCCCTCCATGGATTTGGAAGTTTCTCTCCAAACTCAAGGTCTTACCTAAAGTCAAAACTTTTGGCTGGCGCTTGGGATCTGAGGCTCTACCTTTCGGGGTTCGCCTACAGGCTTTTGCACCAGACTCAGGTCCCTGCCCCGTTTGTCATTCCGGTACGGAATCGATTCTCCATGCTCTCCATGATTGCTCTGGTGCCTCGGAGTCCCTTCGTTTGATTGGCCTTCCTATCTCTCTAATCAACAGCACTGCTTCCATCGGCCTTCAATGGCTAGAGGAAGGTGTTGCCCTCCTTTCCTCTGACCTCTTCGGGCTTTTCTTGACTACTCTGTGGAACATTTGGAACATGTGCAACGACTGGATCCATAACCGACATCTTCAACCCCCGTGGTTAATTGCTGTCAATTCCATCAGTCTTCATCGTGACTACTCTGAAGCTATATCTTCACCTACCTCTCCTACCCCTTTGACGATCTCCCCTTCTTGTTGGAGACATCCCCCTCGGGGTCACATTAAAGTTAATGTTGATGGGGCTTTCGACCCTTCCACGCGTGCAGCGGCGGTTGGTGTTGTAGCCCGTGATGAGACGGGGATGGTTGTCGGCGGTCTGGCTTACCCTTTAGGCAGTTGTTCAGATGCTATTACGTCCGAAGGGAAAGGTCTTCTTGCTGGTATTACTTTTTCTCAATCCCAAGGATGGAGCCACTTGATTTTCGAGACAGACGGTGCTTCTCTCGCGAATAGGATCAACTCTTTGGGCCCAGATCTTTCTTCTATGGGTCTGACGATTCTGCAAGCTCATGCAGCTTTGGATTGTTTTTCTTTTGCTCATGTTCAGTTTGTTTGCCGTGAGGCTAATATTGTTGCACATACTTTGGCTACCCATGCCCTTAGAACCATGACTTCTATGTCTTTTGGGTCCATGTATCCTGATTGTATTCACAACGCTGTACTTTGCGAGGTTTCACCTCGTTCTTTATAAATAAATTCTGGGTACTCTTTTCCCCTTTTAGGGTTTCTCCAGGTCTTGTGCCTGGGGATATTAGTAGAGGTTTTTAACGAGGCCCGCTTTCTTCAAAAAAAAGTCCAACGGGTCTATTTTACAGTGCATTTAGACTTGCTCGTTCGAAACCTCTACAAAAATGGCCGTGAAACTAGTTTTTGTAACACCCCAATTTTGGGCTTAGAAGTTTAAGGATCGAACCAGACCGATCTGAGAAATGGTTCGAATATAAAAGGGAGTTTCAAGGAACACCTAGTTCGGGATGCTTTAAAAATATAGAAAAATATCTAAAAATCCTCATTTGATATATATAAGTGAATGGTGAAATTAATTTGACAAAATAGGGTTTGGAAATACTACATTTCGGTATAGTGACCAAATCGCGACTTTTGCAAAGTTTAGTAGTGACTGTTTTGTAAAGGATTGAAACTTTGAATCTTTAAGGAGCTAATTTACCAAAAATGTTTTCATCAGATTTTTCCTTAATTTGGGTGATTTAATTAATGATTTAATTAAATAAAAGAAAGGTGATAAACTACCTTTGACTTTCATAACTACTTTTCTCTAATTTTCTCTCATTTCATTTTCTCTCAAAATCCTATCAACCAAAAACTTTTTCTCCAGCAAAATTCACTTTGATTTCCACTTCATTTAATGAGATTTCGATCACTCATTGCAAAAAATCCTATCAATCTTGCAAAAAATCCACTTGATTTCTACATTGTATTTTCATGGAAACTTGCCCAAATCAAGGAGAAATCATCTTTTAGAGGTAAGATTGTTCTTCTCCTCTAAATACTCAGTTCTTTACTGAAATTCCCAAGTTTTTAATCCTTTATTAAAGATTTATGAATGGTTTTAATGTTAGAAACAAGAATTTGGCTTAAAACTCAAGCCTTTGGAAGAGATCTTGAAGATTTTCGTGGTAATTGATTGGGCTCTGTTTTGAGATGGTTTTCTAATGTATTTTGGATGTTAAATGATGTTAGAAATGAGGTTTTATCAATCCAATCCCGAATAGGTTGTTTTTCCTAAGTTTTTGCTTGTGAAAATGGTGGTTTTTGCGATGATTTTGGTGTTCTGTTATAGCTGGAGGTATAAAGACGAGTTTAGGGTTGTTTTTGATGTTAAGAAATGATTAGAAGTGATGGATCTTGGCTGGGTTATGTTTTGGAAGAGCTTGGAGGTGATTTCGGTTGTGTTTGGTAGCCGAAATGTTGTGTTTAAGTAGAGCAACGAGTTTAGGAGTGTTGGATGAAGATTTCAATGCATGATGATGCATTAATCCTCTACTTTTATGTGTCTAAAATAGGGGAGACATCTTCGGACACTTTTGGAGTTGACCCGGAAGCTTAATTGGTGTTTTGGCAAGCAAGCGAAACGAAATTGGTGAGTGCGTATGGTTTTAGAAGTCCTTGAGGGACAAAGAACCAAGGTTTGGGGATTTAGGAAAGGTTTGAAACACCTTCCTAAGTCCGGAAGTAAGTATTGGCTAGATTGCTCTCTAGAATGTGGTGATTGCCCTTAAATGCTTTTACATGCTCATGGTTTTAGATTGATAAATTCCTACTGTTTTTATGCATGAATTATAGCATGAGATGATGCTTGAAATGATTTCATTAAGTAACATTTTGCATAGTTGAGATTTGAGCTTTTATGTTGAAGTATAGCAAATGTTATGATTTTGAAAAGAGATGAGAATGTTGAGTTTTAATGCATGAAAAACAGTAGGTGAGATGTTGTTTTGACATAATATATTGGCATAGATGTTGAGAAACTTACCAGATATAATTGATCGATCAATAGGATGAGAGTGCACTATAAACTAAAAATTCGTGCGTGCTCTTTGGTTAAGCCAAAGGGAGATATTCTGATGATGGGCATTCCATCGGGTAGGACTTGGGAAATACCCAAGCTTGGTGGCGATGAGAGATTCTGCCATGTGAGTACGGTGATGAGAGATTCCATCGGAAACTATGTTGCTAGACGAGTGAGTACGGTGAAGAGAGATGCCACCGGAAGTGTCTAGTGAGATGTCCGCATATCCGAGTAATAAATAGATGTGAAATGCCAATATAAAATATGTTATGGTTTTGATTCACATGTACCTTGATATAATGATTTATGCTATGAGAAATGCATATGTAGTTTGTTTATGAAATGCTTTAGAGCACAAGCATGATTTTGGCCTTGCCATGGGTTTTGCATTGGTTTAAATGCATGAGATAGATTGAAGGTACATGTGGTTTCAATGAGTATTGCTTTGAAAGTTTTTCAAGCTTGAGAAAGAGATGAGCATGTGGTTTAAAAGCTTTTGATGAAAGTGTTTTCAAAATGCGCATTATTGTGTTGGTTTTCTTTAGAGCATGCCTCACTAAGCATTTGTGCTTACGCTCTCTCTTTTTACCAATAATGCAGATAATTGAGGTGTTTTTGGGCATCAAGGAAGCTAAGTCCATCCAAGGAAATCCACTCACGTATGGTGAAGTTTTCACACACTTTAGTTTTGATAGATTGGCAATGGGAAACCAAGTTTTGTATTTGGGAGATATGTTAAACTCCCTAGGGTTGTGGCATGTTTGTTTTGGCTTGTTGGATTGTAAATGAGATTTCATGTTCGATGCTATGATTGTGTTTGAGTGTTCCAAAAATGTACCTTATATGTATGTTGACTTGTTGGTATGATTAGAGAGTCCTTGGGATGTGTTAGATTAGGTTTTTGAGTGAAAAACCAGTCTTTGCTGCAGTTTTTGGGCAAACCGTATCGAAACACCCTCTAGTGTTTCGAAACGGGGGCCTGTAATGGCTTTCGTGTTTCGAAACGATGGAGGCTGCTTCGAAACGATTTGGCTACTGGAATGCCATGTTTCAGAACTGGTCTCGGAACACACTCGCGTACCGAAACGGTCAACGTCGTTTCGATCCAGCGTTTTGATACGGCAGGTGGGTGTTTCGAAACGGGTGACCGTTGGACACAGATTTGAAATGTTCTAATGTTGCATGTTTTACATTTTAGTCCTAAATGTTGAGATTGCAATTGCTTGAGCTTGAGATGTCCAATTGAGATGAAATTTGGCAGAGAAGCATGTAACATGACTAATTTCATATTGGTAACCTTAAAATCAATAAAGACCTTCTAATTTACAGAAATTACATTTTGGTCCCTAAACTCGTATTAAGTGCAATTGAGTCCCTATTTGTTATCCGATCGTTGTGACTTTCTCAATCGTATTTTGCGAGTACTCACTTAGGGTTAACATGTATCTAGACAAGATTAAAAAGAAAAAAAGGGTCGTGAATCAAGGTTGACTTTGGTTTTCCCCGTGTAACCTTCGTAGTTCGGGTCAACCGTCTACGCCAGGCTAAGGGGCTTACAGTTTTAATCAAATTTTAGGAGTTCATATAGTTGTTCACGAGCTTTTCAACATGATAATATTGCAAAAACTCAATTTCTATACTTTTTACATAGTTAAAAGTCCAACAGATTCATTTTACGGCTCATTTAGACCCGCTCGTCCGAAACCACTACAAAAATCACCGCAAAACTAGTTTTAATCAAAATTTAGGACATCATATAGTTGACTACGAGCTTTTCAACACGATTATATTGCAAAAACTCAATTTCTATACTTTTTACTTAGTTAAAAGTCCAACGAGTCCATTTTACGGCCCATTTAGACCCGCTCGTCTGAAACCTCTACAAAATTGACTGCGAAACTAGTTTTAATCAAATATTATGAGTACATATAGTTGTTCACGAGCTTTTCAACAAGATTATATTACAAAAACTCGATTTCTGTACTTTTTACTTAGTTAAAAGTCCAACGGATTCATTTCACAGCCCATTTAGACCCGCTCGTCCAAAACCTCTACAAAAATGACCGCAAAACTAGTTTTAATCAAAATTTAGGAGTTCATATAGTTGACTACGAGCTTTTCAACACGATTATATTGCAAAAACTCAATTTCTACACTTTTTACTTAGTTAAAGGTCCAACGGGTCAATTTTACGACCCATTTAGACCCACTCGTCCGTAACCTCTACAAAAATCACTGTGAAACTAGTTTTAATCAAATTTTAGGAGTTCATATAGTTGTTCACGAGCTTTTCAACACGATTATATTACAAAAACTCAATTTATGTACTTTTGACTCAGTTAAAAGTCTAACTGGTCCATTTTACGGCCCATTTAGACCCGCTCGTCTGAAACCTCTACAAAAATGACAGCAAAACTACTTTTAATCAAATTTTAGGAGTTCTTATAGTTGACTACGAGCTTTTCAACACGATTATATTGCAAAAACTCAATTTCTATAATTTTTACTCAGTTAATAGTCCAACGGGTCCATTTTACGGTCCATTTAAACCCGCTCGTCCGAAACCTCTACAAAAAGGACCGCAAAACTAGTTTTAATCAAATTTTTGGAGTTCATATAGTTGATCACGAACCTCTCAACATGATTATATTACAAAAACTCGATTTCTGTACTTTTTACTCAGTTAAAAGTCCAATGGGTCCATTTTACCGCCCATTTAGACCTGCTCGTCCGAAACCTCTACAAAAATCACCGCAAAACTAGTTTTAATCAAATTTTTGGAGTTCATATAGTTGATCACGAGCTTTTCAACATGATTATATTGCAAAAACTCATTTTCTGTACTTTTTACTCAGTTAAAAGTCCAATGGGTCTATTTTACGGCCTATTTAGACTCGCTCGTTCGAAACCTCTACAAAAATGACCGTGAAACTAGTTTTAATAAAATTTTAGGAGTTCATATAGTTGTTCACAAGCTTTTCAACACAATTATATTGCAAAATTCAATTTTTGTACTTTTTACTCCAGTAAAACTCCAATGGGTCCATTTTACGGCCCTTTTAGACCCGCTCGTTCGAAACCTCTACAAAAATGACCGCAAAACTAGTTTTAATCAAATTTTAGGAGTTAATATTGTTGATCATGAGCTTTACAACACGATTATATTGCAAAAACTCAATTTATGTACTTTTTGCTCAGTTAAAAGTCTAACGGGTCCATTTTACGGCCCATTTAGACCCGCTCGTCCGAAACCCCTACAAAAATGACCGCAAAACTAGTTTTAATCAAATTTTAGGAGTTCATATAGTTGACTACGAGCTTTTCAACACGATTATATTGCAAAAACTCATTTTCTATACTTTTTACTAAAAAGTCAAACGAGTCCATTTTACGTCCCGTTTAGACCTGCTAGTCCGAAACCTCTACAAAAAGGACCACAAAACTAGTTTTAATTAAATTTTAGGAGTTCATATAGTTGACTACAAGCTTTTCAACACGATTATATTGCAAAAACTCAATTTATGTACATTTTACACAGTTAAAAGTCCAACGGGTCCATTTTACGGCCCATTTAGACCCTCTCGTCCGAAACCTCTACAAAATGACCGCAAAACTAGTTTTAATCAAATTTTAGGTGTTCATATAGTTCACTACGAGATTATCAACACGATTATATTACAAAAACTCGATTTCTATACTTTTTACTCAGTTAAAAGTCCAATGGGTCCATTTTACGGCCCATTTAGATCCGCTCGTCCAAAACCTCTACAAAAATGACCGCAAAACTAGTTTTATTCAAACTTTACGAGATCATATATATGTTCACGAGCTTTTCAACACAATTATATTACAAAACTCAATTTATGTACTTTTTACTCAGTTAAAAGTCAACGGTTCCATTTTACGGCCCATTTAGACCCGCTCGTCTGAAACCTCTACAAAAATCACCGTGAAACTAGTTTTAATCATGTTTTAGGAGTTCGTATAGTTGTTCACGAGCTTTTCAACACGATTATATTGTGAAAACTCATTTTTTGTACTATTTACTCAGTTAAAAGTGCAACTGTTCCATTTTACGGCCTATTTAGACCCGCTCGTCTGAAACCACTACAAAAATGATCGCGAAATTAGTTTTAATAAAATTTTAGGAGTTCGTATAGTTGTCTATAAGCTTTTCAACACGATTATATTGCAAAAATTCAATTTCTATAATTTTTACTCAGTTAAAAGTCAAACGGGTCCATTTTACGGTCCATTTAGACCCGCTCGTCCGAAACCTCTACAAAAAGGACCGTAAAACTAGTTTTAATCAAATTTTTGGAGTTCATATAGTTGATCACGAACTTCTCAACACGATTATATTACAAAAACTCGATTTCTGTACTTTTTACTCAGTTAAAAGTCCAATGGGTCCATTTTACGGCCCCTTTAGACCTGCTCGTCCGAAACCTCTACAAAAATGACCGCAAAACTAGTTTTAATCAAATTTTAGGAGTTAATATAGTTGATCATGAGCTTTTCAACACTTAAGCAATGCTACACTCACAATACTCCAAGCTAGTTTATCTCTTTATTAATGATGCATTTTCCTTTCCTTTTTGCTTGCTCTCCTCTTGGTTATTCTAATATCTCTTCTTCAGCATGCTCTTGAATCATAACATAACACATACAACATTCATTAGAAGCAAATTTTTGACATATAACCAAATCAAATAAATCAAACAACATGAATATACAAATCTGTCCTAAAACTGGCAGCTTGAGCAATACACACTAATTTATTAATATCTCTTTACGCACAACTCCAAATTAGTATTTCTTTAACATTCCAGAAAGCTTATAAACACACCTTTACAACCATGTATAGCACATATTTTTATCATTTTCCTATCAATACAGTTTATTACATGAACATAGGGCATTTTCAGAAACCTAATCTGCCTATGCTTAATTTGTGACTTTAGTGCTTTTATAACCTATGTTTCACTACACCATTAATCTTTAGCTTTTAACCACATTTACCTACATATATTAACATAATAATGATGTTCCAGCAACCACAAAAACAGGGCATTTAAGTCCTCAAATTATCAATCCTTACAAACTAGTCCATTTTGATCCTCTATGTATTCTAATGATGTTTGAACTATCAATTGATATATAATTCAAGCTAAACCATTTATTTTTCATTCCTACAATACCTCCCCTATTTCTAATAAAATTTCCAGAATTTATTGGCATCAAGTAAACCCCTAAACATTTTCAAAATTACAATTTAACCTAAGCAGTTTCCAGATTCATTCAATTCTGAGCAGTCTTTTTGTAATTCAATTTCCAGCCACTTCCTATGTCGTTTTCATACTCAAGAGGCCATTTTCATATAATACTCATTCAGCTCTACAATTTTTTTTTACAAAAGTTTTCCTAATTCGAACCCTAACCCATTCAAAATTTCAGTTTAAAACAGGACAGTGTTCAAGTACGAATCTAGGTAGATTCAAAATTCAAGCTTAATACATGTCATTTCTCTAGCATTTTAATCAATATAATCTATCACACATACTCTTAAATCATCAATAAACATTCTAGAATCAAATTCCTAACATAATCTAACCAGCAAAACACTAAAACATCATCAAGAACATCAAATAAAAACATGACCAGAATCGATACTTACATGATCTGTTTTGTAGATGCAAGAACATGTGTTATTCCTAGCTTAAATCCGGTAGTGTTGAGTGTGTAAAAGTTCTATTATTTACCCCATATTTAACCCATGTTTCTGCTGCATTCAAGCATTATTTATTGCATTTAGGACAGTTTACAGTTAAACATCACAAATATATTAAAAGGCACAGTTTCTACTAAAATTAGTTGTTTTTGCAGGTTGCTGCTGTAGCAGACGGAAAGGGCAGGCGTTGGGCAGTGAAGCAGAAGAGATGGAACTGGATGAGCAGTCGAAGAGGACGATGCTGCCATGGTTGCCGCCGTGACAGCAAAGGACGACAGCAGTTTTGAGGAGAAGAAGCAAAGTGGACTTCGACAGAAAGAGAAAATTCAGCCCGTCTGTCGTGTAAAACCACTATATTTTTATGAGCCCTAGATCAGAAGATATATCAAGCCCAAAGTTCAAGGAGAGAAAATCCCAAGAAAGAAGGAGAATGACTTAAAGATAGATTCTCTAAAGATTTAGTCTTTATTAGAGTTGTACTTTAATTTAAAGTTGCAATCCTTGCTAAATTAGAAAACTTGGACCCAAAGCCTATCTAAGGGCATGTATTTCGACTTGGGGAAGATATTCACCATTCTCTAGCCTTCTCTCAAACCCTAGTCGTTTTCCTTCTCCCACCATGTTCTAAATTCCCACTAGGGCCACGGGTTGATTTGTAAAGTAGTTGCAAGGGTTGTTTTGTTCTATGAATTTTCAGTTCAATAAAATAAACTTCAAGTTCTCTTATTCTGGTTATTAATATCTTGCAAGAGCATCGGGAGAGCATTGTGAGGTTATCAATTTACTTAGCATCGGGAGAGTTAAGTATACGAAAGGAATAAGAGCAAGTTCTCTAGTTTATAGTTGAACTATCTCGGACCTAGGGATAGGACGAGGTTAAGTGGCTAAAGAAGAATTCATCAACATCGGTGTTCATCCTTCGATTCACGCCGGGAGGCATCATCAAAGATGTGATCATCGACAGACTTGGACCTAGGGATAGGCCAAGGCATAGCAGGGATTCTTGCCAAACTTGAAGTACTGAGTTGGGTAATCGCTGCCGCGATAACCAACGGACTGTTGCCGCGACAGGTGCTGCCGCGACGGGGACGACGACAGAATTGGATTTCCTAGACTCATCAATACCTGCACTACTGAGCAATTCAATACCAGCCCATTCTCTCTATCTTGATTTCTCTACTTTTATTTTCCAGTAATCTTTATTATTCTAGTGACAACTCTCTCAAATATTTTGTTTACTCTTATGCAGCAATCTAAGGTGAAGCTATTAGCCCAATCCCTGTGGAGACGATATCCGATACTTTGTATCACTTTACTACTTGCGTCGTGTATACTTGCACTACAATTGCGATAGACTATTTTACACGCAACAAGTTTTTGGCACCGTTGCCGGGGATTGGCAACATAACTCTACCTTTTCTTTTACTGCACTTTTCGTTTTTATTTTTATTTTTCTGTTTTAATTTGGTTTGTTCAACTTTTTCTTTTCACAAGGTTTCTTGTTTATGCGCAGATCGAGATGATGAGAAGAACCTGAGTATCCATTAGATCCTGAAATCGAACGTTCATTCAATCTTAGGAACCGACTTCGTCACGTACTAGCCAGGAACGAGTATCTTGAGGAACAGTTAGAGACGATGCAAAACCAAGGGAACCACCAGGGTGATAATCCTGCCAGAGATGGAGAGATTATTCCTCCTGTCGGCAACCCGCCTGCTGCTGCCGGACGACGGTCCTGTCGAGACTACATGCTGAATGACCATGTAGAACTAGAAACCACGCTGCCGGATATAGAAGTTGACAACTTTGAGCTGAAACCTGTTATGTTTAGCATGATCAACAATGTCGGTCAATTCCGTGGTGCTGTTACAGAGGATGCTAGGGAGCATCTCAAAACGTTCCAGGAAATCTGTGGTTCGTTTAGACTACCAAGAGTTAATCCGGAGATACTGAGGCTTCGGTTATTTCCCCATTCATTGAGGGATAGAGCAAAGACTTGGTGGAATAAACTTACGCCGGGTTCAATTAGAACTTGGGCAGATTTGTCTCGTGAATTTTTATCTCGTTTTAATCCTTCACATTTATCTGAGCGATTACGTAATGAAATTGCTACTTTTCAACAGGAAGATGACGAGCCAATGCACGAGGCCTGGGACAGATTCACCACTCTTCTACGGAACTGCCCAATGCATGGATTCCCCATCTGGAACCAGGTAACTAAGTTTTATAATGCTGCCAACTTACAAACTCGTATTCGAATTAATTCAGCAGCAAACAGATTACTATTGGACAAAGACCCGAATGAGGCAATGCAAGTATTGAAAAATCTGGCTAAGAATGAAGAGCAGTTTCCGACAGCAAGAAGAGGGGGTAAACGGGTACTAGCTGTAAAGGATTATGAGGCCGACAGCACACTGAAAACACATGTGGCATATCTCACTAAAGCAATGAAAAAGCTCTTGAACGAAGATTCACAGCCTGTATTTGCTGCCGAAGAGGTATGTGACATTTGTGAAGGAAATCATAGTTCGGATGAATGTCCTATATAGTTAGAAGAGGGAAAGTATGTTGGAAACTATAAGCCGAATTACAACTCCAACAACTACAATCCCAACTGGAGAAAGGATTCCAAGTTCTCTTGGAGTAATCCTAATAATGCCCTGAATCCTCAAGCACACAACAATCAGAATCAGGGAGGACCTAGATTGCTGACTCGACAACAGCCGCAGCAGCAGCAGCAACAGCCACCAGCTGCCACAAACAGTATACTGGAACAGACTCTGGCTACGTTTATGTCTCAGACAAGAACTTATATTGAGAACATGAATCAGTTTGTCAAGAAGATGGAGACATTCATGGATAAAATAGAGATGCGGATGACAAATCATGAAGCTACTCTGAAATCTTTGGAGACACAAATGGGTCAGGTTTCCCAGCATATCAACCCAAGGCAGACTGAAGGATTTCCTAGCAATACTGAAAATGCTAGACAGCCCACACATGAGCAGTGTAAAGCCATTACTACTAGAAGTGGGAAGAAACTACCAGGGCCAGAGAAAGAAGCCGAAACAGTGAAAAAACCAGTCTTGGACAGACCTGCCGAGGAAGCTGCCCCGACAGGTAATAAACAGCCTGCTGCCGATGAGCCTGTCACGACAATAGAAGCGACAGAGGAGAAAGATGATGAACCCAAACCTCCTTAGATTCGTATGCAGTGGGAAGTATGTATTGCTGATTATCGTCCCCCACCTCCTTTCCCTCAACGGTTACAGCAAGTGAAGCAAGAATCGCAGCTCAAAAAGATTTATAATATTTTTAAGTAGGTTCATATTAACATCCCGCTGTTAGATGCCGTAAGGGAGATGCCCAGTTACGCCAAATTTCTCAAGGATGTTATGTCGAAGAAATCTAAACTTGGGGAATTTGAAACGGTTAAGATGACAGAAGGATGCATGAGTATTCTTCGTAGGCAGTTACCCCAGAAAAAGAAGGATCCGGGGAGCTTCATCATACCTTGTGTAATCGGAGATAAATATGTGGGTAAGGCACTTTGTGATCTTGGTGCTAGTATTAATTTAATGCCAAAATCTATTTTTCAGAAATTAGGTATTGGAAAAGCTCGGCCCACGACAGTAATTCTGCAGCTGCCAGACCGCTCTTATGTTCATCCGGAAGGAAAAATTGAAGATATTCTGGTAAGAGTGGATAAATTTATTTTTCCTGCTGACTTTCTTGTTTTAGATTGTGAAGCAGATGAAAACGCACCAATCATCTTGGGGCGACCCTTCTTAGCCACGAGAAGATCACTGATTGATGTGGAAAAAGGAGAACTCACCATGAGAGTGAATGGTCAAGGGATAAAGTTGAATGTTCTCCAAGCTATGAAGCATGCTGATGCAGAAGAAGAATGCAAGGTTATCACTAAAGTTACCCTTGACCAACCCTGCATCAGGTCGGGCTGTCACGACATAGAAATTGGTCACTGCCTCGGCAGCCACTTACAGGACTGTCACGACAGCACCGACGACAGCAACTCCTCAGAATCCGATACATCTGATACTGAAGATCAAGAGGAGGTAAACTGGATAGGAAATCGTCCAGGTAAGTTATTTGAGCCTTTAAATTATACCTCGGATAACCATGCAATTCAAAAGCCATCAACTGTTGAGCCCCCTATTTTAGATTTAAAGCCCCTGCAAGGGCAGCTAAAATATGCTTTTCTTGGTTCAAATGATACGTTGCCCGTAATCATCTCTTCCAAGTTGATGCAGGAACAACGGTTAATAGGGATGCTGCAGCAGCACAAAAAGACAATTGGATGGACGATAGTTGATATTCAAGGCATTAGTCCGGCATTATGTATGCATAAAATCCTCCTTGAGGATGATCATAAGCCGACTATAGATGCTCAAAGGCGGCTGAACCATGCTATGAAAGAGGTGGTGCGAAAAGAGATAATCAAATGGTTAGATGCTGGAATAATCTATGCCATCTCGGACAACAAATGGGTGAGTCCGGTGCAATGCGTTCCTAAGAAAGGAGGAATAATCGTGGTGACCAACGAAAACAATGAGCTAATCCCAACCAGGACTGTGACCGGTTGGAGGGTTTGTATGGACTATCGGAAGCTTAACAAAGCTACCCGAAAGGACCACTTTCCTTTACCCTTTATTGATCAAATGCTTGATAGACTAGCGGGTAAAACTTACTATTGTTTTCTTGATGGTTATTCAGGTTACAATCAGATCGCTATCGCATCGGAAGATCAAGAAAAGACGACATTCACTTGCCCCTACGGAACATATGCTTTTAGGAGAATGCCTTTTGGACTATGCAATGCACCAGCCACCTTCCAAAGGTGCATGATGGCCATATTCTCCGATATGGTGGAGGACTTCCTAGAGATTTTTATGGATGACTTTTTAGTCTTTGGAGACGATTTTGACAGCTGCCTAGGGAACCTACAAAAGGTACTCGAAAGATGTGAAAAAGCAAACTTAGTGTTGAATTGGGAAAAATGTCACTTCATGGTGGATGAAGGGATAGTCCTTGGCAATAAGATTAGCTGCCGTGGCATAGAAGTCGACAGGGCAAAGATAGAAGTGATCGAAAAGCTGCCGCCGCCCACCACAGTCAAGGGAATTAGAAGCTTCTTAGGACATGCTGGTTTTTATCGGAGGTTCATTGTGAACTTTTCAAAAATCACCAAGCCCCTATGCCATCTTCTAGAGCAGAATCGACCCTTCGACTTTAATGATGAATGTACTGAAGCATTCAAGGTTCTGAAGGAAAAGCTGGTAACAGCCCCAATAGTACAACCACCAGACTGGACACAGCCATTTGAGATCATGTGTGATGCTAGTGATTATGTTGTCGGGGCAGCACTTGGGCAGCAGAGAGACAAATTATTTCATGTCATATACTACCCCAGCAAGACACTAAATGATGCCCAAGTGAACTACACCACCACATAAAAGGACTTATTAGCTGTGGTATTCTCCATTGACAAGTTTCGTTCTTACATACTTGGAACGAAGGTAATAGTGCACACAGACCATTCTGCCCTGAAATATATGTTCGCGAAAAAGGATGCAAAGCCTCGATTGATACGTTGGATCCTGTTATTGCAAGAATTCGACCTTGAAATCAAGGACAAAAAAGGGACAGAAAATCAGGTGGCAGATCACTTGTCAAGGTTGGAGAAGGGACAGAGTCTACCAACAGATGAGACAAACATACTGGAGACCTTCCCAGACGAGCAGCTCTTTGCTGCCGCAATCACTGCCGCGACAGCCATGGCGGCAGGTAAGTCTTCTAAACTCCCCTGGTATGCTGATTTCGTTAATTTCTTAGTTAGCGGAATAATTCCTTCTGATCTTAATTATCAAGCCCGGAAGAGGTTTCAAAATGATGTTAAGCATTATTATTGGGACGAACCTCTTCTTTTCAAAATCTGGGCAGATCAGGTTATAAGGAGATGTGTACCACAGGAGGAGCAAGAAGACATACTTCATCACTGCCATGCTTCACAGTATGGATGACACTTAGGAGGCAACAAAACTGCTGCCAAGGTGCTGCAGTCAGGGTTTTATTGGTCGTCACTGTATAAAGATGCTCAAATCTTCTACAAGAGCTGTGACAGGTGCCAACGGACAGGAAACATCTCTAGGAGAAACGAGATGCCGCTGCAGAACATTCTTGAAGTTGAGATTTTCGACGTTTGGGGGATTGATTTTATGGGACCATTCCCATCTTCATGTGGGAATCTATACATCCTCCTGGCAGTAGATTATGTCTCTAAGTGGGTTGAAGCTATCGCCACTCAAAAGAACGATGTCAAGACAGTTCAACGGTTTTTACACAAAAACATTTTTTCTAGATTTGGCATCCCTAAGGCGATCATCAGTGATGAAGGGAGACACTTCGACAACAGGGTTATTACTGCTGCCTTAAAGAAATATGATGTCAAGCATCGGATCGCGACAGCATATCACCCACAGACCAATGGACAAGCTGAAATATCTAATAGGGAAGTTAAGAACATTCTTGAGAAGATGGTTAAGCCAACTAGGAAGGATTGGTCTTTACTCCTCAATGATGCATTATGGGCTTATAGAACAGCTTTTAAAACTCCATTGGGAATGTCTCCATACAGATTGATTTATGGGAAAACATGTCATCTAACTGTCGAGATAGAGCACAGAGCATATTGGGCAATCAAGGCAGTAAATTTTGACTTGGACAAGGCCGGGCAGAAAAGGTTATTGGATCTGAACGAAATTGAAGAAATCCGGACAATGGCCTATGACAATGCAAGAATCTACAAGGATAAAACTAAGAAGTGGCATGACAAGAAGTTGCTGCCACGACAATTCTGCCCAGGGCAGCTTGTATTGCTATTCAATTCTAGAATGAAACTCTTCCCAGGGAAACTAAAATCTAGATGGTATGGCCCTTTCCAAGTCGTACAGGTTTTCCCCATGGTGCCATCACAATCCGATCATTAAAAGACGGGCACCAATTCAAAGTCAACGGACAGTGCTTAAAGCATTATCAAGGGACTGAAGCCCCAGGAATGCAGGAAGTGGTTACCTTAGGAGATGCCCCACCTGGCATCCCTAATTTAACCTAATCTTTATTTTTATTTTTTATTTTTATTTATTACTTATTAGTTATTAGGAATTAAGATTTATTTTATAATGTTTTTATTTTTCTGTTTTTAGGAAATAAAGGAGTCAAGAAGAACAGGAGAAGTGAACTCAGCCCACCATCCATCCACCAGCCCAACAAAGCCTAAAAGTTGAAGCCTGTCGTTACAGCTGCCGCGACAGACGCGGAAACACGTCACAGATGCGTAACAGACGTAGAAACGCGTGACAGACGCGTCAGACACGCTAACACATAACAGCTGGCCCCGTTATTCGCGTCTGTCGTTACAGCTTCAACGGGCAGCAAATCCTTCTATATATAACCCCGTTTCATTTTTCATTTACACTCACTTCTACTCTTCTTACTTGCTTCCTCTAGATTTTTACTTGCTTCCATTTTCATTTCCACAACCCTTGCAACAATGTCTTCCAAGAATACCAGTAGGAATGCTGCTTCCAGCTCCACACCGACAGCAACCATCCTACGCTCATTTACGATCAGAGATATGTGGGAAGAGGGGGGTTTTATTTACAACTCAGAGGAGGAAAATCTGGGCCTCCAGCCATTCATAGCCCGGAAGGTTCAAGCTTTACAGTGGCAAACTTTTGCGGAGCAGCCTGAAGAAATGAACGTCACGTTGGTTCGAGAATTTTATGCTGCCATCAGCAGTAGGACGGCGACAGCGGTGATCGTTCGAGGGAAAGAGGTGCCGTTCGCAGCTGAGTACATTAACACATTGTATGGATTCTACATCGGCAACAATGATGATGCCCACCAACAGTTCCTCAACAAACTAGACCCTGCTGCCTATGACGCTGTCATGGCAGAATTGACAGAAGAGGGGACTCAATGGAACACCAGCCGGAAGAATCCACGGATAGTAAAGCGGACCCAGCTGCTGCCAGAGGTGAAGTTATGGAACGCCTTCATAAAAAAGATGATCATGCCGTCATCCCACAATACCACGGTCGACCAGCCGAGGTTAGCTTTGATACACTCCATTTTACATGAACGGCCCATTAATGTGGGCAGCTATATTCGTGAGAGCATTTTGGAGTGCGCGCACAGACCGACGGGTCCCCTTTACCTCCCATACCTCATCATCTCACTATGTCGTGGCCATGACGTCCCAGAAGTGAACATTGACCATCGAGTCCAAGGGAACGGTTGGACAGAAAAGAAAATACTGAGCCTCATGGAACTGACCGATGCCACCCCTCTGTCGTCATTGATCCAGCTGCTACAACAGCGAACACGACAGCGCAGCCAGAGACTGAACCAGCTGCCGCAGCAACCGCCCCAACAGACTCTTCCTCCCAAATCTTAGCTGCCATTCAGAAGCTGGAGGAACGACAGCTGGGTTTAATGACCTTCATCAGGGATTTTGCTGCCTCTACGGTAACTTTTATACAAAATTCTTTAAATTTCCCTGATGTTGTCTTCCCCACATTTCCTGCACATTACTTTACTGTCACTACACCTGCCCACACTCCCACACCTACTGCCACACCAGAAACACCTCCTGCAGCATCTACACCAACACCTGCCACGACAGCTGCTGGCAACAACCCTGCAGCAGAGACTTCTGCCCGTGGGACAAAGAGAAAGACGGCGACAAAAGAACTTGACGCATTCATTGCCGGTCTCTCGTCCTCTTCCGTGTGGGCCGCCAGCGACAATAAACCCTACATCAAAAGAAATCTCTCGAAGGAGTTCTCACCGGTGAAGAGGCAGAAGCGAATGGCGGACAAAAACAATATGCCAAAAGCCAGCGGCAGCAGCAATGATGGTAGCAGCAATGACAGCAGCAGCGGTGAGGAAAGCAGCGGCAGTTCTGACGTCCAGGTTGTGGAGCAACCCCTTCACATCTCCCCAACCAGGATCCAGCCACCACGGGAAGCCAAAGTAAAGAACACATTTGCCTCCCTCGTGCCCCAGCCAGCTCCGAAAGTTAGAGCCCACCGCCAGATCAGACTCAGCAGCAGCAGCGAAGACATCGATTAAAATTTAAGTTTCTATCTTATTATTGCTGCCTGCTATATATTTTGTGATGTACTACCTTATCTTTTGTTTTTACTTTTCATTTGCATTGAGGGCAATGCAACCCTCGAGTTTGGGGGTGGCATCCCTCCATTAATGGAGTCCATCTTAGTTGTTAAATTTTGTGTCTTTTACTTAGTTTACTTTTAGTTAAAAAAAATATGAAAATATTGAAAATTTTGGCTGAAGACTGTGAACTGAACTTACCTGCCGTGACAGCCCTGTCGTGGCAGTACCTTTAGGATAGTTTTTAGGAGAAGTTTAGAGCCTTTCTATAGTTCTGAAAACTTAAACACCATTGTGACTGTTATACTGCTTAGAACTCTTTTAGTCAACTAGAATAGGAAGCTTAGCACTTGAATAGCCCCTAGAGGTGCCTAACACTGGCTCTAGGAAAGAAGTTTAGCAAAATAGACTCAACAGCCCTAGAGGTGCCCGAAACCGGCTCTAGGAAGTTAGCTAGAGGTGCCCGAAACAGGCTCTAGTGAAACTTTAGCTTAAAGAATTAATCAAGTCAAAACAGAAAATCAAAAGAGCATAAGAAGTGCCTTCAAAAAGATAAACTTTAGCGTAAAAATTCGAGTTAGAGGCTGAAATATTCTAGTGAAACTAAGAGAGTCTTGGCATATAACTGTTCACAAGCATGCACACACTGCACGAGGACTATAGTGAGACTCCGGATAGATCCTAGATTATCCGACAGGGTGCTGCCGCCACAGGGAACGAATGAAGGGTAAGGGAAGGTTCACTGTTTAAATCCAAAACAAAAATATTTCATTTTTCTTTTAGGTCTTAGTTGCTTGAGGGCAAGCAAAAACTTGAGTTTGGGGGTGTGTTGAGTGTGTATAAGTTCTATTATTTACCCCATATTTAACCCATGTTTCTGCTGCATTCAAGCATTATTTATTGCATTTAGGATAGTTTACAGTTAAACATCACAAATATATTAAAAGGCACAGTTTCTACTAAAATTAGTTGTTTTGGCAGGTTGCTGCTGTAGCAGACGGAAAGGGCAGGCGCTGGGCAGTGAAGCAGAAGAGCTGGAACTGGATGAGCAGTCGAAGAGGACGATGCTACCATTGTTTCCACCGTGAAAGCAAAGGACGACAGCAGTTTTGAGGAGAAGAAGTAAAGTGGACCTCGACAGAAAGAGAAAATTCAGCCCGTCTGTCGTGTAAAACCACTATATTTTTTTGAGCCCTAGATCAGAAGATATATCAAGCCCAAAGTTCAAGGAGAGAAAATCCCAAGAAAGAAGGAGGACGACTTAAAGATAGATTCTCTAAAGATTTAGTCTTTATTAGAGTTGTACTTTAATTTAAAGTTGTAATCCTTGCTAAATTAGAAAACTTGGACCCAAAGCCTATATAAGGGCATGTATTTCGACTTGGGGAAGATATTCACCATTCTCTAGCCTTCTCTCAAACCCTAGCCGTTTTCCTTCTCCCACCATGTTCTAAATTCCCCCTAGGGCCACGGGTTGATTTGTGAAGTAGTTGCAAGGGTTGTTTTGTTCTAGGAATTTTCAGTTCAATAAAATAAACTTCAAGTTCTCTTATTCTGGTTATTAATATCTTGCAAGAGCATCGGGAGAGCATTGTGAGGTTATCAATTTACTTAGCATCGGGAGAGTTAAGTATACAAAAGGAATAAGAGCAAGTTCTCTAGTTTATAGTTGAACTATCTCGGACCTAGGGATAAGACGAGGTTAAGTGGCTAAAGAAGAATTCATCAACATCGGTGTTCATCCTTCGATTCACGCCGGGAGGTATCATCAAAGACGTGATCATCGACAGACTTGGACCTAGGGATAGGCCAAGGCATAGCAGGGATTCTTGCCAAACTTGAAGTACTGAGTTGGGTAATCGCTGCCGCGATAACCAACGGACTGCTGCCGCGACAGGTGCTGCCGCGACGGGGACGACGACAGAACTGGATTTCCTAGACTCATCAATACCTGCACTACTGAGCAATTCAATACCAGCCCATTATCTCTATCTTGATTTCTCTACTTTTATTTTCCAGTAGTCTTTATTATTCTAGTGACAACTCTCTCAAATATTTTCTTTACTCTTGTTCAGCAATCTAAGGTGAAGCTATTAGCCCAATCCCTGTGGAGACGATATCCGATACTTTGTATCACTTTACTACTTGCGTCGTGTATACTTGCACTACAATTGCGATAGAAGTAGCATGCATGAATTTTTCCTCACTAATTCTCCAGATTTTGAGTGTTTAAGTTCTCTCTCTCCTTTGGTTCTATGGTTTCTGTTGAGAGAGGAAAAGATGGAGAAGATGATTCATGTAAGTGGAATTACACATGTTTTGTCAATATGAATAGGTTGCCGATTATCACTAATCTAAGGGACACTTGGATTAGTTTTCATCCAAGAAAATCCCACCATACTTTATTATAATTTATTCTATTAATATTCTATAATTATTTCCAGCCCACGTTTTGAGTATTTTATTTATTTTAACATTATATTAACATATATATATATTATTACATTACTTTTAATCTAATATTAACTTTCACTATCTAACATTTGTCATTCGTATACTTCATGTTAAATTTTATTATTCATAAGTTTATATATATAAGCACTCATGTTCTCTTTTTTTAATCCAATTGCAACTTAATAGGGCATAGCTTATGTGGTTTCATTATAGTCTTAGTTAGATCGTAATTGTTTACGTTATCGTCGTTGTTTTTCTATCGTTCGAACTAGGGTATGTTTTAAGGTGTGACAATATAGTTGTTCACAATCTTTTCAACATGATTATATTACAAAAACTGAATTTATGTACTTTTTACTCAGTTAAAAGTCCAACGGGTCCATTTTACGGCCCAATTAGATCCGCTCGGCCGAAACCTCTTCAAATAACTGCAAAACTAGTTTTAATAAAAATTTTAGGAATTCATATAGTTGAATACGAGCTTTTCAACATGATTATATTGCAAAAACTCAATTCTTGTACTTTTTACTCAATTAAAGTCCAACGGGTCCATTTTATGTCCCATTTAGACCCGCTCGTCCGAAACCTCTACAAAAATCACCACAAAACTAGTTTTAATTTTACATCAGGAGTTCATATAGTTGTTCACGAGCTTTTCAACATGATTATATTACAAAAACTCAATTTCTGTACTTTTTACTTAGTTAAAAGTCCAACGGGTCCATTTTACGGCCCATTTAGACCCTCTCGTTCGAAACCTCTACAAAAAGGAGCGCAAAACTAGTTTGAATTAAATTTTAGGAGTTCACATAGTTGACTTCGAGCTTTTCAACACAATTATATTGCAAAAAATCAATTTATGTACTTTTTGCTCAGTTGAAAGTCCAACGGGTCCATTTTACGGCCCATTTAGAACCGCTCGTCTAAAACCACTACAAAAATGACCGCGAAATTACTTTTAATCAATTTATAGGAGTTTATGGTTATTCACGAGCTTTTTAACACGATTATTTTGCAAAAACTAAATTTATGTACCTTTTACTCAATTAAAAGTCCAACGGGTCCATTTTATGGCCCATTTAGACCCGCTCGTTCGAAACCTCTACAAAATGACCACAAACCTAGTTTTAATCAAATTTTAGGAGTTCATATAGTTGACCACGAGCTTTTCAACACGATTATATTACAAAAACTTGATTTCTATACTTTTTACTCAGTTAAAAGTCCAACGAGTCCATTTTACGGCCAATTTAAATCCGCTCGTCCGAGGCTTCTACAAAAATGGCCGCAAAACTGGGTTTATTCAAACTTTAAGAGTTCATATAGTTGTTCACGAGCTTTTCAACACGATTATATTACAAAAACACAATTTCTATACTTTTTACTTAGTTAAAACTGCAACGAGTCAATTTTACGGCCCATTTAGACCCGCTCATCCGAAACCACTTCAAAAATGACCGCGAAACTAGTTTTAATCAAAATTTAGAAGTTCATATAGTTGTTCACGAGCTTTTCAACAGGATTATATTGCAAAAACTCAATTTCAATACAATTTACGCAGTTGAAACAGCAACGAGTCTATTTTACGGCCCATTTAGACCTACTCATCCAAAACCTCTACAAAAATCACCGCGAAACTAGTTTTAATCAAATTTTAGGAGTTCATATAGTAGTTCACGAGCTTTTCAACACGATTATATTGCAAAAACTCAATTTCTATACTTTTTACTAAGTTAAAAGTCCAACGGATTCATTTTATGGCCCATTTAGACCCGCTCGTCCGAAACCCCTACAAAAAAGACCGCAAAACTAGTTTTAATCAAATTTTTGGAGTTCATATAGTTGACTACGAGCTTTTTAGCACGATTATATTGGAAAAACTCAATTTTTGTACTTTTTACTCAGTTAAAATTCCAACGACTTCTTTTAGACACGCTAGTCCGAAATCTCTACAAAAAGAACCGCAAAACTAGTTTTAATAAAATTCTAGGACTTAATATACTTGACTACCAGCTTTTTAACACGATTATATTGCAAAAACTTAATTTATGTACTTTTTAATAAGTTAAAAGTCCAACGGGTCCATTTTACGGCCCATTAAGCCCCGGTAGTCCAAAACATCTACAAAAATGACCGCAAAGCTAGTTTTATTCAAACTTTAGGAGCTCATATAGTTGTCCACGAGCTTTTCAACACGATCATATTACAAAAACTCAATTTATGTACTTTTTACTCAGTTAAAATTCCAACGGGTCCATTTTATGGCCCATTTAGACCCGCTTATCCGAAACCTCTACAAAAAAGACAGCAAAACTAGTTTTAATCAAATTTTAGGAGTTCATATAGTTGACTACTAGCTTTTCAACACGGTTATCTTGCAAAAACTCAATTTCTATACTTTTTACTCAGTTAAAAGTCCAACGAGTCCATTTTACGGCCCATTTAGACCTGCTCGTCCGAAACCTCTACAAAAATCACCGGGAAACTAGTTTTAATCAAATTTTAGGAGTTCATATAGTTTTTCACGAGCTTTTCAACAAGATTATATTACAAAAACTCAATTTTTGTACTTTTTACTAAGTTAAAAGTCTAACGGATCCATTTTACGGCTCATTAAGACCCGCTCGTCCGAAACCTCTACAAAAAAGACCACAAAGCTAGTTTTATTCAAACTTTAGGAGTTTATATAGTTGTTCACAAGCTTTTCAACATGATTATATTACAAAAACTCGATTTATGTACTTTGTACTCAGCTAAAAGTCCAACAAGTCCATTTTACGGCCCATTTAGACCCGTTCATCCGAAACCTCTACAAAAATCACCGCGAAACTAGTTTTAGTCAAATTTTAGGAGTTCATATAGTTGTTCACGAGCTTTTCAACACTATCATATTACAAAAACTCGATTTCTATGCTTTCTACTCAGTTAAAAGTCCAACGGGTCTATTTTACGGCCCATTTAGACCCGCTCGTCTGAAACCTCTACAAAAATCACCGTAAATCATGTTTTAATCAAATTTTAGGAGTTCATATGGTTGAATATGAGTTTTTCAACATGATTATATTACAAAAACTCAATTCTTTACTTTTTACTCATTTAAAGTCCAACGGGTCCATTTTACGGCCCATTTAGACCCGCTCATCCGAAACCTCTACAAAAATCACCGCAAAACTAGTTTTAATCGAATTTTAGGAGTTCATATAGTTGTTCACGAGCTTTTCAACACGATTATCTTACAAAAACTTGATTCATGTACTTTTTACTTAGTTAAAAGTCTAACAGGTCCATTTTATGGCCCATTTAGACTTGCTTGATAGAAACCTAATAAAAAATGACTGCGAAACAAGTTTTAATCAAATTTTAGGAGTTTATATAGTTGTTCACGAGCTTTTCAACACGATTATATTGAAAAAACACAATTTCTATACTTTTTACTTAGTTGAGAGTGGAACGGGTCCATTTTACGTCCCATTTAGACCCGCTCGTCTGAAACCTCTATAAAAATCACCGGAAAACTAGTTTTAATCAAATTTTAGGAGTTCATATAGTTGTTCACGAGCTTTTAAACACGATTATATTGCAAAAACTCAATTTCTGTACTTTTTACTAAGTTAAAAGTCTATCGGATTCATTTTACGGCCCATTTAGACTCGCTAGTTTGAAACCTCTACAAAAAGGACCGCAAAACTAGTTTTAATCAAATTTTAGGATTTCATATAGTTGACTATAAGCTTTTCAACACGATTATATTGCAAAAACTCAATTTCTATACTTTTTACTCGGTTAAAAGTCCAACGGGTCCATTTTACGACCCATTTAGACCCGCTCGTCCGAAACCTCTACAAAAAAGACCGCAAATCTAGTTTTAATCAAAATTTAGGAGTTCATATAGTGGACTACGAGCTTTTCAACATGATTATATTGAAAAAAATCAATTTCTGGACTTTTTACTCAGTTAAAAGTCCAATGAGTCCATTTTAAGGCCCATATAGACCTGTTCGTCCGGAGCCTCTACAAAAATAACCGTGAAACTAGCTTTAATCAAAAATTATGAGTTCATATAGTTGTTCACGAGCTTTTCAACACGATTATATTGCAAAACCTCAATTTTTTACATTTTACTCAGTTCAAAGTCCAACGAGTCCATTTTACGGCCAATTTAGACTCGCTCGTCCGAAACCTCTACAAAAATCACCGTGAAACTAGTTTTAATCATATTTTAGAAGTTCATATAGTTGTTCACGAGCTTTTCAAACTGATAATATTAAAAAAAACTCGATTTCTATACTTTTTACTCAATTAAAAGTCCAACGGTTCCATTTTACGGCCCAATTAGACCCGCTCGTCCGAAAACTCTACAAAAGGATCGCAAAACTAGTTTTAATCAAATTTTAGGAATTCATATAGTTGATCACGAGCTTTTCAACTCGATTATATTGTAAAAACACAATTTCTGTACTTTTTACTCATGTAAAACTCCAACGAGTCCATTTTACCGCACATTTAGACCCTCTCGTCCGAAACCTCTTCAAAAAGGACCGCAAAACTAGTTTTAATCAAATTTTAGGAGTTCATATAGTTGATCACGAGCTTTTCAACACGATTATATTGCAAAAACACAATTTCTGTACTTTTTACTCTGTTAAAAGTCCAAAGGGTCTATTTACGGCCCATTTAGACCCGCTCGTCCGAAACCTCTACAAAAAGGACTACAAAACTAGTTTTAATCAAATTTTAGGAGTTCATATAGTTGATCACGAGCTTTCCAACACGATTATATTGCAACAACACAATTTCTGTACTTTTTACTCAGTTAAAAGTTCAAATGGTCCATTTACGGCCCATTTAGACCCGCTCGTCCGAAACCTCTACAAAAATGATCGAGAAACTAGTTTTATTCAAATTTTAGTAGGTCATATAGTTGTTCACGAGCTTTTCAACACGATTATATTGCAAAAACTCAATTTCTGTACTTTTTACTAAGTTAAAAGTCCAACAGCTTCTTTTACGGCCCTTTTAGACACGTTAGTCCCAAACCTCTACAAAAGAACCGCAAAACTAGTTTTAATCAAATTTTAGGACTTCATATAGTTGAATATCAGCTTTTCAACACGATTATATTGCAAAAACTAGATTTATGTACTTTTTACTTAGTTAAAAGTCCAACGAGTCCATTTTACGGCCCATTTAGACCCGCTCGTCCGAAACCTCTACAAAAATTACCGTGAAACTAGTTTTAATCAAATTTTAGGAGTTCATATAGTTATTCATGGGCTTTTCGACACGATTATATTACAAAAACACAATTTCTGTACTTTTTTAATTAGTTAAAAGTCCAACGGGTCCATTTACGACCCATTTAGACCCACTAGTCCGAAACCACTACAAAATGACAGCAAAACTAGTTTTAATCAAATTTTAGGAGTTCATATAGTTGACTAGGAGCTTTTCAACATGATTATATTACAAAATCTCGATTTCGGTACTTTTTACTCAGTTAAAAGTCCAACGGGTCCATTTTACGGCCCATTTAGATCTGCTCGTCCAAAACCTCTACAAAAATGACCGCAAAACTAGTTTTATTCAAACTTTAGGAGTTCATATAGATGTTCACGAGCTTTTCAACACGATTATATTACAGAAACTCAATTTCTGTACTTTTTACTCAGTTAAAAGTCCAACAGGTCCATTTTACGGCCCATTTAGACCCGTTCGTCCGAAACCTCTACAAAAATCAACGGGAAACTGGTTTTAATCAAATTTTAGGAGTTCATATAGTTTTTCACGAGCTTTTCAACACGATTATATTTAAAAAAAACTCAATTTCTGTACATTTTAAAAAGTTAAAAGTCCAACGGGTCCATTTTACAGCGCATTAAGACCCGCTCGTCAGTAAACTCTACAAAAAAAGACTGCAAAGCTAGTTTTATTCAAACTTTAGGAGTTCATATAGTTTTTCACGAGCTTTTCAACACGATTATATTGCAAAAACTCATTTTCTATACTTTTTTACGCAGGTGAAACAGCAACGAGTCTATTTTACGGCCCATTTAGACCTGCTCGTCCAAAACCTCTACAAAAATCACCGCGAAACTTGTTTTAATCAAATTTTAGGAGTTCATATAATAGTTCACGAGCTTTTCAACGTGATTATATTGCAAAAACTCAATTTCTATACTTTTTACTAAGTTAAAAGTCCAACGGATTCATTTTACGGCCCATTTAGACCTGCTAGTCCGAAACCGCTACAAAAAGGACCGCAAAACTAGTTTTAATTAAATTTTAGTAATTCATATAGTTGACTACGAACTTATCAACACGATTTATTGCAAAAACTCAATTTCTGTAGTTTTTGCTCAGTTAAAAGTCCAATGAGTCCATTTTACGGCCCATTTAGACCCACTCGTCCGAAACCTATACAAAAGTCACCGTGAAACTAGTTTTAATCAAATTTTAGGAGTTCATATAGTTTTTCATGAGCTTTTCGAGAATATTATGTGACAAAAACTCAGTTTAAGTACTTTTTACTAAGTTAAAAGTCCAACGGGTCCACTTTACGGCCCATTTAGACCTGCTCGGCCGAAACCTTTTCACAAATGACCGCGAAACTAGTTTTAATCATATTTTAGGAGTTCATATAGTTGATCACGAACTTTTCAACACAATTATATTGCAAAAACTCAATTTCTATATTTTTTACTTAGTTAAAACTCCAACGGGTCCATTTTACGGCCCATTTAGACCCGCTCGTCCGAAACCTCTCCACAAATGACCACGAAACTAGTTTTAATCAAATTTTAGGAGTTCATCTAGTTGTTGATGAGATTTTAAACACGATTATGTTGCAAAAACTCAATTTATGTACTTTTAAACATGTTAAAAGTCCAACGGGTCCATTTTACGGCCCATTTAGACTCGCTCGTCCGAAACCTCTACAAAAATGACCGCAAAACTAGTTTTAATCAAATTTCAGGAGTTCATATAGTTCATCATGAGCTTTTTAACACGATTTTATTGCAAAAACACAGTTTCTTTACATTTTACACAGTTAAAACTCCAACGGGTCCATTTTACGGCCCATTTAGACCCGCTCGTCCGAAACCACTACAAAAATGAACGCGAAGCTAGTTTTAATCAAATTTTAGGAGTTCATCTAGATTTCGATGAGCTTTTAAACACGACTATATTGCAAAAACTCAATTTCTGTACTTTTTACTCAGTTAAAAGTCCAACGTCTTCTTTTAGACACGCTAGTCCGAAACCTCTACAAAAAGATCCGCAAAACTAGTTTTAATCAAATTTTAGTACTTAATATACTTGAATACCAGCTTTTCAACATGATTATATTGCAAAAACTCAATTTATGTACTTTTTACTTAGTTAAAAGTCCAACGGGTCCATTTTACGACCCATTTAGATCCCGCTCATCCGAAACCTTTACAAAAATAACCGCAAATCATGTTTTAATCAAATTTTAGGAGTTCATATAGTTGACTACAAGCATTTCAACACAATTATATTGCAAAACCTCAATTTCTATACATTTTACTAAGTTAAAAGTCTAACGGGTCCATATTACGGCCCATTTAGACCCGCTCGTCTGAAACCCCTACAAAAAAACCACGAAACTAGTTTTAATCAAATTTTAGGAGTTCATATAGTTGTTCACGAGCTTTTCAACACGATTATCTTACAAAACTCGATTCATGTACTTTTTACACAGTTAAAAGTCCAACGGATCCATTTTACGGCTCATTTAGACCCGCTCGTCCGAAACCTCTACAAAAATCACCGCGAATCTAGTTTTAATCAAATTTTAGGAGTTCAAATAGTTGTTCACGAGCTTTTCAACATGATTATATTGCAAAAACTCATTTTCTGTACTTTTTACTCAGTTAAAAGTCCAACGGGTCCATTTTACGGCCCATTTAGACCCGCTCATTCGAAACCTTCATAAAAATCACCTAAAACTAGTTTTAATCAAATTTTAGGAGTTCATATAGTTGTTCACGAGCTTTTCAACACGATTATATTGCAAAAACTCAATTTCTGTAATTTTTACTAAGTTAAAAGTCTAACGGATTCATTTTAGTGCCCATTTAGACCCGCTAGTCCGAAATCTCTACAAAAGGACCGCAAAACTAGTTTTAATAAAATTTTGGAGTTCATATAATTGACTACGAGCTTTTCAACACGATTATATTGGAAAAACTCAATTTTTGTACTTTTTACTCAGTTAAAAGTCCAACGGCTTCTTTTAGACACGCTAGTCCGAAACCTCTACAAAAAGAACCGCAAAACTAGTTTTAATCAAATTCTAGGACTTAATATACTTGACTTCCAGCTTTTTAACACGATTATATTGTAAAAACTCAATTTATGTACTTTTTAATAAGTTAAAAGTCCAACGGGTCCATTTTACGACCTATTTAGACCCGCTCGTCCGAAACCTCTACAAAAATGACCGCGAAACTAGTTTTAATCATATTTTAGAAGTTCATATAGTTGTTCACGAGCTTTTCAACCCGATAATATTAAAAAAAGCTCGATTTCTATACTTTTTACTCATTTAAAAGTCCAACGGATCCATTTTACGGCCCATTTAGACCCGCTCGTTTGATACCTTTACAAAAGGACCGCAAAACGAGTTTTAATCAAATTTTAGGAGTTCATATAGTTGATCACGAGCTTTTCAACTCGTTTATATTGTAAAAACACAATTTCTGTACTTTTTAATCAAGTAAAACTCCAACGGGTCCATTTTACCGCCCATTTAGACCCGCTCGCCCGAAACCTATTCAAAAAGGATCGCAACTGTACTTTTTAATCAAGTGAAACTCCAACGGGTCCATTTTACCGCCCATTTAGACCCGCTCGTCCGAAACCTCTTCAAAAAGGACCGCAAAACTAGTTTTAATCAAATTTTAGGAGTTCATATAGTTGATCATGAGCTTTTCAACACGATTATATTGCAAAAACACAATTTCTGTACCTTTTACTCTGTTAAAAGTCCAAAGGGTCCATTTACAGCCCATTTAGACCCGCTCGTCTGAAACCTCTACAAAAATGACCGCAAAACTAGTTTTAATAAAATTTTAGGAGTTCATATGGTTGAATACGAGCTTTTCAACATGATTATATTACAAAAACTCAATTCTTTACTTTTTACTCATTTAAAGTCCAACGGGTCCATTTTACGGCCCATTTAGACCCGCTCATCCGAAACCTCTACAAAAATCACCGCAAAACTAGTATTAATTTTACCTTAGGAGTTCATATAGTTGTTCACGAGCTTTTCAACACGATTATATTACAAAAACTCAATTTCAGTACTTTTTACTCAGTAAAAGTCCAACGGGTCCATTTTACGGCCCGTTTAGACCCGCTCGTCCGAAACCTCTACAAAAAGGAGCGCAGAACTAGTTTTAATTAAATTTTAGGAGTTCATATAGTTGACTTTGAGCTTTTCAACACAATTATATTGCAAAAAATCAGTTTATGTACTTTTTGCTCAGTTAAAAGTCCAACGGGTCGATTTTACGGCCCATTTAGACCCGCTCATCTGAAACCACTACAAAAATGACCGCGAAATTAGTTTTAATCAATTTATAGGAGTTTATAGTTATTCACGAGCTTTTCAACATGATTATTTTGCAAAAACTAAATTTCTGTACCTTTTACTCAGTTAAAAGACCAACGGGTCCATTTTATGGCCCATTTAGACCCGCTCGTTCGAAACCTCTACAAAATGACCGCAAACCTAGTTTTAATCAAATTTTAGGAGTTCATATAGTTGACTACGAGCTTTTCAACACGATTATATTACAAAAACTTGATTTCTGTACTTTTTACTTAGTTAAAAGTCCAACGAGTCCATTTTACGGCCAATTTAAATCTGGTCGTCCGAGGCTACAACAAAAATGGCTGCAAAACTAGGTTTATTAAAACTTTAAGAGTTCATATAGTTGATCACGAGCTTTTCAACACGATTATATTACAAAAACTCAATTTCTATACTTTTTACTTAGTTAAAACTGCAACGAGTCAATTTTACAGCCCATTTAGACCCGCTCATCCGAAACCTCTTCAAAAATGACCGCGAAACTAGTTTTAATCAAATTTTAGAAGTTCATATAGTTGTTCAGGAGCTTTACAACACGATTATATTGCAAAAACTCAATTTCAATACTATTTACGCAGTTGAAACAGCAACGAGTCTATTTTACGGCCGATTTAGACCTGCTCGTCCAAAATCTCTACAAAAATTACTACGAAACTAGTTTTAATCAAATTTTAGGAGTTCATATAGTAGTTCACGAGCTTTTCAACACGATTATATTGAAAAAACTCAATTTCTATACTTTTTACTAAGTTAAAAGTCCAACGGAATCATTTTACAGCCCATTTAGACCTGCTAGTCCGAAACCTCTACAAAAAGGACCGCAAAACTAGTTTTAATTAAATTTTAGGAGTTCATATAGTTTACTACGAACTTATCAACATGATAATATTGCAAAAACTCAATTTCTGTAGTTTTTGCTCAGTTAAAAGTCCAATGAGTCCATTTTAAGGCTCATTTAGACCCGCTCGTCCGAAACCTCTACAAAAATAACCGTGAAACTGGTTTTCATCAAATTTTAGGAGTTCATATAGTTGTTCACGAGCTTTTCAACACGATTATATTGCAAAACTCATTTTCTGTACTTTTTACATAGTTAAAAGTCCAACGGGTCCATTTTACGGCCCGTTTAGACCCGCTCGTCCGAAACCTCTACAAAAAGGAGCGCAAAACTAGTTTTAATTAAATTTTAGGAGTTCATATAGTTGACTTTGAGCATTTCAACACAATTATATTGCAAAAAAATCAATTTATGTACATTTTGCTCAGTTAAAAGTCCAACGGGTCCATTTTACGGCCCATTTAGACCCGCTCGTCTGAAACCACTACAAAATGACCGTGAAATTAGTTTTAATCAATTTATAGGAGTTTATAGTTATTCACGAGCTTTTTAACATGATTATTTTATAAAAACTAAATTTATGTACCTTTTACTCAGTTAAAAGTCCAACGGGTCCATTTTATGGCCCATTTAGACCCTCTCGTTCGAAACCTCTACAAAATGACCGCAAACCTAGTTTTAATCAAATTTTAGGAGTTCATATAGTTGACTACGAGCTTTTCAACACGATTATATTACAAAAACTTGATTTCTGTACTTTTTACTAAGTTAAAAGTCCAACGAGTCCATTTTACGGCCAATTTAAATCCGCTCGTCCGAGGCTTCTACAAAAATGGCTGCAAAACTAGGTTTACTCAAACTTTAAGAGTTCATATAGTTGTTCACGAGCTTTTCAACACGATTATATTACAAAAACTCAATTTCTATACTTTTTACTCTGTTAACACTGCAACAAGTCAATTTTCCGGCCCATTTAGACCCGCTCATCCGAAACCTCTTCAAAAATGACCGTGAAACTAGTTTTAATCAAATTTTAGAAGTTCATATAGTTGTTCACGAGCTTTTCAACACGATTATATTGCAAAAACTCATTTTCTGAACTTTTTACTTAGTTAAAAGTCCAACGGGTCCATTTTACGGCCCATTTAGACCTGCTCATCCGAAACCTCAACAAAAATCATCGCGAAACTAGTTTTAATAAAATTATATGAGTTCATATAGTTGTTCACGAGCTTTTCAACACGATTATATTGCAAAAATTCAATTTCTGTACTTTTTACTAAGTTAAAAGTATAATGGGTCTATTTTACGGCCTATTTAAACCCGCTCTTCAGAAACCTCTACAAAAATGACCGCAAAACTAGTTTTAATCAAATTTTAGGAGTTCATATGGTTGTTCACGAGCTTTTCAACACGATTATATTGCAAAAACTCAATGTATGTACTTTTTACACAGTTAAAAGTCCAACAGATCCATTTTACGGCTCATTTAGACCCGCTCGTCCGAAACGTCTATAAAATTCACCGCGAATCTAGTTTTAATCAAATTTTAGGTGTTCAAATAGTTGTTCACGAGCTTTTCAACATGATTGTATTGCAAAAACTCATTTTATGTACTTTTTACTCAGTTAAAAGTTCAACGGGTCCATTTTACGGCCCATTTAAACCCACTCATCCGAAACCTATACAAAAATGACCGCAAAAATAGTTTTATTAAAATTTTAGGAGTTCATATAGTTGACAATGAGTTTTTCAACATGATTATATTGCAAAAACTCAATTTCTCTACTTTTTACTCATTTAAAGTCCAACGGGTCCCATTTATGGCTCATTTAGACCCGCTCGTCCAAAACCACTACAAAAAAGACCGTAAAACTAGTTTCAATCAAAATTTAGGAGTTCATATAGTTGACTACGAGCTTTTGAACACGATTATATTAAAAAAAACTCAATATCTGTACTTTTTACTTAGTTAAAAGTCCAACGGGTCCATTTTACGGCCCATTTAGACCCGCTCGTCCGATTACTCTACAAAAAGGACCACAAGACTAGTCTTAATGAAATTTTAGGAGTTCATATAGTTGTTCACTAGCTTTTCAACATGATTATATTGCAAAAACTCAATTTCTATACTTTTTACTCAGTTAAAAGTCCAACGGATCCATTTTATGGCCCATTTATACCCGCTAATCCGAAACCTCTACAAAAAGGACCTCAAAACTAGTTTTAATCAAATTTTTTGAGTTCATATAGTTGCCTACGAGCTTTTCAACACGATTATATTGGAAAAACTCAATTTTTGTACTTTTTACTCAGTTAAGAGTCCAATGGCTTCTTTTAGACACGCTAGTCCAAAACCTCTACAAAAAGAACCGCAAAACTAGTTTTAATCAAATTCTAGGACTTAATATACTTGACTACCAGCTTTTCAACACGATTATATTGCTAAACCTCAATTTATGTACTTTTTAATAAGTTAAAAGTCTAACGGGTCCATTTTACGGCCCATTAAGACCTGCTCGTCCGAAACCTCTACAAAAATGACCGCAAAGCTAGATTTATTCAAACGTTAGGAGTTCATATAGTTGTTCACGAGATTTTCATCACGATCATATTACAAAAACTCAATTTATGTACTTTTCACTCAGTTAAAATTCCAACGGGTCCATTTTACGGCCCATTTAGACTCGCACATCCGAAACCTCTACAAAAAAGACCGCAAAACAATTTTAATCAAATTTTAGGAGTTCATATAGTTGTTCACGAGCTTTTCAACACGATTATATTACAAAAACTCAATTTTTGTACTTTTTACTAAGTTAAAAGTCTAACGGATCCATTTTACGGCTCATTAAGACCCGCTCGTCCGAAACATCTAAAAAAAAGACTGCAAAGCTAGTTTTATTCAAACTTTAGGAGTTTATATAGTTGTTCACAGGCTTTTCAACACGATTATATTACAAAAACTCGTTTTATGTACTTTGTACTTAGTTAAAAGTCCAACAGGTCCATTTTACGGCCCATTTAGACCCGTTCATCCGAAACCTCTACAAAAATCACCGCGAAACTAGTTTTAATCAAATTTTAGGAGTTCATATAGTTGTTCACGAGCTTTTCAACACGATTATATTACAAAAACTCGATTTCTGTATTTTTTACTCTTTTAAAGTCCAACGGATTCCTTTTACGGTTCATTTAGACCCGCTCGTCCGAAACCACTACAAAAAAGACCGCAAAACTTGTTTCAATCAAAATTTAGGAGTTCATATAGTTGACCACAAGCATTTCAACACAATTATATTGCAAAACCTCAATTTATGTACATTTTACTAAGTTAAAAGTCTAACGGGTCCATTTTACGGCCCATTTAGACCCGCTCGTCCGAAACCTCTACAAAAAAGACCGCAAAACTAGTTTTAATCAAAATTTAGGAGTTCATATAGTTGACTACGAGCTTTTCAACACGATTATATTTCAAAAACTCAATTTCTATACTTCTTACTCAGTTAAAAGTCCAATGAGTCCATTTTAAGGCCCATTTAGACCACCTCGTCCGAAACCTCTACAAAAATAACCGTGAAACTGGTTTTAATCAAATTTTATGATTTCATATAGTTGTTCACGAGCTTTTCAACATGATTATATTGCAAAACCTCAATTTTTTACATTTTACTCAGTTCAAAGTCCAACGAGTCCATTTTACGGCGAATTTAGACCCGCTCGTCTGAAACCTCTACGAAAATCACCGCGAAACTAGTTTTAATCATATTTTAGAAGTTCATATAGTTGTTCACGAGCTTTTTAACCCGATAATATTTAAAAAAGCTCGATTTCTATACTTTTTACTCAGTTAAAAGTCCAACGGGTCTATTTTACGGCCCATTTAGATCTGCTTGGTCGAAACCTAATAAAAAAAATGACCGCAAAACTAGTTTTTATCAAATTTTAGGAATTTATATAGTTTTTTACGAGCTTTTCAACACGATTATATTGAAAAAACACAATTTATGTACTTTTTACTTAGTTGAGAGTGCAACGGGTCCATTTAGACCTGCTCGTCCGAAACCTCTATAAAAATCACCGCGAAACTAGTTTTAATCAAATTTTCGGAGTTCATATAGTTGTTCACGAGCTTTTCAACATGATTATATTGCAAAAACTCAATTTCTGTATTTTTTACTAAGTTCAAAGTCTAACGGATTCATTTTACGGCCCATTTAGACTCGCTAGTCTGAAACCTCTACAAAAAGGACCGCAAAACTAGTTTTAATCAAATTTTAGGATTTCATATAGTTGACTATGAGCTTTTCAACACGATTATATTGCAAAAACTCAATTTCTGTTCTTTTTACTCGGTTAAAAGTCCAACGGGTCCATTTTACGGCCCATTTAGACCTGCTCGTCCGAAACCTCTACAAAAAAAACCGCAAAACTAGTTATAATCAAAATTTAGGAGTTCATATAGTTGACTACGAGCTTTTCAACATGATTATATTGCAAAAACTCAATTTCTGTACTTTTTACTCAGTTAAAAGTCCAATGAGTCCATTTTAAGGCCCATTTAGACCCACTCGTCCGAAACCTCTACAAAAATAACCGTGAAACTAGTTTTAATCAAATTTTATGAGTTCATATAGTTGTTCACGAGCTTTTCAACACGATTATATTGCAAAACCTCAATTTTGTTTTACATTTTACTCAGTTCAAAGTCCAACGAGTCCATTTTACGGCAAATTTAGACCCGCTCGTCCGAAACCTCTACAAAAATCACCGCGAAACTAGTTTTAATCAAAATTTAGGAGTTCATATAGTTGTTCACGAGCTTTTCAACACGATTATATTGCAAAAACTCAATTTCTGTATTTTTTACTAAGTTCAAAGTCTAACGGATTCATTTTACGGCCCATTTAGACTCGCTAGTCTGAAACCTCAACAAAAAGGACCGCAAAACTAGTTTTAATCAAATTTTAGGATTTCATATAGTTGACTATGAGCTTTTCAACACGATTATATTGCAAAAACTCAATTTCTGTACTTTTTACTCGGTTAAAAGTCCAACGGGTCCATTTTACGGCCCATTTAGACCCGCTCGTCCGAAACCTCAACAAAAAAGACCGCAAAACTAGTTATAATCAAAATTTAGGAGTTCATATAGTTGACTACGAGCTTTTCAACACGATTATATTGCAAAAACTCAATTTCTGTACTTTTTACCCAGTTAAAAGTCCAATGAGTCCATTTTAAGGCCCATTTAGACCCGCTCGTCCGAAACCTCTACAAAAATAACCGTGAAACTAGTTTTAATCAAATTTTATGAGTTCATATAGTTGTTCAGGAGCTTTTCAACACGATTATATTGCAAAACCTCAATTTTGTTTTACATTTTACTCAGTTCAAAGTCCAACGAGTCCATTTTTCGGCCAATTTAGACCCGCTCGTCCGAAACCTCTACAAAAATCACTGCGAAACTAGTTTTAATCATATTTTAGAAGTTCATATAGTTGACGAGCTTTTCAACCCGATAATATTAAAAAAAGCTCGATTTTTATACTTTTTACTCAGTTAAAAGCCCAACGGGTCCATTTTACGGCCCATTTCGACCCGCTCGTCCGAAACCTCTACAAAAGTACCGCAAAACTAGTTTTAATAAAATTTTATGATTTCATATAGTTGATCACGAGCTTTTCAACTTGATTATATTGTAAAAACACAATTTTTGTACTTTTTACTCACGTAAAACTCCAACGGGTCCATTTTACCGCCCATTTAGACCCGCTCGTCCGAAACCTCTTCAAAAAGGACCGCAAAACTAGTTTTAATCAAATTTTAGGAGTTCATATAGTTGATCACAAGCTCTTCAACCTGATTATATGGAAAAACACAATTTATGTACTTTTTACTCTGTTAAAAGTCCAAAGGGTCCATTTACGACCTATTTAGACCTGCTCGTCCGAAACCTCTACAAAAAGGACTACAAAACTAGTTTTAATCAAATTTTAGGAGTTCATATAGTTGATCATGAGCTATTCAACACGATTATATTGCAAAAACACAATTTCTGTACTTTTTACACAGTTAAAAGTTCAAATGGTCCATTTATGGCCCATTTAAATCCCGTTCGTCCGAAACCTCTACAAAAATAATCGTGAAACTAGTTTTATTCAAATTTTAGTAGGTCACATAGTTGTTCACGAGCTTTTCAACATGATTATATTGCAAAAACTCAATTTTTGTACTATTTACTAAGTTAAAAGTCCAACGGCTCCTTTTACGGCCCTTTTAGACACGCTACTCCCAAACCTCTACAAAAAAAACCGCAAAACTAGTTTTAATCAAACTTTAGGACTTCATACAGTTGAATACCAGCTTTTCAACACGATTATATTGCAAAAACTCAATTTGTGTACTTTTTACTTAGTTAAAAGTCCAACGAGTCCATTTTACGGCCCATTTAGACCCGCTCGTCCAAAACCTCTACAAAAATGACCGTGAAACTAGTTTTAATCAAATTTTAGGAGTTCATATAGTTATTCATGAGCTTTTCGACACGATTATATTACAAAAACACAATTTCTGTACTTTTTAATCAGTTAAAAGTCCAACGGGTCCATTTACGACCCATTTAGACCCGCTTGTCCAAAACCACTACAAAATGACAGCAAAACTAGTTTTAATCAAATTTTAGGAGTTCATATAGTTGACTAGGAGCTTTTCAACACGATTATATTACAAAATCTCGATTTTGGTACTTTTTACTCAGTTAAAAGTCCAACGGGTCCATTTTACGGCCCATTAAGATCCGCTCGTCCAAAACCTCTACAAAAATGACCGCAAAACTAGTTTTATTCAAACTTTAGGAGTTCATATAGATGTTCACGAGCTTTTCAACACGATTATATTACAGAAACTCAATTTCTGTACTTTTTACTCAGTTAAAAGTCCAACGGGTCCATTTTACGGCCCATTTAGACCTGCTCGTCCGAAACCTCTATAAAAATCACCGGGAAACTGCTTTTAATCAAAATTTAGGAGTTCATATAGTTGTTCACGAGCTTTTCAACACGATTATATTGCAAAAACACAATTTCTGTACTTTTTACTCAGTTAAAAGTTCAAATGGTTCATTTACGGCCCATTTAGACCCGCTCTTCCGAAACCTCTACAAAATGATCGCGAAACTAGTTTTATTCAAATATTAGTAGGTCATATAGTTGTTTAAGAGCTTTTCAACATGATTATATTGCAAAAACTCAATTTCTATATTTTTACTAAGTTAAAAGTCCAACGGCTTCTTTTACGGCCCTTTTAGACACGCTAGTCCCAAACCTCTACAAAAAGAACCGCAAAACTAGTTTTAATCAAATTTTAGGACTTCATTTAGTTGAATACCAGCTTTTCAACATGATTATATTGCAAAAACTCAATTTATGTACTTTATACTTAGTTAAAAGTCCAACGAGTCCATTTTACGGCCCATTTAGACCCACTCGTCCGAAACCTCTACAAAAATGACCGTGAACTAGTTTTAATCAAATTTTAGGAGTTCATATAGTTATTCATGAGCTTTTCGACACGATTATATTACAAAAAACACAATTTCTGTACTTTTTAATAAGTTAAAAGTCCAACGAGTCCATTTTACGGCGCATTAAGACCTGCTCGTCCGAAACCTCGACAAAAAAGACGGCAAAGCTAGTTTTATTCAAATTTTTGGAGTTTATATAGTGGTTCACAAGCTTTTCAACACGATTATATAATAAAAACTAGATTTCTGTACTTTGTACTCAGTTAAAAGTCCAACGGGTCCATTTTATGGCCCAATTAGATCCGCTCGGTTGAAACCTCAACAGAAATGACCACAAAACTAGTTTTATTCAAACTTTAGGAGTTCATATAGTTGTTCACGAGCTTTTCAACACGATTATATTGCAAAAACTCATTTTCTGTACTTTTTATAGAATTAAAAGTCCAAAGGGATTATTTTACGGCCCATTTAGACCCGCTCGTCTGAAACCTCTACAAAAATCACCGTGAAACTAGTTTTAGTTAAATTTTAAGAGTTCATATAATTGTTCACGAGCTTTTCAACACGATTATATTACAAAAACTCAATTTATGTACTTTTTACTCAGTCAAAAGTCCAACGGGTCCATTTTATGGACTATTTAGACCTGCTCGGCCGAAACCTCTTCAAAAATAACCGTGAAATTAGTTTTAATCTTATTTAAGGAGTTCATATATTTGTTCACGAGCTTTTCAACACGATTATATTGCAAAACTCAATTTTCTGTACTTTTTACTCAGTTGAAAGTGTAACGGGTCCATTTTACGGCCCATTTTGACCCGCTCTTCTGAAACCTCTATAAAAATCACCGAGAAACTAGTTTTAATCAAATTTTAGGAGTTCATGTATTTGTTCACGAGCTTTTCAACACGAATATATTGCAAAAAATCAATTTCTATACTTTTTACTAAGTTAAAAGTCTAACGGATTTAATTTACGGCCCATTTAGAACCGCTAGTCTGAACACTCTACAAAAAGGACCGAAAAACTAGTTTTAATCAAATTTTAGGATTTCATATAGTCGACTATAAGCATTTCAACATGATTATATTGCAAAAACTCAATTTTTGTAATTTTTACGCAGTTAAAAGTCCAACGGGTCCATTTTACGGCCCGTTTAGACCAACTCATCCGAAACCTCTACAAAAAGGACCGCAAAACTAGTTTTAATTAAATTTTAGGAGTTCATATAGTTGACTACAAGCTTTTCAACACGATTATATTGCAAAAACTCAATTTCTATACATTTTATACAGTTAAAAGTCCAACGGGTCCATTTTACGGCCCATTTAGACCCGCTTCTACGAAACCTATACAAAAATGACCGTGAAGTTAGTTTTAATCAAATTTTAGGAGTTCATATAGTTGTTCACGAGCTTTTCGACATGATTATATTGCAAAAACTCGATTTCTGTACTTTTCAATCAGTTAAAAGTCCAACGGGTCCATTTACGACCCATTTAGACCCGCTAGTCTGAAACCACTACAAAATGACAGCAAAACTAGTTTTAATCAAAGTTTAGGAGTTCATATAGTTGAATAGGAGCTTTTCAACACGTTTATATAACAAAATCTCGATTTCGGTACTTTTTACTTAGTTAAAAGTCCAACGATTCTATTTTACGGCCCATTTAGATCCGCTCGTCCAAAACCTCTACAAAAATGACCGCAAAACTTGTTTTATTCAAACTTTACAAGTTCATATAGATGTTCACGAGCTTTTCAACAAGATTATATTACAAAAACTCAATTTCTATACTTATTACCGAGTTAAAAGTCCAACGGTTCCATTTTACGGCCCATTTAGACCTGCTCGCCCGAAACCTCTTCAAAAATCACTGCAAAACTAGTTTTAATCAAATTTTAGGAGTTCATATAGTTGTTCATGAGCTTTTTAAGACAATTATATTGCAAAAACTCATTTTCTATACTTTTTACTTAGTTAAAAGTCCAAGTGGTTTATTTTACGGCCCATTTAGAGCAGCTCGTCTGAAACCTCTACAAAAATCACCGTGAAACTAGTTTTAATCAAAATTTAGGAGTTTATATAGTTGTTCACGAGCTTTTCAACACGATTATATTACAAAAACTCAATTTATGTACTTTTTACTCAGTTAAAAGTCCAACGGGTCCATTTTACGGCCCATTTAGACCTGCTCGGCCGAATCCTCTTCAAAAATGACCGCAAAACTAGTTTTAATCAAATTTTAGGAGTTCATATAGTTTTTCACGAGCTTTTCAACATGATTATATTGCACAAACTCAATTTCTGTACTTTTAACTCAGTTGAAAGTGCAACGGGTCCATTTTACGGCCCATTTAGACCCGCTCGTTCGAAACCTCTATAAAAATCACCACGAAACTAGTTTTAATCAAATTTTAGTAGTTCATATAGTTGTTCACGAGCTTTTCAACACGATTATATTGCAAAAACTCAATTTCTGTACTTTTTACTAAGTTAAAAGTCTAACGGATTTGTTTTAGGGCCCATTTAGACCCGCTCGTCCGAAACCTCTACAAAAATGACCGTAATACTAGTTTTAATCAAATTTTAGGAGTTCACATAGTTGTTCAGGAGCTTTCCAACTAGATTATATTGCAAAAACACAATTTCTGTACTTTCTACTCAGTTAAAAGTCCAACGGGTCCATTTTACGGCTCATTTAAACACGCTCGTCCGAAACCTCTACAAAAATCACCGCGAAACTACTTTTAATCAAATTTTACGAGTTCATATAGTTGTTCACGAGCTTTTCAACACGATTATATTTCAAAAACTCCTTTTATGTACTTTTTACTCAGTTAAAAGTCCAACGGGTCATTTTACGTCCCATTTAGACCCACTCGTCCGAAACCTCTACAAAAATGACCGCAAAACTAGTTTTAATCAAATTTTAGGAGTTCATATAGTTGACTACGAGCTTTTCAACACGATTATATTGCAAAAAATCATTTTCTATACTTTTTACTAAAAAGTCCAACGAGTCTATTTTACAGCCCATTTAGACCCGCTAGTCCCAAACCTCTAAAAAAAGAACCGCAAAACTAGTTTTAATCAAAATTTAGGACTTCATATAGTTGACTACCAGCTTTTCAACACGAATATATTGCAAAAACTCAATTTATGTACTTTTTACTTAGTTGAAAGTCCAACGAGTCCATTTTACGACCCATTTAGACCCGTTCGTCCGAAACCTCTACAAAAATGACCACAAAACTAGTTCTAATCTAATTTTAGAAGTTCATATAGTTGTTCAGAAGCTTTTCAACCAGATAATATTAAAAAAAGCTCGATTTCTATACTTTTTACTCAGTTAAAAGTCCAACGGGTCCATTTTACGGCCCATTTAGACCCGCTCGTCCGAAACCTCTACAAAAGGACCGCAAAACGAGTTTTAATCAAATTTTAGGAGTTCATATAGTCGATCACGAGCTTTTCAACTCGATTATATTGTAAAAACACAATTTCCGTACTTTTTACTCAAGTAAAACTCCAACGGGTCCATTTTACTGCCCATTTAGACCCGCTCATCCGAAACCTCTACAAAAAGGACCGCAAAACTAGTTTTAATCAAAATTTAGGAGTTCATATTGTTGATCAAGAGCTTTTCAACACGATTATATTGCAAAAAACACAATTTCTATACTTTTTACTCTGTTAAAACTCCAAAGGGTCCATTTACGGCCCATTTAGACCCGCTTGTCCGAAACCTATACAAAAAGGACTGCAAAACTAGTTTTAATCAAATTTTAGGAGTTCATATAGTTGATCACGTGCTTTTCAATACGATTATATTGCAAAAAGACAATTTCTGTACTTTTTAATAAGTTAAAAGTCCAACGAGTCCATTTTATGGCCCATTTAGACCTGCTCGGCCGAAACCTTTTCACAAATAACCGCGAAACTAGTTTTAATCATATTTTAGGAGTTCATATAGTTGTTCACGAGCTTTTCAACACGATTATATTGCAAAACTCAATTTATGTACTTTTTACTCAGTTAAAAGTGTAACGGGTCCATTTTATGGCCCATTTAGACCCGCTCGTCTGAAATCTCTATAAAAATCACTGAGAAACTAGTTTTAATCAAATTTAAGGAGTTCATATAGTTGTTCACGAGCTTTTCAACACTAATATATATCAAAAACTCAATTTTATGGACTTTTTACACAGTTAAAAGTCCAAAGGGTTTATTTTACGGCCCATTTAGACCTGCTCGTCCGAAACCTCTACAAAAATCACCGTGAAACTAGTTTTAATCAAATTTTAGGAGTTCATATAGTTGTTCACGAGGTTTTCAACAGGATTATATTACAAAACTCAATTTATGTACTTTTTACTCAGTTAAAAGTCCAACTGGTCCATTTTATGGCCCATTTAGACCTGCTCGGCCGAAACCTCTTCAAAATTAGCCGCGAAACTAGTTTTAATCATATTTTAGGAGTTCATATAGTTGTTCACGAGCTTTTCAACATGATTATATTGCAAAACTCAATTTCTGTACTTTTTACTGAGTTGAAAGTGTAACGGGTCCATTTTACGGCCTATTTAGACCCGCTCGTCTGAAACCTCTACAAAAATCACCGAGAAACTAGTTTTAATCAAATTTTAGGAGTTTATATAGTTGTTGACGAGCTTTTCAACATGAATATATTGCTAAAACTCAATTTATATACTTTTTACTAAGTTAAAAGTCTAACGGATTTATTTTACGGCCCATTTAGACCCGCTAGTCTGAACACTCTACAAAAAGGACCGCAAAACTAGTTTTAATCAAATTTTAAGATTTCATGTAACACCCGGGTTCGGGGGTCGGGTGAAAATAGTAATTTATTAACGGTTCGGGTTTCGGTTCCTAATTTTTAAATAATAAAATAATGGTTTGGGCCTCGGGTTTTAAGACAAATAAAATTTAGTGGAACATTTTCCAAAACAAGCCCAATTGGCCATGGGTGTCATCCATTGTAATTCCCCTGATTCATTAAGGGCATTTAAGTCTTTAGCCTTTATAATTTCAAACAAACCTAAAATAATGTTTTTGAGTCATCTTCTTCCCCTCTCCACTATTCACTTCAACGTCAAAAAGAAACCCTTTCCCCTTGTTACTATTCCATTCAATAGCTTGCTCATTTTTGAAGGTTTTGCAAAGGTAATTTCGTTTTTGACTTACCCTCGTTAATCTCTACAAGTTGATACCTTTTGTTTTCATTTTTATACATGTTTTGAGATTTGGAGTTTGGGGGATTTTGGATTAAAAATGTTGTCTTTGAAGTCCTTGACTTAAGTTTTTGATTTGATGAAGTTCTATGAGTAGTCTACAACCTAAAAGGTCCAACAAAACCGATTTTTACAAGGTTTTGGGTGTTTTCCCGGAATGGGGTTTTGGGGAGGTTTTTGGGAGGTTTTAAGTTGAGTTTGGGGGTGTTTTAGGTGGAATCTTGAGGGCTGATGGTTAGGGTATATGTAAGTATTGTTTAGAAGGATTTAGGGAGTAATTTGAGGGTTGAAATCAATGGTTTTGAAGGGTGCTTAAGGGCTGCTCGGATTTTGGAATTTTGAGCTTGTTTTCAATGGAAAAATTGATGTCTTGTGCTTGGTATGTAATTCGGGTTGATTATTTTAGAACATGGACTGATTTGGGATTATTTGCTTGGTGTTGGAATGTCTAGAAACGAGAATTTTGGTTGGAGAAGCTTCGAGGACGAATCCGGGGATTTCGGAGTCTTGAGCTTGGTCTTCGATCTTCTCGTGGGTAGCAACGGTGAGTAGAATTATTGGTTTTTACATTGTGCTCGATATGGATTCCTTTGGGGTTTGGGTGGGACCTTGAGGGGTCACCTAAACCCGTGTGTAAGCCTCTCTACTCCCATGTTGTGGTGATATGTTGGATGCTTAATTGTCATGACCATTGAGTGCATTTTGAGTTGTTAATTGTGTAGTCGAGTTGAGTTCGTGCCTCACGTGATGATGGTCTAAACTACGGTGATGTGTAGTCCCACCGGTAGTGACTAGTATGGTAGTACTTTGATGTGTAGTCCCATTGGAAATCCACTAGTCGAAACGGTGATGTGTAGTCCCACTGTAAGTGTACGTTGGTTGTGCTTGTGCAAACCAAGTGTTGTGGTTGAGATAGACCTTTGTGCATTCCATTGCTTTCTTGCATATAAATCGTGTTTTGGAAAACTGCATGTTGTGAATTGTAGAGCCTCTCTCACTAAGCTAGTTGGCTTATGCTCTTTTTGTTTCCAACGTGCAGATCGTTAGAGTTCGGGAGGCGAGCGGGCGAGAGAGGAGCCTTTAAAGTTCTCAAGCAAGTTTAAGTATGGTTTGCTTTTGTAATAATGCCTAGACAATGGGGTATAGAGTTTTAGGAGTTGGGGTCAAACTCCTTAGGAGATTATGTTTGAGCATGTTAAACTCATGTTGCGTTATGCTTTTGCTTCTTGGATTGTGGCCTATGATTCTCATGTCGTTATTTCGTACATGCCTAAATATGTATGTTGTTGGCCTATGAATGCTTTATGCTTGATTGCCTTGTGCATGATGCCTTATGCTTGCTAAGTATGCTTCTTTGTGAAATTTGCATGAAGTCTTGATACGTATGATCCTTGTTAGATTCAATGCCTTGTAAGCTAAATCCCGATTGTGGTTTATTGTATGTATGATTGTATGTGCTTAGAAGTGTCCAAAAGTGCATCTAGAATTGTATGTGAGGTCACCAAGTTCGGAATTGAGGAAGTGCAGAGCAGGGGTATCGATACGGTTAGGCCCGTATCGATACGGCCTTCTTGTTCCAGGCCACGCGTTTCGATACGCGGGGAGGCGTATCGATACCTTTTTGGTCACTGAAGTTACTGTCCAACTTGGTATCGATATCGGCCTCTAGCGTACCGATACGGTCTCCACGGGTTGACTCTGACCTTTTGACCTAGTCAAGGCGTATCGATACACCCCTTAGGTGTATCGATACCGCCTGCAGTTAAGTTAAAAATTGGGTTGTTAAATGCTGTTATGGGTTCGTTTGATTGTCTCGTGGATGTTGTTCCGCTGTTTGATCACTTAGGACTTTAATACAACTCTAGACAATATTAAAAAGAAATATATATATATATATATATAGGGTTGCTAACCGAAGGGGAGCCTTAACGGGTTTCACTTCGGTTTTCCCCGTGTAGCCCGTTCGGACCGGTCATCCGGCCAGACCGGGACGAGGGGGTTACATTTCATATAGTTGACTATAAGAATTTCAACATGATTATATTGCAAAAACTTAATTTTTGAACTTTTTACTTAGTTAAAAGTCCAACGGGTCCATTTTACGGCCCATTTAGACACGCTCGTCTGAAACCTTTACAAAAATGCCCGCAAAACTAGTTTTAATCAAATTTTAGGTGTTCATATAGTTGTTCATGAGCTTTACAACACGACTATATTGCAAAATCTCAATTTCTGTACTTTTTACTCATGAAAAAGTCCAACGGGTCCATTTTAAGGCTCATTTAGACCCGCTCGTCTGAAACCTTTACAAAAATCACCGCGAAAATAGTTTTAATCAAATTTTAGGAGTTCAAATAGTTGTTCACGAGATTTTCAACACGATTATATTGCAAAAACTCATTTTCTGTACTTTTTACTCAGTTAAAAGTCCAACGGGTCAATTTTAGGCCCATTTAGACCCGCTCGTCCGAAACCTCTACAAAAATGACCGCAAAACTAGTTTTAATCAAAATTTAGGAGTTCATATAGTTGACGACGAGCTTTTCAACACGATTATATTGCAAAAACTCAATTTCTATACTTTTTACTTAGTTAAAATTTCAACGGGTCAATTTTACGGCCCATTTAGACACGCTCGTCCGTAATCTCTACAAAAAAGACAGCAAAACTAGTTTTAATCAAATTTTAGAAGTTCATATAGTTGTTCACTTCCTTTTCAACACGATCATATTACAAAAACACGATTTATGTCCTTCTTACTCAGTTAAAAGTCCAACGGGTCCATTTTACGGCCCATTTAGACCCGCTCGTCCGAAACCTCCACAAAATGACCGCAAAACTAGTTTTAATCAAATTTCAGGAGTTCATATAGTTGACTAGAAGCTTTTCAACACGTTTATATTGCAAAAACTCAATTTCTGTACTTTTTACTCAATTCAAAGTGCAACAGGTCCATTTTACGGCCCATTTAGACCCGCTCGTCCGAAACATCAACAAAAATGACCCAAAACTAGTTTTAATCAAATTTTAGGAGTTCATATAGTTGACTACGAGCTTTTCAACATGATTTATATTGCAAAATCTCAATTTTTGTACTTTTTACTCACTTAAAAGTGCAACGGGTCCATTTTATGGCCCATTTAGACCCGCTCGTCCGAAACCTCTACAAAAATGACCACGAAACTAGTTTTAATCAAATTTTAGGAGTTCATATAGTTGTTCACAAGCTTTTCAACACGATTATATTACAAAAACTCGATTTTTGTATTTTTTACTTAGTTAAAATTCGAACGAGTCCATTTTACGACCAATTTAGATTCGTACGTCCGAAACCTCTACAAAAATGACCGCGAAGTTAGTTTTCATCAAATTTTAGGAGTTCATATAGTTGTTCACGAGCTTTTCAACACGAGTATAATGCAAAAACTCGATTTCTGCACTTTTTAATCAGTTAAAAGTCCAACTTGTCCATTTACGACTCATTTAGACCCGATCGTCCAAAACCACTACAAAATGACAACAAAACTAGTTTTAATCAAAATTTAGGAGTTCATATAGTTTACTAGGAGCTTTTCAACACGATTATATTACAATATCTCGATTTCGATACTTTTTACTCAGTTAAAAGTCCAACGGGTCCATTTTACGGCCCATTTAGATCCGCTAGTCCAAAACCTCTACAAAAATCACTGCAAAACTAGTTTTATTCACACTTTAGGAGTTCGTATTGATGTTCACGAGCTTTTCAACACGATTATTTTACAGAAACTCAATTTCTGTACTTTTTACTCAGTTAAAAGTCCAACGGTTCCATTTTACGGCCCATTTAGACCCGCTCGTCCGAAACCTCTACAAAAATCACTGCGAAACTAGTTTTAATCAAATTTTAGGAGTTCATATAGTTGTTCACGAGCTTTTCAACACGATTATATTGCAAAAACTCATTTTTTGTACTTTTTACTCAGTTAAAATTCCAAAGGGTTTATTTTAAGGCCCATTTAGACCAGCTCGTCCGAAACCTCTACAAAAATCACCGTGAAACTAGTTTTAATCAAAATTTAGGAGTTCATATAGTTGTTCACGAGCTTTTCAACACGATTATATAACAAAAACTTAATTTCTGTACTTTTTACTCAGTTAAAAGTCCAACGGGTCCATTTTACGGCCCATTTAGACCTGCTCGTCCGAAACCTCTACAAAAATCACCGCAAAACTAGTTTTAATCAAATTTTAGGAGTTCACATAGTTGTTCACTAGCTTTTCAACCCGATTATATTGAAAAAACAAAATTTCTGTACTTTTTACTTATTTAAAGTCCAACGGGTCCATTTTAAGGCCCATTTAGACCCGCTCGTCCGAAACCACTACAAAAAGGACCGCAAAACTAGTTTTCATCAAATTTTAGGAGTTCATATAGTTAACTACGAGCTTTTGAATATGATTATATTGTAAAAACTCAATTTATGTACTTTTTACTCAGTTAAATGTCCAATGGGTCCATTTTACGGCCCATTTAGACCCGCTCGTCCGAAAACTCTACAAAAAGGACTGCAAAACTAGTTTTAATGAAATTTTAGGAGTTCATATATTTGTTCACTAGCTTTTTAACACGATTATATTGCAAAAACTCAATTTTTGTACTTTTTACTCAGTTAAAAGTCCAACGGGTCCATTTTACGGCCCATTTAGACCCGCTCGTCCGAAACCACTACAAAAAGGACCGCAAAACTAGTTTTAATCAAATTTTAAGAGCTCATATAGTTGACTACGAGCTTTTCAACACGATAATATTGCAAAAACTCAATTTATGTACTTTTTACTTAGTTAAAATTCCAACGGTCCATTTTACGACCCATTTAGACCCGCTCGTCCGAAACCTCCTCAAAAATGACCGCAAAACTAGTTTTCACAGAATTTTAGAAGTTCATATAGTTGACTACGAGCTTTTCAACACGATTATATTGCAAAAATTCAATTTTTGTACTTTTTACTAATTTAAAGTCCAATGAGTCCATTTACGGCCCATTAAGACCCGCTCCTCTGAAACCTCTACAAAATGAACGCAAAACTAGTTTTAATCAAATTTTAGGAGTTCATAAAGTTGACAACGAGCTTTTCAACACGATTATATTGCAAAAACTCATTTTCTATACTTTTTACTCAGTTAAAAGTCTAACGGGTCCATTTTACGGCCCGTTTAGACCTGCTCGTCCGAAACCTCTACAAAAAGGACTGCAAAACTAGTTTTAATTAAATTTTAGGAGTTCATATAGTTGTCTACAAGCTTTTCAACTCGATTATATTGCAAAAACTAAATTTCTGTACATTTTACACTGTTAAAAGTCCAACGGGTCCATTTTACGGCCCATTTAGACCCGCTCGTCTGAAATCTGTACAAAAATGATCGCGAAGTTAGTTTTAATCAAATTTTAGGAGTTCATATAGTTGTTCACGAGCTTTTCGACACGAGTATAATGCAAAAACTCGATTTCTGTACTTTTTAATTAGTTAAAAGTCCAACTTGTCCATTTACGACTCATTTAGACCCGCTCGTCCAAAACCACTACAAAATGACAACAAAACTAGTTTTAATCAAAATTTAGGAGTTCATATAGTTGACTAGGAGCTTTTCAACACGATTATATTATAATATCTCGATTTCGATACTTTTTACTCAGTTAAAAGTCCAACGGGTCCATTTTACGGCCCATTTAGATCCGCTAGTCCAAAACCTCTACAAAAATCACCGCAAAACTAGTTTTATTCACACTTTAGGAGTTCATATAGATGTTCACGAGCTTTTTAACACGATTATTTTACAAAAACTCAATTTCTGTACTTTTTACTCAGTTAAAAGTCCAACGGTTCCATTTTACGGCCCATTTAGACCCGCTGGTCCGAAACCTCTACAAAAATCACTGCGAAACTAGTTTTAATCAATTTTAGGAGTTCATATAGTATTTCACGAGCTTTTCAACACGATTATATTGCAAAAACTCATTTTTTGTACTTTTTACTCAGTTAAAATTCCAAAGGGTTTATTTTACGGCCCATTTAGACCAGCTCGTCCGAAACCTCTTCAAAAATGACCGCGGAACTAGTTTTAATCAAATTTTAGTAGTTCATATAGTTGTTCACGAGCTTTTCAACACGATTATATTGCAAAAACTCAATTTCTGTACTTTTTACTAAGTTAAAAGTCTAACGGATTCGTTTTAGGGCCCATTTAGACCCTCTAGTTCGAAATCTCAACAAAAAGGACCGCAAAACTAGTTTTAATCAAAATTTAGGATTTCATATAGTTGACTATGAGCTTTTCAACATGATTATATTGCAAAAACTCAATTTCTATACTTTTTACTCAGTTAAAAGTCCAACAAGTCCATTTTACGGCCCATTTAAACTCGCTCGTCCGAAACCTCTACAAAATGACCGCAAAACTAGTTTTAATCAAATTTTAGGAGTTCACATAGTTGTTCACGAGATTTTCAACACGATTATATTGCAAAAACTCAATTTCTGTATTTTTACTAGTTAATAGTCCAAAGGGTCCATTTTACGGCTCATTTAGACCCGCTCGTCCGAAACCTCTACAAAAATCACCGCGAAACTACTTTTAATCAAATTTTAGGAGTTCATATAGTTGTTCACGAGCTTTTCAACACGATTATATTTCAGAAACTCTTTTTCTGTACTTTTTACTCAGTTAAAAGTCCAACGGGTCCATTTTACGGCCCATTTAGACCCGCTCGTCCGAAACCCCTACAAAAATGACCGCAAAACTAGTTTTAATCAAATTTTAGGAGTTCATATAGTTGACTACGAGCTTTTCAACACGATTATATTGCAAAAACTCATTTTCTATACTTTTTACTAAAAAGTCAAACGAGTCCATTTTACGTCCCGTTTAGACCTGCTAGTCCGAAACCTCTACAAAAAGGACCACAAAACTAGTTTTAATTAAATTTTAGGAGTTCATATAGTTGACTACAAGCTTTTCAACACGATTATATTGCAAAAACTCAATTTATGTACATTTTACACAGTTAAAAGTCCAACGGGTCCATTTTACGGCCCATTTAGACCCTCTCGTCCGAAACCTCTACAAAATGACCGCAAAACTAGTTTTAATCAAATTTTAGGTGTTCATATAGTTCACTACGAGATTATCAACACGATTATATTACAAAAACTCGATTTCTATACTTTTTACTCAGTTAAAAGTCCAATGGGTCCATTTTACGGCCCATTTAGATCCGCTCGTCCAAAACCTCTACAAAAATGACCGCAAAACTAGTTTTATTCAAACTTTACGAGATCATATATATGTTCACGAGCTTTTCAACACAATTATATTACAAAACTCAATTTATGTACTTTTTACTCAGTTAAAAGTCAACGGTTCCATTTTACGGCCCATTTAGACCCGCTCGTCCGAAACCTCTACAAAAATCACCACGAAACTAGTTTTATTCAAAATTTTAGGAGTTCATATAGTGGTTCACGAGCTTTTCAACACGATTATATTGCAAAAACTCATTTTCTTTACTTTTTACTTAGTTAAAAGTCCAAAGGGTTTATTTTACGGCCCATTTAAACCCGCTCGTCAGAAACCTTTACAAAAATCACCGTGAAACTAGTTTTAATCAAAATTTAGGAGTTCATATAGTTGTTCACGAGCTTTTCAACACGATTATATTACAAAAACTCAATTTATGTACTTTTACTCAGTTAAAAGTCCACGAGGTCCATTTTACGGCCCATTTAGACCTGCTCGGCCGAAACCTTTTAAAAAATGACCGTGAAACTAGTTTTAATCAAATTTTAGGAGTTCATATAGTTTTTCACGAGCTTTTCAACATGATTATATTGCAAAAACTCAATTTATGTACTTTTAACTCAGTTGAAAGTGCAACGGGTCCATTTTACGGCCCATTTAGACCCGCTCATTCGAAACCTTCATAAAAATCACCTAAAACTAGTTTTAATCAAATTTTAGGAGTTCATATAGTTGTTCACGAGCTTTTCAACACGATTATATTGCAAAAACTCAATTTCTGTAATTTTTACTAAGTTAAAAGTCTAACGGATTCATTTTAGTGCCCATTTAGACCCGCTAGTCCGAAATCTTTACAAAAGGACCGCAAAACTAGTTTTAATCAAATTTTAGGACTTCATATAGTTGACTATGAGCTTTTCAACATGATTATATTGCGAAAACTCAATTTTTGTACTTTTTACTCAGTTAAAAGTCCAACGGGTCCATTTTACGGGCCATTTAGACCCGCTAGTCCGAAACCTCTACAAAAATGACCGCAAAACTAGTTTTAATCAAATTTTAGGAGTTCACATTGTTGTTCAGGAGCTTTTCAACACGATTATATTGCAAAAACTCAATTTCTGTACTTTTTACTCGTTTAAAAGTCTAACGGGTCCATTTTACGTCTCATTTAGACCCACTCGTCCGAAACCTCTACAAAAATCACCGCGAAACTTGTTTTAATCAAATTTTAGGAGTTCATACATTTGTTCACGAGCTTTTCAACACGAATATATTTCAAAAACTCTTTTTCCCTACTTTTTAAACAGTTAAAAGTCTAACGGATCCATTTTCGGCCCATTTAGACCCGCTCGTCCGAAACCTCTACAAAAATGACCACAAAACTAGTTTTAATAAAATTTTAGGAGTTCATATAGTTGACTACAAGCTTTTCAACACGATTATATTGCAAAAACTCAATTTTTATACTTTCTACTCATTTAAAGTCCAACGGGTCCATTTTACGGCCCATTTAGACCCGCTCGTCCGAAACCACTACAAAAAGGACCGCAAAACTATTTTTAATCAAATTTTAGGAGTTCATATAGTTGACTACGAGCTTTTAAACACGATTATATTGCAAAAACTCAATTTCTGTACTTTTTACTTAGTTAAAAGTCCAACGGGTCCATTTTACGCTCCATTTAGACATGCTCCTCCGAAACCTCTACAAAAACGACCGCAAAACTAGTTTAATGAAATTTTAGGAGTTCATATAGTTGTTCACTTGCTTTTCAACACGATTATATTGCAAAAACTCAATTTATGTACTTTTTACTCAATTAAAAGTCCAACGGGTCCATTTTACGGCACATTTAGACCCGCTCGTCCGAAACCTCTAAAAAAAGGACCGCGAAACTAGTTTTAATCAAAATTTAGGAGTTCATATAGTTGACTACGAGCTTTTCAACACGATTATATTGCAAAAACTCAATTTCTATACTTTTTACTTAGTTAAAATTCCAACGAGTCCATTTTACGGCTCATTTAGACCCGCTCGTCTGAAACCTCTACAAAAATAACCACGAAACTAGTTTTAATCAAATTTTAGGAGTTCATAGAGTTGTGTTCACGAGCTTTTCAACACGATTATATTAAAAAAACTCGATTTCTTTACTTTTTAATAAGTTAAAAGTTCAACGGGTCCATTTTACGGCCCATTAAGAACTGCTCGTCCGAAATCTCTAAAAAATGACCGCAAATCTAGTTTTATTCAAACTTTAGGAGTTCATATAGTTGTTCACGCGCTTCTCGACACGATTATATTACAAAATCTCAATTTTTGTACTTTTTACTCAGTTAAAAGTCTAACTGGTCTATTTTACGGCCCATTTATACCCGCTCGTCCGAAACCTCTACAAAAAGACCGCAAAATTAGTTTTAATCAAATTTTAGGAGTTCATATAGTTTACTACGAGCTTTTCAACACAATTATATTACAAAAACTCAATTTCTATACTTTTTACTTAGTTAAAAGTTCAACGGGTACTCAGTTAAAATTCTAACACGTGCAATGGGTATGACTCTCGGTTTTCTCTCAATTCTTTCGGTTCTCTCCAGGGGGAGTTTTGGGTTTTTTGTTTTTTCATTTTCATTTTTCCCAACTCCCGTGTCCATCCCCTTCACCTTCCCTTTCTTTCCCTCACCCGCCTCACCTTTTCACTTCTCCCTCTTTCCTTCCACCATCCCCCATGCTACATCCACGCCGTCCGCCCTCCCCTCTCCCCCCACCAACTGGCTCTACATTCGATTTATCATTGTTTAACCATTTTCCTCTTTGATTTTGTTGTGAGGGAATTCTCCCCTACACATGGCCTCCAGATCGTTCGATTCACTCCCCTGCATCACGCAACGGTGGTTCCTGGAAACGATAAGGATAAGGGGTTCCCCGCGTCCGACAGATCTAGGGTTTCCAATGAAACCCGTCAACAATCATCTCTCACCATCCTTGCCGCCACGGGGAATATATGTTTTTTCATGCCCTTTCAACCCATCGCCCCTTTTCTTTTAGACTTTATTTTACCCATTTTTGGTTTAACTATGGTTCTCCTCATTAAATAGGTTCCAGATCCCCTTCTCGACGTTCTTGATCGTCCATCACAAGAGGCTGCCAATGACGATGCGCTTCTCTACCATCGTGAATTACCCGGACCCCTACCCATTGCAAACCCTTCGTTCCTCCAGATCTCAGGAATCGTTTACCACCCTTTCAGATTCCTCGAAGTGGGGCTGTTCCGCACCCAAATATATTGTCACCAGATGTTTTCTCTCCTCCCCCTTGCTTTTCATTCTCATATAGGGTTTTGTTTTAACAATCCCTTGTTTTTTTTTGTTTCTGCATATTAACCATCTCTTTGCTGCTATGTTTTAGGGTTTACCATCGCCGCCGATGCGCCTCCTTTCCGGAAGAGGAATCCATCTCATCCCCTCCGTTCAGGGTTCTCCCATATTTTGTTAGGAGTATGGTCTGTTTCTAGGATGGATTCAAACTAGATCCCATGTTTGGAGCCCGCTCTTCCTTATCTGCCATGGATCTGACACCATTTTCACCACATCAAAACGAGATCCACCACTCTCCACCATCCCCCTTTCGGATACCCACCGGTAAATCTCTTTAATTCTTGTTTTCCTTTTTTGGATCCCTCTTATTTTCAATCTACTATCTTTATTTTTTATATCCTATCGGGCTTTCTTGTTTAATTAAATCAATGCTTTCTATGTGGCTATTTCTTCTCCCTTGTGTTGCATATGCTGGTTATTATCTCCATACATGCTCTGGACTAATCTCGGCTTGGGAAATTATCGATCCCTTTTAGGGAAAATGCTATCGAACCACTGGGTGGGTCTTTACCTAATGCACACTGTGATTGCTATATGGAATAATATTATCTTCTATTTCAGCTATATGTTCATGGACTGCTACCTTGCCTCTTGGTTCTGCAATATAACTATGTACTACATATGGTCTGTCGTCTTTAACGACTGGCCTAATATTTCATTAATGTTTTGCTGTATTATGCTATGGCTGCATCTCTACTACTGCTTTGCGAATCACTATGAGGGATTCATATTTACTATATGTATCTTCCCCTATGCTACCTCTCTGAATATCATTCTATACTTTAACCTTGGTCTCTATTGTTTTGCTACCCTTAAGACCAAATTACAGGACACTAACGCTGCAATTCTTGCTTTTAATTTGCATTTCCCGCTTTTATTATTCATAGCATAATCTTATCAGCATAACTTTAATCATATCATCTTCACTAACTTTTTCTATCCATTCTCACACCCTTCGATGCATTGCTGTATCACATTGGTTTGCTGCATTCCTTCCTTGTACCTTTCTATTTTGGGGATCACTCTTATAATCCGACACATCTGTTACCTGTCCTTTTAATTATAGTCAGGATGACAACTTACATAACCTCTTTATCTATTTGTTTTCACTCCATGGGTTACCTTTTTCTTGCTGCTTTGGTGTCCCTTGGTGGAAGCACATTATATGCACTTGGCACGTTGTAGTTCTCATGTCTCATCTACATGCATTCAACTATTACTTTCATCTTAACTGCTATATCTATGTCATTTACCAATTGCTCTATCACCAGTTTAACCCTCTCTTTGTTCTTCTCTATGACTCTCTACTTTATGCTTTGATATATACTATCGGTTCTACTTCCACTATTCTAACTTATCTCCTTACTTTTCTGCTTTCGTACGAGGACAACAATTCTTCTTGGCAAGTTCTGCTCCGGCATCTCCGATCCTCTATCCATGAGTTATATTTTCGTTTTCTTAATTTATTATTTATATCGGTTTGTAATTATTATTTCAAGTCCCCCTATTCTTTTGCTCATTTGGTCTGTAATAAGTTTCTTATCCCCTATTTCTTTCTATCCCCGGGTTGTAATAATTTTTCCATTCTCGCTCTTTCCTTTTGCTTTATTGTCTCCTTTATTTCTGTCTGCTTGCTTTGCATGCTTTACATCTCCATGGTAGATTTCCTTGCTTATGTATGTTTGTATCCATCCAGAAAGATAACCATGCATGCTTTTTCTTTATGGATCAAGTTTAGACTATTAATTATGCTAAGCATGCTTTTATTCATTCATACGATTTTATATTCTGTATTCTACTATAGTTTTTGCATTGCATATTCTCTAATCACTTCTAGCACTAGACTGCACATTCACTATCCTATTGCCCTTCTCTACACCTATCAGGGTGAACCCATACGAGCCCTTTTAAGGGAAATAACTATGATCACCTTCATGGTGAAACTACTTTCTTCTAATATGACTCATCATTAAGGTTTTTAAACATTTATTTTGTGTATATATATTATCTCCAAACTTACGATTATTGGACTTACTCGATATCCAAACTTGTATATCCCCTTCGAATTATTCTCCTTTTACGTCATACTCATTCTTGCCACCTTTTCACCAAAAAACAAGCTACCACAACCCCTTTCCTTCTTTAAGGTCTGTACGATATGCACACATATGTACACATATCTCGACCCCAACTCCTGTGAATTTTGATATAATTCTAGCTACTCATGCCCTACGCCTTAAAATAAGATTCCCAATTTTAATTAACCAAACTTATAATTCTCCCTTCACAAATTACTACCTTACATATTTAACCCTAACGAATCTGTCTCCAAATTTATCTCTACCTTACCAACAATTTTATTATCCTTCTCTAAACTTGACCCTACAACTCCGAACTTCAAACTCAAGATTTTTCCAAATATGCTACCCCTATTTGACCGTTTACACTCTAATTTCCCTAATCCCTATGACAGTTTACCACCTTACCATATTTACTTACAATATCCCCCCTGTTTCTAAGGATTCGTCTTCAATCCCCACTGTAATTGATTATTTCTTTTATTCTCATTCATTACCCCTGTTTAATGATACTCTAAATCAGACCCTAAATTAAGGATTTCAAATTCTAGATTCCACCATAATTGCAATTCCTTTTTGTCTTCTTATCCCTTTATTACCTTATTTCCCACGATTCTTTCTTATTTTATCATACTTATTCATAATACTATCCTATTTATAAACATCTCCTATTTAATTATACTCTAAATCAAACCCTACAATTAAGGATTTTGAATTCTAGATTCCACCAAAATTGCAATTCCATTTTATCTACTTATCCCTTTATTACCTTATTTCTCACGATTCCTTCTTATTTTACCATACTAATTCATAATACTATCTCTAACTTTAGGGATTTGTCTTTAATACTATCTCAACATTGTAAATACCTTTATTTTCATTCATTAATTACCTTATATTTTCCTACGTACTTCTTATATAAGGATTATCTCCCCTTCACTGTGTTTCTCCTAACACACCGAAATCTCTCTACCTTCCTTACCGATTACTCTATCATCCACCCCAATTCTCCTTCAATGGCCTCCTCCTCTTCCTTCCCCCAACATCACCACCTTGATTTAACCAACGAAGACGCGAATGCCATCTATACCCCTGACTTTGGTTGGGATTTTAGAGAAGAGGACCCCAACACTATCCTGATCGAGAAGTTTATTTCATCCAAACCAATCGACGATTGGGTTGCCCTTTCTTCCTTTGAGGGTATATGGAAGAAAAACAATTTAACATCGATCACTATCATCAGGGAATCTTTCTTCCATATCAAGTTTGCTACTGCGAGTGATCGTGTTGATGTTTTCAAAAGAGGCCCTTGGCTATACAAAGATGAATGGCTTGCACTAGCGGAATTTGACCCGGCTAAAAGCACAGATGAGTACTCTTTCTCCCTGATGAGAATATGGTTTCGTATCCTCGCTATCCCAAAGCCCCTAGTGGAAGACCCTAACAGAGCCCACCTAGTGGGTCAATCTCTTAGTGCTATGGTAGGGACAGTCCTCCGAACTGATACTAGAAAGAAAGAAGGCAATATGACTGAGTTCCTCCGAGTTGAAATTATGCTTGACACAACTAAACTTGTTCGATGTTTCCTCCTCATTGGTAAGGGTACACGCGCAACATCCTGCTGACTCCAATATGACCGACTACCACTTCTTTGTCACGGATGTGGCCTTGTTAGCCATGTTTTTGACAACTGTCCTACCAAATCCGCTCATGATTTGGAAAAATTGCAATATGGAGAATGGCTCCATTATCTTCCACCACGTCGTCGGGACCAAGGACCACGGGGCCGTATCCGATTTGTTGAACAGAACCCTACTGCCGTACACCAACCTCCAAAGGGTATGTCTTTAATTTCAACTTTTGTCCAAAATTCTCTACGTCTTTTACTGCTTTCAGTCGCTAATTCCTTCCCGCATTCAGATTCAAATGTTAAACGAAAGTCAATTGCTGAATCGGCTGCTACGCTACATGAAACGAGTCTTCCCTTTATCCTTCTCCACCATCTCTATTTTACTAATCGATTTCCTCACCTACAACTCACCCTTCCTTTCTCTGAATTCAAAGGCAATCTCAATGATGGAGATGTATCTTTTGCAGAACATCCAGTTGAGGATATTAATCAAAACGATGAGACTATGGGCGGTGCGTCATCCGAGCCGCCATTGGTAAAAGAGGCAGAAAGCAACGCGCAAAAATTGAAAACTACGCGTGTCAAACTTCCCCCCGAGCTATAGCTCCCAACCTTTGAATACAATCTTCCCCATTCCCGAAGACTCTGTGGAACGTGACTGGATGCCCAGGATGACAGCGTTCCAAGCCCCACCGCCCAGCAAATTCAAATTCTGGATGCCCAACTACATAAGCCTTTTCTTCGAACTGATATACATTTATTAATGAATTTGACATTTGGCTACTTAAAAACTATCCAAATGATGCAGTCTCGGCTCCTACTCCCATTCCTTCACCTCCCAATCGTGGTACAAAACGACGCTCCCCTATTCAAGTGATTCTCCAACCGAAGAAAGCCAAACCCTCTCCTTCGTCTACTCCGAAAGTTGGGATGAGCAGCACTAAAAACTCTTCGGCGGTGGCTGACTCCCAGTCCCACCGAGGAAAATGATTGTATTTGTTGGAACTGTCAGGGTCTTGGGAAGGTCCAGGCAGTTCATCATCTCCAACAGTATGTTCGACGTACCTCCCCGAATATTTTATTTTTATGCGAAACTAAATTAAATAAAGAGGCAAGTAGCCGGTTTAGTATTACTTTAGGTATGATTGAAATTTTCTCTTTAGCTCCAAGTAAAAGTTGTTATGGACTTGCTCTATTTTCTTCTAATAATATTAATATCTCTTTGCTCTCGTATTCAGACCGTTTTATTCATACTCAAATTCAATTTGGATCTTCTTCACTGTACTTTACTGGTATACATGGATTTTTCGAAACTAGTCACAAATTTAAAACACGGGAACTAATTGACTCTTTAAATAATAACAATGGCCTCCCTTGGCTTTTAGGCGGTGACTTTAACGAAATTCTTTTTGACAATAAGAAACAAGGGGGCTGTCGTCGCGTAAGATCTCAAATTAATAATTTTAGAAATTGACTCTCACGTAATAGTCGTTTTGATTGCAAACAGACTACTGGTTGGTTCACTTGGACAAAAATCGGACCTAATACTCCAACTATTTTCGAACGACTAGATCGTTTTGTAGGCAATGCGGCATAGAAAGCCTCTAACCCCTTTTATCGTATCATTTCGGACTTTGACGCCAAATCAGATCGTTGCTTCTTACTTTTGGACACTGCTCCCACCTTATAAAACACTCCTCATCCACTAACTACTAAATTTCGTTTTGAAAATTGTTGGGCAACCAATGAAGAAGACATATCTCTAGTTAAACAAACTTGGGCTACTACCAAGGGCCATGCTTTTGACAAAATTCGAGCTATTGGTTACTGCTTAGGGGACTGGCAATCACAACAACGTTACAATACTACAAGACACATTCACATTCTTACTAAGAAAATCAACAAGTATCTCAAGAGGCCCCTAACGTCCTCCGCTGAGGAAGCTTACATTGCGGCTAGATCTGAACTTAACAAACTACTTAACTAGCAAGAAGTCTACTGGGCACAATGTTCTCGCAACCTATGGCTTTCTCAAGGGGATAAGAATACTCACTTCTTTCATGTCCGTGCTAATAACAGAAGGAAAAAGAATACTATTACTGGTTTATATGATACAAATAATAATAGGTGTGTTGCCAAAAATGATCTCATGACTATTGCGTTTACCTATTTTCAAACTTTATTCACCTCCTCAAATCCTCAATTATCGGAACAGATTCTCTCCAAAATAACTACTTCCATTACACCTGCTATGAACGTGTCCCTCACCAGGGCCTTCACTGCTGAGGAAATTCTTTTATCCTTATGAGATATTGATCCCTGAAAGGCTCATGGAATTGATGGCCTACCTAGTGGGTTCTTTAGACAACACTGGGACACGGTCGGTGAGGATGTCACCACACTTTGTCTAAACCTTCTCAACGGCTCAGCCGACATGGCATCTGTAATCCAAACTATTTTGGTACTTATACCAAAAATTAAAGATCCAACTACTATGAGGCATCTCAAGCCTATTAGTCTATGCACAGTGATTTACAAAATTGTAGCCAAGGTCCTGTTCAACAGAATGAAGCATACAATACCTTTTTGTATTAGTAATAACCAAGTTGCCTTCGTTCAGGGCCGCAATATCACTGATAACATTCTCATTGCTCATGAAATTATACATTCTATTAATACTGGGACTTCTAAATTTTCACACGGAGCTGCTCTTAAGTTGGATATGGTAAAGGCCTTCGATAGAGTGGAATAGTCTTTTCTTGAGAATGTTTTGACCCAAATGGGATTTGCACAGTCATGGGTTTCCATCATAATGCGATGCATTTCTTCGGTATCTTTCTCTGTTAAGGTAAACAACTCATTTTCTCCTTTTTTTTAACCCACAATGGGGTCTTCGCCAAGGCGACCCTCTGTCACCTTTCCTCTTCCTCTTCTGTACTCAAGGGCTCTCTGCTTACCTATCTGAGGCTCAACAACTAAACTTACTTCTTGGCCTTGGTGCTAGCAGATTGGGTCCTAAAGTCAATCACCTTCTCTTTGCGGATGATTGTATCGTCTTTATTAACACTAAACCAGAGGAAGCTAACCATCTTAAGCTGGCTCTCCAGACTTACGCTTCCGCTTCTGGACAAGCAGTCAACTTTGAAAAATCTACTATTTTTTACAATCCACGTACCCCCGCTCGATACGTGACACAATTAATAATTCCTTACAGGTACGCGAGGTCAATAACCCGGGGATTTACTTAGGCGTCCCACTACATATTGGTAAAAATAAAACGGAATCCTTTGGTTTCATTCGTGATAAAGTTCATGACATATTGTCTTATTGGGACAAACAACTTCTTTCTTTTAGTGGCAAGGAAATTTTTATCAAAGCTGTCTTGCAATCTTTGCCCCAGTATGTCATGTCGTGCTATCTGCTCCCCCAAAACATAATCGATGATATGACCTCTGCTATTCGACGGTATTGGTGGTCTGGTAAAAACTATAAAAAGGCTGGCACATGCTCCCCTGGGATCAGGTTTGTTTACCTCAATCTGTGGGAGGTACGGGCTTTCGGGATCTAAATAACTTTAATGTTGCGCTTCTAGGTAAACGGCTCTAGAGACTTATTTGCGAACCAGAGTCTTTGTTGGGTCAAATCTATAGAGCAAAGTACTTTCCATCTAGCAACATCCTTGATGCTACTCGACCACATCGTGGATCGTTTGCCTGGCAAGGACCCTACAATGCTATGCAACATCTCTATGGCGGGTTCCTCTATCACCCTAGCATTAATAGTAATATTCGTATCCACAAGGATACTTGGGGAGGATCTTCTCTTATACACCTCTATGGGGAATACGAGATTTCTGACAAAGTATATGTTCGCTATCGTGATTTATTGATATGGAACCAAGTAGCTTGGGATCCTATTAAGGTTCGCAACTATTTCACTACGAAAGATGCCAATGCCATCTTGAATATTCCCATCATCAATGATGCTCGCGACTCCATCCTCTAGAACCCCAATGATTCTGGAGTTTATTCGGTCTGATCCGGTTACCAATTCCTACAACGGCCACCGGAACCTCGGAATCGACTTGCTCAGATCTGGAAAGTTCTGGCTAAACTAAAGGCTCTACCTAAGGTTAAAACCATTGGTTGGCGCATGGGTTCCGAGGCTCTACCTGATTGATCCCGCTTCCAGGCTTTTGCGCAGGATTTGGGTCCTTGCCCCATTTGTCATTCCAGCTTGGAATCTATCCTTCATGCTCTTCGCGATTGCCTTGGTGCCTCGGAGGCACTCCGTTTGGTGGGCATCCCAAGTTCTTTGTTTAATAGTACGACCTTCACTGGTCTCCAATGGCTAGAGGAGGGTGCTCACCTATTATCTCCTGATCTCTTTGGGCTTTTTCTTACAAATCTATGGAACATTTGGAACCGACGTAATGACTGGGTCCATAATCGCCATCTGCAACCCCCTGGCTAATTGCCATCAACTCTCTCAGTCTACAGCGCGATTACTCCAATGCTATCTCTTCCTCCTCCTTCCCTCCGGGTTATCCACCACTCTCTCCTCCTCGCTGGAGGCATCCCCCTCCTAGGTACATTAAAATTAATGTGGATGGGGCTTTTGACTCAGCCACTTGTGCAGCAGCGGTTGGAGTTGTGGCTCGCGATGATTTGGGCGCGGTAGTTGGGGGCTTGGCTTACCCTTTGGGTAGTTGTTCGGATGCTACTACTTCTGAAGGTGTGGGCCTTCTTGCTGGCATCACCTTTGCTCAGTCTCAAGGATGGAGCCGCTTGCTCTTTGAGACAGACTATGCTTCCCTTGCGAACATGCTTAATCATATGGGGCCTGACCTCTCCACCTTGGGGCCGACGATTCTACAAGCTCAAGATGAACTTTCCTCCTTTTCTTTTTCACATGTTCGTTATGTAAGCTGCGAGGCTAATTTAGTTGCTCATACTCTGGTCACCCAGGCTCTTAGGACCATGAATTCTATGTCTTTTGGTTCCCTTTACCCGAATTGTATCCGCAGCTTTGTACTTGGCGAGATTTCATCTCGATTTATATAAATATATCTAGGGTACTCTTTTCCCCTTTTAAGGATCTCTATGACTTGTATCTAGGGATGTTAGTAGGGGATTTTAATGAGGCCCGCTTTCTTAAAAAAAAAAGTCCAACGAGTCCATTTTACGTCCCATTTAGACCCGCTCGTCCGAAACCTCTGCAAAAATCACCGGGAAACTAGTTTTAATTAAATTTTAGGAGTTCATATAGTTGTTCACGAGCTTTTCAACACGATTATATTACAAAAACTCAATTTCTGTACTTTTTAATAAGTTAAAAGTCCAACAGGTCCATTTTAAGGCACATTAAGATTTGCTCGTCCGAAATCTCTACAAAAAGACCGCAAAGCTAGTTTTATTCAAACTTTAGGAGTTTATATAGTTGTTCACAAGATTTTCAACACAATTATATTACAAAAACTCGATTTATGTACTTTGTACTCAGTTAAAAGTCCAACGGGTCCATTTTACGGCCCATTTAGATCCGCTCGACCAAAACCTCTTAAAAATGACTGCAAAACTAGTTTTAATCAAATTTTAGGAATTCATATAGTTGTTCAGGAGCTTTTCAACATGATTACATTACAAAAAATCGATTTCTGTACTTTTTACTTAGTTAAAAGTCCAACGGATCCATTTTACGGCCCATTTAGACCCCTTCGTCTGAAACCTCTACAAAAGGACCACGAAACTAGTTTTAATCAAATTCTAGGAGTTCATATAGTTGTTCACGAGCCTTTCAACACGATTATATTACAAAAACTCGATCTCTATACTTTTTACTCAGTTAAAAGTCCAACGGGTCAATTTTACAGCCCATTTAGACCCGCTCGTTCGAAACCTCTAAAAAATTCACCGTGAAACTAGTTTTAATCAAATTTTAGTAGTTCATATAGTTTAATACAAGCATTTCAACACAATTGTATTGAAAACCTCAATTTCTGTACTTTTTACTCAGTTAAAAGTCCAATGGGTCCATTTTAGGGCCCATTTAGACCCGCTCGTCCGAAACCTCAACAAAAAGGACCGCAAAACTAGTTTTAATCAAAATTTAGGAGTTCATATAGTTGACTACAAGCATTTCAACGCAATTATATTTTCATAACCTCAATTTTTGTACTTTTTACTCAGTTAAAAGTCCATCGGGTCTATTTTACGGCCATTTAGACCAGCTCGTCCGAAACCCCTACAAAAAGGACCGCGAAACTAGTTTTAATCAAATTTTAGGAGTTCATATATTTGTTCGTGAGCTTTTCAGCACAATTATCTCACAAAAACTCGATTTATGTACTTTTTACTTAGTTAAAAGTCCAACAGGTCCATTTTACGTCCCATTTAGACCCGCTCGTCCGAAACCTCTACAAAAATGACCGCAAAACTAGTTTTATTCAAATTTTAAGAGTTCATATAGTTGACTTCGAGCTTTTCAACACGATTATGTTGCAAAAACTCAATTTCTGTACTTTTCACTCAGTTGAAAGTGCAATAGGTCCATTTTTCGACCCATTTAGACCCGTTCGTCCGAAACCCCTACAAAAAGGACCGCGAAACTAGTTTTAATCAAATTTTAGGAGTTCATATAGTTGTTCACGAGCTTTTCAACACGATTATATTGAAAAAATTCATTTTCTATACTTTTACTCAGTTAAAAGTCCAATGGGTCCATTTTAGAGTCCATTTAGACCCGCTCATCTGAAACCTCTACAAAAATGACCGTAAAACAAGTTTTAATAAAATTTTAGGAGTTCATATAGTTGACTACGAGCTTTTCAACACGATTATATTGCAAAAACTCAATTTTTGTACTTTTTACTCATTTAAAGTCCAACGGGTCCATTTAACGGCCCGTTTAGACACGCTCGTCTGAAACCACTACAAAAAGGACCGCAAAACTAGTCTTAATCAAATTTTAGGAGTTCATATAGTTGACTACGAGCTTTTGAAAATGATTATTTTGCAAAAACTCAATTTTTGTACTTTTTACTCGGTTAAGAGTCCAACGGGTCCATTTTACGGCCCATTTAGAGTCGCTCATCCGAAACCTCTAAAAAAGGACCGTGAAACTAGTTTTAATGAAATTTTAGGAGTTCATATAGTTGTTCACTAGCTTTTCAACACGATTATATTGCAAAAACTCAATTTATGTACTTTTTGCTCAGTTAAAAGTCCAACGGGTCCATTTTACGGCCCATTTAGACTCGTTCGTCCGAAACATCTACAAAAAGGACCACCAAACTAGTTTTAATCAAATTTTAGGAGTTCATATAGTTGACTACGAGCTTTTCAATACGATTATATTTCAAAAACTCAATTTTTGTACTTCTTACTTAGTTAAAATTTCAACGGTTCCATTTAGACATGCTCGTCCGAAACCTCTACAAAAATAACAACGAAACTAGTTTTAATTTTTTTTAGGAGATCATATAGTTGTTCACGAGCTTTTCAACATGATTGTATTACAAAAACAAGATTTCTGTACTTTTTAATAAGTTAAAAGTCCAACGTGTCCATATTACGGTCCATTAAGACCCGCTCGTCCGAAACCTCTACAAAAATGACCGCAAAGCTAGTTTTATTCAAACTTTAGGAGTTCATATAGTTGTTCACGAGCTTTTCAACATGATTATATTACAAACACTCAATTTCTTTACTTTTTACTCAGTTTAAAGTCCAACGGGTCTATTTAGACACGCTCGTCCGAAACTTCTACAAAAAGACCGCAAAACTAGTTTTAATCAAATTTTAGGAGTTCATATAGTTGTTCGCTAGATTTTCAACATGATTACATTACAAAAACTCGATTTTTGTACTTTTTACTCATTTAAAAGTCCAACGGGTCGATTTTACGGCCCATTTAGACCCCTTCGTCCGAAACCTCTATAAAAGGACCACGAAACTAGTTTTAATCAAATTTTAGGAGTTCATATAGTTCTTTCACGAGCTTTCCAACATGATTATATTACAAAAACTCGCTTTTTGTACTTTTTACTTAGTTAAAAGTCTGACGGGTCCATTTTACGGCCCCTTTAGACCCGCTCCTCCGAAACCTCTACAAAAATCACCGTGAAACTAGTTTAATCAAATTTTAGGAGTTCATATAGTTGACTACAAGCATTTCAATACAATTATATTGCAAAAACCTCAATTTTTGTACTTTTTACTCAGTTAAAAGTCCAGCGGGTCATTTTAGGGCCCATTTAGACCCGAACGTCCGAAACCTCTACAAAATGGACCGCAAAAGTAGTTTTAATCAAATTTTAGGAGTTCATATAGCTGTTCACGAGCTTTTCAGCACGATTATATTACAAAAACTAGATTTCTGTACTTTTTACTCAGATAAAAGTCCAACGGGCCCTTTTTACGGCCTATTTAGACCCGCTCGTCCAAAACCTCTTCAAAAAGGACCGCGAAGCTAGTTTTAATCAAATTTTAGGAGTTCATATAGTTGTTCACGAGCTTTTCAACTTGATTATATTACAAAAACTCAATTTATGTACTTTTTACTTAGTTAAAAGTCCAACGGGTCCATTTTACGGCCCATTTAGACCCGCTCGTCCGAAACCTCTACAAAAATGACCGGAAAACTAGTTTTAATCAAATTTTAGGAGTTCATATAGTTGACTATGAGCTTTTCAACACGATTATATTGCAAAAACTCAATTTTTGTACTTTTTACTCAGTTAAAAGTCCAACGGGTACATTTTACGAACCATTTAGACCCGTTCGTCTGAAACCCCGACAAAAAGGACCGCGAAACTAGTTTTAATCAAATTTTAGGAGTTCATATAGTTGTTCACGAGCCTTTCAACATGATTATATTACAAAAACTCAATTTCTATACTTTTTACTCAGTTAAAAGTCCAACGGGTCTATTTTACGGCCCATTTAGACCCCTTCGTCCGAAACCTCTAGAAAAAGGACCACGAAACTAGTTTTAATCAAAATTTAGGACTTCTTATAGTTTTTCACGAGCTTTTCAACATGATTATATTACAAAAATTCAACTTCTATACTTTTCACTCAGTTAAAAGTCCAACGGGTCCATTTTACGGCCCATTTAGACCCGCTCGTCCGAAACCTCTACAAAAATGACCGCAACACTAGTTTAATCAAGTTTTAGGAGTTCATATAGTTGACTATGAGATTTTCAACACGATTATATTGCAAAATATCAATTTATGTACTTTTTACTTAGTTAAAAGTCCAACGGGTCCATTTTACGGCCAATTTAGACCCGCTCGTCCAAAACCTCTAAAAAAAGGACCGCGAAACTAGTTTAAATCAAATTTTAGTAATCAATATAGTTGTTCAAGAGCTTTTCAGCACTATTATATTACAAAAACTATATTTTTGTACTTTTTACTAAGATAAAAGTCCAACGGGTCCTTTTTACGACCCATTTAGACCCGCTCGTCCGAAACCTCTACAAAAAGGACCGCGAAACTAGTTTTAATCAAATTTTAGGAGTTCATATAGTTGTTCACGAGCTTTTCAACTTGATTATATTATAAAAACTCAATTTTTGTACTTTTTACTTAGTTAAAAGTCCAACGAGTCCATTTTACGGCCCATTTAGACTCGCTCGTCCAAAACCTCTACAAAAAGGACCGCGAAACTAGTTTTAATCAAATTTTAGGTGTTCGTATAGTTATTCATGAGCTTTTCAACATGATTATATTACAAAAATTCGATTTTTGTACTTTTTACTCAGTTAAAAGTCCAACGGGTCCAGTTTACGGCCAATGTAGACCCGCTCGTCCGAAACCTCTACAAAAATGACCACAAAAGTAGTTTTATTTAAACTTTAGGAGTTCATATAGTTGTTCACGAGCTTTTCAACACAATTATATTACAGAACTCATTTTTTAAAAGTTTAACAGTTCATTATACGGCTCATTTAGACCCGTTTGGCTGAAACCTCTTCAAAAATGACCTCGAAACTAGCTTTAATCAAAATTTAGGAGTTCAAATAGTTGTTCACGCGCTTTTCAACATGATTATATTAAAAAAAAACTCTATTTCTGTACTGTTTACTCAGTTAAAAGTCCAACGAGTCCATTTTACGGCCCATTTAGACCCGCTCGTCCTAAACCTCTACAAAAATGACCGCAAAAGTAGTTTTATTCAAACTTTAGGAGTTCATATAGTTGTTCACGAGCTTTTCAACACAATTATTTTAAAAAACTCATTTTTCTACTTTTTTCTAAGTTAAAAGTCTAACGGGTTCATTTTACGGCCCATTTAGACTCGCTTGGTCGAAACCTTTTCAAAAATGACCACAAAACTAGTTTAATAAAATATTAGGAGTTCATATAGTTGATCACGTGCTTTTCAACACAATTATATTGCAAAAACACAGTTTATGTACTTTTTACTAAGTTAAAAGTCCAACGGATTCATTTTACGGCCCAATTAGACTCGCTAGTCCGAAACCTCTACAAAAAGGACCGCAAAACTAGTTTTAATTAAATTTTAGGAGTTCATATAGTTGACTACGAGCTTCTCAACACGATTATATTGCAAAAACTCAATTTCTGTACTCTTTACTCAGTTAAAAGTCCAACGGGTCCATTTAGACCCGCTCGTCCAAAACCTCTACAAAAATGACCGCGAAATTCGTTTTAATCAAATTTTAGGATTTCATATAGTTGTTCACGAGCTTTTCAACATGATTATATTGAAAAACTCAATTATTGTAGTTTTTACTCAGTTAAAAAGTCCAACAGGTCCATTTAGACTCGCTCGTCCAAAACCTCTACAAAAATCACCGTGAAACTAGTTTTAATCAAATTTTATGAGATCATATAATTGACTACGAGCTTTTCAACACGATTATATTGCAAAAACTCAATTTTTGTACTTTTTACTAAGTTAAAAGTCCAACAGATTCATTTTACGACCCATTTAGACTCGCTAGTCCGAAACCACTACAAAAAGGACCGCAAAACTAGTTTTAATTAAATTTTAGGAGTTCATATAGTTGACTACGAGCTTTTCAACACGATTATATTGCAAAAGCTCAATTTTTATACTTTTTACTCAGTTAAAAGTCTAACGGGTCCATTTAGACCCGCTCGTCCGAATCCTTTACAAAAATTACCGCAAAATTAGTTTTGATCAAATTTTAGGAGTTCATATAGTTGTTCACGAGCTTTTCAACACGATTTTATTGCAAAAACTCAATTTCTGTACTTTTTACTTAGTTAAAAGTCCAACTGGTCCATTTTACGGCCTATTTAGACCCACTCGTCCGAAACCTCTACATAAATCACCGTGAAACTAGTTTTAATCAAATTTTAGGAGTTCATATAGTTTACTACGAGCTTTTCAACACAATTATATTGCAAAAACTCATTTTCTGTTCTTTTTACTCAGTTAAAAGTCCAACGGGTCCATTTTACGGCCCATTTAGACCCGCTAGTACGAAACCTCTACAAAAAGGACCTCAAAACTAGTTTAATCAAATATTAGGAGTTCATATTGTTGTTCACGAGCTTTTCAACACGATTATATTGCAAAATCTCAATTTCTGTACTTTTTACTCAGTTAAAAGTCTATTGGGTCCATTTTACGGCCCATTTAGACCCGCTCGTCCGAAACCTCTACAAAAAGGACCGCAAAACTAGTTTTAATTAAAATTTAGGAGTTCATATAGTTGACTACGAGCTTTTCAACACAATTATATTACAAAAACTCGATTTCTGTACTTTTTACTCAGTTAAAAGTCCAACATTCTTGATGCCAACCCTCCGTATCGTGGGTCGTTTGCTTGGGAAGGGATATACAATGTTATGCAGCATCTCTATGGTGGGTTTCTCTATCGACCTGGAGTAAATAGTAGTATTCATATCCACAAAGACAATTGGGGAGGTTCCTCTCCAATACATCTCTATGGGGAATATGAGATATTCGACGAAATGTATGTCCTTCGTCGAGATTTTATGGTTCGAAACCAAGCTGCTTGGGTCCCTATTAAGGTTCGCAACTATTTCTCATCTTAGGATGCCAACGCTATTTTGAATATTCCCATCATTAATGATAATCGTGATTCCATTCTTTGGAATTCCAATGACTTTGGTGTCTACTCGGTCCGATCGGGCTACCTTTATTTACAGAGGCCTCCGAAACCTCGTAATCGCCCTGCTCGAATCTGGATATTACTGGCTAAGCTAAAGGTCCTTCCGAAAGTTAAAACTTTGGGTTGGCATATGTGTTCTAAAGCTCTACATGTTGGCTCCCGGCTGCAAGCTTTTGCTCCGGATTTGGGCCCATGCCCTCTTGTCGATCCAATCAGGAATCTGTTCTTCACGCACTTCGAGATTGCTCTAGTGCCTCGGAGACTCTCCGTTTAGTTGGCATTTCGGTGTCTTTGATCCATAACTTGGCCCCTACCGGTCTTTAGTGGCTGGAAGAGGGCGCCTACCATTTATCTGCTGATCTCTTTGGACTCTTCCTTACTACTTTATGGAATATTTGGAACATGCGCAACGATTGGGTCCATAGTTGACATCTACAACCCCCTTGGCTAATTGCTATCAACTCTCTCAATCTCTATCGTGATTACTCCAATGCAATCTCTTCTTTTCTTCCACATCGGGTCATCCGCCACCGTCTTAACCTCGCTGAAGGTGTCCCCTTCTTGGGAACTTTAAGATTAATGTTGATGGGGCTTTTGACCAAGCCACCTGTGCGGCAACAGTTGGAGTTGTGGTCCGCGATGATTCAGGCATAATTGTTGGTGGTCTGGCTTACCCGTTGGGCAGTTGTTCAGATGCTGTTACTTCTGAAGGTGCAGCCCTTCTTACCGGCATCACCTTTGCTCAGTCTCAAGGATGGAGCAAGTTGTTCTTCGAGACAGATTGTGCGTCCATTGCAAATAGGCCCAGCCGGCCGGGGCCTGACCTCTCCACCATAGGTCCTACGCTTCTACAAGCACGAGATTCTCTATCTTTCTTTTCTTATGCCTATGTTCACTATGTAAGCTGTGAGGCTAATTTGGTTGCTCATACTCTATCTACTCATTCACTTCCAACCATGACTTCTATGTCTTTTGGTTCCTTTTATCCAGATTGTATCCACAACTTTGTACTCACCGAGAATTTTTCTCGATCTACCTAATAATATTCGGGGTGCTCTTTTCCTCTTTTTAGGGATCTCCGGGCCTTGTGCCTGGGGGTGTTAGTAGGGGTATTTAATGAGGCCCTCTTTCTAAAAAAAGTCCAACGGGTCTATTTTACGGCCCATTTAGGCCCGCTCGTCTGAAACCTCTAGAAAAATTACCGTGAAACTAGTTTTAATAAAATTTTAGGAGTTCATATAGTTGTTCACGAGCTTTTCCACACGATTATATTACAAAATCTCAATTTCTGTACTTTTTAGTCAGTTAAAAGTCCAACGGGTCCATTTTACAGCACATTTAGACCCGCTCCGCCGAAACCTTTTCAAAAATGACCGCGAAACTAGTTTAATCAAATTTTAGGGGTTCATATAGTTGTTCACTAGCTTTTCAACACGATTTTAATGCAAAAACTCAAATTCTTTACTTTTTACGCAGTTGAAAGTACAATGGGTCCATTTTACGGCCCATTTAGACCCGCTCGTTCGAAACCTCTACAAAAAGGACCGCAAAACTAGTTTTAATTAAAGTTTAGGAGTTCATATAGTTGACTACGAGCTTTTCAACACGATTATATTGCAAAAACCTCAATTTCTGTACTTTTTACTCAGTTAAAAGTCCAACAGGTCCATTTTACGGCCCATTTAGACCCGCTCGTCCGAAATTTCTACAGAAATGATCACAAAATTAGTTTTAATCAAATTTTAGGAGATCATATAGTTTTGTTCACGAGCTTTTCAACACGATTATATTGCAAAACTTAATTTTTGTACTTTTTACGCAGTTAAAAGTCCAACGGGTATATTTTGCGGCCCAATTAGACCCGCTCGTCCGAAACCTCTACAGAAATCACCGTGAAACTAGTTTTAATCAAATTTTAAGAGTTCATACAGTTGTTCACGAGATTTTCAACACGATTATATAACAAAAATTCAATTTTTGTACTTTTTACTCAATTAAAAGTCCAACGGGTCCATTTTACGGCCCATTTAGACCCGCTCGGCCGAAACCTCTTCAAAAAAGACCGCAAAACTAGTTTTAATAAAATTTTAGGAGTTCATATAGTTGTTCACGAGCTTTTCAACACGATTATCTTGCAAAAACTCAATTTCTGTACTTTTTACTCAGTTAAAAGTCTAAAGGGTCCATTTTACGGCCCATTTAGACCCGCTCGGCCAAAACCTCTTCAAAAAAGACTGTGAAACTAGTTTTAATCAAATTTTAGGATTTCATATAGTTTTTCACGAGCTTTGCAACATGTTTATATGGCAAAAAACCTAATTTATGTACTTTTTACTCAATTAAAAGTCCAACGGTCCATTTTACGGCTCATTCAGACCCGCTCGGCCGAAACCTTTGAAAAAATGATAGCGAAACTAGTTTAATCAAATTTTAGGAGTTTATATAGTTGCTCACGAGCTTTTCAACACGATTATATTGCAAAAACTCAATTTCTATACTTTTTACTAAGTTTAAAGTCTAATAGATCCATTTTACGACCCATTTAGACCCGCTCGTCCGAAACCTCTACAAAAAGGACCGCAAAACTTGTTTTAATTAAATTTTAGGAGTTTATATAGTTAACTACGAACTTTTCACATGATTATATTACAAAAACTCGATTTTTGTACTTTTCAGTTAGTTAAATGTCCAACAGGTCCATTTTGTGGCCCATTTAGACCCGCTCGGCTGAAACCTCTTCAAAAATGACAGCGAAACTAGTTTTAATCAAATTTTAGGAGTTCATATAGTTGTTCACGAGCTTTTCAACACGATTTTATTGCAAAAACTCAATTTATGTACTTTTTACGCATTTGAAAGTGCAATGGGTCCATTTTACGGCCCATTTAGACCCGCTCGTCCGAAACCTCTACAAAACACCGTGAAACTAGTTTAATTAAATTTTAGGAGTTCATATAGTTGTTCACGAGCTTTTTAACACGATTATATTGCAAAAACTCAATTTCTGTACTTTTTACTAAGTTAAAAGTCCAACGGATTCATTTTACGGCCCATTTAGACCCGCTCGACCGAAACCTCTTAAAAAATGACCGTGAAACTAGTTTTAATAAAATTTTAGGAGTTCATATAGTTGTTCACGAGCTTTTCAACATGATTATATTGCAAAAACTCAATTTCTGTACTTTTTACTTAGTTAAAAGTCTAACGGGTCTATTTTACGGCCCATTTACACCCGCTCGTCCGAAACCTATACAAAAAGGACCACAAAACAAGTTTTATTTAAAATTTAGGAGTTCATATTGTTGACTACGAGCTTTTCAACATTATTATATTACAAAAACTCGATTTATGTACTTTTTAATTAAATAAAAGTCCAACGGGTCCATTTTACGGCCTATTTAGACCCACTCGTCCGAAATCTATACAAAAATCACTGCAAAACTTGTTTTAATCAAATTTAGGAGTTCGTATAGTTGTTCACGAGCTTTTCAAAATGATTATATTGCAAAAAACTCAATTTCTGTACTTTTTACTAGGTTAAAAGTCCAACAGGTCCATTTTACGGCCCATTTAGACCCACTCGGCCGAAACCTCTTTAAAAATAACCGCGAAACTAGTTTTAATTAAAATTTAGGAGATCATATAGTTGTTCACGAGCTTTTCAACATATTATATTGCAAAAATTCCACTTCTGTACTTTTTACGCAGTTAAAAGTGCAACGAGTCCATTTTACGGCCCATTGAAACTCGCTCGTCCAAAACCTCTACAAAAATCACCGCGAAATTACTTTTAATCTAATTTTAGGAGTTCATATAGTTGTTCACGAGCTTTTAATCTAATTTTAGGAGTTCATATAGTTGTTCACTAGCTTTTCAACACGATTATATTGCAAAAGCTCAATTTCTGTACTTTTTACTAAGTTAAAAGTCCAACGGATTCATTTTACGGCCCATTTAGACCCGCTAAGCCGAAACCTCTACAAAAAGGACCGCAAAAATAGTTTTAATTAAATTTTAGGAGTTCATATAGTTGACTACGATCTTTTCAACACAATTATATTGCAAAAACTTAATTTTCTGTACTTTTTATTCAGTTAAAAGTCCAACGGGTGGGTGGGATGGCTCTCGAAATTCTCCAAATTCTCTCGGGTCTCTTTTGGGTTTGTGTTTTCTATTGTGTTTTTTTTCATTCCTTTTTTCCCTTTTCCTGTGTTTTTCCCCTTCCCTTTTCCTCACTTTTCTTAGCCTTTCACCTTCTCCCCTCACCCTTCGCTGCTCTCTCTGCCTTCACTACGCCGTTCACCTTCGTGTTCTCCTCCCCACCATCCGACGCTCAAACCGATCACGAGACCCCAACATATCAAGGTACAGAATTTTCGAGAGCTTTTCCCACCCTATTTCCGTTTCTCAATTTTTTGCTTCTCTCTTTTTTTTGTTTTCTTGTATTTTTTATACAATAGGCTGAGGCAACTTGCATTATCTCCGGCTTCATAGAATGCCACACGTTTGCTTCATCAAAAAACCACAAATAGTGTTTTTGGGCCTACGTCGGGTGGCCCGAGCATGGAAGTAGGTCGTGTTCTTATCTCCCTGGGCTAACCAAGATACTCGTGAGCGTTGCGCCCAATAAGCCTCCTTGGCATCAAGGAGCCTACGAAGCTCGGATTTTGCGTTATGGAGAGCTGTAAGAGCAGCGTTCGATAGGCGTTTACGATGGAAATAGGAATTGATTTTTCGTTATAGCTCGTTAATTCTATTCGTCGAACGACGCCACTGAATGCCTTGCCACTCCTGGAGTCGTCCCCTAAGAGTATGAAGTTTGTCAACCAAGGTTCCAGTTGTTGTTTCCCATGCTTGTTGACAAAATGAAATGCATGATGCATCAGATGCCCAACATGATTCAAAGAGAAAGTGATCTTGTACTCCTCGATGTGGAGTGGGGTGTTGTTCGCTAGGTGTGGTATCCATTAGGATAACGGAGTGGTTAGATTCCGATGAGAATGAATGTATGTGAGAATAATGTGAATGGATACGGAGCCATTCAGTACATGCCACAAAGCGGTCCAAATGTTCACAGATAAGAGTGATATTTGGGCCAGTGCGTGACCATGTGAACCAACCGTTGGTAGGCTTGTAATCGTACAGGTCGTTACGAGATAGGCAATCACGGAACCTGTTTATTTGTGAACGAGGCCTGCGACCCCCCCCCCCCCCCCCCGTTTTTTGTTGTCATCGAGGATTTCGTTAAGGTCGCCTTTTATGAGCCATGGTAATGGCGAAGCTTTGTGTAATGAGTCGATGAGTTCCCAAGTTTTGAATTTGAAATTCTTATCGGCAAATCCATACATACCCGTAAAATGAAAGCATTCATTATGATAATGTAAGACAACATCGATGTAACTCTCGGAGGACGAGAGTAAATCTATTTGAATTTTATTAGACTATAAGATCGCCAAACCCGAACATAAGTGGCTATTATCAACGGCAAAGCAGCCATGCATATTCAACATAGTTTTCAAACTATCAATCCTAAAAACCTTAGAACGAGTCTCTGATAAAAAAATAACATCTGGGCATAATTTAAAAACAAAATAACGTAAATCATGAACTGTCGAGGGTAAACCAAGGCCTCGACAGTTCCAACATAAAATCCTCATTTCTCTCGGCGGGGTTGAACGTCAACCACCGCCGAAGAGCTTTTGCTGCTCATCCCAGCTTTTATATTTTTAGAGTTTTTTTCGGTCTGCTTTCCAACTTTGCATTCGATCAGGGGGACGCACGGAGTCTTTTTTCTATGCCTCATGTGATGATAGGAGGGCTGTATTTTGCTTTCTTAGGGCTAGCAACACCTTTTCCCTTGTCAGTGGTAGCATCCAGCCAATCTTCAAAATCTGGGTTGACAGGGATCCCAGTTTTATTGTTGCTTTCCATCGTTGCCGTGTCTACAATAGTGGGGACAGGAATATCATCCTCTTCAATGAGGATGAAGTGTTTTTCTGGAGGTGTTTTTGATGCAGGCGGTTGCACAACTGCACCCTCCTCTTCCTCGGCTTCATTTGAGCCATTAACCATTGACTCCTCGTCGGCAGGAATCATGTTGAGAGGGGCAATGTCCAGTGGTTCCAAACTTTTATCAACAGCACCCTCCGGGTCAGCAAGCTGCATCTCAGCGGCCGCCAAGGATGCATTGGTCCCACCTGCAGGATCAGTTTCATCCGCCCCAAAAAATTCATCGAGGCCATCGCATTGCGCATCTACTCCAGCCCTTAGGATAGCGGGCCTAGCAGTTTGTTTCATCGTTGGTACTATCTCCGGATGAACAGTAATAGGGGTTGCGTCTGCATTGATGATGGGATCCTTGGTAGTATCCACTGTACAAGGAACAATAGATTATGAGTTACAAGGCAAGTGCAATGAAAAAAAAGACTTGTAAACCAAGGCTGAAACAAATATAAACTAAGGCAAAGATTGAATTGGAAATAACTGTAAGAATTATACGAGAAGAGTGGTGAAGATCACCAGAGTTAGCCTCATGGATTTTTGAAGAAGAGCTCGGTTCGAAGTAACGGACTCTACCCCTCACATTTGTTTTGAGCGATGGCTTGGGGGGGGGGTGCTCGGTGCCAGTCCCCATAAGGTAAGCCATCACTAGGTTTGTCCTTAAAGGCAGCACAAGTGGCTCGAAGATGGGATAGTATCCCACATCCATGACAAAATGTTGGGAGCTTCTCATATTGGATGGGCAACATTTTGGGCTTCTTAGGGTCATCATCGGCCAGAGCTACTCCACGACGAAGTGGTTGGGTAATATCGACCAAAATACCTACACGTAGGAATTTTACCATATTACCTTCATCATCCTTACGTGTGTCAGTACTGATCACAGCTCCTAGGCCACTGCCTAAAGCACGTCCGGCTGCATGAGCCACTGTGTCTCCCATTATCATCGCCAAAGGAACCCGGAGTATACGAACCCAAATTCACATATGTGTGAATCGATATTCATCGATTGTTAGTTGTGGTTGGATGGGGACAAGAGCTAACCAATCCCTTTTGAAGGTCCAAGGTCCTCTCTTAAGGATTTCTCTCACCCTCGCCGCAGATTCAAACTTAAATAAGAAATACCCCGATCCGAGGGTAGTGATGGAGATGACTCTGTCGTTCTTCCAAACTGTCGTGAATACCCTCACAGGGGCAACTTCATCCACTTTAGCTGTGGGAAAAAGTTTCCCTAGTAAGGAGCATTTTTTATCTTCGAAAGGTATAGCTTTGGTAGCTGTTGGAGCAAAAACCACACTTTGTTCTTCTGCAGTAAACTGCAGAATGTCAAAGTGGTCAAGGAAAGAATCGGAGGAGGCCATAGTATGGAGTTGTAAAGTTGTAATAAGCTGGTAGAAGAGATGTCGAAGGAGTTGGAAAACTTCCTTGATTTACTTGGTGCAATATTTAAATGCGTGAGGCACAAGGTAAGTGTAAGCAAACTGTGGCGATAAAAAAGGAGATAGTCCAATTATCGCAAAAGATAATGTTTGTTTTGTAGGTTTAACTGAATAATAATCCCGAAATTTTAAATTTGAATTTGAAGGATAAGTCGGGATTGTTATTGAGTTAATAAAGTAAGAGAAAATATTTGACTTCCACCTAAAGGGGTTGGAGTTTGGTAGGATAATGAGTAACAGTCCCCTCAAAGTTGGGAGCTATTGACAGGTTACAGTGGTAGAGACCCCGTCGGTCAGGGAACTCAAATGGACGGCTGCAGTAGGTGCACCGCCAACGTGGTGTTGTTTGAGTAGGATACTATCATTTAACCCGTTAAAATAAATTTGAAACAGAGATATAACAGCAGATAAATCTGATATCTCTATAAATGGATAAATTGAGTTTAAATTTGGAGGATAAATCAAGTTTGTTATGGATTTGAAAAAACGAGAAATAATAGCAATCCTCCACCAGAAGAGAGTGTAATCGGAGGAGGTCATAGTATGGAGTTGTAAAGTTGTTTAACAGTCCCCTCGAAACTAGGAGTTGTTGACAAATAACAATTGCAGAGTCCCTACTGTGCAGGGAACTTATGCGAATGGATGTAGTAGTGCTGGCCAGGCATGCTTGGGTTACACCTCCCCCATGAAGATATTTGAGCACGAAGCTTTCTGTTAACCCGCAGTGACCTTGCCGTGCTGCAGAACTCCTATCCTTAAGATGTGAGTTATCGGGTGGGAAGAAGAATGATGAATCCTTGAACCTATAATAATATTGTAGATGGCTCATGAAAAAACCAAAATACTGTAAATGTCTAATAAACAAACCCAACCTGTGTAAGATCGTAGGTTGGTTTAACGGGAGAACGATAATACAGATAATTCTGATCAACGTAACTGCTGTGGTTAATAAGGCCATGCAAAAAATGCATGGGGTTTTACGTGGAGAACACATCCATGCAGTAGCAATCACATTGTGATTATTTTTGACATGCATGGAATTACAAGGCTGGAAAAGCCAGGAAACACCACCATCCATAGACGAGAAGGTTGAATAATAAAACCAACTGTCGTTGGAGTAAGATACCGATTATTGGAAAGCCTCGAGCATAGCATCACCGTGGTATTTGATCCTTCTGGTTGGAACATAAACCTCCATAAGTGATGGCATCCTTGTTCTAAATAATTAACGATAATAAAAATCTGTCTAAGGGCCATGGTGGCTGTGGTGGAGTTGGCGGCGGGGAGGAGGGTTTGGTGGCAGAGGAAGCGGTGGGGGAGGGTTGTTGGGAAGGGAAAGGGGGAGGAAGAAAGGAAAGAGAGAATGAAGGACAGAGGGATGAGTTGAGAGAATTTTCATTCCAACCTACCCCGTTGGAATTTTAACTGAGTACCCGTTGCTCCGTTGGACTTTTAACCAAGTTAAAAGTACAGAAATTGAGGTTTTACAATATAATCATGTTTAAAAGCTCGTAGTCAACTATATGACCTCCTAAAATTTAATTGAAACTAGTTTTGTCGTCGTTTTTGTAGACGTTTCGGAGGAGCGGGTCTAAATAGGCCGTAAAATGGACATGTTGGACTTTTAACTGTGTATAAAGTACAGAAATTGAGTTTTTGCAATATAATCGTGTTGAAAAGCTCGTAGTCAACTATATGAACTCCTAAATTTTAATTAAAACTAGTTTTGTCGTCCTTTTTGTAGAGGTTTTGGACGAGCGGGTCTAAATGGATCGTAAAATGGACCCGTTGGACTTTTAACTGAGTAAAAAGAACAAAAATTGAGTTTTTGCAATATAATCGTGTTGAAAAGCTCGTAGTCAACTATATGAACTCTTAAACTTTGATTAAATCTACTTTTGCGGTCATTTTTGTAGAGGTTTATGACGTGTGGATCTAAATGGGCCGTAAAATGGATCCGTTGGACTTTTAACTAAGTTAAAAGTACAGAAATTGAGTTTTTGCAATATAATCATGTTGAAAAGCTCGTAGTCAGCTATAAGAAATCCTAAAATTTAATTAAAACTAGTTTTGCGCTCCTTTTTGTAGAGGTTTAGGACGAGCGAGTCTAAATAGGCCGTAAAATGGACATGTTGGATTTTTAACATAGTAAAAAGTACAGAAATTGAGTTTTTGCAATATAATCGTGTTGGAAAGTTCGTAGTCAACGATATGAACTCCTAAAGTTTGATTAAAACTAGCTTTGCGGTCATTTTTGTATAGGTTTCTGACGAGAGGTTCTAAATGGGCTGTAAAATGGACCCGTTGCACTTTTAACTAAGTAAAAAGTACATAAATTGAGTTTTTGCAATATAATCGTGTTGAAATGCTCGTAATCAAGTATATGAACTCCTAAAATTTGATTAAAACTTCCTTTGCGGTCTGTTTTGTAGGGGTTTCGGACGAGCGGGTCTAAATGGGCCGTAAAATGGACCCGTTGCACTTTCAAATGCGTAAAAAGTACATAAATTGAGTTTTTGCAATAAAATCGTGTTGAAAAGCTCGTGAACAACTATCTGAACTCCTAAAATTTGATTAAAACTAGTTTCGCGGTTATTTTTGTAGAGGTTTCAAACGAGCAGGTATAAATGGGACGTAAAATGGACCCGTTGGACTTTTAACTATGTAAAAAGTATAGAAATTGAGTGTTTTCAAAATAAGCGTGTTGAAAATTTCTTGAACAACTATATGAACTCCTAAAATTTTATTAAAACTAGTTCTGTGGTAATTTTTGTAGAGGCTTCGGGCGAGCGAGTCTAAATGGGCCGTAAATTGGACCCGTTGCGCTTTTAACCGGGTAAAAAGTACAGAAAATTGAGTTTTTTTTTACTGTAATCGTGTTGAAATGCTCGTGAACAACTATATGAACTCCTAAAATTTTATTAAAACTAGTTTTACGGTCATTTTTGTAGAAGTTTCGGACGAGCATGTCTAAATGGACCGTACAATGGACCCGTTGGAGTTTTACTTGAGTAAAAAGTAAAGAATTTATGTTTTTACAATAAAATCGTGTTGAAAAGCTCGTGATCAACTATATGAACTCCTAAAATTTGAATAAAACTAGTTTTGCGGTCCTTTTTGTAGAGGTTTCGGACGAGCGGGTCTAAATGGGCCGTTAAACGGAACCGTTGGACTTTTAACTGAGTAAAAAGTACAGAAATTGAGTTTATGTAATATAATCATATTGAAAAGCTCGTGAAGAACAATGTGAACTCCTAAAATTTGATTAAAACTAGTTTTGCGGTAATTTTTGAAGAGGTTTCGGACGAGCGAGTCTAAATTGGCCAAAAACTGGACCCGTTGGACTTTTAACTGAGTAAAAAGCACATAAATTGAGTTTTTGTATTATAATCGTGTTGAAAAGCTCGTAGTCAACTATATGAATTCCTAAAATTTAATTAAAACTAGTTTTGCGGTCCTTTTTGTAGAGGTTTCTGATGAGCGGGTCTAAATCGGCCGTAAAATGGACCCGTTTGAATTTTAACTAAGTAAAAAGTACATAAATTGAGTTTTTGTAATATAATCGTGTTGAAAAGCTCGTAGTCAACTATATGAACCCCTAAAGTTTGATTAAAACTAGTTTTGCGGTCATTTTTGTAGAGGTTTCGGACGAGCGGATCTAAATGGACTCGTTGGACTTTTTACAAAGTAAAAATTACAGAAATTGAGTTTTTGTAATATAATCGTGTTGAAAAGCTTGTGAACAACTATATGAACTCCTAAAGTTTGATTAAAACTAGTTTCGCGGTCATTTTTGTAGAGGTATCGGACGAGCGGGTCTAAATAGGCCGTAAAATGGACATGTTGGACTTTTAAATGAGTAAAAAGTACATAAATTAAGTTTTTTCAATATAATCGTGTTGAAAAGCTCGTAGTCAACTATATGAACTCCTAAAATTTAGATAAAACTAGTTTTGCGGTACTTTTTGTAGAGGTTTCGGACGAGCAAGTCTAAATGGGCCGTAAAATGGACCCGTTGCACTTTTAACTGAGTAAAAAGTATAGAAATAAAGTTTTTCAATATAATCGTGTTTAAAAGCTCGTATTCAACTATATGAACTCCTAAAATTTGATTAAAACTAGTTTTGCGGTCAATTTTGTAGAGGTTTCGGACGAGCAGGTCTAAATGGGCCTTAAAATGGACCCGTTGGACTTTTAACTGAGAAAAAAGCATAGAGATTGAGTTTTTGCAATATAATCGTGTTGAAAAGCTCGTAGTCAACTATATGAACTCCTAAAGTTTGATTAAAACTAGTTTTGCAGCCCTTTTTGTAGAGGTTTTTGACGAGCGGTTCTAAACGGACCATAAAATGGACTCATTGGACTTTTAACTATGTAAAAAGTACAAAAATTGAGTTTTTGCAATATAATCGTGTTGAAAAGCTCGTAGTCAACTATATGAACTCTTAAAGTTTGATTAAAACTACTTTTGCGGTCATTTTTGTAGAGGTTTCGGACGAGCGGATCTAAATGGGCCGTAAAATGGACCCGTTTAACTTTTAACAAAGTAAAAATGTTGAGTTGTGAGGAGCTCGATTCGATCAATAGATGTTGCTCACCAAGTGGTGGAGAGGTGAATTTTTGGGTGGATTTGGTGTGGAAGCTAAAACAAAGATAACACAATGATTTTAGAGTGGTTCAACCTTCTAACCAAGGTCTACATCCACTACCTTAGCTTCCCACTAAGGATTTCCAATCAATCCACTATTGATTCGTCCCCTTTTCTAGGCTTAGGAGGAAACCCTTTACACCGATCAAGCTTTCTACCCAAAGCCTTGATGAAACCCTCTTTTACAAAGAGAAAGATAAGAAAACTTAAATCCCTCTAATAGGTATTTGTTTGCACAATTTAGCACTCACCCAAAACCTAAAACACTTGAGCAAATTTGACAATTTTGGCTCACTAGTGTTTGTCTATACAAGAATTGACAATTTAAGTACTAAGACAATATTTGATCATTTGTTGATTGACAATATGAGCATTAACCATATCTTGCTTGGAGGTCCCTTTTACACTCCTTGATGAGTTTATAGCCGTTACTAGCCGTTGGGGTTGATTTTGAGCTATTGAGGACTTTATTTCCCACCATAAATGCAGTTCTGCTGCTACCCGTATCGAAACGCTCGAACCCGTTTCGATACGCTCTTTAAGTAGAAAGAGCCGTTGAGCATCCGTATCGAAACGCCATGGGCCGTATAGAAACGCCCGTATCGAAATGCTAGGCACCGTATCGAAACGCTCTGCATTTAAAAGTTAGTTGGAAAATAGCCATTAAGGTTTATGACCGTTGTGGTCGATGCCACGTGCGTATCGAAATGGCATAACCTGTTTCGAAACGCTGGGCAAAATTCACATCCAGGGAAGGCCCGTTTCGATACCCGTATCGAATCACTTTTGCTACTGGAATCCCCCGTATCGAAACGCCCTAAGGTGTTTCGAAACGCCTTGAAGGTTTTGTGTATTTTGGCTTTTGAATACATGCAAAACCCTTTAGAAAATATCCCTAAACATAGTTTTAAGTTATTTGGACTTTTGAAATAGTTTTGAATTCTTTTTAAATTAGTCCAAAACATTTTTCAATTATTATATCAAAACATTAGTTCTACAATCTCCTACTTTTTGATATAATAAAACTATCTTGAAAAATTGTTTGGGATTCTCCCATTTTAACTTTAAAATGTGTATAAGAGATTAAAGATATGAAATCAAATAAAGCTGTCCCTTATTCATTTGAAAATTCAATTTTTCAAACCATTTGATACCAATTGTTGAGTTGTGAGGAGCTCGATTCGATCAACCGATGTTGCTCACCATGTGGTGGAGAGGTGAATTTTTGGGTGGATTTGGTGTGGAAGCTAAAACAAAGATAACACAATAATTTTACAATGGTTCAACCTTCTAACCAAGGTCTACATCCACTACCTTAGCTTCCCACTAAGGGTTTCCAATCAATCCACTATTGATTCGTCCCATTTTCTAGACTTAGGAGGAAACACTTTACACCGATCAAGCATTCTACCCAAAGCCTTGATCAAACCCTCTTTTACAAAGAGAAAGATAAGCAAACTTAAATCCCTCTAATAGGTATTTGTTTGCACAATTTAGCACTCACCCAAAACTTAAAACACTTGAGCAAATTTGACAATTTTGGCTCACTAGTGTTTGTCTATACAAGAATTGACAATTTAAGTACTAAGACAATATTTGATCATTTGTTGATTGACAATATGAGCATTAACCATATCTTGATGCTTGGAGGTCCCTTTTATACTCCTTGATGAGTTTATAGCTGTTACTAGCCGTTGGGGTTGATTTTGAGTCGTTGAGGACTTTATTTCCCACCATAAATGCAGTTCTGCTGCTACCCATATCGAAACGCTCGAACCCGTTTCGATACGATCTTTAAGTAGAAAGAGCCGTTGAGCATCCGTATCGAAACGCCATGGGCCGTATCGAAACGCCAGGCACCGTATCGAAACGCTCTGCATTTAAAAGTTAGTTAGAAAATAGCCGTTGGGGTTTATGACTTTTGTGATCGATGCCACGTAGGCGTATCGAAACGGCATAGCCCGTTTCGAAACACTGGGCAAAATTCACATCCAGGGAAGGCCTGTTTCGATACCCGTATCGAAACACTTTTGCTACTGGAATCCCCCGTATCGAAACACCATAAGGTGTTTCGAAACACCTGGAAGGTTTTGTGTATTTTGGCTTTTGAAAACATGAAAAACCCTTTAGAAAATATCCCTAAACATAGTTTTAAGTTATTTTGACTTTTGAATAGTTTTGAATTCTTTTTAAGTTAGTCCAAAACATTTTTCAATTATTATATCAAAACATTAGTTCTACACTCTCCCCCTTTTTGATATAATAAAACTATCTTGAAAAATTGTTTTGGATTCTCCCCCATTAACTTTAAAATGTGAATAAGAGATTAAAGATATGAAATCAAATAAAGCTTCCCCTTATTCATTTGAAAATTCAATTTTTCAAATCATTTCTCTCCCTTTTTGTTATATCTAAAAGAATTTAAAACATTAAGTTCAAAATAACATTAGAGGTAAAATTTGACAAAAATAAGAATTTGGTTTTAAAATGGCTCCCCCTTACTCAACGCATCATTAAAAATGTTAGTCCAACATAAATGATCATCTAGTTGACATAAATGAAAAAAATAAAAAAAATCAAAAGCAACTAGATTTTACCACACTTGAACTCAAGGGAGGATGTGAAGCCTTCCTTCTTCAAGTGTTCTTTCTTGTGTGCATGGAGCTCCCCCTCAATGTTTGACTTGTTGAACATCTCCATCACACCTAGCAAAAGACAATCAAGTAATTTTTGGTATCCAAATTGCTTTGGATCCATAGACATTAGTAGCACAATTTTTGTCCCCTTAGGAATCTATTTTTCAATGTCATCCTTTTTAATTGAAGTGGTTAGTCCTTTTGGGACCCAAACACTTCTAAAACATTTACCGTTTACAAATCTAGGGGCACTAGATTGCCTTACATAGAAATTTGATTTTCCAAAATTGTTTTTCTTTTCTAGCTCTTTGGAAATCAAATCCATTTCTTCTTGAACTTTTTGAAGCAAATTTTGTAAATCAAAACATTTTAATTCAAACTCTTCGAGTTTTGCTTCAAGTTCAAGTTTGGTTTTAGAAATAAAATCATTTTGAATTTTTAACTTTGAAATCAATTTATTGTTTATCAAAATGTTATTTTTAAACTCTAAAACCAAATCATCATAGACATCTTGTAATTCATCAAAAAAGTAAGAACATGAAGTAGATGAATTAGAAGTTACCCTTGAATCTTCTTCGATGGCCATAAGGCAAAGGTTGGCTTGTTCATCGTTGGTGGAGTCCTCATCACTCCAAGTAGCCACATGTGTCTTCTTCTTATGGCTTGAAGTGCTTGCCCTCTTCTTTTTTCTTGGATTCTCGTTCAAGCTCTCTCAAAGCTTTCTTCATGAACAGGGCACACTTCTTAAAGAGATAAACTATCTCTTGATCTTCATTCTCCTCTTCACTTGAATCAACGCGATGGCAAATGGAGGACTTGAGAGCCATGGCATTTATGTTGATGCCAAGCCCCTTAAGCTTCTTCTCTCCCATAGCTCTAATTTCTTCCCTCTTCTTCTCATCTTCTTTGTTCTTCTTCATGATTTGATAAGTAAGAAGCGACCCCATGAGTTCATCAAGCTTCAAAATTTTCAAAATTCTTTGCTTCGGTGATGGCGGTCCTCTTTGAGTCCCAAGACTCGGGAAGTGAGTAGATGAGCTTTCGGACAAGCTTTTTTTCCGGGATGGCTTCTCCATATCCTTTGAGACCATTGGTGATTGTGGAGAACCTATCAAACATCTTCTCGATGTTCTCATCCGGATCCATCATGAAGTTCCCATACTCTAAGGCGAGGAGCCCAATCTTGGTCTCCTTGACTTCATCGGTTCCCTCGTATGTGACTTCAAGCTTGTCCCATACCTCCTTGGCACTCTCACAAGAAGACATCTTCTCATAGATGGATGGGCCAAATGCACAAAAGAGAATGTGCAAGGCTTTGCAATTTAGCTCCGTCTTCAACAATATCCCATAGCTTGTAGTCTCTAGACTTGATGAAGAACTTCATCTTTATCTTCCAATGGGCATAGTAGGTTCCGTCGAAGAAAGGCAGTTTGTCTATGGATTGCGCTATTTGAGTTTGTTGGTGAAATGATGATCAAGCTTGCCGGATCTTCTCAATAGGATGTGAATCCTCTTCAATTGAGCCAAGCTCTGATACCAATTGTTGAGTTGTGAGGAGCTCGATTCGATCAACCGATGTTGCTCACCAAGTGGTGGAGAGGTGAATTTTTGGGTGGATTTGGTGTTGAAGCTAAAACAAAGATAACACAATGATTTTGGAGTGGTTCAACCTTCTAACCAAGGTCTACATCCACTACCTTAGCTTCCCACTAAGGATTTCCAATTAATCCACTATTGATTCGTCCCCTTTTTTAGGCTTAGGAGGAAACCCTTTACACCGATCAAGCTTTCTACCCAAAGCCTTGATCAAATCCTCTTTTACAAAGAGAAAGATAAGCAAACTTAAATCCCTCTAATAGGTATTTGTTTGCACAATTTAGCACTCACCCAAAACCTAAAACACTTGAGCAAATTTGACAATTTTGGCTCACTAGTGTTTGTCTATACAAGAATTGATAATTTAAGTACTAAGACAATATTTGATCATTTGTTGATTGACAATATGAGCATTAACCATATCTTGATGCTTGGAGGTCCCTTTTATACTCCTTAATGAGTTTATAGCCGTTACTAGCCGTTGAGGTTGATTTCGAGCCGTTGAGGACTTTATTTCCCACCATAAATGCAGTTCTACTGCTACCCGTATCGAAACGCTCGAACTCGTTTCGATACGCTCTTTAAGTAGAAAGAGTCGGTGAGCATCCGTATCGAAACGCCATGGGCCGTATCGAAACGCTAGGCACCGTATCGAAACGCTCTGCATTTAAAAGTTAGTTGGAAAACAGCCGTTGGGGTTTATGACCATTGTGGTCGATGCCACGTAGGCGCATCGAAACGGCATAGCCCGTTTCGAAACGCTGGGCAAAATTCACATCCAGGGAAGGCCCGTTTCGATACCCGTATCGAAACACTTTTGCTACTGGAATCCCACGTATCGAATCGCTTGGAAGGTTTTGTGTATTTTGGCTTTTGAAAACATGCAAAACCCTTTAGAATAAATCTCTAAACATAGTTTTAACTTATTTGGACTTTTGAAATAGTTTTGAATTCTTTTTAAATTAGTCCAAATCATTTTTCAATTATTATATCAAAACATTAGTTCTACAAAAAGTACATAAATTGAGTTATTGCAATATAATTGTGTTGAAAAGCTCGTAGTCAACTATATGAACTCCTAAATTTTATTTAAACTAGTTTTGTCGTCCTTTTTGTAGAGGTTTCGGACGAGCGGTTCTAAATGGGTCGTAAAATGGACTCGTTGGACTTTTAATTGAGTAAAAAGTACAAAATGAAGTTTTTGCAATATAATCGTGTTGAAAAGCTCGTAGTTAACTATATGAACTCTTAAAGTTTGATTAAAACTACTTTTGCGGTCATTTTTGTAGAGGTTTCGGACGAGCAGATCTAAAAGGGCCATAAAATGGACCCGTTTTACTTTTAACTAAGTTAAAAGTACAGAAATTGTGTTTTTGCAATATAATCATGTTTAAAAGCTCGTAGTCAACTATATCAACTCCTAAAATTCAATTAAAACTAGTTTTGCTGTCCTTTTTGTAGAGGTTTAGGACGAGCGGGTCTAAATATGCCGTAAAATGGACATGTTGGAATTTTAGCATAGTAAAAAGTATAGAAATTAAGTTTTTACAATATAATTGTGTTGGAAAGTTCGTAGTCATCTATATAAACTCCTAAAGTTTGATTAAAACAGGTTTTGCTGTCATTTTTATAGAGCTTTCTGTTGAGTGTGTAAAAGTTCTATATTTTACCCCCTATTTAACCCATATTTCTGCTGCATTCAAGCATAATTCATTGCATTTAGGTTAGATTTCAGTTTTGCATCACAAATATATTAAATGGCACAATTTCTATTGAAATTGGTTGTTTTTGTAGGTAGCTGCTGTAGCAGATGGAGGGCAGTAGAGAAGCAGAGCTAGAACTGGATGTGCAGACGTGAAGGACGGTGCTGCCATGGCCGCTGTCGTGGCAGCCAAGGACGACGACGATAGTGAAGGGAAGAAAGTGAAGTGGACCTCGACATAAAGAGAAAATTAAGCCCATCTGTCGTGGAGTACCCTTATATTTTTCCGAACCCTAGATCAGAATGAAGGCCAAGCCCAAAGTTCAAGGAAGAAATCCCAAGCAAGAAGCAAGGACGAATTAAAGACTGCTGCTCTGAAGATTTAGTCTTTATTAGAGTTGTACTTTAACTTAAAGTTGTATTATTGCCATATTAGAAAACTTGAACCCAAGGCCTATATAAAGGAATGTAATTCGACCTAGGAGAGGACATAATCATTCTCTAGCCTTCTTCCCAAAACCCTAGACGTTTTCCCTTCCTCACCATGTTCTAAACTTCCCCTAGGGCTAAGGGTTGCTTTGTAATGTAGTTTCAAGGATTGCTTTGTTTTAATATTTTCTTTGTTCAATAAAATTACTTCAAGTTCTCTTATTCTGGTTTTAACATCTTGCAAGAGTATCGGGAGAGCATTGTGAGATTATCTATTTACTTAATATCGGGAGAGTTAAGTATACGAAAGGAATAAGTGCGAGTTCTCTAGTTTATAGTTGAACTATCTCGGACCTAGGGATAGGACGAGGTTAAGTGGCTAAGGAAGAATTCAACAACTTCGGTGTTCATCCTTCGATTCACGCTGGGAGGTATCATCAAAGACATGTTCATCGACAGACTTGGACCTAGGGATAGGCCAAGGCACAGCAGGGATTCTTGCCAAGCTTTAAGTACTGAGTTGAGTAATCGCTGCCGCGTTAACCAACAGACCACTGCTGCGACATGTGCTGTTGCAGCAGGCACGACGACAGAACAAAGTTTCCTAGAGTTTGCAACACCTACACTACTGAGCAATTCAATACCGGCCCATTCTCTCTATCTTGATTTCGTTAATCTTAATTTCCAGGTCTCTTTATTATTTTCGTGACAACTATTTAAACCATTCTTTTCCTCTCTCGTGCAGTAATCAAAGGTGAAGCTATTAGCCCAGTCCCTGTAGAGACGATATCCGATACTTCAGTATCACTTTACTACTTGCGTCGTGTACACTTGCACTACATTGCGATAGACACTTTTACACGCAACAGGTTTTTGGCGCCGTTGCCGGGGACTGCCAACATAACTTTACCCTATCTTTTACTGCACTTCCTTTACTTTTCTATTTTTACTTGGATCGTTCAACCTATACCTTTCACAAGGTTTTTTGTTTGCTTATGCGCAGATCTCAACAAGGAAAAGAACCTGAGCACCAGTTAGATCCTGAAATTGAACGAACGTACAATCTCAGAAAAAGAGTTCGGTACCTCGTAGAGAGAAACGAATACTTAGAAGGACAGTTAGACGCAAAGGTAAACGGAAGGCACGAAGAAAGAAAGGATGACCAAAGAAATCTCTAGGATGCTGTAGATCCTGCCGGGAATGGAGGGAACGGTCAAGCTGCCGATCCTCCTGCCACTGCCGCACGCCGGTCATGCCGAGACTACATGCTTAATGATTATGTAGAACTGGAAACAACCCTGCCAGACGTAAATGTTGAAAACTTTGAGCTGAAACCTGTTATGTTCAGCATGATCAACAACGCTGGCCAATTTAGTGGTGCTACTACTGAGGATGCTAGGGAGCATCTGAAAACGTTCCAGGAAATCTGTGGTTCGTTTAGACTACCATGAGTTAATCCGGAGATACTGAGGCTTCAGTTATTTCCTTATTCATTGAGGGACAGGGCAAAGACTTGGTGGAATAAACTAACGTTGGGTTCAATACAAACTTGGGCAGATTTAACTCGTGAATTTTTATCTCGTTTTAATCCTTCACACTTATCTGAGCGATTACGTAACGAAATTGCTACTTTTCAACAGGAAGAAGACGAGCTAATGCACGAGGCCTAGGACAGATTTACCACTCTCTTGAGGAACTGCCCAATGCATGGATTCCCCGTTTGGAACCAGATAACTAAATTCTATAATGCTGCCAATTTACAAACTCGTATTAGAATTGATTCGGCAGCAAATGGATTACTACTGGACAAAGACCCAGACGAGGCAATGGCAGTATTGAAAAATCTGGCAAAGAATGAGGAACAATTTCCTACGGCAAGAAGAGGGGGTAAACGAGTTCTAGCTGTAAAGGATTATGAGGCCGACAATTCATTAAAATCACAGGTGGCATACCTCACTAAGGCGATGAAAAAGCTCTTAAAAGAAGATTCACAGCCTATCTATTCCGCTGAAGAAGTATGCGAAACTTGCGATGGAAATCACAGTTTGGAGGAGTACCCGTTACAGTTGGAAGAAGGGATGTATGTTGGGAACTAAAATAAGCAGAATTACAACTCCAACAACTACAATCCAAACTGGAGAAAGGATCCCAAGTTCTCTTGAAGCAATCCTAATAATGCCCCGAATCCTCAAGCACAGAACACTCAGAATCAGAGAGGACCTAGATTGCTGACTCTGCAGCAACCGCAGCAGCAGCAACAACAGCCACCAGCTGCCTCAAATAGTATACTGGAACAGACTCTGGCTACATTTATGTCTCAAACATGAACCTACATTGAGAACATGAATCACTTCGTCAAGAAGACGGAAACATTCATGGATAAAATAGATATGCGGATGACCAATCATGAAGCTACTCTGAAATCATTGGAGACACAGATGGGTCAGATTTCCCAGCATGTTAAACCAAGGCAGAATGGCGGATTCCCTAGCAATACTGAAAACGCTAGACAACCCACACATGAGCAGTGTAAAGCCATCACTACTAGGAGTGGGAAGAAATTACCAGGGCCAGAGAAGGAAGCTGAAACAGTTAAGAAACCAGCCTTGGAGTCTCATGCCGAGGAAGCTGCCCCGGCAGACGACAAGCAGCCTGCTGCCGATGAACCTGTCACGACAGCAGAAGGGACAGAGGAGAAAGATGATGAACCTAAACCTCCTTAGATCCGTATGCAGTGGGAAGGACGCATTGCTGATTATCGTCCCCCACCTCCTTTCCCTCAGTGGTTACAGAAATTGAAACATGAATCACAGCTTAAGAAAATTTATGATATTTTTAAGCAGGTTCATATCAACATTCCGCTGCTAGATGTCGTTAGGGAAATACCGGGTTATACCAAATTTCTCAAGGATGCTATGTCGAAGAAGTCTAGACTTGGAGAATTTGAAACGGTTAAAATGACACATGGATGCATGAGTATTTTGCACAAGTATCCACCCCAGAAGAAGAAGGATCCTGGGAGCTTCATCATACCATGCATAATCGGAGACAAATTTGTGGGTAAGGCACTTTGTGATCTTGGTGCTAGTATAAATTTAATGCCCAAATCTGTTTTTCAGAAATTAGGTATTGGAAAAGCTCGGCCCATAACAGTAGTACTGCAGCTGGCAGACCGCTCTTACGTTCACCCAGAAGGAAAAATTGAAGATATTCTGGTAAGAGTGGATAAGTCTATTTTTCCTGCTGACTTTCTTGTCTTAGATTGTGAAGCAGATGAAAATGCACCAATCATCCTGGGGTGACCCTTCTTAGCCACAGGAAGATCACTGATTGATGTGGAAAAAGGAGAACTCACTATGAGAGTGAACGATCAAGAGATCAAGCTGAACGTTCTCCAAGCAATGAAACATGCTGATGTAGAAGAAGAGTGCAAGGCCATTACTGCAATTACCTTTGACCAACCCTGCATCAGGTCGGGCTGCCACAACATCAAAATTGGTCACTGCCTCGACAACCATTTAGAAGACTGTCACGACAACACCGACGATAGCAACTACTCAAAATCTGATACATCTGATATTGAAGATCAAGAGGAGGTAAACTGGATAGGCAATCGCCCAGGTAAGTTGTTCGAGCCTTTAAATTATACCTCGGATAACCATATAATTCAAAAGCCATCAACTGTTGAGCCCCCTATCTTAGATTTAAAGCCCCTGCCAGGCAGTTAAAATATGCTTTCCTTGGTTTAAATGATACGTTTCCCGTAATCATCTCTTCCAAGTTGATGCAGGAACAGGAACAACAACTAATAGGGATGCTGCAGCAGCATAAGAAGGCTATTGGATGGACGATAGCTGATATCCAAGGCATTAGTCCGACACTATGCATGCATAAAATCCTCCTAGAGGATGATCATAAGCCGACCATTGATGCACAGAGACGATTGAACGATGCTATGCGAGAGGTGGTGCGTAAGGAGATCATGAAATTGCTAGATGCTGGAATAATCTATGCCATCTCGGATAGCAAGTGGGTGAGCCCGTTGTAGTGCGTTCCCAAGAAAGGAGGAATAACCGTGGTAACCAACGAAGACAATGAGCTAATCCCAACCAGGACTGTGACCGGTTGGAGGGTTTGTATGGACTATCGGAAGCTTAACAAAGCTACCCGAAAGGACCACTTCCCCTTACCCTTTATAGATCAAATGCTTGATAGATTAGCGGGTAAGCCTTACTATTGTTTTCTTGATGGTTACTCAGGTTATAATCAAATAGCCATCGCACCGGAAGATCAAGAAAAGACGACATTCACATGCCCGTACGGCACATATGCTTTTCGGAGGATGCCATTTGGACTTTGTAATGCACCAACCACCTTCCAAAGGTGCATGATGGCCATATTCTCCGATATGGTGGAGGATTTCCTAGAAATATTTATGGATGATTTTTTAGTCTTTGGAGACAACTTTGAAAGCTGCCTAGGCAACCTATAGAAAGTGCTCGAGAGATGTGAAAAGGCAAACTTGGTAATGAACTGGGAAAAGTGTCACTTTATGGTGGATGAAGGGATAGTCCTCGGCCATAAAATTAGCTGTCGCGGCATAGAAGTCGATAGAGCTAAGATAGAAGTAATCGAAAAGCTGCCGCCACCCACCACAGTCAAGGGAATCAGAAGCTTCTTAGGGCATGCTGGTTTTTATCGAAGGTTTATCGTGAACTTTTCAAAGATCACGAAGCCCTTATGTCATCTTCTGGAGCAGAACCGCCCCTTTGACTTCAACGCTGAATGTACTAAAGCATTCAAGGTTCTGAAAGAAAAGCTGGTAACCGTCCCAATAGTACAGCCACCAGACTGGAAACTGCCGTTTGAGATCATGTGTGATGCTAGTGACTATGCTGTCGGGGCAGCACTTGGGCAGAGAAAAGACAAGCTTTTTCATGTCATATACTATGCCAGCAAAACACTGAATGACGCCCAAGTGAACTACACCACCACAAAGAAGGAACTATTAGCTGTGGTATTCTCTATTGACGAGTTCCGTTCTTATATACTTGGAACGAAGGTCATAGTGCACACAGACCACTCTGCATTGAAGTATCTGTTCACCAAAAAGGATGCAAAGCCTAAACTGATACGTTGGATTCTGCTACTACAAGAATTCGACCTGGAAATTAAGGACAAAAAGGGGAAGGAGAATCAAGTTGCAGATCACTTGTCAAGGTTAGAGAAAGGAAAAAGTCTCCCAGCAGACGAGACACACATACTGGAGACCTTCCCTGATGAGCAGCTGTTTGCTGCCAAAATCACTGCCGCGACAGCCATGGCGGCAGGTAAGTCTTCTGAACTCCCCTGGTATGCTGATTTCATTAATTTTTTAGTTAGCGGAATAACCCCTCCTGACCTTAATTATTAAGCTAGGAAGAGGTTCCAAAATGATGTTAAGCATTATTATTGGGACGAACCTCTTTTTTTTCAAAATTTGTGCAGATCAGGTTATAAGGAGATGCGTACCACAGGATGAACAGGAAGATATACTTCATCACTGTCATGCTTCACAGTATGGAGGACATTAGGAGGTAACAAAACTGATGCCAAGGTTTTGCAGTCGGGATACTATTGGTCGTCACTGTATAAAGATGCTCAAATCTTCTACAAGAGCCGTGACAAGTGTCAACGGAAGGGAAACATCTCAAGGAGACACGAGATGCCGCTGCAAAATATTCTTGAAGTCGAGATCTTCGACGTTTGGGGGATCGATTTTATGGGACCATTCAGATCTTCACGTGGGAACTTATATATCCTCCTGGCATTAGATCATGTGTCCAAGTGGGTTGAAGCAATCGCCACTCAGAAAAATGATGCCAAGACGGTTCAAAGGTTTTTGCAAAAAAACATTTTTTTCCAGATTCGGCATCCCTAAGGCGATCATCAGTGATGAAGGGATACATTTCGACAATAGGGTTATAGTTGCTGCATTAAAAAAGTATGGTGTCAAACATCAGATCGCAACAACATACCACCCTCAGACCAATGGACAGGCTGAAATATCCAACAGAGAGGTTAAGAACATTCTAGAAAATATGGTTAAGCCAACTAGGAAGGACTGGTCTTTACACCTCAATGATGCATTATGGGCCTATAGGACAGCATTCAAAACTACATTAGGAATATCCCCCTATCGGCTAATTTATGGGAAAACGTGCCATTTACCTGTCGAGATTGAGCACAGAGCATACTGGGCCATCAAGGCAGTTAATATGGACTTGGAAAAAGCAGGGCAGAAAAGGCTACTTGTTTTGAACGAAATTGAAGAAATTCGAACAATGGCCTATGACAACGCAAGAATATATAAGGACAAGACCAAGAAGTGGCATGACAAGAAGTTGCTGCCACAACAGTTCTGCCCAGGGCAGCTTGTGTTGCTATTTAACTCTAGGTTAAATCTCTTCCCAGGGAAGCTGAAATCTAGATGGTCTGGCCCATTCCAAGTGGTACATGTTTTTCCCCATGGTGCCATCACGATCAGATCTTTAAAAGACGGGCACCAATTCAAAGTGAATGGACAACGATTGAAGCATTATCAAGGGACTGAAGCCCCAAGAATGCAGGAAGTGGTTACCTTAGGAGATGCCCCTCCCGGCATCCCTAATTTAACCTAACTTTATTTTTATTTATTTTTATTATTTATTATTTATATTTATTAGGTAATTAGAGTTATTTTATTTTTAGGAACTAAAGTTTTATTTTCTTATTGTTAGGAAATAAAAGAGACAAGGAGAAGAGGAGAAGTGAATCCAGCCCACCATTTTCCATCAGCCCAAAAAGCCCAACTTTTGGCCGCTACCGTTACAGCTGCCGCGACAGACGCGGAAAATACAGCCTGTCGACACGCTGTCGCGACAGACACACAAACGCGTAACAGACGCGCAGCAGACACGGAAACGCGTGACAGACGCGTCTGAAACCGCGTAACAGCTGGCCCCGTTATTCGCGCATGCCGTTACAGCTCCAATGGGCAGCAAACTCTTCCCTATATAAACCCCATTCATTTTTCATTTTTCACTCACTTGTACTCCTTCTACTTGTTTCCTCTAGAGTTTTTACTTGTTTTCATTTTCTTACACAATACTTGCAACCATGTCTTCTAGAACAACCCGCAGGAGTGCTGCTTCAGGCTCTACCCCGACAGCATCAACCCCACGATCCTTCCAGATACGATACATGTGGGAGGAGAAAGGGCTTTATCTACACTTCCAAGGAAGGGAATTTGGGTCTACAGCTGTTCATCGCCAGGAAAATCAAGGCCCTGTAGTGGCAGATTTTTACAGAACAACCAGAGGAGATGAATGTGTCTTTGGTCCGAGATTTCTATGCTGCCATCGACAACAGACACACGACATCAGTCACGGTAAGAGGAAGAGAGGTGCCCTTCGAACCAGAATACATCAACACTTTATATGGCTTCTATGTGGGCATCAATGAAGATGGTCACCAGCAATTTCTGGAGAGCCTCGACCTTGCTGCCTACGATGCTATCATGGCAGAGCTCACTGAAGAAGGAACCCAATGGAATATGGACCCTAAGAACCCGAGAACGGTGAAGAGAGTTCAACTAACCTCGGAGGCCAAGTTGTGGAACGCCTTCATTAAAAATAGAATCATGCCCTCCTCGCATAACACAACCGTAGACCAACCCATGTTAGCTCTCATTCATTCTATATTACATGAGCGGCCAATTAACGTGGGTAGATACATTCGGGCGAGCATATTAGAATGCGCACACCGGCCGACCGGACAATTCTACTTCCCCTACCTCATCACCGCCCTCTGCCGCGGCCATCACGTACTAGAAGCTGTCACCGATCTACGAGTCCAAGGGAAGGGCTGGACTGAGCGAAATCTACTCAGCCTGATGGAACTCACTGCTGCCACCCCACTATCATCCTTCGATCCTACTACCACAGCAGCAGAGACGACAACACCTAGTGACACCGACCCTGCTGCCACAGAACCTGGGCAACCCACAGCAGCAGCAGCTCCGGCCGATACCTCCTCCCAGATTCTTGCTGCCATACAGAAGATGGAGGAACGACAGCTTGACCTTATGAGCTTCATCAGGGATTTCACCAAAACCACGGTACAATTCATTCAAACTTCTCTTAATTTCCCTGATGTCGTATTTCCTGCCTTTCCATCCCATTATTTTGCTGCTACCACCCCTGCCCATACCCCTACACCTGCTGCCACACCCAAGACACCGTCTGCAGCATCCACACCAACCCCTGCCACGACAGCTGCAGGCAGCAACCGCGCAGCTGACACCTCTGCCCGTGGAACCAAGAGAAGAATGGCGTCCGACGAACTCGATGCATACATAGCAGGCTTCTCATCCTCTTCAATCTGGGCAGAATCTGACGGCGAACCCTCCGTAAAGAGGAATTTGTCCAAGGAATTCACACCCGTCAAGCGGCAGAAAACAGTGGCAGACAAGAGTAAGAAAGATAGCGGCAGTATCAGCGGCAGCAACAGTGACAGCAGCAGTGACAACAACAGCAGCTCCGAGGTGTAGGTAGTGGAGAAACCCCCTCACATCTCTCCTACCCGAATTCAACCTCCAACGGAGGCCAAGACGAAGAACACATCTGCCTCCCCCATCCGCTAGCCAGTAAAGAAGGTTCCTGCCCGCCGACAGATCCATCTGAGCAGCAGCGACGACAGCGCATAAAAATTGAGTTTCTTAACTTATTTTGTTGTATGCCTTTATATATTTTGTGATGTACTTTTCTTTTCTTTTATTTTGTCACTTGCATTGAGGGCAATGCAACCCTCGAGTTTGGGGGTGGCATCCCTCAATTAATGGAGTCTTATTTTAGTTTAAAATTCGTGTCTTTTACTTAGTTATTTTTGTCTTAAAAAATGATGAAAATTTTTGCTTAAGTCTTTTGAACTGAACTTACCTGCCGTGACAGCCTCTGTCGTGGCAGCACTTTTAGGATAGTCTTAGAAACAGTTTAGAGCCTTGCTATAGTTCTGAAACTTAAACACCATTTGTGACTCTTATACTGTCTATAACTTTATTGGTAAACTAGAATAGGGAAAAGCTTAGTACTTGAATAGCCCCTAGAGGTGCCTAACACTGGCTCTAGGAAAAGAAGTTAAGAAAAATAGACTCTTACACCTAGAGGTGCCCGAAACCGGCTCTAGGAAGTTAGCTAGAGGTGCCCGAAACCGGCTCTAGTCAAACTTAAGCTTGAAAAATAGAATCGAGTCTGAACTAAAGGAGCCTAAAATTTGCCTCCAAAAGGATGAACTTTGGCATAAAAATTCAAGTTAGAAGTTTCAGCTATTCTAGTAAGCTAAGTGAGTCTAGGCATATAATTGTTCACAAAGCATGCACACACTACACGAGAATTATAGCATGGTTCCGAATTAATCTTGAATTATCCGACAAGGTGTTGCTTGCAATAGGGAATCAAATGGTAGGTAAGGGAAAGTTCATTGTTTTAAGCCAAACAAAAAAATTTATTTTTCTTTGTTAAGTCTGAATTGCTTGAGGGCAAGCAAAAGCTTGAGTTTGGGGGTGTGTTGAGTGTGTAAAAGTTCTATATTTTACCCCCTATTTAACCCATATTTCTGCTGCATTCAAGCATAATTCATTGCATTTAGGTCAGATTTCAGTTTTGCATCACAAATATATTAAATGGAACAATTTCTATTAAAATTGTTGTTTTTGTAGGTAGCTGCTGTAGCAGATGGAGGGCAGTAGAGAAGCAGAGCTGGAACTGGATGTGCAGACGTGAAAGACAGTGTTGCCATGGCCGCTGCCGTGGCAGCCAAGGACGACAGCGATAGTGAAGGGAAGAAAGTGAAGTGGACCTCGACAGAAAGAGAAAATTAAGCCCATCTGTCGTGGAGTACCCTTATATTTTTCCGAACCCTAGATCAGAATGAAGGCCAAGCCCAAAGTTCAAGGAAGAAATCCCAAGCAAGAAGCAAGGACGAATTAAAGACTGCTGCTCTGAAGATTTAGTCTTTATTAGAGTTGTACTTTAACTTAAAGTTGTATTATTGCCATATTAGAAAACTTGAACCCAAGGCCTACAAAATCATTCTCTAGCCTTCTTCCCAAAACCCTAGCCGTTTTCCCTTCCTCACCATGTTCTAAACTTCCCCTAGGACTAAGGGTTGCTTTGTAATGTAGTTTCAAGGATTGCTTTGTTTTAGGATTTTCTTTGTTCAATAAAATTACTTCAAGTTCTCTTATTCTGGTTTTAACATCTTGCAAGAGTATCGGGAGAGCATTGTGAGATTATCTATTTACTTAATATCGGGAGAGTTAAGTATACGAAAGGAATAAGTGCGAGTTCTCTAGTTTATAGTTGAACTATCTCGGACCTAGGGATAGGACGAGGTTAAGTGGCTAAGGAAGAATTCAACAACATCGGTGTTCATCCTTCGATTCACGCTGGGAGGTATCATCAAAGACGTGTTCATCGATAGACTTGGACCTAGGGATATGCCAAGGCACAGCAGAGATTCTTGCCAAGCTTGAAGTACTGAGTTGAGTAATCGCTACCGCGATAACCAACAGACCGCTGCCGCGACAGGTGCTGCTGCAGCAGGCACGACGACAGAACAAAGTTTCCTAGACTTTGCAACACCTACACTACTGAGCAATTCAATACCGGCCCATACTCTCTCTCTTGATTTCGTTAATCTTAATTTCCAGTTCTCTATATTATTTTCGTGACAACAATTTAAACCATTCTTTTCCTCTCTCGTGCAGTAATCAAAGGTGAAGCTATTAGCCAGTCCCTGTGGAGACGATATCTGATACTTCAGTATCACTTTACTACTTGCGTTGTGTACACTTGCACTACATTGCGATAGACACATTTACACGCAACACTTTCTGACGAGCGGTTCTAAATGGGCCGTAAAATAGACCCGTTGCACTTTTAACTGAGTAAAAAGTACTGAAAATTGAGTTTTTGCAATATAATCGTGTTGAAAAGCTCATAGTCAACTATATGAACTCCTAAAATTTGATTAAAACTAGTTTCGCGGTTATTATTGTAGAGGTTTCGGACGAGGGGATCTAAAAGGGCCGTAAAATGGCCCCGTTGGACTTTTAACTAAGTAAAAAGTACATAAATTGAGTTTTTGCAATATAATCACGTTGAAAAGCTTGTAGTTAACAATATGAACTCCTAAAATTTAATTAAAACTAGTTTTGCGATCCTTTTTGTAGAGGTTTCGGACGAGCGGGTCTAAATAGGCCGTAAAATGGACCTGTTGGACTTTTAACTAAGTAAAAAGTACAAAAATTGAGTTTTTGCAATATAATCGTGTTGGAAAGCTTGTAGTCAACTATATGAATGACTAAATTTGGATTAAAACTAGTTTTGCGGTCCTTTTTGTAGAGGTTTATGACTAGCGGTTCTGAATGGGCCGTAAAATTGACCCGTTGGACTTTTAACTAAGTAAAAAGTACAACAATTGAGTTTTTGCAATATAACCATGTTGAAAAGCTTGTAGTCAACTATATGAACTCTTAAAATTTAATTAAATCTAGTTTTACAGTCCTTTTTGTAGAGGTTTTGGACCAGCGGGTCTAAACAGGCCGTAAAATGGACCCATTGGACTTTTAACTGAGTAAAAAGTACATAAATTGAGTTTTTGTAATATAATTGTGTTGAAAAGCTCGTAATCAACTATATGAACTCCTAAAGTTTGATTAAAACTAGTTTTACAGTCATTTTGTAGAGGTTTCGGATGAGCGGATCTAAATGGACCCGTTGGACTTTTTTTTTTGAAGAAAGTGGTCCTCGTTAAAAACCCCTACTATCACCTCCTGACACAAGGCCATGAGATCCTTAAAAGGGGAAAAGAGTACCTGATTATATTAATTAGATCGAGAAAGATTCTTGGTAATCACAAAGCTGCGGATACAATATGGAAAAATAGAACCAAAAGATATAGAAGTCATGGTTCGAAGCACATGAGTAGCTAGAGTGTGAGCAACTAAATTAGCCTCACGGCTTACATAATGAACATGGGTAAAAGAAAAGTATGAAATAGCATCACGTGCTTGTAAAAGCGTAGGGCCCATGTCGGAAAGGTCAGGCCCCGGACGGCTAAGCCTATTTGCAATAGACGCACAATATGTCTCAAAGAATAAGTTGCTCCATTCTCAAGACTGAGCAAAAGTGATGCCAGCAAGAAGGGTCGCACCTTCGGTAGTAATAGCATCCGAACAGCTGCCTAATGGGTAGGCCAGACCACCAACAACTTCACCCGAATCATCACAGACCACTACTCCAACTGCTGCCGCGTGAGTGGTAGGGTCAAAAGCCCCGTCCACATTAACTTTAAGATGCCCAGGAGGGGGACGCCTCCAACAAGGCGGAGAGAGTGGCGGAGGATACGTTGGAGAAGAAGAAGAAGAGGAGATTGCATTTGAATAATCATAATGGAGACTGAGAGAATTAATAGCAATTAGCCAAAGGGGTTGCAAGTGGCGATTATGCACCCAGTCATTACGCCTGTTCCAAATATTCCATAACGAAGTAAGAAAGAGCCCAAAGAGATCAGTAGACAGTAGGCGAGCACCCTCCTCCAGCCACTGAAGACCGGAAGGAGCCATACTATTAATCAAGGACACCGGAATGCCGACTAGACGGAGAGTCTCCGAGGCACCAGAACAATCTCGAAGAGCATGAAGAACAAACTCTTGAGTGGTACGACAAAGAGGGCAAGGACCCGAATCTGGAGCAAAAGCATGCAACCGAGAGCCAACAGGTAAAGCATCAGAGGTCATACGCCAGCCAAATGTTTTGACTTTCAGTAAAGCCTTTACTTTAGTTAGGACTTTCCAAATTTGAGCAGGTCGATTACGATGTTATGGAGGCCGCTGTAAGAAGTGGTAGCCCGACCGGACCGAGTAAATACCGGAGTCATTGGGGTTCCAAAGAATGGAATTACGATTATCATTAATGATTGGAATAGTCAAAATGACATTAGCATCCTCAGTAGTGAAATAGTCGCAGACCTTATTAGGGTCCCAAGCAGCTTGGTTTCGAACCATAAAATCACGACAGTGAACATACATTTCTTCAGAGACCTCATATTCCCCATAGAGGTGAACTGGAGAGGAGCCTCCCCAATTATCCTTATGGATACGAATGCTACTATTTATGCCAGGTCTATAGAGAAACACACCATAGAGATGCTGCATAGCATTGTATAGCGCTTGCCAAGCAAACGACCCACGACACGGTTGGTTAGCAATATAATCGTGTTGAAAAGCTCGTAATCAACTATATGAACTCTTAAAGTTTGATTAAAACTAGTTTTACAGTCATTTTTGTAGAAGTTTCGGACAAGCGGGTCTAAATGAGCCGTAAAATGGACCCGTTGGACTTTCAACTGAGTAAATATTACAGATATTAAGTTTTTGCAATATAATCGTGTTGAAAAACTTGTAATCAACTATATGAACTCCTAAAATTTGATTAAAATTAGTTTTGTGATCCTTTTTGTAGAGTTTTTGGACGAGTTGGTCTAAATGGGCCGTAAAATGAACCTGTTGGACTTTTAACTGAGTAAAAAGTACAGAAATTGAGTTTTCTTTTTTAATATAATCGTGTTGAAAAGCTGTGTACAACTATATGAACTCCTAAAATTTGATTAAAACTAGATTCGCGGTGATTTTTATAGAGGTTTCAGACGAGCGGGTCTAAATGTGCCGTAAAATGGACCCGCTGGACTTTTAACTGAGTTAATAATACATAAATTGTTTTATGCAATATAATCATGTTGAATAGCTCGTGATCAACTATATGAACTCCTTAAATTTGATTAAAACTAGTTTTGCGGTCATTTTTGTAGAGGTTTCGGACGAGCGAGTCAATATGGGCCATAAAATTGACCCGTTGGACTTTTAACTGAGTAAAGAGTATAGAAATTGAGTTTATGCAATGAATTCGAGTTGAAAAGCTCGTGAACAATTATATGAACTCCTCAAATTTGATTAAAACTAGTTTCGCAGTGATTTTTGTTGAGGTTTCGGACGAGCATGTCTAAATGGGCCGTAAAATGGACCCGTTGGATTTTTAATTAAGTAAAAAGTATAGAAATTGAGTTTTGCAATATAATTATGTTGAAAAGCTCGTAGTCAACTATATGAAGTCCTAAAATTAGATTAAAACTAGTTTTGTCGTCCTTTTTGTAGAGGTTTCGGACGAGCTAGTTCTAAATAGGCCGTAAAATGGACATGTTGGACTTTTAACTAAGTAAAAAGTACAGAAATTGAGTTTTTGCAATATAATAAAGTTCGTAGTCAACTATATGAACTCCTAAAGTTTGATTAAAACTAGTTTTGCGATCATTTTTGTAGAGGTTTCTGACGAGCGGTTCTAAATGGGCCGTAAAATGGACCCGTTGCACTTTTAACTGAGTAAAAAGTACAGAAATTGAGTTTTTGCAATATAATCGTGCCGAAAAGCTCGTAGTCAACTATATGAACTCCTAAAATTTGCTTAAAACAAGTTTCACGGTTATTTTTGTAGAAGTTTCAGACGAGCGGGTCTAAATGGGCAGTAAAATGAACCTTTTGGAATTTTAACTAAGTAAAAAGTATAGAAATTGAGTGTTTACAATATAAACGTGTTGAAAATTTCGTGAAGAACTATATCAACTCATAAAATTTTATTAAAACTAGTTTTGTCGTCCTTTTTGTAGAGGTTTCGGACGAGCGGGTCTAAATGGGTCGTAAAATGGACCGTTTGACTTTTACTGAGTAAGAAGTACAAAAATTGAGTTTTTGAAATGTAATCGTATTGAAAAGCTCGTAGTCAACTATATGACCTCTTAAAGTTTGATTAAAACTAGTTTTACAGTCATTTTTGTAGAGGTTTCGGACGAGCGGGTCTAAATGGGCCGTACATTGGATCCGTTGGAGTTTTACGTGAGTAAAAAGTAAAGAGATTGCATTTTTGCAATAAAATCGTGTTGAAAAGCTCGTGATCAACTACATGAACTCCTAAATTTTGATTAAAACTAGTTTTGCGGTCCTTTTTGTAGAGGTTTCGGACGAGCAGGTCTAAATGGCCGTAAAATGGACCCGTTGGACTTTTAACTAAGTAAAAAGTAAAAAAATTGAATTTTTGTAATATAATCCTGTTGAAAAGCTCGTGAACAACTATATGAACTCCTAAAATTTGATTAAAACTAGTTTTGCGGTCCTTTTTGTAGAGGTTTCGGACGAGCAGGTCTAAACATGTCGTAAAATAGACCCGTTGGACTTTTAACTGAGTAAAAAGTACATAAATTGAGTTTTTGTAATATAATCATGTTGAAAAGCTCGTAGTCAACTATATGAACTCCTAAAGTTTGATTAAAACTAGTTTTGTGGTCATTTTTGTAGAGGTTTCGGACGAGCGGATCTAAATGGACCCGTTGGACTTTTAACTGAGTAAAAAGTACATAAATTGAGTTTTTGTAATATAATCGTGTTGAAAAGCTTGGAACAACTATATGAACTCCTAAAATTTGATTAAAACTAGTCTCATGGTCATTTTTGTAGAGGTATCAGACATTTGTGTCTAAATGGGCCATAAATGGACCCATTGGACTTTTAACTGAGTAAAAAGTATAGAAATTTAGTTTTTGCAATATAATCATATTGAAAAGCTCGTAGTCAACTATATGTACTTTTAAAATTTAATTAGAACTAGTTTTGCGGTCCTTTTTGTAGAGGTTTCAGACGAGCAAGTCTAAATGGGCCGTAAAATGGACCCGTTGCAGTTTTAACTGAGTAAAAAGTATAGAAATTGAGTTTTCGCAATATAATCGTGTTAAAAAGCTCGTGAAGAACTATTTGAACTCCTAAAATTTGATTAAAACTAGTTTTGCCGTCCTTTTGTAGAGGTTTCGGACGAGCGGGTCTAAATTGGTCGTAAAATGGACCCGTTTGACTATTAACTGTGTAAAAAGTACATACATTGAGTTTTTGCAATATAATCGTGTTGAAAAGCTCGTAGTCAACTATATGAACTCTTAATGTTTGATTAAAACTACTTTTGCAGTCATTTTTGTAGAGGTTTCGAACAAGCGGGTCTAAATAGGCTGTAAAATGGACACGTTGGAGTTTTAACTGAGTAAAAATTACAGAAATTGAGTATTTGCAATGTAATCATGTTGAAAAGCTCCTAATCAACTATATGAACGCCTAAAATTTGATTAAAATTAGTTTTGTGATCCTTTTTGTAGAGGTTTTGGACGACCTGGTCTAAATGGGTCGTAAAATGAACCCGTTGGACTTTTAACAGAGTAAAAAGTACAGAAATTAAGTTTTTGCAATATATTCGGGTTGAAAAGCTCGTGTACAACTATATGAACTCCTAAAATTTGATTAAAACTAGTTTCACAGTGATTTTTGTTGAGGTTTCGGACGAGCAGGTCTAAATGGGCCGTAAAATGGACCCGTTGGATTTTTAACTAAGTAAATAGTACTGAAATTGAGTTTTTGCAATATAATCATGTCAAAAAGCTCGTAGTCAACTATATGAACTCCTAAAATTTAATTAAAACTAGTTTTGTCGTCCTTTTTGTAGAGGTTTCGGACGAACGGGTCTAAATAGGCCGTAAAATGGACTCCTAAAATTTAATTAAAACTAGATTTGCGGCCATTTTTTGTAGAGGGTTCTGACGAGCGGTTCTAAATGGGCCGTAAAAAAGACCCGTTACAGTTTTAACTGAGTAAAATGTACAGAAATTGAGTTTTTGCATAATAATCGTGTTGAAAAGCTCGTAGTAAACTATATGAACTCCTAAAATTTGATTAATACTAGTTTCACGGTTATTTTTGTAGAGGTTTCAGACGAGCTGGTCTAAATGGGCCGTAAAATGGACCCGTCGGACTTTTAACTGAGTAAAAAGTACCAAAATTGAGTATTTGCAATATAATCGTGTTGAAAATTTCGTGAACAACTATATGAACTCCTAAAATTTGATTAAAACTAGTTTTGCCTTCCTTTTTGTAGAGGTTTCGGACGAACAGGTCTAAATTGGTCGTAAAATGGACTCGTTTGACTTTTAACTACGTAAAAAGTACAGAAATTGAGTTTTTGCAATATAATCGTGTTGAAAAGCTCGTAGTCAACTATATGAACTCTTAATGTTTGATTAAAACTAGTTTTGCAGTCATTTTTGTATAGGTTTCAGACGAGCGAGTCTAAATGGGCCGTACATTGGACCCGTTGGAGTTTTAACTGAGTAAAATTACAGAAATTGAGTATTTGCAATGTAATCATGTTGAAACGCTCTTAATCAACTATATGAACTCCTAAAATTTGATTAAAACTAGTTTTGTGATCCTTTTTATAGATGTTTTGGACGAGCTGGTCTAAATGGGTCGTAAAATGAACCCGTTGGACTTTTAACAGGGTAAAAAGTAAAGAAATTAAGTTTTTGCTATATAATCGTGTTGAAAAGCTCGTGTACAACTACATGAATTCCTAAAATTTGATTAAAACTAGATTCGCGGTGATTTTTGTAGAGGTTTCAAATGGGCGGGTCGAAATGGGCCGTAAATGGACCCGTTGGACTTATAACTGAGTAAAAAATGCAGAAATTGTTTTTTTTTGCAATATAATCGTGTTGAAAAGCTCGTTATCAACTATATGAACTCCTAAAATTTGATTAAAACTAGTTTTGCGGTCATTTTTGTAGAGGTATCGGACGAGCGAGTCTAAATGGGCCATAAAATGGACCCATTGGACTTTTAACTGAGTAAAGAGTATAGAAATTGAGTTTATGCAATGTATTCGAGTTGAAAACCTCGCGAACAACTATATGAACTCCTAAAATTTGATTAAAACTAGTTTCGCAGTGATTTTTGTTGAGGTTTCGGACGAGTAGGTCTAAATGGGCCGTAAAATGGACCCGTTGGATTTTTAACTAAGTTAAAAGTACAGAAATTGAGGTTTTGCAATATAATCATGTTAAAAAGCTCGTAGTCAACTATATAAACTCCTAAAATTTAATTAAAACTAGTTTTGTCATCCTTTTTTTAGAGGTTTCGGACGAGCAGGTCTAAATAGGCCGTAAAATGGACATGTTGGACTTTTAACTAAGTAAAAAGTACAGAAATTGAGTTTTTGCAATATAATCGTGTTGGAAAGTTTGTAGTCAACTATATGAACTCCTAAAATTTGATTAAAATTAATTTTGCGGTCATTTTTTAGAGGTTTCTGACTAGCGGTTCTAAATGGGTCGTAAAATGGACCCGTTGCACATTTAACTAAGTAAAAAGTACATAAATTGAGTTTTTGCAATATAATCATGTCGAAAAGCTCGTAGTCAACTATATGAACTCCTAAAATTTGGTTAAATCTAGATTCGCGGTTATTTTTGTAGAAGTTTTAGACGAGCGGGTCTAAATGGGCAGTAAAATGGACCTGGTGGACTTTTAACTAAGTAAAAGGTATAGAAATTGAGTGTTTGCAATATAATCGTGTTGAAAATTCCGTGAACAACTATATCAACTCCTAAAATTTTATTAAAACTAGTTTTGTCGTCCTTTTTGTAGAGGTTTCAGACGAGCGGGTCTAAATGGGTCAGAAAGTGGACCGTTTGACTTTTAACCGAGTCAAGCAATATAATCGTGTTGAAAAGCTCGTAGCCAACTATATGAACTCTTAAAGTTTGATTAAAACTAGTTTTACAGTCATTTTTGTAGAGGTTTCGGACGAGCGGGTGTAAATGGGCCGTACAATGGACTCGTAGGAGTTTTACTTGAGTAAAAAGTACAGAAATTTAGTTTTTGCAATATAAACATATTCAAAAGCTCGTAGTCAACTATATGAACTCCTAAAATTTAATTAAAACTAGTTTTGCGGTCCTTTTGTAGAGGTTTCGGACAAGCAGGTCTAAATGGGCTGTAAAATGGACTCGTTGCACTTTTAACTGAGTAAAAAGTATAGAAATTGAGTTTTTGCTATATAATCGGTTTGAAAAGCTCGTGAACAACTATATGAACACCTAAAATTTGGTTAAAACTAGTTTTGCAGGCCTTTTTGTAGAGGTTTCGGACGACCGGGTCTAAATTGGTCGTAAAATGGACCCGTTTGACTATTAACTGCATAAAAAGTATAGAAATTGAGTTTTTGCAATATAATCGTGTTGAAAAGCTCGTAGTCAATTATATGAACTCTTAATGTTTGATTAAAACTACTTTTCCAGTCATTTTTGTAGAGGTTTCGGACAAGCGGTTCTAAATGGGCTGTAAAATGGACCCGTTGGACTTTTAACTGAGTAAAAATTACAGAAATTGAGTATTTGCAATGTAATCATGTTGAAAAGCTCCTAATCAACTATATGAACTCCTAAAATTTGATTAAAATTAGTTTTGTTATCCTTTTTGTAGAGGTTTTGAACAAGCTGGTCTAAATGGGTCGTAAAATGAACCCGTTGGACTTTTAACAGAGTAAAAAGTACAGAAATTAAGTTTTTGCAATATAATCGTGTTGAAAAGCTCGTGTACAACTATATGAACTCCTAAAATTTGATTAAAACTAGATTCGCGGTGATTTTTGAAGAGGTTTCAAATGGGCGGGTCAAAATGGGCCGTAAATGGACCCGTTGGACTTTTAACTGAGTTAATAAAACATAATTTTTTTTTGCAATATAATCGTGTTGAAAAGCTCGTTATCAACTATATAAACTCCTAAAATTTGATTAAAACTAGTTTTGCGGTCATTTTTGTAGAGGTATCGGACGAACGAGTCTAAATGGGCCATAAAATGGACCCATTGGACTTTTAACTGAGTATAGAGTATAGAAATTGAGTTTATGCAATGTATTCGAGTTGAAAACCTCGCGAACAACTATATGAACTCCTAAAATTTGATTAAAACTAGTTTCGCAGTGATTTTTATTGAGGTTTCGGACGAGCAGGTCTAAATGGGCCGTAAAATGGACCCGTTGGATTTTTAACTAAGTAAAAAGTACAAAAATTGAGGTTTTGCAATATAATCATGTTAAAAAGCTCGTAGTCAATGATATGAACTCCTAAAATTTAATTAAAACTAGTTTTGTCATCCTTTTTGTAGAGGTTTCGGACGAGGGGGTCTAAATAGGCCGTAAAATGGACACGTTGGACTTTTAACTAAGTAAAAAGTACATAAATTTAGTTTTTGCAATATAATCGTGTTGGAAAGTTTGTAGTCAACTATATGAACTCCTAAAATTTGATTAAAACTAATTTTGCGGTCATTTTTGTAGAGGTTTCTGACGAGCCGTTCTAAATGGGCCGTAAAATGGACCCGTTGCACTTTTAACTAAGTAAAAAGTACATAAATTGAGTTTTTGCAATATAATCATGTCAAAAAGCTCGTAGTCAACTGTATGAACTCCTAAATTTTTATTAATACTAGTTTCACGGTTATTTTTGTAGAGGTTTCAGACGAGCGGGTCTAAATGGGCCGTAAAATGGACACATTGGACTTTTAACTGAGTAAAAAGTACAGAAATTGAGTTTTTGCAATATAATCGTGTTGAGAAGCTCGTGAATAACTATATGAAATCCTAAAATTTGATTAAAACTAGTTTCGCGGTGATTTTTGTTGAGGTTTCAGATGAGCGTGTCTTAATGGGATGTAAAATGGACCTGTTGGACTTTTAACTTAGTAAAAAGTACAAAAATTGAGTTTTTGTAATATAATCATGTTGAAAAGCTCGTATTCAACTATATAAACTCCTAAAGTTTGATTAAAACTAGTTTTACAGTCATTTTTGTAGAGGTTTTTGACGAGCGGTTCTAAATGGGCCGTAAAATGGACCCGTTGGAGTTTTAACTGAGTAAAAAGTACAGAAATTGAGTTTTTGCAATATAATCGTGTTGAAAAGCTCGTAGTAAACTATATAAACTCCTAAAATTTAATTAAAACTAGTTTTACGGTCCTTTTGTAAAGGTTTTGGACGAGCGGCTCTAAAGATGCCGTAAAATGGGCCCGTTGGACTTTTAACTGAGTAAAAAGTATTGAAATTGAATTTTTGTAATATAATCGTGTTTAAAAGCTCGTAGTCAACTATATGAACTCCTAAAATTTAATTAAAACTAGTTTTGTGGTCATTTTTGTAGAGGTATCGGACGAGCGGGTCTAAATGGGTTGTAAAATGGACCTCTTGCACTTTTAACTGAGTAAAAAGTATAGAAATTGAGATTTTGCAATATAATCATGTTGAAAAGCTCGTGAACAACAATATGAACTCCTAAAATTTGATTAAAATTAGTTTTGCCGTCCTTTTTGTAGAGGTTTCGGACGAGCGGGTCAAAAAGGGTCACAAAATGGACCCGTTTGAGTTTTGTCTGAGTAAAAAGTACAGAAATTAAGTTTTTGGAATATAATCATGTTGAAAAGCTCGTAGTCAACTATATGAACTCTTAAATTTTGATTAAAACTAGTTTTGCGGTCATTTTTGTAGAGGTTTCGGAGGAGCAGTTCTAAATGGGCCGTAAAATGGATCCGTTGCACTTTTAACTAAGTAAAAAGTATAGAAATTGAGTTTTTGCAATACAATAGTGTTGAAAAGCTCGTAGTAAACTATACCAACTCCTAAAATTTAATTAAAACAAGTTTCGTCGTCCTTTTTGAAAAGGTTTCAGACGAACGAGTCTAAATAGACCGTAAAATGGACATGTTGGACTTTTAACAAGTAAAAAGTACATAAATTAAGCTTTTGCAATATAATCAAGTTGGAAAGTTTGTAGTCAACTATATGAACTCCTAAAGTTTGATTAAAACTAGTTTTGCGGTCATTTTTGTAGAGGTTTCTGACGAGCGGTTCTAAATGGGTCGTAAAATGGACCCGTTGGACTTTTAACTGAGTAAAAATTACAGAAATTGAGTTTTTGCAATATAATCGTGTTGAAAAGCTCCTAATCAACAATTTGAACCTCCTAAATTTTGATTAAAACTAGTTTTGCGACCCTTTTTGTAGAGGTTTTGGACGAGCTGGTCTAAATGGGCCGTAAAATGAACCCGTTGGACTTTTAACTAAGTAAAAAGTACTGAAATTGAGTTTTTGCAATCTAATCATGTTGAAAAGCTCGTGTACAACTATATGAACTCCTAAAATTTGATTAAAACAAGATTCGCGGTTATTTGTGTAGAGGTTTCAGACGAGCGGGTCTAAATGGGCCGTAAAGTGGACCCATTGGACTTTTAACTGAGTTAATAATACATAAGTTGTTTTTTTGCAATATAATTGTTTTGAAAAGCTCGTGATCAACTATATAAACTCCTATATTTCATTAAAACCAGTTTTGCGGTCAGTTTTGTAGAGGTTTCAGACGAGTGGGTCTAAGTGGGCCATATAAATTAAGTTTTTGCAATGTATTCATGTTAAAAAGCTCGTGAACAACTATATGAACTCCTAAAATTTGATTAAAACTGGTTTCGCGGTGATTTTTGTTGAGGTTTCGGACGAGCAGGTCTAAATGGGCCGTAAAATTGACTCGTTGGATTTTTAACTAAGTAAAAAGTACAGAAATTGAGTTTTTGCAATATAATCATGTTGAAAAGCTCGTAGTCAACTATATGAACTCCTAAATTTTAATTAAAACTAGTTTTGTCGTCCTTTTTGTCGAGGTTTCGGACGAGCGAGTCTAAATAGGTTGTAAAATGGAAATGTTGGACTTTAAACTAAGTAAAAAGTACAGAAATTGAGTTTTTGCAATATAATCGTGTTGGAAAGTTCGTATTTAACTATATGAACTCCTAAAGTGTTATTAAACTAGTTTTGCGGTCATTTTTGTAGAGGTTTCTAACGAGCGGTTCTTAATGGGTCGTAAAATGGACCCATTGCAGTTTTAACTGGGTAAAAAGTACAGAAATTGAGTTTTTGTAATCTAATCGTGTTGAAAAGCTCCTAGTCAACTATATGAACTCCTAAAATTTGATTAAAACTAGTTTCGTGTTTATTTTTGTATAGGTTTCAGACGAGCGGGTCTAAATGGGCCGTAAAATGGACCTGTTGGACTTTTAACTGAGTAAAAAGTATAGAAATTGAGTGTTTAAAATATAATCGTGTTGAAAATTTCGTGAACAAGGTTGAGGCAGTTAAAAGAGAAAGCACAAAGATGAAAAAGTGCCGGAAAAAGCAAGCGACAAATGTGAGGTCTTCCATTTAAAATGAATCTCTATCTAAATGAGAAGTAGAAGACTGATCACTTCTGAATGCGAGGAAAGGAAATGAGCTCTAGGGTGAAAATCTAGAAATAGGCAGTCTAGAGCGATCCACAAAAAAAGAGAAAAAAGAATAGAGAAAAGAAAAGGAAAAAGTGTATTTCATCTAAGCATGTTCAGATCAGGGATCACATAAAAAAGATTTCACTTGGAAGAAATGATCATTGGTTTCATTACCCTTAAATACTTATTTGAGCATACATATCCTTTCTTTCATAGCCGTGAGCCATAGCCCCATTATAGGCCACAAAAGACCATTTTGATCATATACGAGTATTGGAGTAAGAGGAGTTCGTCTTCAAAATACATCCCGCTTATTAGGGTTAACCTTTCTTGAAGGATTTCCAGACTTCTAATGCATGATTGAGATCAGAAAAGAGGGAAGGAATGGATTGGTGAGTTAGTGAGGCAAAGAGTGCCACTTAAACGGGATAGAATTAGGAATATGAGAATGTTTCTCTCGGAAGCCGAATAAAGTGGAAGTGGTCACATTTTAGTTGATCATTATCAATTTGGTTCGAGGGCACTCTTGCACTTAATACTCCAGGGCCTAATTTTGTTTTTTTCGTTTGTTTGCCATGACTTATCAAATTATTTCGATTAATAGGATAATATTTTGAGCCTTTCACTTATCGTTTCCACAAACATCCTGCGTATAAATCGATTAAAGAAAAGCAAAGGATTTCATAGGTATTATTATGATGTACTAATCCTTTAAGTACAGGCAGAACGGGAGGTGGCCTCGGTACTTGGTTAATGATGAAAAAATATAGCGAGGAAGGACACAACTCTAAGTGTCAAAAAATTTAAATAGAAACTACATAAAAGAGATGCAGACAACCTTGGGGCAAAGAAAGAGCATAGAGCATTTTTTGGTGCAAAAGATGCAACAAGATCAATCTGTTAAAGGTCCACACTATTCGAAAAACAAAAGTCATTACTTTTGAGGCACTACAAGACAATAAAGCTTTGTGAATGCTAGAATGGGAAAAGGCGATAGTTGAATTCAAGAGTGGGGAAATACTACAAAGAACATTCTAGAAGAATGTGTTCTGTGTAACACCCCCTACCCGGCCTGGTCGAGAACTGGGTCGGAAAGTGCCACCGGTAAGCGATACGGTGATCGGTGCAACAAATTTTCAATCAATAAACATTACATGAACAATGCTATACTTATAAAACATTACAACATATAAGTATTAGTCTCATTTGTCCAGTGTGAATCAATAATTATTCATTTAGGACCAATTCTTAACTATTATAAGTTTTAGGGACTAATTTGTAAATTCGATAATTTAGAGGTCCTTCGATGAAATTGCTTACACCTCATTGAAATTCAATACATTAACAGAAAGTTTGTAAATTTTCATACTATTCAGAGTTCATTTACTCATCCAATTGAATCATACTAAATTCAATGACCAATTTGTGAACATTGTAAACCTTCAGTCTATACCTTTTTAACCAACTTAACTAACCTTGTATGAAAACACATTGATGTTGTTTTGATATGGGTGTACGATGATCAACATGGGTTGACTTTTCCCATGCCCTGTATCGATACAGGTAAGCCCTGTTTCGGTACGGGTTGACTTTCATTGACTTTGACTATTGACCCGTTTCGATACAAGTTAGGCTCGTATCGAAACAAGGAATTCCAGTGGGAAAACATAAGGATACAGCTCCAAATCGTATCGATACGCCATGTTCCTTAGGTTCAATTATTCTTAACCGTATCGATACGCCATTACCCCGTATCGATACAGCCTGACTTGTAATGAAAGATTTTTGCTGGTTTTTAATCGAATTGACTTATCAAACGGTGTCCAAATGCAACGAAAATTTACACACAACCTAACAATGCTATAAACTACTGGCATACCAAATTTTATGATCATTCGAATACGTTTACTAGGTTTTCAACTATGTGAACCATATATACAATTTTTGCCAAGTTTTAACAACACCAAAAGTCAATTTTAGGCCTTTAACCACACATTAACTTATACACATTATGAGCATACCAAAATGGGCACAAAAGACTAGTTCAACTACTTTTCCACCTTCCTAGAAGTTCATAAGGACAAAATACATTACTCTTGGCTTGTAATGACTTGTCTTGTCTCAACTTTTCCGATCTTCCACAAAGGTCGATTCCTTAACCTGAAATACATGAAATGAGACTCATTAGGCATACTTTTCCTAGTGAGGTAGTCATATACAATGTAATTGTCAATGAGTGACACATGTACATATACTCATGCTTAACAATATCAATCTCATGTTCCAATATGCAATGTTTAACATATCATATTCATTATAATCCCTTAGATTGAATCAAGATAGTGGATACACGAATTCATACGCCTCGCCAAATTAATAAATGGTCTAGTCCCTTCGCCTCGCCAATGACCAAGTACAATACACATCCCTCCGCCTCGCCAAATCAATATATGTCGTAGCCTTAGGACCGTAGTCCTCTTGTACACTTAGCTCATGAATTCTATGGCATGCCAATTGTATTCAAGGGCCGTTCAAACCCAAGGTTCAATATTAACATCAAATCAATGTACAATGACCAATACGATGTCCAATGCATTCAATTTTTAAATTTCAATAACAATGTCCAATAGCAATGTTCAATGACTATAAAAACAACAATAGATTCTCATTAATCATACCATGATGACTATGATCAATGAATTTATTTTCTATATTTCAATAACAATAACTACAATAGTTTCAATGCACAATAGCCATGACAATATCAATGATCGATGCACAATACTTTACTTACCAATACTTACCTAATGCTTCGATTAATAATCCGACACAATATCCTTAAAAACGATGTTAGTTATTTTAATCGAAACCAATACCAATGAATTCGTGGAGGCTCCTCGTCTAATCTCGAGACTCCGACTACACTCACCTTGCTATCTGATGCTCTTACGACTCTCATATGTAAACACCCTTGTTTCTAGCTTTCAATAAAGATGGTGAAACCTTTCTCTCCATTTTTTGAGCTAGAAATTCAATAAAAGTATGTTAAAAACAATATCATGATATCGTAATCAATATAAGGATATCAAAATCATCATCTAAACTTAAAATAACCATTAGCTACCAAGATGTCCATAGATTAACAAACCCTAACTTATGATTAAGCTTGATATATCCATGGAATCCATTGATTGTTTGAGGAATATAGCTTACCCGATCGATGACAACGATTCGATATCAATAAATCAAAGAAAAACCAAGCTTAGATTTCCCTCCAATAGAGGTGTGTGCTTAGAAAAAGATGATGAAGATGTGGAATTTGGGAGGTGCTTGCTTTCTTATGGCTCGGTAAGACTTCAATTTAGCTATTCAATTAGCTATTAATTTGAGTAGCTTTCCTTCCAATGAAGGAAGCTCTCCAGGCCATTCCACGTATGGGAATTTTAATGAAAAGGGGCTAATCGCAAGGTTAGCCATTTAGTTCCCAATAGATTGTATTTTTATCCCCAAACTTTTAATTTTCATAATTTAGCCACTAAACAAGTTTTGATATTATTCAATAAAGTCCATATTCAATAAATTGTCTCAATTAGAGTCCAATGTCAATATAATTGACTACATGGCCAGAGTCAATACAATATTTAGAATTTATTGATGTGAAATTTCTGATCACCGAAATCCAATTACGACTAGACCAGATTTTGGGGTGTTACAACTCCCCCCCCCCCTTAAGAAAAACTTGTCCTTGAATTTTACCTGAACTGAAGAGATGTGGATATTGTTGTTTCATGGTCTACTCTGGTTCCCAGGTAGCTTCTTCAACAGTATGGCTTCTCCATAGCACTTTAACTAATGTTACCGACTTATTACGAAGCCTTTTTACTTCTCTTGCCAGAATCTGAACCGGTTCTTCCTCGTAGGATAAATTTGGTTGAATTTCCACAGATTCAGGTTCAACAATGTGCGAAGGATCAGAACGGTACTTCTGAAGCATCGATACATGGAAGACGTCATGGATTTTACTTAATTCTGAGGGCAACTGTAATCGATATGCCACGAGGCCAACTCTTTCAATAATTTCAAAGGGTTCAATGAATTGGGGACTCAATTTTCTCTTCTTGCCAAACCTCAAAACTTTCTTCCACGGTGATACTTTAAGAAATGCTTTTTCACCAACTGCATACTCAATGTCTCTTCTCTTAAGATCAGGTTAGGCCTTTTGTCGGTCAAAGGTAGCTTTCAAGCGATCATGAATGATGGTAACCCGTTCTTCAGTTTCTCGAAGTAAGTCGGGGCCCAATATCTTACGTTCACCAAGTTCAGACCAGTACAATGGAGTCTGACATCTTCTGCCATAGAAGGCCTCATACGGAGCCATTTGGATTGAAGCATGATAGCTATTATTGTAGGCAAACTCAACAAGGGGTAGGGATTTCTCCCAAGTTCCACCAAAGTCGATGATGCATGCTCGAAGCATATCTTCTAAGATCTGTATAGGAAGGTTCAATAACAATATAGATTTCCAAGGGTTCAATGGAAGAGTCTTCCGATAATTACCTGAATTACCCTTTATGTCTGGTCGTCAGATTTCGGGTGAAAGGCTGTGCTAAGATTAACTTTGGTACCCAGAGCTCCTTGTAGGGTTCTCCAGAACCGAGATGCAAATCGAGGATCTCGATTGGAGATAATAGACTTGGGTACTCCGTGGAGTCGGATCACTTCCTTGATATACAAGTCAGTTAATTTTGGGAGATCGTAGTCCATTCTAACCAGTATGAAATGAGCTGACTTAGTGAAATGATCTATAATGACCCATATGGCATCATGTTTTGCGGGAGTTAAAGGTAGGCCACTAACGAAATCCATAGTGATCTTCTCCCACTTTCATTGCGGTGGATCAATAGGTTGCAACAATCTGGTTGGAACATAATGTTCTACTTTAACACGTTGGCACGTGAAACATTTGGATATGTAATCGACTATGGCCTGCTTCATGCCCAGCCACCAATAGATTTCACGGCGGTCCTTATACATCTTCACAGACCTGGGGTGAAAAGAAAAAGAACTTGAATGAGCTTCGGAGAGAATATCAGTGCGGAGGGATTCATCGTTTGGTACACAGACCCGATCATGGAAACACAAGAGCCTTTTAGAATTAATTTTGAAGTCGGGGTTATCCAATAACTTAGAGACAATGGATTGAAGCTCAGGATCTTGCTCTTGCAAAATCTTCATTCGTGAAATGATGGTGAACTGAACTTGAAGTTCAGCTACAAGACAATGATGCTTCTGAAGTCAGAAGTGAGCATTAATTGCCCGAGGGGCTACAAGGCAGCGATATTGCCACAAGTCAATGTACCATACAATACATATAACTCTATATTCATTGTAAATACTTACCAGGTAAAGGTTTGCGGCCGAGTGCATCAGCCATAATGTTGGCCTTGCCCGGATGGTAATCGATGAAAAGGTCATAGTCTTTAAGGAGCTCCATCCACCTTCGTTGTCGAAGATTTAATTCTTTTTGGGTCAATAGGTACTTAAGGCTTTTATGATCGGTAAAGAGATAACATTTTTCTCTGTAGAGATAATGTCTCGAGATATTCAATGCAAAGACAACTGCAGCCAACTCAAGGTCATGAGTAGGGTAATTCATCTCGTGCGGTTTAAGTTGTCTCGAAGCATAAGCGATGACTTTGCCTTCTTACATCAATACACATCCTAACCCGAGATACGATGCATCACTATAAATTGTGTAGTCTTTTCTAGACTTGGGCTGGATCAGGACTGGTGCATGGTGTTGCGTTTAAAAGAGTCTATCACAATTGTAGTGCAAGTGTACACGACGCAAGTAGTAAAGTGATACGAAGTATCAGATTATCGTCTCCACAGGGATTGGGCTAATAGCTTCACCTTAGTTGACTGCATGAAAGTAAAGGAAATAATTGAGAAAGTTATCACGAAAATATTAAAGTAACGTAAATAAAAGAGTAAAGAAATCAAGATAGAGAGAATGGGCTGGTATTGAATTGCTCAGTAGTGCAGGCATTGTATTGCTTAGGAAATCCAGTTCTGTCGTCGCGCCTGTCGCGGCAGCTGTCCGCTGGTCGTCGCGGCAGCAAACACACCAACTCAGTACTTTCAAGTTTGGCAAGAATCCCAGATCTGCCTTGGCCTATCCCTAGGTCCAAGTTTGTCGATGATCACGTCTTTGATGATACCTCCCGGCGTGAATCGAAGGATGAACACCGATGTGTATGAATTCTTCCTTAGCCACTTAACCTTGCCCTATCCCTAGGCACAAGATAGTTCAACTATAAACTAGAGAACTTGCTCTTATTTCTTTCGTATACTTAACTCTCCCGATGCTAAGTAAATAGATAACCTCACAATGCTCTCCCGATGCTCTTGCAAGCTTTTAAAACCAAAATAAGAGAACTTGAAGTTTATTTTATTGAACTTGGAAAATCCTAAAACAAAACAACCTTTGCAACTACCTTACAAATCAACCCGTGGCCCTAGGGGGTTTTTAGAACATGCCGACGACGGGTAAACGGAGGAGGGGTTTGGTTATCGGTTATGGGGTATGATCTCTCTAGGTTAAAATCTGTAACGCCCCGGTTTTGGGCTTAGAAGTTTTGGGCGTTGACCGGTTTGGGCAAAGTCCTGTTCGAATCTTAAGAGGTTAAATTAGGAAAGCCTAGTTCGGGTTGCATTAAAAATATGGAAAAATGTTCTAAAATCATCTTTTAATATAATTAGATGAACTGTGAAATCAATTTTGGAAAATGAGTTTTAGAAGGTTGATATTTTGGCTAGTGACCAAAATGTAATTTTCGCAAGTTTGGTGGCTGTTTTATAAAGAGTTGAAACTTTGAATCTTTAAGGAGCTATTAATCCAAGAGTGATTTCTCCAGATTTTTCCAAGATATTTTAAGTCTAAATTCTGATTTTAAAGGTTATTAAAATTGGAGGGAAGCCATTTTGGCTATTTTAGAATTTCTAACCAACTTTTCCAATTTTCTTTCTCTCATTTTCTCTCCAACCAAACATTACCTTTTCCAGAGAATTTGATCTGATTTATTCACCTAAATTCCTCCTTTCAACTCTCAATTGATAGCAAATCATTGTATCTTCAAAACCTCTTCAATTGCTTCTTGTTTCTTCAAGGATTTTCATTCCAAAAAGTGGAGAATCACAAGTTTGGAGGTAAGAACGTCCTTCTCCTCTAAACTATCAGTTCTTTACTGAAATTCCCAAGTTATCAACTCTTAATTGATGTTTAATTAAAGGTTTTAAAGGGTTGAAATGAATCTTGGCTTATTATGCAAGATTTTGATGATTTTTGATGATTTTCGTTAGATCTGAGTAATCTGTGATTTAAGAGATGTTTTTGATGTTAAATGATCTCTAAATTGATAAGGAAATGAGTTTTGATCAATGCAATCCCGGATAGGTTGAGTTTCCTAAGTTTAGCTTGTGTTTTAAGGTAGTTTTTGGGGTGATCTTGTGGATCTGTTGTTGCTGGAGGTATAAGGGTGTTAATAGGTTGTTTTTAGATGTTGTATGGTGATGATGGATGTGAGGTTTTGCTGGTTTATGGCTGGGCTTTGTTTAGAGGTGGTTGGGATGCAATTTCGGTTGTGTTTGGTGGCCGAAATTGGTGTTTGAATGAGAGCAGCGAGTTTGAGTGCTTTCATTGAAGCTTTTGATGCTTGATGATGCATTAAACCTCTGCTTTAATGTGTTTGATCAGGGGAGGCATCTTTGGATCCAAGAGTTGTTGATCCGGAAGCTTGAATTCGTGCTTCGGCAAGTGGCGAAGTGGAATCGGTGAGTGAAAATGGGTTTTCGGCTTTGAAACCAATGTCTTGGGAGCTTAGTTTAAGTCTAAACAACTTTGCTAAGCTCGAGTGTAAGTTTTCGGAATTTTCTCCCTAGTGGTGGCCATGACTTTGTTGTGATGCGAAATGATAATTTGCATGTTTTACATACTGTTTTGAAAGCATGTTTTAGCATGGTTTTTGCTGTTGATATAAGCCATATGTTGAAGGTAACTCTAGGTAGGAGTTCCTTGCTTTTGCACATTGAAATGTTGTGGTTTAATGCTTTTAAATGCATGATGAATATGGCTTGGTTTTATGCTTTAAAACAGTGATGTAAGTGATGAAAATGATGTATATTGGCAAGTGATGTTTTTAAAATGTTAAGGTCACTAAGGTGGTTAAAAGTCCTTGAGTGAGCCTTGTTACTTATGAACATCAAGGTGGTTAAAAGTCCTTGGATGGTTCATGTTGTGGACACTAAGGTGGTTAAAAGTCCTTAGGTGATCCTTCTCTATGGTGTTTAAAAGTCCATAGGCCAAGGTGTTTAAAAGTCCTTGGGATCAAGGTGTTTAAAAGTCCTTGATGTGATTCATTCATGGTGTTTAAAAGTCCATGGCCAAGGTGTTTAAAAGTCCTTGGGATCAAGGTGTTTAAAAGTCCTTGATGAGATACTATCTATGGTGTTTAAAAGTCCATAGGCCAAGGTGTTTAAAAGTCCTTGGGGCCAAGGTGTTTAAAAGTCCTTGGGAAAGTTGTTGAACTTGTTTTAATAAATGGAATGTTTCACTTAAGCCAATATGACATGTTAAGAATATTGAGAAGCATGAGATGCTTGTTTTAATGTTTATGTTGAAGCATGAGATTGCTTGTTAAGAATGCTTTTGAGCATGTGAAAAGGTTGATTTAAAGCATGTTTTGTAAATGTTTTGAATTGCATTATTGAATGGTTTTTAAGAGCTTTCCTCACTAAGCTTTTGCTTACGCTCTCTTCGTTTTCTGAATTCAATAATGCAGAGCATTATTGTACCTTGAGGGCAGCAAGAAAGGGCAAGCAATCAAGTTCAAGTGAAGCTCAAAGTATGAAGGTTTTATAAATGCATTTAGCTTTTGTATGTTTTGGCAATGGGGGACCAATGTGTATGTTTTGGGAGGTGTTGGAGACTCCCTAAGTATGATATATGTTGATGTGTTTGTTGGCTTTTGAATTGGAACCTTATATGCTTGCTTTGTAAGTTTGGTGTTTGAATGCCTAGCTTGTGTAGGAAGCATGCCTATAGAATTGGGGCTTTTTGCATATGATGATGATTGGATGAATTGTTGATGCTATTATGTTGTTTATATGTTGAATTGCATGTTGGCAAAGTTTGGTGATGTTCGGAGCATGTTTGGATGTGTAATTGCATGTTTAAAGTGATGTTTTGAAGCAATCTGGGCAGGGTGTTTCGGAACAGCACCTACCGTTTCGGAACGGGTGCCTTAAATGAGCCCAGGCGTCCGGAACGGGAGGGGCCGTTCCGGAACGGTTTAGCCTCTGCCTGACCCCCGTTTCGAAACGGGCTATGCCTGTTTCGGAACGGCCCCGCGTTTCGGAACGGGCTGTCCCCCGTTTCGGAACGGTCGACCGTTGGGGGCTGACATTGGCAGTTATATGTTTTGAAAAGGTTGCGTTTTGGTCCTGAAACTTGTTTGTGCAATTGAATGAGTTTGGGAAGTCCTTTTGAGCTGAAATTTCACAGAGAAGCATGAAACCTGATTAATTTCAAGTTGGTAACTTCAATTTGGATTAAGTCCTTTAATTTATCAGAAATTACAATTTGGTCCCTAAAGTTGTAATTTGCTCAATTGAGTCCCTGTTTAACCTCTGATGTGTGTGATCTTTTAGTATGGTGTTTGTGTGATCACAATTAAGCTCTATGTGCATCTAGACAAGTTTAAAAAGAAAAAAAAAGGGTCGTTAATCAAGGTTGACTTTCGGGTTGACTTTGGTTTTCCCCGTGTGACTTTCTTAATTCGGGTCAACTGTCTAGGCCGGGTTAAGGGGGTTACATTTGGTGGTATCAGAGCTGAGTTCTCGAGTAATTGGGAATGTTTGTATGCATGATTGAAGCATGTTTGCTTTGTATGCTTGTGGTTTGAAAGCATGTTCAGTGGCTTGAGATGTTAATGCAATTGAGTTGTATGTTGTGATGTTGCATGCTGAGGGTACCCATTGCCAAACAAAAGCTAATGAAATGAAATTGATTTTGAATGAAATTGAGCTTGAATACTTGGATTGCTTACCTAGCTGGGCCTGACTTGTTTTATTTTGCATTGTTGTTGCATGGTAAAAGTATGGCACCACGTAGAGAGTTAAGAGGTAATGTGCGAGCTACGGCTCCCAATGAGAATGAGAATGAAGAGCACGCTGATAGTGCTGTGTTACCCCCTCCTCCGCCTGGTGGTGGTGATGGAGGTGCGAGAGCTGAAGCTGCAGCTGGTGCTGGAGCTGCTGGACCAGAGGTTGGTCAGGGGCAAGCTATGCCTGACATGACGATGTTGGTACAAGCTATTGCGGGTGCTTTTTGAGCAGCAGTAGCTGGAGCACAGGGAGCTGGGCATCAGGGAGATGCTGGAGTCAGATTGCCTTTGGAGCGTCTGCGCAGTCTTGGAGGGACTGAGTTTAGAGGTTTATTAGCTGAGAGTTCTGAGGCTTGGCTGGAAAGTACCAAGCGTATCTTGGGACAGATGAGTTGCACGGATGTGCAAAAGCTGGGCTGTGTTGTGCCCTTGCTGCAGGACGATGCTTATACATGGTGGACGACTACCATTGCTGGAATGGCTGAAGCTGATGTTACCTGGACATTCTTTCAGAATGTGTTTAAAAGAAGATATCTGGGAGTGAGATATCTGGACGAGAAAAAGCGAGAATTCATGTCTCTTACCCAAGGGAGCATGAGCGTAGCTGAGTACGAGGTACAGTTTGTACGGCTCAGTCAGTATGCACCGGAGCTGATACCTGATGAGAGGGCTAGGTGCGAGAGGTTTCGTTACGGTCTTGTGACGGATGTTAAGATGTATTTGTTGGCCACCGAGTATGTTGATTTTGATGTGTTGGTGGGCCGAGCAAAGGATGTTGAGATGAACCTGAGTTTGTCTGCTAAGAGTGCTGGCAAGCGAGCTGTTGAGTATAGTTCCGGAGGTGGACGGAACAAGAGGGGACGAGATCTGAAGTATCAGTCCTCAGCCAGGAGAGGTGGTGGTGTGCCTGTTAGGGGTGGTGGTGCTAGAGCTGATCCTAGTGCTTGTTGGATCTGTGGTTCCCGTGGTCACTTGAAGCGTGATTGTCCTCGTGCTGAGAGAGTGGCACAAGCCCCTGTTGTGACAGCTGGTAATGCTGGTGGAAATGGGTGCTGGAATTGTGGTTCTGCGGACCACATTAGGCGAGATTGTCCGAGGTTGGCTGGTGAGCAGGTGCGTGCTCCTGTTGTTGCTGCACCGCAGAGAGGTCGTGGGCGCGGCCGTGGTAATTTCCAGAGGAGAGAGGAAGGTGGCCGAGGGGTAACTCATGTTGTAGCTATTCAGCCTGAAGGTGGAGGCCAAGCGAGGGTGTATGCTCAGAGAGAGGGCAGGAATGATGCAGATGTGATTGCAGGTACCTTTACTTTGCGGTCCTTGTCATTGCTTTCTTTGATTGATTCTGGATCAACGCATTCATATATTCTTCGTGAGCATGCTGAATTGCTTGGTTTGCCTGTTGAGTCTTTGGATGTTGGTGTTCGGGTCACTAGTTCTTTTGGTGAGACTGTTGTGACTCGGAAGTTGTATAGAAGGTGCCCTTTGGTTGTTCAAGAGCATGTCTTTCATGTTGATCTTATGGAGTTGCCCTTCTATGGTTTTGATGTGATCCTTGGTATGGATTGGCTTGCTGAGCATCGTGCTGTTGTGGATTGTGAGAATAAGCGTGTTTCGCTTAAGCTTGCGGATGATTATGAAGTGGTGGTGGTTGGTGAGAATGTGAAGTTTCTTGCCAATGTTGTGTCTTCTTTGGAGGCGAGCAGGATGCTGAGGCAAGGTTGCGAAGCTTATCTAGCTTTTGTGATGAATCCTAGCTCTAAGGAGTTGAGGGTGCAAGATATCAGGGTTGTAAAGGAGTTTCCTGGTGTTTTTCCTGAGGAGTTGCCTGGTTTACCTCCTAACCGCGAGGTGGAGTTTGGAATTGAGCTGTATGAGAATACAACTCCTGTGTCCATTACTCCCTATAGAATGGCACCTAAGGAGCTGAAGGAGCTGAAGACGCAGTTGCAAGAGTTGCTTGATCGTGGTTTTATCCGGCCGAGTGTGTCGCCTTGGGGTGCTCCTGTCTTGTTTGTGAAGAAGAAGGATGGCACTATGAGAATGTGCATTGATTACCGTCAGCTGAACAAGTTGACTATCAAGAATCGGTATCCTTTGCCGAGGATTGATGATCTCTTTGATCAATTTCGGGGAGCTGCTGTGTTCTCTAAGATTGACTTGAGGTCAGGGTATTATCAGTTGAAGGTGAAAGATGTGGATGTGCCTAAGACAGCTTTCAGGACAAGGTATGGGCATTATGAGTTCCTTGTGATGCCGTTTGGGTTGACAAATGCTCCTGCTGCTTTCATGGACATGATGAATCGTGTGTTTCATGAATACCTGGACAAGTTTGTCGTGGTGTTCATTGATGATATCCTTGTGTACTCGCGTACTGAGGAGGAGCACGAAGAGCATTTGAGGGTTGTTTTGCAAGCTTTGTTGGAGAATCAGCTTTATGCTAAGCTGAGCAAGTGTGAGTTTTGGTTAAGAGAGGTGGTTTTTCTTGGGCATGTGGTCTCAGCTGAGGGGATTCGTGTTGATCCTCAGAAGATTGAGGCGGTGATGAGCTGGAAGGTTCCTAAGTCTGTTCATGAGGTCCGTAGTTTCCTTGGTCTGGCGGGATACTACCGAAGGTTTGTGGATGGTTTTTCCAAGATTGCTGCTCCTTTGACGAAGTTGTTGCAGAAGGATGTCAAGTATGAGTGGACAGAAGCGAGACAGCAGGCTTTTGAGAAGCTAAAGGCGGCTTTGACGCAAGCTCCTATCTTGATTCAGCCAGAATCAGGGAAAGAGTTTGTGGTTTACAGTGATGCATCCTATGTTGGTTTGGGGTGTGTGCTGATGCAGGAGGGTAAGGTGGTGGCTTATGCATCGCGGCAGTTGAAAGTGCATGAGCGCAATTACCCTACGCACGATATTGAGCTGGCCGCAGTGGTTTTTGCTTTGAAGATCTGGAGACATTATCTGTATGGTGAGAAGTGTACTGTGTACACGGATCACAAGAGTCTGAGGTATCTGATGTCTCAGAAAGAGTTGAATCTTAGGCAGCGGCGTTGGTTGGAGTTGCTCAAGGATTATGATCTGACGATTGAGTATCATCCTGGAAAAGCTAATGTTGTTGCTGATGCCTTGAGTAGGAAGGTAGCTGTTGAGCTGAGAGCCATGTTTGCTAGCTTGAGCATATCGCGTGATGGTGGTCTTGTGGCTGAGTTACAAGTGAAGCCATCTTTGGTTCAGATGATCAAGGATAAGCAGTTGTTGGATGATTCCTTGGTGTCTCATGTTCAGGATATCGCGGAGGGTAGACCTTCGGATTTCTGTTTCAATGATGATGGTGTGCTGTGTTTTGGTAGTCGGATAGTAGTGCCCAATGATGCTGAGTTGAGGCGTGCTATTCTGACTGAAGGTCATAGTAGTCCTTTTGCTATGCACCCTGGTAGTACTAAGATGTATCGTGATCTTCGTGATGAGTACTATTGGGTTGGTTTGAAGAAGGATGTTGCGGAGTTCGTGAGCAAGTGTTTGGTGTGTCAGCGAGTTAAGGCTGAGCATCAGTTTCCTTCTGGTTTGTTGCAACCGTTGAAAATCCCTGAGTGGAAGTGGGAGAGAGTTACCATGGATTTTGTGTCTGGTTTGCCTTTGTCTCCATCGAAAAAGAATTCGGTCTGGGTGATTGTGGATCGCCTGACGAAGTGTGCGCATTTCTTGCCTGTGCATACTACGTTTTCTTTGGATAAGCTGGCAGAGCTGTACATTGCTGAGATTGTGCGGCTGCATGGTGTGCCTAAGTCGATTGTGTTGGATAGGGATCCGAGGTTCACATCGCGGTTTTGGCAGTGTTTGCATCAAGCTCTGGGTACAAGGTTGCATTTCAGTACCTCCTATCATCCTCAGTCGGATGGTCAGTCTGAGCGAGTTATCCAGGTTTTGGAGGATATGTTGAGGTGTTGCGTGATTGAGTTCCAAGGTTCTTGGGAGAAGCATCTGCCTTTGGTTGAGTTTGCTTATAACAATAGTTATCAGGCGAGCATACAGATGGCACCTTATGAGGCTCTGTATGGGAGGAAGTGTAGGACCCCTCTTTGTTGGGCTGAAACTGGTCAAAAGTTGGTTTCGATGCCGGCTTTGTTGAAAGGGACCACAGAGAAGGTGAAGCTCATTTGTGAGCGGTTGAAGGCGGCTTCTGATCGGCAGAAGTCTTACGCGGATTTGAAGCGTAAGGAGATAGAGTATGCGGTGGGTGACCGTGTATTCTTGAAGGTTTCACCTTGGAAGAAGGTGATGAGGTTTGGCCGGAAGGGCAAGTTGAGCCCTAGATACATTGGACCATATGAGGTGGTTGAGCGTGTGGGTCCTGTCGCGTATCGGTTGAGGTTACCTCAAGAGTTGGAGAAGATCCACGATGTGTTCCATGTTTCTATGCTTCGGAAGTATAGATCTGATCCTTCGCATGTGATGCCTGTGGAGGAGGTGGAACTGAATCCGGATTTGACCTATGATGAGGAACCGGTGAAGGTTCTGGATTCGGATAGCAAGGTTCTTCGTGGCAAGACTATTGAGTTGGTGAAGGTGCTGTGGAAGCATCGCGGTGTTGAGGAAGCCACGTGGGAGCGGAAGGAAGACATGCTGAAGCAGTTTCCTTATCTCTTTCCTTCAGGTAAATTTCGAGGACGAAATTTCTTAAGGGGGGGAGAGTTGTAACGCCCCGGTTTTGGGCTTAGAAGTTTTGGGCGTTGACCGGTTTGGGCAAAGTCTTGTTCGAATCTTAAGAGGTTAAATTAGGAAAGCCTAGTTCGGGTTGCATTAAAAATATGGAAAAATGTTCTAAAATCATCTTTTAATATAATTAGATGAACTGTGAAATCAATTTTGGAAAATGAGTTTTGGAAGGTTGATATTTTGGCTAGTGACCAAAATGTAATTTTCGCAAGTTTGGTGGCTGTTTTATAAAGAGTTGAAACTTTGAATCTTTAAGGAGCTATTAATCCAAGAGTGATTTCTCCAGATTTTTCCAAGATATTTTAAGTCTAAATTCTGATTTTAAAGGTTATTAAAATTGGAGGGAAGCCATTTTGGCTATTTTAGAATTTCTAACCAACTTTTCCAATTTTCTTTCTCTCATTTTCTCTCCAACCAAACATTACCTTTTCCAGAGAATTTGATCTGATTTCTTCACCTAAATTCCTCCTTTCAACTCTCAATTGATAGCAAATCATTGTATCTTCAAAACCTCTTCAATTGCTTCTTGTTTCTTCAAGGATTTTCATTCCAAAAAGTGGAGAATCACAAGTTTGGAGGTAAGAACGTCCTTCTCCTCTAAACTATCAGTTCTTTACTGAAATTCCCAAGTTATCAACTCTTAATTGATGTTTAATTAAAGGTTTTAAAGGGTTGAAATGAATCTTGGCTTATTATGCAAGATTTTGATGATTTTTGATGATTTTCGTTAGATCTGAGTAATCTGTGATTTAAGAGATGTTTTTGATGTTAAATGATCTCTAAATTGATAAGGAAATGAGTTTTGATCAATGCAATCCCGGATAGGTTGAGTTTCCTAAGTTTAGCTTGTGTTTTAAGGTAGTTTTTGGGGTGATCTTGTGGATCTGTTGTTGCTGGAGGTATAAGGGTGTTAATAGGTTGTTTTTAGATGTTGTATGGTGATGATGGATGTGAGGTTTTGCTGGTTTATGGCTGGGCTTTGTTTAGAGGTGGTTGGGATGCAATTTCGGTTGTGTTTGGTGGCCGAAATTGGTGTTTGAATGAGAGCAGCGAGTTTGAGTGCTTTCATTGAAGCTTTTGATGCTTGATGATGCATTAAACCTCTGCTTTAATGTGTTTGATCAGGGGAGGCATCTTTGGATCCAAGAGTTGTTGATCCGGAAGCTTGAATTCGTGCTTCGGCAAGTGGCGAAGTGGAATCGGTGAGTGAAAATGGGTTTTCGGCTTTGAAACCAATGTCTTGGGAGCTTAGTTTAAGTCTAAACAACTTTGCTAAGCTCGAGTGTAAGTTTTCGGAATTTTCTCCCTAGTGGTGGCCATGACTTTGTTGTGATGCGAAATGATAATTTGCATGTTTTACATACTGTTTTGAAAGCATGTTTTAGCATGGTTTTTGCTGTTGATATAAGCCATATGTTGAAGGTAACTCTAGGTAGGAGTTCCTTGCTTTTGCACATTGAAATGTTGTGGTTTAATGCTTTTAAATGCATGATGAATATGGCTTGGTTTTATGCTTTAAAACAGTGATGTAAGTGATGAAAATGATGTATATTGGCAAGTGATGTTTTTAAAATGTTAAGGTCACTAAGGTGGTTAAAAGTCCTTGAGTGAGCCTTGTTACTTATGAACATCAAGGTGGTTAAAAGTCCTTGGATGGTTCATGTTGTGGACACTAAGGTGGTTAAAAGTCCTTAGGTGATCCTTCTCTATGGTGTTTAAAAGTCCATAGGCCAAGGTGTTTAAAAGTCCTTGGGATCAAGGTGTTTAAAAGTCCTTGATGTGATTCATTCATGGTGTTTAAAAGTCCATGGCCAAGGTGTTTAAAAGTCCTTGGGATCAAGGTGTTTAAAAGTCCTTGATGAGATACTATCTATGGTGTTTAAAAGTCCATAGGCCAAGGTGTTTAAAAGTCCTTGGGGCCAAGGTGTTTAAAAGTCCTTGGGAAAGTTGTTGAACTTGTTTTAATAAATGGAATGTTTCACTTAAGCCAATATGACATGTTAAGAATATTGAGAAGCATGAGATGCTTGTTTTAATGTTTATGTTGAAGCATGAGATTGCTTGTTAAGAATGCTTTTGAGCATGTGAAAAGGTTGATTTAAAGCATGTTTTGTAAATGTTTTGAATTGCATTATTGAATGGTTTTTAAGAGCTTTCCTCACTAAGCTTTTGCTTACGCTCTCTTCGTTTTCTGAATTCAATAATGCAGAGCATTATTGTACCTTGAGGGCAGCAAGAAAGGGCAAGCAATCAAGTTCAAGTGAAGCTCAAAGTATGAAGGTTTTATAAATGCATTTAGCTTTTGTATGTTTTGGCAATGGGGGACCAATGTGTATGTTTTGGGAGGTGTTGGAGACTCCCTAAGTATGATATATGTTGATGTGTTTGTTGGCTTTTGAATTGGAACCTTATATGCTTGCTTTGTAAGTTTGGTGTTTGAATGCCTAGCTTGTGTAGGAAGCATGCCTATAGAATTGGGGCTTTTTGCATATGATGATGATTGGATGAATTGTTGATGCTATTATGTTGTTTATATGTTGAATTGCATGTTGGCAAAGTTTGGTGATGTTCGGAGCATGTTTGGATGTGTAATTGCATGTTTAAAGTGATGTTTTGAAGCAATCTGGGCAGGGTGTTTCGGAACAGCACCTACCGTTTCGGAACGGGTGCCTTAAATGAGCCCAGGCGTCCGGAACGGGAGGGGCCGTTCCGGAACGGTTTAGCCTCTGCCTGACCCCCGTTTCGAAACGGGCTATGCCTGTTTCGGAACGGCCCCGCGTTTCGGAACGGGCTGTCCCCCGTTTCGGAACGGTCGACCGTTGGGGGCTGACATTGGCAGTTATATGTTTTGAAAAGGTTGCGTTTTGGTCCTGAAACTTGTTTGTGCAATTGAATGAGTTTGGGAAGTCCTTTTGAGCTGAAATTTCACAGAGAAGCATGAAACCTGATTAATTTCAAGTTGGTAACTTCAATTTGGATTAAGTCCTTTAATTTATCAGAAATTACAATTTGGTCCCTAAAGTTGTAATTTGCTCAATTGAGTCCCTGTTTAACCTCTGATGTGTGTGATCTTTTAGTATGGTGTTTGTGTGATCACAATTAAGCTCTATGTGCATCTAGACAAGTTTAAAAAGAAAAAAAAAGGGTCGTTAATCAAGGTTGACTTTCGGGTTGACTTTGGTTTTCCCCGTGTGACTTTCTTAATTCGGGTCAACTGTCTAGGCCGGGTTAAGGGGGTTACAAAATCTATGCCCTTATATAAGCTTTGGGCTCAAGAATTCTAAGATAACAAGGATTACAACTTTAATTAAAAGTAAGATTCTAATAAAGACTTTAATCTTCAAGTATCCTACTTTTCAGCCGCCTCCTTGTTTCATGGGATTTCCTCTCCTTGAGCTTTGGCTTGACATATCTTTTGATCCGGGGCTTGGAAAAATATATGGTTTTCACACGACAGACGAGCATAATTTTCTCTATCTATCGAGGTCCACTTTGCTTTTCCTCCGCTAACTTGTTGTCGTCCTCTGCTGTCACAGCAGATCCATGGCAGCATCGTCCTCATCATCTGCTTGTCCAGTTCAGCTCTTCTGCTTCTCTGCCCTGCGCCCGCCTTCTTCGTCAGCTATGGCAGTAACCTACAAAATCAACCATATTTCAGTAGAATCCGTGCTTTTACTAATTTTGTGATGTTTTGCTGTAAACTAACCTAAATGCAATGCAATGATGCTTGAATGCAGCAGAAATATGGGTTAAAAAGGGTGTAAATAATAGAACTTTTACACACTCAACACACCCCCAAACTCAAGTTTTTGCTTGCCCTCAAGCAATTAAGACCTAAAAGAAAAGTGAATATTTTTGTGTTGGCCTTCAAACGGTGACTGTCCCTTACCCGTCGCTCATTCTCTGTGGCGGCAGCAACCTGTCGGAAAGATTAGGATCTGTCCGGAATCCCCCTATAGTCCTCGTGCAGTGTGTGCATGCTTGTGAACAGTTATATGCCAAGACTCTCTTAGTTTCACTAGAATATTCAACTTTTTAACTCGAATTTTTATGCCAAAGTTTATTTTCTTGAAGACACATTTTCATGCTTTTTTTCTTCTATTTTCAAGCTAAAATTTTCTAGAGCCAGTTTTGGGCACCTCTAGTTAGCTTCCTAGAGCCGGTTTCGGGCACCTCTAGGTTTTTGAATTTCTTTTGCTAAACTTCTTTCCTAGAGCCAGTGTTAGGCACCTCTAGGGGCTATTCAAGTATTAAGCATCCTATTCTAGTTTGGCTAAAAGAAATCTAAGCAGTATAACAGTCACAATGGTGTTTAAGATTTTCAGAACTATAGAAAGGCTCTAGACTTCTCCTTAATCTGTCCTAAAGATGCTGCCACGGCAGAGCTGTCATGACAGGCAAGATACTTCACAGTTTTAAGCCAACAGTTTAAATTTTTTTTAGAGAAATAAATAAATAACAGACACAATATTTAATTAAAGAGATGTACTAAGACTCCATTAAAATGGAGGGTTGCCACCCCCAAACTCGAGGGTTGCATTGCCCTCAATGCAAATGACAGGTAGAATGAAGGCAGATACATCACAAAATATAAATAAGCAGGCAGCAATAAAAAGAAAATAAAAACTTAAATTTCAATCGCTGTCTTCACTGCTGCTGCTGACACAGATCTGGCGGCGGCGTCTGGGTTGTGGGGCAGGCTGGGTAGGTTGTTCCATGACCTGGATGTCTGAGCTGCTGCCGCTGTCCCAAGTGCTGCTGGTGGTGGTGCTGGCTTTGGGCATTAGTTTTCTGTCTGCCACATGTTTCTGCCTCTTGACAAGCGTGAAGTCCTTCGCCAAATTCCTCCTAATAGGAGGGTCTATCTCGACGTCATGTGAGGCAGGTCGCTTCGCTCCTCGGGCAGAGGTTTCGGCCGTTGGACTGCCAGCTACCGGCTGGGTAGGTGATGGGGTGGAAGCAGCAGAGTGTGCATGGGGGGAGGCATGTGGCGTAGGTGTGTGGACAGGGGAGGGGATGTGGAAATAGTGGGCAGGGAAGGTGGGGAAAATAACATCGGGATAATTTAAAGTGTTGGTAATGAAATTTACCGTCGAGTTGGCGAAATCCCGGATGAACGTCATCAGCCCCATTTGTCTGTCTTCCACCCGTTGGATCGCAGCAAGGATCTGTGCAGATTGGTTGGTCTGGGCGGCTGCTGTGGCAGGTTCATGGGCAGGTTCATCGGCCGGTTCCTCGGATGAGTCTGCTGGGGAGGCAGCCGGGTTGAAAAAGGAGAGGGGGGTTGCGACTATGAGCTCCATGAGGCTGGTAATGTTGTTGTCGGTCCAGCCTCTGCCTTGGACCAGTTTGTCGGTGGTGGCCTCAGGGACAGCAGCGCAGCGGCAGAGTGATGTGATCATGAATGGTAGACAGAGGCGGGAGGTTGATCGATATGTGCAATCCAAGACGCTGTCCCTCATATAGCGGCCCACGTTGATAGGCCGGTCGTTCATGTTCGAATGAATGAGGGCAAGCCTCTGCTGGTCCACCGTCGTGTGATGGGAGGACGGGAGGATACGCTTCTTGATGAAAGCGTTCCATAGCTTTGCTTCTGGGAGGAGCTGCCCCCTTTTTACAGAGTTGGGGTTCTTTTTGCTCGTGTTCCACATCGTTCCTTCCTCTGTCACTTCTGCCATGACAGCTCCGTAGGCAGCAGTGTCGAGGGTGTCTAAAAATTGCTGATGGGCATCGTCGTTTGGACCAAAATAGAGGCCATACATATGGTTGATGCTGTCAGCTGTGAATGGTACCTTGACCCCTCGGACAGTGACGGATGTCGCCGTCTTGCTGTTGATGGCAGCATAAAACTCTCTTACCAACGTGTCGTTTAATTCTGCCGGTTGTTCTACAAACTGCTCCCATAGTTGAGCTCGTATAGCCCTCGCGATAAATGGTCGAAGCCCCATGTTCGGAGCCTTGCGGATGTAGATAAAACCTCTTTCCTCCCATAATTCCTTGGTGGCGAAGGCCGATGGTGTGGGTGCTGCTGATGAAGAGGCTGAAGCAGCACCGCGGCGGGTCTGTCTAGAAGACATTTTAGTTGCAAGGGTTGTGAAAGTAAAGAAAACAAAGAAAAACGAGAGGAGAAAGCAAGTAAGAATAAGCAGAAGTGATGAAAATGGAAATGAGGACGGGGTTTTATAGTGGTCGAGTTGCTGCCCATTTAATGCTGTAACGGCAGGCGTGAATAACAGAGCGACTGTTGAGATTTGGCGTGTCTGACGCGTCTGACACGCATTTATGCGTCTGTTACGCGTCTGCCACACGTTTCTGCGTCTGCCGTGTCAGTCTGTTGACAGCCTGTCTTATCCGTGTCTGCGGCGGCAGCTGGAACGACAGGCTTCAATAAATGGGCTCTGTTGGGCTGATGGATGGATGGTGGGCTTGGGTCACTTCTTCTTTTCTTCTTGACTCCTTTATTTGCTGAAAACAGAAAATATAAAAACATTATTTAAATAAAATAAACCTAATTTCCTAATAAATAATACTAAGTAATAAAATAAATGAAAATAAAATTTAGGTTAAATTAGGGATGCCTTGTGGGGCATCTCCTAAAGTAACCACTTCCTGTTTTCCTGGGGCTTCAGTCCCCTGATAATTCTTGAGGCGTTGTCCGTTGACTTTGAATTGGTGCCCGTCTTTTAATGATTGGATTGTGATGGCACCATGGGGAAAAACTTGTATCACTTGGAACGGGCCAGACCATATAGACTTTAGCTTTCCTGGGAAGAGTTTCAGTCTAGAGTTGAACAACAACACAAGCTGCCCTGGGCAGAACTGTCGTGGCAGCAACTTCCTGTCATGCCACTTCTTAGTTTTCTCCTTGTAGATTCTTGCATTTTCGTAGGCCATTGTCCGTATTTCCTCAAGCTCGTTCAGATCTAACAGCCTTTTCTGGCCTGCCTTGTCCAAGTCCATATTCACGGCCTTTATTGCCCAATATGCTTTGTGCTCTATCTCGACAGGCAAGTGACAGGTTTTCCCATAGATCAATCGGTATGGAGACATGCCTAATGGAGTCTTAAAAGCTATCCTATATGCCCATAATGCATCATTAAGGAGTAAAGACCAATCTTTCCTAGTTGGCTTAACCATCTTCTCAAGAATGTTCTTAACTTCCCTATTGGATATCTCAGCTTGTCCATTGGTCTGTGGGTGGTATGCTGTCGCGATCCTATGCTTGACACCATATTTCTTCAAGGCGACAGCAATAACCCTATTGTCAAAATGTCTCCCTTCATCACTGATAATCGCCTTAGGGATGCCAAATCTAGAAAAAATGTTTTTGTGCAAAAACCTTTGGACTGTCTTGGCATCGTTCTTTTGAGTGGCGATGGCTTCAACCCACTTAGAGACATAATCCACTGCTAGGAGGATGTATAGATTTCCACATGAAGATGGAAAAGGTCCCATGAAATCAATCCCCCAAACGTCGAAGATCTCGACTTCCAGAATGTTTTGCAGTGGCATCTCGTTTCACCTCGAGATGTTACCTGTCCGCTGGCACCTGTCACAGTTCTTGTAGAAGTTCTGTGCATCTTTATACAGTGTCGGCCAGTAGAACCCTGACTGCAGCACCTTGGCAGCAGTTTTATTGCCTCCTAAGTGACCTCCATATTGTGAAGCATGGCAGCGATGGAGAATGTCTTCTTGCTCTTCTTGTGGTACACACCTCCTTATAACCTGATCTGCGCATAGTTTGAAAAGAAGAGGTTCGTCCCAATAATAATGCTTGACATCATTTTGGAACCTCTTCCTGGCTTGATATTTAAGATCAGAAGGAAGTATTCCGCTAACTATAAAATTAACGAAATCAGCGTACCAGGGGAATTCAGAAGACTTACCTGCCGCCATGGCTGTCGCGACAGCAATTGCGGCAGCAAAGAGCTGCTCATCTGGGAAGGTCTCCAGTATGTTTGTCTCATCGATTGGCAGACTCTGTCCTTTCTCCAACCTTGACAAGTGATCTGCCACCTGATTTTCTGTCCCCTTTTTGTCCTTGATCTCAAGGTCAAACTCTTGCAATAGCAGGATCCACCGTATCAATCGAGGCTTTGCATCCTTTTTCGCGAACAGATACTTGAGGGCAGAATGGTCTGTGTGCACTATTACCTTCGTCCCAAGTATGTAAGAACGAAACTTGTCGATGGAGAATACCACAGCTAATAGCTCCTTTTCTGTGGTGGTGTAGTTCACTTGGGCGTCATTCAATGTTTTACTGGCATAGTATATGACATGAAACAGCTTATCTCTACGCTGCCCAAGTGCTGCCCCGACAGCATAGTCACTAGCATCACACATAATCTCAAATGGTTGTGTCCAGTCTGGTGGCTGTACTATGGGGGCTGTTACCAGTTTTTCCTTCAGAACCTTGAATGCTTCAGTACATTCTTCATTAAAGTCAAAGGGTCGGTTATGCTCTAAGAGATGACATAGGGGCTTGGTGATCTTTGAGAAATTTGCAATAAACCTTCGATAAAAACCAGCATGCCCTAAAAAACTCCTAATGCCCTTGACTGTGGTCGGCGGCGGCAGCTTCTCAATTACTTCTATTTTAGCCATGTCGACTTCTATCCCACGGAAGCTAATCTTATGGCCAAGGACTATCCCCTCATCCACCATAAAGTGGCATTTTTCCCAATTTAAAACAAGATTTGTTTTTTCACATCTTTCAAGTACCTTTTGAAGATTGCCGAGGCAGCTCTCAAAATCGTCTCCAAAGACGGAAAAATCATCCATAAATATCTCGAGGAAGTCCTCTACCATATCGGAGAATATGGCCATCATGCACCTTTGGAAGGTGGCAGGTGCATTACATAGTCCAAACGGCATCCTCCTAAAAGCGTACGTTCCGTAAGGACAGGTGAACGTCGTCTTTTCTTGATCCTCCGGTGCAATAGCAATTTGATTGTAACCTGAGTAACCATCAAGAAAACAATAGTAAGATTTACCCGCTAATCTATCAAGCATTTGATCAATAAAGGGTAAAGGAAAATGGTCCTTTCGGGTAGCTTTGTTGAGCTTCTGATAGTCCATACAAACCCTCCAACCGGTCACAGTCCTGGTTGGGATTAATTCATTGTTCTCATTGGTTATCACGGTCATGCCTCCTTTCTTTGGAACGCACTGCACCGGGCTCACCCATTTGCTGTCGGAGATGGCGTAAATAATACCGGCATCTAACCATTTGATTATCTCTTTACGCACCACCTCTTTCATCGCATGGTTTAGCCGCCTTTGGGCATCAATAGTCGGCTTATGATCTTCCTCTAGAAGGATTTTGTGCATACATAACGCCGGACTAATGCCTTGAATGTCTGCTATCGTCCATCCAATCGCCTTTTTGTGCTGCCTTAGCATGCCGATTAGCTGTCGTTCCTGTTCCTGCGGCAGCTTAGAAGAGATGATTACGGGCAACGTATCATTTGAACCAAGAAAAGCATATTTAAGCTGCCCTGGCAGGGGCTTCAGTTATAAGGCAGGTGGTTCAATAGTAGATGGCTTTTGGATTAAATGGTTATCCGAAGTATAATTCAAAGGTTCGAATAACTTACCTGGACGATTGCCTAACCAGTTTACCTCCTCCTGATCTTCAGTATCAGATGTATCAGAGTCAGAGGAGTTGCTGTCGTCAGTGCTGCCGTGACAGGCCTGTAGGTGGCTGTAGCAGCAGTGACCAAATTTTATATCATGACAGCTCGACCTAATGCAGGGTTGATCGAGGGTTACTTCAATGATAGCCTTGCATTCCTCGCCCACATCAGCATGTTTCATTGCTTGGAGAATATTCAACTTAATCTCTTGATCGTTCACTCGCATGGTGAGTTCTCCTTTCTCCACATCAATCAGTGATCTTCCCGTGGCTAAGAAGGGTCGCCCAAGGATGACTGGTGCGTTTTCGTCTGCCTCGCAATCTAAAACAAGAAAGTCAGCAGGGAAAATAAACTTATCCACTCTTACCAGAATATCTTCAATATTTCCCTCTGGATGAACGTAAGAGCGGTCTGCCAGCTGCAGAGTTACTGTCGTGGGCCGCGCCTTTCCAATACCTAACTTCTGAAAAACAGACTTTGGCATTAAATTAACATTAGCACCAAGATCACAAAGTGCTTTTCCCACATATTTGTCTCCGATTACACAAGGTATGATGAAGCTCCCCGGATCTTTCTTTTTTTGGGGTGGCTGCCGATGAAGAATACTCATGCAACCATCTGCCATCCTTACCGTTTCAAATTCCCCAAGTTTATATTTCTTTGACATGACATCTTTGAGAAATTTGGCGTAACCGGGCATCTCCCTAACGGCATCTAACAGCGGAATATTAATATGAACCTGCTTAAAAATATCATAAATCTTTTTAAGTTGAGATTCTTGCTTAGCTTGCTGTATCCGTTGAGGAAAAGGAGGTGGGGGACGGTAATCAGCAATACGTCCTTCCCACTGCATACGAATCTGAGGAGGTTTAGGTTCATCAATTTTCTACTCTGTCGCGTCTGCTGTCGTGACAGGCTCATCGGCAGTAGTCTGTTTGTTACCTGTCGGGGCAGCTTCCTCGGCAGGTTGGTCCAAGGCTGGTTCCTTTCCTGTTTCAACTTCTTTTTCCGGCCATGGTAGTTTCTTCCCACTCCTAGTAGTAATTTCCTTACACTGCTCATGTGTGGGTGGCCTAGCATTTTCAGTATTACTAGGGAATCCTCCATTCTGCCTCGGCTTAATATGTTGGGAAACCTGGCCCATTTGTGTTTCCAGAGATTTCAAAGTAGCCTCATGATTTGTCATCCTCATCTCTGTTTTATCCATGAAATTTTATGTCTTCTTGACAAACTGATTCATATTCTCAATATAAGTACCTGTCTGAGACATAAAGGTGGCCAGAGTCTGTTCCAGTATACTGCTCGTGGCAGCTGGTGGCTGCTGTTGCTGCTGCGGCGGCAGGTGCGGCGGCAGTTGCTGTCGCGTCAGCTATCTAGGTCCTCCCTGATTCTGATTGTGTGCTTGAGGATTCAGGGCATTGTTAGGATTACTCCAGGAAAATTTGGGATCCTTCCTCCAATTGGGATTATAGTTGTTGGAGTTGTAATTCGGCTTGTTGTAATTTCCAACATATTTTCCCTCTTCTACTTGTATTGGGCATTCATCCCGACTATGATTTCCCTCACAGATATCACATACTTCCTCTACAGCAAATCCTTGTTGACCATCATCATTCAATAACCTTTTCATTGCTTTAGTAAGGAATGCTACCTGTGATTTCAACGTGCTGTCGGCTTCATAGTCCTTGACAGCAAGTACCCGTTTACCACCTCTTCTTGCGGTCGGAAACTGTTCCTCATTCTTGGCCAGATTTTTCAAAACTTGCAATGCCTCGTCTGGATCTTTATCCAATAATAGTCCATTTGCTGCAGAATCAATTCGAATACGAGTTTGTAAGTTAGCAGCATTATAGAACTTAGTTACCTGATTCCAGACGGGGAATCCATGCATTGGGCAGTTCCGAAGAAGAGTAGTAAATCTGTCCCAGGCCTCGTGCATCGGCTCGTCATCTTCCTGTTGAAAATTAGCAATTTCATTACGTAATCGCTCAGATAAATGCGAAGGATTAAAACGAGATAAAAATTCACGAGATAAATCTGCCCAAGTCATAATTGAACCCGACGTAAGTTTATTCCACCAAGTTTTTGCTCTGTCCCTCAATGAATGGGGGAATAACCGAAGCCTCAGTATCTCCGGATTAACTCCTGGCAGTCTAAACGAACCATAGATTTCCTGGAACGTTTTGAGATGCTCCCTAGCATCTTCTGTCACAGCACCACTAAACTGTCCGACATTGTTGATCATACTAAACATGACAGGTTTAAGCTCAAAGTTATCAACTTCAATATCCGGCAGCGTGGTCTCCAGCTCTACATGATCGTTCAACATGTAGTCACGGCAGGACCGTCGTCCATCTGCCAAGGGCGGTTCGCCGGCAGGCGGTATACCTCCACCAGCGGGCGGATTACGGGCCATCTTCTCTAGCTGCTCCTCAGGATCTTCGCCTCTTTTAGATCTGCGCATAAACAAGAAAACCTTGTGAAAAGCAAGAGTTGAAAGTACTAAAGAAATGAAAGAAAAATAAAAATAAAAGAAAAAATAAAAATAAAAATAAAAACAAAAAGTGCAATAAAAGAAAGGTAGAGTTATGTTGCCAATCCCCGGCAACGGCGCCAAAAACTTGTTGCGTGTAAAAGAGTCTATCGCAATTGTAGTGCAAGTGTACACGACGCAAGTAGTAAAGTGATACGAAGTATCGGATTATCGTCTCCACAGGGATTGGGCTAATAGCTTCACCTTAGTTGACTGCACGAAAGTAAAGGAAATAATTGAGAAAGTTGTCACGAAAATATTAAAGTAACGTAAATAAAAGAGTAAAGAAATCAAGATAGAGAGAATGGGCTGGTATTGAATTGCTCAGTAGTGCAGGTATTGTATTGCTTAGGAAATCCAGTTCTGTCGTCGCGCCTGTCGCTGGCAGCACCTGTCGCGGCAGCTGTCCGTTGGTCGTCGCGGCAGCAAACACACCAACTCAGTACTTTCAAGTTTGGCAAGAATCCCAGATCTGCCTTGGCCTATCCCTAGGTCCAAGTCTGTCGATGATCACGTCTTTGATGATACCTCCCGGCGTGAATCGAAGGATGAACACCGATGTGTATGAATTCTTCCTTAGCCACTTAACCTTGCCCTATCCCTAGGCACAAGATAGTTCAACTATAAACTAGAGAACTTGCTCTTATTTCTTTCGTATACTTAACTCTCCCGATGCTAAGTAAATAGATAACCTCACAATGCTCTCCCAATGCTCTTGCAAGATATTAAAACCAAAATAAGAGAACTTGAAGTTTATTTTATTGAACTTGGAAAATCCTAAAACAAAACAACCCTTCCAACTACCTTACAAATCAACCCGTGGCCCTAGGGGGTTTTTAGAACATGCCGACGACGGGTAAACGGCGGAGGGGTTTGGTTATCGGTTATGGGGTATGATCTCTCTAGGTTAAAATCTATACCCTTATATAAGCTTTGGGCTCAAGAATTCTAGGATAACAAGGATTACAACTTTAATTAAAAGTAAGATTCTAATAAAGACTTTAATCTTCAAGTATCCTACTTTTCAGCCGCCTCCTTGTTTCATGGGATTTCCTCTCCTTGAGCTTTGGCTTGACATATCTTTTGATCCGGGGCTTGGAAAAATATATGGTTTTCACACGACAGACGAGCATAATTTTCTCTATCTATTGAGGTCCACTTTGCTTTTCCTCCGCTAACTTGCTGTCGTCCTCTGCTATCACGGCAGATCCATGGCAGCATCATCCTCATCATCTGCTTGTCCAGTTCAGCTCTTCTGCTTCTCTGCCCTGCGCCCGCCTTCTTCGTCAGCTATGGCAGCAACCTACAAAATCAACCATATTTCAGTAGAATCTGTGCTTTTACTAATTTTGTGATGTTTTGCTGTAAACTAACCTAAATGCAATGCAATGATGCTTGAATGCAGCAGAAATATGGGTTAAAAAGGGTGTAAATAATAGAACTTTTACACACTCAACACATGGGTCAAAACTTGTTTTAACTAATTGAAACTCCGTTGTTGATCCTCGGTCCAAACAAAAGAAGCTTCTTTTCTCAACAACTTAGACAAAGGAGTGGCTATCATAGAGAACCCTTTTACGAATCTTCTATAATAGCCAGCAAGCCCAAGGAAGCTTCTGACTTCACCAATATTCTTCGGTGGATGTCAATCTACAATGGCTTGAATTTTATTCGGGTCCACTTGAATACCCGAAGCCGACATAATATGTCCAAGAAATGCAACTTCGGTGAGCCAAAACTCACACTTAGAGAATTTTGCGTACAACTGCTTTTCCCGTAAGGTTTGAAGCACGATGCGAAGATGATCTCGGTGTTTTGCATCATTCTTGGAATAGATTAATATGTCATCTATGAAAACCACTACAAATTTATCAAGTTAGGGTCTAAAGACCTGATTCATCAAATTCATAAAAGCTTACGGTGCATTGGTTAACCCAAAGGGCATTACCAAGAATTCGTAGCGTCCATATCTTGTATGGAAAGCAATCTTTGGTACATCACATTCTTTAACTCTCATCTGGTAGTAGCCTAACCTCAGATTAATCTTGGAAAACACAGAGGCATCCTTCAGTTGATCAAACGGGTCATATATTCTGGCCAATGGATACTTGTTCTTGATAGTTACTTTTTTAATTATCGATAATCAATAAGCAGTCGCATAGAACCATCTTTCTTCTTTACAAAAAGGACTGGAGCTCCCCAAGGTGAAGAGCTCGGTTGAATAAAACCTTTACTTTACAATTATTGAATTTGAGCTTTCAACTCCTTTAATTCAACAACTACCATACGATATGGTCCAATGGAAACTAGAGCAGTCCCAGGTTGCACATCAATGCCAAACTCCACTTCACGGGTTAGGGGCAATCCCGGAAGTTCATTAGGAAAGACATCAGAGAATTCACATATAGTGTCAATGTCCCGCAATTGAGAGTCGTCTTTAGCTTATAACGTCAATGCACACAATGAAGGATTCCTCGCATTCATCAAGACAACATTTTCCTTGCCAAGAGCCCGAAGATATAACTCCCTCTTACAACAATCTACCCAGGCTTGATGCTCACTAAGCCAATCTAAACCTAGGATAACATCGAACTCGTGGATCGATAAAACCAACAAATTGGCCGGAAAAGGAATCCCTTTGATCAATAAGGAGCAGCTCTTGCATACTACCCTTTTGGTGACACAATCTCCTAAGGTATTGGTTACAGAGATTTTCGATGATATTGGTTCAGAAGACTTGTTATACTTCTTAACTATGATGGTGCTTATAAAAGAGTGAGTAGAACCAGGATCAATCAATGCATAGAAAGGATTCGAATATAACTCAATGGTACCTGCAATGCTATCAGGCTCGTCTTCCTCTTTTCTACTCCTCACATGATACATTTGGGCAGAGGCCTTCGCGTCTTGCTTGTTAAATGGTTTCCCCGAACCACTTGATCTCCCAAAGGTTCCCGATGATCCTTGCTTTGATCTCTTACCTCAAAAGGATTGAGCAGGAGAGGCAGCAGTAATCGGGGTGGCAGTAGACAGTTACATTCAATGGGCAGTCACGAATGAAGTGACCTTGCTCACCATAATAATAACAAGCTCCAGTCTGCTTACGGCATTGACTCGCTGGATGCTTATTCTGGCAGTAGTTATAACAGGATATTGGTTGCTCCGATTCGAACCTCCAGTGCTATCAATAGATGTTGCCTTAGCAAAGGATTGTGTCACAGACTGAGGCCTATCAATATTTTCGAAACAGGAGGGCTGCGGATAAACATTCTGCTTAGGGCCTTGATATTTTCCTTTCTTGTTCCGTTTTGGAGGTCGAGAATCATCCCTAAACCTCTTCTCAGATTTATTTGACCCACCGGCTCGTTGAGCTCTCTGTGTAGCTTCGATGGCCTTAACTAGGTTCACCGGGTCTTGGAAATCAATGATGCTCAGTGCAGTAAACATAGGGCGTAACTCATCATTGAGCCCTGCAATGAACATTTGGCATTTATCTTCCTCGTTCTTGATATATTCATCACCGTATCTACAGTACTTGCAAAAGTCATGGATGTACTGCTCGATCGGTCGTCCGCCTTGCTTGATATGAAGAAAGATATTTCTCCTTTTAGCGAGATAGAACTCACTAATGTACTTCTTGCAGAATTCTTTAAGAAAAAACTCCCAAGTTACAGTATCCTCGGAGACTGTCAAAGTAGTAGTCTCCAACCAATGGGATGCCTCGTCAGCCAACAATGCAAGGGCACACTTAAGTTTATTCTCGTCCGAGCACTGCAACTACTTGTTCAAGATTCAAAAAGTGTTGTCCAACCAATACTCAGCAATTTCAGGATTGTCATCATCCTGGTCGATTAAAGTATAAGGTCGATACTGAGATAGCTTATCAATAGGAGCTCGAGTATGTTGGACAGCAGGAGCAATGGGTTGGATAACTTGTTCAGCAATCATTGCAGCCATAAACTGCTTGAACACATCAGCCATGTTCTTATAACATTCATTCTGAGTAGTAGGTGCTATAGGCTCAATATTCTGAACATGAGGGTCTTGTGGATTCGGAGGATTCAGAGGGTTTCCTCCTCTCATCTCCTTGTCGTGAGTCGAGGAGCCGGTGTGTAACGCCGTGGTTTTGGGCCTAGATGTTTTAGAGGTTGAATCGGGCCGGTCGAGAACGGTTCGAACCTTTAGGGAACACCTAGTCCGGGATGCTTTAAAAATATGGAAAAATATCTAAAAATCCTCATTTATTATATAAATGGTTATGGTAAAAACAATTTTACAAAATAGGATTTGGAAATACTACATTTCGGTGTAGTGACCAAATTGCAGCTTTTGCAAAAGTTGACTAGTGACTGTTTTGTAAAGGATTGAAACTTTGAATCTTTAAGGAGCTAATTGTACCAAAACGTTTTTCATCAGATTTCTCTTTATTTTGGGTGTTTTAATATTGATTTAATAAAAAGAATTAAGAGAGAAAATCTATTTTGACTTTTCATAACTACTTTACGATCTTTTCCCCTCTTTTCATTTTCTCTCAACTTCCACTCAGCCAAACACTTTCCCTCACCAAATAATCTTTGATTTTCATCTATTTTGCTGAGATTTCAATCTCCTAAGGATTTCTAATCTTTACCTCACCAAAACCTTTTGTTTTTACTTTGGATTTTCAAGAAATCTTGCCCAAATTGAGGAGAAATCAACCATTAGAGGTAAGCTTCGTCCTTCTCCTCTAATGATCAGTTATGTACTGAAATTCCCAAGTTCTCAATCCGTTGTTAATGATTTTTGAGTTGTTTTAATGTTAGAATCATGAAATTGTAGTAAAATTCAAGATTCTTGGTGAGATCTTGATGATTTTTGTAACTCTTTGTTAGACTCTGTTTTGAGGATGTTTTCTAATGTATTTTGGATGATAATTGGTTTTAAGAATGAGGTTTTAACCAATGATTCCTGAATAGGTTTGGCTTCCTATGTTTTAGATGCTAGATTTCTGGTTTTTGGAGTGTTCTTGGTGTTTTGTTGTTGCTGGAGATATAAGGATGTGTATATGGTGATTTTTTGTGTTGATTGAGGTTTAGAAGTGATTAGAATTGATAGATCTTGGTTGGGTTTTGTTTTGGGAAAGTTTGGAGGTGATTTCGGTTATTTTGGGTAGCCAAAATGGTGTTTTTGTGTAGTGCAGCGAGTTTGAATGTGTGGTCGGTGATTTCAATGCATGATGATGCATTAATCCTCTGCTCTTATGTGTAATAAACAGGGGAGACATCTTTGGACGCTTTTGGTGTTGATCCGGAGGTACCGGGAGCCTAGATATCGTTTCGGCGAGCTAGCGAAACGTAATCGGTGAGCGCGAATGGTTTTAGAAGTCCTTGAGGGACAAGGAAACAAGGTTTGGGGATTTAGGATTGGTTTGAAACACCATCCTAAGTCCGGAAGTAAGTATGGCTAGATTTGCTCTCAATATGTGGTTGGTGCCCCTAAATGCTTTTAACATGCTCTTGTTTTGAGATAGACAAATTCCTACTGTTTTATGCATGATTTGTAGCATGAGATGATGTTATGTGTTGAACTCATGAGATTGCATGTGGTAGTAAAGAGTTTTGAGATTTTGATTTAATGCACATCATGAGATATGGTTTTGAAATGTCATGAGAAAGATTTGAGAAATGTTACATCAAAACAATAGGTGAGATGATGTTTTTGATATAATATATTGGCATAAATGATGAGATAATTATCGAATATAATTGGTTGACCAATAGGATGAGAGTGCACTATAAACTAAAAATTCGTGCGTGCTCTATGGAGCCGGGCAATGGGGGTAGTGCCATCCCGATCCAAAGTGAGAATCCGATGATGAGAGTTACCATCGGGGTAGGACTTGGTGAAATACCCAAGCTTTATGGCGAAGATACCGCAATGAGAGTCCGGTGATGTGAGATTCCACCGGGGTAGGACTTGACTTTGAGTCAAGCTAATTCGCATATCCGAGTAAAGATGTAATATGAAATGCCAATATATGAAATTGTATTTGATTCACATGTACCAAATGTTGAGATGATTTATGCTATGAGAAATGCACATGAGATTTGTGGTATGAAATGCTTTTGTTTTCATTAAGCATGTGGTTGGCTTTGCCATGAGACTTGCATTGGTTTAATGCATGAGTTAGAAATAGGTACATGTGTTTTCAAATGGAGATTTGCTTTGATATTGTAACACCCCAATTTTGGGCTTAGAAGTTTTGGGTTTGAACCGTTCCGGTCGGATTTTCGGTTCGAATATAAAAGGTGGTTTTAAGGAAAGCCTAGTTCGGGATGCATTAAAAATATGGAAAAATATCTAAAAATCCTCTTTTAATATATATAAGAGGGTGGTGAAATCAATTTTACAAAATGAGGTTTGGAAATATGACATTTTGAGTTAGTGACTGAAATGTAATTTTTAAAAAGTTCGTGACTGTTTTAAAAGGATTGAAACTTTGAATCTTTAAGGAGCTAATTTACCCAAGGGAGGATTTCTCCAGATTTTTCTTGATTTGTAAGACTCATTTAATGTTTAATTAATAAAAAAGAGGGAAAAAGATATTTTTAGTTTCATTACTAACTTTTACCAAAATTTTCTCATTTCATTTTCTCTCAAAATTCCCTCAGCCAAACACATTTCCACAGCAACTTTTCCTTTGATTTTCACACCTAAAGTTGAGATTTCAATTCCTAAATGATTCCTAATCATTTCTACATCAAATCCTCACCATTTGTTTAATGAATTTTCAAGGATTTTGGCTCTAAACAAGGAGAAATCCACATTTAGAGGTATAAACGTCCTTCTCCTCTAAATACTCAGTTCTTTACTGAAATTCCCAAGTTCTCAATCCTTAAATTGAGTTTTATTAAATGTTTTAATGTTGTGATCTTGATTTTGGCTTAAAATGCAAGATTTGGATTTAATTTTGAAGAAATTCGTAATAGATGACTGAGCTCTATTTTGAGATGTCTTTTTGATGTATTTTAGATGTCTAAATGTTGTTAAATGGAGGTTTAATCAATGCAAACCCGAATAGGTTGATTTTCCTAAGTTTTTACTTGTGAAAATGGTAGTTTTTGGGGTGATCTTGGTGTTCTGTTAATGCTGGAGATATAAGGACGAGTTTGGGTTCATTTTGGATGTTAATTGATGTTTAAAAATGGTTAGAAGTGATGGATCTTGGCTGGGTTAAGTTTTAGAAGAGTTTGGAGGTGTTTTCGGTTGTGTTTGGTAGCCGAAATGTTGGATTTATGTAGAGCAGCGAGTTGAGTTGTGTTGCTGGTGTTTTTAATGCATGATGATGCATTAATCCTCTGTTGTTATGTGTTTAAAACAGGGGAGAATGATCCGGAAGCAATAGAGGTAGCGTTGGAGGGTTTCGGATGCTTGGAAGGCTTAACGGCTAGCGTAGTTTTGTGTATCGGTGAGTGAAGTTGGTGTTTTCAGCTTTAAAACCAATGTTTGAAGGTTTTGGGAGCTTATTTTAAGTCTAAGAAACTTAGCTAAGCTCAAGAGTAAGTAAATGGAATTTCTCTCTTTGTTTGTGTTATGAATTGGTTTTTAATGCACTTGAGATGGTTGGATGCAATGTATGTGATTTGCATGTTTAAATTCTGTTTTGAAAGCATGTTTTAGCATGGTTTAAAGTTGGTTTTGAAAGTCATGTGTTGAAGGATGCTCAAGGTAAGAGATCCTTAGTTTTGTACATTGGAATTGTGGAATTGATGCATAGTGTTGCATGTTGTTTAATGGCTTTGTTTAATGCTTTAAAACAGTGAATTGATGATTATAATTGATGGTATTGGCAAGTGATGTAAGTGGTTGTTGGTTACTTTAATCGGATATAGTTAGCCGGCTATAGGATTGGGTGCACCGTGAATTGAGTCGCCTTGGATGTCGAGGGGTTGTAATGGTACCGTAAACTCCATCCAAGAATCCTAGCGATTGAGATAGATGGTGTCACCACGATGGAGGATGGCTCTCGTGGGTGGGCTTTGTTAAGTGCCACCACGATGGAGGATGGCTCTCCTGGGTGGGCTTGGTTAAGTGCCACCACGATGGAGGATGGCTCTTATGGGTGGACTTTGTTAAGTGTCACAACGGTGAAGGGTTGCTCCTGTGTGTGAGCTTGGTTAAGGTGATTACAATGGTTGTGGTAGCTTCCATGTGTAAGCCTTGTGATGTGTCCCGGCTCTCGCTAGTGTGTTATACAACTTCCGATGAGTGATGTTGAGGGGTTGTGATTGTACCGTTAAACTCCATCACGGGTGTTGAGGGGGTTGTGATTGTACCGGTAAACTCCACCTTGTGTTGTTCGGTTGTGTGTATGAAGCGTGTGGGACACCGCTTGTAATCCGCGTATCCGATTGTGTCTTGTGTTGTGATGGTTTGTGAATTATCACTTGGAAGCCAATATAATGTTCTTGGATGTAATGAAGCATGAGATGCTTGAAATGATGCAAGGTTTCATGGGAAGTGTGTGATGTTCTAAGAATGCATGTATTACTTGTTAAGCTTGAACAAGTGTTTATCTTCGTTTATGAATGGTGTTTATGTGCAAGGAATCTCTTAAATGCATTGAAGTCTTGTGAAGACCTGTTTAGAAAGGCATGAAATGTAAATGTTGCTTTGGTAGATCATGTGTTGTGCATTTGTTGAATACATGAGATAGTTAGAGGGAACAAATGGTTTTCCAAAGATTTTGCTTGAATGGATCATTAAGCATGAGAAAAGCATGTTATGAAGAGGAAATGTTTTGCAAGGTATTTGAGTTTAACTTTGCATAAGGTGTTCATGCTTGGAAAGGTTTTAATTGATGGTTTTGCGAGAATGTGCTTTGAAGTGAGTTTTTAGCTTTTCTAAGCTAAGGGTTGGTTTTCATGATTGAGCAATGCATGATTTAAAGCATGTTGTTTAAAAAGTAGTTTTCAAACAATGCTTTGGTTTATCGAATTGTATCTACTTTTTAAGAAGGTTTTGTGATTCGCTGCATTGATGGTGTTTTGGTTTTGAGCATTCCTCACTAAGCATTATGTGCTTACGCTCCTTTTTGTCCATCAATGCAGATAATTGAAGTTGGGACAGCAAGAAGCAAGGGATTCAAGGAGAGCTCCACTTGAGAAGTATGTCTCGGTTAATAGCTATAGATAATAAAGGCAATGGGGGGAGAGTCTTTTATATTGATGTGTAATGAGATTGTGTATGTTGGGCAAGTTTGGTTTATGATTTGAACTATGTGGTTTAACGCTTGCAACGTTTGAATCTTCTTATTCATAAATCGTTATGCTATGCTTCTTGTTTTAAAAAGCATGATTAAGTGTTGGATGTGTTGAAAGAGTTGGTGCACCTAGGGGTTGTTTTGTATCTAGATTTTAATGCAATTTGGTAGTTATGATGCTTGGCATGTTGTTGATTTGTTGAGGATTGATTTAGAGTATGTTTGATGGTGTTTAGATGAGTTAAAACATGCTTTTCTGCTGTTTCTGGGCAGGGTGTTTCAAAACACCCTTGCCTGTTTCGAAACAGGTGCTGGATTTGGCCTGGGTGTTTCGAAACGGGTAGAGGTGTTTCGAAACACTTTGGCTACTGCCAAGCCCCGTTTTTGAACGGTCTATTCCCGTTTCGAAACACTTGACCGTTGGACACTGATTTGAATGGTTTTGAAGTTTGCAAGCTTTATGTTTTAGTCCTGATTTTTGTATGTGCAATTGCTTGAGTTCGAGATGTCCGTTTAAGGTGAAATTTGGCAGAGAGGCGTGAAACATGATTAATTTCATAATGGTAACTCAAATATTGGTAAAGTCCTCTTAATTTCCAGAATTTACAAATTAGTCCCTAAATTTGTTTGTTGTGCAATTGAGTCCCTTATTGTTTTCCAATTGCTGTGATTTTTGAGTATGCTTACCTCAAGAGTACACCTAGGGTTAATGTGCATCTAGAAAAGCTTAAAAAGAAAAAAAGGGTCATTAATCAAGGTTGACTTTCGGGTTGACTTTGGTTTTCCCCGTATAATCTTCGTAGTTCGGGTCAACCGTCTAGGCCGGGCTAAGGGGGTTACATTTGGTGGTATCAGAGCTGAGTTGTGAATGCTTGGGGAAATGGTAAATTGTTGTAATAAGTGTTTGATGTTTATTCTGATGTGTGGTTGAAAGTCGGTTGAAATGTGTGTCTTTGAGCGAATTGTTGATGTTTTATCATGCTTTTTGGTTGTGAATCTTCATTGAGCTAATGTAGATTTGTGCTGATGATATGCTGGTGATGTGAGCTGATTTTATGAATGATGAAAGTGTGATGGGTATGATATGTTGATGTTATGCGGTTGCGGGTGAATGTTGTTTGATGAGAGCATGATCGAAGTATGTTGATTGATACGCTCGATGTTGTGATAATCATGTTTTTATTGATTGTTATGTTGTGTAAAAGGGGAGAATTCGGGATACCCATTGCCTTATTATTATAGCTATTGTGTTATGTTGGAGTTGGAGTTTTGAATCCTTGCTTGAAGCTGGCCTGATCGTTTTGTTTGTTTTGTTATGATTGTTTGTTGTTAATAGCATGGTGAAATCGATGAGAGAATGGCAGTTGGGTGAGATGGTTGCTGCTTTAGAGCAGGTTGTTAGGGCGTGGAATTCACCTTTTAGTGGAGGTGTTTCGTCTCAGTCTTCAGTGCCTGGAGTTGAGGTAGTGAGGTAGGAGGAAGAAGCTGGTTTTGTGATGAAGGGTTCATCACCTATAGTTCAAGAGGTGTCGGGAACATCTCAGGCTGTGGCGAAAGTGAGGCCTGTAGACGTGCTGACTGTCGGACGTGCGAGTTTGTCGAAACAACGTTTACATGATTTGGGAGCTGTGGAGTATCATGGTTCAACACCTGAGACGTTCGAGGCCTGGTTGGCCAGTGTAATTCTGATTTTGGATCAGGAAGTTGTGACTACGCCTGTAAGCTAGGAAGTGTTGTCTCATTGATGTTGGAGGACGCTTGTGCTTGGTGGACATCTGTGGCGGTGGCATCGCATATCCACGATATAGATTGGGACTTCTTTGTGTCTGCCTTTTATGAAAGGTACCTTGGAGAGAAATTTCCAAGGGTTAAACAGCGTGGGGGTGTGGCTTCAGATTATGAAGGTGAGAAAAGTTTAAGCAAGAGAGTTGTGGGTACTGACCTCGGGAGCGGTCAGCGTAAAAGGCTACGTGATAGAAGGTTTTACTTGAATCGAAGTCTAGGTGGTGGTGCAGACCTGGGTCAAGTGCGGTATGATCAAGGAGTGGTAGTTCGATTGCCGAAGTGTGACCGTTGTGGAAGCTGTCATGTTGGAGGTTGTCGGGGCGTGAGAGTTTGTTGGAATTGTGGTTCTAAGGAGCATGTGAAGAGAAATTGTCCTCAAGTGGTGAGATCAGCTTCAGTGGTATCAAAAGGGTCTCAGAAGGGTCGTGGGCATGGCCGAGACAAGGTTCGAAGGTGGCAGGAAGGGCAGAAAGGTGTGAGGAGCTTGGGGAATGAATCTTGTTGGAATTGTGGGTCTGTTGGACATTTGAGACGTAATTGTTTGAAGTTGGCTTGGGGTAGTCAGGGTTCTTTACCGCAGGGAGATGGTGATGATCTTAAGGTGTTGGCTGATGTTGCGGTGGTGCGGCTAGAGAATGATGGTTCTGCGAAGAAGAGAGTTTGTCTGTTGAAGCCCCAAGGCAGTGAGATGTTTACAGGTAACCTTGTTAAGTAACCTTTACCCTAGTTATCTTAGTTTGGTTTCGGTTTGGTTTTCCCTTGCGTAGTGGTTTGGTCTTATAGCTAGCAAGTTTGGGGTAGTAGTTGGTGTTGTTTTGAAAACAACTTTAGTGTGAAGAGGGCATTAGTGGGTATTTTGTGGTTAGTGGGTTGTTAGAATGGTAGGGTTGGACAAGTTGGAAGTGAGATAGGAGGTTGTTCTTAGGCGGATCCTGAGGATGTTATTGGTGGGTGTGAACTGACATACATGCACAGTTAAAACCATTTCTTATATACTATATTATATATATGTGTTGGTACATGCATACATGTGACATGACATTAGAGGTTTTGCATACATGTACACAGACATTGATAGGGCATATTGGTGACCATGCATACGAACGTTCACACTTGCTAATAGCTAGTTGGGTCCGTTAGTGTTGGGATAGGGTTAGGTTGGATGATGGGTTTTAAAAGTTGTTTTGGTGCTGGGAGAATGTTAGAAGTAATAGAGGGTATTAAACGAGCTGTCAGTAATAGTGAGTGCGATATAGCATGTTGGCAGAAGGAAAGTGTTTTGGTGCTTAAAGAGTTTAGCGGTGTGGTGGTGAGAAGATTACCGGTTGAAGTTAGAATCGGTCAGAGTGGTTGTGAATAGCTGGTAGAAGTGGTAGTTTCTTGGTGTTAAGTGATGTAGTAAGTTAGTGGATGTGTTCCAGAGTGCTGAGGTAGCTTGGCATTGATGTTGTAATAGAAGGGTTGTTTTTGTAGGTGATGGTTCGTAGAAACCTTCGAAGAGTTGAGAAGAGGTTGTGTTGAGGGCTGTAGAAAAGGGTTGGCCTGGGGTGAATAGAAGTTTCGTAATCTTAATATGTATGTATAGAATGGGCGGTGTCCTGGTAAGGCTATTGTTGTAGTCAAAGCTTGAGGTGGAAAGGCAATGTAAGTTCAAGGGCCATTGTTGGTTGGACGGGTTCTTGTGAGAAGTGTTTGGATAGTCGCGTATAAGTAAATCCCTTCTGTAGTCAGCTAGTGGTATGTGGAACGGCTGGCGGAGCCAAGGTTGGGGTTTTGTGACGTGAATTTCGGATGTTGGGTGAGTGGTCCTGGTGAGTCGTTATGGTAATGATAGTGGCGGATGTGAAGGAATGTCATCAATACGTTGAGAAGTTTGAGTAAGCAGTTGATGCTTAAGAATTTTTGCTTGATGTGGTAACCTTTGGAGGAAGTTGAGCAGTTTTTGCAAGGGGTTTTAGAAGAAGTGAAGGTTGTGGGTCACTCTTTCGCTTGGAACAAACCTAATCCGCGAAATGGATACAAAAAAGGTGGCAAGTTTTATCTCAATAGAGTGGCTGAAACTGTATGGGTTAGTGTCACCGTGTGTACGAGTTTTGGGAGTTATGAGTTAAGGTGGTGTATGTTGTAAAAGTTTGGAGGTTCTTCGGGTTGTTGGGGCTATGCGCAGTTCGGAAGTGTGAAAGGTTAAGCTGTGGTTAACATCTGAGTGTTCTGGAAATTGTGAACAGTATGCGGTGGTGTTGGGTTTGGTTATAGTGTAAGTTGATTTGTGGAGAAGTTGGTTTGGTGGAGTTTTGTGTGGAGAGTGTTCAGTGGTGGTTAAGTCTCCTGTGTTGCTTTGTGGGTTGCTTTGAGAAGTTTGGTTGTGCTCTTTTCGCCGGTTGAAATTTCGAGGATGAAATTTCCTAAGAGGGGGAGAGTTGTAACACCCCAATTTTGGGAAAAATATAAAATATCTAAAAATATGGAGCTAATTTACAGTTCGAATATAAAAGGTGGTTTTAAGGAAAGCCTAGTTCGGGATGCATTAAAAATATGGAAAAATATCTAAAAATCCTCTTTTAATATATATAAGAGGGTGGTGAAATCAATTTTACAAAATGAGGTTTGGAAAGATGACATTTTGAGTTAGTGACTGAAATGTAATTTTTGAAAAGTTCGTGACTATTTTAAAAGGATTGAAACTTTGAATCTTTAAGGAGCTAATTTACCCAAGGGAGGATTTCTCCAGATTTTTCTTGATTTTTAAGACTCATTTAATGTTTAATTAATAAAAAAAGAGGGAAAAATATATTTTTAGTTTCATAACTAACTTTTACCAAAATTTTCTCATTTCATTTTCTCTCAAAATTCCCTCAGCCAAACACATTTCCACAGCAACTTTTCCTTTGATTTTCACACCTAAAGTTGAGATTTCAATTCCTAAATGATTCCTAATCATTTCTACATCAAATCCTCACCATTTGCTTAATGAATTTTCAAGGATTTTGGCTCTAAACAAGGAGAAATCCACATTTAGAGGTATAAACGTCCTTCTCCTCTAAATACTCAGTTCTTTACTAAAATTCCCAAGTTCTCAATCCTTAAATTGAGTTTTATTAAATGTTTTAATGTTGTGATCTTGATTTTGGCTTAAAATGCAAGATTTGGATTTAATTTTGAAGAAATTCGTAATAGATGATTGGGCTCTGTTTTGAGATGTCTTTTTGATGTATTTTGGATGTCTAAATGATGTGAAATGGAGGTTTAATCAATGCAATCCTGAATAGGTTGATTTTCCTAAGTTTTTACTTGTGAAAATGGTAGTTTTTTGGGGTGATCTTGGTGTTCTGTTAATGCTGGAGATATAAGGACGAGTTTGGGTTCATTTTGGATGTTAATTGATGTTTAAAAATGGTTAGAAGTGATGGATCTTGGCTGGGTTAAGTTTTGGAAGAGTTTGGAGGTGTTTTCGGTTGTGTTTGGTAGCCGAAATGTTGGATTTATGTAGAGCAGCGAGTTGAGTTGTGTTGCTGGTGTTTTTAATGCATGATGATGCATTAATCCTCTGTTGTTATGTGTTTAAAAAAGGGGAGAATGATCCGGAAGCAATAGAGGTAGCGTTGGAGGGTTTCAGATGCTTAGAAGGCTTAACGGCTAGCGTAGTTTTGTGTATCGGTGAGTGAAGTTGGGGTTTTCAGCTTTAAAACCAATGTTTGAAGGTTTTGGGAGCTTAGTTTAAGTCTAAGCAACTTAGCTAAGCTCATGAGTAAGTAAATGGAATTTCTCTCTTGGTTTGTGTTATGAATTGGTTTTTAATGCACTTGAGATGGTTGGATGCAATGTATGTGATTTGCATGTTAAAATTCTGTTTTGAAAGCATGTTTTAGCATGGTTTAATGCTGGTTTTGAAAGTCATGTGTTGAAGGATGCTCAAGGTAAGAGATCCTTGGTTTTGTACATTGGAATTGTGGAATTGATGCATAGTGTTGCATGTTGTTTAATGGCTTTGTTTAATGCTTTAAAACAGTGAATCGATGATTATAATTGATGGTATTGGCAAGTGATGTAAGTGGTTGTTGGTTACTTTAATCGGATATAGTTAGCCGGCTATAGGATTGAGTGCACCGTGAATTGAGTCGTCTTGGATGTCGAGGGGTTGTAATGGTACCGTAAACTCCATCCAAGAATCCTAGCGATTGAGATAGATGGTGTCACCACGATGGAGGATGGCTCTCGTGGGTGGGCTTTGTTAAGTGCCACCACGATGGAGGATGGCTCTCGTGGGTGGGCTTGGTGAAGTGCCACCACGATGGAGGATGGCTCTCGTGGGTGAACCTTGTTAAACGTCACCACGATAGAGGATGGCTCTCGTGGGTGGACTTTGTTAAGTGTCACAACGGTGAAGGGTTACTCCCGTGTGTGAGCTTGGTTAAGGTGATTACAATGGTTGTGGTAGCTTCCATGTGTAAGCCTTGTGATGTGTCCCGGCTCTCGCTAGTGTGTTATACAACTTCCGATGAGTGATGTTGAGGGGTTGTGATTGTACCGTTAAACTCCATCACGGGTGTTCAGGGGGTTGTGATTGTACCGGTAAACTCCACCTTGTGTTGTTCGGTTGTGTGTATGAAGCGTGTGGGACAACGCTTGTAATCCGCGTATCCGATTGTGTCTTGTGTTGTGATGGTTTATGAATTATTACTTGGAAGCCAATATAATGTTCTTGGATGTAATGAAGCATGAGATGCTTGAAATGATGCAAGGTTGCATGGGAAGTGTGTGATGTTCTAAGAATGCATGTATTACTTGTTAAGCTTGAACAAGTGTTTATCTTCTTTTATGAATGGTGTTTATGTGCAAGGAATCTCTTAAATGCATTGAAGTCTTGTGAAGACCTGTTTAGAAAGGCATGAAATGTAAATGTTGCTTTGGTAGATCATGTGTTGTGCTTTTGTTGAATACATGAGATAGTTAGAGGGAACAAATGGTTTTCCAAAGATTTTGCTTGAATGGATCATTAAGCATGAGAAAAGCATGTTATGAAGAGGAAATGTTTTTCGAGGTATTTGAGTTTAACTTTGCATAAGGTGTTCATGCTTGGAAAGGTTTTAATTGATGGTTTTGCGAGAATGTGCTTTGAAGTGAGTTTTTAGCTTTTCTAAGCTAAGGGTTGGTTTTCATGATTGAGCAATGCATGATTTAAAGCATGTTGTTTAAAAAGTAGTTTTCAAGCAATGCTTTGGTTTATCGAATTGTATCTACTTTTTAAGAAGGTTTTGTGATTCGCTGCATTGATGGTGTTTTGGTTTTGAGCATTCCTCACTAAGCATTATGTGCTTACGCTCCTTTTTGTCCATCAATGCAGATAATTGAAGTTGGGATAGCAAGAAGCAAGGGATTCAAGGAGAGCTCCACTTGAGAAGTATGTCTCGGTTAATAGCTATAGATAATAAAGGCAATGAGGGGAGAGTCTTTTATATTGATGTGTAATGAGATTGTGTATGTTGGGCAAGTTTGGTTTATGATTTGAACTATGTGGTTTAACGCTTGCAACGTTTGAATCTTCTTATTCATAAGTCGTTATGCTATGCTTCTTGTTTTAAAAAGCATGATTAAGTGTTGGATGTGTTGAAAGAGTTGGTGCACCTAGGGGTTGTTTTGTATCTAGATTTTAATGCAATTTGGTAGTTATGATGCTTAGCATGTTGCTGATTTGTTGAGGATTGATTTAGAGTATGTTCGATGGTGTTTAGACGAGTTAAAACAGGCTTTTCTGCAGTTTCTGGGCAGAGCGTTTCGAAACACCCTTGCCTGTTTCGAAACAGGTGCTGGATTTGGCCTGGGTGTTTCGAAACGGGTAGAGTTGTTTCGAAACACTTTGGCTACTGCCAAGCCCCGTTTCTGAACGGTCTATTCCCGTTTCGAAACACTTGACCGTTGGGCACTGATTTGAATGGTTTTGAAGTTTGCAAGCTTTACGTTTTAGTCCTGATTTTTGTATGTGCAATTGCTTGAGTTCGAGATGTCCGTTTAAGGTGAAATTTGGCAGAGAGGCGTGAAACATGATTAATTTCATAATGGTAACTAAAAAATTGGTAAAGTCCTCTTAATTTCCTGAATTTACAAATTGGTCCCTAAATTCGTTTGTTGTACAATTGAGTCCCTTATTGTTTTCTGATTGCTGTGATTTTTGAGTATGCTTACCTCAAGAGTACACCTAGGGTTAATGTGCATCTAGACAAGCTTAAAAAGAAAAAAAAGGGTCGTTAATCAAGGTTGACTTTCGGGTTGACTTTGGTTTCCCCCGTGTAATCTTCGTAGTTCGGGTCAACCGTCTAGGCCGGGCTAAGGGGGTTACAGAAATGGTTTTCAAGCATGAGATAGAAAGAGCATGTTGTAGAAAATGGTTTTTGAGATAGAGTTTTGAAATTGCATTGTTGTGTTGGTTTTCTTAGAGCTTGCCTCACTAAGCAAATGTGCTTACGCTCTTTTTTACCAACAATGCAGATAATTGAGACGTTTTTGGGCAGCAAGGAGGCTAAGGATATCCAAGGAAGTGAGAAGCTCATGTATGGTGGTGTTTTCGTATGCTTTAGTAATGGTATTTGGCAATGGAGACCTATGGTTGGTTTTGGGAGATGTGTTTTGAACTCACTATGTTTGTTGCAAGTTTAATATGGTGTTTGAAGTTTGTAATTGTCCTATATGGTTTAGTTTGGAGCTTGTGGCTTGCTTATGGTTTTCATGACTAGGGAGCATGCCCATAGACTCAATGATCTTATATTTGATGCCATACCTTAGCTTAAACCTCATAATAGTGATCTCTGATGTTTAATCATGTTGTTGGTGTGTTATGCTATCATTTGGGATGTGATTGAATGTGTAATGAAGTGAAAAATCAGAAAAATATATAGTTGCAGGGCAGGGTGTATCGAAACACCCATATCTGTTTCAGAACAGGGGCCTGAAATAGCCATAGTGTTTCGGAACAGGTAAGAGTGTTTCGAAACATTTTAGCTACTGGAGAGCCATGTTCCGATACTGGTTTCGGAACGCCCCCGGGTACTAAAACGGTCAACTCCGCTTCGATACGGCCGTTTCGATACAAGAGATAGCTTTTTGAAACACCCGACCGTTGGACTGCATTTTGAACTGGTTCAAGTTCTTGTTTCTTACATTTTAGTCCTTGATGGTTATGGATGTAATTGGTTGAGTTTGGAATGTCTAATTAAGTTGATATTTGACAGAGACGCATGAAATATGACTAATTGCATATTGGTAAACTTAAAATCTGCAAGGTCCTCGTATTTTGCAAAAATTACGTTTTGGTCCCTAAAAGTCTAATTCTTTCAATTAAACCCCTAATTGGTTTCCGATCATTGTGCCTTACCTTTCCATGACCTTAGGTGATCGCATAGGGTTAATGTTGTATGTAGGAAAGATAAAAAGAAAAAAAAGGGTCGTTAATCAAGGTTGACTTTTGGGTTGACTTTTGTTTTCCCCGTGTAATCTTCGTAGTTCGGGTCAAGCGTCTAGGCCGGGCTAAGGGGGTTACATTTGTTGGTATCAGAGCTAGGTTTACGAATATTTGGGGCTTGGTAAGTGGTTAATGGGTGAGAATGAGAATGATGAGGATTTACCGCCTCCTACTCTTGGTGGGCCACATGGTGGTGGTGGAGCAGGGGTTGGTGCTGCGGGAGCTGGTGTAGGGGTTGATGGACCTGAGGGAGTTCAGGGGCAAGCTTCTCTTGATATGTCCGTGCTAATACAAGCTATTGCTGGAGCTTTCCAGGCAGCAGTAGTTGGAGCTCATGGGGCTGCACCTCAGGATGGTGCTGGTGTGAGGTTGTCGTTGGAGCGACTCCGCAGTCTTGGAGGAACTGAGTTAAGGGGGCTGACCCTGGAAGGTTCTGAGTCTTGGTTAGAGAGTACCAAGAGGATTCTTGGGTAGCTGAACTGTAACAATGCTCAGAAGTTGGGATGTATTGTTTTCCTGTTGCACGATGATGCATATACGTGGTGGACAACCACAATAGCGGGGCTAGATGATGATGAGGTGACTTGGACATTCTTCTTGAATGCATTCAAGCGAAAGTATTTGGGAGTCCTCTACCTATATGAGAAAAAGAGGGAGTTCATGTCCCTAGTGCAAGGGAGTATGACAATTGTAACACCCCAATTTTGGGCTTAGAGGTTTTGGATTTGAATTGGACCGATCGGATTTCAGTTCGAATATAAAAGGTGGTTTTAGGGAAAGCCTAGTTCGGGATGCATTAAAAATATGGAAAAATATCTTAAAATCCTCTTTTATTATATATAAGAGAGTGGTGAAATCAATTTTACAAAATGAGGTTTCGAAATGTGACATTTCAAGTTAGTGACTAAAATGTAATTTTTGAAAAGTTGGTGACTGTTTTAAAAGGATTGAAACTTTGAATCTTTAAGGAGCTAATTTACCCAAGAAGAGTTTTCTGCAGATTTTTCTCAATATTAAACATTTATTAAATGATATTTAATAAAAAGAAAAAAGAGGGAAATGGATATTTTGGTTTTCATAACTAACTTTTGTTAAAATTTTCCCACTTCATTTTCTCTCCATTTTCTCTCAGCCAAACACATTTCCCCAGCCATTTTTCCTCTGATTCTAACATCTAAAGATGAGATTTCAATCTCTAATTGATTTCTAATCATACCTACACCAAATCCTTATCATTTGCTTATTGAATTTTCAAGAATCTTGGCTTTAAACAAGGAGAAACTCACATTTAGAGGTATGAACGTCCTTCTCCTCTAAATACTCAGTTCTTTACTGAAATTCCCAAGTTCTCAATCCTTGATTTGAGTTTTATTAAAGGTTTTAATGTCGTGTTCTTGATTTTGGCTTAAAATGCAAGATTTGGATTTAATTTTAATTAAATTCGTACTAAATGATTGGGTTATGTTTTGAGATGTCTTTTTGATATTTATTGGATGTATAAATGATGTGTAATTGAGGTTTAATCAATGCAATCCCGGATAGGTTGATTTTCCTAAGTTTTTGATTGAGTTAATGGTGGTTTTGAGGTGTTTTTGATGTTCTGCTATAGCTGGAGGTATAAGGACGTGATTAGATCCTTTTTGGATGTTAATTGATGTATAAGAATGATTGGAATTGATGGATCTTGGCTGGGTAATGTTGTAGAGTTGTTTGGATGTGATTTCGGTTGTGTTTGGTAGACGAAATGTGAGTGTTGATGAGAGCAGCGAGTTTAGGTGTCTTGGTTGAAGATATTAATGCATGATGATGCATTAATCCTCTGCTTTGATGTGTTTAAAACAGGGGAGACATCTTCGGATCCTTGTGGTGTTGATCCGGAGGCTTGATCGGTGTTTCGGCAAGCTTGCGGAACGGAATCGGTGAGTGAAGTTTGGTTTTCAGCTTTGAAACCAATGTTTGAAGGTTATGGGAGCTTAGTTTAAGTCTAAACAACTTAACTAAGCTCAAGAGTAAGTTTTTTGAAGAAACTCTCTTTTTGTTGAACCATGAGATGGTTGAATGCAATGTGTTTTATTTGCATGTTTAAATTCTGTTTTGGAAGCATATTTTAGCATGTTTGATGCTGGTTTTATAAGCCATGTGTTGAAGGATGCTCAAGGTAAGAGATCCTTGTTTTGAACATTGATAAATGTGGTTTGATGCATTGTAATGCATGACTATTTAATGGCTTTGTTAGTTGCTTAAAAACAGTGGATTAATGATGACAAATGATGTATATTGGCAAGTGATGTGTTGGTTTTAAAGTACTTGAATCGGATATAGTTAGCCGGCTATAGGATTGGGTGCACCGTGAATAAAGTCGCCTTGGGTGTTGAGAGGTTGTGATTGTACCGTAAACTCCATCCAAGTACACTAACGAGATGGTTAAGATCATCATGGTGGTTAAAAGTCCATGAGTGGATCTTGTGTTAAGATCACAATGGTGGTTAAAAGTCCATGTGTGGATCTTGTGTTGTGTGTCCCGTATTCTCGTTAGTGATGTTATACAACTACCAATGAGTGATGTGGAGGGGTTGTGATTGTACCATATGCTCCACCTTGATATTGGTAGTGTGTATGAAGCGTATGGGACAACGCTTGTAATCTGCATATCCGATTGTGTTTTTGAGTTGTAAAGTGTTTGATTATCACTTGTAAGCCAATATGACATGTTGATGATTTGAAGCATGAGATGCTTGGTTTGTATGCATAATTGCATGGTAAATGTTGTTTTGAAACTAAAGGCCTTGAAAAGGTGTTTTTGCAAATGCATTATTGTGATGTTTTAATTGAGCATTCCTCACTAAGCTATGTGCTTACGCTCTCTCTTTCTTAAACCAATAATGCAGAGCATTGAAGTGTTTAAAGGGCAGCAAGGAGGTCAAGGATCTAAGTGAAAGCTTGAGCTCATGTATGGTTTTTTCACAACACTTTTAGCTTCTGGCATTTGGCAATGGGAACCTAGTTGTGTTTTTGGGAGATGTTTTGGACTCCCTAAGTTTGGTTAATGCCTTTGATGATGTTGGAACATGTAAATGGCCTTTTGGTATTTGGTTTTGGTGTTTTGATGATTGCATGATTTTCAATATAGGATGCATGCCTATAGAGTTGGGATTTTCCTTGAATGATGCCATGATTGTGATTAGTTGATGCTAATATGTTCCTTAAGTGTTTGATGACTTGTGTGTATGATATGGAGGTCATATGGATGTGTTTGATGGGCTGAAAGTGTGTAAAACCAGATGAATTCTGCAAATCTGGGCAACTCGTTTCGGAACGGGTGCTACTGTTTCGGAACAGGTGGCCTGAAATGGCCATGGCGTTTCGAAACAGATAGAGCTGTTCCGAAACGGATTTGCCACTGCCAAGCCTTGTTCCGCAACTTGTTTCAGAACGGTCCCGCGTTTCGGAACGGTTCATCCCCGTTTCGGAACACTCGACCGTTGGGCACTGATTCTGATGGTTAAATGTTTTGAAACTCTTACGTTTTGGTCCCAATCTTTGTATATGCAATTGGTTGAGTTTGAGATGTCCGATTGAGATGAAATTTGACAGAGAGGCATGAAATATGACTAATTTCATAATGGTAACCTTAAAACAGGTTAAGTCCTCTTAATTTTCAGATTTTACAATTTGGTCCCTAAATTTGTATGTTGTGCAATTGAGTCCCTAAATGTTATCCGATTGCTGTGATTTTTGAGTATGTTCTTTTCAAGAATACACCTAGGGTTATTATGCATTTAGACAAGATTAAAAATAAAAAAGGGTCGTTAATCAAGGTTGACTTTCGGGTTGACTTTGGTTTTCCCCGTGTAATCTTTGTAGTTCGGGTCAACCGTCTAGGCCGGGCTAAGGGGGTTACAACAATGGCGGAGTATGAGGTGTAATTTGTACGCCTCAGCCAGTATGCACCCGAGCTGATTCCTGGCGAGCGGGAGAGATGTGAACGATTCCGATATAGGATGGTGGCTGATGTGAAAACCTATATGCTCGCAGCAGACTATATGGATTTTGATGTCTTGGTCACTCGAGCCAAGAACATTGAGCTAAACCTCGGTCTGGAAAGTCGAGCATGAGGGTCTAGCTCTGGGAAGCACCTTGCGGACCGTGATCTTGGAAGGGATCGGTTTAAGAGATCTAAGGATAGAAGGTCCCATACGGATGCTAGACGTAGGGGTGGCAACCCTGGAAGAGGTCAGCAAGGACCGAATGCTTTCTTACGAACTCCTGAGTGTAATCGGTGTGGTAGGAGACACATTGAGGAGTGCTGGGGCAACCTTGGTACGTGCTGGAATTGCGGAAATTGTGGGCACATGAAGAGGGATTGTCCGCAGCCGATGAGAGAAGGTCAAGCTCCGGTGAGAGCGGCTAAACCACATAGAGGTCGTGGGCGCGGCCGCGGCAACTTCCAGTGCAGAGATGAAGGTGTAAGGAATGTAGCACATGTGGTGGCTGTTCAGCCTGAAGGTGGTGGCCAGGCTAGAGTGTATGCCCATCGTGAAGGGAGGAATGACACAGACGTGATCGCAGGTACCTTTACTTTGCAATCCTTGTCATTACTTTCTTTGATTGATTCTGGATCTACACACTCGTACATATTGCGTGAACATGCTCAAATGCTTGGTTTGCCTGTTGAGTCTTTCGATGTGGGTATGCGTGTGACTAGTTCATTTGGTGAGACGATTGTAACAATGAGACTGTATAGGAGATGTCCCTTAAAGGTGCAAGAGCATGTGCTTCTAGTTGATCTTATGGAATTACCATTCTATGGATTTGATGTAGTCCTTGGTATGGACTGGCTTGTTGAGCATAGGGCCGTTGTGGATTTTGAAGGCAAGTGAGTTTCGCTGGAACTAGCGGATGATTATGAAGTTGTGGTGGTGGGAGAAAATGTGAAATTCCTATCCAATGTGGTGTCGACGCTTGAAGCAAGCCGGATGTTGCGTCAAGGATGCGAGGCTTATCTAGCCTTTGTTATGAATCCTAGTACAAAAGATCTTCTTGTACAGGATATAAAGATCGTGTGTGAATTCCCTAGAGTGTTTCCGGAGGAATTACCGAGTTTTCCACCTAGTCGAGAGGTTGAATTCGGAATTGAGTTGTATGAGAACACAACTCTGGTGTCCATTTCTCTCTATCGCATGACACCTAAGGAGTTGAAGGAGTTGGAGACACAACTCCGATACTGGTTTCGGAATGCCCCTGAGTACCGAAATGGTCAGCTCTGTTTCGATACGACAGTTTTGATACAAGAGATAGCGTTTCGAAACACCCGACCGTTGGACTGCATTTTGAACTGGTTCAAGTTCTTGTTTCTTACATTTTAGTCCTTGATGGTTATAGATGCAATTGGTTGAGTTTGGAATGTCTAATTAAGTTGATATTTGACAGAGACGCATGAAATATGACTAATTTCATATTGGTAAACTTAAAATCTGCAAGGTCCTCGTATTTTGCAAAATTTATGTTTTGGTCCTTAAAAGTCTAATTCTTTCAATTAAACCCCTAATTGGTTTCTGATCGCTGTGCCTTACCTTTCCATGACCTTAGGTGATCGCATAGGGTTAATGTTGCATGTAGGAAAGATAAAAAAAGGTCGTTAATCAAGGTTGACTTTCGGGTTGACTTTGGTTTTCCCCGTGTAATCTTCGTAGTTCGGATCAAGCGTCTAGGCTGGGCTAAGGGGGTTACACGGTGGCAAGCTCGTCAATGTGAGCTTCATTAGTTTCAGACTTAATTATATAAAAGATTAGATTAGTCGACAAGTTACAGTATACACAATATATAACTTTTAGGTGGCAAAATAACATAGTAACAATGCAATAAGCTTCGATTTAGTCCTAGAATCGAATAAACTCTAGCTCTGATACCTTAAATGTAAGACCTCCTACATGGCTTGATCAAGAATCGGGTCGAAAAGTGTCACCGGTAAGCGATACGGTGATCGGTGTAACAAATTTTCAATCAATAAACATTACATGAACAATGTTATACTTATAAAACATTACCACATATAATTATTAGTCCCATTTGTCCATTGTGAATCAATAATTATTCATTTAGGATCAATTCTTAACTATTATAAGTTTTAGAGACTAATTTGTAAATTCGATAATTTAGAGGTCCTTCAATGCAATTGATTACACTTTAATGGAATTCAATACATTAACAGCAAGTCTGTAAATTTTCATACAATTCAGAGTTCATTTACTCTTCCAATTGAATCATCCTAAATTTAGTGACCAATTTGTGAGCATTGTAAACCTTCAGTCTATACATTTTTAACCGACTTAACTAACCTTGTATCGAAACAAATTGATGCTATTTCGATACGGATGTACGATGATCAACCTGGGTTGACTTTGCCCATGTCCCGTATAGATACAGGTAAGTCATGTTTCGATACAGGTTGACTTTCATTAACTCTGACTATTGACTCGTTTCGATATAGGTTAGGCCCGTATCGAAACAAGGAATTCCATTGGGAAAACGTATCGATACAGCTCCAAACCATACTGATACACCCTATTCCTTAGCTCAATTATGCTTAACAGTATCGATACGCCATTACCCCGTATCGATACGGCCTGACCTATAATGATAGATTTTTGCTGCTTTTTAATCGAATTGACCTATCAAATGTTGTCCAAATGTATCGGAAATTTACACACAACATATCAATGCTATAAACTACTAGCATGCCAAATTTTATGATCATTCGAATAGATTTACTAGGTTTTCACCTATGTGAGCCATATATGCAATTTTTGCAAAGTTTTAACAACACCAAAAGTCAATTTTACGCCTTTAACCACACTTCAACTTATACACAATATGAGCATACCAAAATGGGCACAAAAGACTAGTTCAACTACTTTTCCACCTTCCTAGGAGTTCATTAGGACAAAATACATTACTATTGGCTTGTAGTGACTTGTCTTGTCTCGACTTTTCCAATCTTCCACAAAGGTCGATTCCTTAACCTGAAATACATGAAATGAGACACATTAGGCATACTTTGCCTAGTGAGGTAGTCATATACAATGTATTTGTCAATGAGTGATACATGTACATATACTCATGCTTAACAATATCAATGTCATGTTCCAATATGCAATGTTTAACATATCATATTCATTATAATCCCTTGGATTGAATCAAGATAGTGGATACACGAATTCCTACGCCTCGCCAAATCAATAAATGGTCTAATCCCTCCGCCTCGCCAATGACCAAGTACAATACACATCCCCCCGCCTCGCCAAATCAATATATGTCGTAGCCTTAGGACCGTAGTCCTCACGTACACTAAGCTCATGAATTCTATGGCATGCCAATTGTATTCAAGGTCCGTTCGAATCCAAGGTTCGATATTAACATCAAATCAATGTCCAATGACCAATATATGTCCAATGCTTTCAATTTTTTAATTTCAATAACAATGTCCAATAGCAATGTTCAATGACTATAACAACAACAATAGATGCTCAATAATCATACCATCAATGACTATGATCAATGAATTTATTTTCTATATTTCAATAACAATAACTACATTAGTTTCAATGCACAATAGCCATTACAATATCAATGATCGATGCACAATACTTTACTTACCAATACTTAAGCAATGCATCTGATTAATAATCTGACACAATATCCTTACAAATGATGTTAGTTATTTTAATCGAAATCAATACAAATGAATTCGGGGAGGCTCATCGCCTAATCCCGAGACTCCGACTACACTCCCCTTGATATCTGGTGCTCTTACGACTCTCGGATGAAAACGCCCTTGTTTCTAGCTTTTGATGGAGATGGCGAAACCGCTCTCTCCACTTCTTGAGCTAAAACTTCAATAGGAGTATGTTAAAAACAATATCACGATATTGTATCAATATAATGATATCAAAATCATCATCTAAACTTAAAATAACTATTAGCTACCAAGATGTTCATGGATTAACAAACCCTAACTTGTGATTAAGCTTGATATATCCATGGAATCCATTGATTGTTTGGGGAATATAGCTTACCCGATCGATGTCAACGATTCGATATCAATAAATCAAAGAAAAACCAAGCATAGATTACCCTCCAATGGAGGTGTGTGCTTAGAAATGGATGATGATGATAAGGAATTTGGGAGGTTTTTGCTTTCTTATGTCTCGGTAAGACTTCAATTTAGTTATTCAATTAGCTATTTATTTGAGTAGATTTCCTTCCAATGAAGTAAGCTCTCCAGGCCATCCCACGTATAGGAATTTTAATGAAAAAGGGGCTAAACACAAATTTGGCCCTTTAGTTCCCGATAGATTGTATTTTTATCCCCAAACTTTTAATTTTCATAATTTAGCCACTAAACAGATTTCGATATTATTCAATAAAGTCCATATTCAATAAATTGACTCAATTAGAGTCCAATGTCGATATAATTGACTACATGGTCAGAGTTAATACAACATTTAGACTTTATGGATGTGAAATTTCTGATCATCGGAACCCAATTCTGACTAGACCGGATTTTGGGGTGTTATATTATGTTCCAAAGGTGATGGCCTCTTTTGGGAACCATGATTCCTAGATAGTAAAGAGGAGAGTATGAAGTGAAGATAGTGTTGAATCCCACACCAATAAATACACAGAAACAAGTTTCCATGCAATGTGCAACCTGGAACTAATATTGACAACAAAGTCTGTCACCCGAAGAACAATGATTTTTATCTATGTTGGGATGGTCGAAAGCATAAAGCCAACACATTATCATTTCTTCTAAGATCAAGTTGGCTTTTTGGCTAATGATCTGTAGGAACTTGTCCATTCTCTACCATATGTGTATCAAAGGAAAACTATTTACATCCTTGTAATTGCTCGTATTTGTTATTTCTGGCAGCATCTCACTTGGGACAGTTTATGAAGTGTATAGTAGATTTTTCGATATTGATCGTCAGTTTCTTAAATCTACAGCCCCATGTTCCTTCGTTGAAAAAGGAAATATGAATTCTCAACTGTTGAGGTATTGATGAAGTCAATTTGAGTTCAAAAAAGAAAGAAAAAAATGAGGTGAAAACCTGAAAGGGCGCCTTAAAAAAACAAAGTGAAAACCCGAAAGGGCGCTTTGAGAAATGCAATCAAAAGTGAAAACCTGAAAAGGCGCTTAGAGCAAAGATGCAAAGATCATGAAGATTGGACTTGAGTGTGAGATGGGTTACTTTGGCAGCAAAGGAGTTTTGATGAAAAATGAAGCAAGAAATTTTGAGCTCCCCTGAAAATGAAAGCTCACTCAAGTTGTTCTCGATTGACAACATTTATGCATCATATAGTTAGACATCCATAAGATAGGAGCATGCTAACTCATACATTTAGAACTTTTTTGAACATTTTGGTAGGAATCTACCAGAATCAAGAAGAAACAAGAAAAGATTTCAACCTACAGCTTCAAGACTGGGGGATTAGACCCAGTAATATATGTTCCAAGTGTAGAAGAGATCGAGATACTTTAGGCAGAATGAGCTGTAATTCTAATGATCTTTGAGCATCAAGAAGAAAAATTGAAGATATTTCACATTACTTTAGGAAGAATTCTTATTAACTGATGCTATTCCTTTTTTGCAGAATCGACATTGTGGAAGAAGAAAGCTCGTACATGCTCCAGTTTTCATATATCAGGGAAAGAATGCATATGTTAGAAAGATTAGGGAACTAGTGTAAGTTCCTACCTTAAGTTTTTGATCAAGTCTAAAGATTGAACATGAAGAAAGTACAAGGACTTCGAGAAAGTATAGGGATTGGAAGAAAGTTCAGGGACCTGAGGAATTTGCTCGCCCAAAAGGATGAAAGATGGACAAATTCTATATGTCATAGCCAGAAACAAATAGATTAGTGGGGCATCATTGTAGAAAAGAGTGCAGATCAAGATGGAAAAGGAATAATGCAGAGCCTAAAGAGAATTTGACCACTAAAGAAGTCAATATTTGCTCTAAAATAATAAGAGCTCAACAACAAGATTTTGGGGCAAATTTTGTCGGGGCATGAAGAAAACATGACTTTTAGATCAAGCTCAAGAAGATTAAGCAAAGCAAGACCAGATAAGAACAGTCTTAAGAGATGAGGAACCATTACAACAGAAGCAAAAAACCTAACGGAGAAGCAAAGAAGATTAGAATCCATCCAAGTGGAATTTACAAGAATCAACAAAGAATGGATAAGGATATCAATTTGCAATTTCGAGAATGAAGAAATAGATCCAGCAAAGACTAGCGAAGATTCCAATCACGTTTTCGTGAAGCAAAGATTTCAACCCGTTTGAAGAGGCAGATCACAACAAAGATTTCAATCCGTTTGAAGAGGCGAATATCAACAAGATTCCAATCCGTTTGAAGAGGCGGATCTCTATAGAGATATTCGATTGTTTGCGCAGGAAAGGAAGTGTATTACAACTCTGAATCCTTCAGGTAGTCAGTAATCTCTTCGGGCAACGTGATTTCAAATCTTCCAGACATCTCCAGAAATGATGAGAACTTTATGAATGTTGTCACAATAAGAGAGTTGGGGCATGATATTGACAAAGAGATTGATCTTCTGAGGCCTCATTTTAAAATAAGAAAAAAGGAGAGAAAGAAAAAAATGGTTCATGCTGCCAGGAAGGAAGTGTAGAGCATTTGGGTGTTCTCTAAACATGAGCGCAAGTGCACACTCTTGTCAAGTTATAGTATAAAAGATATCGTCTCCCATAGGGATTGGACAACTTAACTCGAATTGCAATTCTTGCACAAAGAAAATTAAATGCACAAATGAATTTTAGTTTATAAAGAAAAATAAATAAAGCACAAGTAATTAAAGAAAAGATCAGGATGATAGAATGGGTCAGGTTATACTGCTTAGTAGTGTGAAACTGCGTTGAATAGGTTAAGATGCTTTGCGCTGCCAGACTTTGCTGCCTCAGCGGAGGATGGCAGATTGGCTGCTTTAACGCTTTCACTGCCTCGACGGTGGAACAAACGATTGGCTCGGTGTAAAACTTGGCATACTTTCAAGGCTCGGCAGAACGCTTCGATATTGATCCCGCTTATGTCTAATTCGGAATATTGTTGTTGCCCACTGCAGATGATACCCATCACGACGTGAATCTTGCAAGGACAACAACCTTGGTTCGTCCTCTTTTAGCCGCCTTAAACTCGCACCTATGTCTAGGCCGAATTGATCAACACTTGATTATGATGAGGATCGTACTTATCCCTTTCGTGAGTTCGACTCTCTCGATACCGAACAAATATATTGTTAACAACTAATCTTTCGAACTTAATTGAAAACTATGAAGAGCATGGAATAAGCAAACCTTTGTAGCACCCCAATTTTAGGCTTAGAAGTTTTGGGTTTGAACCGGACCGGTCGGATTTTCGGTTCGAATATAAAAGGTGGTTTTAAGGAAAGCCTAGTTCGGGATGCATTAAAAATATGGAAAAATATCTAAAAATCCCCTTTTAATATATATAAGAGGGTGGTGAAATCAATTTTACAAAATGAGGTTTGGAAATATGACATTTTGAGTTAGTGACTAAAATGTAATTTTTGAAAAGTTCGTGACTGTTTTAAAAGGATTGAAACTTTGAATCTTTAAGGAGCTAATTTACCCAAGGGAGGATTTCTCCAGATTTTTCTTGATTTTTAAGACTCATTTAATGTTTAATTAATAAAAAGAAAAGAGGGAAAAAGATATTTTTAGTTTCATAACTAACTTTTACCAAAAATTTCCCATTTCATTTTCTCTCAAAATTCCCTCAGCCAAACACATTTCCACATCAACTTTTCCTTTGATTTTCATAACTAAAGTTGAGATTTCAATTCCTAAATGATTCCTAATCATTTCTACACCAAATCCTCATCATTTGCTCAATGAATTTTCAAGGATTTTGGCTCTAAACAAGGAGAAATCCACATTTAGAGGTATGAACGTCCTTCTCCTCTAAATACTCAGTTCTTTACTAAAATTCCCAAGTTCTCAATCCTTAAATTTAGTTTTATTAAAGGTTTTAATGTTATGATCTTGATTTTGGCTTAAAATGCAAGATTTGGATTTACTTTTGAAGAAATTCGTAATAGATGATTGGGCTCTATTTTGAGATGTCTTTTTGATGTATTTTGGATGTCTAAATGATGTGAAATGGAGGTTTAATCAATGGAATCCCGAATAGGTTGATTTTCCTAAGTTTTTACTTGTGAAAATGGTGGTTTTTGGGGTGATCTTGGTGTTTTGTTAATGCCGGAGGTATAAGGACGAGTTTGAGATCATTTTGGATGTTAATTGATGTTTAAAAATGGTTATAAGTGATGGATCTTGGCTGGGTTAAGTTTTGGAAGAGTTTGGAGGTGTTTTCGGTTGTGTTTGGTAGCCGAAATGTTGGATTTATGTAGAGCAGCGAGTTGAGTTGTGTTGCTGGTGTTTTTAATGCATGATAATGCATTAATCCTCTGTTGTTATGTGTTTAAAACATGGGAGAATGATCCGGAAGCAATAGAGGTAGCGTTGGAGGGTTTCGGATGCTTGGAAGGCTTAACGACTAACATAGTTTTGTGTATCGGTGAGTGAAGTTGGGGTTTTTAGCTTTAAAACCAATGTTTGAAGGTTTTGGGAGCTTAGTTTAAGTCTAAACAACTTAGCTAAGCTCAAGAGTAAGTAAATGGAATTTCTCTCTTGGTTTGTGTTATGAATTGGTTTTTAATGCACTTGTGATGGTTGGATGCAATGTTTGTGATTTGCATGTTTAAATTCTATTTTGAAAGCATGTGTTAGCATGGTTTAATGCTGGTTTTGAAAGTCATGTGTTGAAGGATGCTCAAGGTAAGAGATCCTTGGTTTTGTACATTGGAATTGTGGGATTGATGCATAGTGTTGCATGTTGTTTAATGGCTTTGTTTAATGCTTCAAAACAGTGAAGTGATGATGGTAATTGATGGTATTGGCAAGTGATGTAAGTGGTTGTTGGTTACTTTATCGGATATAGTTAGCCGGCTATAGGATTGGGTGCACCGTGAATTGAGTCGCCTTGGATGTCGAGGGGGTTGTAATGGTACCGTAAACTCCATCCAAGTATCCTAGCGATTGAGAGAGTTGGTGTCACCATGATGGAGGATGGCTCTCGTGGGTGGGCTTTGTTAAGTGCCACCACGATGGAGGATGGCTCTCGTGGGTGGGCTTTGTTAAGTGCCACCACGATGGAGGATGGCTCTCGTGGGTGGGCTTGGTTAAGTGCCACCACGATGGAGGATGGCTCTCGTGGGTGAACCTTGTTAAATGTCACCACGATGGAGGATGGCTCTCGTGGGTGGACTTTGTTAAGCGTCACAATGGTGGAGGGTTGCTCCCGTGTGTGAGCTTGGTTAAGGTGATTACAATGGTTGTGGTAGCTCCATGTGTAAGCCTTGTGATGTGTCCCGGCTCTCGCTAGTGTGTTATACAACTTCCGATGAGTGATGTTGAGGGGTTGTGATTGTACCGTTAAACTCCATCGCGGGTGTTGAGGGGGTTGAGATTGTACCGGTAAACTCCACCTTGTGTTGTTCGGTTGTGTGTATGAAGCGTGTGGGACAACGCTTGTAATCCGCGTATCCGATTGTGTTTTGTGTTGTAATGGTTTGTGAATTATCACTTGGAAGCCAATATAATGTTCTTGGATGTAATGAAGCATGAGATGATTGAAATGATGCAAGGTTGCATGGGAAGTGTGTGATGTTCTAAGAGTGCATGTATTACTTGTTAACTTGTACAAGTGTTTATCTTATATTGAGAATGGTGCATATGTGCATGGGAATCTCTTTAGTGCATTGAAGTCTTGTGTGGACTTGTTTTAAAAGGCATGTAGTGCAATGTTGTTTTTGGTAGTTCATGTGTTTTGCATTTGTTGAATGCATGAGATAGTTAGAAGGAACCAATGGTTTTCGAAAGGTTTTGCTTTGAAATGGCCATCAAGCATATGGAAGGTATGTTGTGAAGTGGAAGTGTTTTCCAAGGAATTTGAGTTTAACCTTGCATGTGGTGTTTATGCATGGAAAGGTTTAAATAATGGTTTTTGCAAGAATGTGTTTTGGGGTAAATTGTTTAGCTTTTCTAAGCTAAAGGTTGGTTTTCATTTTGAGCAAGACATGGTTTAAAGCATGATGTTTCAAAAGAGGTTTTTCAACCAATGCTTGATTTATTGATTTACAACTACTTTTAGAAGGGGTTTTATGATTCGCTGCATTGATGGTGTTTTGGTTTTGAGCATTCCTCACTAAGGATTATGTGCTTACGCTCCTTTTTGTCCATCAATGCAGATAATTGAAGTTGGGACAACAAGAAGCAAGGGATTCAAGGAGAGCTCCACTTGAGAAGTATGTCTCGGTTAATAGCTATAGATAATAAAGGCAATGGGGGGAGAGTCTTTTATATTGATGTGTAATGAGATTGTGTATGTTGGAAAAGTTTGGTTTATGATTTGAACTATGTGGTTTAACACTTGCAACGTTTGAATCTTCTTATTCATAAGTCGTTATGCTATGCTTCTTGTTTTAAAAGCATGATTAAGTGTTGGATGTGTTGAAATAGTTGGTGCACCTAGGGGTTGTTTTGTATCTAGATTTTAATGCAATTTGGTAGTTATGATGCTTGGCATGTTGTTGATTTGTTGAGGATTGATTTAGAGTATGTTCGATGGTGTTTAGACGAGTTAAAACAGGCATTTCTGCTGTTTCTGGGCAGGGTGTTTCGAAACACCCTTGCCTGTTTCGAAACAGGTGTTTGATTTGGCCTGGGTGTTTCAAAACGGGTAGAGGTGTTTCGAAACACTTTGGCTACTGCCAAGCCCCGTTTCTGAACGGTCTATCCCCGTTTCGAAACACTTGACCGTTGGGCACTGATTTGAATGGTTTTGAGGTTTGCAAGCTTTATGTTTTAGTCCTGATTTTTGTATGTGCAATTGCTTGAGTTCGAGATGTCCGATTAAGGTGAAATTTGGCAGAGAGGCATGAAACATGACTAATTTCATAATGGTAACTTAAAAATTGGTAAAGTTCTCTTAATTTCCAGAATTTACAAATTGGTCCCTAAATTCGTATGTTGTGCAATTGAGTCCCTTATTGTTTTCCGATTGCTGTGATTTTTGAGTATGCTTATCTCAGGAGTATGCCTAGGATTAATGTGCATCTAGACAAGTTTAAAAAGAAAAAAAAGGTCGTTAATCAAGGTTGACTTTCGGGTTAACTTTGGTTTTCCCCGTGTAATCTTCGTAGTTCGGGTCAACCGTCTAGGCCGAGCTAAGGGGGTTACATTTGGTGGTATCAGAGCTGAGTTGCGAATGCTTGGGGAAATGGTAAATTGTTGTAATAAGTGTTTAATGTTTATTCTGATGTGTGGTTGAAAGTCGGTTGAAATGTGTGTCTTTGAGCGAATTGTTGATGTTTTTGTCATGCTTTTGGTTATGAATCTTCATTGAGTTAATGTGAATACGTGCTAATGATATGCTGGTGTTGTGAGCTGATTTTATGAATGATGAAAGTGTGATGGGTATGATATGTTGATGATATGCTGTTGTGGGTGAATGTTGTTTGATGAGAGCATGATCGAAGTATGTTGATTGATATGCTCGATGTTGTGATAACCATGTTTTTATTGATTGTTATGTTGTGTAAAAGGGGAGAATTCGGGATACCCATTGCCTTATTATTATAGCTATTGTGTTATGTTGGAGTTGGAGTTTTGAATCCTTGCTTGAAGCTGGCCTGATCGTTTTGTTTGTTTTGTTATGATAGCTTGTTGTTAATAGCATGGTGAAATCGATGAGAGAATGGCAGTTGGGTGAGATGGTTGCTGCTTTAGAGAAGGTTGTTAAGGCGTGGAATTCACCTTTTAGTGGAGGTGTTTCGTCTCAGTCTTTAGTGCCTGGAGTTGAGGTAGTGAGGCAGGAGGAAGAAGCTGGTTCTGTGATGAAGGGTTCATCATCTATAGTTCAAGAGGTGTCGGGAACATCTTAGGCTGTGGCGAAAGTGAGGCCTGTAGACGTGCCGACTGTGGGACGTACGAGTTTGTCGAAACAACGTTTACATGATTTGGGAGCTATAGAGTATCATGGTTCGACACCTGAGACGTTCGAGGCCTGGTTGGCCAGTGTAATTCTGATTTTGGATCAGGAAGGTTGTGACTACGCTTGTAAGCTAGGAAGTGTTGTCTCATTGATGTTGGAGGACGCAAGTGCCTGGTGGACATCTGTGGCGGTGGCATCGCATATCCACGATATAGATTGGGACTTCTTTGTGTCTGCCTTTTATGAAAGGTGCCTTGGAGAGAAATTTCCCAGGGTTAAGCAGCGTGGGGGTGTGGCTTCAGATTATGAAGGTGACAAAAGTTTAAGCAAGAGAGTTGTGGGTACTGACCTCGGGAGCGGTCAGCGTAAGAGGCTACGTGATAAAAGGTTTTGCTTGAATCGAAGTCTGGGTGGTGGTGCAGACGTAGGTCAAGTGCGGTATGATCAAGGAGTGGTAGCTCGATTGCCGAAGTGTGACCGTTGTGGAAGGTGTCGTGTTGGAGGTTGTCGGGGCGCGAGAGTTTGTTGGAATTGTGGTTCTAAGGAGAATGTGAAGCGAAAATCTCCTCAAGTGGTGAGATTAGCTTCAGTGGTAGCAAAAGGGTCTCAGAAGGGTCGTGGGCACGGCCGAGACAAGTTTTGAAGGTGGCTGGAAGGGCAGAAAGGTGTGAGGAGCTTGGAGAATGAATCTTGTTGGAATTGTGGGTCTGTTGGACATTTGAGACGTAATTGTTTGAAGTTGGCTCGGGGTAGTCAGGGTTCTTTTACCGCAGGGAGATGGTGATGATCTTAAGGTGTTGGCTGATGCTACGGTGGTGCGGCTAGAGAATGATGGTTCTGCGAAGAAGAGAGTTTTTCTATTGAAGCCCCAAGGCAGTGAGATGTTTACAGGTAACCTTGTTAAGTAACCTTTACCCTAGTTATCTTAGTTTGATTTCGGTTTGGTTTTCCCTTGAGTAGTGGTATGGTCTTATAGCTAGCAAGTTTGGGGTAGTAGTTGGTGTTGTTTTGAAAACAACTTTAGTGTGAAGAGGGAATTAGTGGGTATTTTGTGGTTAGTGGGTTGTTAGAATGGTAGGGTTGGACAAGTTGGAAGTGAGATAGGAGGTTGTTCTTAGGCGGATCCTGAGGATGTTATTGGTGGGTGTGAACTGACATACATGCACAGTTAAAACCATTTGTTATATACTATATTATATATATGTGTTGGTACATGCATACATGTGACATGACATTAGAGGTTTTGCATACATGTACACAGGCATTGATAGGGCATATTGGTGACCATGCATACGAACGTTCACACTTGCTAATAGCTAGTTGGGTCCGTTAGTGTTGTGATAGGGTTAGGTTGGATGATAGGTTTTAAAAGTTGTTTTGGTGCTAGGAGAATGTTAGAAGTAATGGAGGGTATTAAGCGAGCTGTCAGTAGTAGTGAGTGCGATATAGCATGTTGGCAGAAGGAAAGTGTTTTGGCACTTAAAGAGTTTAGCGGTGTGGTGGTGAGGAGATTACCAGTTGAAGTTAGAATCAGTCAAAGTGGTTGTGAATAGCTAGTAGAAGTGGTAGTTTCTTGGTGTTAACTGATGTTGTAGGTTAGTGGATGTGTTTCCAGAGTGTTGAGGTGACTTGGCATTGATGTTGTAATAAGAGAGCTGTTTACGTAGGTGGTGGCTTGTAGCAACCTTTGAGGTGTTGAGAAGAGGTTGTGTTGAGGGTTGTAGAAAAGGGTTGGCTTGGGGTGAATAGAAGTTTCGTAATCTTAATATGTATGTATAGAATGGGCGGTGTCCTGGTAAGGCTAGTGTTGTAGTCAAAGCTTGAAGTGGAAAGGCAGTGTAAGTTCAAGGGCCATTGTTGGTTGGACGGATTCTTGTGAGAAGTGGTTGGCTAGTCGTGTATAAGTAAATCCCTTCTGAAGTCAGCTAGTGGTATGTGGAACGGCTGGCGGAGTCAAGGTTGGGGTTTTGTGATGTGAATTTCGGATGTTGGGTGAGTAGTCCTGGTGAGTCGTTATGATGATGATAGCGGCGAATGTGAAGGAATGTCAGCAATACGTTGAGAAGTTTGAGTAAGCAGTTAATGCTTAAGAAGTTTTGCTTGATGTGGTAACCTTTGGAAGAGGTTGAGCAGTTTTGCAAAGGGTTTTAGAAGCAGTGAAGGTTGTGGGTCACATGGTGGCTGAACTGGATAGGTTGGTGTCACCGTGTGTACGAGTTTTGGGAGTTATGAGTTAAGGTGGTGTATGCTGTAAAAGTTTGGAGGTTCTTCAGGTTGTTGGGGCTATGCTCAGTTCGGAAGTGTCAAAGGTTAAGCTGTGGTTAACATCTGAGTGTTTTGGAAATGTGGTGGTGTTGGGTTTGGTTATAGTGTAAGTTGAGTTGTGGAGGAGTTGGTTTGGTGGAGTTTTGTGTGGAGAGTGTTCAGTGGTGGTTAAGTCTCTTGTGTTGCCTTGTGGGTTGCTTTGAGAAGTTTGGTTGTGCTCTTTTCGCCGGTTGAAATTTCGAGGACGAAATTTCCTAAGAGGGGGAGAGTTGTAACACCCCAATTTTGGGCTTAGAAGTTTTGGGTTTGAACCGGACCGGTCGAATTTTCGGTTCGAATATAAAAGGTGGTTTTAAGGAAAGCCTAGTTCGGGATGCATTTAAAATATGAAAAAATATCTAAAAATCCTCTTTTAATATATATAAGAGGGTGGTGAAATCAATTTTACAAAATGAGGTTTGAAAATATGACATTTTGAGTTAGTGACTAAAATGTAATTTTTGAAAAGTTCGTGACTGTTTTAAAAGGATTGAAACTTTGAATCTTTAAGGAGCTAATTTACCCAAGGGAGAATTTCTCCAGATTTTTCTTGATTTTTAAGACTCATTTAATGTTTAATTAATAAAAAGAAAAGAGGGAAAAAGATATTTTTAGTTTCATAACTAACTTTTACCAAAATTTTCCCATTTAATTTTCTCTCAAAATTCCCTCAGCCAAACACATTTCCACAACAACTTTTCTTTTGATTTTCACACCTAAAGTTGAGATTTCAATTCCTAAATGATTCCTAATCATTTCTACACCAAATCCTCATCATTTGCTTAATGAATTTTCGAGGATTTTGGCTCTAAACAAGGAGAAATCCACATTTAGAGGTATGAACGTCCTTCTCCTCTAAATACTCAGTTCTTTACTGAAATTCCCAAGTTCTCAATCCTTAAATTGAGTTTTATTAAAGGTTTTAATGTTGAGATCTTGATTTTGGCTTAAAATGCAAGATTTGGATTTAATTTTGAAGAAATTCGTAATAGATGATTGGGCTCTGTTTTGAGATGTCTTTTTGATGTATTTTGGATGTCTAAATGATGTGAAATGGAGGTTTAATCAATGGAATCCCGAATAGGTTGATTTTCCTAAGTTTTTACTTGTGAAAATGGTGGTTTTGGGGTGATCCTGGTGTTTTGTTAATGCTGGAGGTATAAGGACGAGTTTGAGATCATTTTGGATGTTAATTGATGTTTAAAAATGGTTAGAAGTGATGGATCTTGGCTGGGTTAAGTTTTGGAAGAGTTTGGAGGTGTTTTCAGTTGTGTTTGGTAGCCAAAATGTTGGATTTATGTAGAGCAGCGAGTTGAGTTGTGTTGCTGGTGTTTTTAATGCATGATAATGCATTAATCCTCTGTTGTTATGTGTTTAAAACAGGGGAGAATGATCCGGAAGCAATAGAGGTAGCGTTGGAGGGTTTCAGATGCTTGGAAGGCTTAACGGCTAGCGTAGTTTTATGTATCGGTGAGTGAAGTTGGGGTTTTCAGCTTTAAAACCAATGTTTGAAGGTTTTGGGAGCTTAGTTTAAGTCTAAACAACTTAGCTAAGCTCAAGAGTAAGTAAATGGAATTTCTCTCTTGGTTTGTGTTATGAATTGGTTTTTAATGCACTTGTGATGGTTGGATGCAATGTATGTGATTTGCATGCTTAAATTCTGTTTTGAAAGCTTGTGTTAGCATGGTTTAATACTGGTTTTGAAAGTCATGTGTTGTAGGATGCTCAAGGTAAGAGATCCTTGGTTTTGTACATTGGAATTGTGGGATTGATGCATAGTGTTGCATGTTGTTTAATGGCTTTGTTTAATGCTTCAAAATAGTGAAGTGATGATGGTAATTGATGGTATTGGCAAGTGATGTAAGTGGTTATTGGTTACTTTAATCGGATATAGTTAGCCTGCTATAGGATTGGGTGCACCGTGAATTGAGTCGCCTTGGATGTTGAGGGGGTTGTAATGGTACCGTAAACTCCATCCAAGTATCCTACCGATTGAGAGAGTTGGTGTCACCATGATGGAGGATGGCTCTCGTGGGTGGGCTTTGTTAAGTGCCACCACGATGGAGGATGGCTCTCGTGGGTGGGCTTTGTTAAGTGCCACCACGATGGAGGATGGCTCTCGTGGGTGGGCTTGGTTAAGTGCCACCACGATGGAGGATGTCTCTCATGGGTGAACCTTGTTAAATGTCACCACGATGGAGGATGGCTCTCGTGGGTGGACTTTGTTAAGCGTCACAATGGTGGAGGGTTGCTCCCGTGTGTGAGCTTGGTTAAGGTGATTACAATGGTTGTGGTAGCTCCATGTGTAAGCCTTGTGATGTGTCCCGGCTCTCGCTAGTGTGTTATACAACTTCCAATGAGTGATGTTGAGGGGTTGTGATTGTACCGTTAAACTCCATCACGGGTGTTGAGGGGGTTGAGATTGTACCGGTAAACTCCACCTTGTGTTGTTCGGTTGTGTGTATGAAGCGTGTGGGACAACGCTTGTAATCCGCGTATCCGATTGTGTTTTGTGTTGTAATGGTTTGTGAATTATCACTTGGAAGCCAATATAATGTTCTTGGATGTAATGAAGCATGAGATGCTTGAAATGATGCAAGGTTGCATGGGAAGTGTGTGATGTTCTAAGAGTGCATGTATTACTTGTTAACTTGTACAAGTGTTTATCTTATATTGAGAATGGTGGATATGTGCATGGGAATCTCTTTAGTGCATTGAAGTCTTGTGTGGACTTGTTTTAAAAGGCATGTAGTGCAATGTTGTTTTTGGTAGTTCATATGTTTTGCATTTGTTGAATGCATGCGATAGTTAGAAGGAACCAATGGTTTTCGAAAGGTTTTGCTTTGAAATGGCCATCAAGCATATGGAAGGTATGTTGTGAAGTGGAAGTGTTTTCCAAGGAATTTGAGTTTAACCTTGCATGTGGTGTTTATGCATGGAAAGGTTTAAATAATGGTTTTTGCAAGAATGTGTTTTGGGGTAAATTGTTTAGCTTTTCTAAGCTAAAGGTTGGTTTTCATTTTGAGCAAGACATGGTTTAAAGCATGATGTTTCAAAAGAGGTTTTTCAACCAATGCTTGATTTATTGATTTACAACTACTTTTAGAAGGGGTTTTATGATTCGCTGCATTGATGGTGTTTTGGTTTTGAGCATTCCTTACTAAGCATTATGTGCTTACGCTCCTTTTTGTCCATCAATGCAGATAATTGAAGTTGGGACAACAAGAAGCAAGGGATTCAAGGAGAGCTCCACTTGAGAAGTATGTCTCGGTTAATAGCTATAGATAATAAAGGCAATGGGGGGAGAGTCTTTTATATTGATGTGTAATGAGATTGTGTATGTTGGAAAAGTTTGGTTTATGATTTGAACTATGTGGTTTAACACTTGCAACGTTTGAATCTTCTTATTCATAAGTCGTTATGCTATGCTTCTTGTTTTAAAAGTATGATTAAGTGTTGGATGTGTTGAAAGAGTTGGTGCACCTAGGGGTTGTTTTGTATCTAGATTTTAATGCAATTTGGTAGTTATGATGCTTGGCATGTTGTTGATTTGTTGAGGATTGATTTAGAGTATGTTCGATGGTGTTTAGACGAGTTAAAACAGGCTTTTCTGCTGTTTCTGGGCAGGGTGTTTCGAAACACCCTTGCCTGTTTCGATACAGGTGCTTGATTTGGCCTGGGTGTTTCGAAACGGGTAGAGGTGTTTCGAAACACTTTGGCTACTGCCAAGCCCCGTTTCTGAACGGTCTATCCCCGTTTCGAAACACTTGACCGTTGGGCACTGATTTGAATGGTTTTGAGGTTTGCAAGCTTTACGTTTTAGTCCTGATTTTTGTATGTGCAATTGCTTGAGTTCGAGATGTCCGATTAAGGTGAAATTTGGCAGAGAGGCATGAAACATGACTAATTTCATAATGGTAACTTAAAAATTGGTAAAGTCCTCTTAATTTCCAGAATTTACAAATTGGTCCCTAAATTCGTATATTGTGCAATTGAGTCCCTTATTGTTTTCCGATTGCTGTGATTTTTGAGTATGCTTATCTCAGGAGTATGCCTAGGATTAATGTGCATCTAGAAAAGTTTAAAAAGAAAAAAGGGTCGTTAATCAAGGTTGACTTTCGGGTTGACTTTGGTTTTCCCCATGTAATCTTCGTAGTTCGGGTCAACCGTCTAGGCCGGGCTAAGGGGGTTACAACCTTGAAGTTTTATTGCAAAAACAAACTTAATTCCTAAACAACCGTTCTCACACTAGTTTACAACATAACCCAAAGCCAAGAGAGAATTTAGAACATGATTGACGACAAGAAAACCTAAACTATGCCCAAAGGAAAACCTAAGTTGATTTCAATTACAAAATATGTCAAGTATATATAGGCATTAGCTAGGCCAAGTCCTCCTTGGAGAAGAAGTCTTCAAAGTAGCTTTTGCATTAAATGCAACCTTTAATTCTAACTTCTTTGAGTTGAATGTGGACTTCTTCTCGTTGTCTTGCATCGTAAGTTATCTTGATCTCCTCCTTCGGTGGCTCTGCCCGCTGCTCCAGGCGTCAGAAAATTGAGTGGATGGCATCGTTGAAATCATCATTTTCTGCTCTACAGATTGCACTCCAATTCTCCAATTACTCAGCTTGCTGCCTTGGGCGGTAGGTATGGCAGCGGCAACGACTTTCTCTGCTTGGAACTGCATCAGTACAGCTCCCTGGTCTGCTGCCTCTGTATCCTCTCCTCCGATTTGTCCTCCTCCTAACAACTTCTAGCCCTGAAATGCAAACTAAACTAAAACGGCGTCTTTTCCTTACCAAATAAAAGATAAACAATAAAATCATGGCAAAGTAAAAAATATTGTAAATATGCAATGCATGAACCTAAAATGCCTAAATGTACTTAAGAACAGCAATAATATGGGATGGAATACATATAAAATATAGGACTAATAAGCACTTTACAGGAAGCTCGAGAAAGATCAGCCTTTGGATCAAATAAGAAAGATGCACAATTTAATTGTTCAAAAATTTCAGAGTTTCTCGATGAAGCACTTAAAGTTCATTAATGTTTCACTCAGGTTACAAATTTGCTCTATAATTAATGTTGGAGAGGTGGATTTGGCTTGTGCATGTCACATACAGTAGAAAAACACAAACTTATATAGAAAGAAAAAAGAGACTTGATATGAGTTTTAGATTGAATGATGGAGATGTCTTTGACAGAATGCAGTGACTCTAAAACTCTCAGTGCTTCAAAATGGGAATTTCAGATGTCTTTGACAGAATGCAGTGACTCTAAAACTCTAAAACTCTATTTTGTAGGTTTCGATTTTTCCCTCGAGACGGATCTCAAGACATACCGTTTAAAGAGGCGGATTTCAAAGACATTCCGTTTACAGAAGCAGATCTCAAGACATACCATTTACAGAGGCAGATTTCAAAGACATTCTGTTTAAAGACGCAGATTTCAAAGACATTTCGTTTACAAAAGCGGATCTGAAGACATTCCATTTACAGAGACAAACTTCAAGTCATTCCGTTTACAGAGGTGGACCTTAAAGACATACCGTTTACAGAGACAAATCACAAGACACTCCATTTACAAAGGCGGAGACATTTCGTTTATAGAGACGGATCTCGGTAAAGATTTCAACATGTTTGAAGAAGCGGATCTCAGCAATCCGTTTGAAGAGGTGGCTTCCGGCAAAGATACTAACCTTTTGGGTTACCTGTTAAAAAGAGAGATAGTGGAAAACAAGATGGATCAACTTTGAGCTCAAATGAAGAAGATTCACAGTTTAATTGGTCATGCAATTTTTGAGTGTAGAAAGAGATAGACCAATAAAGAAAGCAACAAGAGATCTTATACGAGTTTCAGATTTAAAGGTTAAGACACCATAAGTAGAAAATCAGTGACTTTAAAGATTTTAGTGCTTCAAGCGAAAAAATGAAGATATCTCATATAACACCAAGAAGAATCTTTATTAATTGATGATATTTCTTTTTGCAGGAATGGTGAGCTCCTAATGAGAAGAGTTCGCCCAGCAAAGATAAAACTCCTAATGAGAAGAGTTCGCTCAGCAAAGACAGAACTCCTAATGAGAAGAGTTCGCCCAACAAAGAAGGATTCCAAATGAGAAGAATCCGCCCCAGCAAAGAAGAACTCCTAATGAGAAGAGTTCACCCAGCAAAGAAGAACTCCTAGTGGGAAGAGTTCGCCAACAAAGAAGAACTCCTAATGTGAAGAGTTCGCCCATCAAAGAAGGGTTCTTGTTAAGTGTGTAAAAGTACTATCATTTCACCCTTTTTCTATGCCAATTATTGCTAAACCTACACCCATTCGAATCACATTGTAGCCCTCCATGCATCAATCACATTGATCTAATATTTATTGTGCTTAATCTTTATATTTAGTTTATCTGATGAAAAAGATGCTACTTATGTGCGAGTTTTGTGCAAATGCAGATTTTGTCACTCACTACTCGGGCAAGCACTGCCGCGGCAGTGAAGGAAAGGAAGGAGCGGTGCAGAATCATCACTTGACGGTCCAGATCAAGCTAGCTATGGAAAACAGTTTCTACTGAAGGAAGCTGAATTATGAGATAAAGCCTTGTGGAGCAGAACCAGCTGATAGATGTCTGCCGAGGCACTACATTGACAAGGCGGCCATAGGAGAAAACATGCAAAGTGGAGAGCATTTTGAAGAGTAGGAAAAGTTGAATTTTTCTATGCATTTTGCATAAGAATCAGACTGCGAGAATACCATGAAAACATCGAAGGAAGGTCAAGAGAAGTTCCACACCAGAAGAAGGATTTTAAGGAAGAAAGATATAATACTTTAAAAGAAGACCTTTTCTTTTAAAGTGTTTAATTCTAACTTAACTTCCTCCTCAAAAAGGACTTTACCTCAACCTCCTCTATAAATATCAAGCAAATCCGGCCATTGAGCTTATCTATAATCAGAGAGAATCGAGCCTTGGAGAGAACTTGTAGCGAGCTTCCATTGTCATTATGTTCTAATTTCTTCTTAGGTTTTAGGTTATATTGTTTAGTAGTTGTGAGAAAACGATTAGATTTTGTTTAAGTTTTTGTTAATGCAATTTAGTTCAAGTTTTGCTTATTCTTGGTTCTTATTCTTGTTTTCGAGTGAATTGGGAGAAGATCTCGTTAACTATCTATTTGTCTAATATCGAGAGAGTTAGACTCACGAAACTGATAAGCATAGTTTTCAACTCAATCGGTGAAAACTAACTCAGCTTAGGGATAAGTTAGAGTTTCAACGGCTAAAAGAAGTGTAAGATTGGTTGGTGTTCATCCTTGGTTCACACTGTGAGCTATTATCAAGGCTTGCACATCAACACCGTTTCAACTTATGAATAAGGAGGAGCCACTGAAGGACACTTTTCCAAACCTTAACGTTGTTCGCTGCCGCCCAAGCAAGGGATTGTCGAGGCAGTTGCTTAACCTGTTGCCGCTATAGTGATTTTGGCCTCTGCCGAGGCAGTATGGTATTCGTTGCATTCAAAGACTGAGACAGTTCAATTGGTTTCCACACTATGACGCAATATAATCTGGCTCATTCTCTCATCTTGATTACTCTACTTTTAGTTTACTAGCTTATTTTATTTTCAGTTTATTAGATTACTCCAAAAACCCAATCATTCACTTGTGTTCTTTACTTTTAGTTCTTTTCCAGTGTGAGGCAATAAACATTGAAGGTTTCACCAATCCCTGTGGAGACGATACTTAATACTTATCACTTTATTACTTGAGACGTGTACACTTGCACAATTGTGGGGCACTTTACACACGCAACAAGTTTTTGGCACCGTTGCCGGGGATTGGCAATAGCAACTTTCAATTTTTATTTTCTTGCACTTTTTAGTTTTTAAAGCACTAATCAACTTTGGTTTTGCATTGGTGTATGAGCAGGGCGAACCCAAAGCATCCATTCTACGACATTGATCTTGAAATCGATCGTAGTTTCCAAAGACTCAAGCAAAGGATAAGAGAAGAGATGACACATAGAGTTGGCAATTACAATGCCGAGGACAATCGAATTGCCGATGGTGATCAGGATGCCCCGGCAGGAGATGGAGAAAATCCACAAATACAATTTGCTCTAGTACGAAACCCAACCGTCCGAGATTACCTAGAAGAAGATCTCAACGGCTAAATCCAGGAGTTGTCACAAATGAGATAGAAGCTGCCCACTTTGAACTAACGCCCGTAATGTTCAACATGATCAATACTATGGGGCAATTTGGCGGCTCAGCAACTGAAGAAGCTAGACAACACCTCAACTCCTTCCTGTAGATTTGCAATTCATTCAAAATACAGGGAGTACATGAGGATATTTTGAGACTGAAATTGTTTCCCTATTCACTGGGGGATAGGGTAAAAACCTGGTTAAATAGCATTCCTGCAGGATCAATTGGATCTTGGAGTAACTTATGTCGTGATTTCCTTGCTTGTTTTAATCCTACAAATTTAACTGATAGATTGCGTAACGAAATCACTTCTTTTCGACAGGCTGATGATGAATCCATGTACAAAGCTTGGGAGCGATACAGAGAGTTGTTACATAAATGCCCCTTACACGGATTCCCACTGTGGAAACAAGTGACAATATTCTACAATGCTGTCAACACGGCAACAAGGATGATGCTTGATGCCTCGGCAAATGACATTTTCCTTGACAAGCCTCTGGAGGAAGCAATTGAGGTCCTGAATAGGCTGGCCAAGAACAACTATCAATTCCCAACATCCAGAAGAGGAGTAATCAGACGTCAACCTACAGTAAACGAAAGAGAGTCCTTAAACTCAATTTCAACCCAAATCGCCACCTTGACAAAGTTGGTTATGAACATGCAAACGCATAATAAATCACCAGGAGGTCAAGGTAATGGAATTATTTTGTGAAAACTGTGGGGGTAACCATGTTTCTTCTGAATGTCCACAAAATCCAGAATCCAACTTCTACATTGGAAACTACAACTGAAACAACAACATGATGTCCAACACCTATAACCCGACCTTGAAGAAACACCCGAACTTCTCATGGAGCAACCCCAACAACGCACTCAATCAGAATAATCAGAATGCTCCAGTTGTGGGATTCCAGCAGAACATGCCTCGGCAATCAATGCTGCCAAAGAAATCTATGCCGCAGTAACAGGCCATGCCATCCAATTCTTTAGAAAACACTTTAAATGCTTTTATGTCTCAAACCAGTGCATATATGGCTAGTACTGATAAATTCATAAAGAAAACTGATGCTTTTATAGACAGGACTGAGATGAGGATGCAAAACCTTGAAGCAACCCTTAAGTCATTGGAGACACAAGTCGGGCAATTCGCACAAATCCTGAATTCCTAGCCGATGGGAGGATTTCCAAGCAATACTGAAGTCAGTAAGGGAGCAACTCATGAACAGTGCAACACAATTAGTACAAGGAGTGGAAAACAGCTGAAGGATACCCGAACCAATGAAAAAGAGGAACCCAAACCAAAGGAGTCCACTGCCGCGGCAAAGCCTAACAACATTGCCTCGACAATGCCTGAACCCACTGCCTCGGTAGAAAATGACCACAAAGCCGCGGTAGAGCCTGGCAAAGATACAGAGAAAAATCAGAAGGTTGTTGAACAACCATGTCAGATGCCTCAGATTAAATTTCCATGTATGGAATGGATTGAAGACATTCGACTCCCACCACCATTCCCACAGAGGCTAAAGCGGCAGAAGCAAGAGTACCAATTCAAGAAGTTCTTAGACATCTTGAAGCATGTCCATATCAAGATACCTTTGGTAGAAGCAATAGAGCAAATGCAAAACTATGTCAAGTTCCTTAAAGACATGGTCTCTAAACGAACAAGAATTGGGGAATTTGAAATCGTTGCTGCAATAGAAGGATGCATGGCCATGCTACACAACCGAACCGCACCTAAACTTAAAGATCCTGAGAGCTTCACAATACCTTGCGCAATCGGGAATCACTACGTAGGGAAGGCATTGTGTGACTTAGGAGCAAGCATAAATTTGATGCCCAAATCTGTTTTCCAGAAATTGGGAATTGGAAAGGCTAGACCCACCACAGTCATGCTCTAGCTGGCCGACCGATCATATGTGCAACCAGAGGGAAAATCGAAGACATACTGGTAAGAATAGATAAGTTTATATTTCTTGCTGAATTCCTTGTTCTGGATTGTGAAGAAGATGAACATGCACCTATCATACTCGGGAGACCATTCCTAGCCACCGGGAGGATCTTGATCGATGTGGAAAAAAGAGAGCTATCCATGAGGGTAAATGATCAACAAGTCAAACTCAATGTGTTACATACCCTTAAACGTGTTGACGATCAATAAGAATGTCATTTGATTCAAGAACCACCGAATTCAACTTTGACAGAGATGTACCATGCCTGGGCAGACACTACCTTAGCAATGAATCTAGTTACTGCCTTAGCAATGACTGTGACGACTGCATCGGCAATCATCTTGACAACCTTCCTGACACCTTCCTCGGCAATGACTTGTCTAAATCTATAGAAGCTGAAGAAATGGAGATTGAGGCACAAGAGGAAGCCTACTGGACAGCAACTCAGCCAAGTTAGTACTTTGAACCCCTCAATTACTCTAGAGAAGAAAGAAAGGTTGAAAAGGCCTCTATCGAGCAACCATCGGTTCTTGAATTAAAACAATCTCCTGAACAGTTAAAATTTGTTTATTTGGGAACCAATGACACATTTCCTGTAATCATCTCTTCTAAGTTACAGCCCAAACAGGAACAAAGTCTGATCAACATGTTGCGGCAGCACACGAGGGTAATAGGGTGGACAATTGCTGTTTTGAAGGGAATAAGCCCAGCGGTATGCATGCACAAAATCCTTTCGGAGGATGATCACAAACCTACCATTGAGGCTCAACGGAGGCTTAACCATGCTATTAAAAGAGGTAGTGAGAAAAGAAATTATCAAGTGGCTTGACGCTGGAATCATCTACCCTATCTCTGACAGCACGTGGGTAAGCCCTGTACAATGTGTACCAAAGAATGGTGTAATAATGGTGATAACCAATGAGAACAACGAGTTAATCCCAACCAGGACTGTGACCGGTTGGAGGGTTTGTATGGATTATGGGAAGTTGAATAAAGCTACTAGAAAATATCATTTTCCTTTACCATTTATTAAGCAAATGCTTGTTCGACTTGTAGGTAAACCATTTTATTGTTTTCTTGATGATTATTTACGTTACAACCAGATTGTCATAGCACCAGACGACCAGGAAAATACCACCTTTACATGCACATACGACATATATACATTTCGAAGGATGCCATTCGGGCTTTGAAACGCCCTGACAACCTTCCAAAGATGCATGATGGTAATTTTCTCTGACATGGTGGAAGATTTCCTGGAGATCTTCATGAATGATTTATCAGTATTTGGCAATGACTTTGACAATTGCCTTGACAATTTGGAAAGGGTACTCACAAGATGCAAGGAATCTAATTTGGTTTTAAATTAGGATAAGTGCCTCTTTATGGTGGATGAGGGCATAGTACTCAGCCACAAGATCTCATCAAATGGCATTGAAGTAGACAAGGCAAAAATAGATGTGATCGAGAAACTACCTCCTGATGTGAGCACGATTATGCCACCCAACGATGCAACTTCAACCTTTCAGGGAAGTTTTCTTTTTCACTTGTTACATATTGATGTGTAACATTTCTTATACTTATATTATTTATTATATGTGTTTACATATGTATATAATATGTTACGTGTGTTGGATTAGTTTGACATATTTATATTACATTTATTATTAGGTGTGTTTTGAATAAGTTTGATATGCCTTATAATGTTTTTATATTTTTTAAGTGTTATTGATTAAGTTTACAAAACTTTGATAGGAGTTTCAATGTTTTGTGACAGGTACAGAAGAGGACACTAGCTCAATTACAGCTCCCAAGTCCAGTAGCAGCTGAACAAGTGTCCTACAAGTGCTGGCTGAGTTGACGTTGTCTCGAGTATACGTGTGTATGTGTCATGCACGACCAGCCCTTCACCATACGTGACCAGCATCAATTACAAGTGTCATGCAATTTTGACTTAATACCGCAAGTAGCAGCTGGGTGCATTTTGATTCACCATTTACATGTGCGGCAATGGAATTTAAAATTCCAAAACAAAGCACATGCAGCAAAAGAACATACAACCACATTTATTTTCATTCTCACACATATGCGGCAAATGGGTTGAAATTCCTTCAGCGCATAATTGCACATGTGCGGCAGCAATGGATAAGAGCAATGGGTTTTTTTCTCTTTTGAAATTCAAATGTATTTTGTCACATGTTAAATGTGATTTGAGAGACCAGCATGCTCTCTCTATGATGCGGCAGATCAAGATGAGAACAAATGGTGCGTTTTGAAATTCAAAATGTTATTTTCACATGTTAAATGTGATATACACATTTCTGCCCATTTTCAAAATGCATGGCTGAAAAGCACATGCCGCCACATTAGGAAGTTTTTTTCATTTGAATTTAATATTCAAATGGCTTCATTAACAGCCATATGTTTGTAAACTCAGCAACCACCCTTGTAATTATAAATATGTCCGAACAACATTTGTACAAGGATAGACATTTGATGAATAAAAACTTTGTGAGATTTTCTCTCAAATTTGGTTCTTTTTAGAACTATTTTTCTTTGATACTTCGGGTTCTCAATTGTTCGATAATTGAAGGGTCCAAGTCCGTATTCGAACAAATTCAAGATAAGGTTCGGGTTCGTTCAACAGATTGTTCGAGTTCTTACTTGGAGTTTGTTCACCTTTTTCCGACTACGAAGAACAATTTCGATTCGGGTTTGAATAACAGATTATGCAGGTTCTTTCGAGTTCATCATGTCAAATCCCAAGAACGTTGCTACCGTTGTTGAATGCTTGAAGAATTTCATCTTCTTCGTTCAAATTATCCTAAAAATTTCTGCAACTTTCTTCTCTCCCAATTCTGATTTTTTTTCTTTCATTTTTTTACTATTTAAAATATCTAACTTCAACATCATGTTTGTTTCTATTGCAGAGAAATACTTGCTATTATCCTAGATCCGCGAATGAACGAGGAATGTTGTTTTCTTCAACAACACCCCTGTATCATATGGTAATCAGAGCTTTGGTCGGATTTTAGCACTTTCTGCACTAGCAGACATCAAAAAAATATACAAAAGTTAAAAAAAATTCAAAAAAAAAAATCTGAAAAAAGGGTCAAAATTTAAAGTTTGACCAAAAAGTCAAAGTAAAAAAAATCGGAAAAATTGAAAAAAATATTCAAAAAAAATCAGTATTCGAATATTTGGGGTATTTTGTGATAATATGTGCTGTTTGGACGTGAAATGATGAAGGATGTGTCTATCTTACCTTGAAATGCTTTGTAATCACCCGAAATCAACTTTTCTTGTTTGTTCCGGAGATAGGATGGTGGTAAGCATTTCTACTGCGTAAGTTGCTAAATTCTTGTTCTTTTAGCATCTTTTCTTTCATTTCATATTGTTATCTTTTTTTTCTTTCTTTCAGCCCAATTCTCAACTTTCATTTTTTATTTCTTTTCTCCTAACCCTTATCTTTGTTCTAACAATATTCACCTGTCACTCGTTGTTTTCTTTCAATTTGACAACACTTGCAGAATCTGAACATCAGAATTAGTTCCTTTAAAGAACTAAGTATGAGAGATTGAGGGAAAAGGCAAACAGAGCGTGTCAGAATAGAAGGGGAGACAAAAGAGCCATTCAAGTATTCTCCCGAGTGAAACACGAGTGCTGAGTGTTAATTCCTTATTTTTTTGAGTGCAAATTCTTTGGAGTGACTAGTGAGGATTTTTGTTGTGTGATTGGTGAGGACTACTTTTTTTTCTTTTTTTTCTAACCTTTAACCCATTTGTTTGTTTGTTTTTGTTTGTTTGTTTGTTTTCTTTGTGTGAAAATGACAGGTTCTGATAAACAACAACCGCCGAATCTTCAGATGCAAGCCTTAGAGCGTATGATGGAACGAGTGATTGCAAATGCATTGAAACCTATACATTCTCAATTGGATAGATTAGATGGGGGTGGTTCCCATTCTGTCCATGAAGAGATAAATGATGACAATGTGCAGACATTGGCTACCAATGAAACACTTGTTGACAAGAGAAGTCTGAATGATCAACCATCACAGGATGAACCGCAACGAAACAACCTCTTCCATACGAGATGCAACGTGAATAACAAGGTATGTATTGTGATTATTGATAGTGGTAGTTGTGCTAACGTTGCTAGTACTCTCATGGTTGACAAGTTAGGACTGAAGACGACCATGCATCCCAATCCGTACAAGTTACAATGGTTGAATGATGGTGTTGAAATAAAAGTTACCAAACAAGTTGTTATACCATTTTTCATTGGAAAATACAAGGATGAGGTAACTTGTGATGTTTGTTCTATGGATACTTGTCATTTGTTGTTAGGAAGACCGTGGCAGTATGATAAGAGAGTTTTGCACGATTGTTACACCAATCGATACTCTTTTACTCATGAGGGCAAAAAGGTAACTTTGGCACCTACGACTCCAAGTGAAGTATATGAAGACGAAGTTCGTTTGAAAGCGAGTATTGTTGCTTGGAAGGCCAACAAAGAGAAGAATGAATGCGAAAAGAAGAAAGAAAATTCACAGGTATTATATGATTCGACATTTTCTTCTATTTCTTCTTCTAACTTGCAAGTTAATAAGGTGATGCCATGTGAAGTTCCCAAGGTTGCTACTGTTGGTATGTCTAGTGCATTTATGTTCTTTCCAAAAATTCAGCAACCTTCTTTACCACGGTTTGACGTTCCTTCCCATTGTACTATTGATTTTTCATTTTTATTTGCTGATTTCTTTGGTTGTACATTGAATTGTGAACAACCTTGTGTTGTTATTCTGGATGATCGTCGAGATTCTTGTTGTTCTTTGGAGTTGCCTTTGTATGTCATTGTTTGCAAGATTACAAATGTGCAACGAGCATTGTCTGACTTTATGTTGTGCATTATTCGGAAAGGTACAAGAAAGAAGGCATTTCCATTTGTGTTCTTTGTAAAAGAATTTGGTTCAAGAGGATGGCATATGTGCCGAGCAAGACGACTGAAGAAGTTCCCTGCCAAGCGAAAGCCGGAATTGTTCCCTTTTGTAATGAGGATCGATTTGGGGACAAATCGCATTAAAGAAGGGGGATATGATGTGAGCACGATTATGCCACCCAACGATGCAACTTCAACCTTTCAGGGAAGTTTTCTTTTTCACTTGTTACATACTGATGTGTAACATTTCTTATACTTATATTATTTATTATGTGTGTTTACGTATGTATATAATATGTTACGTGTGTTGGATTAGTTTGACATATTTATATTATATTTATTATTAGGTGTGTTTTGAATAAGTTTGATATGCCTTATAATGTTTTTATATTTGTTTAAGTGTTATTGAATAAGTTTACAAAACTTTGATAGGAGTTTCAATGTTTTGTGACAGGTACAGAAGAGGACACTAGCTCAATTACAGCTCGCAAGTCCAGTAGCAGCTGAACAAGTGTCCTACAAGTGCGGGCTGAGTTGACGTTGTCTCGAGTATACGTGTGTATGTGTCATGCACGATCAGCCCTTCACCATACGTGACCAGCATCAATTACAAGTGTCATGCAATTTTGACTTAATGCCGCAAGTAGCAGCTGGGTGCATTTTGATTCACCATTTACATGTGCGGCAATGGAATTTAAAATTCCAAAACAAAGCACATGCAGCAAAAGAACATACAACCACATTTATTTTCATTCTCACACATATGCGGCAAATGGGTTGAAATTCCATCAGCGCATAATTGCACATGTGCGGCAGCAATGGATAAGAGCAATGGGTTTTTTCTCGTTTGAAATTCAAATGTATTTTGTCACATGTTAAATGTGATTTGCGAGACCAGCATGCTCTCTCTATGATGCGGCAGATCAAGATGAGAACAAATGGTGCGTTTTGAAATTCACAATGTTATTTTCACATGTTAAATGTGATATACACATTTCTGCCCATTTTCAAAATGCATGGCTGAAAAGCACATGTCGCCACATTAGGAAGTTTTTTTCATTTGAATTTAATATTCAAATGGCTTCATTAACAGCCCTATGTTTGTAAACTCAGCAACCACCCTTGTAATTATAAATATGTCCGAACAACATTTGTACAAGGATAGACATTTGATGAATAAAAACTTTGTGAGATTTTCTCTCAAATTTGGTTCTTTTTAGAACTTTTTTTCTTTGATACTTCGGGTTCTCAATTGTTCAATAATTGAAGGGTCCAAGTCCGTATTCGAACAAATTCAAGATAAGGTTCGGGTTCGTTCAATAGATTGTTCGAGTTCTTCCTTGGAGTTTGTTCACCTTTTTCCAACTACGAAGAACAGTTTCGATTCGGGTTTGCATAACAGATTATGCAGGTTCTTTCGAGTTCATCGTGTCAAATCCCAAGAACGTTGCTACCGTTGTTGAATGCTTGAAGAATTTCATCTTCTTCGTTCAAATTATCCTAAAAATTTCTGCAACTTTCTTCTCTCCCAATTCTGATTTTTTTTTCTTTCATTTTTTTACTATTTAAAATATCTAACTTCAACATCATGTTTGTTTCTATTGCAGAGAAATACTTGCTATTATCCTAGATCCGCGAATGAACGAGGAATGTTGTTTTCTTCAACAACACCCCTGTATCACCTCCACCAACTATAGTCAAAGGAATCTGAAGCGTCCTATGACACGTAGGTTTTTATAGAAGATTTATTGCAAATTTTTCTAAAATAACTAAACCTCTTTGTAATTTGCTTGAACAAGATAGGATCTTTGACTTTAATGAGGAATGCACTGAAGCATTCGATATACTTAAACAAAAACTTGTGACCGCACCCATCGTAGTCCCACCATATTGGACATTGCTTTTTGAGCTCATGTGCGACGCATGTGATTATGCCATCGGGGAAGTTCTTGGACAAAGTAAACACAAAACTTTCATGTGATCTACTATGCTAGTAAGACACTCAATGAGGCTCAAGTCAACTACACTACCACTGAAAAGGAGTTACTAGCCGTAGTCTTTGCCTTTGACAAGTTCCGATCATACCTAATCGGAACCAAGGTGACAGTCCACACGGACAATTCGGCAATCAAATACCTATTTTCCAAGAAAGATGTAATGCCAATATTGATTCGATGGATTCTTCTACTACAAGAATTCGATGTCGACATCAAGGATAGAAAAGGAACGGAAAATCAAGTTGCCGACCACCTGTCACAATTGGAACAAGGAAGAGAAGACACCATAGGCACAGAAATACAAGATGCATTCCCAAATGAGAAGCTCTTCATTGCTGACACCACTGTCGCGGAAGAGACTGAACTTACTGCCCTGGCGGCAACTGATTGCATTGCCTCGGCAATTTCAGAGTGCATTGCCTCCGCAATACCCTTGACAGTGATGGTCGCCTCCCAAACACCCTGGTATGCTGATCTTGTCAATTTTTTAGTTAGTGGTGTATCACCTTATAATCTTAACCATCAAGGAAAGAAGAGGTTCCAACATGATGCTAAGCATTACTTTTGGAACAAGCCTCTTTTGTTTAAACAATGTGCAGATCAGGTTATGTAACCCCTTAGCCTGGCCTAGACGCCCGACCCAAACTAAGAAGATTACACGGGGAAAACTGAGGTCAACTCGCAAAAGGTCAACCTCGATTAACGACCCTTTTTCCTTTTTATGTTTTCTAGATGCACATTATTATCCTATATGTTTAGTAAAGCGATTAGGCGAAAATGACACAACGATCAAAGTTTAATTAGGGGTTTAATTGCATTCATTTGACTTTTAGGGACTAAATTGTAAATTTTTAGGAATTACAAGGACTATCAAGATTTTAAAGTTACCAATCCAAAATTAGTCATATAACATGCTAGCATATAAAATCTCATCTCAAACGGCCCATCCAAACTCAACCAATTGAACAATCATTACTCATGGACCAAAACGTAAGAAACAGGAACTCGGAAAAATTCAAATTCAGCACCCAACAGTCGAGTGTTTCGGAACAGAGAACCCTGTATCAGAATGGCCGTTTTGAAACAAGAATGATCGTTTTGATACGCGGGGGCGTTCCAAAACCTCAAGAAACCCGTTTCGATACGTTGGTTCACAGTGGCGAAATGTTCCGGAACGTGCCCTCATGTTCCGAGACACCATGGTCATTACAGGCCTTTGTTCCGAAACGAATGAGGGCGTTTCCAAATGCTTGGGCCTGCAACTTTCCAAATTGTTGGTTTTAAACAAGTTTTCATCTCCGGAACCATTCCGACACTTGTACCAACACACATACAACATGGATAAACATCAAGGACCACCCATACGAAGTACAAGCTATATCATAGCATCACTCTTGCAAGCTATAGGACAATAGGCATGCTTCCTAGATTTCAAAACAACAAAAAGGCTAAAAACCATATTCAAGCTCAAACCAACCCTCAAAGGCTATTTACAAATCCGAATAAGTAAACCAAACATGCTCAAGGAGTTTAACATCACCAAATATAACCAAGAGTAGAAATCCCTCCCATTTCCTCTTATTACAGTAAGGTCAAACCACATACATTGCTTAGACAAAGATACTTGGGATCCACTTGCTTTCTTGCTGCCTCAAATGCTTAATTCTCTGCATTGATGAAACAAATGAGCGTAAGCATAAAGCTTAGTGAGGATCGCTAAAACCAAACATTCATCAATGCATTTTACAAAACCGAAATATCATCATTTGCCAACTCATGCATTTCTTTTAAACATGCTCTTTAAAGCATCAATGCACTTTTTAAACCACATGCTCATAGCATCATTAAAATAACAACAAAAATCCTTTGCTCATGCTTAAACCAAGCATCACATGCATTATAGCATAATTCCCAAGCATCACATGCTTAAATCATTAATCAACAACATTATATTGGCTCGCAAGTGATCAATTCTGAATCATATCAAACCAACACAATTGACACAATCAGATACGCGGATTACAAGCGTTGTCCCACACGCTTCATACACACTACCAGACTACACAAGGCTCACACACGGGATTAGACCATCAACCGTTGTGACACCCGCGGTGGAGTTTAACGGTACAATCACAACCCCTCAACACCACTCATCGGTAGTTGTATAATTCCACTAATGAGAGCACGAGACACAAACCACGAGATCCACACTCGGAATTAAACCATTCACCGTTGTGATCTTAGCCTCAATCATTAGGGTACTTGGTTGGAGTATACGGTACAATCACAACCCCTCGACATCCAAGGTGACTTTATTTACGGTGCACCCAATCCTATAGCCGGCTAACTATATCCGATTAAAGTAACCACAAACCATTTCCATAACTTGCCCATATAATCATTTAACATCATTATTCCACTATTTTACAAGCATAAATCACAATGCCATTTTCACAAGCATAAACATGCTTAAACTCAAATGCATACATCTCATAAATCTAAGGATCACCTACCAAGTGCATCCTTAACAAAATGGCATTAAACACTAGCATTATCAATGCTCAAAACATGCTTTAAAACATTAAATTAAACCACGTTTAATTCAAGTGCATTTTCCAACAAAAACATAGCACATTCCGAGAGAGACTTTCGAAACACTTACTCTTGAGCTTAGCTAAGTGTTTCAAACTTACACTAAGCTCCCAAGACCACGCTCAAAGCGTTACAAAGCTGGAAAATCCATTTCCACTCACCGCCACATGAAACCTTGCTCCCAGACGCGAAAATCACCCTTTCGAAGCCTCTAAAAATGCTTCGCTTGCTTCCGAAACAAGATCCCCTGTTTTTAGAGCATCAAAACAGAGATCCAAATGCATTAAAATGCATTACAACACCAGAAACTAAACACAAACTCGTTGCTCACCAAAACTACACCACTTTACCCAACTGAAACAACTGAAAACTCCATCGATTACTTTCTAAACCAAGCCCAGCCAACATACATCACTTTCAACCATTATTAATCATCAAAACACATCTAAAAACAATATAAACCCTTCCTTATACCTTCATCAAGCATAAGCTTCATCATTACTCCTCAAAAACCCAACTAAAACCATCAAGAAACTCAAGGATTTTGTGATTTATATCATCAAAGCCCTTTTTCAACATAATGATCAACTCAAAACTCAATTACAATCAATCCAAAATAGAGCTCACCGATACCAATCCGAAAATCAAGATTTAAATCATAAGTTTGCAAGATTTTGATCTTAAATCAAAATTATTATCAAAACTCAGCCAAAAACAATATTTAGAAGTCAAAGATCTTGGGAATTTCAATAAAGAACCTAGATTGAAGGTTGAGAACGAGATTTACCTCCAATCCTTGCCTTCCTTAATGATTGACAAGTTTTTCCTTCACAAATCTTGAAGAATTTGAAGAGAACTCTTGAAAATGATTTAGAAATCAAAGAGATAGTGTTTGAGAGAAAAGAAATCTGGAGAAAAGAGCTGAGAAAATTGTTTTGCTGAAATGAAAGTTAGTTACGTCAAAAACTTCCCATTATTCTATTTTAACAATTTAATTAAACAAAATCCTTTTTATTTTAATCATCTAAAAATCCTTTTAAAGCACATGTCAATTTAAGGAAGGTGTAATTGCATCATAGCTCCCTAAAGATTCTAAGATTTTGACTACTTTTTAAAATTACATTTTCCCATAGTTTTGAAACTTTACATTTTGGTCACTACCCAAAATGTACCACTTACAAACCTTATTTTGTAAAATTGATTTGACCAACCCCTTAAACATGATTTTAGAGGGTTTTTATCAATTTTTACAATATTTTTATCCTTTCCTGATTCATGATTTCCCTAAACCTCCTAATATGATTCGAATCGTTTCCGACCGGTCCGGTCTGGAGTCTAAAACATCTAGGCCCAAAACCAGGGCGTTACATCTCTTCCCCACTTAGGAAATTTCGTCCTCGAAATTTTACCTGAAGGAAAAAGGTGCGGAAACTGCTTCAGCATGTCCGCCTTGCTTTCCCAAGTGGCCTCCTCAAGTCCTCGGTGTTTCCATAACACCTTCACAAGCTCTATCGTCTTGCCACAAAGAACTCTGCGTCTCACATCCAGAATCCTCACTGATTCCTCATCATAAGACATATCCGGATTCAACTTTATCTCCTCAACATGCATCACATGTGAAGGATCCGATCTATACCTCCGCAACATTGAGACATGAAACACATCATGAATCTTTTCCAGCTCGGGAGGCAACCTCAACCGATATGCCACAGGACCAATACGCTCCACAACCTCATATGGTCCAATAAACCTCGAGCTAAGCTTACCTTACTCCCAAATCTCATCATCTTCTTCCAAGGCGATACTTTCAAGAACACACGTTCGCCAACCGCGAACTCAATCTCCTTACGCTTCAGATCCGCGTAAGACTTTTGTCGATCCGGTGCTGCCTTCAAACGCTCACAAATGAGCTTCACCTTCACGGTGGTTCCTTTCAACATAGCCAGCATCGAAATCAACTTCTGCCCTATCTCCGCCCAACAAAGAGGCGTTCTACATTTTCTCCCATACAAAGCCTCGTATGGAGCCATTTGAATGCTTGCATGGTAACTATTGCTGTACGCAAACTAAACCAAAGGCAAGTACTTCTCCCATGAACCCTGAAAATCAACAACATAGCATCTCAACATATCCTCAAGCACCTGGATAACACGTTCCAACTGTCCATCCGTCTGAGGATGATATGAAGTACTGAAATTGATGTGAGCACGTTCAGGCCACCCAACGATGCAACTTCAAATTTTCAGGGAAGTTTTGCTTTGTCATTTGTTACATACTGATGTGTAACATTTTCTTATACTTACAATATTTATATTAGTATTTTTTTTGTGTGCTTTGAATAAGTTTGATATATCTTATAATGTTTTTATATTTGTTTAAGTTTTATTGAATAAGTTTACAAATTCAGAATAGGAGTTCATTGTTTTTGTGATAGGAGGACGTTGCATGTTCCATGCAAATCAGCTTACGAGCAACAAGGTGCAACCGTGTGCTCGTTTTCAGCTAGCTGTTGATCAGTCCCATGCGTGACCAGCCTTGTGCTTATGGCCGAATATGCACCAAGATCAGCCCAGCCGAACCAGCCCCATGCAGCAAGCCCATGTGCCTAATTGGAGTGTTAAATTAAAATAACACATGAATTCTCAAAGTACCGTCCATGCTATATGCATGCTGCCACCCACTTACTATTGTTGATTGAATTTTATAATTCAATTGGACAACACACAATAGCTTGTTTCTTAAGTGCTATTATCCACTCAATTGCACGGCTGGAATCAAAGAAATGGAATCCACTTGCTGCTGCTGTCCACTTGCCAACCACTTGGAGATTTTTATTGAATTTTAATATTCCAATCAAGCCCATGCTTCACTAGCCAACATGCCCCCTCAAACGGCAAAATCAAAGTGCAGCAAAATGGAATCAACATGCAGCCTCCATCTTTGAATTTTAATGCAACAAGCAGCCTCCATCTTTGAATTTTAGAATGCTTCTCCAATCAATTCGATTCCACCAGCCCTCCTTGGATCTCAACTTGCGGATAAGGACAAGAGAAGTTACCACTTGAATTTTAAATTCCAAACATGTGCTGATTGAAGATGGCGTCCAACTTTGTGTTTTATGGCTGAAGTTCAATTCCGTCAAAATAAGTAGTTTTAAACATTTTAAATTTTAAGTTTCAACTTTTAATTTCAGCCATTTAATTTGAAATTCGGCCAGCCCTTGTATGCTATAAATATGTATTCATTTGATATAAACAAAACAAGACTTTGATGAATGAAAATTTGTGAGATTTTATCTCAATTTTAGTTCTTTTTAGAACTATTTCCTTTGATACTTCGGGTTCCCAATTGTTAGATAATTGACGGGTCCAAGTACTTATTCGGATAAATTCAAGATAAGGTTCGGGTTCGTTCAACAGATTGTTCAAGTTCTTCCTTGGAGTTTATTCATCTATCGACTACGAAGAATAGATTCGATTCGGGTTTGCATAACAGATTATGCAGGTTCTTTCGAGTTCGTCGTGTCAAGTCCAAGAACGTTGCTGTTATTGTTGAATGCTTGAAGATATCCTCTTCATCCTTTCATTATTTCGGCAATTTTCTTCTTTTCCTCATTTCTGAATTATTTTCTTATTTTCCTTATTTTTGACATCAATATAAAAATCTATGTTTGTTTCTATTGCAGAGAAAATACGTGCTATTATCCTAGATCCGTGAATGAACGAGGAAAGTTGATTTCTTCAACAACACCCTTGTATCAGAAATTCAACCGTGTACCCAAGGCTTGATGCAAACATTCCCAAAACCGTGATGTAAACCTCGGATCCCTATCCGACACTATGGACTTTGACACACCGTGCAACTGCACAATCTCAGCAATATACAGATCTGCCAACTTATCCAAGGTATATGTAGTATGCACAGGCAAGAAATGTGCACACTTCGTTAGGTGATCAACAATCACCCAAACTGAATTCTTCTTTGATGGTGACAACGGCAAACCATACACAAAATCCGTGGTAATCCTTTCCTATTTCCATTCCGGAATTCTCAAAGGTTGCAACAACCTAGAGGGAACCTGATGTTCAGCCTTTACTCGCTGACACACCATGCACTTGCTAACGAACTCAGCAACATCCTTTTTCGACCCCACCCAATAGTACTAGTCCCTCAAATCACGATACATCTTTGTACTAACAGGGTGCATAGCGAAAGGACTGCTATGAGCTTCAGTCAAAATAGTGCACCTCAACTCAACATCATCGGGCACCACTATTTGACTCCCAAAACACAGAAGACCGTCATCATTAAAACTAAAATCTGAAGGCTTACCCTCAGCAATGTCCTGAACCTAGGGAACAAGAGAATCATTGAGCAACTACTTATCCTTGATCAACTGAATCAGTGATGGTTTCACTTGCTATTCTGCAACAACACCACTATCTCGTGATATGCTCAAGCGAGCAAACATCGCCCTCAACTCCACAACCACTTACCTACTCAAAGCATCAGCCACAACATTGGCCTTTCCCGGGTGATACTCGATCGACATATCATAATCCTTAGGCAACTCCACCCAACGACGTTGCCTAAGATTCAACTCCTTCTGAGACATAAGATACTTCAAGCTCATATGATCCGTGAACACCACACACTTCTTGCCATACAGATAATGCCTCCAAATCTTCAAGGCAAAAACAACAGCCGCAAGCTCAAGATCGTGAGTAGGGTAGTTACGCTCATGCAACTTCAACTGCCTAGATGCATAGGTTACTACCTTACCCTCCTGCATCAACACACAGCCCAAACCAACAATGGAGGCATCACTATAGACCACAAACTCTTTACCAAACTCAAGTTGAATCAGGACAGAAGCTTGCGTCAAAGCTTCCTTCAGCTTCTAAAAAGCTTCCTGCCTCACATCTGTCCACTCAAAGCGAACATTCTTCTACAACAACTTGGTCAAAGGTGCAACAATCTTCGAGAAACCCTCGACAAACCTACGGTAATACCCAGCTAATCCAAGAAAACTTTGTACCTCTGTCACCGACTTAGGCACCTTCCAACTCATCACGGCCTCTACTTTATGTGGATCAACGCGAATACCCTCAGTTGATACAACATGCCCAAGGACGACCACCTCCTTAAGCTAAAACTCACATTTACTTAGCTTGGCATACAACTGGTTCTCCAACAACGCTTGCAAAACTATCCTCAAGTGTCCATCATGATCCTCCTCGGTACGAGAGTACACAAGGATATCATCGATGAACATCACCACAAACTGATCCAAGAACTCATGGAACATACGATTCATCATGTCCATGAAAGTAGCAGGTGCGTTGGTCAAACCAAACGGCATTACTAAGAACTCATAATGTCCGTACCTTGTCCGAAAAGCAGTCTTAGGTACGTTCATATCCTTTACCTTCAACTGGTAATACCCTGACCTCAAGTGTACCTTAGAAAACACCGAGGCTCCTCGAAACTGATCAAAGAGATCATCAATCCTTGGCAAAGGGTATTTGTTCTTGATCGTCAGTTTGTTCAACTGCCGATAATCTATACACTCCGCATTGCCCCATCTTTCTTCTTTACAAACAACACCGGTGCACCTCAAGGTGACACACTCGGCCGGATAAACCCTCGATCCAGCAACTCTTGAAGTTGCGTCTTCAAATCTTTCAGCTCTTTAGGTGTCATGCGATAAGGAGCAATAGACACCAGAGTCGTATTCTCATTCAACTCGATACCAAACTCAACTTCTCTGTTTGGCGGCAACCCAGGCAATTCTTCCGAAAAGACACCCCGAAAATCACAAACGGTTATGATGTCCTGCACACGTACATCCTTTGTACCAGGATTCATCATATATGCAAGATAAGCATCACAACCCATCCTAAGCATACGGCTTGCTTCCATAGCCGAAACCACATTAGACAAGAATTTCACATTCTTGCCTACTACCACCACTTCATAATCATCGGCAAGCTTTAAGGTGACTCGCTTAACATCAAACTCAACCACCGCTCTATGCTCAGATAGCCAATCCATACCAATGATTACATCAAAACCATAAAAGGGTAACTCCATCAAATCCACAAGAAAAATATGGCCTTGAACATATAAGGGACAACTTCGATAAAACTTCCTAGTGACTACAGTCTCACCAAAAGAACTAATCACTTGCATTCCTACCTCAAGCAATTCAACAGGTATATCAAGCAAATGCGCATGCTCACTCAAGATGTATGAATGCGTGGATCGTGAATCAGTCAAAGCCAACAATTATAAAGATTGGAGAACAAAGGTACCTGCAATGACATCAGCATCGTTGCGCTCCTCGCGCTGAGCATTAACCCTCGCAAGACCGCCTCCTTCAGGCTGAACTACTACAACATGAGCAATACCACGCTGACCCTCATCTCTCATCTGGAAATTCCCTCGACCGCGCCCATGACCTCTCTGAGGTGCGGCCACAACAGGTGCACGTCCCTGGCCTCCACCAACCAACAGAGGACATTCACGCCTCAAATGGTTTGCTGAACCACAGTTCCAGCAAGAATTCCCACCCACCACAACAGGAGACTGTACCTCTCTAGCCGCATAAGGACAATCTCCCCGCATATGACCCCGAGAACCACACGTCCAGCACGAGTTTGGTTCTGCCATCATCCTGTCTCCCTGAGCCGGTGCACCATGCCCAACATTACCTCGCTTAACAGCAGGCTGATATCTCCTATCTCGGCCTCTCTTGTTCTGTCCACCATCGGAACTAGACTCAGCTGCTCTTTTACCAGAGCTAGAACCACCTCCACGAGATCACATACCCAAGTTCTGCTCGATGTCCTTAGCTCGACATACAAGCACATCAAAGTATGTGTAGTCTGTAGCCAACATATAGGTCTTGACTTCCTGCACCAGCCCATACCGGAAGCGATCACAACGATGCCTCTCACTCAGCATCAACTCAGGGGCGTACTGGCTCAAAAATACAATTTGGACCTCGTACTCAGCCACCGAAAGATTTCCCTGCACAAGCGACATGAATTCGCGCTTCTTCTCATCCAAGTATCTCACACCAAGATACTTCCTCTTAAAGGCACCTCCGAAGAACTCCCAATCTACCTCATTGGATTCCATACCAGCGGTGATATTCGTCCATAACTATAAGCGTCACCCTGGAGTAAAGAAACTGCGCATCCCAGCTTATGCACATCATTACATCCCATCTGATCCATGATACGGATCGTGCTGGCTAACTAGCCTTTCGACGCCTCAGGAGACATACCAAAGAACTCCACAGCTCCTAAACTCCTCAGCCTTTCCAAAGGCAAACTCGCCTGCCCTATTGCAGGGGCCTGAACATGCGCTCTATCTACCACAGCCTAAAACGCTCCGGTGATCGCCAGAACCAATGGCGTTAGATCACCCAAGACTGGACCAGCTTGTCCTTGTTGCTATGACTCTCCATCTCCAGGTGGTGGTGGCGGAGGTAAAGTCTCATCAACTGGGTTCTCAACCCCCTGATTGCCCTGCTCAACCGCATGCACAATCGTGTTCGACCTAAGCTCTCTCCTCAGACCCATTGTGCTATTTTTAACAAGGCATAACAACAAAAACAAATCAAACTATGATTTAGGCCAGCCTCAAGCAAGGATCCAAGTTCACAAAAACATTTAACTAGTGTAATAAGGCAATGGGCACCCCGATTTCCCTCAAGTATAACATAGCATACAATAGCATTTCATAATCAACATGCTTTACACCATCCAAATCATCATACATTCCTATCACGGTATCAACATACATTCATATTTATCACACATATGATTTTTAATAATCAAGCATAGCATAAGCTCCAACATTCAATCAAAACATGTTTTTTCAAGCAATCATGCATTAAAACATACCAATTTCACTTAACATCATCCCCAATTCTTTCGAAACCTAGCTTTGATACCAACAAATGTAACCCCCTTAGCCCGGCCTAGACGCCCGACCCGAACTCAGAAGATTACACGGGGAAAATTGAGGTCAACTCGCAAAAGGTCAACCCCGATTAACGACCCTTTTTTCCTTTTTATCTTTTCTTGATGCACATTATTATTCTATATGTTTAGCAAAGTGATTAGGCGAAAACAACACAGCGGTCGGAGTTCAATTAGGGGTTCAATTGCATTAATTTGACTTTTAGGGACTAAATTGTAAATTTTCAGGAATTACAAGGACTATCCAGATTTTAAAGTTATCAATCCAAAGTTAGTCATATAACATTATAGCATATCAAGTCTCATCTCAAACGGCTCATCCAAACTCAACCAATTGAACAATCATTACTCAGGGACCAAAACGTAAGAATCAAGAACTCAGAACAATTCAAGTTCAGCACCCAACGGTCGAGTGTTTCGGAACATGGAACCCTGTATTGAAACGACCATTTCGAAACAAGAATGGTCGTTTTGATACGCGGGGGCATTCCAAAACCTCAAGAAACCCGTTTCGATACGTTGGTTCATAGTGGCGAAATGTTTCGGAACGTGCCCTCCTGTTCCGAGACGCTATGGTCATTACAGGCCTCCGTTCCGAAACGAATGAGGGTGTTCCGAAACGCTTGGGTCTGCAAATTTTCAAATTGCTGGTTTTAAACAAGTTTCATCTCTGGAACCATTTCGACACTTGTCCCAACACACATACAGTATGGATAAACATCAAGGACCACCCATACGAAGCACAAGCTATATCATAGCATCACTCTTGCAAGCTATAGGACTATAGGCATGCTTCCTAGATTTCAAAACAAAAAAAAGGCTAAAAACTATATTCAAGCTCAAACCAACCCTCAAAGGCCATTTACAAATCTGAATAACCAAACCAAACATGCTCAAGGAGTTTGACATCACCAAATATAACCAAGAGTAGAAATCCCTCCCATTGCCTCTTATTACACTAAGGTAAAACCACATACATTGCTTAGACAAAGATACTTGGGATCCACTTGCTTTCTTGCTGCCTAAAATGCTTAATTCTCTGCATTGATGAAACAAATGAGAGTAAGCATAAAGCTTAGTGAGGATCGTTAAAACAAAACATTCATCAATGCATTTTACAAAACCGAAATATCATCATTTGCCAACTCATGCCTTTCTTTTAAACATGCTCTTTAAAGCATCAATGCACTTTTTAAACCACATGCTCATAGCATCATTAAAATAGCAGCAAAAGTCCTTTGCTCATGCTTAAACCAAGCATCACATGCATTCTAGCATAATTCCCAAGCATCACATGATTAAATCATTAATCAACAGCATTAAATTGGCTCCCAAGTGATCAATTCTCAACCATATCAAACCAACACAATTGACACAATCGGATACGCGGATTACAAGCGTTGTCCCACACGCTTCATACACAGTACCGAACTACACAAGGCTCACACACGAGATTAGACCATCTACCGTTGTGACACCCGTGGTGGAGTTTAACGGTACAATCACAACCCCTCAACACCACTCATCGGTAGTTGTATAATTCCACTAACGAGAGCACGGGACACAAACCACAAGATCCACAACCGAAATTAAACCATTCACCGTAGTGATCTTAGCCTCAATCGTTAGGGTACTTGGATGGAGTATACGATACAATCACAACCCCTCGACATCCAAGGCGACTTTATTCACGGTGCACCCAATCCTATAGCCGACTAACTATATCCGATTAAAGTAACCACAAACCATTTCCATCACTTGCCAATATAATCATTTAACATCAATATTCCACTATTTTACAAGCATAAATCACAATGCCATTTTCACAAGCATAAACATGCTTAAACTCAAATGCATACATCTCATAAATCCAAGGATCACCTACCAAGTGCATCATTAACAAAATGGCATTAAACACTATCATTATCAATGCTCAAAACATGCTTTAAAACAGTAAATTAAACCACATTTAATTCAAGTGCATTTTCCAACAAAAACATAGCACATTCCGAGAGAGACTTTCGAATCACTTACTCTTGAGCATAGCTAAGTGTTTCAAACTTACACTAAGATCCCAAGACCACGCTCAAAGTGTTACAAAGCTGGAAAATCCATTTCCACTCACCGATACGCGAAACCTTGCTCGCCGACGCGAAAATCACCCTTCCGAAGCCTCCAAAAATGCTTTGTTTGCTTCCGGATCAAGAACTCCTGTTTTTATAGCATCAAAATAGAGATCCAAATGCATTAAAATGCATTTCAACACCAGCAACTAAACACAAACTCGTTGCTCACCAAAACTACACCAATTTACCCAACCGAAACAACCGAAAACTCAATCGATTTCTTCTTAAACCAATCCCAGCCAACATACATCACTTTCAACCATTATTAATCATCAAAACACATCTAAAAATAACCTAAATCCTTCCTTATAGCTCCAAAAAGCATAACTTCATCATAACACCTCAAAAACCCAACTAAAATCATCAAGAAACTCTAGGATTTCGGGATTTATATCATCAAAGCCCTTTTTTAACATAATGATCAACTCAAAACTCAACTACAATCAATCCAAAATAGAGCTCACCAATACCAATCCGAAAATCAAGATTTAAATCATAATTTTGCAAGATTTTGATCTTAAATAAAAACTATTATCAAAACTTAGCCAAAAACAACATTTAGAAGTCAAAGATCTTAGGAATTTTAATAAAGAACCTAGATTGAAGGTTAAGAACGAGATTTACCTCCAATCCTTGCCTTCCTTAATGATTGACAAGTTTTTCTTTCACAAATCTTGAAGAATTTGAAGACTCTTGAAAATGGTTTAGAAATTAAAGAGAGAGTGTTTGGGAGAAAAGAAATCTGGAGAAAAGAGCTGAGAAAATGGTTTTGCTAAATTGAAAGTTAGTTACGTCCAAAACTTATCATTATTCTATTTTAACAATTTAATTAAACAAAATCCTTTTTATTTTAATCATCTAAAAATCCTTTTAAAACACATGTCAATTTAAGAAAGGTGTAATTGCACCATAGCTCCCTAAAGATTCTAAGATTTTGACTCCTTTTTAAAACTACATTTTCCCATAGTTTTGAAACTTTACATTTTGGTCACTACCCAAAATGTACCACTTCAAAAGCTTATTTTGTAAAATTGATTTGACCAACCCCTTAAACGTGATTTTAGAGGATTTTAGCAATTTTTACCATATTTTTATCATTTCCCGATCCTTGATTTCCCTAAACCTCCTAATACGATTCGAACCGTTTCTGACCGGTCCGGTCCGATGTCTAAAACATCTAGGCCCAAAACCAGGGTGTTGTAGGTTATAATGAGATGTGTCCCTGAAGAAGAAAAAGAGAGGTGCTTCAGCAATGCAATTCTTCAATGTATGGGGGACACTTCGAAGGAACTAGAACCGCGACCAAGGTACTACAGTCAGGATTCTATTGCCCGACACTGTACAAAGATGCCCATGCTTTCTATAAGGAATGTGACCGATGTTAGTGGACCGGCAATATTTCGAGACGAAACGAGATTCCCTTGCAATACTTCCTGGAAGTCAAGCTATTCGATGTTTGGGGAATTGACTTCGTGGGACCCTTCCCATCTTCATGTGGGAATCTCTACATTCTTCTAGCCGTTGATTATGTGTCAAAGTGGGTCAAAGACATTGCCACTCCAAACAATGACTCCAAAACCGTTCAGAAATTCTTGCTAAAAGACATATTCACACGGTTTGGAGTACCAAGAGCTATCATTAGTGACGAGGGCAAACACTTTGATAACAAGCTTATTGTCGTGGCATTGAAGAAATTTGGGGTCACACATAAGCTTGCCACGACATATCACCCACAGACCAATGGGCAGACCGTGATATCAAACAGAGAGCTGAAGACAATTCTTGAAAAGTTGGTTAACCTGTCTCGAAAGGATTGGTTCCTTCGACTTGATGATGCATTATGGGCCTATCGAACAACATTCAAACCCCCATTGGGAATGTCCTCCTATCGACTTGTGTATAGAAAAACTTGCTATCTACTAGTTGAGATAGAGCACAATGCATATTGGGCGATAAATACGAGGAATATGGATTGGGAAAATGCTGGACAGAAACGACTCCTAGACCTCAATGAAATAGACGAGTTTCGAGCTCTGGCATACGACAACGCACGAATCTACAAGGAGAAAATAAAATGCTGGAATGATAGCAAGCTACTGCTGCGACAGTTTCTGCCCGGGCAGTTAGTACTACTCTTTAATTCTAGACTAAGGTTGTTCCCAGGAAAACTACGATCAAGATGGTCTGGACCTTTCGAAGTGGTCAAAGTATTTCCCCATGGAGCTGTGACAATCAAATCCACCAAAGATGGGCATGAATTCAAAGTGAACGGAAAAAGGCTGAAGCACTATACTGGTCAGCATGTCATCAAGGACAAGGAAGTGATCACTTTAGGAGATGCATCTCCATGCACTACTTTAGTGTCTTAACCTTTTCTCTTTCTTTTATTTTTATTTTAATTTACACATCTTTAATTTTTGTTTAGGAATAAGATGTTACTTTAATTTGATGTTATTTATTTTAATTTTTAGGAAGGAGATCAAGAAATAAAGGAAGAGTTGGGCTCCCATTCCCCTGCCCACACGGAAAATAGACGCCAACGGCTAGTGTGAGGAGTCCCTTTCCAGAACGGCATGTTCTGCCCCAACAGCGTACAAGCCGCAACGACTACCTCAACGGACACAAAGCTGCAACGGCTAGTTTAACGTCTATCTGCCGCAACGGCTATGTAACGGGACGCTTGTCGCGCACGCATTTAATGTCGCAACGGCAATATTATGCCGAGATCTATATAAACCCCTCCCCCTCTCAACTTTCCGCCACCAACCCTTCTCTTCTCTAATCTTGATTTCCTAAGTTTTCTCACAATTTCTTTTTTTTCGCTTTCGTTTACGTTTCTCACAACTATTTTCAAATGAAACCAAAACTCCACAAAGGAGAAAGCTCGAAACACACCAAGGAACTGTCGTACAAGCGATTTGCACCACTGGAGGTAGAATGTCGATTTAACAAATATTTCATTGGACGAAAAGTATGGGAGGAACAAGGCTTCTACTATTCCGACTCTACCTCCGACTTTGGCCTCGATCACTTCATCTTCAACAAAATTGCCTATCAAAAGTGGCAAACATTTTGCCACCAACTAGAGCCGCTGAACATCACATGGGTGAGAGAGTTCTACGCCCACTGCCCAAATCGCAACAATGTTTTTGTTCATGTTAGAGGCATGGCTATCCCCGTAGATCCCGAGTCGATCAATCAATATTACGACATCTGCGTGGAGAAAGATGAACACAAGGCATTCAAAGCACAGCTCACAGACGCAAATTACGATGCAATCAAAGAGGAGCTCTGCGCTGCCGGTATGACATGGAATGTCAGGGCACATAAGAGGACGGTAAACTGCCGAAGGCTTCGGCCCAAGGTAAAACTTTGGAATACATTTGTCAAACGATGTCTAATGCCTACTTCTCATAACAACACTGTAGACAAACCTAGGCTTGCACTTATACACTCTATTTTGCACAATAGAACTATCAATGTGGGTGACATAATTTGCCATGAGATGTACCAGTGTGGCCTAAAAGAGAGAGGTGTCATATACTCCTCCATGCTCATCACCTGCCTCTGCAAACATCAAAAGGTCCCAACAAATATGGCCGATGAATATACGCCAAAGAGGAAGGGGTGGGACAAGGAGACCTACTACAAGATGATGCAGATAACCGAAGCCGGTGCGGTCTCTACACTAGTACAAGGAATTGCCGCGGCGGCATCCTCGGGAAACATCCCAGAAACGCCTGCATCCTATGCCTCGGTGGTGACCCTTGAGCATATTGCCCAGAAGCTGAAGGAGATGGACCGAAGGCAGAGACAATTTATGCAATTCACGAGGGACTTCACCAATTCAATCACCCAAGTGCTCTAAGAGAAGTTCCTGGAGAGCAGTGTGTCGTTCCCGCAGTTCCCTGCCGACCTCACTGCCGAGGCAATCCCAGATACCCCTGCTGTGGAAATGCTCACCTTTTCCGCCTCGGCAACACACACCTTCTCTGCATCACCACTCACCGAACCTTCATGGATGAGCTAATCCGCATCGAGTCCTTGTCAGAATGGTCTGACACCATGCAATCCCTCTACAAAAATTTGATAAGGTCACCTCTAAATCAGTCAAGCACAAGGCAACAACAACGGAGGAGATTTGCCTTGACCCGGACGACGAAGAAGAAGTGACCACCCAAGCGAAGCCAACTCCTCCGACACGCACCCAACCACCAAGATCCACCAAAAAGATCAAGACGACGACCAAGAAAAAGTTCATAATTCCCGATGATGACGAGGACTCTTCCAAGTCCCCAAATATTTAGCCTTCTTTCTCTTTTGCCCTTTAATTTTGTGCTTATATTTTTGTGATTTGTATTGATGCATTGAGGGCAATGCTTGTCTTGAGTTTGGGGGGTGTAGGTTTCTACCAAGGTAGTACTAACGCGGCATATTATTGTCTAATACAATGCAGTTTATCTTTTGTTTAATACTTGCCTAGTTCTTTAATTTGACTTAGAACTGTCTAGACTTGCAAAACTCTTCTAGTGATGAAAACTACCTTAGCACTTCAAAATACTTTTTAAAGGTTAGGATGGCTATTAGGAAACACTTAGAATCATACTATGGGGGCTAAAAACGAAAATACACTTTTGTCACTTGTATGATTTAAGGAGTTCTAGGACACTTAGGACATAGACTTACTTAGAAAGAAAATTTTGGGTAAGAAGTTAGAGGTGCCTAATTGGCTTAAGGAAGCCCTAGAGGTGCCCGAAACTGGCTCTAGGCTAATCACTAGAGGTGCCCGAAATTGGCTCTAGTAGGTTAGATTGCTTGCTAAAAAAATTACCCAAGTTAAGAAGGTTAATGCTTAAGTTTTTACTTAGAACCCAGATAATCATCTTGTTCACAAAGCATGCACGCACTCACAAGCATCATAGTTTGATTTTGAGTAACTCCTTTAGTCATCCAAAAAATTTAATCTTGTATTTTCAAGTGCTAGGTCATGAGGAAGAAGGCAAGTTTAAACGATCTCTATGAAGATTAAGGACTTGGGCGAGTAATTATTATTTTTCTACTAGTTGCATTTCTTGAGAACAAGAAATAGTTCGAGTTTGGGGGTGTGTTAAGTGTGTAAAAGTACTATCATTTCACCCTTTTTCTATGACAATTATTGCTAAAGCTACACCCATTCGAATCACATTGTAGCCCTCCATGCATCAATCACATTGATCTAATATTTATTATGCTTGATCTTTATATTTAGTTTATCTGATGAAAAAGATGTGTACTTATGTGCTTGTTTGGTGCAAATGCAGATTTTGTCACTCACTGCCCAGGCAAGCACTGCCGCAGCAATGAATGAAAGGAAGAAGCGGTGCAGAATCATCACTCGACGGTCCAGATCAAGCTAGCTATGGGAAACATTTTCTACTGAAGGAAGCTGAATTATGAGACATAGCCTTGTGGAGCAGAACCAGCTAACAGACATCTGTTGAGGTAGTAGCCTCTATCGAGGCAGTGCACTCACAAGGCGGCAGAAGGAGAAAACATGCAAAGTGGAGAGCATTTCAAAGAGTAGGAAAAGCTGAATTTTTCTATGCATTTTGTATAAGGATCGGACTGGGAGAAGACCATGAAAACATCTAAGGAAGGTCAAGAGAAGGTTCCACGCCAAAAGGAGGATTTTAAGGAAGTAAGATATAATACTTTAAAAGAAGACCTTTTCTTTTAATGTGTTTAATTCTAACTTAACTTCCTTCTAAAGAAGAACTTGACCTCAACCTACTATATAAATATGAAGCAAAGTCGGCCATTGAGCTTATCTATAATCAGAGGGAATCGAGCCTTGGAGAGAACTTGTAGCAAGCTTCCATTGTCATTATGTTTTAATTTCTTCTTAGGGTTTAGGTTATATTGTTTAGTAGTTGTGAGAAAAACGATTGGATTTTATTTAAGTTTTTGTTAATGCAATTTAGTTCAAGGTTTGCTAATTCTTGATTCTTATTCTTATTTTCGAGTGAATTGGGAGAGGATCTCATTAACTATCTATTTGTCTAATACCTGGAGAGTTAGACTCATGAAACGGATAAGCATGGTTTTCAACCCAATCGGTGAAAATTAACTCGGCTTATGGATATGTTTGAGTTTCAACGGCTAAAAGAAGCGTAAGATTGGTTGGTGTTCACCCTTGGTTCACGCTGGGAGGTATTATCAAGGCCTGCACATCAACACGGTTTTGACTTAGGGATAAGAAGGAGCCACTAAAGGACATTTTTTCGAACCTTGACGTTGTTCGCTGCCACCCTAGTAAGGGATTGTCGAGGCTGTTGCTTAACCCGCTACCGCGGCAGTGTTCTTGGTCTCTGCCGAGGCAGTACGATATTCGTTGCATTCAAAGACTGAGACAGTCCAATTGATTTCCACACTACGACGCAATATGATCTGACCCATTCTCTCATCTTGTTTGCTCTACTTTTAGTTTACCGGCTTATTTTGTTTTCAGTTTATTAGATTACTCCAAAAACCCAATAATTCACTTGTGTTCTTTACTTTTATTTCTTTTCCAGTGCGAGGCAATAAACATTGAAGGTTTCACCAATCCCTATGGAGATGATACTCAATACTTATACCTTTATTACTTAAGACGTGTACAATTGAACAATTGTGGGGTACTTTACACACGCAACAGTTCCTAATGAGAAGAATCCGCCCAGCAAAGAAGGATTCCTAATGAGAAGAGTCCACCTTAACAAAGACAGAATTCCAAACGAGAAGAGTTCACTCAGCAAAGACAGAGCTCCTAATGAGAAGAGTTCGTTGTTTGAAGAATGAGGAAGTTCCTAATGAGAAGAGCTTGCTTATTCGACGCCTTTGCAGAGAAGCAAATTCATGTTTTCCAGAAGAATGAAGAGCTCCTAATGAGAAAGGTCCACCCCTTTAAAAATGAGAGAGTTCCTAATGAAAAGAGCTTGTTTATTCGGTGCCTTTATAGAAATGTGGACCAGCAAAGAGTGAGGAATGAAGAATTTCATAATAAGAAGAACAGCTTCAAACCTCAGAAGATGAAGAATTTCAAGGAGTAATACTGACCTTAGAAGATGAAGAATTTCATAATGAGACTCTATGGTTTGGCAGAAGATTAAAGAATTTCATAATAAGAAGAACACCTTCAAACTTAGATGGTCGGATAGTTTAGACAAAATCTGTGTCTTTTCAGTCTTTGCCCTATTCCTGTTCCGCATCAATGAGCAAATAGAGGCAGTTGTAATACCTGCATTTTGTCTGGGTACCTATATATATATTAGTAATTCGATATAAATAAAACCTAATAGATATAAATAAATAATAAGGCCCATATTATATAATAATAGTCCAAAAGTCACTCAAAGTCCATTTACATATAAAAGAATCCAAAAGCCCAAGACAAAACCCAAGTTCCGATTCTTTTACAGTTCATCTACAACCCATATCTGATACCAAACAAAAAAACTCAAACAAACACAATTTAAGCCAAATTTCATCTTTCCCGCCCAAATATAGTCCCAAGGGACACGTGGCTGTCGTCTATTGGGCCAGAGAGCTTTAACATGGACCATGTGTTTTCTCCTATATGACATCAGTGCCTGCATCACCCTATAAATAGGGAGAGAGAGAAAAGTCAAGGAAATTAATAGTAATAATAATTACTTTCCATAAAATAATAATTAATATAGTAATCAAAGAGAGAGAGAAAATTACCATCTTGGGAACCGAAACCACCGTGGAAACCGAAGCTTGCCAGAAAGTTGGACTTGTCATCGGAGAGGCTCAACCGTCGTTGGAAAATCGGTATATCCTTTACTCGAACCTCATTTTGAATCTATAAAAAAATAAACAAACATGTTAGTCTTTTGAAAAAAACGAATAAAAAAATTAAAAGGTTTTGAGTCTTTACATAGTCGAATGATACACGACAGTCGGTGTGTAACACCCCAATTTTGGGCTTAGGAGTTTAGGGTTTTAGTTGGACCGGTTTGAGAAACGGTTCGAATATAAAAGGAGGTTTTAGGGAAAGCCTAGTTCGGGATGCTTTGAAAATATGGAAAATATCTAAAAATCCTCTTTTAATATATATAAGAGAGTGGTGAAATCAATTTTACAAAATAAGGTTTGGAAATACTACATTTCGGTGTAGTGACCAAAATGCGATTTTTGAAAAGTTTAGTGGTGACCGTTTTGTAAGGATTGAAACTTTGAATCTTTAAGGAGCTAATTTACCCAAAATTGTTTTCTCCAGATTTTTCCTTAATTTGGGTGATTTAATTAATGTTTTAATTAAATAAAAATAAGGATGGAAACTACTTTAAGATTCTCATAACTACCTTTTTCCTAATTTTCTCTCATTCCTTTTTCTCTCAAAATCCCATCATCCAAACACATTTTCTCCAGCACAAATCACTTTGATCTTCACCTCATTTTATGAGATTTCCATCACTCATTGTTTCATAATCAATCTAGCAACAAAACCTTTTGATTTCCACATTGATTTTTCATGGAATTTTGCCCAAATCAAGGAGGAATCACCATTTAGAGGTAAGATTGTTCTTCTCCTCTAAATACTAAGTTCTTTACTGAAATTCCCAAGTTTTCAATCCTTATTTTAAGTTTTATAAATGGTTTTAATGCTAGAGACTTGATTTTGGCTTAAAACTCAAGATTTTGGAAGAGATCTTGAAGAATTTCGTTGAGATTGTTTGGGCTCTGTTTTGAGATGATTCTTTAATGTATTTTGGATGTTTAATGATGTTAGAAATGAGGTTTTATCAATCCAATCCCGAATAGGTTGTATTTCCTAAGTTTTTGCTTAAGAAATGGTGGTTTTGAGGTGTTTTTGGTGTTCTGTTATAGCTGGAGGTATAAGAACGAGGTGAGAGTTGTTTTCGATGTTAATTGATGTTTAGAAATGATTAGAAGTGATGGATCTTGGCTGGGCTAAGTTTTGGAATAGTTTTGAGGTGATTTCGGTTGTGTTTGGTAGCCGAAATGTTGGGTTTAGGTAGAGCAGCGAGTTTTGGAGTGTTGGCTGAAGATTTCAATGCATGAAGATGCATTAATCCTCTGCTTTGATGTGTTTAAAACAGGGGAGACATCTTCAGACACTTTCGAAGTTGATCTGGAGGCTTAATCGGCGTTTCGGCAAGCAAGCGAAACGAAATTGGTGAGTGGAGATGGTTTTCCAGCTCTGAAATGATTATTTGGAGGTTTTGAGAGCTTAGTTTAAGTCTAAACAACTTAGCTAAGCTCAAGAGTAAGTTTTCGGAAAAACTCCCTCGGATTTGCTAAGATGTGGTTAGATGCATTGGTTATAAATTGCATGTTTATTTACTGTTTTGAAAGCATGTTTTAACATGGTTAATGCTGGTTTTAAAAGCCATGTATTGAAGGGTGCTCAAGGTAAGAGATCCTTGGTTTGACATGATATTAATTTGGTAATGATGCATAGAGATGTATGATATTTAATGGCTTTGACTAATGCTTTAAAATAGTGGATTGTTGATGGTATTTGATGCATATTGGCAAGTGATGAAATGGTTTTAAAGTACTTGAATCGGATATAGTTAGCCGGCTATAGGATTGGGTGCACCGTAAGTAAAGTTTCCTTGGATTTTGAGGGGTTGTGATTGTACCGTAAACTCCATCCAAGTACCCTAACGATTGAGGTAAGATCACAACGGTGGTTAAAAGCCCGTGTGTGGATCTTGTGTTATGTGTCCCTTACTCTCGTTAGGGGAATTATACAACTACCGATGAGGGGTGTTGAGGGGTTGTGATTGTACCGTTATACTCCACCACGGGTGTCACATCAATGGAGGGTTTGCTCTTGAGTGTGAACCTTGTGTAGTCTGGTAGTGTGTATGAAGCGTGTGGGACAACGCTTGTAATCCGCGTATCCGATTGTGTTTTGTGTTGAAATGGTTATGAACTATCACTTGAAAGCCAATATATTGTATTGAATATAATGAAGCATGAGATGCTTGTAAATGATGCGTGGTAGCATGAGAAAGAAATGAGTATGTGGTTTAAAAGCTTTGTTGAAAGTATTTTCTAAAAATGCATTATTGTGTTGGTTTTACTTAGAGCATGTCTCACTAAGCATTTGTGCTTACACTCTCTCTATTACCAATAATGCAGACAATTGAAGTGTTTGAGGGCAACAAGGAAGCAAAGAGTGTCCAAGGGAAACCAAGCTCATGTATGGTGATGTTTTCATACACTATTAGTTTTGGTAATTTGGCAATGGGAATCTAAACTTTGGTTTGGGAGATGTATTGGACTCCCTGTGGTTGTGGCATGTTTGCCTTGATTGATTTGGATTGTAAATGGCCTTTAAAGTTTGTTTGAGTTTTGGATTCCTTAATGGATTGTTTGACTAGGAAGCATGCCTCTAGAAATATGAGTTTACCATGTTTGATGCTATGAATGTGTTTAGGAGTCATAAACATGTGTCATTTATGTATGATGATTTGTTGGCATGATTAGGGAGTCATTAGGTGGTGTTTAAATGGGTTAATGTTTGAAAAACCAGACTTTGCTGCTGAATCTGGGCAAACCGTATCGAAACACCCTCTAGTGTTTCGAAATGGGGGCCTGAAATGATCTTCCTGTTTCGAAACGCTAAGGGGCGTTCCGAAACGATTTGGCTACTGGAAGGCCCTGTTTCGGAACCAGTCTCGGAACCAACCCGCGTTTCGGAACGGTCAATGCCGTTTCGAAACAGGTTACCGTTGGGCACTGATTTGAATGGTGCTGAAGTTTGCAAGCTTTACATTTTAGTCCCAAATGTTGATGTTGCAATTGCTGGTGTTTGAGATGTCCAATTAAGTTGAATTCTGGCAGAGAAGCATGTAATGTGACTAATTTCACTTTGGTAACATTAAAATCAATTACGAACTTCTAACTTTCAGAAATTACATTTTGGTCCCTAAACTTGTAATAAGTGCAATTGAGTCCCTTTTTGAAATCCTATCGTTGTGCCTTTTTCTCATATGCTTCATGAGTTCTCTCTTAGGGTTAACATGTATCTAGACAAGATTAAAAAGGGAAAAAATGGTTGTTAATCAAGGTTGACTTTCGGGTTGACTTTGGTTTTCCCCTTGTAATCTTCGTAGTTCGGGTCAACCGCCTAGGCCGGGCTAAGGGGGTTACACGGTGTTTGGGCTTCGAAGGAGTCGACAAAGTACTCAATTCAAGGGTAGATTTAGGTTAGTGATACAGTAGCGCAATTTTGGATTTGGAGGCCTTCAAAAAAGTTGTTGCAAGAACTAGGAGCTCTAGACTCAATCAAGAAAGCTATGGGTAGATCTGAAAATTCAATATAAAAGAGAAGGGCTTTTCTTGACAATTTCAGATTCAAGGCTAGAAATTTAAAGAAAAGAATACAATAAGAAAGATTAGAAGATGAATAATAAGAATATAATGAAAAAAATTAATAAGGATGAAGAGAAGAATAGGTCAAACAAATCTAAAATTTCCAGCTTTATTTATGGAAATAAGGGAGATTGCGTGAAGATTGAAGATGAAGAAGGCTTGCGATTTGTTGTTGTTGTTTTGTCCTCGACACCCTCTTAGACGCAGTTATCTAAGCAAGCAACCTCAAGCGGCTCTAACCCACCCTCCTAGACACAATTACCTAGGAAAGCAAGAGTGTGAAGATGATCTCCCTCACAAGAACTCGTCGAACTTATGTTCAGGAAGACTTCTAAGGCACAAATAATCAGCACTTGCAAAAACGAACTCACTAAATATTTCATTAATCAAAGAAAATCTGAATAATCTGAATTACAATGGTGGAGGCTTCATCCTTTTATAGGTGAAGGATAACCAAATTAATTTAACTTCTACTAAAACAAGGAAACCCTAATTTAATTTAAAAAAAATAAAAGAAAAACAGCCTTTAAACTCCTTTTGCTTGGGCTGCAAGTAATAAGCTGATAAGTGCAAGTGATAAGCTGATAAGAGCTGCTTGGGATAAGGGTGGCTGGTTCCTAAAGTATATAAAACCCTAAAAACATAATTTAAATGTTAATAATTAAGTTTGGCTAAGTCTAATTTGTCCAAAAGCTTTATATAATAGCTTTTGAGCTGAATTTTACAAAATCTCGTAAGAATCCCGTATCCAGTTTTCTGCATGCGCAGTCTTCAGTAAAAAAGGCGTATCTTAAGTTCCCGATTTCCGATTGATACGTTTCAAGATGCGTTGGAAATTTAATTGAATGCCGGTCAATTTGTTAGAAGACAACTCTGCCCAGAAATTCCAGGATCCCATCCGAAATGTCGTCTCAAGTTGGATGACATTCCAGACTTCACAAACAGATTCAACTTCTTTTCCAATATGCATTTCTTTAGTCCTCCCATGCATGTATCATTCCCCCTCTCCTCAAAAAGATTCATCATCGAATCAAAAACAGTAAAAGAAGGACGTTTAACAATGGAAATTGAAACAGAATCTTTGTCATAGGTGGAGTGATCCAATTGAGCTCCTATCAATGGTTCAACAAAATCCTGAAAAAAGAACTCAAAGCCACTCGAAACAATGATGTTGTGGTTAGGTCGGAAAAAATCTCTCTTTATCTTTTTCTCGTCTTTTTCATTTGGACATTGTTCGACTTTTACCTCATGTTTCTTTTCACTCACCAAAATTGGGCCATTAATTTGACTTTTATTGCTCTCAGCCTCTTGACTCTCGGTCTTTTTCAAATAAGATAACTCACATACCCAATTCCTCTCACAAAAAATATCATCGAAATACAATTTCTGTAGAGGATGAAGTGTTTCTAACAGAATGATAGGACGAGAATCAAATAAAGTGTTAGAATCACACTTACTTTCTTGGGAGGTTGTTGATGAATCAAGAGAACTCACTACTAAGCATGAAAATTTGTCTTGATTTATGGGTTCAAGTGTTTCTTCTTCCGAAACGTCATCTTCTGAAAGTATTTGCTCATTATTGGGTAAGGTTAAATTTTCAGTAGTGACATCTTCCCCATCTTCTCGAGGATAACAAATTTCTTCGTCATCTTGTTTTCCTTGGTCTTCTTCGACATGACTCACCGATGGTTGTTCATTATCCTGTTGGACTAGTGATGATTCTTCTTCCTTCGACACTGTACTACTAGAGTCAAATCGTGCATTAGTAGGATTGTGAAAAGATGAAGGTTGAGATGTACCTTTATCAAAAGAGGAGTATTTCTTATGACAAGTCTTGGATTCTTGTCGTTGGTAATGTTTGGGAACGAATCGCTCTCTCATGACCTTTTTAAGTTCAGCTCATGACCTTTCTTCACAAAAATTGAACGAATGCCTCGGCTTGGTCAAGGAAGGCTTTCCTTGATAAGTAGAACCCAAAGTATCACGTTGTTTTGCATGAGGCTTGTCTCTGTGAAACATCCTGGAACATTCAAATTTACAAAGGTGAAAAACAAAAGAAAGAAAACTAGGAATCTCACTAAACACTCCAAGAAAGAAATACTTAGCGAGGCAAGTAAGTCGATCTTGTACTCTTTAAAGACCTTCCTGCCACACGTCAACAAGTTATAATCGAAGTTTAATCCTAACAATGAGTCCTATTTGTACTAAGAGTCCAATGAAATGTATGACACCAACTGAATTCTAGTTGTAAGGAGAAAGAAAGGTATGCAACTTTTAATTTCCTACTAACACAAGAAGATAGAAAGTGTTAGATAATGTATAAAAGACCATAAAAAGGTAAAACAAATGAAAACAAATAGTTAAGAATGAAAGAAGATCGGAAAAACTGAAAAAAAAAACTCTAAAATATGTAGCAACTTGCTCCAATTTATTCGAGGTGTTCCTGAAGTCAACAATTTTTTTGAATTTTTTGGTAACTCCTACAATAGTGTAGATCTAATTTGAAAATTTTCAGCTCAAAATTCGTTCGTTTGATTTTTGCGAATTTTCCCCTTTTGTTCGAATTTTTCATCCAAAACGCCAAAATTCTTGCCAAGAATCGTCCCAAATCTGATACCAAATGATAGAGTAGCGCAATTGTGGATTTGGAGGCCTTCAATAAAGTTGTTGCAAGAACTAGGTTCAAGGCTGGAAATTTAAAGAAAAGAATACAATAGGGAAGATTAGAAGATGAATAATAAGAATAAAATGAAAAAAGATTAATAAGGATGAAGAGAAGAATAGGTAAAACAAATCTGAAATTTCCACCTTTGTTTATGGAATTATGGGAGATGGCTTGAAGATTGAAGATGAAGATGGCTTGCGATTTGTTGTTGTTGTTTTGTCCTCGGCACCCTCTTAGACCCAGCTATCTAAGCAGGCAACCTCAAGCGGCTCTAACCCATCCTCCTAGACACAATTACCTTGGCAAGCAAGAGTGTGAAGATGATCTCCCTCACAAGAACTCGTCGAACTTATGTTGAAGAAGACTTCTAAGGCACAAGTAATCAACACTTGCACAAATGAACTCACTAAATATTTCATTAATCAAAGAAAATCTGAATAATCTGAATTACAATGGTGGAGGCTTCATCCTTTTATAGGTGAAGGATAGCCAAAGTAATTTAACTTCTACTAAAACAAGGAAACTCTAATTTAATTTAAAAAATAAAAGAAAAACAACCTTTAAACTCCTTGTGCTTGGGCTGCAAGTGATAAGTTGATAAGTGCAAGTGATAAGAGCTGCTTGGGAGAAGGGTGGTTGGTTCCTAAAGTATATAAAACCCTAAAAACATAATTTAAATGTTAATAATTAAGTTGGGCTAATTCTAATTTGTCCAAAAGCTTTATATATTAGCTTTTGGGCTGAATTTTACAAAATCCCGTAAGAATCTCGTATCCAATTTTCTGCATGCGCAGTCTTCAGTAAAATGGACGTATCTTGAGTTGCCGATGTCCGATTGATGCGTTTGAAGGTGTGTTGGAAAGTTAAGTGAATGCCGGTCAATTTGTTAGAAGACAACTCTGCCCAATAATGCTAGGATCCCATCCGAAATGTCGTCTCAAGTTGGCTAGCATTCCAGAGTTCACAAACAGATTCAGCTTCTTGTCCAATATGCATTGCTTTAGTCGTCCCATGCATGTATCAGTTAGATCGGGGAAGAATGGGTGGATTCTTTCGAATCTGGTTAGCTAGGTTTGATTTTGGGGAAGAAAGGGTTAGATCCAATTGGATTGGGGTAGATCTTGGAATTTTAGATGAAAGTTTTAAAAAATAGGATTTTTTAGGGTTCCGACCGACGGCTGAAAATCATCTCATGGTGGCCGGCTGGAAGGGGAGGGTGGCTGGAGTAAGGTGTGCGGTGGTCGACGAACAAGCTATGGTGACCGGTGAGTGGTGGAAGCGGATCAAAAAGGGAAAAATGATGAACATTTGAAGAACATTGGTGAAAATGATATTTTAATCCATTTCCCTTAAGGAATCTGGCTTTTTTGTGTTTGTTTCAAAGAAAATGGGAGAAAAGAAGGTAGAGAGAGAGAAGCAACCGACCAAATGACCGATTTAACTCGGTTCACCACTTTTTAAACTCGATCCAAAATGGTGTCGTTTTGACAATGGGTTTAGATGACCCCCGGGGCCAAGTCGGGTCGGGCACGGTAGACCCGCGCCCTACTATGGTCCTTTCTTACTTTGGGATACATTGTTTTCCTTTTCTCTCAATTTAGTCACCAACCTTTTGTAATTTGGCTCTCTAAATTCAAATTCAATTCAATTTCGTCCCTTTAAGCTTTACTTTTAAGTTTTAATTCTTTTAATTTAGTCCATTACAACTTTGATAATTTAACTATAAATTTATTTGTATGCTTGCTTGTTTTAAAATTAAGCATATAGTACACTTGTTTAGGAGATTTTAATTCACATAGTGTAATTAAATTAGAACCTTTTAGGACTTAGTTGTCAAATTAAATTTAATTAATTTGATAGGTGAGATCGTTATAGAAAATAAATGAGTATTAAATGAACACTTTAATACTCTAATTTGATTAGTGTCTCATTGCAATGAGATGTCAATCAATGGTGTATTTTAGTGAAATATTTAATATTTAAACTTAGTAAATTGAAATCACATATAGTTAGTTTAATAAAAGTTGGAATTAGGACTAAATAATTAGTGACACTAAAGCTAGGAATATTATTACTTTGGGGCCTAATATGTGTAGTGTCCAATTATTTGGGTGTTACCATAAAAGTCCATAAAATAATAATATTCATAGAATTTTAATTAATTGATTGATTAATGGAGCCCTAATTAGGTTTTACTTAAAAATGATAAGACAATATTGGACATGCATTAAACATTTTATGTTGAGATACATTTTGAATATAAATTGAAGTGTCCTAATGTATTTGAACGTTTCAAAACATATATTCGTCCAAAATATATTTTCTTATAAAAAGGATATTCTCATTCGAAATAGAATCCATTTAACGATTAAAAGATTTAATTAAATTCAGATTAATGTTCAAAATGCCACGTAGAATTAATGAGGTACCGATAACTGGCGTTGTAGGGGCGCTAACCCTTCTCTACACGTAACTGACTCCCGAACCCAAATTTTATTAAAAGAATCTCTGGTCCACTTTTTATGGTGCCCGGTCTACCAAAGTGACCGGTGGCGACTCCAAAACGATTTTAAGCAAATAAAGCAAACTTGATTAAAAATGAAAAATCCTTAATTTCAAGATCAAATTAAAATGAAAACCCTAATTTTCAAAACCCTAATCGTCAGACTATTTTTCCACAAACGGGTCTTAAAAACGACCGCGGCACAATGGCTTAAAAATACTCGAAAATTCTTTTTCTAACAGCTCCAATATATCTCAACGGCTACAAACGCATTCCTCCTTATAAATACACATTAAGGACACTTCAAGAACGAAGAGATGGAGAGCCAAGCCTAAAGATCAAAAGAAAATAGCTTCAAGACTTTATTCTTTCATTTTATCTTGTACATTTTGTAGAGAGCTCCATTGTAAATCTTTTGAGAGCCTAATTTTACAAACACATTTGCCTTGTGAGATTTTTTTCTTGTTTGCTAAATTTGTATTTCTTTAAGGGAAATGATTCACAAATCGGAAGAGGGTGATACTCCGTGAAGCAAGTGAGACGTAGAATCTTGATAAATTGATAGGAGCTTCCACTATGAGAAATAAAGAGGAAATTGTAAAAGATGTTAACACTCAACTTAGCACTTGGCATCAAGATGTTCAATTATTGCCACTATTCATCAATATAATCATATAATATCGATAAAAATAATCATTATCAATTAGATTAAGACTCAATAGAAATATATTTCGTGAAGTTTATTATATTATAATTGCAATTAAATTATTTATATTTGTATAAGTTTCTATATTAATCAAATTATACATTTACTCAATGGAAATTCATGTTAGAAAAATAGCGTTAATCCAAAAATAAATAATAAGATAAAATATTATTATTTAAACGAACATTACAAAATTATGGACAATATAACAATATGTAATCAAACCAATTTGAAAAGAAAAACCAAAGGGAACATGTTGAGGCCTGCACGAAAGTAATTTCCTTAAGACAGATTCGTCTGCTCCTATGGTGCTTTAGAAATGTCAAACATCTATCTTCCAGGATAAAACAATATAATGAGCACATCAATTGCACGTCTACAATGATTAACGAACTGTAATCTCGTCTTCTCCTATCACCAAAACTACTTTTGAAATCCACGGAGTAAAACAATAAAAATTTATGTGGTTTTGAGTTGTGTTTAAATCTAGAATGTTTACTCCCTATTTATAGGAGTGTCATGGGGGTATAAGTAGAAATTTTGACCTAATAGAGCATTTAATATTGAGAATCAATTGATTCTTCTATAGAGCAGTTTCTAAAATTACTATCTGAATTATAGGTAACTTTCAATTTATACCCTTTTAATTCTAAGATAAAATTTGGCAAATATATGCTGTTATTTGAGGAAAAATTCATTTCAAATTTGGGTCAAAATATCTGCAAGCCAACGAAGGACAAGATTGGTTCACACATTTGTGTTACCCATGTCGTGCACGTCTGTACATTTACGAACCAACAATTGGTTCCACATTTTCCTCAACAACGTTTGAATCAATTTCTTATTCAAAGCTCCAAAATTATCATTTTTTTCCAATAATCCCCCACATGAATGAAATTGATTTAATCAAAAACATTTTGACTCAATGTGGTGATAGATTCTACGATCGATAGTTGCATAGGATAGGTAGGTGTCCACCCTTGAACCTTCCCTTGTAAAAGTTTATTTACATTAATGGCTGATCAGTAGATGTGATGTCCTTGAATTATCTAGCGTTGTGTAAACGATGATATACCTCACACAACTACCACTTTGATGAGGTTTTTAGTTCTCATGGTTATGTTCATATGGTTGTGAACATTTCCCTGGTTCTACAAGATTTTGAGAGAACTATGCCCCAATAGTCTCCTTGAAGCGGCCCCACTTCACTCTCACATAGGTGACTTATGTTGTTTGACTCACCAAAGTACACAATGGTCATTAAAAGCATTGTTTAGCCTATTCCATTTTTTATCATTATTTACATCATAGGAACAGACATGGGAGAATAACCCCCACAGTGACTGTACAAGGTCTATGCAATTAGGTTATCCCTTTGAACCTATATTTTAAGATCTCCAGTTAACTGGGTAGGTTTTCCTTCACATGGCACCTTAAATTTTTCTTGGGCTTTAGTCTCAATCCTTTCGATGTTTTCTCAACTTGATCTCGATTTAACCCTTTGGTTAGCAGATCCGCAGTGTTATCCTTTGATTTTACAAAATAAATAGAGATAACTCCATATGAGACCAATTTTCTAATGGTATTATGTCAACGACTGTTGACTCGCGTGAGTGTTTGGCAAAAGGGTAGAAAATGTATTGGAAAAGTAATAAACTAGTGCCAAAGGTTGATTCTTTTGCGCGCAAGTATACACGGTCTGCAAGTAATATAGTAGTTAGTTGAGTATCGTCTCCACGGGGATTGGCAAAGATTTTGAATGCTTTGAATGTTTACTTGTCAAGGGAAAAGTGTTGTTTGATTTGGAGTTGTTTGAAAATGATTTAAAAGAAATAAAATAAAATAGTGTTGGCAAGGAGAGTGTCAAATGAGTTATGAATGTTGGCAAGGGATGTCTGGTTTCACGCTATTCATGCCATGTTAGCCTTTAATAATATAGTGTCTTGACATTATTTAATGAGAAGATTCAAAGTTAGCAAAGCCTCTTTCGATGGTCAATGCCCGAAATTAACCATGTAAAAACCCCCTATATTTCTATAGTGATGCTTTGTTCATAAATCAATTTGATTAAGTCCCAATCTATACTCTTAAGGGGTATATTTACTTCAAAAGTAAGCTTATCTACTTGAACATCTTCTTTCGAAGCATCTCGCCTTGGTATCTGTAAACAGATTGTTGCCCCCTAAGTCTGTTAAGATATTAAGGTTCAATAAGCCAACAATGTCAACTTTCACTTGGCACAGTTTTGATAAAACATTGAAGAACATGCCAGATAGGGAAAACAATGACGAAGCATTTCCATTATAAAAAACTAAACATAAAAATAGCGTTCAACGCAAACATCCCCCACCAACTATTAAATTAGTTCTTGGTGAGGGTATCAAACCAAAAACCTTCAACGTTTTGCAAACACATCATCATTTAAAAATAAAAACAACTTAAACAAAGAGAATGGGCGAGAAAGGGGTCTCTCAATGCATCCCTTCAAGGTCCAGGCTCTCGGTCAAGCTGGTCGAACCATGTCTCCTTGGTGTAGCACGTCGTTGATGGATCTCTCGGTCTCTCAAAAATCCTTCACCACAGATTGATCTTCTCCATCGATCTTTAAATAAGCGTGGAAGGAAGAATATGATAAGCTCTTGTATTTTAAATTTTGAATGCTCAAGGGATAAGTGATGTGATCATCTTATCCAAAGTTTGAATGTGAGCAGATCTGGTTGGAGCTGCCTTCATTGCTCTGCCAACCAAGCTTGGCAATATTTATCTGCTATCTTTTCGGAGATGGATCCAATTGTTATTTTCTCACATCCTGATCTGATCCTATTTTTTCGAGTTCAACTGCTACTTGGTCGGGCATCAAATTCCTCTTCTCTGCCAACCGGTGCTTTGGCAATTTTCAGTCCATCTGTGCCAACAGCATCTCGCCATTCTCTCTTGCATTCCCTCATGTGTTGTTGTGGTCTTCCAACCGTAATGTCAAACCTGCAAAAATGCCAACAAAACAACCCTTCACACTGGCATAGGCAAAAATCCTAACTCCTTATGCATATGCATGAAATTAACAACTAAATGTACTCAAAAGCAAGAAAATGCATAGTAAAATAGGCATAAAAATTAATACTTTTGAAGAGTTAACAACAATATATATGTCTTGACTTACCATTATACACAAAGCTCTGTGCTCTACCAATTTCTGCTTGGTCATCACAATGTATGCATATTGTGGGCACATGCTTTGTTCATTCAAGAATATCCTCCAAGAAATTTTGAAGCCATTCAACTTTTTCTCTAGACTTATCTAGAACTACAAAATCAGATTCCATTATGGATCTGGTTATAACCATTTGTTTTGGAGATTTCCATCCACTTGTGTCATTGATATCTTGAATATAAGATATTCAACTAGCATGGGAGTATCCTTCTAGGACAGCAGAATCTCTGGAATAATGCAATCCATAATTTTGAGTATATCAAAGTGTTGAGTGCATAAATTTTCTATATTTTAACCCTCATTTATCCATATTATTGATGCACTCAAGCATGTTTAGTTGCATTTTAGGATAGAATTTGCATAAACATCACAAATTGATAATTTTGCACAGATACTATTAATTTCGGTCAATTCTTGCAGGTACCTGTCGTGACAGCATCCAGGGCAGCAAAGGAACAGAAGTGACGATAGTGAAGACAACGGTGATGGAAAATGCGAAGTGGAGTTCGACTGATAAAGGATTTCAAGCCTGATTTTTGTAGACCACTCGCATAATTTTTGGAGCACAGAAGCACAAGGAAGGCCTTGCCCAAAGTTTGAGGAGAAAGTCAAAGCAAGAATATAGGGCGAACTAAGGGACGTTTATTCCGAGATTTAGTCTTTAAATAAATTGTACTTTAATTCAAACTAGTATTCTTGGCCATTAAGAAAGCTTACACCCAAGGCCTATATATATGCTTGTATTTCGACAATGGGAGGGATATCTAGTTCCTAGCCGTCTTCCATCATAAACCCTAGCTATTCTCTTCTTCATCATGTTCTAAATCTTCCCCAGGGCTAAGGGTTGATCTTGTAAAGTAGTTGTAAGGGTTATACTATTTATTAGGTTTTTCTGTTCAATCAATAAAACTTCAAGTTTATTTAATCTGGTTTTAACATCTCATAAGGGTATTAGGAGAGCATTGTGAGGTTATCTATTTACTTAATATCGGGAGAGTTACATATAAGAAGGAGTAAATAAAGTTTTCCAGTTTATGGTTAAACTATCTTGGCCTAAGGATAGGTACAAGGTTAAGCGGCTAAAGAAGAATTCACAAACATCGGTGTTCATCCTTCGATTCACGCCAGGAGGTATCATCCAAGACGTGTTCACCGACAGAACTTGGACCTAGGGATAGGACAAGTCACAACAGGGGTTCTTGCCGAACTTGAAGTAACGGAGTTGTTGATCGCTGCCACGACAACAACAGACCTCTGCCGCGACAGGTTCTGCGACATAAGCAACAGAAGTCCTCTGAACAGGGCAATACCTGCACTACGGAATAAATCAATACCAGCCTACTTTATCAATCTGATTTCCTTCTCTATTTTAGTTTATCTTCAAGAATTCTCAAAACACTTTATTAAATCTATCTCTTTTCTTGTGCAGAGTTTTAAAGTTAGAAGTATTTCCAGTCCCTATGGAGACGATATTCGATACTTCGTATCACTATATTACTTGCGTCGTGTATACTTGCACTCAATTGTGATAGTCTTATTTACACGCAACAAGGTTTTGGCGCCGTTGCCGGGGACTGACAACATACCTTTACCTTTAATTACTGCACTTTTTATTTTTATTTTTATTTCTTTTCTATTTCAGGTTGATATATTTCCCTGTGCTTTTAACAAGGTTTTCTTCTCTTTCTTATGTGAAGATCGAGATGCGATACAGATCTTGAACACAAACTAGACCCAGAAATCGATCGTACGTACCATCTCAGAAACTAAGCCCGACTCCTGATATAGAGAAACTGCTATCTTGAGGAAAGAATTGAAGCAATGGAAACCCTAGGACAAGGTTTTGGGGTAAACAACAACAACAACAACAACAACAACAACCCCAAGGTTGATATTATTTGTCCTGCTGATGTTCAAGACAACCGGCAAGCTCCTGCTGCCCCGGCAACACGACAGACATGCTGAGAGTATATGAACAATGATCAAGTTGAACTGCAAACTACACTGCCAGACGTGGAAGCTAAACACTTCGAATTAAAACATGTGATGTTCAGCATGTTAAATTCAGTCGAACAATTTGGCGGTTCTGCTATAGAGGATGCACACGAGCATTTGAAAACCTTCCACGAGATCTGTGGATCATTTAGACTACCAGGAATAAGTCCGGAAGTGCTGAGACTCAGACTATTTCCACATTCATTGAGGGATAGAGCAAAAACCTGGTGGAATAATTTAACGTCGGGTTCAATCAGAACTTGGGTAGATCTTTGCCGTGAATTCCTTTCTCGTTTTAATCCTTCTCTTTTAACTGAAAGATTGCATAACGAAATTGATACTTTTCAACAGGAAGATGATGAACCAATATACGAGGCATGAGACCATTTTACAACTCTCTTACGAAACTGCCCGATGCACGGATTCCCCGTATGGAACCAGGTCGTCAAATTCTACAATGCTGCCAATGCACCCACTCGAATGAGGATAGATTTGGCAGTGAATGGTTTGTTACTAGACAAAGAGCAGGAAGATGCAATGCTAGTGCTGAAAAGGTTGGCAAAGAACGACGAACAGTTCCCCACAGAACAAAGAGGAGGAAGACGAGGAGTATCTGTCAAGGAACATGAATCTGACAACTCGGTAAAAACCCAATTAGCATACATCACCAACGTAGTTGAAAACCTGCAGCGGAAGAGCGAATCTAAGGCGGTATTTTCTGCCGAGGAGATGTGTGAAACTTGCAGTGGAAACCACGGTACAGAGGAGTATCCCCTACAACTGGAAAAGGGAATGCACGTTGGAAACTACAACAAGAATAAAGGCTACGACTCCAACAATTATAGACCGAATTGGAGGAAGAACCCTAAATTCTCCTGGAGTAACCCAGAAAATGCTTTGAATCCTCCAGTCCAGAATAATCAAAATCAAGGAATTCCCATAATACTATCACGACAGCAGCCAGCATCATCCACAAGTATAATAGAACAAACCCTAGCAACTTTCATGTCTCAAACTGGAGCATATATGGCCAACATGGATCACTTTGTCAAGAAGACTGAAACATTCATGTATAAAACAAAGATGAGAATGACAAACCATGAGGCTACTTTAAAGTCTCTAGAGACACAGATGGGTCAGGTAGCCCAGTTCATCAACACCAGACAGAATGGAGTATTCCCTAGTGATACTGAGGTCACTAGAAAACCAACACATGACCAGTGTAAAGCTATAACAACGAGAAGTGGGAAATAGATACAAGGGCCGAAAATTAAAGAGACACCTAGTAAGGAACCGACCCTACAGACACCTGCCGAAAACACTGCCTCGGCAGACGTGAAACAATCTGTTGTCGCCAACCCTGCCACGACAGCAGAAGAATCTAAGGAGGCGACAAAAGAAGTTGAAGAATGTGAGCCTCCTCAGATCTGAATCCCATGTGAAGGATGTCTCGAAGAATGCCGTCCTCCACCCCCTTTTCCACGGCGGTTGAAGAAACAGAAACAAGAGTGCCAGCTTAAGAAGATCTACGATGTTTGTAAGCGAGTACATATCAATATTCCGTTGTTGGAGGCCATTAAGCAGATGCTTGGTTATGCCAAGTTCCTTAATGATGCAATGTCCAGGAGATCCAGACTTGGGGAGTTTGAAACTGTAGTTATGACAGAAGGTTGCATGGCAATCTTACATAACCGTACACCCCCAAAGAAGAATGATCCTGGGAGTTTCATTATACCATGCATAATCTGTGATCAGTATGTGGGTAAGGCACTTTGTGATCTTGGAGCTAGTATAAATCTAATGCCCAAATCTGTTTTTCATAAATTAGGTATTGGACAAGCAAGACCCACAACAGTCATGGTTCAATTGGTAGACTGCTCTTACGTACAGCCGGAAGGAAAAATTGAAGACATCCTGGTAAGATTGGTTAAATTCATATTTCTCGATGACTTCCTTGTTGTAGACTGTGAAGCAGACGAAAATGCACTGATCATCCTAGGGCGACCCTTCCTAGCCACAGGTAGAACAGTGATCGATGTAAAGAAGGGAGAGCTGACTATGAGAGTCAACGACCAACAGATAAAACTAAATGTTCTACAGGCCATAAAACAAGCTGATGTACAGGAAGAATGTAAGTCAATATCATAGGTAATTGTAGACCAACCCTGCAACAGATCAAGCTGTCACGATAGACAAATCGGTCACTGTCGCCATAGCCACCTAGAAGACTGCCACGACAGTACTGGTGATAGCAACTCCTCAGACAATGACACATCAGACACTAAAGATCCTGATGAGGTAAATTGGATAGGCATGCGTCCAGCTAAGTTCTTCGAACCTCTGAACTATACCTTTAACAAACATGTAATTCAAAAGCCTTCCATAGATCAGCCACCTGCTTTAGATCTTAAACCCCTACCAGGGCAACTTAAATATGTTTTTCTTGGTCTTAATGATACGTTGCCTGTGATCATCTCTTCTAAGTTGATGCAGGAACAGGAACATCAGCTGATTGGTATGCTACAAAATCATAAGAAGGCAATTAGATGGACCATTGCTGATATTCAGGACATCAGTCCGGCAATTTGCATGCATAAGATCCTCTTGGGGGATGATCATAAGCCGACGATAGATGCTCAGAGACGATTAAATAAAGCTATGTGAGAGGTGGTGCGAAAGGAAATTATCAAGTGGCTTAACGCCGGAATTATTTACGCCATCTCGGATAGCAAGTGGGTGAGCCTCGTGCAATGTGTACCCAAGAAGGGAGGAATAACTGTCGTAACCAACAAGGATAATGAGCCCAACAAGGACTGTGACCGGTTGGAGGGTTTGTATGGATTACTAGAAGCTTAATAAAGCTACTCGGAAGGACCACTTCCCCTTGCCTTTTTATTGACCAAATGCTAGATAGTTAAGTGGGAAAACCTTACTATTGTTTCCTTGATGGTTATTCGGGTTACAATCAGATTGCCATTGCATTAGAGGACCAGGAGAAGACAACCTTCACATGCCCCTATGGAACATACGCCTTTAGGAGAATGACATTTGGACTGTGTAATGCACCAGCAACTTTTCAGCGGTGTATGATGGCTATATTCTCTGATATGGTGGAAGATTTCCTAGAGATCTTCATGGATGACTTTTCCGTCTTTGGAGATAGCTTCAACAACTGCCTAGGAAACTTGAAGAAATTGCTTGAAAGATGTGAAGAGGCAGATCTTGTACTGAACTGGGAAAATGCCATTTTATGGTAGATGAGGGCATAGTGTTGGGTCACAAAGTCTCATGTCGTGGCATAGAAGTGGACATAGCTAAAATCGAAGTCATCGAAAAACTGCCGCCACCCACCACAGTCAAGGGCATTAGGACTTTATTAGGACACGCATGTTTTTAACGTAGGTTTATTGCTAATTTTTCTAAGATTACTAAACCTTTGTGTCTTTTGTTGGAACAGAATAAGGCCTTTGACTTCAATGTCGAATGTACTGAAGCATTCAAGTCACTGAAAGAGAAGCTGGTAACAGCCACCGGACTGGAGTTTACCGTTCGAGATAATGTGTGGTGCTAGTGACTATGCTGTAGAGGCAGCACTAGGTCAACGGAAGGAGAAACTCTTCCACGTAATATACTATGCCAGCAAGACCTTAAACGATGCCCAGATAAACTACACCACGACAGAGAAGGAATTGCTAGCTATGGTATTCGCCTTTGAATAGTTCAGACCATACATACTTGGAACCAAAGTGGTGGTTCACACGGATCATTCAGCAATAAAATACATGTTCACCAAGAAGGATGCACGACCATGATTGATATGTTGGATTCTGCTGTTACAAGAGTTTGATATAGAAATCAAAGATAGAAAGGAAACAGAAAACCAAGTAGTCGATCACTTGTCAAGACTGGAGCTAGGAAAGGATCAAGATAAAAACAAGGTTAACATACAGGAGACTTTCCCTGATGAGCAGTTATTCACTGCCATGGAAGTACACAAGCACTGCCGCGACAACCACATCGACATGTAAGTTTTCTGATGTTCCTTGGTATGCCGACATAGTAAACTATCTCGTAGTGGTTTATTACCTCCTGAACTTAACTAGCAAGCAAGGAAGGGGTTCCAAAATGATGCAAAACATTATTATTGGGACGAACATCTTCTGTTCAAACATTGTGCAGATCATATTATCAGGAGATGCATACCGAAGGAAGAACAGGAAGAAGTACTCCACCACTGCCATGTTGCTCCTTATGGAGGACACTTTGGAGGAAACAAAATTGCTGCCAAGGTTCTGCTGTTCGGTTTATTTTGGCCTACACTGTTCAAAGATGCACAAGCTTTTTGCAAGCGTTGTGACAAGTGCCAAAGGACATGAAACATCTCTCGAAGGCATGAGATACCTCTGTAGAACATTCTCGAAGTCGAATTTTTCGATGTTTAGGGAATCGACTTCATGGGACCATTCCCAGCTTCTTGTGGGAATCTGTATATACTGCTGGCAGTAGATTATGTGTCCAAGTGGGTAGAAGCCATCGCCACACAAAAGAATGATGCCAAAACCGTCCAAAGATTTTTACACAAACACATCTTCACCAGGTTTGGCATCCCAAGGGCAATCATTAGTGATGAAGGTAGGCATTTTGACAATAGGGTGATTGCAAACGCATTGAAGAAGTATGGAGTGAAACAGATAATCGCAACAGCATATCACCCTCAGACCAATGGGCAGGCCGAGATCTCTAATAGAGAAGTGAAGAACATTCTGGAAAAGATGGTTAAGCCATCTAGGAAGGACTGGTCTCTCCACTTGAAAGATGCATTATGGGCTTACAAGACTGCTTTCAAAACACCACTGGGAATGTCACCTTACCGACTCATCTATGGAAAAACTTGCCACCTACCTGTCGAGATAGAGCACAAAGCATACTGGGCTATTAAGACAGTTAACATGGATTGGGATAGAGCAGGGCAGAAAAGGCTCTTGGATTTAAAAGAAATTGAAGAAATTCGAGCCATGACCTACGACAACGCTAGAATCTACAAGGACAATATAAAAAGGTGGCACAACCGAAAACTTCTGCCACGACAGCTCATACCAGGACAAAAGGTGTTGTTGTTCAATTGCTGGCTGAAGCTCTTCCCAGGGAAATTAAAGTCTAGATGGTCTGGACCCTTTCAGGTAGTTCAAGTTTTTCTCAATGGTGCCATCACAATAAGATCTATCAAGGACGGGCACTAGTTCAAAGTCAATGGACATAGACTTAAGCACTATCAGGGGACTGAAGCCCCAAGAGAACAGGAATTGGTTACTTTAGGAGATGCCCCTCATGGCATCCCTAATTTAACTTAATTTATCTTTATTTTATTTCTTTTATTTTTATTGCTTTAGGAAGTAGGAATTTAATATTAGATAAATTTCAATTTTCAGGCAAATAAAAGAAACAGAGCAAAGAGAAGGAATGAACCAGTCCATCACACTCACATCAGCCCAAGAAGCCCAAGAGAGAGCTCAACGGTAACAAGGCTGTCGTGACAGACTCGGTGACAGCCATCACCAGCTGTCGCGGTAGACACACAATGACAGACTGTCACCAGCTGTCGCGGAAGACACGCAACAGACACGGAAGAAACGTGGAACGCGTAACAGACACATCCAAAAACCGCGTGACAACTGGCTCCATTTTCCACGCCAACTGTTACAGCTTCAACGGGCAGAAATCCCATTCTATATAAACTCTCACTTCCATTTCATTTTTCACCTTCATTCCACTCTCTTTACTCTGTTCCAGAATTTTTTTTAGCTTTCAGTTTTTTTCTTTCGTTTATTTTTCCACAGCACTCTTACAATGACGATAAGATCAACCCGCAGAAGCTCTGCCTCCACCTCTGTCGCAGCAGCCTCCACTCCCACACACAGTAGAATCCGAAGAAGGTTCAACTCTACAGAAATGGAGAAACGATACTACAATTCTTTTCAAAAGAGAGAGATGTGAGAATAGAGGGGTTTTACTTATCAGAAGAAAAAAGGAGATCCAGGTTTAGAGGGATTCATCGCAAAGAGAATCATCAGTCTAAAATGGCAGATGTTTGCTGAGCAACCAAAGGAAATGAATGTCACCCTTGTTCGAGAGTTCTATGCTGCAAATCCCACCAAGGACACATCTCAAGTCACCATCAGGGGTAAGGCAATTGAGTTAGAACCAGCTTATATCAATTCCTTGTATGGTATTTACGTGGGCAGGCAAGAAGAATCACACAGACGGTTCGTCGAAAATCTGTCGCCAGCAGACTACGACAGCATCATGGCAGACCTCACCACAGAAGGCACTAGCTCGAATGATTACCCAAAACATTGGTGGACTGTTCGAAGGACTCAACTCACACTTGCCGCCAAGCTATGGAACCACTTCGTGAAGAAACGCCTCATGCCCACATCACACAACACAATAGTGGATAGACAAAGGCTGGCCCTCGTTCATTCTATTATAAATGAACGATAGATCAACGAGGGGAAGTACATTCTCGATTGAATTTTCGAGTGCGCACAGAAGGATAAAGGTCCCCTTTTCTTCCCTCACTTGATCACAGCCCTATGTAGAGCAAAGAACGTCCCCGATATTGAAGAGGATGTCAAGATCCAAGGAAAGGGTTGGACACAACAAAACCTTTACAGCCTGATGGAGCTCAAGGCAGCCACATCAATGGCATACTTTGACCCTTCTGCCACGACAGAACCTGACTCGGCAGAGCCTAATCAGACACAACACACGAAAGAGCCATCTGACATACCAGCAAGCACTTGCTCTAGCCACATCATCAACTTGCTGCAATGAATGGAGGCACGACAGCAAGGATTTATAGAGTATATGAGAGATTTCCACACTGCGATGGTAAATTTTATTAAAGTTGAACTTGATTTCCCCAACGTGCAGTTTCCTCATTTTCTATAAAATCTTGTTTCTGCCCCATCACTTGTCCCATCCCCCAAAAGGCCACACCGACAACTGCTTCCGCCTCGCCATCTGCCGTGACATGACCAGGCGACATAAGGTCTGCATCACCCTTGGTTACTCCTACCTCACCCAAGGAGGCCCCTCCCAAGGAGAAAGACCAACCCTCTCGAGGAGCCAAGAGGAAGGAACCAGTGCCAGAAATCGATCCAAAATATTTTGAGGAATTCTCCTCTTCTACAGTCTGGCAAGATGATTCAGATTATGAACCTTCTGTTGTACGCCAAATAGCCAAGGACTTCCCTCCTATGAAGAAAAAGAAGCTTGATCTAGATGTAGAGGGACCCTACCACGATAGTGGAGACGGCAACAAAAGCAGCAGTAAAAGTGACAATGAGCTCGAGGTTCTGGACAAAGCTCCAAAAATTTCACCTACCAGAATCCAGCCACCTCGAGAGGCAAAGAAAAAGGCATCCTCATCCTCTCCAACGACAAAGAAATCAAACATAACTGCCCGCCGACAGCTCCGTATAGACAACAATAGTGACGACAGCAACGTTGGCACTTCAACTTAAGTTTCTTACTCCTTCTGTCTTCTGTGTTTCTATTTGTGATGTTTTTATCTTTTCGTTTTTTGTTTTTCAGCATTGAGGACAATGCAACTCTCGGGTTTGGGGGTAGGCAGTCCTCTTATTATTAATGGACTAATTATATTTTGTGTTTATAACTATTTATTTTTGTGTCTAACAAAATTGGCTTAAGTTTTTGAACTTCTCTTACATGTCGCGGCCTTCACTGTCGTGACAGTAGCTTTAGAATGTTTTAGGAAGTATTTAGAGCCTTACTATAGTTCTGAACTCTTAAAACACTTTTGTGACTTATATGTTGTTAAGACTTCTGCTAGTAAACTTAGAATAGGAAGCTTAGCCACTTGAGTTAGAGAAAAAAACTTAGACTCAGTTTACTCCTAGAGGTGCCTAACACTGGCTCTAGGAAGATAACTAGAGGTACTCCTAGAGGTGCCTAACACTGGTAGAGGAACAGAAGATAACCGCAGAGCTGGAGTGAAGAGTTGAAGAAAACTGCCTCATACATCACTGTTGTGACAGCTGCTGTGACAGAAGTGACGACAGTGAAGACAACAGAGATGGAAAATGCGAAGTGGAGTTCGACTGATAGAGGATTTCAAGCCTGATTTTTGTAGACCACTCGCATAATTTTTGGAGCCCGAAGCACAAGGAAGGCCTTGCCCAAAGTTTGAAGAGAAAGTCAAAGCAAGAAGATAGGGCGAACTAAGGGACGTTCATTCCGAGATTTAGTTTTTAAATAAATTGTACTTTAATTCAAACTAGTATTCTTGGCCATTAAGAAAGCTTACACCCAAGGCCTATATATATGCTTGTATTTCGACAAGGGGAGGGATATCTAGCTCCTAGCCATCTTCTATCAAAAACCCTAGTTGTTCTCTTCTTCATCATATTCTAAATCTTCCCCAGGGCTAAGGGTTGATCTTGTAAAGTAGTTGTAAGGGTTATAATGTTTCTTAGGTTTTTCTATTCAATAAATAAAACTTCAAGTTTATTTACTCTGGTTTTAACATCTCATAAGGGTATCGAGAGAGCATTGTGAGGTTATATATTTACTTAATATCGGGAGAGTTAAGTATAAGAAAGGAGTAAATACAGTTTTCTAGTTTATGGTTAAACTATCTTGGCCTAGGGATAGGTACAAGGTTAAGCGGCTAAAGAAGAATTCACAAACATCGGTGTTCATCCTTCGATTCACGCCGGAAGGTATCATCCAAGACGTGTTCACTGACAAAACTTGGACCTAGGGATAGGATAAGTCACAACAGGGGTTCTTGTCGAAGTTGAAGTAACGGAGTTGTTGATCGCTGCCACGACAACAACAGACCTCTGCCGCGACAGGTGCTGCCGCGATAGGTTTTGTGACATAAGGAACAGAAGTCCTCTGAACAGTGCAATACCTGCACTACGAAACAAATCAATGTCAGCCTACTTTATCAATCTGATTTCTTTCTCTATTTTTGTTTATCATCAAGAATTCTCAAAACACTTTATTAATTCTATCTCTTTTCTTGTGCGGAGTTTTAAAGTTAGAAGTATTTCCAGTCCTTGTGGAGACGATATTCGATACTTTGTATCACTATATTACTTGCGTTGTGTATACTTGCACTCAATTGCGATAGTCTTATTTACATGCAACACAAAGATTTCTCGATACCCTCACAATCGTTTTCCAGTGATTTTCACATGGATTTCTTGTAAATTTACTTAAACTCCTCACAGTAAAAGCTTTATCTAGTCTATTGCAGCTCATGAGGTACATTAGACTGTCAATAACCCTTGCATATTCTACTTTGTTAATATTTTGACCTATATTCTTGGACAGATCTTGGCTCGTGTCTATTGAAGTTCTAGCTATACCAGAATCATCTTTGCCAAATTTTTTACATATTGTGACTATTCAATATGAGACCTTCAAGTGACCGTTTGATTTGGATGCCCAAAATCATATCGTCTAGTCTCATATCTTTCATGTCAAAACTTGAATTTAACATGTCTTTGGTACGTTTTACCATTTCATTATTCATATAACAATGAGTATGTCATCAACATAGGATCATATATCCTAATGTCGGTAGGTTTAACATATACACATTTGTCACAATTATTTGTCATTATAACAGTATCGTAGTTTCAACCTTTTGTTGAACATCTGGACTATCTTCACTGATAGTTCATTTCGTTGAACTTGGATCAACTTCCTTAGTTATACAAGGACATATATTTTCAATGAATGAAACATTCTTTGATTTCATTATCATATTCTTGTAAATCTCAGGTTTCTTTGATTCGCACACAACAAACTGATATACGTTGCTATGTTTCATATAGCCAATACAATCCACCGTTTCTATTTCTATTGCTTCAGTAATGAGGTCATTACCTTTGCAAGACACCCCCACATTTTCAAGTAGTTGTAGGAAGGTTTAATTACCTTCCATAACTCATATGGTGTCTTATCTCTTTCATTGTGGGGAACCTTATTTAAAAGGTAATTAGCTTATAGAACCAACGTTACTCATATAGAGCTTATCCTTATCTTAATCCTTTAATTAAGTTTGGGTTCAACATCATGCTCATAGAGAACAATTTTCTCTATAGCTTCGTTTGCTTTTAAGAAAATGCACATAACATTATTTTTGTGTCATCGTCAATGAATGTAATAAACGTATTTCTTCAACCAATATGTTACCATATCAATTGTCACGCCAATAATATTACCCTCGTTTGAAAGTCTATAGTCCGAAGACTTATTTCCCATCTTATGGCAATTGAAACATTTCTCATAAAATTTTGCTTCTTGAACACACCGCCTAATTTACGGTTTGAAGTCATTTTTTACTTTCACTGCATTTTCCATGATAATATTTGTCTTGGCAATATTTACCTTTGTAACATTTGAATGTGGTAATAATATTTGCCTTATCTTCTCTAATCATAGGAGGATCATCCTTCACATATTTGACCAGGTTTATCATGGTCAAATATGCAACATCTTTTGTTGTCATGTTTGAAATTATTTCCAATGAATTTTACTGATTTATTCAGTGTGTAACATAGACACAATCTAAAACCAGTGTATTATGAATTTGTTAAACTTCAAGAATTTAGTCGGAGACTAAAGCCAGAAACATAAACATAATTTTTAAATTTTGTTAGACGATAGAGATTTAGTAAACTAAACCTCAAAATAAAAGTTCACACGGTGTTATTAGAGAGAACAATAATAAACAGTGCACCGGGTAGGCAATTTATGAAAGAGAGGTGGTGCACTAGGCACACTTAAATACCATGTCTCTCAAAGAACCAATCTTAGACATGCACTTTCAAATTGTCTTTCAATCACTGTTTATGGGTTTCATTCTCTTATGTTTAAGGAAGTTCTTTTCCCCGCAATGTTAGAATCATATAATATTCTTACGAAAATAAATTCAATGATTTATTGCCCCGTAAAGTTAGAATCATACAAGATTTTCTTAAAAATAAATTTAATGATTTATCTTCTTTTCCAAAATTAGAATTAACGCAAGATTCTAATTTAGTAATTTATTTCCATTATATCTTTTGTTAAATAAGAGAGATATCAATCTAACTTAATTCTGTTTAACCAAAAGGAATTAATCCTTTGATTTTACCATTAATTCTTGTTTGGAAGATCAAGTAAACCCGTTAAAACGGAAAGAATTAATTCCCGAAACGAACTATTTACAAGATCTTTGTTTCTAAAACAAATTCCAAATTTTCCAAAGTATCATGTTTGTCTCTACAAAATTTCTCAAATGAAATTATTAGTACGAAGATTAATAATCCACGGTGTTTCCAAAACACGATCAATAACTATTATCATATTTAATAATTATTATGACATAAGATATTCCTTCTTCATGCCATATATATTAAAGGACAAAATTATTTAAGGTAAAAATACCATAACAATATTTCCAACATAATATTTGTTGAGTGGACCGTAGAATCGATTTAAGCCAAGAGGGGTGAATTGGATTTTTAGAAATTTTGGTGGTGAAGTGGAAAATAAAATTTGCAAGACAATGGATTTAAAGTGGTTCAAGTTCCAATTGAACTCTACATCCACTACCTTAGCTTCACTAAGGATTTTCCAACAACTCCACTAGTTGATCTTCCCATTTTCTAGGCTTAGAAGGAAACTTTTACACAATGACCAATTTTTCTACCCAAAAATTGACCCAATCCTCACACAAGGTTTACAAAGAAATTTAAGGCTAATAGCTAGTATCTCTCAATACAAATGTAGTCCTTTTACAAGCACTCAACCTAATTGAAACAAATAAGATTGGAAATACAAAGTATCACAATTGGGGTTTACAAGAAAATGTGGGAATTTAGCATAAGAGCTTGAATTTGATGTTTGGATGTTTCTCTTAGGATCAATAGTTGTTGCTGGTGCTTTTGGAACTTCTTTTTATACCTTCTCATTGAATTCTAGCCGTTGGAGTTGTTGCCTTCATTATTATAGCCGTTGGGATGTTAACTTCCCACCATAAATGCAGTCTGCAACTACCCATTCTGAAACGCTCGACCCTATTTCGAAACAGACCAAAATAGAAATAGCCATTGGGGTGTAATTAATAGGCCGTATCGAAACGGACACGATATTTTCGTTACGCTAAGAGCCTATTCCGAAAGGTGCTAAAGCCCGTTTCGAAACATTTTGCCACTACCAAAACTTGTACCGAAACGGCTTAAAAACGTTTCGATACGCTCTAACCGTCTCTCAAATTTTGGTTATTTAAATTGCAACGGTCATATTTTGAAACCAAGTTTGAAAATCGTTTCGAAACGTTTGAGGTCATTTCGATACTGTCGTATCGAAACGGTTCAACTCGTTCCGTTGTTTTTCATCTGTTTCGAAACACAAAGACATGTTTTGATACTCTCGTATCAAAACGAGAAAGCTATTTCTGAAACAGAAGTTAACAGTTTCAAAACGTTCCGAAACGCCTAAGGGTTATTTCGAAACGGTGACTCGAAAATCACTGTTTTGACTTGGTAAACACTTAGAAAATATTGAATACTCTTAGGTTTTGACTTGAACATTTTTTCTTAGAAACATAGGGAAGTTTTGAGGACTTAAAAATTCATTTTCTCTTTTTCAATTTAGTCCTTAAATCCTTTGTTATGCCAAAATCAATTCATTAGTTTTACAATCTCCCCCTTTTTTATATAACAAAACCAAGTATGAATTTTTAAGAATTTTGAAATCTTTGAAAAAGTTCTAACTCCCCCTCAATGTAAGATGGGTTTTAAAGCTTTGAAAAGATTTAAAATTCAAGTGTTTGAAACTCAAAAACAACTTTAAAAACAGTAAGGCTCTTAGATTACTTCTCCCCTTTTTTGTTAGATCAAAAATAGATAAACAAGGCTAATCAAGAGAAGAAACGAACTCATAAGCAATAACCAAAAAACATAATTATCATAGATATCATTAAAGTTCAAGATACAACATCAAAAACATAAATATTCGAAGCATTGAAGTTCAAGCTCAATCCTAAAAACACATAATCAAAGCATAGGTCTTTAAAACATAAAAACATATATAGGTGCAAACTTAATCCTAATATGATAGTCTAATATGATATGCAATATGAATCCTAGGCCTCGTCATCATCGTCACCATCATCAAGAGAATCATCATTGTCCTTAGCTTGAGTACGACGATAGTTCCTCCAATCACCATAGAATGTGGAGAAAGATAGATCCATCGAGGTTTGTTGATTCTCAAGAGAGGAGACACGTTCCTCCAAGGATTGAATGCGAGTGTTGAGAGCACCAAAACTCGAAGTGATGTTCGTATCTATCGAGTTGAACCACTCAGTAAGGAAAGCCATAAGTGCATCATTGTTAGGAGCCAGAGCTTAAGGTGGAGGCTCAACTTGAGGTGTCGGAGCTCTCCTATCAACACGAACCCATTGGCCAAGAGTATAACGAAACTTGGACTTAATAAGAGAAGATTCACCAATCTTTTGCTTTCGGGGTTCTAGAGAATCATAGGAGCAATCATAACCGAGGTGAGCGAAGACGTAGCTTAACACTGTTCCATAAGTGAAGGATGTAAGTGCATCGGTGGTACGAATATTCACTTGATGGACCATCTCGGCGAACATGATTTTGACCAAGTCCGAGCGTTCTGCTTTGCGAAAACACTCAAGCCAAAAGTAATCAACTTGTCGGATATGAGCAAATTTACCTCCTGAAGGGCGAATAAACCAAGAGATGATTAAATGTAGGAATCGATCATCAACATCCAATGTAAGAACGGATCTGGTGTGAGCACCAAAGTGATTCTCATCCTCAATACCTTCATCTTTGAGCCCAAGAGCTTTCTCTAAAATGGATAAATCAATACGGCACTTCTTGCCTAAAAGATAAGACTCGATGCCATTTACCTCGGTATGATCTTCATTGTCGATGAGAACGGCATTAGAGTACAATAGCAAGACCATGTTCTTGTAGAAAATGTCAGGAATTCCAAAAAAGACTAAGAAATCCCAATCTTGCAAGAGAGGTAGATAATGGAATTCGAAACGCTCGAAGTCAAGGAAGGCAATATCCATAACACGTTCTCGTCGAACGGCTAAATCATGAATGATTTTGAAGCGATCCTTAGCTTCTTGATTCCTAAGGATCTTTTGAAAAATGAGGGTAAGGTTTGGACGAATGTTTTCTTGGTTCGAACCTTCACCCGTTTGAGTCTTTCTTTTCTTGTTAACGTTTTCCATTAGGAATTCCTAAAAACACAAAGCAAGCAATAAGAAAATTTGAGTATATGCACTTAAATCCTTAATTCAATCCAATGAAAATCCCATTAAGGTTTTAAAAACACTTTAAAAACATATATACATATATAAAAATTTTAAAGAAAACAAATTGTGTAAAACTGTGTAAAGAAAATATGATTAAAAACAAATATATTCGAATTAAAAATTTTGAGATTTTGAAAGATTTTTACAAGTTTTGGAAAACCCAAGATGTAAAACTTATATTCTATACAAAACTAATATTTTCTAACCTAAGATTCGAATGAAATCAAAGGAAAAAGAAAAAAGTTAGAAAATACCTCAAAAAGGGATTTTGGAAGAATAGATGGATGAAATTGCACCAAGTTGTTGAAGCTTGCTTAGATTTTAGTTTGGGAGTAAAAGCCCTCAAGATTTGATAAAAAAAAACAATGATATTTGGAGGGTTTTTATAGAGAAAAATTGGGTTAGGGTTTTTAGGAGTTTAATAAAAAGTGTTATTGAGCAATTAAAACTACTTATAAAAGCTGTCCGGATACATATTCCGAACCAAGCACGACCGTTTCGAAATAGACGTACTGAAACGTCTACTATCGTTCTGAAACCTATTGACCGTTCCGATATGGATTTGACCGTATCGAATCCCACGAGATATCTCGTATCGAAACGCTTTTCGACCGTTTCGATACATTTCTTGGCAGAGGCAAAATGTTTCAAACCCCTTTGGGGCGTTACGAAACACCATGATCAAAATGAATATTTTTAAGGCACTCGTATCAAAACAGATTGACTTGTTTCGATACGCCTAGGCCTGGAGGTGCAGATGAGGCTCTAAATTGCAGAAAAATTGAATTTTAATGAGTCCTAGATGCATAAATGATATGAATGAGCAAGAGAAACATGTTAAAACATAAACATACTCCCCCTAACTATAAGCATGGATGAAATTAGGATCAAAAACACAAAAGCATGGCATTTTACAAGAAATCAAGCAATTTAAGCACAAAAAGGTCCTAAATGGTCAAGATAGGCTAGCTAGACCTAACTCTCTCCTAAGGGACCAAAAACGCTCCTTATCTAGAGGTTTGGTAAAGATGTCCGCTAATTGATTTAAGGTGTCTACAAACTCTAAAACAGCATCTTCCTTAAGGACATGATCTCTAATGAAATGATGTCTTATTTCTATGTGTTTAGTTCTAGAGTGTTGGATGGGATTTTTGGTTAGGCATATAGCACTAGTGTTGTCACACTTAAGGGGTATGGTGTCTACCTTAATACCATAGTCTAAGAGTTGTTGTTTCATCCAAAGGACTTGAGCACAACAACTTCCTAAGGATATGTACTCGGCTTCGGTGGTAGATAAAGCTACACTATTTTGTTTCTTAGAGAACCAAGATATGAGCATACTACCTAAGAATTGGCAAGTGTCGGAAGTACTTTTCCTATCTATTTTGCAACCCTCGTAATCCGCATCCGAATAAGCATGAAGGTTAAAGGTTGAGTCTCTAGGATACCAAAGACCTAAACAAAGAGTATCTCTAAGGTACCTAAAGATCCTTTTAACGGCTATATGGTGAGACTCTCTAGGACTACCTTGAAACCTAGCACCCAAGCAAACACTAAACAATATATCTAGTCTACTTGCGGTAAGGTAAAGCAAAGATCCAATCATAGAGCGATAAAGCTTAGAGTCAACACACTTACCTCCTTCATATTTGTCAAGCTTTGTAGATGAGCTCATTGGTGTAGCTTGAGACTTTGCATACTCCAAGCCAAACTTCTTGAGCATATTCTTGATGTACTTAGCTTGGTTGATGAATATGTCATCCTTCATTTGTTTGATTTGGAGTCCCAAAAAGAATGAGAGATCCCCCATCATGCTCATTTCAAATTCACCTTGCATCAACTTAGAAAAATCTTGATAAAGCAATTCATTAGTAGAACCAAATATAATATCATCAACATAAATTTGAACTACTAAGATATCTTTGTCATTGTTTTTAATAAAAAGTGTTGTGTCCACCTTTCCTTTCTCAAAACCTTTTCCAACTAGAAAACTTGAAAGTCTTTCATACCAAGCTCTAGGAGCTTGTTTTAAACAATACAAAGCTTTTGACAATTTAAAGACACGGTTTGGAAAAATTGGATCTTCAAAACCCGGTGGTTGTTCTACATACACTTCTTCATTTATAAAACCATTTAAAAACGCACTCTTGACATCCATTTGAAAAAACTTGAAATCATGAAAACATGCAAATGCAAGTAGCATCCTAATGGCTTCCATTCTAGCTACGGGTGCATAAGTTTCACCAAAATCAATTCCATCTTCTTGAGTGTAACCTTAAGCAACAAGCCTAGCCTTGTTTCTCACTATGTTACCACTCTCATCTAGTTTATTTCTAAAGACCCATTTAGTTCCTATAGTAGATTTATTTCTAGTCATATCAACTAATGTCCACACTTTACTTCTCTCAAATTGATTTAACTCATCTTGCACGGCCATAATCCAAAAGTCATCTTTTAAAGCTTCTTTAACGTTCTTAGGCTCAATGCATGAGATAAATGCAACATGATAAATCATTTTAAGCGAGTAGTTACCCCCTTGGATGGATCACCCAAGATCTCACCACCCTTGACATAGTTGTACTCCCTTGGGTAGCTCACTTCATTTTCCTCAAGAGACATGTCTTGCAATGCTTCTAGAGGCGGTTCTTATGTTTCTTCCTCTTTGGTTGGAATCTCATTCACCGTTGATGATTCTCCACCATCATTGGCTTCAATGATCCCTACATCATCATCATCACAAGAATCCTTCCTCGGAAGGAGGTTATCATCGAAAACCACATGAATAGATTCATCTACAACTAAAGTTCTTTTGTTAAACACACGATAGGCTTTAGAGTTTAAAGAGTAACCTAGAAAGATAGCTTCATCACTTTTTGCATCAAATTTACCTAAATTGTCTTTTCCATTATTTAAAACAAAACACTTGCAACCAAAATGATGAAAATAGCTAATGTTAGGCTTTTTAGATTTTAAGATTTCATAAGGAGTTTTCTTTAAAATAGGCCTAATCATTACTCGGTTAATAATATAGCAAGCGGTGTTAGTGGCTTCCGCCCAAAAATACTTAGGTAAATTGTTTTCACAAAGCATAGTCCTAGCCATTTCTTCTAAAGTTCTATTTTTCCTCTCAACTACCCCGTTTTGTTGAGGAGTTCGAGGAGCCGAAAAATAATGGCTAATCTCATTTTCATTACAAAAGATATCAAAACCCATATTTTGAAATTAGGTTCCATGATCACTTCTTATATGTGAAATTTTAAGTTCAAGATCATTTTGGGTTATTTTAGAAAATGTGATAAAGTTTTCTAAAGCCTCATCCTTGGTGCTTAAAAAGAGAACCCAAGTATATCTAGAGTAATCATCAACAAACACAAAAGCATATGATTTTCCACCCAAGCTAGTAGTCCTAATTGGCCCAAAAAGATCCAAATGAATTAATTGCAAACACCTACTTGCAGAAACATCATTAATGGACTTAAACGGGGCTCTATGTTGTTTACCTTTAGCACATGCATCACAAATTTTATCTAATGAGAACTTGAGCTTAGGTAGGCCTCTAACTAGATTAAGGGAAACTAATTTTTCCAAAACACTAATACTAGCATGTCCTAGTTTCCTATGCCACAACCATGCATCATTTTCATTTTGTGCAACTAAGCATGCATGTGATGTATGAATGTCATCTAGATGCATCATATATATATTGCCTATGAGATGACCAATGAGCATAGCTTTATTAGATTTAATGTCAACTATTCTACACCCATTTTTATCAAACATGACATTAAATCATTTATCACAAAGTTGACTTATGCTCAACAAGTTATGTTTTACACCATTGACATACAACACATTTTCAATGAGTATGGAAGAGTGATTACCTATAGAGCCAATACCTTCAATGTGGCCTTTGGAGTTGTCACCAAATGTTACTACTCCTACATTTTTTGGTTTTAATTCTATGAATTGACACTTGTCTCCGGTCATGTGCCTCGAGCATCCACTATCAAGGTACCACGAATTTTGACTTTGTGCTTTGGCCTTGTAGCAATGCTCCCCCTACAAAAAAATAAATTAGACTTTGATTTTTGGTATCCAAATCATTTTGGGTCCATGTGTGTTAGCCCTCAAAACCTTGGTTCCCTTAGGAATCCAAGAAGCAATAGCATTCATGTTATTAGAAATAACGAGTTCCTTAGGAACCCAAACACTCCTAATCATTTGACCTCTAGATTGCTTAGAAAAATTTATTTATTTAGGATTTAAAGATTTTCTTTTTACATATTGGGTTTTAGGAAAGTTTCCTTTTTCAAAATTGTTTCTCCCAATAGTAATAGAAGTTTTAAGATTATCCACTTCCTTTGTGTGATAATCTTGAAAATCGGAAAGAAGTTTTCCAATATCAAGGTTTTTCTTTTTAATATCATTTGAAATGTTTATTAAGTACAAAACCTTCTTTTCCAATTCTGAGTTAGTTTTTGAAAGAGATTCATTTTGAGTTTTTAAATCGGAAATAATTTTCTTGTTCCTCAAAATTGACTCCTTATATGTATCAACTAACTCATCATATACCTCTTACAACTCATCATATGCATCATGCAATTCATCAAAATTAAAATCAACACAAGATGAGTTAGAGGTTACCATCGAATCCTTTTCAAGATCCATGAGGCAAAGGTTGGCCACTTCATGTTCCTCATCCTCGGATGATTCCTCATCACTCCAAGTAGCAAGCTTGGCTTTGAGCTTCTTCTTCTTCTCAAAGCCCTTCTTCTTGAGTTGAGGGCAATCGGAACGTATGTGACCCGACTTCTTGCACTCAAAGCAAATGATCGGGTCCCTTTCTTCTTCTTTGCCTTTGTTCTTGAAGTCCATATTTCTTTGAAATTTTCTCCCTCGGTTGGACTTCATGAACCGTGAGAATCGTTTGGCTATCATAGCCAATTCCTCAAAGTCTTCCTCCTCACTAGAAGAGCTCTCCCCTTGTAGAGAGGCTTTGAGATCAACTCCTAGCTTCTTCTTCTTTTCTACCTCATGCTTATCTATTCTTCTCTCTTCCTTCTTCTTCTCTTCTTCTCTTCCTTGCTTCATGATTTCATGTGTAAGAAAGGGACCCAACAAGCTAATCAAGCTTCAAAGTTTTCAAATTTTTTTCTTCAATGATGGTCTTCCTCTTACCATCCCAAGACTCCGGGAGAGAGTATAGAAGCTTCCTCACTAGCTTATCTTCGGGAATTACTTCACCGAATCCTTTAAGGCTGTTGACGATGATCGAAAACTAATCAAACATCTTTGAGACACTTTCATCGGGGTCCATCTTAAAATTCTCATAGCTCAAATTTAGCAACCCAATCTTCGTCTCTTTCACATCGCTAGTGCCTTCATAAGTCGTCTCCAAAGTATCTCACACTTCTTTCGCACTTTCGATAGACGAAACCTTTGAGTAGATATTCGGACCAAGTGCACAAAATATGATATGTAGAGCTTTGTCGTTGACTTGCATCCTTCGTCTCTCTTCCTCGGTCATCTCTGACTTCACTTTTGGAACTAGTCTTCCTTCATCGGTTCTTTTAACCGGAATGTAAGGACCTTCTTCCACTACATTCCAAACCATATAATTTGTTGACTTGATGAAGAGACGCATCTGATTCTTTCAATATGGGTAGTTGTCCCCATTGAATAAGGGTGGTTTAGTGGTTGATTGTGACTCATAAAGGTTGGAGGTTGAAGTAAATGTCATGGCTTGTCTTTGGAATTGATCACACTCTTCTAGGAACTCCTCTTGTGGTTGTTAATCTTTCAAAGAGGTAAGCTCTGATACCAATTGTTGAGTGGATTGTAGAATCGATTTACGCCAAGATGGGGGTGAATTGGTTTTTTAGAAATTTTGGTGGTGAAGTGGAAACTAAAATTTGCAAGACAAGGGATTTAAAGTGGTTCAAGTTCCAATTGAACTCTACATCCACTACCTTAGCTTCACTAAGGATTTTCCAATGGCTTGATTAGCTTTACACAATGGAAACCTTTTGTAGGCTCTTGTGCTAAATTCACATATTTTCTTGTACATCCACTACCCTTTTCTAGGCTTAGGAGGAAACCTTTACACAATGGCCAATTTTTCTACCCAAAAATTGACTCAATCCTCACACAAGGTTTACAAAGAAGTTTAAGGCTAATAGCTAGTATCTCTCAATACAAATGTAGCCCTTTTACAAGCACTTAATCCAATTGAAACAAATAAGATTGGAAATACAAAGTATCACAATTGGGGTTTACAAGAAAATATATGAATTTAGCACAAGAGCTCGAATTTGATGTTTGGATGTTTCTCTTAGGATTAATAGTTGTTGCCGGTGTTTTTGGAACTCCCTTTTATACCTTCTCATTGAATTCTAGCCGTTGGGTTTGTTGCCTTCATTATTATAGCCGTTGGGATGTTATCTTCCCACCATAAATGCAGTCTGTAACTACCTGTTCCGAAACGCTCGACCCTATTTCGAAATAGACCAAAATAGAAATAATCGTTGGGGTGTAATTAATAGGTCGTACAGAAACAGACACGGTCGTTTCGATATGCTTAGAGCTTGTTCCGAAACGTGCTAAAGCCCGTTTCGAAACATTTTCCCACTACCAAAACCTGTATCGAAACGGCTTAAAAACGTTTCGATACGCTCTAACCGTCTCTCAAAATTTGGTTATTTAAATTGCAACGGTAATATGTTGAAACCAAGTTTGAAAATCGTTTCGAAACGTTTGAGGTCGTTTCGATACTGTCGTATCAAAACGGTTCAACCCGTTCAGTTGTTCTTCATCCGTTTCGAAAAACAAAGACCTGTTTCGATACACCCGTATCGAAATGGGAAAGCTAGTTCTGAAACAAAAGTTAACAGTTTCAAAACGTTTCGAAACGCCTAAGGGCCGTTCCGAAACGGTGACTCAAAAATCATTGTTTTGACTTGGTAAACACTTAGAAATTTTTTGAATACTCTTAGGTTTTGACTTTGACATTTTTTCTTAGAAACATAGGGAAGTTTTGAGGACTTAAAAATTTATTTTCTCTTTTTCAATTTAGTTCTTAAATCATTTGTTATATCAAAATCAATTCATTGGTTGTACAATATTATAATTTAAGGATTTACCTTAAATATATTTCAAGTTTGAAACTTGGCAAATTTTTTACTTGCCACCGCAATCCATCTCCCATTTAAAGAGTATTTTCCTTATATAAAATATTATAACAACTTACACAAGGAAACAATCACGTTAGGAAACAACTCACATAAAAAGGAACAATATTCTTATATAAAATATTTAAGGAATATTACCTTAGTAATACCTTGATATATGGTAAATATTTAGAGGAATGAGTTGGCGGCCTTTGCACCTTAAGCTTAGAGTTGGCAACAACTCGATTTCCTCACCTCATTGATGTAAATTTAGATGTGCTTTATTAAAGTATAATCCATATAAAAATATTAGGAAATTATTTTCTCATAAAAGCTTAAACTGATGCAAAAACATAAAACTTAAATCATGTAAAAGAATAATCCAATTTGAAACCAATATAGGAAACATAAAGCAAAAGCTTGTTTTCGCAGAAGCTTTCGGCAGTGAACGAATCGCACACGTACGGCACTACAACGTACACGTATATTGTTCGTCTTGGATTCAACTTAGAACAGAATCTATCTTAAAATTGTTAGAAAATGGTGTTAATCTAAGAATAAATGATAAGATAAAATATTATTGTTTAAACAAACAGTACAAAATTACGGACGATACAACAATATGTAAGTCAAACTGATTTGAAAAGAAAAACCAAAGGAAAAGTGTTGAGGTCTGCACGAACGCAGTTTCCTTAAGACGGATTCGCCCACTCCTATGGTGCTTCGGAAACGTCAGGCGTCTATCTCTCAGGATACAACAACATAATGAGCACAACAGCAGCACGTCTACAGTGATCAACGAGCCGTAATCTCGCCTTCTCCTATCACCAAAACTAATTTTGAAATCCACATAGTAAAACAATAAAAAATTTATGTGATTTTGAGTTGTGTTTAAACCTAGAAGGTTTACTCCCTATTTATAGGAGTGTCATGAGAGTATAAGTGAAAATTTTGACCTAATGGAGCATTTAATATTGAGAATCAATTGATTCTTCGATAGAGCAATTTCTAAAATTATTATCTGAATTAAAGGTGACTTTCAATATTTATCCTTTTAATTTCAAGATAAAATTTGGCAATTATATACTCTTATTTGAGGAAAATTTCATTTCAAATTTGGGTCAAAGATCAGCAAGCCCACGAAGGAAAAGACCGGTTCAGACATTTGTGTTACCCATGTCGTGCACGTCTACACATTTACGAACCAACGATTGGTTCCACATTTTCCTCAACAACGTTTAAATTAATTTCTCATTCAAGCTCCAAAATTATCGAATTTTCCAACAATTGAAAAACCATAGTACAACATACAACAACAAGGTATTTCTACTACAATTATCCAACATAACATCATTAATTACATAAGTAAATACAGATGGTGGAAAGTTCATGAAATGGCTCCATTTGATTTATTCGATAGAAAATTTTATTTAAAAAGGTAAAAACATATATAGTTATATAAAAATCTAAATTTCTTATTTTCAAATAAGATTAAATTAAAATTTAAAAATAAAATAAAGATAAGTACAATTATTTTTTTAATAAAAACCACTAGTTTTATTAAAAGGTTGGAAAATATCCAGAATTAAAATGACAATTTACAATTATGAGAGCGAACTAAACACATAATTCGAACAATTTCTTATAACCATTGAAACAAAAACTAGCCGCTTAAGATCATAAAAGGACCATATTAGGAAAATGGTAAAAACCCAACTAAAAGACTCGAACAAAAGATAGATGAACAACACTATTAATCGACGATGAAGGATAAATCTATCATATTAATGTAAAGATGCATATAACGATGAGGCACATTGACAAAATGGTCAATAGCACAACTTAATCACGAAAATAAAACGACAATCGTAAGCATATATCTAAATCTAGCTCGATGGTCTAAAACATGAAAAATCAGTCGAATAACTAAATAAACTTTTATCTTGTAAATATGAACTGAAACGAGAATATTGTGAATATGAACATTGTAGATATGGTGGTGTAGCACTTTGAGTGATGTAATTGTGGGTTTCCATCATAGACAACCCCCCAACCGGTTACCATGATAGTCGGGCATGAACAACGTTGCTTGGTACTAAGAGCCGATGACTGGCTAGTAATGAAGAAAGTTGTCTGGTTGTTTTTGTTTCAGCAAAAAAAATGGAGTCGTATAAAGTTCCAAGAATATGTTTGTTTGAGCGAAGGGAAAATGTATTGTTTATACTTGAGGTAGAGAAAAAATGTATTGTTTACTATTCTACGATGAATAAAAATTGTCTACCCTTTTTAGTATCATTTTTGTGTCTCATACTAAAAAATTTAAGTTTAGAGTTTATGGTTATTGTTTAAAGTTAAGATTTAATATTTAAGATTAAAGATTAAAGTTTAAAAAATTTAGGGTATGGTCTATTTTTAAAGTTTAGGGATTAAGATTTTAGATTTAGAATTAAAACTTATGCCTTATAATTTAATTTTTTACTGTTAAGTATAAAAAAATACAACAAAAAAGACAGAAGATTTTTGTCCTTCTACAATCTGCCTTTATTTACGTGCAGATTTGAAACGCGTCTTTGGACGTCTTTCCAAAATAGTTGGGATTCAATTCTTGCGTTACCATGCAGAGCATGAAACTCAATATTTATCGATATATTATGGGTCCAAAATAGAGTTTTGAAGCTGACGAAACTTGACATTGTTACGGGGCTAGACTTCTGCCAGCCAAACCGCGCGGCCTTAGTCGCCTTCTCGGCGAATGCTACGACTAAGTCACCTCGAATCCCTCGTTACGGTGCTAGACTCCTACTAGCTGGACCGTACGACCTTAGGCAAAGTTCTCCTGGAAAATGGTTAAGTCAGCTCGGATTCACGCTCCGAAAGATCAAACACTTTCAAAGCCCACGAACGTAAGATCATTCTAAGCGGAAACGTTTTAAAGAACTCATAAAGCGATAAGCAACAAGAACTAAGAAGAACACTCAAGAATAACGAAGAACACTCAGAGAGTTAGAGTAAATGCCTCTTGTATTACTCAAAGAGAGAATGGAATGAGATGATTACAACTGAGCTGGGAGGCTCTATTTATAGTTGAACTCCGCTAGATCCAATGGTAAAGTTTAAATTACATCGACGAACGAGATCTACTCTATCTCTAGTTTAAATCTCTAATTATCACAAACATTATCTCTGAGATAATTACATAATAATATGAGTGATAACTACGATGGCTTATCACATTTACCATCCAAATTACCCTGGTGAATCCTCCATGGATTTTACTAAGTTTGGTGGGCTTGTGGGCTTTCTAGCATTCTCCAAGTGTCATGCCAAGTCTGATGGTCTTGGCGAGCCCGTCACTCCGTGCACAACCTCTTTGCTCGATGTTTGTTCCAATGCCTCGGCCCCAAGAATTTGGTCCGTGACATTCTCCCCCACTAAACTTAGCGACACCCTCGGCGCTGCTCTCGAACGATCCTGGGCAGTGTCAACTTATTCATTCGTCGATGCCTCAGCTTCCTGCAATCCTCCCATACAAACTGCTTGCCTCGGTTCAAACTGCCTTGGACAATTGCGCTCTAAGACGCCACTTGGTACATCACCATCATAGGAGCCCTCTCCTACAAACTCTGATTTGCCTCGACTCAGATCCTCTTGATCCCGCGGCAAAGACTTGGAAGTCACAATATTGAACACTTGTCGAGCTCCCAGAACTCTGAAAGGTCCCTTCCAATCTCTTCCCCCGCATTGAAGGCTAGGTCTCACTCGGCCTACGCTCATCAAAGATGGCAAACCAATCTCAAAAACACTAGGAATGTGTTTAAGATGTACCTTCCTTTCGGTCGTCGTCGCATTTACTCTAAAATGTGTTAGCCCTTCTTCCTCTGTGAAGTCTGACACCCCTTTCATCGAACTTTGTACAGTCAAGTCTGTTGCACTACTCTGATTGCCACACCGCATCGGCCCTTCTCCCACGAAGTCTGATGCTCTCTGCTTGTATCGATTCTTCTTCGTTGAAGATCGTTACCTCGACTTGCGTTGGCACTTCTTCCTCGAAGTCCTCCGCTTCTTTCTCACCTTGCCCACAGGTGACTTCTCCATAGTTGTTATGTCCCTTAACGGCTCAACCCCTTTTGACCCTTTCTTGTCTTTGGTACTCAATGATGTTTGTCTGTCAACACCATCAGCAAGCTCTTACTTCGGCTCTGTCGTGGCCTCAAAAGTGATGTCCCTGTCCCCGAGCACATCCTCGGATAGCGCTGCCTTAGACCCTCTCCCTAGTGTGGTCTCTAAAGAAATGTTCTTCACTCGAACATCCTCGGCAAGCTCTCTCGTAGCCTTCTCAGACATTTTCAACCCATTCTTCATGGTACCCTTGGAAGAACTAGACAACTCTGAACCAAGCTTGATCGACACGGTACTCTTGGCCTTGCCCAACCTCTTGGACCCCTTGGCTCGAACTGGGCATCTCCACAACTTGTGAGGCCCCTTACATCGGTAGCACTCAAATTACTTTCCCATCACCCTCGGCTTGATAGCTTTCTCACTCGCTATCGCACCACTTCTCATCCCTGGCTTGACTACTGTGGCACTTGTAGTCGAACCACGACTCACACTTACCTTGGTGGCACTGGCATAAGCAATCACCCCAAGTATCGCTACTTCTCCCTCTGACTCGTCTGATGTCTTCACCATGGCAGCTAGGCGGTTCTTCTAGGGACATCCTCGTATCAGATGAGGACCATTACAAAAGTAGCACTTCAACTTCTTGCTCACCTTCTTTTCCGGCACGGACTTAGCCTCAACATTCCCCTTGTCTCTCGAACTGGGCTTGGTTGACTCAACACTTGCTTGCTTCTTTTCTACAGGCTCACTCAGAGGTTCAGCACTGATGGCCTCTGAAAGTCCCTGGGCATCACCTTGCTCCACTGCGAGCTTCGTCCCCGGTCTAAGTCCCTCTAATAAAGGTTTGAGCAGACCCCATTCACTCATTGCGGTCTTACAACTGAGCAGCTCACTCCTGATCGCATTCACCTCTTTCCATAAATCTTCCATCTCAGCTTCACGAGCACAACTCTATCGAACTGTCTTCAACTCATTGAGGATGTGTTGTGTCTCGTTCTTGAACCTGTCCTCCATGGACTCTAACTTTTCAAGACGAGATTCCACAACACCTTGGATCTGCTTGGCCTCATCCCTTAGAGTTTCCACTGTATTCTCTAAGGCATCGCCATGGTCATATATCTTCACATCCAACCCATTAAGAGCCTCTTGAACCTGCTCCAGGATCCCCTGCATGGACTCAAGCATCTCAAGATCCAACGAATCCAGCTTCTCCAGGTCTATCAACTTCAACTGTCCAAACACCACATTGGCCCCTTCTCAGATTCTAAGAGTTTCTCGACCCTAGACTCCACAACCGTTATGAATTCAAAATTCTGTAACACACGAGAATCAAGAGAAGAATATTTCTCACCTAATTCATCGAGAGCCTTTCTCACATCTTCCATTTTCAATGTCTTCTTCTTTGGTTCCATCTCAATCACTCTTTGCCACGAACTAGTCAGGTCCGTTTGACTAACTAGAACAAAACCACCACGCTTGACTGCACCTCCAAGCTTGGAATCCACCAACACTTGTCTATGCCTGCAAGCTGGCTCGAACGCAAGTCACTTCGTCGACTCACTTTGATGTTGTTTCCCAGAACAACACTAGTTCTGAACCACTTCCTAGACAGAACTCGCTCTGATTACCGCTTCCCTAAATGCAAGTCCCTTCCTCGACTCGCTTTGATCACCACTTCCCTGGATAGAAATGGCTCTGACCACTTCCCTAGTCTGAACACGCTCTGATACCACTTGTCACGGGGCTAGACTTCTACCAGCCAAACTGTGCGGCCTTAGTCATCTTCTCAGCTGAATGCTACGACTAAGTCACCTCAAATCTCTCGTTACGGTGCTAGACTCCTGCTAGCTGGACCGTACAATCTTATGCAAAGCTCTCTTGGCAAACGCCTAAGTCAGCTCAGATTCACGCTCCGAAAGATCAAACACTTCCAAAGCCCACAAACGTAATATCGTTCTAAGAAGAAACGTTTTAAAGAACTTAGAAAGCGATAGGCAACAAGAACTAAAAAGAACACTCAAGAACAACGAATAACACTCAGAGAGTTAGAGTAAATGCCTCTTGTATTACTCAAAGAGAGAATGGAATGAGATGATTACAATTGAGCTGGGAAGGCTCTATTTATAGTTGAACTCACCTAGATCCAACGGTACAGTTTAAATTACATCAACGGACGAGATCTATTCTATCTCTAGTTTAAATCTCTAATTATCACAAACATTATCTCCAAGATAATTACATAATAATATGAGTTATAACTACGATGGCTTATCACATTTACCATCCAAATTACCCTGGTGAATCTTCCATGGATTTTACTAAATTTGGTGGGCTTGCGGGCTTTCTAGCATTCTCCAAGTGTCAGGCCAAATCTGATGGTCTTGGCGAGGCCGTCACTCCGCGCACAACCTCTCTGCTCGATGTTTGCGCCAATGCCTCGGCCCTAAGAATTTGGTCCATAACACGGAGCATGAAACTCAATATTTATCGATATATTATGGGTCCAAAATAGAGTTTTGAAGCTGACGAAACTTGACATTGTTTATTGAATGAACTATTAAAAAATAAATTTAGGCGATCAATAATAAATTATATATTTTTAAAGGATTAATGAGTAATTTTATCATTTAATTTTTATTTTTTTATATTTTATGAGATTATGACCCTACTATTCCCAATCGAGTTACGCCTCCAAAAAATATATGAGCTGAAAACTCAATACAGATTAACTCTTGAATTTCATCTCAGTAGAGTGTTGACTATTGAACCAACTCTCGTCGTCTCCAAGGGTGTTTATCGAGTGAGTCGGTCGCAAGTTGAGTAGTGCTCGACTCATACTCGTTAAAAATTCTCATTGTTCGACTCGAATCGACTCGTTGCTCGTTAAGCTCGATAAAATTTTGCTCAACTCGTGCTCATTAAAAAATCTCTTGCTAGACTTGACTCATTTCTCGTTAAGCTCGCCAAAATTTTTATCTTATTTTTAAAATATAGGTAAAATCTAGTGATATTGTTAGAGCTTAATATAAACAAATAAATTCAGAAGAAAAAAAACGTGAGGACTAAGGAGATAAATAAAAGAACATGTTATGGCCGAGTTAGAGATGAAGTCGATATTCGAGTGTGAGACTCTTTTTAGTGTCTCAACAATCTTCGATGAACAACAAAAGAGAGAAGGCCTCAGGAATTTCAATGTTTTGATTTTCAATCGTATTTTTTATATGGAAACTAAAGACTTTTCACGTTTTCTACTTTTATACATAAAGTAATAACAAAAGAAAAAAATACTTTAATAAAAAAAGAAAGACTAATGGAGTTTTCAATTAGCATTTAAACTAAATATTTTATTGGTAAATTATCTAGAAAATCACTGAATTTTTTAGAGTTTTCAATTAGCGTTAAAACTTCTTAGAACATAATATTTTAAAGTAGCCATCAAAAAATCATTAAAATTTTATTAAAAAAATAATGAGCTGCTCGCCAACTAATCGAGTCGAGTTGGGCTTTGCTCGACTAGACTTGTTAAGATCTCGAGTCGAGCTCAAGTTGTTTGCGAGCTGCTCGCCAACTAATCAAGTCGAGTTGAGCTTTGCTCGACTCGGCTCGTTAAGATATCGAGTCAAGCTCGAATTGTTTGCGAGTTGTCGACTCAATAAGCACTCCTAGTCGTCTCTAATCAATTTGGGGTTTGATTCCTCTAATTCCATAACTTCTTATGTTAGAAACATTTTAATTTTCAATTTGGTATACCAGTAAATTTAACCTTCAAAACCTACCATTTTATTTTTATAAAAAAACATATCATTTTATCAAAATAACCGTTTCTTTTTTAACAAAATTTAACCCCCGGCCTTTAAAAATTAAAACTTGACCCTTCTACCGCATGAAATAATTAACCTAAAAATATTATTTCATTTAAAGTCATGGATAAATATTGAGACTTGAAGTAGAGGTGCTGCTATTACATTAGACCAAGCCGAATTGATACTTACAAGGCCAACTTCGAGACATGATTTTAAATCAGCCCATCCCATATAAAGCCCGCTTTAGGTCTTACTATCTAAAATCCAAAATTGTATACGAGTTTTTAAAGAGCTAAGGGTGTAGAACAGATAATAGAAATTATCGGTATTTTTTAGTGCTTCTATTTATGTCTCACACTAAAAATTAGATTTAGGGTTTGTAATTTAAAGTTTATGGTTAAGGTTTAGAGAATTTAGGGTAGGGTGTATATTTTAGGGTGTAGAGTGTAGGGTTTAGGATTTAGGATTTAGAATTATGACTCATAATTTAATTTTTTTTTAGTGTTTTTTAGTGTTGGGGCATAGAAAGGGGTAGAGGATTTTTGTCCGTAGAACAAATACTATCATATAACCACACCAGAACATTACTATTAAAATGTTTTAAGCGATATATAAAATATATAAAAATATGAGTTTAAATCCCGACATGAAAATATAATATTTTTTATTTAATAAAAAATTATATAATAATATTAAAGATCGGAATATTATTTTTATGGAACAATGGTAAAATGAAAAGTTTTAGGAGCGAGACTATAAAATTATTATGTGTATTTTAATTTATTAAAAAATTATTGTGTATAAAATGATTGTCCGTAAAAATTAAACACCTTAATTAATATTAAATTTTCTAAAAATTTAAGAATTCCACCGCCCATGTAGGGTTTTGATTAATAAAATACAGATACGGTTTTAATTTATAGAAATTCCAAGGTAATTATTTTATGTACAACACAAGACATATTTGATTGACATCAATAATCTTTTAATATTAAACCATATCCTTAAATTGATTAAGGTGCTAGTGTTTGAAAAGGTGGGAAAGAAGGGTTGATTAGTTGTTTGGTAAAAGGGGAGAAAAGATCCTTTCACCTCTTTTGGAAAAAGAAAATGCTATTACAAGAAAACAGGAAGAAAAAAAACTAAATTACATACATTTTTTTAAAAAAAATCCAAATCTTCAGAGAATAAGAGAGGCTCAATTCATTCACACAATTATTGTATTTAGGAAATTTTTTCATCTTTAAGGTTTGTTTTATAATATATGTTATGAGTTTGTAATTGTTTCTCTCAACAATATTTTTTTAAAATCTAATTTTAAATTATTTTCTTAAAAGTATAATGTACCGTACAAGTATATCTAACACTTGTCGACAATTGTATTTTCTAACTAGAAGTTTTTATTATATATTTTCATATAAATATTATTATTCAACACCAAAAATATAAATTTTAAGCTATAACACTAAATTCTAAATATTGAACCCTAAAAATATATCATACCCCCAATTCTCTAAACCCTAATCATAAACTCTAAATCTAATAGTCTGGATTTAATATTGAAGAAGTCCATAATGAAAGATGCTTTTAACTTAGTTTGTTTTATTCACAATATCATAATAAGAATACTTGAACTTGCTTTAAAAAAAAACTTAATATTTCATCTCGTTAAATCAACTAGTAGTTAGTTAGTACTTATTGTATTTTTTAGGCTTAACCCTCAAATAAGTGCCCAAACTATACCCTTTTTCCATATAGGTGCCTAAACTTTGTTTTGGGCCAATTATGTGCCTAACGTTTTCTTCCGTGATCCAAATAGGTGCTTCACCGTAACATACGTTAATTTTCTTTCGTTCTCCAATAAAAATTGTACACGTGATAGTATTAAACATTTTCATAATTTTATTTTTTAAAAAAGATAAATAAAAAATTTTAAAATATCTTGAAATTTTCAAATAATCCCAAAATAGTCTTCAAATCCCTAAACCCCCAAATTTGGCTACTCCCACCAGCACTGGTCACGTTTCCGACGTGGAAATGAAGTGCCCTCCTCTCACCGAACAACTCACACATCATTCATCGTCTGTTATGTTGCCGTTCATCATGAATCATTCGAATGAACCATTCGTCGATTTCGTCGTTTCACACGACGTCGATCGATTTCCGACGAAGAGGTGGTGGGGTAAATGGTCGTGAGAGTCTGGCGGAAGATGTGATAGGCGGCAGTAAAATTAAGTCAAATCGAGATTTGAGTTTTGGGGTGTTATGGATTTTAAATTTTGGGGCTATTTTGTGAAATTTGGGGTTGTTTGTTTTATTAATTTTTAAATACAATTTCGGAAATTTAAGAAGATAACACATGTCAGATAACGGAAGTTAACAGTGAAAATTAACAGACAGTAATAGCGGGGCACTTATTTAAATACCATTAAAAACGTTAGGCACATATCTAACTCAAAACAAAGTTTAAGCACCTAACTGAAAAAAATGTAAAGTTTAGGCACTTAGACTGTTAAGCCTATTTTTTATATTACGTTAAAGTCTATGTTTCTTATATAACCCTTCGAATATTGATTAAGATCTGATCCACTTTATTGAGCACCGAGAATACTCTTGTAACTGAGAAGCCTCTGCCAGTCTTGGATGAGAATTCCCATAAAGGTAATACTAGGATGTCGTTCCGTGATATTCTGGCTGATGAGGCTCAAAATAATTTTGAGCGCTTGGAAATCGAGGATCTTGATGTTGAAGTCTTGGATAGTGACGTGCATATTATCTCTCCTCAACAGGATTGAAGGTCTATGGAAGCCGAAGGGGGAGATGCGACTTATTGACCTCGACAACAATTATTTCCTGGTTCGCTTCTCGCTTAAAGATGATTACGATCGAGTCTTGTCAGGATGACCATGGGTTATTTATGGTTCTTATTTGACGGTGCAGCCCTGGAGTAGAAATTTTCTCACATCTGTCGATCACCCATCGAAGATCATGGTATGGATTCGTCTGCCAAGGCTGCCTTATAGATATTACACAAAGAGCTTGTTCTGTTTCATTGCTAACTTACTCGAAGAAGTAGTTAGAATTGATTATAATACTGATGAGGCAAATAGGGGAGATTTGCTAGGTTAGCAGTGATAATCGATCTTGAGAAACCCTTCATGTCCGGGGTCATCATTGATGGCAAGAAACAACCTGCAGAATACGAGTGACTGCCACTTATCTGCTATGGCTGTGGAAAGTATGGCCATTCCAAAGAGCAGTGTGGAGTGGATAACCCTCTTGTTAGTGAATATGCGGAACCAAGAAGTGAGGATATTAATCAAGGTGACTTATATGGGCCTTAGTTGTAGGTCGTTAATATGAGAAAGAATGCAGTGACAAAATGAGAAACTAGTACTCTGCAGAATAATTTAACTGCCAACAACAGTAATATTGGCTCCAGATTTTCTGTTTTAGCTAATATGCCAGAAATGCTTAATAAAGAACATTGTACTACGGGGAAGAACTTGCCTCGGGACAAAACCTTGAGTACTAGCTCAGGATCGTTACTACATCGTGGGAATCTTGTTGGTGATATGAGAGCTGAAAGTAGTGAAAAAGGAGCAAGACGTGGTTATGGAAGGGTGATAACTAAGGAGAGAATTAATAGCCTGGGTAAGACGGTGTTACAAGATCAAGATGTTTTGAGAGGCAAGAATCCCGCCCAAGTGGATCAGGTAGCATCAAAGGAGACGATGATTACTGCTACTACTAGTTTAAACCTTGAAAATCATGATGGTGTTCATGTGATTGACAATGAGAATCATCTTGTTCTCCATGAAAGGAATGTGTGTATTCTGTCTCCTTTGATAACTGGAGTTCATTCGAGGAGTGGTGGAAACGTGTTGGCTTCGATTAAGGGTGTTCCTCGTAAAACATGAAATCTAGGAAAAAAGATGGCAAATCTAAGAGTCAACCAACTCTAGTGGGTCTAGTTGAAGCGCTCACATCGGAGTTAGACCAAGCTAAGGATGCGGCACTGCAATCAAATTTAGAGCCCCGGGATAGCATTGTGGCAGATAGTAATGGTGTTCAATGGCGAGCGAATAATGTTTTTGAATCGGGTGAGCAGTCTGATATGCAGGTTTAAGGTGTCTTCTTCCTTTTCTTTCTTTTTACATTATTATGATTAAGATTATGTCATGGAATGCGCAAGGAGCTCTTGACTCTAGTTTTAATCGTTACTTTAAGCTTTTTGTTAGACTACAGAGATAGGATATGTTTATTGTTTTGGAACAACGCATTAGCGGGAAGAAAGTTGATGCTTTTATCCTTAAAACTGGTTTCGACTACTCATATAGGGTTGAGGCTAATGGATTTTCTGGAGGGATTTGGGTGATGTGGTGTAGGAAGGTCAGTTTTGATGTTCTGGCTATCTCTAACCAATTCAGTCATGGTGTGGTTGCTATTATTGATGAGTGAAAGAGATTCCTTTTCACTGATGTGTACGCCAGCCTTGTTTTGTTCAAAAGGCGAGAGTTATGGAATCAATTAGACGCCTTAAATTTGGGAGGAAGCTGGCCTTGGGTGTTCGGGGGGGATCTCAACGTGATTGGTAGCATGTTGGAGAGGGATGGAGGGTCTCAGAAATGCATTGGTATCTGTTCGTATTTTAATGACTTTATATTTAGATTTGGGTTGATCGACATGGGGTTTAATAGACCATCTTTCAATTGGAAGAGAGGCGACCTTTTTTAGCACTTGGATCGTTTTATTTGTAACAGCCAGTGGTATAGTTGCTTTCCGATGTCGGAAGTTATCCACCTCCAACGCCTTGGATCTGATCATCGTCCCATCATGTTGGAGTTGGGTGCTCGTACAATGCAGGGTAACACAAGACCTTATCATTTCCTTGCAGCTTGGAATGATCATGAGGGATTCCAACCTATGCTTGAACAAATTTGGAATGTGGGTCAATCTTTAGATGAGAATGTGAGACTTTTTCAACAGCAAAGCTGTGTCTGGAATGAATCGATCTTTGGCCATATTGGCAAAAGAAAAGCGCTCATCCTTGCACGTATCAAGGGTGTTGAGAAACGCCTAGAGAAATCTGATTCCAAGTCCCTGATGAACCTTGAAGAAGAATTAAAAGGTGAGCTGAATATCGTTCTTGAACAAGAGGAAAGCTTCTGGCATCAAAAATCGAGACAAGATTGGATAGCGAAAGGGGATCGTAACACCTCTTTTTTCCATTCAAGCACAATGGTAAGGAGGAGACGAAATACAGTGAGTATGATGCAACTTGATGATGGATCATGGTGTGATAACGTGCGGGTCCTTCAAGAGCATGAATGCGGCTTTTTCCAGAAACTATTTACAAGTGAGGGTCGGCATCTTAGGTCCATTGTTACGGGAGAAGATTGCTTCAATCAAGTTGATATAGATATGCAATCTCTTATGGTTGAGGTAACAATGGCTGAGGTTCATAAAACTGTGTTCCAAATGGCTCCTTTAAAAGAATTGGTCCATCATTGGTGCTTCGATCCATAAGCTTGTTCGTGATTTCTTTGAAGGGGGTAACCTTGATAGTTGGATTAATGAAACCATCCTTGTATTGATCCCGAAAATTGATTGTCCCTCCTCGATCACTCAATTCCGCCCAATAAGTCTCTACAATGTGTCGTACAAAATCATATCAAAGGTTATTGTGGAGCGGTTAAAGCCTTTTCTTCCAAGTTGGATATCGCCAACATAGGCAAGCTTTGTCCCAGGCAGATATATCACCATTAACATTATTCTTGCTCAGGAAATTATTCATTCTATGAACAATAAGTCTGGTAAGAAGGGGTGGTTAGCAGTTAAGGTGGACCTCGAGAAAGCATATGATAGACTCAAATGGGACAACATAGAAGAAACGCTCCATCTCACAGGTATACCTAGTCATTTTATTCATTTAATAATGACTTGTGTTCGTTCTGTGTCTACCCAGGTTCTTTGGAACAGGGAACTGACGAAGGGTTTCAAACCAACTCGTGGGATACGCCAAGGTGACCCTTTTTCGCTGTATTTATTCGTCCTCTGCATGGAGCGCTCATCAAAAGCCATTATGCGTAAAGTCAATGAGGGAGCTTGGCGGCAAATTCAACTCTCGAAACATGGCCCGGGCTTGTCTCACCTCTTCTTCGCGGATGACCTTGTCCTCTTCATGGAAGCATCAATGCAACAAATTGATGTTGTCAAGGGAGTCTTTGAGAAATTTTGCATTGATTCTGGCCACATGGTTAGTAACTCGAAAACCAAAAAATATTTCTCTAAATATGTTAACACTAACCTGCGACAGGGCATTGTTCATAGTCTGGAATTTGAAGAGGTCTCAGACTTGGGTAAATATCTCGGCGTACCTCTCTTGCATACGAGAGTTACCATGGCAACGTATTCGTACCTTGTTAAGAATGTGAGACACAAACTTTTGGGTTGGGTAGCGGATTCCTTATCTTTAGCGGGCAGGATAACTATGGCGAAAGTTGTTCTTCAGGCGATCCCCGTGTATGCAATGCAGTCATCCTGGTTATCAAAGAGTATATGTGAGGAGATGGAACGGTTGATCCGCCAGTTTGTGTGGGGTAAATCGTCTAATAAGGCAGGTATTCCTTTGGTAAAATGGAGCTCATTGAAAGAACCTATCGAGGATGGCGGGTTAGGCCTAAAAGATCTTCATCAACAAAACATGGCGTTTATGATGAAAATAGGTTTCCAGTTAATTTCGGATGAGGATAAGCTTTGGATTTGTGTATGTAAAGCAAAATATGCTTGGCGGTCCAAAATTCCAATTTCTATTCACCGACACAATTGCTCTAGATTATGGCGTGGGATTAGCAATGTTTGAGCGGATTTGTGTAATAGTATTTGCTGGAATATATGGGATGAAAAACAAACGGATTTTTGGTTTGATATCTGGCTCGATCTACCAGAACCGCTTGTGATGGAATGTTTGCTACCTAATTTCCCTGAAACAGCTCCGGTTGCATCTTTTGTAACACCTTCTGGGATTGGAACTGGAATCGCCTTGCCCAATGTGTCCCAGATCATGTGATACGGCGTATTGCGGCAGTTAAACCGCCTAATGAGAGGTTGGGAGATGACACACATGTGTGGAGATGGGATGAAAAGCACATGTTCACCACAAAATTTGCATATAAGTTCCTAACTCAGGGCGGTCCAATGCAAAACAATTCACAGTGGCATATCGTATGGAAAACACAAGCACCCCAATGGGCTCGTATGTTTTTATGGCTTGCTATGCATGAGGCTTTGTTAAAAAACGTTGAGCGTATACGATGACATATGTCCGATACAAATTTCTGTCAACTTTGCCAACGAGATGTGGAAGATGTTGACCACATTCTCAGGAAGTGTTCTAAGGCTAAATCTATTTGGTTGCGTTTGATTCCCACTAAGAAGTTCCAAAGTTTTATGTCTCTTCATGTGCAGGATTGGATCGTCTCTGTAACACCCCGAAATCCGGTCTAATCGGAATTCATTTCTGATGATCAGAAATTCTATATTGATGAAGTTCAAAGATTTCACCGACTAGTTAATTATTGTTATCGAACTCTAATTGGGCTTTAAACATCAGATTTGAATCATATTAAGTGATATTAAGCTTTTAGTGGCTAAAATAGAAGAATTATAAATTAAAGGGTAAAATTATAAAAATATGAAAAGTGAGGGGCTAACCATGCGATTAGCCCCTTGACTTAAACTCTCCACTTACGTGGAGTTACCTGATGACCTTCCTTCAAATGAAGGAAAGCCTTGATTTAAAAATAGAAAATAAAGAAGTAAAGAAAAGATTACCCGAATTTATAGGAAGCAAGCACCACTCTTTCACCATCTTCTTCACCTAAGCACACACCTCCATTGGTGGGATTCCAAGTTTGTTATTTCTTCACATTAACGATATCGAAACATTGTTATCGATTGGGTAAGCTATATTCCTCATTCAATTAATGGATTCCATGGATATTTGGGGTGTAACCTAAGCTAGGGTTTTGACTATCAATGGATATTTCTTTGTTGTTATCTTTATTGAAGTTGGATATTGATTTCGATATCCCTATGTTGATTTTGATATCGAAACACCAATTCTAATAAGTTTCCTATTAATCTGTCTAGCTCAAGAAGGGGAGAAAGAAGTATCACCATCTCCATCACAAGCTAGAAACAAAGGAATCGCCATCTGAGAGCCTTGAAGCTTCGAATTGTTAAGGTGAGTGTAGTGGAAGTCTCGGGTTAGGCGAAAGGCCTTCTCGGATCATTATTTGTTGTTTTAGATCATTTCGCTAACATTGCTATTGAAGCGAATGCATTGGATACCAAATCAGACACTTTGGTAAGTGTCGGTAAGTTATCAATGAACATTGATTATGGTCATTGTGCATTGTTATTGAAATAAGCATTGTCATGGGGTTTCGCATTGAAAACATCGGACATTGATATTGTCACCAATTCATGAAATATTGATATTGAGATATATGTATATTAATCATCGGCTTTATTGAATTTATGGAACATTGGTATATCTTTGATTATTGAAATGAATATGTGCATTGTGACCTTAGATTGGAATGGACTCGGGATACAATTGGCGTGCCATAGAATTCATGAGCTCAGTGTACAGGTGGACTACGGTCCTAAGGCTGCGGCCTATATTGATTTGGCGAGGCGGAGGGATGTTATTGATATTGGTCATATTGGCGAGGCGGAGGGATTAGACCATTCATTGATTTGGCGAGGCGTAGGAATTCGCGTATCCACGAACTTAATTCAATCCAAGGAATTATGAATGAAAAGAGAAACATGATTAGTACTTATTGCATTGTTATATGACATTGATTATGTTATCATGAATTTAAGTATCATTGTAGCTATGGCATATCATCATTTATGTTATTAGTGACTACCTCACTAGGCAAGGTGTGCCTAATGTGTTTTCCCTCGTGCATTTTCAGGTTAAAGAGTTGTACGTTGGAAGATCGGATCGGCCGTAAGGACAAGTCACTACTAAGCTACAAGTAATGTGATTATGACCTTAAACTCCTAGAAAGGTGGCAAAGTAGTTAAATTAGTAAAATATGCTCATTTTGTTTTGTTGGTGTTTTGTCTATCTTGTAATAAGGTCTCTAGCCTTAAATGGCCCTTTTGGTCCTTTGGATATAGTCATAATTATGCATGATATGCTAAAAAGGTAAAAACGAAGTAAACGTATTCATATAGCTATGAAATTTGGCATTTTAGTAGTTTATATCTTTGGAATGTTGTGTATAAAGTTTCATTGCATTTGGATATCATTGAGTAGGGTAATTTGCATGAAAACTAGACAAAAGATGTCATTACAGACCTCCCCGTACTGAAACGGGTGATGACATTTCGATACGGGTACCCATCTTTGTGCCTGAGATTTAGGATGTTCCGAAACGAAGTAATGTCGTTTCGGAACCGTTTCCTTCTGAGATCCCTTGTATCGATACGAGTTTCGGAATAGTTTGCCTTTGAGACCCATGTTTCGATACGAGTTTAGGAACTGTCAGTCAAAGTCAGCATTGGTCAACCCGTTCCGATGCGGGTTAAGCCTATATCGAAACGATCAAGTGGTGTTGAGTCAATATAATTGACTCTTGTACACCCGTACCGAAACAACTTATGGTGTTTCGAAACGGGTTAGGTAAGTTGGCTAAAACTCTTGGGACAGTTTTGATTATATTACAAATTAGTCACTGAATCTTGTAGAGTTTAATTGATAATGTTAATGACTGCCGAAATGAATGAAATTTGGTAAGTATAATCCTTTAATAATGAATTTCACTTTGGTAAGGTCTATTCATTAAGGGACCTCAAGTTCGCTAAAATTTACATTTTAGTCCTACATGTTTGTATTAGTTGTAAAATGACCCTTGTTTGATAATTGTGTATCCTTCTTGATAATATGGATAAAAGAATGCATTGGTTGTATGTTGGACATCATTCATTAACCCATCACGAGTTCATTTTGAAATTCATAATATTGTTTACCGTATCGTCATCCGGTAACACACTCCGACCCGGCTATCTACCAGACTGGGTAGGGGTGTTACATTTGTGGTATCAGAGCTAGAGTTTAGTCGATTCTAGGACTAAACTGATGTCCATTGTATTGTTATTGTTTTACTTTGCCACCTAGGAGTTTTAATTTGTATATATATTGTGACTTGTCCTAATCCGATCTTTCATATAGTTATGTCTGCGACAAATGAAGCTCATGTAGATGAGCATACTGCCGGCTCCTCGACACAAGGCGGGGAGGTTGGGGGAGGAAACCCTCCAGATCCATAGCAACCACGGGACCCTCATGTTCAGGGTGCTGAGCCTGTTACACCTAATGCTCAGGCTAAATGTTATCAGAATATTGCCAACATGTTTAAGCAGTTTATGACTGCGATGCAAGCAACACCACCAGTTCAACCTACTCCTCCTGTTGCTCAGTATGTCCGAGACCCTGTAGACAAAATGGCTTCACTCCGAGCCTATTCTTTCATCGGACTTGACAATGATAACCCTGAAATCGCTGAATACTGGTTGGATAATACCTTACGCATCCTGAACAAACAGTTGCAGTGTTCCGATGAGCAAAAGCTAGAGTGTGTTATTTCTTTGTTAACCGATGAAACCCTGATATGGTAGGAGACTACTATTCTTACCGTTCCTGAAGATTCGGTTACTTGGGAATTCTTTCTTAGGGAATTCCGGAATAAGTACATCAGTGAGTGCTATCTCACGGAAAGACAGAGCATTTTTCTCCATTTGAGACAAGGTGGGAAGCCTATCGAGTAGTACATCCATGACTTCTGCAAGTATTGCCGATATGGAGTTGAGTTTATAAAGAAAGAAGAAGACAAGTGCCGAATGTTTATCTCTGGGTTGAGCGATGAGTTGCGACCTATGTTTACTGCCTTGGGTATCACCAATTTTCAGGATTTGGTGAACCGAGTTAAAACAACCGAAGCAGTGTAGAGAGCTCAGAGGGGAAATATGTCTAGTGGATTGAGAAGAGAGCATGGAGCAACTCTCGACCTCCCAAGTGGAACAAGAAGGGTAAGTACCAAGGTCCGAAACAAACTTCATTCTCACAGCCTTCCCGCTCAGGGAACATTGAGAGACCGCAGACTATCACACAGTCCTGGTCTAAGGCAGCTTCAGTTGAGAGTACTGGAGGTTCGAACCGGAGTGTTCAGCATCCAGTTTGTAATTTTTGTCAGAAACGGCACCCAGCAGGTCAATGTCGTAAACAGATGGGAGCATGTTTCTTTTATGGGGAACAAGTACATTTCATCAGGGATTGTCCTCAGAATCCCTCTAAGTCCGTGGCTGTACACGGAGACATCACTTCACCTTCTCAATTCTTTCGAGGAAAAGGGTAAAGACAAGCACCTTCGGGAACATCAAGAAGGCCAAGCGGATCCGGGAAGCAAGGCAATAAGTAAGAATCGAAGGCCTCTGCCCAGTTGTAATATGCGAGAGGCCGCGAGGAGGATGACGAACCCGATGTAATAGCAGGTACCGTTATGTTATATACTCACTCATTGTATGTATTGATTGATCCTGGATCCACACATTCTTTTATAAGCCTAGAATTGGTTAAAAGACATAGGATGTCTAGTGAACCTTTAGCAACAAAAGTTTATGTGACAAATCCATTAGGTGATTGTGTTGCTCTAAGCCTTGTATGTAAAAAATTTCCAATCATGATTCAAGGAATTCCGTTCCCTGCGGACTTCCTAGTTTTACCAATCCACGAGTTTGATGCGATTATAGGCATGGATTGGCTTGGTAACCATCAAGCGTGGGTAGACTGCGGTAAGCGAAAATTGTATCTTCGAGGCCTTGGCAAGGAAAGGATAATGTTGATGAAATCTCGGAACTCCATGTTGTGTGCATTGTCCATCGAACCCAAGAATGAACCTCAGATCCATGACATTGATACAGTAAATGAATTCCTAGATGTTTTTCCTGACAAGCTTCCGAGATTTCCCCCAACCCGTGAAGTGGAATTTGGCATTGAGGTGAAACCTGGGACTGCTCCAGTTTCCATTGCACCATATCGGATGGCAGCTGTGGAGTTGAAGGAATTAAAAGCTCAAATTCAAGACCTTATGAACAAAGGTTTTATCCAACCGAGCTCTTCACCTTGGGGAGCCCCAGTTCTCTTTGTCAAAAAGAAGGATGGTTCAATGCGTTTGTGTATTGATTATAGATAACTGAACAAAGTCACCATCAAGAATAAGTATCTTTTGCCCAGGATAGACGACCTATTTGATCAATTAAAAGATGTCTCTGTTTTTTCCAAGATTGACCTAAGGTCGGGTTACTATCAAATGAAAGTCAAAGAGTGTGATGGGCCCAAGACTGCTTTTCATACGAGATATGGACACTACGAATTCTTAGTGATGCCTTCCTGACTAACTAATGCACCAGAGGCGTTTATGGATTTAATGAATCGAGTATTCAGACCTTATCTTGACAAATTTGTTGCGGTGTTCATAGATGATATCTTGATTTATTCCAAGAATGAATCGGAACATCAAGACCACCTTCGTATTGTGCTTCAGACTCTGAGGGAAAAACAGTTGTACACGAAGTTCTCTAAGTGTGAATTCTGGCTCACTGAAGTGGCCTTTTTGGGTCATGTTGTATCAGCTTCGGGTATTCAGGTGGATCCGAAGAAAATTCGAGCTATTGTAGATTGGCATTCGCCAAAGAATGTTGGTGAGGTTAGGAGTTTTCTCGGGCTTGTTAGATATTACCGCAGGTTCGTGAAAGGATTTTCATTGTTAGTCGATCCTTTAACTAAACCGTTGCGGAATGAGGCACCTTTTGTTTGGACCGAAGTCCAACAGCGAAGCTTTGATCAGTTGAAACAAGTCCTAACTCATGCACCTGTCTTGACCCAGCCTGAGTCTGGAAAAGACTATATCGTTTACAGTGATGCCTCGCATCTTAGGTTAGGGTGCGTATTGATGCAAGAAGGTAAGGTTATTGCTTACGCCTCAAGGCAACTTAAGCCACATGAGATGAATAATCCCACCCACAACCTAGAATTGGCTGCAGTTGTCTTTGCATTGAAAATCTGGAAGCATTATCTCTACGGGGAGAAATGCTATCTTTTCACCGATCACAAAAGCCTCAAATACTTATTGACACATAAGGAGTTCAATCTTCGACAACGAAGGTGGATGGAACTTCGTAAGGATTATGATTTAGTCATTGACTATTGTTGCGTGTCAAAAGTCCTATCGCAATGTAGTGCAAGTGTACACGACACAAGTAGTAAAGTGATACACAAAGTATCATATGTCGAATCCACATGGACTGGAAATAGCTTTATCCTCGAATTGTTGCACAAGAGAGAAAGAAAAGAGTTTAGATTGTTTGGAAAATAATATTGGAATATGATGAATATAAAAGAATAAAGATTCAGGGTTAAGAGATAGGCTGGTATTGATTTGCTTGGTAGTGCAGGTGTTGCACTGAAGAGAAATTCTTGTTATGTCGTCGTCCCTGTCGCGACAGAAGTCTGTTGTTATCGCGGCAGCGATCACATAACTCTGTACTTCAAGCTTGGCAAGAATCCCTGATGTGACTTGTTCTATCCCTAGGTCCAAGTACTGTTGATGAACACTTCTTGGATGATACCTCCCGGCGTGAATCGAAGGGTGAACACCAATGTTGTTGAATTCTTCCTTAGCCACTTAACCTCGTCCTATCCCTAGGTCCAAGATAGTTCAACCATAAACTGGAGAACCCGCACTTATTCCTTTCGTATACTTAACTCTCCCGATATTAAGTAAATAGATAATCTCACAATGCTCTCCTGATACTCTTGCAAGATGTTGAAACCAGAATAAGCAAACTTGAAGTTTTATTTCATTGAACAGAAAATTCATAAAACATTACAATCCTTGCAACTACTTTACAGAATCAACCCTTAGCCCTAGGGGAAGTTTAGAACATGATGATAGGGGAAAACAACAAGGGTTTTTGGGGAAGACGGCTAGAGAAGAGATATCATTCCCTAGGTCGAATTACATGCCTTTATATAGGCCTTGGATTCAAGTTTTCTAATAAGGTAAGAATACAAGTTTAAATTAAAGTACAACTCTATTAAAGACTAAATCTTCAGAGTAGATGTCTCTAATTCGTCCTCTTTTTCTTGCTTTAGGATTCTTCCTTGAACTTTGGGCTTGGCCTTTATTCTGCCCCAGGGCTCAGAAAAATATATGGGAGTGGTTCACGACAGAACGGCTTGAAATCCTCTATCTGTCGAACTCCACTTCACTTTTCCCTTCACCAATGTTGTCGTCATGGCTGCCACGGCAGTGGCCACGACAGCATCTTCCCTCTTGACTCCAGTCATGTGTTCCAGCTCTGCTCCATCGCTGTCATGTGTCTGCCGCAGCAGATACCTGCAAAAGTAGCCAAAATCAGTAGCAACTGTGCCCTTTTATCTAATTGTGATGTTTATGTGAAACTTTACCTAAATGCATTTAATTATGCTTGAATGCAGCAGAAATATGGGTTAAATAAGGGGTAAAATATATAACTTTTACACAATCATCACACCCCCAAACTCAAGTTCTTGCTTGCCCTTAAACAAATATGACCTAACTAAAAAAATTTTGTTGGCTTAATTCAGTGAACTTTTCATTACCTACCACTTATTCTCTATCAAGAGCAATACCTTGTCGGGCATCTCTGGATTCATTCAGAACCATGTTATAATTCTTGTGTGGTGTGTGCAGGTTTTGTGAACAACTATGTGTCTAGACTCCTTTAGTATACCAAAATAGTCATGCTTACGAACATGAGTTTATGCCAATTCAATTTTTTTTCTGGAGGCAATTCTTAGGCTCCTTTAGTTTTTCTGACTCTTGATTTAACTGCATCTTTTCTGGAGGCAATTCTTGGGCTCCTTTAGTTTTTTCTAACTTAGCTCAAAAAGAAATCTCCTAAAATTAGTGCAAGGCAGTTTTGCAAGAAAATGAGTCTGAATAATTTTCTTTCCTTTATTGTTTTTCCTAGAGCCAGTGATAGGCACCTCAAGGGGCAATTTCAAGTGGGTAAACATTCCTATTCCAGAGTACTAAAGAAATCTAGATATCGTAAGAGTCACAAAGAGTGTTGTACAGATTAAAATCATAGCAAGACTCTAAACAGATCCTAAAATTTCCTAAAGGTACTGTCACGACAGAGTATGTCGCGGCAGGTAAGTTCAGTTCAAAGACTTAAGCCATTTTTTTAGCAAAAATAAACTAAGTAATAACTAAGACTTAGACACAATTTTAAGACGCAACTAATACTTCATTACTGGAGGGATGCCACCCCCAAACTCGAGGGTTGCATTGCCCTCAATGCATGATAAGATGGAAATTAAAAATAGAAAATAAAATACATCACAAAAAAATAAAAGCAGCAAAGACAACAATAATAAGATAGAAACTTAATTTGAGGAGCTGTCATCGCTGCTGCTGCTGATCTAGAGCTGCTGGCGGGCAGAGAATTTCATGGCAGGTGCCGGCAGTGGATTGCGAGAGGTAGAGGTTGTCTTCTTTTTGGCTTTCCTTGGTGGCTGGACACGGGTTGGTGAGATATGTGGAGGCTTTTCCAGAACTTATACCTCATCGTCGGAGCTGCTGCTGCTACTACTACTGGTGGCAGACCTGTCCTTGCCGGAGGGTCCTTCGCCAGCCTCGTTGGGCTTCTACCTTTTCACTGGCTTGAAGTCCTTGGAGAGGTTTCAGGCAACAGATGGCTCCCCGTTAGGATCCTGCCAGAAGGACGATGAGGAGAACCCTTCAAAATAGTCTTCGTTAAGTTCCGACAGGGGTTCCTTTCATTTCTCGCCTCTACTGCTGGCAGGTTGGCTGCCGCCTTCAGCTGTCGCGGCCGGTGTAGGTGTAGAGGCAGCAAACAGGGTCTTCGGTATGGCAGCATGAGTAGGAGTAGGTGTAGGGGCAGCAAAATATTGTTTTGGGAAGGCAGGGAACGGTACATGTGTAAAATTAAAATGGTTATGAATAAAATTTATCGTCGCTGCCGTGAAGTCCCTCATGAAGCTCATCAGTCCGAGCTGCCTTTCCTCCATTCTTTGAAGTGTTGCCAGAATCTGGGTGGAGGTGTCCGGTGGAGGTGTGGTTGCTGCTCTGCTGCGGCAGGTTCTGGTTGACTGGGGCCTGCCGTCTGCTCTGCTGTGGCAGAGGGGTTGAAGAAGGACAGTGGAGTGGCTGCTTTCAGCTCCATGAGGCTGAAAATGTTCCTCTTCGTCCACCCTTTCCCTCGAACCTTAAAACCTTCAGCAATCTCTGGTACGTTGTGGCCCCAGCATATGGCAGTGGTGAGGTATGGTAAGACAAGGGGTCCCGATGGTCGGAGGGCGCATTCCAAAATTCCCTCCCTTATGTATCGGCCGACATTGATAGGTCTTTCATTTAGAATTGAATGTACAAGGGCTAACCTGGGTCGGTCGACGGTACTGTTGTGGGAGGATGGCATGATGCGCTTCTTCACAAAATGATTCCACAATTTGGCTTCTGGAGTCAATTGGGTTCTCTTCACAGTCCATCGGTGTTTTGGGTCCCTGTTCCATTCTATCCCCTCCTCAGTGAGCTCTGCCATGATCGCATCATAGTCTGCCGGTGACAGACTATTGACGAATCTTTTGTGGGCATTCTCCTTTTTACTCACGTAGAGGCTGTAGAGGGTGTTGATGTAAGAGGGCTCGAAAGAAAGCTTTTTACCTTGAACTGTCACGGTCGTAGTACCTTTGCTATCGACGGCAGCATAGAATTCCCTGACGATCGTGATGTTCATCTCTTCCGGCTGGGCAGCAAACATCTGCCATTTGAGGGCATGGATTTTTCTTGCGATTAAGGGCTCAAGCCCGAGGTTTCCCATGGGTTCGGTGTAGAGAAACCCCCGTTCTTCCCACATCTCCCTCTTCTAGAAGGAGGGGTAGTATCTGCCGGCGGAGTCGGTGGAGGCGAAGCGGTTTGGGATGGCACTATGGCTTGGGGTGCTGACTGCTGCAGCAGAACTGGAGGCAACACTTCTACGGGTTTGTCTGCTAGTCATTGTTGCAAGGGCTGTAGAAAATAAAGAAACTTTTGAGATCTAGAGAAAACAAGTTGAGAGAGTAAAAGTGAGATGAAAAAATGAATAGTGAATGGGGGTTTATATAGATCGATGATTTTCTGCCCGTTAGAGTTGTAACGGAAGGCGCGAATAACGGGGCCAGTTGTTACGCGATTTCTGACGCGTCTGTCACGTGTTTCTGTGTCTGCTATGCGTCTGTTACGCGTTTGCGTGTCTGCCGCGACAGCTTGGTGATAGGCTGTATTTTCCGCGTCTGTCGCGACAGCTGATGACATGCTGTGACGAAAGACTCATCCGTTGGGTTTTTGGGTTGTTGTTGATATGGTGGGCTGGCTCACTTCTTCTCCTCTCCTTGTTTCCCTTATTTCCTTAAAAAAGAAAAATAAAATCTTAATTCCTAAAATAAAATAAAATAATTCTTAATTCCTAATAAATAAATGATAAAAATAAAAACTAAGTTAAATTAGGGATGCCTTGAGGGGCATCTCCTAAAGTAACTACTTCATGCATTCTTGGGGCTTCAGTCCCTTGATAATGCTTTAATCTATGTCCGTCGATTTTGAACTGGTGCCCGTCCTTTAAGGATTTGATCGTGATGACACCATGGGGAAAACCTGAATGACTTGAAAAGGACCGGACCATCTAGATTTAAGCTTTCCTGGGAAAAGTTTTAACCTAGAGTTAAACAACAACACAAGCTGCCCTGGGAAGAACTGTCGTGGCAGCAATTTCTTGTCGTGCCACCTTTTGGTTTTATCTTTGTAAATCTTGGCATTGTCGTAGGCCATTGCTTGAATTTCTTCCATTTCATTCAAGTCAAGTAGCCTCTTCTGTCCTGCCTTATCTAAGTCCATGTTTACTGCCTTGATAGCCAGTAAGCTCTGTGCTCTATCTCGACAGGTAAGTGGCATGTTTTCCCATAGATAAGCCTGTAGGGTGACATTCCCAATGGTATTTTAAATGATGTTCTATAGGCCCATAGTGCATCATTGAGATGTAAAGACCAATCATTTCGATTAGGTTTAACCATCTTCTCAAGGATGTTCTTTACTTCCCGGTTGGATATTTCGGCCTGCCCATTGGTCTGAGGGTGGTATGTTGTTGCAATCCAGTGCTTTACTCCGTATTTTCTCAAGGCAGCAGCAATTACCCTATTATCAAAATGTCTCCCTTCGTCACTGATGATCGCCTTAGGTATGCCAAATCTGGAGAAAATATTCTTGTGCAGAAATCTCTGAACAGTCTTAGCGTCATTTTTCTGAGTTGCGATCGCTTCCACCCACTTGGACACATAATCCACTGCCAGTAAAATGTAGAGATTCCCACAAGATGCTGGGAATGGTCCCATGAAATCGATTCCCCATACATCGAAGATTTTGACTTCTAGAATGTTTTGCAGTGGCATCTCATGCCTTCTTGAGATGTTCCCATTCCTTTGGCACTTGTCACAACTTTTGTAGAAGGCTTGGGAATCCTTGAACAGCGTGGGCCAATAGAGACCAGATTGCAAAACCTTGGCAGCAGTTTTGTTTCCACCTAGGTGTCCTCCATATGGGGAAGCATGGCAATGGTGAAGCACAGCTTCCTGTTCATCCTATGGCACGCATCTCCTGATAATTTGATCTGCACAATGTTTGAAAAGAAGAGGTTCGTCCCAATAATAATGTTTTGCATCATTTTGGAACCTCTTCCTTGCTTGGTAATTAGGTTCAGGAGGTAGTACTCCGCTAACAATGTAATTAACAAAATTAGCGTACCAAGGAAGTTCAGAAAACTTACATGCCGTCATGGCTGTCGCGGCAGTGCTTGTGGCAGCAAACAGTTGCTCATACGGGAAAGTCTCCAATATGTTAGTCTTGTCTGTCGGTAGACTCTTTCCCATCTCTAATCTCGACAAGTGGTCTGCTACTTGGTTTTCTATCCCCTTTTTATCCTTGATGTCAATGTCGAATTCTTGCAGCAGCAGAATCCAACGTATCAGTCTAGGTTTTGCATCTTTTTTAGCGAACAGATACTTTAGTGCTGAATGGTCTGTATGGACCACCACCTTCGTTCCAAGTATGTACAGACGGAACTTGTCGATCGAGAACACCACTGCTAATAATTCCTTTTCTGTTGTGGTGTAATTCACTTGGGCATCATTCAATGTTTTACTGGCATAGTAAATTACGTGGAAGAGCTTATCCTTCCTCTGCCCTAGTGTTGCCCCTACAGCATAGTCATTGGCATCACACATTATTTCGAATGGCAAACTTCAGTCTGGCGGTTGTACGATTGGGGCTGATACCAGCTTTTCCTTCAAAATTCTGAATGCCTCGGTACATTCAGTATTAAAGTCAAAGGGACGATTCTGCTCCAATAAATGGCATAAAGGCTTGGTAACCTTCGAGAAATTTGCAATAAATCTTCGATAAAACCCAGCATGCCCTAAGAAACTCTGAATTCCTTGACTGTGGTGGGTGGCGGCAGCTTTTCGATGACTTCTATTTTTGCTCTGTCTACCTCTATGCCGCGGCAGCTTACCTTGTAGCCTAGGACTATCCCTTCATCCACCATGAAGTGACATTTTTCTCAGTTTAAGACCAAGTTCGCTTTTTCGCATCTTTCAAGCATCTTCTGTAGGTTGCTTAAACAGCCTTCAAAACTGTCTCCAAAGACGAAAAAATCATCCATGAAAATTTCCAGGAAGTCCTCCACCATGTCGGAGAATATTGCCATCATGCACCTTTGGAAGGTTGCTGGTGCGTTGCAGAGTCCAAATGGCATTCTCCGAAAAGCATAAGTGTCGTATGGGCATGTGAAGGTAGTTTTCTCTTGATCCTCCGGTGCAATGGCTATTAGATTGTAACCTGAGTAACCATCAAGAAAACAATAATAAGGTTTCCCCGCTAATCTATCAAGCATTTGATCAATAAAAGCTAGGGGAAAATGGTCTTTCCGGGTAGCTTTGTTAAGCTTCCGGTAATCCATACAAACCCTCCAACTGGTCACAGTCCTGGTTGGGATTAGTTCGTTCTCTTCATTGGTCACCACGGTTATTCCTCCCTTTTTCGGGACACACTGCACAGGGCTCACCCACTTACCATCCGAGATGGTATAAATTATTTTGGCGTCGAGCCATTTGATAATTTCCTTTCTCACCACTTCTCGCATAGCGTCATTTAAGCGTCTCTGAGAATCAATAGTCATCTTATGATCATCCTCCAGGAGAATTTTGTGCATGCATAATGCCGGACTGATGCCTTGGATGTCAGCTATCGTCCATACAATAGCCTTCTTATGCTGCTGCAGCATTTTAATTAACTGCTGCTCCTACTTCTGCATTAACTTGGAAGAGATGATTACAGACAACGTATCATTTAAACCAAGAAAAACGTATTTAAGCTGCCCTGGCAGGGGCTTAAGATCTAAAATAGGTGGTTCTACAGTTGAAGGCTTTTGGATTATGTGTTCATTCGAGGTATAGTTTAAGGGCTCAAATAACTTTCCTGGACGATTGGCTATCCAATTTACCTCCTCATGACCTTCAGTGTCGGATATGTCTGATTCGGAGGGGTCACTATCATCGTTGTTGTCGTGACAGTCTTCCAGATGACTTTCGTGGCAGTGACCAAATTTTATGTCATGGCAGCTCGACCTGATGCAGGGTTGGTCAAGGATTACTTCAGTGATGGCCTTGCATTCTTCCTCTGCATCCGCATTTCTGATTGCTTGGAGAACATTTAGTTTGATCTCTTGATCATTTACTCTCATTGTCAGTTCTCCTTTTTCTACATCAATCAGAGATCTGCATGTGGCTAGGAAGGGTCGCCCTAGGATGATTGGTGCATTTTCATCTACTTCATAGTCTAAAACAAGAAAGTCAACAGGGAAAATAAACTTATCCACTCTTACCAGAATATCTTCAATCTTCCCTTCTGGTTGTACGTAAAAGCGGTATGCCAGCTGCAGCATGACTGTCGTGGGCCTTGCTCGTCCAATACCTAATTTCTGAAACACAGATTTTGGCATTGAATTTATGCTAGCACCTAGATCACAAAGTGCCTTACCCACGAATGTCACCAATTATGCACGGTATGATGAAGCTCCCAGGATCCTTCTTCTTCTGGGGTGGATGCCTGTGCAAGATAGTCATGCATCTTTCTGTCATTTGTACCGTTTCGAATTCCCCAAGTCTGGACCTTTTCGACATAGCATCCTTGAGAAATTTTTGCATAACTTGGCATCTGCTTGATGGCCTCTAACAGCGGTATATTGATGTGCACCTGCTTGAAAATATCGTAAATCTTTTTGAGCTGGTACTCTTGTTTCTTCTTTTGTAACCATTGTGGGAAAGGAGGTGGAGGACGGTAATCTTCTAGACATCCTTCACATGGTATTCGGATCTGAGGAGGCTTAGGTTCTTCAGCATTCTTTTCTTGCTCCTCTGTTCCTTCTGTTGTCGTGACAGGTGTGTCAGCAGCAGGTTGCTCTTCTTCTGCCGGGGCAGTGTTCGCGGTAGGTGTGTCTAGGGTTGGTTCCTCAATCGGTATGGTTTTCATCTCCGACCCTTGCAGTTGTTTCCCACTCCTAGTTGTAATTGCTTTACACTGCTCATGTGTGGGTTTTCTAGCGACTTCAGTATCACTAGGGAATCCTCCGTTTTGCCTTGGCTTAATATGCTGGGAAACCTGGCCCATCTGTGTCTCCAGTGATTTCAGTGTAGCCTCATGGTTAGTCATTCTCATCTCTGTTTTTTCCATGAATGACTCAGTCTTTTTGACGAAGTTATCAATGTTTTCCATGTAAGCTCATGTCTGTAACATGAATGTGGCCAAAGTCTGCTCCAGTATACTAGGTGCGGCTACCGGCTGATGTTGCGGCTGCTGCTGTGGTTGCTGTCGTGACATGATTCAGGGTGCCCCCTGGTTTTGGTTGCTCTGCATCTGAGGATTAAGTGCGTTATTTGGATTGCTCCAAGAGAACTTGGGATCTTTCCTCCAGTTGGGATTGTAATTGTTGGAGTCGTAATTTCTCGGCTTGTTGTAATTTCCAACATACATCCCTTCCTCTAGCTGTAACGGGCAGTCTTCCGAACTGTGATTCCCACTACAAGTTTCACATACCTCTTCTGCAGAATAGACAGGTTCTGAATCTTTCTTCAACAAATTTCCCACTACTTTTGTGAGGTATGCAACCTGTGTCTTCAGGGAATTGTCAGCTTCATAGTCTTTTACAGCTATTCCTCGTTTACCTCTCCTCGCCGTAGGGAATTGCTCGTCATTCTTTGCCAAGTTTTTCAAAACTACCATGTCTTCGTCAGGATCTTTATCCAACAACAGTCCATTCACTGCTGAATCTATTCTCATCCGAGTGTGTGTGTTGGCAGCATTGTAGAATTTAATGACTTGATTCCATATAGGGAATCCATGCATCGAGCAGTTCCTTAACAGAGTTGTAATCCTGTCCCATGCCTCGTGCATTGGCTCGTCATCTTCATGTTGAAAAGTAGCAATTTCATTACACAATCGCTCAGATAAGTGAGAAGGATTAAAACGAGATAAAAATTCATGAGTGAGATCTGACCAAGTTCGTATTGAACCCGACGTCAGTTTATTCCACCATGTTTTAGCTCTGTCCCTCAGTGAATGAGGAAATAACCGGAGCCTCAGTATTTCCGGATTTACTCCTGGTAGTCTAAACGATCCGCAGATTTCTTGGAACGTTTTCAGATGTTCTCTGGCATCCTCTGTTGTAGCACCACTAAATTGGCCAGCGGAATTGATCATGTTTCATAACAGGTTTTAGCTCAAAATTTTCAGCTTTGACATCTGGCAAGGTGGTTTCCAATTCCATATGATCGTTGATCATGTACTCACGGTAGGACCGTCGTGCGGCCTCGGCAACAGGCCGTCCGTTCCGTTCATCTAGGGGAGGATCTTCAGGATTCCTCGGGTGATTTACCCTGTTATGCATTGCTTCTAACTGTTCCTCAAGATAATCGTTTCTTGCTATCAAGAAGCGGACTCGGTTCCTGAGATTACACGTACGTTCGATTTCAGGATCTAGTTTGTACTCAGGTTCTTTGCCTCGTTTTGATCTGCGCATAAGCAAACGAAAAACCTTGTGAAAAGCACAGGGTAAACAATCCCAGTAAAAACAGAAAAATTAAAAAGAAAAATTGCAGTAAAAGTAAGGGTAAAGATATGTTGCCAGTCCACGGCAACGGCTGTGATAAGGTTTTTCTGAGAAAACCGCTAAGTAGGGGCCTTATCATTATTTTCTTCTTGAAAAGGGTTTTATTTAAAAAGGGGGAAATTCGGATTTTGGAAAACTGTAAAAATTGGAGTCGCCACCGGCCACTGAGGTAGGCCGGACACCACAAAACTAGAGATTCGTTTTAAAACGGGTTCGGGAGTTGGTTACTTGTGGGGAAGGATTAGCACCCCCATCACGCCCGGAAATCAGTACCAAAATACTTGTTGCCTTTTGATCGATAGAAATTATTTAAACCGAAGTGGATTTAATAAGGAAGTTCTTCAATGAAAATACGACTTAAATAGCACGGGCTTTATCGAATGGTGGCATTTAGAATTAATTAGACCTTTAATTAAAAGGATGACGATACACCGGACCATAGACTAAACCGACATCAAATAAGGTTGACTGTTGTGTTAGTTTAGGGTTCAGATCCCGTACGTCACCTTTATGCATGATGCGAGCAAATAAGGGATGATGCGTGTTACTTCCATTTTTATGCTCTCGCTTACCTAGAGACGGTGAAAATTAACCTAAGTATTCGATAGACATCCATTAAGCTAGGACTGTCGTTTTCGGATACCAAGGTTAATTAATACCTCTCTTGAGGTTGATTTTTAGGTCCGGTTACCATGCTTAATTATTGGGCCATATGGATGACAAATATATATACACATGCATGCCATAAAAGTGTTCAAAAAAGCATATAAAGAAAAGGTCCATATTGATAAAAGCAAGCCCAAACATACTTAAACCAAACTATCTCCTAAGGCCCAAAAGCCCACTTTAAAGGTACCCACATTTAAACACCATGAAGCCTAAATTTAACATTCTTTAATTATCTACTAATCAATTTAATTAAGAAGACAAATTACATTAATAATGGGTTAATAATCATGGCAACACATACATATTCGATTCACAAAATTACTTGAGACCAACATGAAAACCTAATAACTCTAAACATTTTAGACCATGAAAACAACCCCACAAAAACATATATTCGACCCAATGGTAACAATACACGAACCATGCAGGACCCACTAAATTTAAAAAAACGGACTAACATGCATATCCGAAACACAAAGACAAAACAAGCATATGGCATAACATACATATTTTCATATAAATTAAACATTATTAAAACATAAAGTAACGAACAAAAAGCATTCGAATGGTGACTAAACTAAAAGAAAACAAAAATAGAGGCTGAAATCGGAAAGACACAAAAACTCAAGACTGTGGGGGACTCAATTGAACATGGGGTAAACGGGGGAGGACTGGACGAGTAAATAAACCCTAAACGGACTCGATCTAGGACTGTAAGATGAACCGGCCCTAAATAACAGGGACCTACAATGCTATTTACCCATGCGGGGGCCCCCTAATACGCTATTAGCTCAACGCGGAGGGACTAAAGACGTTAATAACCCAAAAATAAATCCTAAAACCTCTATGAAAACCCTATCTAATCAAACTAAACACCCTTTTGCCCAGATTGGAACCCTAGCCGCCGTCACTCTAAACCTTTCTCTCTCGACCTCGTACGCCGGACGGTGCTAATCACCGTCCGGCGGACCCTAAACGCACTCCGACAAAAAAAAACCGACCAAAGAAGACAAGAAAAAAATGCTACACTCCCCAGAAACCTAAACACCCTACCCCCATTTGTTCTCTGGAAAACGAAACCCTAAAACTAAAAAACATTCCCTTTCAGACTCGAAATCGGTTACGGGAAAGAGCCACACATCCTTCATCAGACTCACCCTTCGAAGCCATGGGAGGCCGAGATTATTGTCGGAGAAAGAAGTAGCCGACTCGAAAAGAAGAAAACTCATAAGGTAAAAAAAAGACTTCCTCTTTTACTTCTATTTATTTTTACATGCAACAACGGTAATGGATACCTGAATACTGTGGTTGAAATCTCTATTGATCTTCGTGTTTTTGAGGGAGGTCACGAATCCCTTTTACAGTGGTTTTGCATCTGGCTTTATAGCCGGAATTTTGATGCTTTTTTACAATTTGTTAATGCAATGGAAAAGTATCCATTGGTTCGTATCTCTGATTTGGCCGGATTCATGTGTGATTGCTGCCATCCTGTTGCACATTTCATTCTGCTTTTCTTTTTTCGCTTTTGTTTTTTTCCTTCATTTGGGCGTTGCTGATTCGTTTTTTCTTTTTCGCATGGTTGTACGGCGATCGACGTGGCCGACAGATCGGTTGTTGGAACGGACGGGGGCGAGGTGGCGAGCACTCGATGGAATCTGGAAAGACGGGCGTGGGCTTCACGCGCGCGAGTGGCGAACTGAGGCGTCGCGCGTGAGCACGTGCAACATTCTTGTGGCATACAAACCGTCAGATCGTATTTTGATCTGACGGCTCAGCTTCTTGGCGGCGCGAGACAATTTCGGAGGGCCTTAGGGTTTCTACCGAGAGTAGCTATGGAGCGTCGGATCATTCCCTGATCCAAGGGTCCTGATCGCGCGGCGCGGCCTGATCCAGCCCTTTTTGCCCTAGGGTTTCCGCGTGATCCTCATCTGGACCGTTGATCTGGCGCCTAGATCCAACGGTCAGATCTGGTGGTGGATGCGATGCAAAAGATACACATTAGGGTTTATTGTGATGTAATTCGGGCTTGGGCCAAACGGGCTTGTATGTATTATTTGGGTTTAATGTAATATGAACTGATATATGTACTTGGACTGATTTTTGTTTATTTAATTTGGGCTTTTAATTTCTATTGGGTTTCAGATTTATTTTATAGTAATGTTAATAATAATAATAATAATAATAATAATAATAATAATAATAATAATAATAATAATAATAATAATAATAATGATAATGATAACAACAATAAGATGATAATAATAGTATAATATGGTAAAGACAAGGATAATAATACAATATGGTGGTAATGTTAATGAAAATGATAATACGAGTGGTGATAATAAATATAATCTAATAAGATATAGTGTACAAATAACACTAATAATAATAGAAGTAATAATGATAATAGTAAATAATAATAACACTAATAATATGACATCTAAGTGTTCATTAAACAAAGCCCAATGTGAATAAACAAAGCCCAATGTGAATGAGAAAAGCCCAATATGAATAAACAAAGCCTACTCTTATTTAAGCATATTTAAGGGCTAATCAGCCCGGACAAAATTAGTGATTACAGTTGCCCCTCTTTGCTTGTACTTGTGAAACAAGAGCAAAGCAAAGACTATAAGCACTAATTTTGTCCAACTTCCCTGTTTGGGTGGTTTGCTCCTCTGAAGTGGCAGCAACAATGCGGATCGTTGGCACGTCCTCCCATAATGGTAAAGGACACGGTCGATTCATTCTTCCGAAGCGGTAAAGAATGAACTCCGAATAACGTGCTTTCCTGGAGCGGCGAAAGCAAACTGAAAAGGCCTTCTAGCTTTTCTGTCCAGGGATCCTTGAACTCTTTTGCTCTCAGATCAGGATGCGGCGAGTATGAAATTCTTCGCCTGAAATTATATTTGCTCCTACGGAGCGGCAGGAACCAAATTGGTAGCGTTCGTATGTCTTTCCGAAGCGGAAAAGGACATAGTTGTCTCATTCCTCCGAAATGGCAAGGAATAAGCCCAGAGAATTTGTTTCCCCGAAGTGGCGAAAACACTGAGCAGGCCTTCTGGCTTTACTGCCCGAAAATCTTTGAAATCTTTCGTTCTCTGATTCTGATGCGGAGAGTCTGAAATTCTTCGCCTGAAACTATATTTGCTCCTCCGAAGCGGCAGGAACCAAATTGGTAGCGTTCATATGTCTTTCCGAAGCGGCAAAGGACATAGTCGTCTCATTCCTCCGACATGGCAAGGAATAAGCCCAGAGAATTTATTTCCCCGAAGTGGCAAAAACACTGAGCAGGCCTTCTGGCTTTACTGCCCGAAAATCTTTGAACTCTTTCGTTCTCTGATTCTGATGCGGTGAGTCTGAAATTCTTCGCCTGGTCTTTGCTTCTTTTGCGTTTTTTTCTTCTTTTTGGCGGCAAAATGCCTCGGTGTATCTGTAAAGAAAAATGTCAGGATGCTATGTGTTAGTATGAACCTAGCACATGTATGCATATGATGATGCATGAGTGAGTATGCCTCATATGAGCCTGATGCCAAAACTTCTATTGCCGCTCTCTTCTTGTTCTTCCGCTTTATCTTCAAAGCCGATGTTTGTCTCACATTAGATCTTTTGGGAAGCCCTTTTTGCGGATTCCAGCCCCGGGTTTTTCCTCCCAAAGCGCCATTTTCAGGTTTGCACTTTGGTATTTATCTTTTTATGAAGCGCCCTTCCGGGTTTTCACTCCATATCTTTTTCTTTTTTCTTTCTCTTTTTTTTGAAGCGCCCTTTCGGGTTTTCACTCCACTTTCTGTTTTGTGAAGCGTCCTTTCTAATTTTCACTTCATTCCCCAAAGTGCCTTTTGGGTTTTCACTGTGCCTCCTCTTTTCTTTGTCCTCTTTCTTCTTTCCATAGGCATATCTTCGTCGCCTTTTGTCGAGTTGATTTCAGATCATATTTATTGCCTCATCTCGGCGCGTGCCCTCAACGCGGTGCGCACGGTCCTTCTTGGGACATTCTCCAGCAAGATGTTTAGGTTTTGAGGGTAATTTTTGTTCCCCGATTCCCAACGTCAAAATTTCTACCTTCATGTTCTATTCTAATACTTCTTAATGAAGGTCGACTTCGTAGCTCAACATTTCACCGAAGACGGTCTTGATATTTCAACTGGAGGTATTAGTAATGTTTGAACCTCCGAGGGTGCCCCTCTGGGTACTGATGGCTTTACCTCGAGCCATGGTCAGTCCGCTTGTTCATTCCAATATAGGAGACTTATGAAAATGATAAAAAAAAATCATTATGTATATATATACATTTTAAAGGATCACGGCAAGTGATATTTATGAAAATCAAGTTTTGGGTCTTTGAAAAAAAGGTCGACCCGAGTGACTTTTTCCGAATGTTGCAAGAATGCACATATGGAATCTTTTCTGGGCTATTAGGCTTCCGAGAGGAGCGACTCCCATTCCCAGTTTCTACCCGATTTAAAAGTGGCTCTCTTTAGCTCACTAACTCACCATGCCCCATCCTTCCCTCTCCTCCGATCTCAATCAGGCATTAGAAGGGTGGCAATCCTTGAAGAAAGGTTAACCCCGATAGGCGAGATGTGATCTGAAGACAAATTTATCCGTCCACGTAAGGTCCAAATGGTCTTTTATGGCCGGTAATGTAGGCTAAGGCTCGCGGCTATGAAAGAAAGGGTAAGTAGGCCCAAACAAGTGTTTAAGGGTGGTGAAACCAAGGATCAATTTTTCCAACGGGAAGTCTCTCGATTATGCTCAGATGAAATGCTATTTCTTCTCTTGTTTCTTTGGATCGCTCTAGACTGCCCCTTTGTTGGGGTTTTCACCCTAGAGTTCATTTCCTTTTATCAAGCGTGATTTCGGATCAAATTGCACCTTCGCATTGTATTAGTGCAAGCTTTTGATCAAAGGTGAACAATCTTTCAAGGCTCATATAAGCAGAGATTCATTTGGATAGGGAATCCTCTTGTCCATTTTTTTTAATCTGCTTCTCTCTCTTTTCAAAATTGCACTTTTCACTTTAGTGCTTTTGCTTTTGCTTTCTTCAACTTTTATGTCGGTAACTTCTGACCTGATTTGGGTAGCTCTTTGAGCACCAACTTTTCTTTCGTTGTTTCCTTTTGATGTTTTTGCTGCTCAAACTGAAAGTGTATCCAATGAATCTGTTCTCTTTTAATCCCCCTTAGTTCACAAGACATCATCCTCGTAGCATAATTAGAATCCAATGTCATTTATTTGTCCATAGACTTATATCTCATTTACCCCCGGTGTAGGGGTGATCCTTGATTTAGGTTCAATCAAAAGAAAAAAAAGTTTAAAAGGCTCAAACGTGGACACCAATGGTTTTTTTTATTTTCTTTCTATGTGATTGGAATTGAAGGAATGCCAAATATCCTCCTATACACGGATATCAAAATTGGTCTTCATGTGGTAGAAGTTTTAGGGTTATCACTTCATTCAAGAACCTTAGACAACAATGCCCGAGAGGAAAATTCACTCAATGGGAGTGGCCCATTATTCCTAAACACTCGTTGTCACCCCTCTCCTGGCCTGAGTAGAACAGATGGTGCTTCCATTCGTATCATTCCCACAACATTCGGTTTTTTCTTTTCAAAGTATTAAGGTCATTTTTGTAAAAAAAATATATATGTACGTATGTTCTTAATAGAAAAACAATAAGGTTGTGACCATAAAGAATAAATGAAATGTCTAAAAGAAATTAAGGAATATAAAATGCTTGCAAAAGTCTCATTTATTGAAACTAAAATAAACGGACCCGGCTTTTCATGGGCCCACAATACAAAGTTAAACATGCACATTAAAGAGGAAAAGATATGACAACAAAAGGTAGGATGCAACAGAAGTTCCCTTCACCACGACACCGGACCCGGCATTTCACACTCGACCTTCCTACTTAAACTTAGGTTTTCCGTTCTCGAAGGAGAGCACTCTATTCTCAACAAGCTCATAGATCCTGCGCTTTAGAAATGCGCACTCTTCCGTTGTGTTGCTGAAATCCCCAGAATGATTTTCACACGGAACCCGAGAACCAAACACGTTGGTATTAAAATAGGCGTACCGCTTCAGGGGTAGTGGCCTCAGGAGCTTGTTCTGAATCAATAGAGGTAACAGCTCTGAATTGGTTATCGGGAAACACGCCTTCGCCTTCTTGACAACCTCTCCTACAACGTGCTCTTTAGCTTTCCTTTTTCCCCTTTCCTTAGATAAGGCTCACTTTCTTCAATTTTATCGGGGTCAATTGCTTTAGTGGGCTCCTTTGGAAATTCTTTCGACCCCGTAAGCAGGCCCGACCCTTCCGTATCATGATCAGGACAGCCACTGACGTTCGTAGATTTCGCCGATGCCTGTGACTTTGCCTTATCCACCTCTTTCACCACAGCAACTTGATCTCCTCCTAGCTTCACCTCATTATCCGTAGTTGGAAACCTGATTATCAAACCCGGGCTTTTTGTCTCAAATTCCAACACCCCAAGGTTTAGGAGAACCTGGACTTTGCGCTTAAAGCTCGTGCATTTCTCAATCGAGTGCCCCTGAATTCCAGCGTGGTAATCACAATGCTCTTCCTCACGGAACCAACTTGGATACGGAGGTAACGGGGTTTTAACAAAGCAAGGTGCCACCACTCGAGCATGCAGCAGTTTTGAGTACAGCTCTTGGTAAGTGAAAGGGCTGGGGTGAACTGATCATTCCCTTTCTCAATCCCTTTCATCTTCTTTGTACCTTGAGGACTCCCGACCATAGTTCGAGGTTGCGAAGTCGTAACGCTCTTCAGGGCTTCTTGGTAGTCTTGTCGCTCTTGAGCTGATTCTTCCTTCGTTGGAGAAGACAAGCTTCTCCTAAGAGAATCTTCGATATTATCTAACGCCAACTCAACGGGAAATTCTGAAGCAGTGTGGTTCACCTCATACAGGCCGATGATGGCCTAGTCCTCTTCAGACAAAGCTTCTTTCGTCCCAAAGTCATGGCCCACATTCTCACTATTCTCGGTCCGGGGGTTTCCCCTCACGCCGCTTCTTTCGGCCACCACGGCTATCATAGCCCTCAATTCACTGATTTTCCCCATCGTTTCATCTTGGAACGTCTTCACATACGTGATCGTCTCTTTCTGATTTCTAACCAACTGCTCGTGAAGTTGTTCAAGCATGTCCACCCTTGCTACTAGGTCATTCATATTTCTAACGCTATACTAGTTGAAAACCGTTCCTCTGTCTATTTTCTCTCTCTTTTTCTCTGACATGAGTGTTTTCCCCCAATTAGTAATGATGAAATGCCTTAAGAAAGTTTCAATGATGGATGTATTATGGACTCGAATCAACATATGCATGATCATGAGATGGGTGCACGGCTGACAATTTTAATGTTGCTCTAGAATGATATATGCTACAAATGTTACAAATGTATGCAAGTCAAAAGTGGTATAATGTATGTATGTATGAATATGAAGAGCAACACTGGGTTTGGCAAATATCTTCCTCAAACAGCTCATATTAAGTGGAATATTGTTTGATTACAATTTTCTGGGAAGCTGATTACATCAAAAGTCCCACAACTACTAAAAGCCTAGTCATCCTAATGCTTCTCCTTCTTTCTTCTAATCCTTCTTCTCCACGAATTGATCTAGCTTGGCACCCAAATCCACAATCTCCCTGAGAATCCACACGACCGTCTCCCCAGCCTTGTTTGAGTCATCCACCTTGTCATGAAGCTCGGCAGCATCTTCAGCTAAAAACTGCACCTTCCCGGCAATATAGCGCACACGGGCATCCCAACGAGCCAATTCATGTTCTTGCCTCCAAATAGTATAGGCGGCAAAGTGTAACTGCTCCAAAGTGGGTACAGGGCGCACTTGGATTGCCTCTTTCATGCTCTCGATGTGATCCTTTAGCTCTTGTACCTTGGTCTCTAGCTCGTTGATACAATCCCTAAAGACTTGGTTTTCTGACTCACTTGCTTTGAGTTTGCTAGTAGATCCCTTGTGTCTGAAGAGGGACCTTTCCAGATTCTTTACCTTGTCCTTCAAGGTTCCATTCTCATTCATCTCCCTTTCGAGCTGTGTGAAATATTCAGTGCGAAGACCTTTCATTTCCTGGGTTAAGGCGAGCACCCGGTCCTTAAACTCATGGTATCCTCTCTTGTAGTTTTCCGCCCTTGCTCTTTCTTCCTTGAGTCGGAGTTCAGCCCCCTGACTCGATCCTCCTTCACTAGCTCTCTTACCCTTGCTCAACCTTTGTAACTTTTGTATCTCCTCCTTCTCCATCCCTAGCTCGAGTTGTAATTCATCATTCTTCTTTCGTAATGCCTTAATGCTCCCTTCATAGCGCACTCTCTCAAGTTCAAAATCAAACTTTTCTCTACTTGCCCTTTCTTCAAGCTGTGCATACTTCTTTCGTTCCTCCTCTAGTTGTTCCCTCATCAAATCCTCTTTAGTGGGAAGTGACGCCAACCTTTCCCTCATGACTCTCCTCTTATCAGGGTTCAACTGGGGAACATTATCATCGACGCGGTTAAACCTCCACACTTCGTACTCCTGAGTGACCATATAAGGGGCATTCAGGATCCTCACTCGTCTTGCAATATTCCATGTTGAAGACGCGGCATACACCTTTCCCTTATAGCCTTTTTCTTTCTAATAGTCCACATTGAAGTCATTCAAACCATCGGTGGCTGGCACAAATTGCTTTGACCCATACTGTCTTAGGAGCATCAGTGGTGCGTAGGCCGTGTACCCTCACAATCCTAACAAAGGCACCCACGAGTACATTCCGCATCTATATCGAATGCTTCTGGCTGACAACCACGGGGCTCTCTAAACCACGTCATCGGCGTTCAAATTCTGAAGCATATCGAACCAAACTTTCGCGGTCCGCTTGGTAGGCCAATTCCCTTTCTTCAAAAATTCTTCTAAAGCTGAAAACTTACTATCGTAGACCGGTCTTGAGAAACTGACATCTGTCCAAAAGTGACTGTAGAACCATACCGTTAGGAGTTGAGAACATCCCAAAAAGCGACCACCCCTGTGCTTCCTACAGAATCTCAAAGATTGGAAACTTTCTGACAGAATAACTGGAGCTGGGTTACCTCCCTCAGCCAACTTGTCGAACAAATCTAACACCGTCGAATGTATGAAGCCTAAGGCTTTAGGAAAGATGACCAACCTATAAATTACAAATGCGAATAAGTTCCGCTGAACCGTTTCGGCCGGGAGTACTGATGCTAAGGCCAAGATTCCTTCAACCTTTAGGTATTTCTTGTTGTTCCACGTCCCAACCTGTTGGTCTACCCACGATGCCAAAGTACCAGAAAGCTTCCCAAGCTTTGCTCGGAATGATTTGTACTTTCTATTCTTCGAATAAACTCGATCATCCTTTACCTTCTTGCAATTGATAAGGTCTTGGTACTCCTCAACGGTTGGTGTTAAGTCTAGATCTCTAATCGTGAAACAACTGTATGCGGGGTTCCAGAATCCAACCAAGGCTTGAAGCAATGCCTGATCAACTGGGACATATAATAGATATGCTATGTCCCCAAACTCATTTCTAAAAGCAGTCCTGGCTTCAGAATCCCAATTGTTCAATACTCGCTTCAATCCGGACACGTCGTTGATTTCTGTGTTCATGAAAGTTTGGTTCACCATCTCTGACCTGAACCCGATGGTAATACTATCGCCCTCATGTTGTTGCTCTCCTTCTGACCAAACTTGAACTTTCGAATTCTTCTCATCCATGCTCCTTACGATTTCCCCCATAACTCTCGCCTTCAATTTATACTATCCCCAAACCAATGTGCTCTTTATAACATGATGATATGCAAAATAAGAGAAAAGGGAAAGGAAAACAAATGTGTTAGTCACATGATAAACATAAATTATAAGGAAAGCAAAGAAAATCAAGCATTAATGACAAGGAAGCATAGAATAAAATAGATAGCAAACAAAAGCCTAGACACTCTAAACTCTAGGGTTATCTGCATGGCTCTAATGGGGTGGGCTTCTTATATTCTCACACATGAGTTTGGTTCTAATAAAGGGTACCTGAACCTATCTTGCCACCTACTAAGGCGATAAGAACCCCAATTCTGGCCCATTACAAGCTTGCGAATTGGTTTCGGCTCGAGGGAAAGCACGACCTAATGACGTGGAGGGCTGCTCACGTGTCAAAAAGCGTGGATTCCGAAAGTGAATTACCGACCCGTGGAGGGATGCTCACATGGGTATGGGCGTTTCACTTTCACTTAAAAGGGTAGCTCGGGTATAGAGCTTGTTGACATGATGCAACACATGCTAGTGACTTCCTTAATAATTAAATGGAAAATTAATTCGAATGCCACAAATTCCTAAAGCCCATTCAACTTAAGTCTTATTTTCATAGAAGAACAAATTCATTAGCTTCACTTCAAATTTAAATATTTTCTACCGATCAAATGGAAACAAGCATTTTATTGGCTTAACTCTCTTTTTTTTTGTAAAAAAAAAAAAATTTTGTCCCCAGCGGAGTCGCCAAACTGTGATAAGGTTTTTCTGAGAAAACCGCTAAGTAGGGGCCTTATCACTATTTTCTTCTTGAAAAGGGTTTTATTTAAAAAGGGAGGAAATTCAAATTTTGGAAAACTGTAAAAATTGGAGTCGCCACCGGCCACTGAGGTAGGCCGGACACCACAAAACCAGAGATTCGTTTTAAAACAGGTTCGGGAGTTGGTTACGTGTGGGGCAGGATTAGCACCCCCATCACGCACGGAAATCGGTACCAAAATACTTGTTGCCTTTTGATCGATAGAAATTATTTAAACTGAAGTGGATTTAAAAAGGATGTTCTTAAATGAAAATACGACTTAAATAGCACGGGCTTTATCGAATGGTGGCATTTAGAATTAATTAGACATTTAATTAAAAGGATGACGGTACACCGGACCATAGACTAAACCGACATCAAATAAGGCTGACTGTCGTGTTAGTTTAGGGTTCGGATCCCGTACGTTACCTTTATGCATGATGCGAGCAAATAAGAGATGATGCTTGTTACTTCCATTTTTATGCTCTCGCTTACCTAGAGACGGTGAAAATTAACCTAAGTATTCGATAGACATCCATTAAGCTAGGACTGTCGTTTTCGGATACCGAGGTTAATTAATACCTCTCTTGAGGTTGATTTTTAGGTCTGGTTACCATGCTTAATTATTGGGCCATATGGATGACAAATATATATACACATGCATGTCATAAAAGTGTTCAAAAAAGCATATAAAGAAAAGGTCCATATTGATAAAAGCAAGCCCAAACATACTTGACCCAAACTATCTCCTAAGGCCCAAAAGCCCACTTTAAAGGTACCCACATTTAAACACCATGAAGCCCAAATTTAACATTCTTTAATTATCTACTAATCAATTTAATTAAGGAGACAAATTACATTAATAATGGGTTAATAATCATGGCAACACATACATATTCGATTCACAAAATTACTTGAGACCAACATGAAAACCTAATAACTCTAAACATTTTAGACCATGAAAACAACCCCACAAAAACATATATTCGACCCAATGGTAACAATACACAAACCATACGGGACCCACTAAATTTAAAAAAAACGAACTAACATGCATATCCGAAACACAAAGACAAAACAAGCATACGGCATAACATACATATTTTCATATAAATTAAACATTATTAAAACATAAAGTAACAAACAAAAAGCATTCGAATGGTGATTAAACTGAAAGAAAGAAAAAAACAGAGGTTGAAATCGGAAAGACACAAAAACTCAAGACTGTGGGGGACTCAATTGAACACGGGGTAAACGGGGGAGGACCGGACGAGTAAATAAACCCTAAATGGACTCGATCTAGGATTGTAAGACGAACCGGCCCTAAACAACAGGGACCTACAACGCTATTTACCCATGCGGGGACCCCTAAGACACTATTAGCTCGACGCGGAGGGACTAAAGACGTTAATAACCCAAAAATAAATCCTAAAACCTCTATAAAAACCCTATCTAATCAAACTAAACACCCTTTTTGCCCTGATTGGAACCCTAGCCGCAATCACTCTAAACTTTCTCTCTCGACCTCGAACGCTGGCCGGTGCTAATCACCGTCCGGCGGACCCTAAACGCACTCCGACCAAGGAAGACAAGAAAAAAATTCTACACTCCCCAGAAACCTAAAAACCCTACCCCCATTTGTTCTCTGGAAAATGAAACCCTAAAACTAAAAAACATTCCCTTTTAGACTCGAAATCGGCTACGGGAAAGAGCCACACATCCTTCATCAGACTCACCCTTCGAAGCCATGGGAGGCCGGGATTATTGTCAGAGAAAGAAGTAGCCGACTCGAAAAGAAGAAAACTCATAAGGTAAAAAAAAAAGACTTCTTCTTTTACTTCTATTTATTTTTACATGCAACAACGGTAATGGATACCTGAATACTGTGGTTGAAATCTCTATTGATCTTCGTGTTTTTTAGGGAGGTCATGAATCCCTTTTACAGTGGTTTTGCATCTGGCTTTATAGCCGGAATTTTGATGCTTTTTTACAATTTGTTAATGCAATGGGAAAATATCCATTGGTTCGTATCTCTAATTTGGCCGGATTCATGTGTGATTGCTGCCATTCTCTTCCATTCTGTTGCACATTTCATTCTGCTTTTCGTTTTTCGCTTTTGTTTTTTTTCTTCATTTAGGCGTTGCTGATTCGTTTTTTCTTTTTCGCATGGTTGTACGGCGATCGACGTGGCCGACAGATCGGCCGTTGGAACGGACGGGGGCGACGTGGCGAGCACTCAAGGGAATCTAGAAAGACGGGCGTGGGCTTCACGCGCGCATGTGGCAAACTGAGGCGTCGCGTGTGAGCACTTGCAACATTCTCGTGGCATCCAGACCGTCAGATCGTATTTTGATCTGACGGCTCAGCTTCTTGGCGGCGCGAGACAATTCCGGAGGTCCTTAAGGTTTTTGCCGAGAGCAGCTCTGGAGCGTCGGATCATTCCCTGGTCCAAGGGTCCTGATCGCGCGGCGCGGCCTGATCCAGCCCTTTTTGCCCTAGGGTTTCCGCGTGATCCTCATCTGGACCGTTGATCTGGCGCCTAGATCCAACAGTCAGATCTGGTGGCGGCTGCGATGCAAAAGATACACATTAGGGTTTATTGTGATGTAATTCGGGCTTGGGCCAAACGGGCTTGTAGGTATTATTTAGGTTTAATGTAATATGGACTGATATATGTACTTGGACTGATTTTTGTTTATTTAAATTGGGCTTTTAATTTCTAGTGGGTTTCAGATTTATTTTATAGTAATGTTAATAATAATAATAATAATAAGAATAAGAATAATAACAACAAAAAGATGATAATAATAGTATAATATGGTAAAGACAAGGATAATAATACAATATGGTGGTAATGTTTATGAAAATGATAATACGAGTGGTGATAATAAATATAATCTAATAATATATAGTGTACAAATAACACTAATAATAATAGAAGTAATAATGATAATAGTAAATAATAATAACACTAATAATATGATATCTAAGTGTTCATTAAAAAAAGCCCAATGTGAATAAACAAAACCCAATGTGAATGAGCAAAGCCCAATATGAATAATCAAAGCCCACTCTTATTTAAGCATATTTAAGGGCTAATCAGCCCGGACAAAATTAGTGATTACAACGGCGCCAAAAACTTTTTATGTGTCAAAAGTCCTATCGCAATGTAGTGCAAGTGTACACGACGCAAGTAGTAAAGTGATACACGAAGTATCGGATGTCGAATCCACAGGGGCTGGAAATAGCTTTATCCTCGAATTGCTGCACAAGAGAGAAAGAAAAGAGTTTAGATTGTTTGGAAAAAACTTATTGGAATATGATGAATATAAAAGAATAAAGATTCAGGGTTAAGAGATAGGCCGGTATTGATTTTCTTGGTAGTGCAGGTGTTGCACTGAAGAGAAATTCATGTTCTGTCGTCGTCCCTGTCGCGGCAGCACCTGTCACGGCAGAAGTCTGTTGTTGTCGCGGCAGCGATCACACAACTCTGTACTTCAAGCTTGGCAAGAATCCCTGCTGTGACTTGTCCTATCCCTAGGTCCAAGTACTGTTGATGAACACTTCTTGGATGATACCTTTCGGCGTGAATCGAAGGGTGAACACCAATGTTGTTGAATTCTTCCTTAGCCACTTAACCTCGTCCTATCCCTAGGTCCGAGATAGTTCAACTATAAACTAGAGAACCCGCACTTATTCCTTTCGTATACTTAACTCTCCCGATATTAAGTAAATAGATAATCTCACAATGCTCTCCCGATACTCTTGCAAGATGTTGAAACCAGAATAAGCAAACTTGAAGTTTTATTTCATTGAACAGAAAATTCCTAAAACAGTACAATCCTTGCAACTACTTTACAGAATCAACCCTTAGCCCTAGGGGAAGTTTAGAACATGATGATAGGGGAAAACGACAAGGGTTTTTGGGGAAGACGGCTAGAGTAGAGATATCCTTCCCTAGGTCAAATTACATGCCTTTATATAGGCATTGGGTTCAAGTTTTCTAATAAGGTAAGAATACAAGTTTAAATTAAAGTACAACGCTATTAAAGACTAAATCTTCAGAGTAGATGTCTTTAATTCGTCTTCTTTTCTTGCTTTGGGATTCTTCCTTGAACTTTGGGCTTGGCCTTCATTCTGCCCCAGGGCTCAGAAAAATATAGGAGTGGTCCACGACAGAACGGCTTGAAATCCTCTATCTGTCGAACTCCACTTCACTTTTCCCTTCACCAATGATGTTGTCATGGCTGCCACGACAGTGGCCACGGCAGCATCTTCCTTCTTGACTCCAGTCATGTGTTCCAGCTCTACTCCTTCGCTGTCTTGTGTCTGCCGCAGCAGATACCTGCAAAAGTAGCCAAAATCAGTAGCAACTGTGTCATTTTATCTAATTGTGATGTATATGTGAAACTTTACCTAAATGCAATGAATTATGCTTGAATGCAGCAGAAATATGGGTTAAATAAGGGGTAAAATATAGAACTTTTACACACTCAACAACTATCATCCGGGCAAGGCCAATGTTGTAGCTGATGCGCTCAGCCGCAAACCTTTTCCTGGTAAGTATTGATTATGAAATTGAAAGTATAAGTAGGGTGAAGTATGTTAACTCATTGTTACATTGCTCTCTTGTAGCCGCTCAAGAAATTAACGCTCACTTCCGACTTCGGAAGCACCAATGTTTTGTAGCTGAACTTCAAGTTCAGTCTACCATCATTTCGCGAATTAAGGATTTGCAAGAATAAGATTCTGAGCTCCAAGCTATTGTCTCTAATTTATCAGATAATCAAGACTTTAGAATTAATTCTGAAGAACTCCTAAATTTTCACGATCGAGTTTGTGTGCCCTATGATGAAACTCTCCGTACAGACATCCTTGCAGAAGCTCATTCGAGTTCTTTCTCTGCTCACCCTGGGTCTGTGAAAATGTATAAAGATCTACGTGAACTTTACTTGTGGCCAGGCATGAAGCAGGCTATTGTTGATTACATCTTCAAGTGCCTCACGTGTCAACGTGTCAAGACAGAACATTGTGCCCCTATGGGACTCTTACAACCTATTGATCCACCGAAGTGGAAATGGGAAAAGATAACCATGGATTTTGTCAGTGGTCTACCGTTAACCCCTGCGAAGCATGATGTTATATGGGTTATTGTAGATTGGTTTACGAAGTCAGCTCATTTCATATCAGTCAGAATGTACTACGGTCTCCCTAAGCTAGCTGAGTTATACATCAAGGAAGTGATCCGGCTCCACGGAGTGCCTGAATCCATCATCTCTGATCGAGATCCTCGGTTTGCATCTCAATTTTGGAGAACCTTGTAAGGAGCTCTGGGTACCAGAGTCAATTTTAGCACAGCCTTCCACCCTCAAACTGACGGTCAGTCAGAAAGGGTAATTCAGATTTTGGAAGACATGCTTCGGGCATGTATTATCGACTTTGGCGGGACTTGGGAGAAATCTCCACCTCTTGTTGAATTTGCTTATAATAACAGTTATCAAGCATCCATCCAAATGGCCCCGTATGAAGCATTGTATGGTAGACGATGCAGAACTCTGTTGTGCTAGACGGAGCTGGGTGAGGGTAGAGTGTTAGGCCCTGACTTGCTTTGTGAAACCGAAGAACGAGTTACCATCATTCATGATCGTCCCAAGGCTGCCTTCGATCGGCAAAAAGCTTATGATGGCCTCAAAAGGAGAGACATTCAATATGAAGTCGGTGAGAAAGCCTTTCTTAAAGTGTCACCGTGGAAGAAAGTCTTGAGGTTTGGCAAGAAGTGAAAATTTAGCCCTCGGTTCATTGGACCTTTTGAAATTATTGAAAAGATTGGCCCAGTGGCATATCGACTTTTGCTACCCCCGGAATTTAGTAAAATCCACGATGTCTTTCATGTATCGATGCTTCGGAAGTATCGGTCTGACCCCTCACACCTTGTGGAACCCGAATATGTAGAACTACGGCCAAACCTATCCTATGAAGAAGAACCAGTTGAGATTCTTGCTAAGGAAGTCAAAAGGCTTCGCAACAAAACTGTACCCTTAGTTAAGGTGCTCTAGAGAAGTCACACGTTTGAAGAGGCCACTTGGGAGCCTGAAGAAATTATGAGACAACAATATCCGCATCTTTTCAGTTCAGGTAAAATTCGAGGACGAATTTTCTTAAGGGGGGAGAGTTGTAACACCCTGAAATCCGGTATGGTCGGAATTCATTTCCGATGATCGAAAATTCTACATTGATGAAGTTCAAAGATTTCACCGACTAGTTAATTATTGTTATCGAACTCTAATTAGGCTTTAAACATCGGATTTGAATCCTATTAAGTGATATTAAGCTTTTAGTGGCTAAAATAGAAGAATTATAAGTTGAAGGGTAAAATTATAAAAATATGAAAAGTGAGGGGCTAACCATGCGATTAGCTCCTTAACTTAAACTCTCCACTTACGTAGAGTTACCCGATGACCTTCCTTCAAATGAAGGAAAGCCTTGATTTAAAAATAGAAAATAAAGAAGTAAAGAAAAGCTTACCCAAATTTATAGGAAGCAAGCACCACTCTTTCATCATCTTCTTCACCTAAGCACACACCTCCATTGGTGGGAATCAAAGTTTGTTATTTCTTCACATTAATGATATCGAAACGTTGTTATCGATCGGGTAAGCTATATTCCTCGTTCAATTAATGGATTCCATGGATATTTGGGGTGTAACCTAAGCTAGGGTTTTGACTATCCATGGATATTTCTTTGTTGTTATCTTTATTGAAGTTGGATATTGATTTCGATATCCCTATGTTGATTTTGATATCAAAACACCAATTCTAATAAGTTTCCTATTAATCTTTCTAGCTCAAGAAGGGGAGAAAGAAGTATCACCATCTCCATCACAAGCTAGAAACAAATAAATCTCCATCTGAGAGCCTTGAAGCTTCGGATTGTTAAGGTGAGTGTAGTCAGAGTCTCGGGTTAGGCGAAAGGCCTTCCCGGATCATTATTTGTTGTTTTAAATCATTTTGCTAACATTGCTATTGAAGCGAATGCATTGGATACTAAATCAGACACTTTAGTAAGTGTCGGTAAGTTATCAATGAACATTGATTATGGTCATTGTGCATTGTTATTGAAATAAGCATTGTCATGGGGTTATCGCATTGAAAACATCGGACATTGATATTGTCACCAATTCATGAAATATTGATATTGAGATATATGTATATTAATCATCGGCTTTATTTAATTTATGGAACATTGGTATATCTTTTATTATTGAAATGAATATGTGTATTGCGACCTTGGATTGGAATGGACTCGGGATACAATTGGCATGCCATAGAATTCATGAGCTTAGTGTACGGGTGGACTACGGTCCTAAGGCTGTGGCCTATATTGATTTGGCGAGGCGGAGGGATGTTATTGATATTGGTCATATTGGCAAGGCGGAGGGATTAGACCATTCATTGATTTGGCGAGGCGTAGGAATTCGCGTATCCACGAACTTAATTCAATCCAAGGAATTATGAATGAAAAGAGAAACATGATTAGTACTTATTGCATTGTTATATGACATTGTTATATGAAAAGAGAAATATGTGTATTGCGACCTTGGATTGGAATGGACTCGGGATACAATTGGCATGCCATAGAATTCATGAGCTTAGTGTACGGGTGGACTACGGTCCTAAGGCTGTGGCCTATATTGATTTGGCGAGGCGGAGGGATGTTATTGATATTGGTCATATTGGCAAGGCGGAGGGATTAGACCATTCATTGATTTGGCGAGGCGTAGGAATTCGCGTATCCACGAACTTAATTCAATCCAAGGAATTATGAATGAAAAGAGAAACATGATTAGTACTTATTGCATTGTTATATGACATTGATTATGTTATCATGAATTTAAGTATCATTGTAGCTATGGCATATCATCATTTATGTTATTAGTGACTACCTCACTAGGCAAGGTGTGCCTAATGTGTTTTCCCTCGTGCATTTTCAGGTTAAAGAGTTGTACGTTAGAAGATCGGATCGGTCGTAAGGACAAGTCACTACTAAGCTACAAGTAATGTGATTATGACCTTAAACTCCTAGGAAGGTGGCAAAGTAGTTAAATTAGTAAAATATGCTCATTTTGTTGTGTTGGTGTTTTGTCTATCTTGTAATAAGGTCTCTAGCCTTAAATGGCCCTTTTGGTCCTTTGGATATAGTCATAATTATGCATGTTATGCTAAAAAGGTAAAAACGAAGCAAATGTATTCATATAGCTATGAAATTTGGCATGTTAGTAGTTTATATCTTTGGAATGTTGTGTATAAAGTTTCGTTGCATTTGGACATCATTGGGTAGGGTAGTTTGCATGAAAACCAAACAAAATATGTCATTACAGACCTCCCCGTACCGAAACGGGTGATGACGTTTCGATACGGGTACCCATCTTTGTGCCTGAGATTTAGGACGTTCTGGAACGAAGTAATGTCGTTTCAGAACCGTTTGCTTCTGAGATCCCTTGTATCGATACGAGTTTCGAAATAGTTTGCCTCTGAGACCCATGTTTCGATACGAGTTTAGGAACGGTCAGTCAAAGTCAGCATTGGTCAACCCATTTCGATACGGGTCAAGCATGTATCGAAACAGTCAAGTGGTGTTGAGTCAATATAATTGACTCTTGTACACCCGTACCGGAACAGCTTATGGTGTTTCGAAACGGGTTAAGTAAGTTGGCTAAAACTCTTGGGGACAGTTTTGATTATATTACAAATTAGCCACCGAATCTTGTAGAGTTTAATTGATAATGTTAATGACTCCCGAAATGAATGAAATTTGGTAAGTATAATCCTTTAATAATGAATTTCACTTTGGTAAGGTCTATTCATTAAGGGACCTCAAGTTCGCTAAAATTTACATTTTAGTCCTACATGTCTGTATTAATTGTAAAATGACCCTTGTTTGATAATTGTGTATCCTCCTTGATAATATGGATAAAAGAATGCATTGGTTGTATGTTGGACATCATTCATTAACCCATCACGAGTTCATTTTGAAATTCATAATATTGTTTGTCGTATCGTCATCCGGTAACACACTCCGACCTGGCTCTCTACCAAACTAGGTAGGGGTGTTACAGTCTCTGACCTATATAAGCCAAGAACGTTTGGTTGCGAGGAAGGTGATTGGCCATGCAAATTTACGGCTCTCGCTTGGCAGCTGTGGAGGAGACGTTGTAGCCTCTTACTCGATGAACACTATGTGGAAAAATTGGATTTTATCAATTACTGTTTCAAACTTGCAAAGGAATTTGCAGCATGCCTTGTTAGGAACCAGCATGGGGATATAATCAAACATGCCAATGATGGAAAATGGAAGAGTCCAAAAGCTGGTTGGGTTAAAGGAAATGTCGATGGGGTCGTGCACCCTGCTACTAGTACAGCAGCGGTAGGCAGTGTGCTGCGCGATGAAGATGGCAACTGGATCATTGGCTTCTCCAAAAGTATTGGAACGTGTTCTATCTTATTATCGGAGCTGTGGGCAATCCATGAGACGTTGAGTCTCACTTGGGACCTTGGCTACCGTCGATTTGAAGTGGAGACTGATAGTTTAGAAGCTTCAAAGATTATTACAGGAGATTCTAATGCACTGCAACAACATGCTGTTGTGGCTGGTATTCGACAGTTACTTAAGCGCAGATGGGAAACGACGATTCACCATGTTCATCGCGAAGCTGATGGTGTTGCTGATAGCTTGGCTCGCATAAGTCGTGGAGCCCCGATCAGTTCATTGCATTTCCAAGAGCCACCTGCGGAAGCGGCTTTAGCGCTGCTGCATGATTTAGCTGATATAGAGTAGCGTTTCTGTTTGGTTTCAATATTTAAAAAAAAGTTCTAATGGTCAAAACTATGGCTGAAAGCGAGTTGTTACTCCTTATATTTTTTAGCTTAGGGTTTTGCATCCAATCAACAATTCAAGCTTACTAAATCATTAATTCAATACCACAAACCCTAAATTAGACTTGAATCCATAAACCTTAATCTTCTCCATAATAATCAAAATATGTAGGGTTTAAATCCTAACTCCATAACATGATTTCAACTTAAATACAATCATGGAATCATAAAATCTCAAAAACCTCAATTTAATTCATAAACCCTAACTTCTTTCTCAGGTAAAATTCTCATCAATCAAACATGAAATTCATGAATTATTTACATCAAAAGATAAAGCTTGAAGAGTATAACAACTTTGCAGTTTGAAAAGATTACCTGAAATTCGAGTTTCCGGAGTTGAATCGAACTTAGAAAATTTTCTCCCTTTTCCCCTAGTTCTCGAAATGTAGGAGATGAAGAAGACTTCATCTTTTACCATTCTTTATAAAAATAATCCATATTATGCCACATGTATCTTTAAATAAATTTTAAATTCATTCAAATAAGAAAATTACTAAATTACGCTTTTGATTTAACGGTTGATATTGATCTTATCATTAATCAAGGGTCAATATTAAATCTTCAATTTCCTTCTTCCAAAATTGTCCCTTGTAACTTTCAAATATTTTAAAATTGCCATTGTGTCCAAATGACCAATTTGCCCTCAACTATTCACAAATTCATCTAGTTTGCCATCCCATCACAATCTAACTAAATCTAGTTAGGATCCAACCAACTATAATAAAATATTCATAAAATAACATTTTATGAATTTTCCATTGCTTTTGGATTAGTCTCTAAAATTTTCATTCGATCCGATATACCGATTAATTAATCCTTTACTCAGAACTAAATTGTAGGATTCATCTTGAATCAAACTAAAAATATTCCCAACACTTGTAACAGACTTTTATAACTTTCATTTATCATCTGGTAAAATCTCATAATTTTTCGAAACAATTCGAGTATCCGAATTCCATTTAAAATTTTGACTGAAATTTCCCAATAATAGAAACTTCAGATCAATCCAGAATCTTCACATTCGATTCACACCCTTAGGTGATCTATTTGTTTATGAAATAAAAACCCTTAACTTTTGAGAAATTAAAATTTTAGTCCTTTAACTTTTCATATTTAAACTTGTACCACACAAGTTTTGACTACTTATCATTTTAGTCACTGAACTTGAATCTCCAATTCACATTCCGATTTTTCTTGGATTCTAATCAAACTTTGAAAATATACAATTCAGCTTACTATCAATTCCATGATACTTTTAAACCTTAGAAATTTCCTTTCCAAAAACCCATAATTAAAGAAATTCTAACTTTTTCAGAGTTTATATTTTAACCACAAAACTTTCAAAATTTACATTTTAGTCACTAGCCAAAAATTAGGATATTACACGGTTCATTTACCCCCTACAGATATCATATCTCCTTATACGATAATACAATGGATAAAATCGTTTGTAGAGGTAAAAAACAATTCACCACCAATATATTATTAAACAATATTTATCCACCAAATGTATCTAAACAAGTCAAATAACTTATAAACTTAAATTGAACATTAATTTGATAAAACTTACATAATCAAAAATACATAATTAATAAGTTGCACAGTAAAAGTTCAAAATTTGTTAACTAAGATATCCCAACTCCCAGATATGGACAGAAGGGTTGGAGGAGGGAGTCGACCCCAAAATTTTTAAAATTTGTATATGATTTAAAATAATATTTAAAAATTTTATATGTATTTTCTATTAAAAATTTATTTTTGTACCGCTAAAATTTTATAAGTTCACCCCTTGAATTTTATAAGTTCACCCCTTGAATTTTATAAGTTCATTCCCTAACATAAAATTCTAGTTTCGTCCCTGCCAAGTCCTATATGGAAAAGGTTGGACCACTAAATTCTTCAATTATTAGTTAAACAAATTCGAATCACAAATCATCCTCCTTTAAGAAAACTAATACAACAAAGGACCACTTCCTCCATGGTTGATGCCATCCAAACCTTCCATCCACAATTTATTTTTTAAACAAACTAAAAAGTTTTAAGCCAACAACATCTTAATCTTGTGACAACACTTTTTGTTTTTATATAAATGATACTTATTTTTTATATATAATTTTTTATGAAATTATCAAAAGTTTTAAGAATTTAAAAAAAAAATACTTACCTTAAAAACAGGGACGGGGCCATGATTTATGGTTGGGGGCAAATTATAAATGTTTGCAGATGGGCAAATTCATAACAATTTTTTAAAAAAAATTAATAGAAAGACAAAGGTGAAAAAAAAATTCTTTGGGGTGGGGGCGATTGCCCCTCCCCATCCCCACATAATTTCGTCCCTACTTAAAATGTTAAAGTATAATAGATATGTATGTGGGGGAGAAATTTTACACTACATGTAAATATCAATTATGACTAAATTCTATTAAATTTGAATAATAATAGTTGGTTGAGTATAATTTGTTTGGCATTATCGTTTGTACAATATACATGAAGACGTAAAATCAAACATGCACAAACACTCATTATTTTTCGATTTATGGGTGAATAGGAGTCTATAGTATAAACATTGTATATTAAATATATAAAAAATAAGTAATAATAGAAAAAAATATGAAAGATTATTATCCCACACACCTCCACAAGCGGGTTTTTTTTATTAATAAAGAAGTATGATTTTATTAAAGGGTAAATCATACAAGCCATAAAAACCTCCTTAATCTTAAATGAAAGAAAAGAGTACAACATGATAGTGTAAAAGAAAACACACCAATAAGAAGACCAACAAACAAATACCAATAAAATCAAAATACCCAACTCAGCAAAACATCCGAAGAACACAACATAGTCACCCAATAAGGACAATATAGAAGCCAAGAGACGATATATAGAACCACACCCAACACACAACAACCCATGAAAAAATCACGCCAAGTAAACGGTAAAATCATGTCCCAACACGCGCAAACTGCCACAAAAAACTTGTACTTGCCTAAATTCCACGCCACTTTTACGCATAATGCCACCATTAACCACAACTTGCATCTAATGCACAACCACACTATTGTAACTCTTAGGTAATCGCATCACCTCCAAAAACAAGCTAGAAAAAAGGGAGCTCACTTGCACAATACAACAAGAATAAAAAAGTAAAACATAGAATAAGCAGACAAACAAGAAATCCAATGAACACATGCAAAATATGTCGGCACACAACATACCCCAAGATGCAAACCAACATCAACAAACAACATGCAGCAATTCAAGCAACGCTTCCCTTCTAACATGACACCATTGGTCGACCATACGTCAATCAAACACACACAGTGCATATTCATAAACCCTACCATCGAAAAATAACAATTGTCCCTTAACCAGGTTCCACACACCATGACAAAGCTCGCATGTACCACATAGAGCTCCATCGAAAAGCACGGATTATCCTAAATCACTAAACTCCACCCAAACAATCTACATTAAGGGAAAAGAAAAGAAACAATACTAGAATACCAAATTCTCCTTACCAATCTTGGCAAATTCCTCGTTTATTGTTTCCAAAATGAACTCCATCTCGTACTTCTGTTGTCGTATCGCCTCATAAACAACTTTAGTTGCCGCCCGTAATCCATGTACATTCCATGACAACGACCGCATCACTATCCGCTAATGTCTCCCCTTGCCTCTTTTAATATCCCTTTTTTACAGTTTAAAAAATCTGAGTCTAATAAAGAGCCATTTGCAATTCCTTGAGATTTTGAGGACGACCTCTCCCTTTTTTATTCAAACGAGCCTCTGCTTCAAACCTTTCCCCCGGTGATAAAAAAGTAAGCATTAGCTCGGAAACTTGTCTAACTTTTCTAGACTTGCCTTCATATTGAATATTATCAACCTTTGAAACCCGACCCTACGCTCATAAACTGGCTCTATTTGCAAGCTCAAAGGGTTCCCCCCCACCATCGACCACTTGGCTAGTGACCTCCTCGAACCTGTCTACAATTCCCACACATTCATCGGATATCCGTTCACGCGATTGAGCTCCTTTAAATTGACCCTCTGAATTGCACGGACTACTATCTTCCACCTGACCAGCTTCATTAGCTGGTTTTACAGTCCTTATTTCATTGGCAATTGATTCTGTCGGCGATTCCATCACACCTAAATCTACTTGACGCTCATAATTCCACAGGCTATTGTCTCGCCACTGAATAAAGAGTCTGGCACCACTGTATCACAAGATCGATCAACCTGAGTCTTGGCAATTTGGGATGACTCCACCTGCATCTTGTAACCCATTTGTTCCATTCTCTTCCGATTCTGAAAACGCACGATTGCATCGTATTCGGCCACTTTGATGCGTTTACCCACACATCCACCTGCTCTGTCTCAACCAATATTCTACCACGCTCCAACGATGAAGGCTCCTCTGTATAACGATCAAGTCTTATCAATTTTCCCCAAAGTTTTGCCACATTGCTGAATGTTCCCTTCGGCCACAGATGCATTGGCAACCCACTAATTGCTAATCATACACTTGGAGACCTGACTTCTAGTGCCGACGGCCACTCTCTACATTGAGAAAACCGTTTTTTCCATTTTCCAGATTGTAACATTTCCTTCCTCTTAGGAATATCATCAAACAATCAGTAAGACCACATCTCCTGAAATCCTCATCACAGAAAAGAGTAACTTTTCCACAGTTAATTCTCAAGCGCGATTATCTAAGATTTCCACTTTCAATTTCCCCATTCATACATCTTCGCTTATTTCCCCGATCTTGAGACAAGTCTCCATTTAATAAATTATATTAAAATAATTATATTAAAATAATTATATAAATAATAAATTAATATATGAATCTTATATTGAAAATAATTTTATAAATTTAATTAATAATAATTAGATACAAAATATCGATAACTAATAAACTATTCAAACAAGTATTGAATATAATCATGTCCTTATATGTCATTTTGTTTGTTTAAATAATCTAATAACTATCAGCTATCAGTTAATTTTACCAAACACTTTTATACAATTCGCTAGTCAAATCAGCTATCAGCTAATATAATACGTTATCCGCTATCAGTTATCCGCTGATTGCCAAACAGGGCCAATATCTAAAATCATACTTCTTTTTTTATATATATATATAAAATTTTCACTTTGATGAAGGGCCCCGATCGGTTATGTTTCGGTGACATGCGATAATGTCTAACTGCATTTCTCCTAACGTGTTATGTTTCGGTGTCTTCAATCGGTCATGCGGTTGATGAAAGGCTTTGTTGATTTCTCTACTTCGATATTCCTGTTGGTGATGGAGCGTTCCCGAGATCTCACCATAAATTATGTGTTTTCGTGTTTTTTGGCTTTGGCCAATATTGTTTTTTCTCTTTGTTTGTTCTTTTGCTCGTTTTTTCTGAGATTTTTTTTTTTATCAATTTGTATTGTATTTTTATGGATTTTATCCCCTTCTTTTTAACTTCTCTATGTTATCTATGGTATGCCGGCACTTTGAGTTCAAAAAAAAATTCACTTTGATTTTTTACATTTTTTTGTAAGTTTTGTTTCTCAACGTAAAAAAACAACAACAACGCATATATTAAGTTTGCTTGTTTTTTTACATCCGATAAATTTCGATTAACCTGGGTTATATTTTTTGAAAATAGAAATCTAAAAATTAAAATTATAATAAATTAAAAGTTGAGAATCAAAATTGATAGGAAAAAAAGAGAAATAAGAATTTTACGATTACTTGGATTATAAGTAGAGGTAGCAAACGGGTTATTCGGTTCGGGTCATTTCGGTTTCAGTAATTTCGGGTTTGATATCATTCGGTTCAAATTCGGTTTCGGTTCGATTCGGTTTTATTTCGAGCCTATTGAGATTCGGGTCATTTCAGGTCGATTAATATCAGTTCGGTTATTTTTGGTTCGGGTCAATAGGAGATCGGTCGGTTTTAATCGAGCTTTTAGGTCGGTCAGTTTTTATACCCTATATATGGCTTTATAAAGCCAATATATTTGACTTTTTGGTGGGTTGTGCGGGTCTTTCTTTATTTCTGTCCATATATTTTCTTTACTTCGGGTTGTCTTCGATTCGGGTGCATTCGGTTCAGTTGAAAATCGATTCAGGTTCATTTCGGTTCAGCTAAAATTTGGGTCGGTTCAGTTTATTACAAGTTTCAGATCAAATTTCAAATTATTATGTTCGGGTCGATTTCGAGTCTCGATTCGAGTAATTCAGTTCGGATTAAGTTTATCAGGTTTAATTCTAAGTATTGTTTGGTCCCCACATTCACCTAGATTTCCTTTGGCACTCCCGCAGATCTCTCTTGTCGTTTCGGCTACCTTTTCCATCCCCATTTTTACGTTTTAACTGTTCCTCATGTAGGGGTGGGCAAAAAACCCGATTACCCGGTCTCGGTCCCGGACCCGGTTGGACTCGGTGGATTTTTACCCGGTATTGGTTCCGGTGAGACTGGGACTGGATCCAAAATTTAGGTCACGATTGCAACCGGGACCGGGACTGGATCTTGCTTTTTTGGACCCGGTACCCGGTGGGTACCCAATGGGATCGGGACTTGTACCAGGTACCCGGTACTGGTCTGGTACCAAATGGCGTTGAAGAGATTGAAAGCAACTGAAGGCGCTCCTTTATTTCTCTTTTTGTATGAATATTATGAGTATGACTCGTTTTAAGACTTTAACCTTCAAGCCTACAATATTCCGACTTTGTTATTTAATATTATTATTGATGGTTGGAATTTTTTTCCCTGCTGCTCAAATTTTATTAATAATAGACTAATTGACCGGGTACCCGGTATTGGTACCGGTTCCCAATGGTACCGGTACCGGTTCCTGAAATCTTGGACCCGGTCTAACCGGGACCGGGACTGGTTCTAATTTTCAGGAACCGGTGGTTACCGGGACCGGGAGCAATTCTAGACAAATTGGCCGGGTACCCGGTCTTGCCCACCCCTATCCTCATGTCCTTGCCCTTTAAGAAATCTCCAAATCTTATTTTTATTTATTTAACTTTGTTTTCTGGTAGTCATTTGGAAATAGTATTGCCTAATAATCACCTTCCACCAATAGAGATCATGATTTTTTTTTAGATTCTAAGTTTGATTTGTATGGATCATAGTTTTTTCTTTTTGTTATTTTAAATTAGATAACTTGAATTGAGTGTTTAGTTTATTTTTATAATGATTGGTTATAGACATAGTTTATTGAATTGTAATTGAGTTGGTTCAGTTATATTATGTAACACCCCCTTCCTGGTCTGGTCGAGAACCGAGTCGGAAGGTGATACTGATGATCAATACAGTGATCGGTACAATAAAATTTTATTTTTTATTATCAACATTTAAAACAATAATATACAATAACACGTTACCACAATGCATCTTAGTCCAATTAATCCTTATGAAGCAATAGTTAATCAATTAGGGCTAATTCTTAACTATTACAAATTTTAGAGACCAAACTGTATATTCGATAAAGTGGGGGTCCTTTGATGCAATTAATCACACCACAATGAAATTCAATACTATATTAACATGCCTTCAAAGTTTCATACAATTCGAAACTCATTTACTCATTCAATTTAATATTTCAAAATTCAGTGACTAATCTGTGAACATTGCAACTGTCAAATTATGCTTTTAACTAACTTAACTAACCTTGTATCGAAACACCTTAGGTTGTTCCGAAACGGGTGTACGATGGTCAACCTAAGTTGACTTTTCCCTTTAAACCGTACCGATATGGGCAAGCCCTGTATCGGTACGGGTTGACTACCCTTGACCTTGACTTTGACCCGTTTCGATACGCTATAGACCTGTATCGAAACAATGAGTTCCAGTATCAAAATGTTCTGATACGGCTATAGGCCGTATCGATACGCCATGTTCCATAGGTTCAATTATGCTTACCCGTATCGATACGGCATGACCTATAATGATAGATTTTTGTTGGTTTTTATTCGATTTGACTTACCAGACGATGTTCAAACACAACAAAATTTTACACCCGACATTTCAATGATATAAACTACTAGCATGCCAAATTTCATGATTATACGAATATGTTTACTATGTTTTGACCTTTAGGAGCTAAATATGAAACTTTAGAACACTTTAAGCCAAAACAAAAAGCCATTTAGGGCCATCAACCACATTAGAACATAGGCATCTCACAACATATCAAAATGGGCATAAACGACTAGTTCGACTACTTTGCTACCTTTCTAGGAGTTCATAAGGTCAAAATACATTACTCTAGGGCTTGTAGTGACTTGTCCTGCCTTGACTAACCGATCTTCAACCACGCGATCTTTCAACCTGAAATGCATGAGATGAGATACGTTAGGCATACATTGCCTAGTGAGATAGTCATAAACAATATAAACAACAATGTAGCAAATATATATATTCCCATGCTCATCAATGTCAATACTATGCATCAATATACAATGTTTAGCATATTAATTTCATCATTAACCCTTGGATTGAATCAAGATAGTGGATACAAGAATTTCTACTCCTTGCCAAATCAATGAATGGTCTAATCCCTTCGCCTCTCCAATATGACCAATATCAATACACATCCCTCTGCCACGCCAAATCAATATAGGTCGTAGCCATATTCAATGTCCAATGAGAATTTCAATGACCAATGGTTTTAATATTATCAATAGCAACTATGTTTCATTATCAATATGACATGTTTCAATGTCAATGTCAATATCAATATCCGATGATCTCTTTACAATATTTCAATAACACTAATCATATCGGTGACAATGCATAATAGTGATGCCAATAACTATGTCTGATACTCAATAACAACTTACCGACACTTACCAATGAATCCGATTAACAATCCAATGCAACTTCTTAAATGATATTGTTACCGATATGATCGAAAACAACAATAAAAGATTCATGAAGGCTCATCTCCTAATCCCGAGACTCCGACTACACTTACCTTAAAATCTGTTGTCTTACGGCTCTCGAATAACAACTCCCTTGTTCCTAGCCTTCGGTGAATTTGATGGATGCTCATTTTCGTTTTCTTGAGCTAGGAAATCAATAGGGAGACTATTAGGATCGATAATATGATATCAAAGTCGATATTCGATTTCAATATAGACAACAACGATGAAATATCCATGGATGATCAAAACCCTAGTTTAAGATTTAGCTCAACTCATCTATGGAATCCAATAACCGATTGGGAATATAGCTTACCCGATAGATAGAAATGATTCGATATCAATAAAACGAAGGAAAAGCAAAGATTAAAACTATCTCTAATGGAGGTGTATGCTTCAAGGAGATGATGAAGAAGGAGGTGCTTGCTTTCAATATTCCCGGGTAAGTCTCTTATTCCCTTTTGCATATCTATTCTTTTCTTTTTATTATGTACTATTAACCGATTGAAGGAAAGCTCACAAATTTATCCACGTAGGTGGAAATATGATTTTGGAGGGGCTAATCGCAAGATTAGTCCCTCAACTCTCACTTTACTATAGTTTCGTCCTCCAACTTGCATTTTTCTCAATTTAGCCACTACATAGGTTTCAATATTATTCGATAGAGTTTAATGAAAATATTTTAGCTCAATTAGAGTCTGATATCAATAATTAACTAGCCGTTACAATATTTGGGTTCTATCAATATGAGATTTCCAATCACCGGAACCTAATTTCGACTAGACCGGATTTTGGGGTGTTACAACTCTCTCCCCTTAAGAAAAATTCGTCCTCGAATTTTTACCTGAACCGAAGAGATGAGGATACTGATGTTTCATGGTCTCTTCAGGTTCCCAAGTAGATTCTTCAACAGCGTGGCTCCTCCAGAGCACTTTAACTAACGGTACAGTTTTGTTGTGAAGCCTTTTGACTTCTCTTGCTAGAATCTGAACCGGTTCTTCCTCATAAGACAAATTTGGCTGGATTTCTACAGATTTAGGTTCCACAATGTGTGAAGGATCGGAACAATATTTTCGAAACATCGATACATGAGAAACATCATGGATCTTACTCAATTTAGAGGGAAACAACAGTTGATATGTCACGAGGCCAACTCTTTCAATAACTTAAAAGGGTTCAATGAATCGGGGACTCAATTTTCCCTTCTTGCCAAACCTTAAAACCTTCTTCCACGGTGACACTTTGAGGAAGGTTTTTTCACCAACTTCATACTCAATATCTCTTATCTTGAGATCATCATAAGCCTTTTGTCGATCAAAGGTGGCCTTTAAACGATCATGAATGATGGCAACCCATTCTTCGGTTTCTCGAAGCAAGTCAGGGCCTAACATCTTGCCCTCACCAAGCTCCGACCAACACAGTGTATTTCTACATCGCCTACCATACAATGCTTCATATGGGGCCATTTGGATTGATGCTTGGTAACTATTATTGTAGGCAAATTCAACAAGGGGTAGAGATTTCTCCCATGTTCCACCACAGTCAATGATGCATGCTCGAAGTATGTTTTCCAAGATCTGTATAGGGAGATTCAATAACAATACAGATTTCTAAGGTTTCAATGGACAAATTTTTTGATAATTACCTGGATTACCCTTTCTGACTGGCTGTCAGATTGAGGGTGAAAAGTTGTACGAAGATTAACTCTGGTGCCCAGAGCTCCTTGTAAGGTTCTTCAAAACCGAGATCCAAATCGAGGATCCCCATCGGAGATAATAGACTTGGATACTCTATGGAGTCGGATTACTTATTTGATATACAAGTCAGCTATTTTAGGAAGACTGTGGTCCATTCTGACTGGTATAAAATGAGTCGACTTTGTGAAACGATCCATAATGACCCATATGGCATCATGCTTCGCGGGAGTTAACGGTAGACCACTAACAAAATCCATAATGATCTTTTCCCACTTCTATTTCGGTGGATTGATAGGCTGCAATAACCCGGTAGGAGCACAATGTTCCGCCTTAACACGTTGACATGTGAGACATTTGGAAATGTAATCAACTATGGCCTGCTTCATGCATGGCCACCAATAGAGTTCACGTAGGTCCTTATACATCTTCACAGACCCAGGGTGAACGAAAAAGGAACTCAAATGAGCTTCGGAAAGAATATCAGTGCGAAGAGATTCATCATTAGGTACACAAACTCGGTCATGAAAACACAAGAGTCCTTCAGAATTAATTCTAAAGTTAGGGTTGTCCGATAGCTTAGAGACGATGAATTGAAGCTCAGAATCTTGCTCTTGCAAATCCTTGAATCGTGAAATGATGGTAGACTGAACTTGAAGTTCATCTACAAACAACGATGCTTCTGAAGTCAGAAGTGAGCGTTAATTTCTCGAGGGGCTACAACACAGCGATATTACAATGAGTTAATGTACCATATAACTCCATATTCACTGTCAATTCTTACCAGGCAAAGGTTTGCGGCTGAGTGCATCAGCTACAACGTTATCCTTGCCCAGATGGTAATCAATGACAAGATCGTAATCTTTAAGAAGTTCCATCCACCTCCGTTACCGAAGGTTCAACTCCTTTTGAGTCAATAGGTACTTAAGGCTTTTATGATCGGTGAAGAGATAACATTTTTCTCTGTAGAGGTAATGTCTCCAGATTTTGAATGCAAAGAAAACTGCAGCCAATTCAAGGTCATGGGTGGGATAGTTAATTTCGTGCGACTTAAGCTGTCTCGAAGCATAGGCGATGACTTTGCCTTCTTGCATCAATACACATCCTAACCCGAGGTGCGATGCATCACTGTAAAATGTGTAGTCCTTTCCGGACTCGAGTTTGGTTAGAACATGTGTATGGGTCAACATTTTCTTCAACTGATCGAACCTCGGTCCAAACAAAAGGAGCTTCTTTCTTCAATAACTTGGTTAAAGGAGCGACTATCATAGAGAACCCTTTCACAAACCTTCGATAATAGCCAGCAAGCCCAAGGAAGCTTTTGACTTCACCAACATTCTTCGGTGGGTGTCAATGTACAATAGCTTGGATTTTCTTCAGGTCTACTTGTATACTCGAAGCTGACACAATATGTCCCAGAAAGGCTACTTCGGTGAGCCAAAACTCACACTTAGGGAACTTCGCGTACAACTACTTTTCTCTTAAGGTCTGAAGCACGATACGAAGATGATTTCGGTGTTTCGCTTTATTCTTGGAGTAAATCAATATGTCATTTATAAACATCACTATGAATTTATCAAGATAGGGTCTAAAAACCCGATTCATCAAATCCATAAAGGTTGTTGGTGCATTGGTTAACCCAAAGAGCATCACCAAGAATTCGCAGTGTCCATATCTTGTACGAAAAGCGGTCTTCGGTACATCACACTCCTTAACTCTCATTTGATAATAACCCGACCTTAAATCGATCTTGGAAAACATAGAGCCATCTTTTAGTTGATCGAACATGTTGTCTATTCTATGTAATGGATATTTGTTCGTGATGGTTACTTTATTCTTCTGTCGATAGTCAATACACAATCGAATAGAACCATCTTTCTTCTTAACAAATAGAACCGGAGCTCCCCAAGGCGAATAGCTCAGTTGAATAAAACCCTTGCTTAACAACTCTTGAATCTGAGCCTTTAATTCTTTTAATTCCGCAGCTACCATGCGATATGGTGCAATGGAAACTAGAGCAGTCCTAGGTTGCACCTCGATACTAAACTCCACTTCACGGGTTGAGGGCAATCCCGGAAGTTCATCAGGGAAGACATACAGAAATTCCCTTACAGTGTCAACGTCTCGCAGCTGATATTCACCTTTTGTTTCCAACGTTAAAGCATACAATGATGGGTTCTTCATATTCATCATTACAACACTTTTCTTACCCAGACCCCGAAGGTACAATTTCCTCTTACAACAATCTACCTAGGCTTGATGCTCACTAAGCCAATCTAAACCTAGGATGACATCGAACTCATAGATTGGTAAAGCCAACAAATTGGCTGGAAAAGGAATCCCTTGGATCAATAAGGGGCAGTTCTTGCACACTACCCTTACGGTGACGCAATCTCCTAAGGGATTGGTTATAGAGATTCTCGATGCTATTGGTTCGGAAGACATATTATACTTCTTAACTACAATGGTGCTTATAAAAGAGTAAGTAGAACCAGGGTCAATCAATGCATATAAAGGGTGTGAATATAGCTCAATGGTACCTGCAATGACGTCAGGTTCATCCTCTTCTTCTCTACTCCTCACATGATACATTTGGGCAGGGGCTTTATGAAGAACTAATGTTTTGATATAATAATTGAAAAATAGTTTTGGACTAAATTGAAAAGATTTCAAAAGTGCCTTTAAGTCCAAACAACTTGAAAATAAGTTTGTGGGTGTTTTAAATGGTTTTGGCAAGGTTTGAAACATTTTTAAGTAGCCAAACCAAGGTTTTCAAGGTACCCGTTTCGATACAGGGTAACCTGTTTCGAAACAATTTGAAACTGCCAAAACACATACCGAAATAGGGCTTACCCATTTAGATATGGAGGGTTTTAGTTTCGAAACACCCCTTTGGTGTTTCGATACGCCCAACGGTCAAAACCTCCCCAGCGGCTATTTTCCCAACGACTTTTTAATTGCAGCTCAATAGTCACTCGTACCGAAACGGTTTGTAACCGTTTCGATACAGCTCATACCGTTTCGATACGGCTTACTGCATCAGGCTTCAACGACTAGTTCTAAAGAAGGCTGTTTCGATACGGGCTCGCCTGTTCCAAAACGGACAACACCATAACTGCAATTAATGAGGGAAATAAAGTCTCCAACGACTCCAAAACATTCCTAACGGCTAGTAATGGCCACAAACTCAATTGAGACTATAAATTGAAGGCTGGAACACTTGAAGAATGTAAGAGACAACATCCAAGCAACATGTTCAAGAGAAATTGAGTAAATTCTTGTCTCTTCATTTCTCTTGTAAATAGTCTTTAGAGAGTGAGCTTTATTGTAAATCCTTGTACTCTTGTGAGCTTAAAATTGTAAACACCACCTTGTGAGGTATTAAGTTTACCAAACAAATCCCTTGTAAAAGGAGAGGTTCTAGTTTAGCCTTGAGAGAAAAACTAGAGTTGGTTCTATCTTAGCCAAGTCCAAAAGATAATGTAACACCCCAAAAATTAGCCTAGAAGTTTAGGGACTTAATTAAATAATTAAGTGACTTATTAGATTAAAATCTTAAATTATTGAATTGGAAATGGAGTCAATAAGGACCAAATTGAATTTTAAAGAAAGATTCAAGAAGAATTCGGTTATTGTGCCTAGTGACTAAACCGAATCATGCATCAAATACAAGAGATGCATGCTAAGGTTCAAAAATCCTTAAATTAACCTAGGATTTAGATAATTGAGTGGTATAATCAAAGGATGATAAAAGGGGTATTAGTTGGGACATGACTTGGTAGTCTCATATCATTAAATGTGTCCCCTCTCCCTTTTCTCTTCCTTAGCCGGCTACACCAAACTACACCACTAAGTAACAATTGTGCTCATTCACACACACACTCAAAACATTAAATTGAGAGAAAAACTTGAGATCTTTCGGTGAAGAAGATAATGGCTTGCATGACATAGAGATTGGTCTAGAAAATTTAAGGAAAAATCGGAAGTAAGTAGCCCTTTCCTTCTACCTTTCGAATATGTAAAAATTCTTGATAAATTGGTGGTCTTAATGTCTTTATAAAATCATGAAAGTGATTAGATGAAGGGACATGCTGCTGGAAATTTTAAGAACATGAGAAACCTTAAGAAAATTAAGTGATAATAGGCTTTTGGAACATGCAAGAGCAAACATGGACAGATTTGATCATTGTAAGAACATGCAACTTCAGAAAATTGTAGAAAATTAATTAGTAGGAATTTCATGATGAAATTTTGATATGTCATGCTTTGATATGTCTAATTTGGTGGGAAAATTGTAAATCTGTGATTTGATAATTGTGGTGAAATCTGAAAAATTAATTCGAACAACATGCAAAACTGTCCAGCAGTGTTCTTAGCTGGACAGTGAACTTTGAAAAATTGTAGGAAATAAAATACTTGGAGTTTCGATCTGAAATTTTAATAGGATGAAATTGAATATGTTAATTGAATTTAGAAACAAACGGTGATTAATTTGGAGTTATATTCTGGATTTGGGAGACAGTTTAAGTAAAGTGGTCAAATCTGTTGGAAAAATAAAATATGGGAAATTGAAGAACAATTGAAAAATTGAATTTGTGAAATTGGATGAAATGAAAGGTGGTAAATTGATAAGTAAACTGTGAAAAATGCAATTCACATGAATAAGTAAGTAATTTGAAAGTTTAAGCACTAATTAGAATGAATTAGTGATATTAGATTTTGGCTATGTTCGAACCATAATAGTATAGGGACTAAAATTGGAATCGAAAGAAAATTCAGATTTGAATTGAATGGATAAAATTCTGAAAATTTCCCTATTATTGGCTTAATTGTATTAGATCCTAAAGGAGAAAGAATTGAGGAAGAAACCGTAGCTGGAACGACTGCGGATCGAGCAAAAGGCCTCCGAATCCAGAGTTAGCTTGGCGAACTGTGAGTGAAACAAACTTAGAGTTGAGATTAGAGTCTCAACTACCCTTAATTTGACGTTAGCATATATATTGAGCATGAAATTGGACTAATTAAATGTTGGTAAATGATAAGGGAAGAAGGAATAAAGGAATTTGGATTTATTGCATGTGCTATGTGAATTTGTGATCTATGTGTTTGAATTGAAAATTGATAATTGCTTTGTTGATTTCGAATCTGATTTGAAGTATATTGGATTGATTTTGGATGAAATTGAAATGCTGAATATTGAAATTTTGATACTGATATTGATTGTTTGATGAATTGATAATATTGCTATATGATATGTGATCAATTGATGATCTTATATAATATATGTATTTGGTGAATTCGATTGAAAAATTGAATTATGATATGTGAAATTGAACTATGTGACATGAAATTTAAGTGTGTATATGCTCATTTGAAGATGTGCAAATTGAATTGCAATCTATTGTATGATCATATGTGATAAAATGAGACGTTGAAATGGAAATTACAAGAAATTAATCGAAAGGATTAATTAAGAAATTCTGAAATTGAGTGAATGATTACACGATTGAAATTAAATGTCAATAAGCAAAGCCCTTGGTGTGTACAGTCTGTCCAGGTAGTACGGCTAGCCTAGAGTCTTGAGCTCGATAAGAAAATCGGTACGTTAGTGTACTCTATATTGTGGTACGTAAGTGTACCTTCTTGCTTAATGTCTGCGGACATTATGATATGTGATACGATGATATGAAATTGGTACGTGGTACCTATTATATGGTGAATTTGATTCACACTTCAGTTATATGTGACTCGAATACCTAGCTTACTATACTATCCAAGGCAATGCGAATTGATTTAATAAGAAATTAAATTATTGAAATTCGAAATTGAAATTCTTGATTTGGTGAATTTCTTGAATTGGATGGTAGCATGTCAATTATAAATTATGAAATTAATTGATTCTCTGCTACAGTTTGCTGCTGCTTGTTATTTGAAATTGTCATTAATCGAATATATGAACTTGAATTATGCAATTCGAATTGAGTATGATGATTGAGAAATGGATGAGTTGATTTTTAGATCCATGTTAATTGTATGCGATTGAAATAAAAATATTATCGTTGTTAGTCCTTGAATAATTCGAATAGGATACTAGTGGTATCTTGATTTGTGGTATTCGATTGCTAAATGCTTGGTATATTGTGGTAATCAATTCGAATGTTATCCTTGTTAAATAATTGATTGTGAAATTGTTATGATTGAATTGATCTATTCGAATGGAATAGTAATGTATAAGAATAAATTAAAGTGAAATCTATTGTGTGATCACTTGATATATTAAATGAAAAGAAATTAGATTAAGGTTTCCTCACTAAGTACGAGAAGTACTTACCACTCGAACCTTTCCTTCCTTCCCAAAAATTTCAGGTTATAGCTTGTTGACCTATTCTCCGATATCTTTTTACACGAAGACTAAGTACGCCCTTCTTTATCTTCGTTATGCTCATGATGGGTGGATTAACGGTCAGCATGTTAGTGTAGTTTGCATTGATGGTCATGTTCATGAATTACTTCTTTAAATGATGTATGAACTTATAAGTAGTTTCCCTCCATTTTGATATGTAATTAAGGGGTACATATTTTGGGGTATAGATCGCCCGAGTATATGTTTTAGAGCATGATTCTTTTTGTCGTATTTTGTATAGGCAACTAATAGGTTTAGCCGTTTTTAGTTACCCCGGAAAAAGCTATTTTGTATAAGGGAAACGGAAACACTATGGAAATATTCGGATATGATATATATGTATGATGTATGAATCAATTACCCTTATCTTTAGAAATGATATTAATTGCCATGTTGAATTCAAATTGGAATGACTAGGGTACCAATCGAATGGATTGGAAATATATGAAATTGGATTATAATTTGATAAATTAAAATGTATATGCTATTCGAATGAAGTTGGAAACTTAACTAGTTGATGAGTAAATTACAAGTTTGATAAAGAATTAGATAAGCCCACCTAGACATTGAACAAAATAAAATATGAGATGTGCATAGTTGTTTGCGAATTGAATGAAAGTAAATTAGTGCAATTTACCTAGTTGTATTCGAATATATATATATATATATAAATGTTACACGAAAAATTACCCCTTCCGCTGCCTAATACGTAATCCGAATTACAAGTTAATATAACGCTCCTTGCCCCTAATTCGGGATGAGGGGTGTTATAGATAGGGTTGTAATGGTTTCCTCCTAAATTGGGAAAAGGGGAAGAATTCATTGTTCAATGAATTGGGAAACCCTTGGTGGTCTGCTAAGGTAGTGGATGTAGGTGCTTGTTAGAAGGTCAAACCACTCTAAAATCATTGTGTCACTTGTCTACCTTTATTTCGATTTTAGCCAATTCAACCACCAAACATTTACAACCCTCATTGACGGTTTCGGTAATCGATTCGAGCGTGCTACAAGTTAAACACTTTATAATCTTGCTTATTGAATTGTTTTTCTGGACCACTCGATCGTCCATGAGTTCCCAATGATCCTTGCTTTGATCTTTTACCTCGAAAGGACTAAGCATGAGAGGCATCAGTAGTCGGTGTAACCGTAGATTTGGTTGCATTCAAAGGGCAGTCACGGATAAAGTGACCCTGCTCATCACAGTAGTAACAAGCTCCAGTCTGCTTACGGCATTGACCCGCTGGGTGCCTATTCTGACAATAATTGCAAACTAGATGTTGGTTGCCTCAATTTGAACCTCTGGTGCTATCAACGGACGTTGCCTTAGCAAAGGACTACGTTACAGACTAAGGCCTCTCAATGTTTCCAGAACGGGAGGGTTGTGGATAGACATTCTACGTGGGGCTTTGATATCTCCCTTTCTTGTTCCATCCCGGAGGTCGAGAATCATCCCTGGACCTCTTCTCAAACTTTCCAGACCCATCAGCTTTTAGAGCTTTCTTTGCAGCTTCGGTGGCCTTAACTCTATTCACGAGGTCTTGAAAATCAGAAAAACTTAGTGCAGTAAACATAGGGCGTAGTTCATCATTGAGCCCTGCAATAAACATCCGGCACTTCTCTTCCTCCTTCTTTATATACTCAGCACCATATCTACAGTACTTGCAGAAATCATGGATGTACGTTTCGATCAGTCGCCACCTTGTTTGAGGTGGAGGAAGATACTTCGCCTCTCAGCAAGGTAAAACTCACTGATATATTTCTTGCGGAATTCTTTAAGGAAGAACTCTCAAGTCACAGTGTATTCAGAGACTGTCAATATGGTAGTTTCCCACCAGTGAAGTGCCTTATCAACCAGTAACGCGATCGCACACTCGAGTTTGTGCTCGTCCAATCACTGAAGTTGCTTATCCAAGATCTCCAAAGTGTTGTCCAACCAATATTCAGCAACTTCAGGGTTGTCGTCATCTTGTCCAGTAAAAGTGATAGGTTGCACGAGTGTGTTGGGCAGCAGGAGCGATAGGTTGCCAGACATGTTTAGCCCTCATAGCAGTCATAAAACAGCTTGAACATGTCGGCCATGTTCTTGTAACATTCAGCCTGAGCAGTAGGTACTACAGGCTCGGTACCCTGAGCAGGAGGATCAAGCGGTGCGGTGGATTCGGAGGATTTCCTCCTCTAATCTTCTCGTCATGAGTTGAGGAGCCGGTGTCAAGCTCGTTAATGTGAGCTTCATTAGTTTTAGACATATCTATATGAAAGATCGGATTAGTCGACAAGTCACAATATACGCAATATATAACTCCAAGGTGGCAAAGCAACACAGTAACAATGCAACAAGCTTCGGTTTAGTCTTAGAATCGACTAAACTCTAGCTCTAATACCATAAATGTAACACCCCCTTCCCAGTCTAGTCGAGAACCGTGTGGGAAGGTGATACCCATGATCAATACAATGATCAGTGTAATAAAATTTCATTTTTTTATTATCAACATTTAAAACAATAATATGCAATAATACATTACCACAATGCATCTTAGTCTAATTAATCCTTATGAAGCAATAGTTAATCAATTCAATTGTGACTAATTCTTAACTATTACAATTTTTAGGGACCAAACTATAAATTCAATAAATTGGGGGTATTTCGATGCAATTAATCATACCACAATGAAATTAAATACTATATTAACATGCCTGCAAAGTTTCATACAATTCGGAGTTCATTTACTCATTCAATTTAATCTTTCAAAATCCAGTTATTAATCTGTGAACATTGCAATTTTCAAATTATGCCTTTAACTAACTTAACTAACCCTGTATCAAAACACATTAGGCTTGTTCCGAAACGAGTGTACGATGGTCAACCTAAGTTGACTTTTCCCTTTAAATTGTATCGATATGGGCAAGCCCTGTATCGGTACGGGTTGACTACCCTTGACCTTGACTTTGACCCATTTCGATACGCTATAGACCCGTATCGAAACAATGAGTTTCAGTGGAAAATGTTCCAGATGTATCGATACGCCCTGTTCCACAGGTTCAATTATGCTTACTCGTAGCGATACGCCGTCACCCGTATCGATACGGCCTGACCTGTAATGATAGATTTTTGTTGGTTTTTATTCGATTTGACCTACCAGACGATGTTCAAACCAAGAAATTTTACACCCAACATTTCAATGATATAAACTACTAGCATGCCAAATTTCATGATCACACGAATACGTTTACTATGTTTTAACCTTTATGAGCTAAATATGCAACTTTATGCCACTTTAAGCCAAAACAAAAAGCCATTTAGGGCCATCAACCACATTAGAACATAGGCATCTCACAACATATCAAAATGGGCATAAACGACTAGTTCGACTACTTTGCCACCTTCCTAGGAGTTCATAAGGTCAAAATACATTACTCTAGAGCTTGTAGTGACTTGTCCTGCCTTGACTAATCGATCTTCAACCACACAATCTTTCAACCTGAAATGCATGAGATGAGATATGTTAGGCATAAATTGCCTAGTGAGGTAGTCATAAACAATATGAACAACAATGTAGCAAGTATATATATATATATTCTCATGCTCATCAATGTCAATATTGTGCATCAATATACAATGTTTAGCGTATTAATTTCATCATTAACCCTTGGATTGAATCAAGATAGTGGATACGCGAATTCATACTCCTTGCCAAATCAATGAATGGTCTAATCCCCCCACCTCGTCAATATGACCAATATCAATACACATCCCTCCGCCTTGCCAAATTAATATAGGTCGTAGCCTTAGGACCGTAGTCCACCCGTACACTAAGATCATGAATTCTATGGCATGCCAATTGTATCCATTGTCCGTTTAAATCCAAGGTTTCAATGTCCGTATCCATATTCAATGTCCAATGAGAATTTCAATGACCAATGATTTCAATATTATCAATAGCAACTATGTTTCATTATCAATATGCCATGTTTCAATGTCAATGTCAATATCAATATCCGATGATCTCTTTACAATATTTCAATAACACTAATCATATCGGTGACAATGCATAATAGCGATGCCAATAACACTCAATAACAACTTACCGACACTTACCAATGAATCTGATTAACAATCCAATGCAACTTTTTCAATAATATTGTTAGCGATATGATCGAAAATAACAATAAAAGATTCGGGAATGCTCCTCACCTAATCTCGAGACTCCGACTACACTTACCTTAAAATTCGATGCTCTTACGGCTCTCGGATAACAACTCCCTTGTTCCTAGCCTTCAGTGAATTTGATGGATGCTCCTTTTCATTGTCTTGAGCTAGGAAATCAATAGGAAGACTATTAGGATCGATTAGGGGTGGGCATTGTCAGGTACCCGATTCATCCGGGTACCTCATTAAGCGGCCCGTGTCCTGACCCATTATATCCGGGTACCCGGGATTCGGGTACCCATAAAATTCGGGTACCGGGTACACGGTTCCTATTTTTTTATTTTTTTAATTCTAAAATTAAAAAAATCAAATGTTAAACACAAAAATATTTTTTTAAATTAAACTTAAAACTTAAAAGAATATAATACAAACATAGAAAAAATTTAGGGATTTAAACTTAATTTTAGAGTAAAAATATTAAGAAACATAAAATAAAAATATAATTTTAAATATAAAAAAATATATATTAAATTTTATCGGGTCGGGTCGGGTACACGGTAAGGGGAAACTTCCGGCCCGTGTCTCGGCCCATGTCCGGGGAAATTTGTCGGGTCGAGTATTTTTTTGTGTGAGAATTACCCGTCATTTTTAGGTCCAGGTCGTCGGGTCGGGTCAACCGGGTCGGGTATTTTTGCCCACCCCTAGGATCGATAATACGATATCAAAATCGATATTCGATTTCAATATATACAATAACGATGAAATATCATGGATGATCAAAACCCTAGTTTAAGACTTAGCTCAACTCACCCATGAAATCCAAAAACCGATTGAGGAATATAGCTTACCTGACCGATAGCAATTATTCGATATCAATAAAACGAAGGAAAAACAAAACTTAAAACTATCTCTAATGAAGGTATATGCTTCAAGGAAGGAGATGATAAAGAAGAAGGTGCTTGCTTTCAATATTCTCGGGTAAGCCTTTTATTCCCTTTTGCATATCTATTATTTTCTTTTTATTATGTACTATTAACCGATGAAAGGAAAGCTCACAAATTTATCCATTACATAGGTTTTAATATTATTCGATAGAGTCCAATGACAATATTTTTGCTCAATTAGAGTCTGATATCAATAATTAACTAGCCGTTACAATATTTGGGTTCTATCAATACGAGATTTCCAATCACCGGAACCTAATTCCGACTAGACTGGATTTTGGGGTGTTACATATTAGTTTAGAGAATAAAAGTTTATCATATAAGTTTTAATAAATTATAGTTAATTAATCGATTTGATGAAATGATAATAGTCTCTTTTATTTTAATCGGTGATCAAAGGTTTGGTTTTTACTTTAAATAAGAAGTAGCTTTAAAACTTATATTAACGTCTACTGCTATATGAATCAACAAGATATGATATGAAGAATCAATCATTAGCCTTTGAGGTTATTATCTCATCTTGTGTGTATCAAGATTTTTTTTATTCATGTTAGAAGGGACGTAGCATAAAAAAGGTTTAGAGATCTTGGCCCCAAGAATTTGGAAAATTCATAATAAGCCTTTTAGTTTTTATTTTTGAAAATTTTTATTTGACTCCAATATTTTAGATATTCATATTAAATATTAAATTATTTGAATATTTTTAATTAAATTCTTTAAAATTTTATCTGCATCTTCAATTTTTTAGTCTAATAACAATTTAAATCATATAAATTTAGGTTTTAGATAAATTAGACATTTCCTTAATTTTTAATTTAAAATTTTAATAAATCTTTATATTTTTAAAATTCAATAATTTAACTCTTTCTGATATTTGATTATGACTCCGTCAGGTCTATTCGAGTTTGACTACTATAATACAATATTTACTATGTGTTTATTCAACTTCTGTTTAACTCTATCTAGTTATATTAACTCTAACTACAATTCTCAAATGTATTGATTATATTTCCTTTAATAATTATAATTGTACCTGTATTTATATCCTTTTGTTTTAAATAAATATTTATTGAAACCGCTCCAAGTTTTCTTAATAAAAAAATAAAAAAAAACCATTGTACTTTTCCCAGAAATAATAAAGATGCCCTTTGCCCAATTCAATCCGACTTTTCATAAAGACAGATTTTTTGAGCTGTTTTCATATGCCGCCGGTTTGGGAGCCGTGTCGGATATGACGGCGCGTTCCCCAATTGACCTCTGGTAAGTTTCCCGGTTCATTCCTAGCCATTGACTTACACGTTCCTCGAGATATTTGAGCGCGAGAAAAATGATTCCCCAAACGAGATAATGGTGGATTTTGGAATCCCAGCAACTGTTAATCTTCCTTTCTAATAAAAAATTAGATTGCGGGGATTTCTTAGAGAGAGAAAGATTTGATTTTGAGAGAGAAACCAAGAAAATGAAATCTAAAGCCAAACATTTACAGCGTATAAAAAGCCAGGCGTAGACAGCAATGGGGGAACCCTGTTTATTACAGTCGAACCGAGAGATTTCACCCTGTGTCGGGTATCTTTTGATTATTCTCCTTGAGATGGCGGTGAACGGCGCCGTGACTTGGCTGAGGAGGGCGGGGGAGATGGACGACTACGGTCTTTCAGCTTCCGATACGGAGGAAGTTCATGTCCTCGCCGTCGATGATGTTGAAGTGCTGAAGAACTGAATTAGTTAGTTAGTTGTAAATTCAGTTAGTTAGTTTCCAATGTAAATAGATGGTTCTAGTTAAATTGTATCACTATATAAACAATGGGTTGTATTATTATTTGATTCATATTGGAATAAAATTAAAACCCATTCTCTTAACATGGTATCATCGTCCAGGTTTTTTGGGCTCTAAATTCCTTGGGCTTTCCCGAAACCCATTTTTTCTCTTGAAACCGTTTTTTCTCTCATATTCCTTTTCTATCGTTTTTCCCCTTTTCGGTCGTTTTTCCCCTTTCCGATCGTTTTTCGATTTCATCTCCTTCGTTACTATGCCGACTCCACTACTATCGATTCGAATCATATTCTTTTTCTTCATCCTTCTGACACGCCGGGCACTCTCCTTGTTTCTCATCAGTTAACCGGAATTGATACATACAATGTTTGGAGCCGCTCTCTTCGGATTGCTCTGCTTGCTAAAAACAAGCTAGGGTTTATTGACGGTGATTGCCGTCGTGGTGACATGGCGGAGGCGCTCAACCCCTTTGGGACCGGTGCAATGCCCTGGTGCTCTCTTGGCTTCTCAATACGGTCAGCAAGGATCTTTCGGCCGGGATTGTTTTTGCCTCTAGCGCGGCGGTTGTCTGGGAGGATCTCAAGGAGCGGTTTGACAAAGTCGATGGGTCTCGAATTTTCTTCCTTCACCGTGCGATTGCAACCCTAGTTCAAGGTGATTCTTCCGTTTCTGCTTATTATACGAAATTGAAGTTTTTTTGGGATGAATACAATGCCCTAGTTCCTTTTTCTTCCTGTGAATGTGATACCTCTCAAGCGAATTTGAAGAGTATTCTTCAACATAATTTGTTTCAGTTCCTCATGGGTTTAAATGAAACATATTCGGCCATTCGGAGTCAAATTCTCCTAATGCAACCTTTGCCTCAAGTCAATAAAGCCTATTCCATGATTCTTCAGGAGGAATCTCAGAGATTTAACCTTAGTTCGATTACTCCTCTTTCTGAACCTACTGTACTGTATGCTGCTGGTTCTTCTCGACGCAAATTCACTGGTTTGTGTGACCATTGCCACATTAAGGGCCACAAGAAGGATCAGTGTTATAGACTGATTGGCTTTCCTGCGGACTTCAAGTTCTCTAAACGCCATGATCCTCAAGCTGCTATGGTTCTTAATCAATCTGAGGTGGCTTCGGGTTCTTCTGGTATTCTTGACAAGCCTGCACTTCCTGCTGCACCTGCTTTCACTCCGGCTCAGTATCAGCAGATCCTGGATCTCCTTCACAAGCCTGCATCGTCTGCACCTTCTGCTGCTAATGTGACAGGTATATCTTGTCTTTCTGTTGTTGCCCGTACTGGTTGGATCTTGGATACGGGAGCAACTGATCATATGTGCTCAGATTTCTCTAGTTTGTTATCTCCTTCTACATGTGCTTCGAACTCTAGATGTGTCTATCTCCTTACTGGTAAACAAGCTTCCATCACACATACTGGTTCTGTTTCTCTTTTTCCTGGTTGCATTTTGTCTAATGTCCTTTTTGTACCTGAGTTTCATCACAATCTTTTATCCATTTCAAAGTTAACAAAAGAACTTAATTGTCATGTCATCTTCTACCCTGAGTTTTGTTTGTTGCAGGATCTCTCCACTGGAAAGATGAGGGGGATTGGTAGGCAAACTGGAGGCCTTTATGTTTTTCAGTCTTCACCTGCTTTTGCTAGTGCTTCAGGTTCCTCATCTTTACCTGTTTGTAATGATGCTTCTTCTTGTTTTTCTTCTGTTGTTTCATCTGATGTTTGGCATACTCGTTTGGGCCACATGGCTTTTGCTAAAATGAATAAAGTATCTTTTCCTTATTCTGTTCAAATCTCTTCTGAGCATGCTTGTACTGTGTGTCCTTTAGCTAAACAACATAGGTTGCCTTTCTCTTCTAGTACAAATAGATCTAGTTCCCCTTTTGAACTGCTTCATCTGGATTTATGGGGTCCCTACAGGGTATCAACACATCAGGGTCATAGGTTTTTTCTTACTGTTGTGGATGACTTTACCAGAATGACTTGGATCTTTTTATTAAGATTGAAATCTGATACTATTCTACACTTAAAGTCTTTTTTCTCTTACATCAAAACTCATTTCTCTGTTCAACCTAAGTTTATGCGTTCTGATAATGGCACTGAGTTCTTCAATTCTCAGTGTTCTGAATTCTTTACTTCTCTTGGAATAGTTCATCAAAGTAGTTGTGTTGCCACTCTACAGCAAAATGGAGTGGCTGAAAGGAAACACAAGCATTTGTTAGAGGTAGCTCGAGCCCTTTACTTTCATTCTAAAGTCCCTATTAAATTCTGGGGTGAGTGTGTTCAAACTGCCTGTTACCTAATAAATCGAATGCCTTCTTCTGTTTTACATTGGCTCACTCCTTTTGAAACCTTGTTTAAAAAGGCTCCTGATATTTCTCATTTAAGAGTCTTTGGCTGTTTATGTTTTGCTACAAATCCTTCTCCTTCTGATAAATTTGCACCAAGGGCTTTTCCCTCTATTTTTCTAGGTTATTCTTTAACTCAGAAGGGTTATCTTCTGTTTAACCTTGAATCTAAATCTCTCTTTGTTAACAAAGATGTGATATTCCATGAACTTGTTTTTCCTTTCAAGCTTTCTCAGTCTTCCTCTACTCAGTTTTCTTTTTTCCCTGATCATCCTCATCTTAATGATGATGATTTCCTTGTTCTTTTACCTCAACCTCAACCTCCATCTCAAACTACACCTCCTTCTTCACCTCAACCTCAACTTCAACCTCACTCTTCACCTCAACCTCAACCTCACTCTTCACCTCATCCTCATTCTGGTATTACTAATCCTGTTGATACTTCTGTTGTTTCTCTTCCTCCTGTTCGAAGGTCTTCTCGTGTCTCAAAACCTCCTGGTTGGTTGAATGACTATACTTTTAGGTCCTCCAATGTTTGTCAATCCTCTTCACTTTCAGGTTTGCATCCTATCTCTTCTTCCATTTCCTATTCTCATTTACCTTTTCACTCACAACTTTTTTTGTCTACTACTTTTGTCCTTACTGAACCCAAAACCTATGCTGAAGCCAAAACTAGTCCTCTCTGGGTTCAAGCTATGTCTGAGGAGATTCAAGCTTTAGAAGCTAATCACACTTGGTCTGTTGTTCCACTTCCTGCTGGCAAACGTCCCATTGGTTGTAAATGGGTCTTCAAAATCAAGTATCATGCTTCTGGTGTTGTTGAACGTTACAAAGCACGTTTGGTTGCAAAAGGGTACAGCCAGCAAGAAGGAATTGATTACACTGACACCTTTTCCCCTGTGGCTAAGCTTGTCACTGTGCGGACAGTTTTGGCACTTGCTGCTTTATTTGGTTGGTCTTTGCAGCAGATGGATGTTTATAATGCATTTTTACAATGGGATTTAGTTGAGGAGGTCTATATGGACTTGCCTCCAGGATTTGGCAACCAGGGGGAGAGTTGTGTTTGTAGGTTGCACAAATCTTTGTATGGGCTGAAACAGGCATCTAGGCAGTGGAATATCAAGTTAACTGATGCCTTGATTCTTGATGGTTTCACACAAAGCAAGTTTGACTACTCACTGTTTATGAAGAGGGTTGGTAATGAGATAGTTCTAATGTTGATATATGTTGATGATTTGCTCATTACTGGAAATAGTGTTGGCTTGATTAAAGAGTTGAAGGTCATTTTAAATCACAATTTCAAGATGAAGGATTTGGGAGATCTTAAATATTTCTTGGGTTTTGAAGTCCAAAGAAGGTATTGTGCTTAATCAAAGAAAATATGCCATGGAATTGATTGAAGAAACAGGTTTAGGGGGAGCCAAACCTGTTGCAACTCCTCTAGAACAAAATGTGAAACTCACATCTGTTTTGTATGATGAAACTGTTGATCATAAGATAGATGATTCACCTTTGGAAGATAAAATTGCTTTTCAAAGCTTAATTGGAAGGTTAATATACCTTACACATACTCGGCCGGATATCACCTTTGCTGTCCACCATCTAAGCCAGTTCATGCAGCATCCAAAAAAGTCTCATCTTGAAGCTGCATTGAGAATTGTCAGATACATTAAGAAGAATCCTGGTCAAGGTGTATTATTGAGCTCTTCAGGGGATTATAAGCTTACTACCTATTGTGATTCAGAATGGGCAGCTTGTCCATTATCTCGAAGATCTGTTACAGGTTTTTGTGTTAAATTGGGAAACTCTTTAGTTTCTTGGAAATCAAAGAAGCAAAACACTGTAGCTAGATCCTCAGCTGAGGCAGAATATAGAAGCATGGCTGTGACCACTTCTGAAATAGTTTGGCTTTATGGGTTATTGAAAGAAGTGGGATTGAATAAAAACCTGGGAATGGTTAAACTCTTCAGTGACAGCAAGGCAGCTCTACAAATCGCAGCAAACCCTGTTTTTCATGAAAGAACGAAGCATATAGAGGTGGACTGTCATTTTGTAAGAGACAAGATTCAAGAAGGTTTGATCCAAACGGAGTATGTATCCAGTGCAGACCAACCAGCAGATATTTTGACTAAAGCATTGGGCATTCAACAACATGAGCATTTGCTTGTCAAGTTGGGAGTTAAAGACGTCTTTCAACCTCCAACTTGAGGGGGAGTGTTGAAGTGCCGAAGAACTGAATTAGTTAGTTAGTTGTAAATTCAGTTAGTTAGTTTCCAATGTAAATAGATGGTTCTAGTTAAATTGTATCACTATATAAACAATGGGTTGTATTATTATTTGATTCATATTGGAATAAAATTAAAACCCATTCTCTTAACAGATGATAGCCTCGTTGATCGGAAAGTAATTGAAAGGCTGCTAAAAATCACATCTTGTAAAAGTTGGTCATCGTGATTCTTTGATTTTTTTTTTTCACTTTATAAATCAATCAGGTCATTTTCTTGGGGTTTGAATTTGGATCCTGGATTATTGCAGTGACGGCGGTGGATAGCGGACGGAGAGCTTTGCAATTCCTGGGATTGGAGGAGGAGAAAGAAGGTGATAATGAAGTTGATGTGAGTATAATCGAAACTTGATCGGTGTTGTAAATGCTACTATTCACTGTTTAGCTGATTTTGTTTTCAGGGTTTAAAGGTTGATCTGATTATCACAGACTAGTGCATGCCTGGAATGAGCGGCTACGAATTGCTGAAGAAAGTGAAGGTCAAATCAAATTTGGTGGATTCATTTCCACACATGTTTAGCTGAACCAATGTTGTTTGATTTCAACAGGAATCCTCTGCTTTAAGAGAAATCCCAGTTGTGATCATGTCGTCTCGCATCCACAGATGTTTGGAGGATTTCATAGTGAAACCGGTGAAATTATCAGACGTGAAACGTATAACCGACGGATGTCGGAGAGGGACAAGGAATCAACAAGACAAAGCTAAGAGATGACGACATCGCCGTGTTCTCCGTCCACACTGGACGTCTCAAAATGACAAGCTTTGAAGAGCATGATTTTTGTTCTCCGTCCACACTGGACGTCTCAAAATGACGTCTCAAATTGAAGACACCAAATTCCCCCTCTGCAATTCAATTCTCCGTTGATTATTTTGACGCTTTTTGTTGGGCTTTGCAATCCAATCAAAATTTCAAAGCCCCTTTATACTACGGTACATATGGAAAATTATCAACTCATTCCGTGACTTCATAATTTTGGTTCTAAAAAGATTCAAATTAGAGTGAATGAAATAAAATTTTACAGAAATATTTAAACCAAAATGTATGATTCTCTTTTTATTTAAACGGTGCATTTCCCTTTATTATTGAATTTTTTATTTAGGGATTCAAACAAAAACTTTAAGAAATTATTTTAAAGTGTATTGGTACTATGAGTATACTGCATTCTATAATTTTAATTTCCTTTCATTTTGCTGTCTTCAATTAGGAAACTGTGTACTCTGTTATAATTTAGACTGCTAAAAGGGATAATTTGGATACTTATTTTCATATTAAGCACTTATCTTGGGGAACATGTATTTTGAGTGCAATGGCAGATAAGCTTTTTATGAGAATAGTGATGCTTGACTATACAAACACACCATTGGCCATTGGGCAGAGGCAGAGCTGCTGATCCTGGATAGATCTTTGGACCCTACACTTTGGCTGTCAGACTTTGATAGTTCATTCTCATGCAACTTCACCCATTCTCCACTGCCCTGCATTTTCCCTATTTTGTTTCCACACCAAAATATTATAATAAAAATGATTTGAAACCCAACAAATCACACTCCCTTTTGTTTACCTGCTGATCTATTTACACAAAGAAAACTGTACGCAGTAGGCACAAATAATTATCAGCGACATTCATGGTTTATGTTGAGCATAAATCGATGTGCGAATGGCCTGCTGAGGGGGAAGAGCTTTGCCATTCACAACCACTTGCTCCAAGAAATCGACACGGATTGACTTGAACTTGTAGCACTGCAATATTTTCACTCGTCAAATACTCCAATTACGAATTACATATAGTTTATGGAATCTATACCGATGCAGGTTTCATGAACATGTTAGTCACAGCAGCATGTTCATATTTTCAGCCCCCTACTTCCCAACCAAGAAGAGAGTAAAATCTTGGAGAAAATACCTTTCCTTTCCAAGAGAAGTCGACTTGACGGAAATGGGGTTCCAACAAAGTTAGTTGATCTCCTTCTTTAATCTGAGATCAGAAGGTTTGATAGATTCAGATACACAGCTCTGAATGACTAATAATCAGAACCAAATTGAAACCAGAAGGGAGGAGACAAGAATAGCACTGAGACTTGAGTTGATGCAAACAGTGAAGCAGAGTACTTACTGTATCGCTGCGTATGCCATATACTGATAGAACAAAACAACTTTGATTTGAATCGCACACCAAATAGTAACTGCTAAACCAAAATAAATCTATCTCAGATTTTGCCTAAGAATTCATCAGATAGTAAAGGAAAGGGAAAAAAAACTATTGCTTTTAGCTAATACAAAAAAAAAGGAAGCCAAATTTTAAAACCAAAAACCCAAACCCACAAGAACCATAACCTCAAGCAACCTAAGCCAGAAATAAATCAAATCTGGAACCCAAAAATCATATTGAAATTGTTACATCTTTTACAGATTTAAAATAGTCTTAAAGCTGCACGAACCTTGCCCATAATATCTCTATGATCTCAAGAGGCAGCACTAACTATTATTTACACTAGTGATTTCACAAAACAAGTTAATGAGAGAAAATTATGCTTTCATTTCAAATGGAAACTTTAATTTGCTTTTCTGATGAGACTTGATATGGAAAAAGCCACAAATGTTTTTACATACAAAATATATATTAAAAGAAGAAAAAAAACTAAGGATTCATCATTGAAATAATTCACACAACATTGTAGCCTATTGAGGCTCACGTCTAACTTATATTACTGAATCATTATGATACTAGGGTTTAGGGCTATAATTGGCATTTTTGTATTTCCCTTTAAATTTAGCCTATAAGTGCTTATTTTATTCTCAATTTCAAAAGTCCCTAAATTGTGATCATAGGGATTTTAATATTTAAACTATTGACTTCATGGTTTCTCCATTTTTTATACAAATTCTTCTCTCTCTCAATAAATCCATATATTTGATCACCCTCTATAGTTTTCTTTGTTCACCATTTGTCTGGCTCTTTCACTCACCTGTCCTGCATCACTATATCGGGCAATTAGGAATGAATAGTACATATGATATAAGTGTCGAAAAGACTTAATTTCTTATTAATTTCAACAGAGAAAAGGTTACAAATAAATACACAAACCTAGGGCCTATCTTAGGTAACTTCTAAACTAGGTAAGGAACTAATTCTAGCAATAGAATACAAACCCTTAGAGCAAGGGATCCTAATCAAATAAAATATTTACAAATCTCTTAATTAAGGAAACAAATAACAAGGAAACATATCTCGGATCTCTGACACTCCCCCTCAAGCTGGTGCATGGATGTCCTCCATTCTCAGCTTGCCTACTAACTTCTGAAAGTCTTTACTAGGTAGTCCCTTGGTAAGTATGTCTGCAACTTGATTTCCAGTGGTTACATAGGGAGTACAGATTAAACCACTGTCAAGTTTCTCTTTTATGAAATGTTTATCCACTTCAACATGCTTTGTTCTGTCATGTTGAACTGGATTATGAGCTATGTTGATTGCAGACTTGTTATCACAATATAGCTTCATTGGTCCATCCAATTTCACTTTTAGGTCTTCTAAAATAATTTTCAGCCATAGCAACTCACAAATTCCCAGTGCCATGGCTCGAAATTCAGCTTCTGCACAGGATCTAGCTACCACATTCTGTTTTTTACTTCTCCAAGTAACCAAGTTTCCTCCAAAAAAGGTGCAGTAGCCTGAGGTTGATCTTCTATCAACTATTGATCCTGCATAGTCTGCATCTGTGTATGCTTCCAGAGTTAATTTCTCCCCTCTTTTAAACATAATCCCTTTGCCTGGTGTACCCTTCAAGTATTGCAAAATTTGAACTACAGCCCTTAGATGAGATTCCTTAGGGTTATGCATGAATTGACTCACAACCCCAACAGCATATGCTATATCAGGTCTGGTATGTGACAAATAGATGAGTCTTCCTACCAGTCTCTGAAATGAATTTCTGTCAACTGCCATATCATCCTCCTTTGAGTCTTCAAGCTTGTGATTGATTTCTATGAGTGTTGCTGCTGGTTTACATCCCATTTTTCCAGTTTCCTTCAACAAATCCAAGGTATACTTCTGTTGAGATATAAAAATCCCTTGATGTGAGTGTGCCACCTCAATACCAAGAAAGTATTTCGATCTGCCAAGTTCTTTCACTTCAAACTCTTTTACCAGGCATTTTTTCAAATCATCAATTCCTTCTGAATCATTACCTGTAACAATGATATCATCTACATACACCAACAATATAGTTACTCCCCCTGAAGAAGAGTGTTTCACAAACAGAGTATGATCGCCTTGGCTCTGTTTGAAGCCTTGTCCCAGCATTACCTTGGTAAATCTCCCAAACTAAGCTCTTGGGGACTGTTTTAATCCATATAGAGCTTTCTTCAATCTACAAACATTCTGTCCAGTAGTATTCGAAGCAAATCCAGGTGGAATATCCATGTACACTTCTTCTTCAAGGTCTCCATGTAAGAAGGCTTTTTGATGTCAAATTGCTGTAGATTCCATCCTTGGATAGCTGATAAGGAAAGTAGGACCCTCACTGTGTTCATTTTTGCAACAGGTGCAAATGTTTCAAGATAGTCAATCCCATAGGTTTGAGAGTACCCTTTTGCCACCAATCTTGCTTTGTACCTTTCCAAAGTGCCATCTGACTTGTATTTTACAGTAAAAACCCACCTGCATCCTACTGTTTTCTTCCCTTCTGGCAATCTCACTAAGTCCCAAGTTTTGTTTTTTTCTAGTGCATCCATTTCTTCCTTCATAGCCATTTTCCAGTTCTCATTTTCTAATGCCTCTAAAGCTGTTTTAGGAATAGTGATATCATTTAGGCTAGTAAGGAATGCTCTGTGACTTGGTGAAAGGTTTTTGTAGGTCATAAACAAATAGGAGGGATGTTTAGTGGTGCAGGTTCTTTTTCCTTTTCTAATGGCAATGGGAAATTCAAAATCAGAAACAGTGTTACCATGTTCAAAATCAGATATAGCACTGTCATTATCATTATGTTCAGAAGAAGTTTCAGAATGTACCTCAAATTGTATAGGAATAGGAGTAGGAGCAGGAGAAGGGGATGATTGAATCTGCATAGGTGCCTTCCTTCTTGAATAGGTCTTCAGGGGACAAGTAGTGTCTTGAATATTGGGTTGTGATATGTTAATGGCTGTTTGAGGAGTGTGAGGAGAAGATGGAGTAGGAATAGGTGGCTGTCTTGGATGTATTTCTGTAGTAGGAATAGATGACTGACCAGAATGTACATTTGTAGGAAGGGGCTGAAGTAAAAAAAGGTCTGCTTCCTTATCTTCCCTAAAAGCTATCTCCCCCTGAAGATAAGGAATAGTAAAATAACTCTCCTTTTCAACGAAAGTAACATCAGCAGAGGTATAAAATTTTTTGGTAGGTGGGTGATAACATTTGTAGCCTTTTTGAGAGGATGAATAGCCAATGAATATACATTTCAAAGCCCTTGGGTCAAGTTTACCTCGGTTTGGAGAGTGGATGTGAACAAAAGCAACACACCCGAATACCCTTGGTTGTAGATGAAGGGATGGACTGAAGTTGGGAAAGAATTTGACAAGGATTTGAAGAGGAATTTGGGATGAAAGGGTTTGAGAAGGCATTCTGTTTATCAGTGAAGTAGCAGTTAAGGCAGCTTCCCCCCAATATTTTTTAGGAACATTGTTTTGAAACAAAAGTGCTCTAGTCATAGCAAAGAGGTGTCCATTCTTTCTTTCTGCTACCTCATTCTGTTGGGGAGTATGTACACAAGATGACTCGTGTATAATACCTTTGTCTAGGAAATAAGGTGACAAGAATTGATTAAAGTAATCTCTAGCATTGTCAGATCTGACTTTCTTAATTTCAGCCCCAAATTGAGTCTTAATCATGGTATAAAAAGTTTTAAAGGTAGAGGCAACATCTGACTTTTGTTTCAGAAGATAAATCCAAGTAACCCTACTGCAATCATCTATAAAAGATACAAACCACCTAGCCCTAGTTATGTTAGGAATGGTAGAGGGCCCCCAAATATCACTGTGAATAAGATTAAAAGGATGGCTAGTTCTTTTATTACTTGTTGGAAAAGAGGCACGTTTATGTTTTGCAAGCTCACAAACTTCACAATGAAATTCATCTAAATTTATTGTTTTACATAAAGAAGGAAACATGGTTTTCAAAAGTCTAAAAGGTGGATGACCAAGGCGAAAGTGATGTAGCCATATCTGGTCTTTATTGGCTGTAGAATTGGACAAAAAAGACAAAGATTGAGTATTCAAAACACTAGCTGGTCCACCAAGAACCTCAAGGTAGTATAGGCCTTTTATTTCCCTAGCACGCCCAATCATCCTCTTCGTTTCTTGCTCCTGAAAAATACAATGTGTTGGGTAAAACAGAACACTGCAATTAGTATCTTTAACAAGCTTCGGTATAGAGACAAGACTAGTAAACAGCTTGGGCACATGTAAAACATTTTTAAGTAGAAGAGTTTCACTAATAGCAATATCTCCTTGACCAGCAATTGTTACCATAGTACCATCTGCAACTGTAATTTTCTTGTTGCTAGGACAGGATGTATAGGTGATGAAATTTAGAGAGGAATTGGTCATATGATCAGTGGCTCCTGAGTCTATTACCCAGGAGTTTTGGGTAGGTATGTGAGTGGATGCTTTCAAGGCATTAGAATTCTGAGAAGAGGAAGAGGATATACCTGAGAAGACTAGATTGCATGTACCTGTAGAGGATGGTTTCTCTAAAGATTCTAGAAGACTTTTCAATTTTTCCACTTCTTCTTGGTTGAATTCAACAGATTGTTCATCTGACTCTTTAGTCACTTGTCTGGTTGCAAAAGCCCTGTTCTGTCCCCTTGTTGGACCCCCTCTTTCTGTAAAATTTCTATTTGTTGATGGAGGCTTCCCATGTAGCCTCCTGCATTTCTCTTTGGTGTGACGAGGCTTTTTGCAGTAAGTACACCATAAGGAGTCCTTGTTCACTGCTCTTTTCATTTCTGGTCTGTCTTCAATATTTTCCAGACCCTCAGGAACAATTTTGGTAACCAAGGCTGAGCTCTCAACTTGAATATTTCCAACCTTCATCACTCCTCTTCTTCCTTCTTCAACACGAATAGTAGCAATAACCTCATTTAATGAAGGCAGATCTTCCTTCCCCAAAATCTGAACTCTCACTGCATCGAATTCAATATTTAGTCCAGCAAGGAAATCATAAATTCTATCTTTTTCGACAAACCTCTTTAGAGTTGCTGCATCCTCGCTGCATTTCATCTGAATGCATTGGTAGTGGTCCATTTCCTGCCAGAGATTCTGCAGCAGATTAGAATATTCTGTAATGGATTTGTTTCCTTGTTTGGTGGCTGAAATCTTGCTCTTGATTTCATAAATCTGGGCAGCATCTCTAACTTTTGAATAAGTTTGTTTCACAGCCTCCCATATTTCCCTTGCTGTACTAAGGAACATGCAAGTGTCACTGATTTCGGGCACCATTGAATTCCACAACCAAGTCATGACTAATGAATCTTGTTCATCCCAAGACTCAAATCTGGGATCTCCTTCCTTAGGACCAGTTCCAAGAAGGTGACTGAGTTTACCCCTTCCTTTGAGGAAAGTTCGCACCAATTGAGACCACTTAAGGTAATTTTTACCATTCAATCTATAGGGGCCTTGTATGTTTTGTAAATCACTCGTCGAATTAGAGTGACTTCCTTCACTCATAGTGTCTACTCGAGCAGTTTCAGTACTGCTTGAATCAGTCGTATCGACCATATTCTCTCAAGAGAAAAAAAAGGGTAAAAAATACTGTCCAACAAGAACAGTAAGGCCTAAGAAAAGAGTGGCGCTGATACCATGTCGAAAAGACTTAATTTCTTATTAGTTTCAACAGAGAAAAGGTTACAAATAAATACACAAACCTAGGGCCTATCTTAGGTAACTTCTAAACTAGGTAAGGAACTAATTCTAGCAATAGAATACAAACCCTTAGAGCAAGGGATCCTAATCAAATAAAATATTTACAAATCTCTTAATTAAGGAAACAAATAACAAGGAAACATATATCGGATCTCTGACAATAAGTTTATTTGAAAAAGGTTTAAATATGTCAGGTACTATTTCAAAATTTAAAATTTAGTTTCTATACATTATTTTTGCTACATTGAGTCCCTGTACTATATTTTATTTGAAAATCTTGGTCTCTCCCTTAACTTCTGTTTAATTTTACTGTTAATTGCAAGAAACTATATGTAAAAAGAAACAAATCTGTGTAAAGCTGGTTTGAATGTGGGGAGTAATTTAAAATGAATAACCAGTATAAGGGAAATTGCACAAGACAACTGATTCAGCATTTATCCATAACCATTCTATTGCTTCTCAGAGAAAAAAATACATTACCCTCAGCAAATTCTCTAGTTTGTCGATAAGATTGACCGTCTTTTCAACCTCCTGAGAAGCATTGAGACTTGGATCCTTCAAGGCAGCAGCTTCAAAGCCAGCAAGAGCCCTATCATAATTCTCTAGATATTTGTTTACCTAAAAGTAGAAAATTCATCAAATCCATAGCGGAAATGACAAGCAGCACATCCTATTAAGTGGATAAGTACATCCTTTATCGGACTTGTTTACTGCCTAAGATAGTTAACAAATTAAACTGAGGCACACAATTCATCTGACAAGAGAGTAAATTTTTTCAGCACATCAATCTTTTAAATTGCAAAGGGGGCAATATACAATGTAATAGTCATTTTTCATAAACAGAGACCGGGAATTCAGAGAGATCAAGCACAAATAATTTAAAAGGTTCTCAGCAAGTTTGTCATTCTCAAAATTTATGTAAATAATATAGGTTTTATAAAAGAGAAAAGTAGTTTCTCTTCTATTCAATTGATTAATAATTTACATAAAAGAGACTTTTTTAGAATACAACAAAGTCTAAGTCAAGTTAACTTCTAACTCTATCTTATAGGTAGATTATATAAGTAGGACTCCTAAACTAACTCAATTACTTGAGTTATTTACAATAGTTAAAATACTATAGTATATTTCGTATGGCTTACAATCTACACTCCCCCTCAAGCTGGTGAGTATACATTGTAGAGTCCCAGCTTGGATATGAGCTCATCAAAGGTAGTTCTTAGTAATGCCTTGGTGAGTACATCAGCAAGTTGTTGATGAGTTGGAACAAAATTCAGCTTCACTGTCCCATTTGCAACCTTCTCAGAAATAAAAATGACGGTCAAGTTCCACATGCTTTGTTCTATCGTGGTGTACAGGGTTCTTTGCAATACTTATTGCTGACTTACTATCACATTGAAGTTCAAAAAATTCACTGAAATTCATTTTCAGTTCTGTTAACAGCCTTTGAACCTAAATTCCCTCACAAATTCCTTGTGCCAAAGCTCTAAAGTATACCCACTAGTTGATCGTCTAGATGTAAGCTCTCCTGCCCAGCTTGCATCTGTGAAAATCTCCACCTTTCGATTCTCATTTTTGGTGAAAATCAGTCCATGTCCTGGTGTCATCTTCAAGTATCTCAAGATCCTTGTTACTGCCTCTAAGTGCTCTTCTCTAGGATCATTCATAAACTGGCTTACAATACTAACTGAGTGAGCAATGTCTGGTCTGGTTAGTGATAGGTAAATCAGCTTACCTACCAACCTTTGACAGCGTTCCTTGTTAAAAGGAACTCCCTTGTTATCAATTCTGAACTTTAGATTTCTCTCCATAGGTGTCTAAGCAGGTTTACATCCTGACAGCCCTGTTTCAGATAACAAATCCAGAATATATTTCCTCTGATTTATGACAATTCCAGCTTTCAACCTAGCTACTTCCATCCCTAGGAAATATCTAAGTTGTCCTAGGCCTTTAGTCTCAAATTGAGTGGCCAAAAAACCTTTCAACCTGTCTATTTCTCGAGAATCATCACCTGTGATGATTATATCATCGACATAAACTATTAGGATAGCTTTCTTGTTTTCAGAGGAAGTTTTAATAAACATGGTGTGATCAGTTTGACATTGATAATAGCCACATTTCAAGATGGTCTTAGTAAATCTATCAAACCAAGCTCTAGGAGATTGTTTGAGCCCATACAAAGATTTTAATAACCTACAGACCTGAACATTTTTAAAATTCCCATTCAAACCAGGGTTTTTTTTGCATATATACCTCTTCTTCCAAGGTGCCATTTAGGAAGGCATTTTTGATATCAAGTTGGTGAAGAGGCCACTCTTGATTGGCAGCAAGAGACAACAGAATTCTGACTGTGTTAAGCTTTGCTACCGGAGCAAAGGATTCTTGATAATCAATCCCATAAGATTGAGTAAACTTGTAACACCCCAAAAACTACGCCCAAATCGTAAACCCTAAATTCGTAAAATCCCTAAATTAAAACATAATTTTGAAATCCCTAATTCTTAAAAACCCTAATGATTTGGGAATTTAATTCAAAAAAACCCTAATTGAGTTTGAGGGTAAATTTGAGAAAATTAAGATTTATGGGGCTCAATATAGAAATTTGGGGTCAATTTGTAAATCATGAAAAGTTTAAGTGCTCGTTTGCAAATCAAATTCAATTCAATGGTTTCCTTGTAATTAACCCATTTTGTTTTTAAATTCATACCAACTTCGGCTACCTTATATTTCTTTCTATTATAATTAAAACTCCTTTATATTATTTTATTCCAAAATCCCATATTGTTTATGTCTTCCAGCCGCCTATAAATATATAGTTATGCGATATGCATATTTATCAAAGCCGCAACGCATACCAATACCGCAAGTTTGATCTTACAAAACGTTTTCGATTCGGTTAAGATCTAATATTAGATAAGGAGCGTAAGAGTTGTTCGCTACGTCGTTAGAGCTATTGTTGCTTAAGGTGTGTTTTCTTTCGGTGCTATAATTAAATTATATGTTATTTTTCTATGTGTTGGTGTTTTACCTCTTGTGTGATTATTTATATTTATTATGATTTTTTATGGTTGACATCACATGCATACGTTTTCAAAATATGTTTTTACTATGATTTACGAACCGTGATTTATGGACTACGATTTATGGACTTATGGACTATGATTTATGAAGTATGTTTACGGAATATCGGATTTATGGAACTTTGTTTATGAAACTTGATTTCTAATCATCATATCATTGTATGAGCATGGGTTGGGATTTGTTCGGGGAAGTTCAGTGGTTTCACCCTTCGGGCTGAATTCCACTTCGGATTGGCGGTTGTAGTGAGGAGTTCTTGGGAACTTTCCTCTTGGCGGTTGTAGTTGGGTGCATTGCATTGCGCTTGTGATTTTATGTGTTATGCTTTAAAGAATTTTAAGAAAATATTACTATATTTTTACGACTATGATTTTCTTGCACTTTAGAGACACACTAAGCTCTTTAGCTTACTCCCCCATAGTTTCCTCTTACAGATATCTTTGGGCTTTAGGCGACGTGGTACTTGGAGGATCTCACATTTTATTCGGTTATTGTATTATTCAGCATGAAACTATTTTAGTTTAATTAGATTTCTATTTATTATTTTGGGACATGGATGTAATTTTAGACTATTTATGTTTTGGGTTTATTTTTAGCATTCATTTACTGTTATTTTAATTCAGAGATTTTATACAATCATTCGAACACTTATTATGGTATTTATATTTTTATTTATTATTAAATTTATGTTATTTTAATTTAATTAAAGTATAATTTTCAAAATTGGATTTCTTGAGGGAAAAGTTTTCAAACGTAACTTCCTAAATTCGGTCTTTTCTTCTAGGCCGGGTTTAGGGGGTTACAAAACTCCCTTGCAACTAACCTGGCCTTGTACAGTTCTATGCTCCCATCTGCATTATACTTGATTGTAAACACCCATTTGTAGCCCACTGCCCTTTTTCCTGGTGGTAAATCAGTCACCACCCAAGTTTTGTTTTTCTCTAGAGCTTTAAGTTCATCTTCTACAGCCTTACACCACTTAGGATCCTTCAAGGCTTTTTGTACAGAATCAGGAATCTGCTCTTTGTCGACCTTGGCAGTAAAAGCTCTGAAAGAAGGCATTAGTTTCCCATAGGCTACATACCTTTGTATTGGATATTTAATGCAAGCCCTGACACCTTTCCTTTGAGCAATAGGTAAGTATATATCCAAATCAGAATTTTCAATTGAAGGAACAACATCACTATTAACAGGTTTCATATCTTCATTACCTTCAAAGGATGGTGGAATCGGTTCCAGATTTTGAGTAGTCCTAGGTTGTGTAGTTTCCTGCAAAACATACCTCTTTTTCTTCCTTGTGTAAACACTAAGTTCCTTTGTTCCAAGTTGGATCTCTGAAGTAGGTAGGTTTTGTGGAGTTTGAGGTGGATCTTGAGGTAGGTTTTCTGAAGGAGATTCAATGTGAGGTGAAGAAATAGGGTCATCAGATTCAATGGGAGGTGAAAAAATAGGGTCACCAAGAAGAAGAGGTAGGTGAACTTGCTGAGGAAGAGACTGAAATTCATGCCAACTCTCCCCCTGAATTTCAAAATCTGAGAAAAAATGTGTTAGTTCAGAAAAAGTGACATCCATAGAAACATAAAATTTACGAGTAATAGGGGAATAACACTTATAGCCCTTCTTAAAAGAAGAATACCCAAGAAAGATGCATTTCATTGCCCTAGGATCTAACTTCGATGTTGTTTATGGATGTGAACAAAGATAGAGCATCCAAAAACCTTGATAGGTAAGGTACATGTCATAGGTTTAAAAAATGGAAATGCTTGAAGAAAGACTTCTTTAGGTGACTTAAATCCCAAAACCCGACTTGGTAACCTATGGATAAGATAAGTTGTTGTAAGTAAGGCTTCTCCCCAAAAGGATTTAGGTACATGAGAGGAAAACAATAAGGAGCGAGTGACTTCTAAAAGGTGTTTATTTTTTCTCTCAGCCACTCCATTTTGCTGAGGGGTATCGACACATGCACTAATATGAATGACCCATTTTTCCTTAAGAAATTTACCCAAGGTATTTGTAAAAAACTCACTTCCATTATCACTTTTTAGAATCCTAATTTGGCTGCCAAATTAAGTTTGAACCATCATAAAGAAGGGGTTAAATATTCCCTCAGTTTTAGACTTTGTCTTTCATTAAAAAGGTCCAAGTGGTCCTTGAATGATCATCAATAAAAGATATAAACCACCTTGCCCCATTTACACTCTTGACTCTAGAAGGCCCCCATATGTCACTATGAATGAGTGAAAAAGGTTGAGAAGGTGTATAAGGAGATGGAGGGTGAGGAGTCCTTTTATGTTTTGCAAATTGACATATATCACAAGTAAAATCTGTAGGACTTTTATTAATAAATAACTGGGGAAACAATATCTGAAGATAAAAGAAATTTGGATGGCCTAATCTATAATGCCATAACAAGACATCACTGTTTTTCAAAGTAGAGTATGGAAAAGGTGAACAAATAGATGAAAAAGTGCAACTTGGTTGAACTTGTTTCTTAGGAAGAGTTTGGTCCTTGATGGTGTAGAGTCCATTACACAGCTCAGCACTGCCAATCTCCTTCTCCGAAACCACTTCTTGAAAAAACACAGCCAGAGGAACTAAATTTAGCAACACAATTAAAATCCCCACATAATTTGCTAACTGACAAGAGGTTGCATTGTAGGTGAGGAACATAGAGAACAGAGCGAAGCATAATAACATCATTTATAACCACAGTTCCAACCCCTTTTACTGCTGTTAAGGATCCATCAGCAGTACATCATTTATAACCACAGTTCCAACCCCTTTTACTATTGTTAAGGATCCATCAGCAGTTTTTATATTCCTTTGTTGATGCTGTTGAGTAAGGCTTGGAAATAAATTTTTGTTCACTGTCATATGGTCAGTAGCACCAGAGCCCACTATCCAACAATTTTTAGTAACTGTAGAAAGAAATGAAATACTACCAGTTGAGGTTGGACAAGTGGTATTTGGATCACCAGAATAGGTCATTTGGCTGATCAACCTCTGTAAATATTCAAGTTGATGTTTACTAAAGCTGGCTGAATTTTCTGTGGTTGCTATACAGGCTGTCAAATCTTTCTGTCGCCTCACTCTCTGAGGCTTCCAGTCTGGTGGCTTTCCATGGAGTTTCCAGCAAGTTTCTTTAAAGTGGCCCACCGTGTGGCAATGATAACACAAGGGCATACCAGGCCTTGGTTTACTGTTGGAGGAGACATGAGTCACAAGAGCAGAGCCATCAGGAGGGCTGGAGTCAACCAGCATTATGGTTCTTCTGCTCTCCTCCCTTCTTACCTTAGTTTTAAGAGGCGCTAGGCGCTCTGAGGCGCAAAAGGTCTTTAGAGCCGAAGCGCTAGGCGCTAAGCGAAGGCGTGCGCCTTTCGTAGGCGAGGCGCCCTTTATATTAAATAGTATAAATATTGTTTATATTAATTTAAATATAAATAAAAAAATAAAATGAAAATGTAAAAAGTATATTCTTTATTAAGTGATGATGAAAATAGCCAAGTATATAATTGTAAAGATTTTAGATGCTTAAATAAAAAATACTTTAATTAAATGTAGTTTTAAAAACTATTAAATATGAATATTTTAATATATTAATAAATTTATATTACTTAAATATGTAATTTTAATATTTTATTTAAATTAATAATTAGAAATAAATTTATTTTATTATATTAATTGACTTCAAGATTAGTATTAAAATATTCTTCTCAATCTAGATTAAGTCTTTAAATCATAATAAGAATAATAATATTAATAATAATAAACCCTAACAAAAAAAACTATAATTAAATCACAAGAAGAAGAAAAAGGCAATGGTTCAGTCATCAGTGAACCATGCCAAAAAAACTATAATTAAAACATTTTACTGGGCCCACAAGAGCCATAAATAACAATTAAAGAAAATAAAATAAAAAGCTTTACTTTTTTAAGTTAAAGTCATTTATAGAAAAACAGAGAAAGTAATGGCCAGCTGTACCACAATTGAGTACCTAGGGAATCAAAACAAATTAAAAAATTATTAAAAAAATTGCTTCTTCTTCTTCGACACGAAGAAGAGAACAGAAAGTAAAAAACACATGGAATGCTAGGGTTTTTTCTTCTTCTTCCCCAAAGGCGTAAAAAGCGCAGCGCCCAGCGCCTTCGAAAAAAGGTGCGCCTACCGGCGCCTCCTTGCGCCTCCGGTACCTCGCTGCGCCTTTACAGGCAGAGGCGTTTTCCTCAGCGCCTCCATGCGCCCAGCGCTTTAGGCGCGCTTTTTAGAACTAAGCTTCTTACCTTAGAAAACAACTCACGGATTGAGGTTAGAGCATCAGAACTGGAATGAACATCAGTTCCAGAATGTATTTCTAATGAAGAAGAATTTTTCATAAGCTAGGCTGAGGATCGGAACCTAATCTGATACCATGTAAATAATATAGGTTTTATAAAAGAGAAAAGTAGTTTCTCTTCTATTCAATTGATTAATAATTTACAGAAAAGAGAGTCCTATTTATAGGACTTTTTTAGAACGCAACAAAGTCTAAGTTAAGTTAACTTCTAACTCTATCTTATAGGTAGTTTAGATAAGTAGGACTCCTAAACTAACTCAATTACTTGAGTTCAATAGTTAAAATACTATAGTATATTCCGTATGGCTTACAATCTACAATTTATATAGCAAATGAAATTCAAATTCATCTTTCCAGACAAAGGGGTCAAAGGAAAAGGTGGATTAAGTAGTGAACTCACGGTTGCACAATTAAAATACAGGTCCAGATTTGACTTCATTCTTTCATCCTTCTCCTGGCACATGTAAACAATAATTAAAGCACATCCCATAAAGTAACATGACTACATTGTAACATAATTACATAAAATTTAAAAGAAGCTACATACAAATCAACACAGAAAAAACATTATTGTTGCTACACTGACAATCATATGATAAGCCTAAATAATTAGATAAGGCTTTCTAAAGCCACCAACTTACGGAATTTTGGTAAGCTTTTAAAGATTGAAGAAGTTTGCTATGATCCCAAGTTCCAGTTACAAAAAAACTTGTCAAGCAAGCATTTCCCAGATTATCTGTCATTGGAAAATTATTCCATGTTAAGGGAACCAGAGTTCACAGTTTGCACAGTTAAGAATTAAGAGTAAAGGCAACAATTGCATTTTCTAACATGGACATATAACAAGAAATGAAAACCATGCACACATGAGCTTGAATTAAACTACTGAATTTGGTATTAGAGAAGACTAAACTGGTCAACTACCGAAATACGAAAAGAACTCATCCTCTCAGGTTGCAGAATCCAATTATGTCTTTATCCCAAACCAAATAATGTTCAATGGCACTTTACATTTTGTCATAGTTGGATATATATATACATTATGTTTTATTTTTATGTTAACAAATAATAGCATAAGAAAATAAAATCTTTGACACAATTTTCTTTTTCATCCCTATGTGACAGGAAATGTACCAAAACAAAAACATAAACTAACCTCACAAGCTCACACCCACAAAAAGAGTAGAGGTAAATTCCGGGGTTCCAATCTAGTCAAAAGGTACATTTGAACATTATCCCTAATTAAAATTTAAAATTAACTGAAAGAGCAAGCCTGCAACATGCTCTGTTTCTTACTCATTTTGAAGGCTGACGAAAGTCGGATATGTAAGGTTTAAAGCATGATACAGGTTTGAAAAATCTTACACCAAGAATTCCCATCTTTGACATCCAAAGTTATAGCTTCCTTGGCATGGTGAATGCTCTCCTCAATCATTTCAGCCTGATTATCCGCACCTACAGAAGACGGAACACCTTTGTAAGAAACAATGAAGCACCTTTGCTCATGATCAAGCCAGGAACAAGCCCCAATAAGGGCAACCATATTGCTTGATAGTTGATAATACAATTTTCCAAGTCATTTATTGATTTGTTTTGCATGAGGGGGGAAAACTCAAGGCAGTTTTCAACTACCTAAGCCGTAGCTTTTCAAAACCTTAATAGTTTGTTTGGATGGGTAATTTTTAAAATACATCAATTTAGCATAATAATATTTAAGTCTAATTATATTGTTTCTGGCCTTCCAAAATTTTAGTCCAAATTCAAAGAATTTTGATAGTTAAATTTTCTATTAACCAAACAAGATAATTTTATTTTAGAATTTTAGATTCTCTTTTTAGGAAATAATTCCTTGTATTTTATTCATAGAACATATAGGCTATATATACACATCTAATTTACCTAAACTAGGTAACATAATATATAACATTAATTACAATATATTCTAGCCTAATAAGTAGCCTAGATTTTAGCCTAAGAATCTGTAACACTCCCCCTCAAGTTGGATCATAGATATTAATCATGCCCAACTTGTTACATAGATAATTGATTCGAATTCCATTGAGAGCTTTGGTGAAGATGTCTCCTAGTTGTTCTCCAGTTTTCACATAACCAGTAGATATCAAACCTTGTTGTATCTTTTCGCGAATGAAGTGACAATCAATCTCAATGTGTTTCGTTCTTTCATGAAAAACTGGATTAGAAGCAATGTGTAATGCAGCTTGATTATCACACCAAAGTTTTGCAGGTATTGAGGCTTTAATTCCAATCTCACCGAGGAGCTGATATACCCATATAATCTCACATACGGACTTGGCCATTGCTCTATATTCGGCTTCTGCACTAGATCGTGAAACTACGTTCTGCTTTTTACTCTTCCAAGAAATCAAGTTTCCTCCAACAAACACACAATATCCTAAGGTGGATCTTCTATCCTCCTTGCATCCTGCCCAATCCGAGTCGGAAAAACATTCAATTCTAGTATGACCATGATTGCCATATAGAATTCCACGCCCAGGAGCACTTTTCAGATAACATAAAACTTGCTCTACTGCTTTCCAATGATCAACAGTCGGTGACGACATGTATTGACTCAAAACACTCACTGGAAAAGATATATCAGGACGCGTCACCGTGAGATAGTTTAATTTACCGATAAGTCTTCTGTACCTTTCAGGGTCATCAAATAATTCACCTTTTTTAGTTAACTGTAGATTAGGGACCATTGGCGTACTACAAGGTTTGGCGCCCAATTTCCCTGTTTCCAATAAAAGATCAAGCACATACTTCCTCTGAGATAGGAAGATTCCTTTTCTATTTCTGTTCACCTCAACCCCCAGGAAGTATTTCAACGTCCCCAGATCTTTAGTGTGAAACTGAGTATGGAGAAAAGACTTCAGTGAAGAAATTCCACTAGTGTCATTACCAGTGAGTACAATATCATCCACATACACGACTAGTAGAATAGTGCCCCCATCAGACTTTCTAAAGAAAACAGAATGGTCTGATTCGCTTTTTTGCATCCCGAACTTTTCAATAGCCTGACTAAGCTTACCAAACCAAGCCCGAGGACTCTGTTTCAAACCATATAAAGATTTCTTCAAATAACATACCTTCCCAGACTCCCCTTGAGCAACAAACCCAGGTGGTTGCTCCATATACACCTCCTCCTGAAGATCACCATGAAGGAAAGCATTCTTGATATCCAACTGATGCAAAGGCCAATCAAAAATTGCTGCAAGGGAGATAAATAACCGGACAGAAGCAAGTTTGGCAACAGGAGAGAAAGTATCATAATAATCCACACCATAGGTCTGAGCATATCCCTTAGCAACAAGACGGGCTTTCAAACGATTAAGAGAGCCATCAGGATTAAATTTAACAGTAAACACCCACTTACATCCAATAGCTCGCTTACCGTTAGGCAAAGAAACCAAAGTCCACGTGCCATTGTCATCTAGAGCAGTCATTTCCTCAAGCATAGCCGCACGCCATCCAGGATGAGATAATGCCTCGCTAACAGTTTTAGGGACAGAAATAGTATCTAGGGATGTAACAAAGGCACGAGAAGAAGAAGACAAACAATTATAGGAAACAACAGAGGAAATGGGGTAAGTACAAGCACATTTACCTTTCCGAAGAGCAATAGGAAGGTCAAGATCATCAATACAAGGCGAATCTGATGACGAAGATATTGGCTCATCAGGACATGAATCTGGAACATCCGGAACGTTTGGAATTGGGTCGGAAGGTGGTGGTTGTGGCCGACGAGTATAGATGTTTTTTATGGGGGGCTTGACAAAAGAGGGCGGAACCAAGGAGGATGAGGACAACTCCAAAGGTGATGGGACAGGATAAAACAAGAAATCCTCGTCCTCCTGAGCGATAGACCCTGAAGAAAACAGAAAAGGTTTGTGTTCCAAAAAAGTAACATCAGCAGACACAAGATACCTACCTAGACCCAGACAATAACAACGATATCCTTTTTGACCACGTGAATACCCCAAAAACACACATCTCAAAGACTTAGGATCAAGTTTTGTAACTTGAGGACGGACATCCCGAACAAAACAAATACAACCAAAAATTTTCGGGGAGAGGGGAAACAAATCTTTAGTGGGGAAAAGAGTATGAAAAGGGATGTTACCCAACAAAACCGAAGAGGGCATACGATTGATCAAAAAACAAGCTGTGGAGATGGCATCAGCCCAAAAACATTTTGGAACCTGCATTTGAAATAGCAAAGCTCGGGCTGTTTCAAGAAGATGTCTATTTTTGCGTTCAGCAACACCGTTTTGAGAAGGGGTGTCAACACAAGAAGTTTGATGGAAAATATTGTGCTCAAGCATATATTTCTGAAAAGGACCTGAAACATACTCTTTTGCATTATCACTTCTCAAGTTTCGGACAGGTGTACCAAATTGGGTTCGAATCTCAGCACAAAAAGAAGAGAAATGAGTAAATAATTCTGAGCGAGATTTCATTAAATAAAGCCATGTCATTCGAGAATAATCATCAACAAAAGTAACAAAATAACGAAAACCATGTTTAGAAGTAACAGGACTAGGACCCCAAACATCAGAGTGAACTAACTCAAATGGAGCAGAAGCTCAGTTATTGACTCTAGGACTGGAACTAAGGCGATGGTGTTTAGCAAACTGACAAGACTCACAATCTAAGGATTTTAAACTAGAAAATTGAGGACAAGGTTTCTTCAAAGAAGGTAGAGAAGGATGACCCAATCGACAATGTTCTTCAAAAGGACTGACAATTCCAGTGCAAGCAACAGGTTCTGGAACATGGGTGTCAAGGATGTAAAGGCCATCAGACTCATGCCCTTTACCAATAATCTTCTTCGTCAAAAGATCCTGAAACACACAATAACTAGGAAAAAATGAGACACAACAATTAAGGGTTTTTGTAAGTTTACTAACTGACATCAGGTTAAAGGATAAATGTGGTAAACTCAAAACAGAGGACAAAGTAAGAGAGGGAGTGGGGTACGAAGTGCCAGAGCCAATAACAGAAGATGTGGAACCATCGGCTAAAGTAACAGGATTGATAGAAGGATGTGTTGTAAAATGAGAAAGAAGATTGGGGTTACCTGTCATATGGTCTGTGGCACCAGAATCAATGACCCATTTGGAAGAGGTGGAAACAAGACATGTATTGGATTTACCTGACTCAACAAGGGCAGAAACAGGACCGGAAGGATGCTTGACAGTGTCTTGAAGGTGAAGAAGCTTGGCATACTCATCCGTAGATATCGTAACAGCCGATGAAGAAGTGTCTACACTAGAAGCAACATTAGCAGACGAAGTTTTCTTAAACTGCAGCTTCCGGCAATCACGCTTGGTATGTCCCGGTTTGTGACAATAATGACAGATAACTGTACTGTGATCCGGACCACAAACCCCAAACTGTGGATCGCTTTTGGTAGACCCCGACCCCATAGAACGACCAGGACCACTACTCTTGAAATTTTGCTTGCCGGAGTCAGAAGGAAGAGCACGACTAAGCAAAACACTGCCATGTTGTGGGGATGGAGTAGGCAAAGAATTCTCAGTACGACGGACTCTCCGAAAAACATCATCGAGGCTGGAGATCTCGGAACTAGAGAGAATCTGAGATTTAGCTGTCTCAAATTCCGGTGGAAGACCAGCAAGAAAACTCATAACCGCCATTTGCTCTCGCTGACTACGTTGGACCTCAATATCAGCACTAAAAGGAAGCAACATATTAAGCTCTTCATACGTTTTCTTGAAATCCATAAAATAACTAGTTAAAGTACGGTCTTCTTTGTCAGCCCTGTAAAAATGCTGACAAACATCATAGATACGAGAAAAATTTCCTTTGCCAGAATATAAGAATTGCAAATAGCTCATCAACTGTTTCACTGTCTTGCAATGATTAACCAAACCTACCACCTCACTGTCAATAGAATTACGAATCTGAATATAGAGGCGAACATCTTCTCTCATCCAAGGAAGACGAGAATCATCCGTCGGAGTATCATCAGTCAAATGTCTGTCCATAGAAAGGCTTAACAAATACAACTCAATTGTATGGTTCCAATCGAGAAAATTAAAGCCATTCAATTTATGATCAGTAATCTTAGACGTAATCGGAACGATATCAGACATAAAGTCAACCTTTTTATCAGCCATGAAGTCAAAGAAGCAAAGAACCAAAAAACAAAACCCTAATAAATTCAAAAGATAGAACACCCAACCCAAAACAATCCGAAAGCAAGGACCGGCGGCAGGGGTGTGATCGGAATGAAGCAGCGACGGCGGTGGAACAATAGGCAGCGAAAAGGGGCCACCACGCGCTCCCACGCGCCGGCGCGTGAAGGACAGGCGGAAGCTTGTGGCGGCGCGTGAGGCTCACGCGCAGGGAATCCGGTGACCGGAAACTCCAGATCGGCAGATCGGCGGACGGCGGCCCTTGTGGTACGGGCGGTGTCGACCGAAAAGGCCTCCGAAGGTGGCCGGTGAAGAACGACCAAAAAATTGACTTTAGGTCAAAACCCTAACAGCCCAAAAAAAAAATTTATTGTATTCGAAAAAAAAAACCTAGGACAACTGATACCATGTAGGAAATAATTCCTTGTATTTTATTCATAGAACATATAGGCTATATATACACATCTAATTTACCTAAACTAGGTAACATAATATATAACATTAATTACAATATATTCTAGCCTAATAAGTAGCCTAGATTTTAGCCTAAGAATCTGTAATACATCAATTTAGCATAATAATATTTAAGTCTAATTATATTGTTTCTGGCCTTCCAAAATTTTAATCCAAATTCAAAGAATTTTGATAGTTAAATTTTCTATTAACCAAACAAGATAATTTTATTTTAGAATTTTAGATTCTCTTTAATGAGATGAGATCCCTCACCAAAAGGCCAACCATATTGGAAGTACACAACCAGGCACTAAAAATGAGGAAATATCAGGACCTAAAAGCATCAACAAATTGGCTATTCGATAGTTGTCTTGTTTTTAAATTGACACTGACAAAAACAGAATGTGGCCGCCCAAAAGTCAAAGTAGAATAACAACTGCCTTTGTTGAATTGAAATCCAACATTTTATTGGTTTGGTAGTAAAGCTAGGATCCAATAGAAATTGCCGAATGCACCAGCAGCAGGTTGCCCTGCTTTGAGGAAGCAATGTCTTCTAGACACGGATCAAGAATCAAAAGCAACTAAACCATACAAAGGATCAAAAACCCATTGGCTTGTACGAATATCAAGCATGTTAAATTTGTTCATAAGCTCAAACAAGTTGGGTCCACGTAAATGGAAAGAAATTATTTTTATACATTTGTTATTTTCCCTAATTCTCTGTGAACATATAAATTCCCTTTTGAAAGAGCAAGTTTGCTACAACCCACCTAATTAAACATTCCAACAACACTTTTAAAATGACTGATTGACTACTGCTAATCCCAAAAAGGCTGGTAATTTTAAGTCGAAGAACAGATTAGTTGGATTCCTAACTCCTTAAGAATCCAAAAACTATGCACAACAGAATAACCAAAAGCGAGGATGAAAAAAGATACAAAATCCCTTGCCTTGAGACATTCTTCTTTCCAGCATTGATAATTGACAAAGAATCTTCTTATTGGGGCCCTGTATGATACAAAACAATATGTACAAGTACAACTAATTGTCATGACTCATGAACTATAAAGAAGGCATAATAACTAATAGCGCACACTTAAAAGTAAATGATAACCTTGCTTAGTGCAAGATTAAAGCAGTTCTTTGCTGAAGTTAAATCTCCCTTCTTCCAAATACAGTTACCCAAACAGAGCCAAGCATCTCCAAGAGATGGATTCAGTTTAACCTGGAGAAGAAAAATATTAGATAAAAAGCATGAGCCTTATTCAGAGTCCAAGCATTATGGCAAACACTCTGTTCCCACTTACTGCTTTTGAGAGATGGTCCTTGTAATACCCCTATTTTATAATGAAAATATTGAAAGAAAAAAATATAAGGATGGATTGAGAGTTGTGGGAATCGAAACCACAACCTCCTGTTTTTCAGCTGAGTGCCCAGCCAATTGAGCTAGGTAAGCTCTTGGTCTTGAATCATCCCCATTGAGTTTTATTTAGATCCGAAACTATTATAATAATTAAATAATCAAAATATCCTAACCACTCCCACTATCAGATCTGATTAAAAGTAGATCAGTTTTTATCGATGTGGGATAAACACCCTTCATCTATTTTCCTCAACCCTAACTAAGTTCGACCGCCGTCCGATCACCACCGCCACGCCGTGATCTTCACCGCCACCGTCAGAGTGACCACCGCCCCCTTCCCGATCGAACCGCGACCGCCACTCGCCCTAATCGCCGCCGCCGCCGCCCTCTGTGAGCACCATTGCCATCGGAAACGTTTGAGTTTCCTTCGGAAACTTTCGCCGCTGCCGTCGTCCTTTGTGAACGCCGTTGTCGTCTCGGTTGGGTAAGTGTTGTGGTTGTGTCGGTTGGGCTTCGGAATCGCTACCGTTGTCGGTATGCCGACCGCCGTGGATGATGTTGGTTACGGTTGGGCTTCGGGTGCGCCGTCGCCGGAGAGGGGGGTGTTAGGGTTAGGGTTCGGTTGGATATTAGGGATTTGGGTCTGAACCGGTCTGGGATGAACCGGCTGAGCTGGGCCGAACCGGTTCAGTTCTGGTTGGATGATAAGATGCTGACATCATGCTGACGTCAGCAATGATGTCATGCTGACGTCAGCGATGACGTCAGCGTTGACTTTTGGTCAACTTTTTCGACCGAGCCCCCTTTTATGTTTTTCGACGTTCCGGTTCCATTGGCGCTGTTCCTTTCTGCAAATTCGAACCCGAAGTGCTGTTTTGGAGCAATTTTATATATTGAGCTCAGATTTTCAGTAAAGTGTTTAATCGGAATTTGACTCAGATAATTTCGTGTTCAGGTGACGTAGACTCTGATCCCGAGATTTTACCTCCTCCACCGCCAGGCAGACCTCCGGTGGCACAATCTTCGAGATCTGCCAGTAAGATATTTATTAAGCGTAAATTATTCGGATATAGCATAATAGGAAATCTTACCTAGTGTCTTGTATTTTTAGGAACTGATTCTGTCCGACCTTCCGCTAGAGCTGAGCGTGGGAGACGTCACTATCGACGTTGACTATTTAGCTACCTAAGGTGTGTTCTCTGTTTTGTGCTACATTTTTATGTGTTACATGATTTTGTGATTTGTATGATAAATATTGCATGACTCATTGGTATGTCATCCTGCTTTGTTATTTGATAAATAATGTATACTCGGATTTTATGATCATGTTATGTAACACATCGGAATCGGATTTTTATGTACATGCATCTTAGTTATATAACAAGATTGCATTCGGACTTTGAAATCGGATTACATGTCATATCATTGGGTTGGTATATTGTACGGAGGAAGCTCAGCGACTTCATCCTTCGGGTTGAACTTCGCTTCGGATCAGTGGTTTCACCCTTCGGGCTGAATTCCGCTTCGGATTAGTGGTTCCACCCTTCGGGCTGAGTTCCACTTCGGATGGTGACGATGGAGAAAGTAGGTTCTGGGGAACCTTACTTTTCGGTGTATCGGAGATGGGTATTATGATTCATGTGCATCAGACATCATATCATTATGATCCGGTTTTTGTTGTGTTTTCAGAAAAGTTTTTATCAGAAAATAAAATACAGTTCTGTTTTGTTTTCAGTTGCACTTTAGAGACACACTGAGCTTTTTAGCTGACTCCCCCTTAGTATCTGTTTCAGATTCCAGACTTAGGTTACGGTACTTGGAGGACTACGTACGATCAGTATTTGATATTTTTCTCAGTATGTTTCGTTTCGGACTTACTTAATTATTTAAGTATTTTCAGTATTTGATTGTAAACGTGGACTTTGGACATTTATTACTATTGGGATTTGATAACTATTTTGAGTACGCTTGTTTTAAAACGAAACAGTAAACGATAACTATTATAATTAAATAATAGTTTTGGTACAGTTTTTCATAAATGATCTTACTTGAGGGGAAAGTTTCCAATTCGCCAAATTCAATTTATTTCAAAACCCTAGGTCAAAATAGGGGGTTACATTTAGTGGTATCAGAGCTTAGGTTACACCCCTCGGCCTGTGCGGCTCAATGGAAATTTGATTTTTAAAGTTTTCAAAAAAAAAAAAAAATTGCAAGCATCATAAATGTTTTCGGAAATTATGAGATTTTCAGATAAATGTCCGGATTTTAAAGAAGTGATATATGATTTAATTAAAGTCTCCAAGTACCAATGTTGACTTTAGGACTCTTCTTTGTAGATAGACTATTATGCCACGGTGTATGCCACGGTGTAGGAGTTTTAATCTATTGTTTGTTCGATGTCGTGATCGAGCCTGTACTACTACTTCTGGTAGTGGTCACTCGCATTCTGTTGGCCAAGCAGAAATTCAGAATAAGTTACATGTTGAAGAGAACCATTCGTTAGGAGGATATCAGATCGGAAGTGATAACTCACTTGATATTGTAAACACTGACCGATATGTAAGAGCCGAGCTCGTATCGAAGTGTTAAGATTATTTTTTTATTTGAATCAGAATAGCAAGACAGTGAATGATTATGAGATATAGTTTCGGAGGTTGGTCAAGTATGCTACTGAGTTAGTTATGATTGAGAAAAATAAGTATGATTTTTTTTAAAAAAAAAAAAAAACTTCAGAATTTGACCAAATCGGAAAGCAACCAGACACATTTGTACAACAAGGTTTTGTCAACTAGTTGGGAAAGAGATCTAGGATGAGTTTGTTCCTCAGAGTATCAGAATGTAAGACTTGCAGTATCGACAGTTCTGTCTGACAGTCAGGGTAATACAAAAGTCTGTCGGCCTATTTCTGTATGTGGTTTTTACAACAAAAAGTGTAACGAGGAATGCAGGTTGATGAGCAGAACGTGTCTCAGATGTGGTTCTCAGGATCACTACTTAAAGAATTGACCATGTTCAGCTATTGGTTCATCCGTTCAGAGTCATGCATCAATTCAGACACCTTACCGAGGTAGAAGGCAGTTCAGGTCAGTTGCTTCTAGTACTACTAGTAAAGGTAGACATGCTCCGAGTGGGTGATCATGTCAAGATTTCTAAGATGTATAAGAATTTCCCTTCGGAAATGCAAGGGAAAATATTCTCTGTTGATTTGATAGAGTTACCTTTCAGAGAGTTCAAACTTATTTTCGGAATAGATTAGTTATCCGCTCATTGAGTTTGTTTGGATTGTGAAAAAAAAGGGCGACTCTGAAAACCTCAGATGGGTACGAGGTGATTATGGTGGGAGAGCGTAGAGGTTACTTGTCCAATGTTGTTCGGTTCTCAAAACAGAAAAGATGATTCGACATGGAGCTACTGCCTATCTTGCTTATATTTTTTGACTCGAGGTAGTCAAATTCTGTTTTGGATAAGATCCGGGTGGTTAGGAATTTTTCTAGATGTTTTTCCGGAGGAATTGCCAAGGGTACCGCCAAAACGTGATGAGGTTGAGTTTGGCATAGATGTATATTCGGGTACAGCTCTTGTCTCTAGGGTAATGTAAATAAAGACTGAAATTGGAATTTGCGCGATTGAAGGTATTCAAAGTTCCTTGTATTCGGGATGTTGAGGATGTCGCAATTGGGTTCGAGAGTGATCGAACGGAGTACCATGGTCAAATGATATAACAAGTATTAAAGGTAATACACTACTACCTCTAGTATGCTTTGTGAACATGTTGATATTCGGTTAATGCATGCATGAATATGATGAGGAGTGCTGTTAGTCCTGCTCAAGTCAAACCAGATATGAAATCGAGTATGATAACCTAGATATGATTGAAATGCTCGACCGAGGAAGTTAACAAATGTAAGGACCTGGAGTTCAATGCTAAAATTATTTTGATATGAAATTACGAAAATGCTCTATGGTATGAGAATGACTAAAATACCCTTGGATTTGGAAGTAGTCTAGAAATCTGCACTGGATATGGTAAAACAACCCGATTCATCTGAAAACCTCGATCTACTGGGAAAGTTATGGTAATAATATTCAAACATTCGAGATTGTAAGGTGTTAGGTTTCCTTGAATTGGGAACGAATTTCCAAGTATAGATTTACGGGAAACTACTCATAATTCTGAATTAATCAAGTGGCTCAAATACTGAATTGATCGTAATGACTAAAAGTATTGGAAATACTGTCATGGTTAAATCATTCGGAATGATCGTATTGATAAAAAGGGCTGAAGTATCCTCGGACATCGAGGTTTGCGAATTAACTGGAAGGATGGATAAAACCTTGAATTCTGAAATGAATGAAGTGGTTGGAGGTACCGAAATTTTTTGAAATGACTGAAACACCCATGAGTACTTAAAGGATTGAAATTCTACAAATGGTTTAATTGACAGTATTGATGGATATCTCGAACATCGAAATGACCGAAATACCCCCATGATTGGAATAAGTAAATTATCTTTGATTAAATTTTTGGAAATGTCAATAAAGTGGAAATGACTGGAATGCCCTCAAAGGTGAAGCATGACTTGGTATATAAATCTCTTGTGATATTAATATGAGGATGGAAGTTTTTCCGCACAGAATATAAGTTTGACTACTTCGCGGCAAGTCCGATGGTGAAATATGAAAGCAATCGTTCAGATATACGATACTGTCGAATACATTCAAAGGGTTGGTTAGTAATGCAAGGTTGGGATATGTTAGTTCGAATGGTTTTGGTTGCAACTACCTTTACGGGGACACTATCTCTACGGAGAGAAGTGTTATATCTTTACCGATCACAAGAGTTTAAAATACCTCCTTACGCAAAAAAAAAAAAAAAAAAAAAAGAATTGAATCTGAGACAGCGTCGCTGGTGGGAACTTCTTAAAGATTATGACTGTGAGATAGAGTATCATCCGGGAAAGGCGAACGTGGTTGCTGACGCCTTAAGTCGTAATGCTATCTCAGAATTGAGATCCTTGTTTGCTCGGATGAGTTTACATGAGGATGGTAGTTTGATGGCAGAACTAAGGGTCATCCCTACACTGATATCTGATATTCGAGCTGAACAACCTACGGATCATTTTCTTATGCATCGTATCAGAGAGGTTTCCGAAGGTACATCTGTGGATTATACTATTGATCAAGATGGTGTTTTGTGTTTTCGAGGCCGGTACTGTATTTCGAGAAAATCTGGGTTGAAACAGGTTATTCTTCGTGAGGCCCATGATAGCCCTTATTCTATGCATCCTGGCAGTGATAAGATGTACAAGAACCTTCGCCAGAGGTACTGGTGGAAAGGTCTTAAGCGGGATGTTGTCGGATTTGTGTCTAAGTGTATGACTTGTCAGAGAGTCAAAGCAGAGCATCAGCGTCCATCTGGATTGCTTCAGCACATCGAGACTCCTCAGTGGAAATGGGAACGAGTGACTATGGATTTTGTCAGTGGTCTTTCGATGACTTCGTCCAAGAAGGACTCCGTATGGGTCATAGTGGACCGTTTGACTAAGTCTGCTCATTTCATCCCGGTTCGAGTCAATTATCCTTTGAATAAGTTGGCTCGACTTTATATATCTGAGATCGTTCGACTTCATGGAGTACCACTATTGATTATTTCTGATCGTGACCCGAGGTTTACAGCGAAGTTTTGGAAGGCACTTCACTCTTCTTTGGGTACCCGGTTGAACTTCAGTACATCTTACCATCCGCAAACTGATGGGCAGTCGGAACGTGTGATTCAAATTCTTGAGGACATGTTGAGAGGTTGTGTTCTGGATTATAGTGGTAGTTGGGAGGATTTCTTGCCGCTTGCAGAGTTTGCATATAATAACAGTTACCAGTCCAGTATCAAAATGGCACCGTATGAGGCTCTGTATGGGCGTAAGTGTAGGTCACCGATTGGGTGGACTGAACTTAATGAACATAGATTGTTGGGACCGAACCTAGTCCGTGAGGTCGAACAGACAGTCAGATTGATTCGAGATCGGCTTAAAGTTGCTTTTGATAGATAAAAATCTTACGCCGACTTGAAACATTGAAATCTTGAGTTTGAGGTTGGTGATGAGGTTTTCCTGAAAGTATCTCCGTAGAGGAAGGTACTTCGGTTTGGTCGGAAGGGCAAATTGAGTCCTCGTTATATTGGCCCTTATCGGATTCTTCGTCGGGTTGGACCTGTTGCTTATCAACTCGAATTACCACCAAAGCTTCGGCGTATTCATGATGTTTTCCATATTTCTGTATTGAGACGCTATCATGCTGATTCGTCTCATGATTTACCTGTGGAAGAGATTGAGATTCGTCCTGATCTGCGCTTTGAGGAGAAGCCTATTGAGATTCTTGCTCAGGATAAGAAGGTTCTCAGAAGGAAGACCATCAAGATGGTCAAGGTTTTGTGGAGCGGTCGCAGTCATGACGAGGCTACCTGGGAGCCCAAAGATGTCATCAAAGCTCAGTATTCGCATTTGTTTACTCAAGGTAAATTTCGAGGACGAAATTTCTTTTTAGGAGGGGAGAATTGTAATACCCCTATTTTATAATGAAAATATTGAAAGAAAAAAATATAAGGATGGATTGAGAGTTGTGGGAATCGAAACCACAACCTCCTGTTTTTCAGCTGAGTGCCCAGCCAATTGAGCTAGGTAAGCTCTTGGTCTTGAATCATCCCCATTGAGTTTTATTTAGATCCGAAACTATTATAATAATTAAATAATCAAAATATCCTAACCACTCCCACTATCAGATCTGATTAAAAGTAGATCAGTTTTTATCGATGTGGGATAAACACCCTTCATCTATTTTCCTCAACCCTAACTAAGTTCGACCGCCGTCCGATCACCACCGCCACGCCGTGATCTTCACCGCCACCGTCAGAGTGACCACCGCCCCCTTCCCGATCGAACCGCGACCGCCACTCGCCCTAATCGCCGCCGCCGCCGCCCTCTGTGAGCACCATTGCCATCGGAAACGTTTGAGTTTCCTTCGGAAACTTTCGCCGCTGCCGTCGTCCTTTGTGAACGCCGTTGTCGTCTCGGTTGGGTAAGTGTTGTGGTTGTGTCGGTTGGGCTTCGGAATCGCTACCGTTGTCGGTATGCCGACCGCCGTGGATGATGTTGGTTACGGTTGGGCTTCGGGTGCGCCGTCGCCGGCCTGTCGAGCCGTGGCCACCGTGTGTTCGCGGGGACGTGGTGGTGTAGTCGGTGCGCCGCCGGAGAGGGGGGGTGTTAGGGTTAGGGTTCGGTTGGATATTAGGGATTTGGGTCTGAACCGGTCTGGGATGAACCGGCTGAGCTGGGCCGAACCGGTTCAGTTCTGGTTGGATGATAAGATGCTGACATCATGCTGACGTCAGCAATGATGTCATGCTGACGTCAGCGATGACGTCAGCGATGATGTCATGCTGACGTCAGCGATGACGTCAGCGTTGACTTTTGGTCAACTTTTTCGACCGAGCCCCCTTTTATGTTTTTCGACGTTCCGGTTCCATTGGCGCTGTTCCTTTCTGCAAATTCGAACCCGAAGTGCTGTTTTGGAGCAATTTTATATATTGAGCTCAGATTTTCAGTAAAGTGTTTAATCGGAATTTGACTCAGATAATTTCGTGTTCAGGTGACGTGGACTCTGATCCCGAGATTTTACCTCCTCCACCGCCAGGCAGACCTCCGGTGGCACAATCTTCGAGATCTGCCAGTAAGATATTTATTAAGCGTAAATTATTCGGATATAGCATAATAGGAAATCTTACCTAGTGTCCTGTATTTTTAGGAACTGATTCTGTCCGACCTTCCGCTAGAGCTGAGCGTGGGAGACGTCACTATCGACGTTGACTATTTAGCTACCTAAGGTGTGTTCTCTGTTTTGTGCTACATTTTTATGTGTTACATGATTTTGTGATTTGTATGATAAATATTGCATGACTCATTGGTATGTCATCCTGCTTTGTTATTTGATAAATAATGTATACTCGGATTTTATGATCATGTTATGTAACACATCGGAATCGGATTTTTATGTACATGCATCTTAGTTATATAACAAGATTGCATTCGGACTTTGAAATCGGATTACATGTCATATCATTGGGTTGGTATATTGTACGGAGGAAGCTCAGCGACTTCATCCTTCGGGTTGAACTTCGCTTCGGATCAGTGGTTTCACCCTTCGGGCTGAATTCCGCTTCGGATTAGTGGTTCCACCCTTCGGGCTGAGTTCCACTTCGGATGGTGACGATGGAGAAAGTAGGTTCTGGGGAACCTTACTTTTCGGTGTATCGGAGATGGGTATTATGATTCATGTGCATCAGACATCATATCATTATGATCCGGTTTTTGTTGTGTTTTCAGAAAAGTTTTTATCAGAAAATAAAATACAGTTCTGTTTTGTTTTCAGTTGCACTTTAGAGACACACTGAGCTTTTTAGCTGACTCCCCCTTAGTATCTGTTTCAGATTCCAGACTTAGGTTACGGTACTTGGAGGACTACGTACGATCAGTATTTGATATTTTTCTCAGTATGTTTCGTTTCGGACTTACTTAATTATTTAAGTATTTTCAGTATTTGATTGTAAACGTGGACTTTGGACATTTATTACTATTGGGATTTGATAACTATTTTGAGTACGCTTGTTTTAAAACGAAACAGTAAACGATAACTATTATAATTAAATAATAGTTTTGGTACAGTTTTTCATAAATGATCTTACTTGAGGGGAAAGTTTCCAATTCGCCAAATTCAATTTATTTCAAAACCCTAGGTCAAAATAGGGGGTTACAGTCCTCTGCTTCCTTCCTATAGTCAGGCACTACATCTAATATCTTCCCTCTTAAATACCCGTATGTTGCACGCTGCACAGGCAATTTTCTTCCTTCTGTAGTAAAAAAGTGTTCCGTTAATTGTTTAATATGCAAAAAAGATTGATATAAACATAAAGGTTAAAAATAAGAAGAAAATTTCCGGTCCCATTTCTGCACTGCACGTCAATGGATTATTCCAACATGATAAAAGAATAAAGGAACACCTATCTAACAGAAATATAAAAGTGGAAGTCCGAATTTGTCCGTTCACGATTTTAATTCGACAATTTAGACTCTCTAGTCTCTACCTCAAAATTAATGAATTTAATCCTCACTACAATTGAGAACCCAAGTTAAAAACTTTACTGTTAATTTGGATAATGCAGCATTTTGCTGATGGCCTGGCATCAAAATAACAGCATTTCAGTTATTTTTTATAATATATAGAATGAAAAATATATATATATATATATATTATAAAGCAAAAGTATTACATTCAAATTGGAGCACAAACATAAACAAAAACCTCAAATTCAGACTTTTAAGACCAAAATATGTGCATAAACGTCTTGTAATAGGTATTCCAGTTATAACAGTATTCTCAAACAAGCTTCAAACCGCAGTCTTCCCATAGTACTAAATTGTGGCAGCAACGGCATTGTAACGGTTTAGGAGGTCACTGCAACACCGCAAACCAACCCCATTAAAAATCGCAACAGCATCCGCAATTTAATTCTATGAGTCTTCCTTTCAAGCCAAAGAGGATGGCAACAACAAATCAATAGAGCAATAAATTTGATTGCACACATAAAATGCAGAACCCAATCCACTTGCTAGCAACCCATAAAAAAGGGAAATTACAAGCATTTCCAAACGCAACTTTACTTAATCCACGAGAATAAAACAAACAAAAGAATAATCAGGGTAGGAATTGAGAAGATACCAGCAGGAATGGAATCGAGGAGCTTGAGGGCGAGATCGGATTCATGTTGTAGTTTAGAGGTTTTAACATATGGGTTTTGAGGGAAAAAGGTGTCTCTAATCTCGTACAAATCATCAGCTGCCTTTCTGGCTTTTCCCCATATATCGTCTTCATCCTTGCCAACGGCTGCTGCGCCTGCCATGTTACTTCGCCGGCAAAGGGATGATGGATTTACGGGAGAGAAGAGGAGGAGGTTGGCAAAAACCCTAGTTTCCGGCACAGGCCTGCAAATTTTTTTTCGTCTCTATGATTTGTTCATTTTTTGTTTGGGTCGAATGATCGCCATCGGCCTCGTGCTGGACTCACCATTTCTCTACTACTTCACTGCAAGCTCGGTGAGAATAATTTGTTTCTTAACATATTAATATTTAATTTATGGGTAAACTACTGCAGGGGTCACTTTTGTTTCCCGTGTGTACAAATTTAGTCACCACTTTTGAAAAGTGCCAATAAGTAGTCATCTACGTTTTCGATGTGTAAAGACTTGGTCACTTCGACGTTATAGTCCATTAGTCCCCTAACGGATTGTTGATGTGGCGGAATTAAAATAAAGATAAATTACTGCAATAGCCATTAAAATTTTATCTCATGTATATTTTTTCTCCTCAATTTAAAAAAGTAAACATTATAGTCACTAATAAAAATGTTTCTTTATAATTTCACCCTTAAATTTTTAAAAATTCAGTTTTCAATCCTAAAACTTTACAATCAATTAGTACAATAATATTATAAATGCTTAGATGAAAAATAGGTGCCCAAAGTATACCATTTGAAACTTAGGTGCCCAAATTGCTCCTATTTAATAACCCAAACTTAAAAATTTAGTCCACTAACTACTAAAAAATTCGAGTTATTGGAATTTCTATTTTATAATTCAAACTTTATTTTAAATTTTTGAGTCGAGTTTATGAAATTATGAGTCGAGTATTTTCACATCAAACCAAAAATTTTAATTTTTTCGAGTCAAGTCGAGTTATTGGAATTTCTATTTTATAATTCAAACTTTATTTTGAATTTTTGAGTCGAGTTTATGAAATTATGAGTCGAGTATTTTCACATCAAACCTAAAAATTTAATTTTTTCGAATCAAGTCGTGTGTTGCACTTCCCTACATATAATTTTTAAACCAAAGTCGGTCGAATTCGCGTTACTCCGACAGGCCTTTATCGGCGTTGATCGGTCGATTGCCCAGTTGGGTTTTGCTCGCCATGGCTCAGAGATGACGATGGCACTGACGGCACGGCGAAAAGACGGTCGAGGCGGCCGAAAACTCAAAAATCAGAGGTGAGAGGGAGGTTTCCGTCGAATCTTTAAATCGATCTCCACGGCAGACGAAGCGTCGGTTCTGCGCGTGGTGCTCGGGGTTCGATTCAGGGCGAGGTGACGACGGTGCATGCCACGACGGGGTGGTGGAGGCGATCGGAGGAGTGGCCGATTGGGTTAGGTGAAGGGTCGGGGAAGGCTTCTCTCTTTTTCTCTTTTTTTTCATATACGAAAAGAATTAAATGAGCCAGGTTAAGAATTCTTTTAAAATTAAAAATTATATGTAGGGAAGTGCAACACTCGACTTGATTCGAAAAAATTAAATTTTTAGGTTTGATGTGAAAATACTCGACTCATAATTTCATAAACTCGACTCAAAAATTCAAAATAAAGTTTGAATTATAAAATAGAAATTCCAATAACTCGACTTGACTCGAAAAAATTAAATTTTTTGGTTTGATGTGAAAATACTCGACTCATAATTTCATAAACTCGACTCAAAAATTCAAAATAAAGTTTGAATTATAAAATAGAAATTCCAACAACTCGAATTTTTTAGTAGTTAGTGGACTAAATTTTTAAGTTTTGAGTTATTAAATAAGAGCAATTTGGGCACCTAAGTTTCAAAGGGTATACTTTGGGCACCTATTTTTCATCTAAGCATTTATAATATTATTGTACTAATTGATTGTAAAGTTTTAGGATTGAAAAATGAATTTTTAAAAATTTAAGGGTGAAATTATAAAGAAACATTTTTATTAGTGACTATAATGTTTACTTTTTTAAATTGATGAGAAAAAATGTACATGAGATAAATTTTAATGGCTATTGCAATAATTTATCCTTATTTTAATTCCGCCACATCAACAATCCGTTAGGGGACTAACGGACTATAACGTCGAAGTGACCAAGTCTTTACACATCGAAAACGTAGATGACCACTTATTGGCACTTTTCAAAAGTGGTGACTAAATCTGTACAAACAGGAAACGAAAGTGACCCCTGCAGTAGTTTACCCTTAATTTATTGATGTCTGATTCGAATTAAATATTATAAAAATACTTAATACTTAATTTAATTTTTTTCATTTACAATATTAACTTTTAGGATTTTCTATTTTACTTAAAAATCTCGTCTCATCAAATCAAGTGCTAAGCATTTAATGAATTTTTAAATTCGAAAGCATTTAAATCTTTTGACCGTTGGTGTCAGCTGGTTAGGTAACTAACATTTAAAGTGGTAGTTGTCCCGTATCGATGCGGTGTTCCCCGTGTCGAAACGAAAACTTCCAATGAGCTAAGTTGAGAAAAATTTATCGATACGGTCTTATCCGTATCGAAACAGTCCCTGTCCCGTACCGATACGCATACACGCGTATCGATACACCCTCTTTATTATTGTGCAACGGCTCTTTCTATTTTGAGACATGTATCGATACGGGTCTTCGTGTACCGATACGGTAAGCTGCATAAGTGCATTTATGGTGGAAAGAGAGGGTCTCAACGGCTATAATCAATACCCTAACCACCCAAACGGCTAGAATTGATGGAGAATGTATAAATTGAAGCTAATTGAATACCAGCAACAACTATTGCATCAAAGATAAACATACAAGCAAAAATCCAAGCTCAAAGTTCTTATTTTCCAATTTCTTGTAAACCTCAAATTGTGTAGTGTTCAATTCCTATCTTATCATCAAATTTGGGTTGAGTGTTTGTACTTAAAGGGGCAATCTTGTATTTGAGAGACATCTTTCTTGCCTAAATTCTTCTTTGTTCTCTTGTGAGGGTTTGGTCAAATTTTGGGTAGAAAATTTGACCGGTTGTGTAAAGGTTACCTCCTAAGCCTTAAAAGGAGGAAGAACAAATTAGTGAATTGTTGGAAATCCTTAGTAGTAGCTAAGGTAGTGGATGTAGAGTTCATATGGAACTTGAACCACTCTAAAATTCCTTGTTCTTCATTTTTAGCTATCCCTTTACTCCAACAAATTTTTAAAAGCCCAATTCACCTCCTCTTGGCTTTGATCAATCCATTGATCCACTCAACAATTGGTATCAGAGCCTACCTATTTGAGAATTAACAACCACAAGAGGAGTTCCTAGGAAGAGTGTGATCATCCAAAAATCAAGTCATGGCATCTACCTCCGGGTCAAGCATGTACGAGTCTCAATCAACCACAAAATCGCCTTTCTTCAACGGTGATAACTATCCATTTTGGAAGAACCGGATGCACCTCTTCATCAAATCCAACGATTATCTAGTTTGGGATGCCATTGAAGATGGTCCCTATGTTCCAATGAAGAGAGACGAAGAAGGAAGATTGGTGCTAAAGAAGAAAATTGAGATGAGTGAAGAAGAGAGAAAGAAGATTCAAAGTAATGATAAAGCTCTTCACATGTTGTTTTGCTCTTTTGGTCCCGACATCTACTCCAAAGTCTCCTTCATTGAAAGTGCCAAGGAAGTGTGGGATACACTAGAGACCACTTATGAAGAAACAAGTGATGTGAAGGAGACCAAGATTGGAATTCTCAATCTTAGCTATGAGAATTTCAAAATGGAGCCCGACGAAATCGTGTCCAAGATGTTCAATCGCTTCTCAACAATCGTCAACGAGCTTAAGGGTTTTGGAGAGATAATCACGGAAGACAAACTTGTCTGAAAGCTACTCTACTCACTTTCCGAGTCTTGGGATGAGAAGAGAACCGCCATCATTGAGGTCAAAAACTTGAAGACACTCAAGCTTGATGAGCTAGTGGGTTCTCTCCTTGCTCATGAGATAATGAAGCAAGGAATGGAAGATGAAAACTAAAAAAAGAGGAGTGGAGAAGCTAGAAGTAGAAAAGAAGAAGAAGATAGGAGTGGCTCTCAAAGCTTCACTACATGAGGAGGGCACTTCTAGTGAGGAGGAAGACCTAGAAGAATTGGCTATGATAGCCAAAAGGTTCTCACGGTTTATGAGGTCCAACCGAGGAAGGAAGATGCAAAGAAAAATGGACTTCAAAACCAAAAACAAAGAAGAAGAGAGAGATCAAATCATTTGCTTCGAGTGCAAAAGATTCGGTCACATTCGTTCGGAATGCCCTCAACTCAAGAAGAAGGGCTTTGAGAAGAAGAAGAAGCTCAAGGCCAAGCTTGCTACTTGGAGTGACGAGGAGTCATCCGAGGATGACGAACACGAAGTGGCCAACCTTTGCCTCATGGCACTTGAGGAGGATTCCTCCATTGTAACCTCTAACTCATCATCTTTTGATTTTACATTTGATGAATTGCATTATGCTTATGATGAGTTACAAGAGGTATATGATGAATTAGTTGAGAAATATAAAGAGTCGGTTATAAGAAATAAAAAGATTATTTCCGAATTAAATGCTAAAAATAACTCACTTTCTCATGCTAATTTAAAATTTGAGAAAAAGATCTTAGGTTTGCAATATGAACTTAAATTCTTCCAAGATGAAAATGTAGACCTAAATAATCTTATTTCTCAATGCAATAGTGAACACCAAAAGGTGTTAGATGAGCTTAACAAGCTCAAGGAGTCTTTCAAGAATGTTGGTAGTATGAAAAATGAGATAGGTGAATCCTCCAAAACTAACCAACCTAAAAGAAAGACACATAACTACAAACAAAATAGCTTCCATAGACATAATAGAGCTAAAAAGATTAGGAGTGTATGGGTTCCTAAGGAACTCGTCAAGTCTAATAATGTTGTTGCTATGTCACCTTGGATTCCTAAGGGAACCAAGCTTTTGGGAGCTAACACTCGTGGACCCAAAATGATTTGGGTACCAAAAACCAAAGTTTAATATTTTTTTTAGGGGGAGCATTGCTACAAGGCCAAAGCACAAAGTCAAAATTCATGGTACCTTGATAGTGGATGCTCGAGGCATATGACCGGAGACAAGAGTCGATTCATGGACTTAAAGCCAAAAAGTGGAGGAGTAGTGACATTTGGTGACAACTCCAAAGGCCACATAAAAGGTATTGGATCTATAGGTAATCACTCTACTATTCTCATTGAAAATATTTTATATGTCGATGGTCTAAAACATAACTTATTGAGCATAAGTCAATTATGTGACAAAGGGTTTAATGTCTTATTTGATAAAAATGGGTGCAAAATTGTTGACATTAAATCAAATAATATTATGTCAATTGGTCATCACATAGGTAATATATACATGGTGCATTTAGATGACATTCATACATCACATGCATGCTTTGTTGCACAAAATGAAAATGATGCATGGCTATGGCATAGAAAACTAGGACGTGCTAGCATTAGTGTTTTATAAAAATTAGTTTCCCTAGATCTAGTTAGAGGTTTACCCAAGATTAAGTTCTCAAATGACAAAATTTGTGATGCATGCTCTAAGGGTAAACAACATAAGTCATCCTTTAAATCCATTAATGATGTTTCTACAAGTAGGTGTTTACAACTAATTCACATGGATTTATTTGGGCCTATTAGAACTATGAGCTTGGGTGGTAAATCTTATGCATTTGTACTTGTTGATGACTATTCTAGATTTACTTGGGTTCTATTTTTAAGTACTAAAGATGAGGCTTTAGAAAAATTCATCATATTTTCAAAATTAACTCAAAATGACCTTGAACTTACAATTTCTCAGTTTAGAAGTGATCATGGAACCGAATTTCAAAATCTTGGTTTTGAAGAGTTTTTAAATGAAAATGGTATTAGCCACAATTTTTCGGCTCCTCGAACTCCTCAACAAAATGGGGTAGTTGAGAGGAAAAATAGAACTTTACAAGAAATGCCTAGAACCATGCTTTGTGAAAACAATTTACCTAAATATTTTTGGGCGGAAGCCACAAACACCGCTTGCTACATTGTAAACCGAGTAATGATTAGGCCACTTTTAAAGAAAACACCATATGAGATTTTAAAATCTAAAAAGTCTAACATTAATTATTTTCATCCATTTGGTTGCAAGTGTTTTGTTTTAAACAATGGAAAAGATAACTTAGGTAAATTTGATGCTAAAAGTGATGAAGCTGTTTTCTTAGGTTATTCCTTAAACTCTAAAGCCTATCGCGTATTTAATAAAAGAACTTTAGTGGTAGAAGAGTCTATTCATGTTGTGTTCGATGATAACCTCCTTCCGAGGAAGGATTCTTGTGATGATGATGATGTACGAGTCCTTGATGCCTTTGATGGAGGACAAACTTCACATGAGGATAAGATTCCAACAAAAGAAGAGGATACACAAGATCCACCTCTTGAAGCCTTGAAGGACTTGGCTCTTGAGGAAAAGGAAGTGAGCTACCCAAGGGAGTACAACTATGTCAAAGGTGGTGAAATCTTGGGTGATCCATCCAAGGGGATAACTACTAGATCTTCTCTTAAACTCATGAATCATGTTGTTTTTATCTCATGCATAGAGCCTAAGAACATTAAAGAAGCATTAAAAGATGACTTTTGGATTATGGCTATGCATGAAGAGTTAAATCAATTTGAGAGAAGTAATGTTTGGACATTAGTTGAAAGGCCTAGTAATCAATCTACTATAGGAACTAAATGGGTATTTAGGAAACTATATGAGAGTGGTAACATTGTGAGAAATAAAGCTAGATTAGTTGCACAAGGTTACACTCAAGAAGAGGGAATAGATTTTGATGAAACCTATGCACCCGTAGCTAGAATGGAGGCCATTAGGATGTTGCTTGCATATGCATGTTATCATGATTTCAAGCTTTTTCAAATGGATGTTAAAAGCACATTTTTAAATGGTTTTATAAATGAGGAAGTGTATGTGGAACAACCACCGGGTTTTGAAGACTCAAAATTTCCAAATCATGTTTTCAAACTAACTAAAGCACTTTATGGTTTAAAACAAGCTCCTAGAGCTTGGTATGAAAGACTTTCAAACTTTTTGATTGAAAAAGGTTTTGAAAAAGGTAAGGTGGACACTACACTCTTCATAAAAAGGTATAAAAATGACATCTTAGTAGTACAAATATATGTTGATGATATTATTTTTGGATCTACTAATGAGTGTCATTGCAAAGAGTTTACTAAGTTAATGCAAGGTGAATTCGAGATGAGCATGATGAGGGAGCTCTCATTCTTTTTGGGACTCCAAATCAAGCAAAGGAAGGATGACACCTTCATCAATCAAGCAAAGTACATCAAGGATATGCTCAAGAAGTTTGGCTTGGAGAATGCAAAGCCTCAAGCCACACCAATGAGCTCATCTACAAAGCTTGACAAAGATGAAGGAGGTAAGCGTGTTGACTCTAAGCTTTACTGTTCTATGATTGGATCTTTGCTTTACCTTACCGCAAGTAGATCAGATGTTTTTGTTTAGTTTTTGCTTGTGTGCTAGGTTTCAAGATAGTCCTAGAGAGTCTCACCTTATAGCCGTTAAGAGAATCTTTAGGTACCTTATAGATACTCCTTGTTTAGGTCTTTGATACCCTAGAGACTCAACCTTTAACCTTCACGCTTATTCGGATGCAGATTATAGGGGTTGTAAAATCGATAGGAAGAGTACTCCGGGAACATGTCAATTCTTAGGTAGTATGCTCATATCTTGGTTCTCTAAGAAACAAAATAGTGTAGCTCTATCTACCTCCGAAGCCGAGTATATATCCTTAGGGAATTGTTGTGCTCAAGTCCTTTGGATGAAGCAACAACTCTTAGATTATGTTATTAAAGTTGAAACCATACCCCTTAAGTGTGATAACACTAGTGTCATATGCTTAACAAAAAATCCCATCCAACACTCTAGAACCAAACATATAGAGATAAGGCATCATTTCATTAGAGATCATGTCCTTAAGGAAGATGTTGTTATAGAGTACGTTGACACCTTAAACCAACTAGCGGACATCTTTACAAAGCCTTTAGATAAAGAGCGTTTTTGGTCCCTTAGGAGAGAGTTATGTCTAACTAGCCTTCCTTGACCCTTTAGGACTCTTTTTGAAGTTAAAATTGCTTGATATTGTGAAATTGCATGTATATGTGTTGTTGCTCTTGAAAATATCCATGCTTATAGCTAGGGGAGTATGCTCTTGTTAGAATATGCTTAGAACTGCTCATTCATCATTTGCATTCTTTTAGGAGGTGTTAAAATTGAGCCTTTGGTTGTTCTTAAAGCCTAAAATGTATTTCTGGGCATAGGGTATCGATACGGCCTTAAGCGTATCGATACGAGTATTGTATTAGCTTCCCAGACTACATTTTGCCTAAATGGGTATCGATACGATTAAACCCGTTTCGATATGAGCAACAAGCGTTTCGATACGGATTGCATCCGTTTCGATATGGACCTTCAACGGGCGTTTCAAATGGAATTACGTTTTTACCCCCGTATCGATACACCCTCAGGCGTATTGATACGCGATTGCACAGACAGCTTCTTAATGGCATTTAAAGAGTTCTAATTTTACCAAAATTGAATTTTCAAAACCCTAAAAACCCTAGCCGTTTTTCACTCTATAAATAGCCTCTCAATCCCTCATATTTTCACACCACAACTCAAAATCTCTTGAGGGTTTTCAAAATCAAGCAAAGCTCTTCAAGCTTTTCATCAATTTGGTGCTAAGTTCTTCTCTCATTCCTCTCTATCAATATCAAGGTAAAAATCTTCTTTTTTCTCTTTTAATTTTTCTTTTGATTTTCGTTTTAATTTTTCATTTGTTTTGTTTTGTCTTCTCAAAAACATCTCTTTCCCAACTTTTTCCTTTTGTTTTGTTTACAAATTTTTTTAACAAAAACCTTGATTATTGGTTTTCAATGAGTTGAATGAAGAAAATTAATGCATACATTGTTTTTAATCTTTTCTCTAGTTAATGGCACCTAAATAGAGAGCACTTACTAGTGAAGCCGGTGAAGGTTCCAATGTCGGAGGTGCTACTCGCCTGAACCTCGCTCTTATCTATCAACAATCCTTTAAGACCACCGGAGATCTCAACTATTTTCGACAATTTCAATACTATAAGATACGTCCGGGGAGGGTAATGTCCATTCCTTTTCTTAACTTGGAGCGTTTCAAATTTGATTACTTACCTTTTCTCCTCGAATGGAAGTTTATGGATTTTCTCCAAATTCCCGGTTTCTTCTATCGCACTTTAGTGTTGATCTTCTATGCTAATGCCAAGTGTTGTGCCAATCGAGATGATGTTGTTACGGCCGTTAATTCTCATCTAATGGGTAAAAAGATCACTATCGATGTTTAATCCATTTGTGATGTGTTTAAGTTAGAGGATGAAGGTTTTGATGATGAGAATGCTCTTGGTCATGCCCTAAGTGGTTCCGTCACCGCCCTTAATGCTCAAGATCGGATCCTACATTTGATGGTTTCTTGGTGGTTTAGGCCCTCGGGAGGAAAGTATTCCACTATCTGCCAAGTTGATGATTTTTGGATTCGATGCTTCCGTGAAAGAAAACGTCCAAATCTTGCTTGAATTATGTTTGCGGAGATTGTCTATCTCGTGCAACATCGCCACACTACACTCGTCACTTCCTTCACTTATGGTACGACTTTGAGTTATTTCTTCACACATAAAGAGATAGATTGCTCACATGACTACCCAACTCCCCTCACCGATCCTATCGATGAAAGATCTCTTGCAAGGGGTAAGTTTCATTACTTCAATGGCAGTTGGCTTTGTCTATCCGAGCTCCCTACTGATGCCGTTCCGGAAGAAATTGCTAACCCTCAAGCCGTTCAAGTTCCTCAAGCTCCTCCTCCACCTTCTATGGATTCACTCATGACTTTTCTAAACGAGCAATTCACGGGTTTGCGCACGAGAATTACCTCTATAGATTAAGTGATGAATTCAGGGTTTACCACTATTGACACAAGGTTTACAAGCCTTGAAGATCGAATGAAGAATGTGGAGACGCGCCTCACTTCCCTTGAAGGCGGCCACAACTCAATAAACATATCTCTTACCGCTTTCCATGACGAGTGGCGTCAAACTAGGAGGAATGATGATGCAAATGAGGAGGATGATGAAGATGATGAAGATGGCGATGAAGATGCATAGTAGTTCATCTTTGCATATCATCTATGTCATTTAGGATATTTATGCACTTTCGTTTATGTTTTTAGGATTAAGTTTGCATTTTCAAACCTATGCTTTGATTTTCTGTTATTTGGATTTTAAGTTGATGTTATCTTTAATTTGAACTTATTAATTATCAATATTATGTTGCTTGGTTATAATACATGCCTCTTGCCCATGTTTTTCAATGTCTCTATTTTTTAATCTAACAAAAAGGGGGAGAGGGAACAAGATCACACTTAAAATATTTTGATTTTCAACTTAAAGTTTACCTAGCTAATACTAAAGGGGAGTTATTTTGCAAAGTTTTTCAAAGTGTCAAAAAATTTCAAGTTTTGGTTTTGTTATATCAAAAAGGGGAGATTGTAAAACCTATGTTTGATTTTGATATAACTAAGTATGTTAAGTATTAAATTGGAAACTTGAAATAGATTTCTAAGTCCCTCAAATGATTTATAAATCACCAACACTTTAATCTAATTTGAAAAACTCAACTCCAAATATTTTCTAAGTGTTCCAAGGCCAAAGTATTGAAAAACGTCTAGGCGTATTGATACGCTTCTAGCCGTATCAATACCTTTTTTACTAATTTGGCTACTGGAAAGACGCGTTTCGATACGCCCCTCACCGTATCGAAACAATGTATCGAAATAAATTGAATCTGTATCGATACGTCCCACTGTAAAAACTGAAGGAGTTTGATAAGCGTATCGATACGGTTCCACCCGTATCGATACGGATTTAATGAATTTTTAAATTCGAAAGCATTTAAATCTTTTGACCGTTGGTGTCAGCTGGTTAGGTAACTAACATTTAAAGTGGTAGTTGTCCCGTATCGATGCGGTGTTCCCCGTATTGAAACGGAAACTTCCAGCGAGCTAAGTTGAGAAAAAGGTATCGATACGGTCTTATCCGTATCAAACGGTCCCTGTCTCGTACCGATACGCTTACACACGTATCGATACACCCTCTTTATTATTGTGCAACGGCTCTTTCTGTTTTGAGACAGGTATCGATACGGGTCTTCGTGTACCGATACGGTAAGCTGCAGAAGTACATTTATGGTGGAAAGAGAGGGTCCCAACGGCTATAATCAATACCCTAACCACCCAAACGGCTAGAATTGATAGAGAAGGTATAAATTGAAGCTAATTGAATACCAGCAACAACTATTGCATCAAATATAAACATCCAAGCAAAAATCCAAGCTCAAAGTGCTTACTTTCCAATTTCTTGTAAACTCCAAATTGTGTAGTGTTCAATTCCTATCTTATCATCAAATTTGGGTTGAGTGTTTGTACTTAAAGGGGCAATCTTGTATTTGAGAGATATCTTTCTTGCCTAAATTCTTATTTGTTCTCTTGTGAGGGTTTGGTCAAATTTTGGGTAGAAAATTTGACCGGTTGTGTAAAGGTTACCTCCTAAGCCTTGAAAAGGGGAATAACAAATTAGTGAATTGTTGGAAATCCTTAGTGGTAGCTAAGGTAGTGAATGTAGAGTTCATTTGGAACTTGAACCACTCTAAAATTCTTTGTTCTTCATTTTTAGCTATCCTTTTACTCCAACAAATTTTTAAAAGCCCAATTCACCCCCTCTTGGCTTTGATCAATCCATTGATCCACTCAACACCTATGAAGAAAAAACTTAGATACACAAGTTGTGTAAACTCAAGCTTGTTAATTTTTAGGGTTTATGGTGTTAATTTAGGGTTTAGAGGTTTAGGTTGTTGGGTTTAGAATTTAAGATTTAGATTTTAAGGTTTAATACTTATGTTTAGGGTTTATATTTAGGGTTTTAAGTTTAAGAATTTAGATTTTAAATTATAAAAAATTAGTATATTATATTTTCGAGTAGCTCGTGAGCTTTTCGAGTTGGGTATCAAGTAGCTCGGCTCAGCTCGTCAAGAACTCGAGTCGAGTTCGAGCTCGAGTCGAGTCCAATCAAGTCGAGCTTTGATCGAGCTTTGACCGAGTCGAGCTCGAGTAACTCGCGATCTGTTTCGTCTCATTTATTGCCCTAGTTAGGGGTGAGAATTGTCGGGTACCCGGTTCTTCCGTGTACCTCAATCTTCGGCCCGTGTCTCGGCCCATCTCATCCGGGTATCCGAGTTTCGGGTACCCGAAACACCCGGGTAATCGGGTTCTAGGTACCCGCCTATCTTTTTTTAATTCTAAAAAAATCACATATTAAACACAAAAATATTTTTTTTAAAATTTAAACTTAAAACTTAAAAGTATATAATACAAACATAAAAAGAATTTAGGGATTTAAATTTAGTTTTAGAGTAAAAATATTAAAAAACTTAAAATAAAAATATAATTGAAAATATAAAAAAAATATATTAAATATTATCGGGTCGGGTCGGGTAGCCAGTAACTTAAAAATCCCGGCCCGTGTCTTGGGAAAATTCTCGGTCGGATAATTTTTTTTAGAAAATTACCCAATATTTTTAAATTTGAGTCACCGGATCGTTAAATCGGGTCAATCGGGTCGGGTATTTTTGCCCACCCCTAGTCCTAGTTGTGCCATTCTTAAGGTTCTCACCTGCCAAATTTAGCCCCACCCTGCTCATTTTTCGCGTCCGTACACCTAACTGGACAAAGATTTAAATGTCGAATTTTATTTTAAAATCAAATTTATACTAAAACGTATTTACCACGATAATTATTTATTTTAGTTAATTTTAACTTTTAACTCTAGCTTAGCTTAGTATCTCAGTCTAATTTTTATTTTGTACTTAATACAATTTTTCAAAAAGTAACTGAGAAGTAAAAGTAGTAAATGAAAAAAATTATATGAAATAAAAGAGTAGAAATCGTTTCTCAGATTTTAGTATTTTTATTTAGGATAAATTATATAAATGATTATCATACTTTAGGTTTAATCTCGATTTGATCACTATATTTTTTTCCGAAGTAATTAGACTATTGTACTATTAAAATGGACTCAATGCGACCACATATTGTTAAAAACTAACAGATGGAGTGACGTGACAATTAGTACAAATTCGAATAATTACAATTTGCTCCTTGTTACTTATACATTCTATCAATTTGGTCATGATTTTAATTTAATAAAATAAATTACACATCCAATTAGGTGGTGACACGTGCCATCACCTTATTGGAGGATGAAAATAAATAGAAGCAAACTAGCTCTAGGGAGAATTGAACCTAGGCGTGCTTGGTGTTATTAGAGTGGCTTTTCCACTTGGCCAAAGCCAATTTTTAAATATAGAATACAAATATTTATTATATGTCATAGTTGGTTGTTTATGCCAGGGCAAAGTAAATAAATGTGGATTAACGGAATTTGAACATGACACACTTACAATGCATAAAAACATATAAGCTAATGAAATAAATCTAATAACTAAATTAAAGTTAACAACACTTATAATGCATAAAAACATATAGTAATTTAAAATATATACAAAATGTTGTTAACTTTAATTTAATTATTAGATTTATTTCATTGGCTTATATGTTTTTATGCATTATAAGTGTGTCATGTTTGAATCTCATTAATCCACATTTATTTGTTTTTTCCTGGCATAAACAATCAACTATGACACATAATAAATATTTGTATTATATATCTAAAAATTGGCTTTGGCCCAGTGGTAAAGCCACTCCAATGACACCAAGCACGCCCAGGATCAATTTCCCTTAGAGTTAATTAGCTTCTATTTATTGTCATCCTTCAATCACGTGTCGATTAACGGCAGGTGGTCTAATTGCTTTGAAAAAAGTATAGTGGTCAAATCGAGATCTAACTCAAAGTATGGTGGTCATTTATGTAGTTTACCCTTTTATTTATGTATTTTATTAAAAATTAAATTTAAGACTTAGGGTGTTAGGTATAATGTGTATTTTTTAGAATGTATGATTACCTTTTAATATTTAAAATTTAAAGTTACGCTTATAATTTTAATTTTTAGTGTTGGTTGTATAAAAAGGACACAAAAAAGTTGATTTTTTTTTGTGGAAATAAAATTAGTATCAGGTTAAAGCACAAAAGTTAATGAGATGTCGAGTCTTTAATTTTTAATATTAGGTGGGGAAATTTAAATGAGTAAAACTTAATTCTACTAAAAATGATTTTTTTTTGGCATAAAGCAAAAAAATCCTTTAATGTTTTACTGAATAATCATTTTAGTATTTATTTGTTGATTTAATTTAACCCTTAACGTTTTATTTTGAGTCAAAATGACCCTTTGCGTATAAAAATTATTAGTCAACTAATGATAAACAACTTGAAATGACTTGATAGAATGACGCATCAGAAGAAAATAATGTTTTATATTTTATACAATTTTATAAAATTATTTTTTGATTGATGTGTCATTATGTAAATTTAGCATATTTGTATACATGACACTTCTATCACGACGTGCACTGTCATGTAGGTTTGTCACGTCATTTCAAGCTATTTTATCGCCAGTTGACTAACAAATTTTATCCGCAGAGGTGTTATTTTGTGAAACCAATATTTTAATTTTTGATATAACTAAGGACTAAATTGAAAATGTGAAAACGAATTTTTAAGTCCTCAAACACCCCTACATGTTTTGAAGAATATGCATAAGTTAAAAACTAAGTTTATAAAATATTTTCTAAGTGTTCTTAAAGCCAAAACAGTGATTTTCGAGTCACCGTTTCGAAACAGCCTAAGGCGTTTCGAAACAGTTTTGAAACTGTGAACCTGTGTTTCGAAACGGGTATTGAAACGATTTCAACATTGTCAACCCGTGTTTCGAAACAAGTTCCGAAACGGCTTTAGAACATAGAGAAACCATATCGAAACGACATTCAGTGTTTCGAAACGGTTCTTCATCTAATTTGAAAAATATGACCGTTTGATGTGAGCACATCTTCACCAGCACATGTTGCTGATCAGGAGGTCTTACCGTTAGGACCAATTACTCGATCTAAGGCGCAACGTTTCAGGGAAGCTCTTTTCCTTACTTGTGCTAATATTTCTGAATCATTTGATAATACTTGTGCCTTAGACGATAGGACATTTAATGTGTTACATATAATTATGTGACATGTTTAGGTTATATTACGTATTAGGTATATTTAAGTATGTGTTTAAAAATGTTTGGAATAATGTTTATTTTCTTAAGGACTGTGCAGCCCACTTACGTATGTTCATGCCTTTAATAATATTTCTTTATATATGTGTGCAGTCATACATTTCGGCATTGTGGATAAACTCCATTTGAATTTCAAAATCAATTGGCCAACTCAAATTGTCCACCCAAGTGCACGACCAGCAGCCTTTGAATTGCTGCCATTGAATTGCTCACATTGCACGCTGGAAATGTTGAAAATAAAAGAAATCAAAGTTGCCGCCCATGATCCTTCCATGCTGCCATTTGAATAATAAAATGGCCAACTTTCAATTGCACGGCCAGCAAAGCATTTCAAATTGCTGCTCAAGATACACGGCTGAAAAGGGATCCAATATTGCCGACCCATGCTGCCACTTGCCACCCCACTCATTTGAAGATTGAATTTATAAATCAAATGGATGCATATTGAAGTCTAAAATACACGGCTGGAAAGAAGAAAATGGAATCAATTGCAGCCCATGTTTCCCACTTACAACCACTTGAAGATTTAATATTCAAATACACATTTTTGCATGTGAATATTTCACCAAATGTAGCCAGCATGTACACGGCTTGTTAATTGTCCACTAGTTTGTTTTTTTTATTCAAGCTTAATTTTGTATTTCGGCCAGCCCTTCAAATACTATAAATAGGGCTGTCCATTTCATTTTAAAAATAAGACATTTGATGAATAAAAAACTTTGTGAGATTTTATCTCAATTTTAGTTCTTTTTAGAACTATTTTCCTTGATACTTCGGGTTCCCAATTGTTAGATAATTGACGGGTCCAAGTACTTTATTCGAATAAATTCAAGATAAGGTTCGGGTTCGTTCAACAGATTGTTCGAGTTCTTCCTTGGAGTTTGTTCATCTATCGACTACGAAGAACAGATTCGATTCGGGTTTGCATAACAGATTATGCAGGTTCTTTCGAGTTCAACGTGTCAAGTCCAAGAACGTTGTTGCTATTGTTGAATGTTTGAAGATATCATCTCCATCCTTAAATTATTTCAGCAACTTTCTTCTTTTTCTCATTTCTGATTTATTTTCTTATTTTCTTTATTTTTGACACCTATATAAAAATCTAAGTTTGTTTCTATTGCAGAGAAAATACGTGCTATTATCCTAGATCCGTGAATGAACGAGGAAAGTTGATTTCTTCAACAACACCCTTGTATCATATGGTAATCAGAGCTTTGGTCGGATTATAGCATCTTCTGCACTACCAGACAAAAATATATATATATCTATCCAAAAGTCAAAAAAAAAGTCAAAAAAAAAATTCAGAATTATATATATATATATATATACGAAAATTCAAAAAAAAAGGAAAACAAAAAAAGAGTGATGAGTTGTGTAGAATAAAAAAAATAACATTGTTGAAAAGCTTGGATATGTTGAAGAATGTATCTATCTTACCTTGAAATGCTTTGTAATCACCCGAAATCAACTTTTCTTGTTTGTTCCGGAGATAAGATGGTGGTAAGCATTTCTACTGCGTAAGTTGCTAAATTCTTGTTCTTTTAGCATCCTTTCTTTCATTTCATATTGTTAATTTTTTTCTTTTAGCCCAATTCTCAACTTTCATTTTTTTTTTATTTATTTCTCTTTTCTCCTAACCCTTATCTTTGTTCTAATAATATTCACCCGTCACCCGTTATTTCAATTTGACAACACTTGAAGAATCTGAACATCAGAATCAGTTCCTTTAAAGAACTAAATACGAGAGATCGAGGGAAAAGGCAAACAGAGCGTGTGAGAACAGAAGGGGAGACAAAAAGAGCCATTCAAGTATTCTCCCAAGTGAAACACGAGTGCTGAGTGTTAATTCTTTATTTTCTTGAGTGCAAATTCTTTGGAGTGACTAGTGAGGATTTTTGTTGAGTGATTGGTAAGGACTATTTTTTTTCTAACCTTTAACCACTTTGTTTATATGTTTTTGTTGTTAATTATGTCAGGTTCCGATGATCACACGGTTGAACAGGATCCACTGATTCCTCAAATGCAAGCCTTAGAGAGAATGATGCAACGAGTAGTGGCTACCGCCTTAGAGCCATTACAGTCGAGGATGGATAGGTTTGACGGAGGATCCAACTCTGTTAACGATGTATTGAACGAAAATGAAGATGAACGGTCACCGAGGCAGCATATTTCTAGACAAGGACGTGTGCAACAAGTAGACGATAATTTGACTAACATTAAGATTGCTATTCCTTCTTTTCAGGGACGCTCAGATCCTGATGCATACTTAGCTTGGGAAAGCAAAGTGGAGCACATTTTTTAGTGTTATAATTATTCGGAGCAAAAGAAGGTTCGATTAGTAGCAACAGAGTTTGTTGATTATGCCTTGATATGGTGGGACCAGTTACTATTTAGTCGTAGACACACTGGTGATGATCCAGTTGCAACATGGATCGAGATGAAGCGACTAATGCGTAAAAGGTTTGTTCCTATTCACTATCACCGTGATTTGTTTCAAAAGTTGCAAAATTTGAAACAGGGAAATAGGAGCGTTGAGGATTATTTCAAGGATATGGAAATGGCTATGATGCGTGCAAATATCGAGGAAGATCGAGAAGCTACCATGGCACGTTTTCTAGCAGGGTTGAACATCGAGATTGCCAACGCTGTTGAATTACAGCATTATGTCGAGGTTGATGACATGGTACAGATGGCAATAAAGATTGAACGACAGCAGCGCAGGAAGTCTTCAAATCGAGGTAACCTTTCCTTTAAACCTTTTTCAAATCCGTTATATACTCCTAACAATTCCAAGAAACAAGCACCACAAACGCCACTTCGGATTCGAGAGCAAGGCGAATCCAGCACACCAAAGCCTTCCGTTACTGATAATGGGCGTGGCAAACAGCAAGTGGTGGTAAAAGAACGATCGCGAGATATCCAGTGTTTCAAGTGCCTTGGAAGAGGACATGTTGCTAGTCAATGTCCTAACCGGAGGGTTATGTTGATGCGAGATGATGGTGAGATTGAGTCAGATTTCGAGGAGGAAGTGCATAATGTCCCTACTGAAGAGGAAGACGAGACCGACCTAGAGGTTCCTGAATCTGGTAAGGTAATGGAACTTTTGGTTATTAAAAGAAGTCTGAATGTGCAACAGGTAACAGATGATCTACAGCGCGAGAATATCTTTCACACACGATGCAAGGTGCAAGACAAGGTATGTGTTGTGATTATTGATAGCGGTAGTTGTACTAATGTTTCCAGTTCAGTGATGGTTAACAGGTTAGGTCTGAAGATGACAAAGCATCCTCATCCATATAAGTTACAATGGTTGAATGATGGTGGCGAGCTTAAAGTGACCAGACAGGCTATTATACCATTTTCAATTGGAAACTACAAGGACGAGGTCTTTTGTGATGTTGTGACGATGGATGCTACTCACCTTCTTTTGGGACGCCCTTGGCAATATGACAAGAAGGTAATGCATGATGGTTATACAAACCGTTACTCTTTTATGCATGCAGGTAAGAAGATCACTTTGGCTCCTTTGACACCGAGTCAAGTGTTTGAAGATCAGGCAAGCTTGAAAAAGAGTAAAGAGACTGCAAAAGAGAAGAAGAAGATGTCCGTGTATGCGAGCAGTAGCGAAATCAGGAAATGTCTTTCCTCTCAACAATCTGTTCTTATTTTGATGTTTAAAGATTATTGTTTATTGACAGATTTTCCTACTGATCTACCTTCACCGATTTTGACACTTTTGCAGGAGTTTGAGGACGTGTTTCCAGCTGAAACACCGAAGGGATTGCCACCTCTTCGTGGCATAGAGCACCAGATTGATTTTATTCCAGGTGCTACTATTTCGAACCGGCCAGCTTATCGAACCAACCCTGAAGAGACTAAAGAGCTTCAACGCCAAGTTACTGAGTTAATGGACAAGGGTTACATTCGAGAGAGCTTGAGTCCGTGTGTTGTTCCGGTGCTGTTAGTACCGAAGAAAGATGGTTCTTGGAGGATGTGCGTAGATTGTCGAGCGGTGAACCAGATCACAATTAAGTATCGTCATCCCATTCCAAGACTAGATGACATGTTGGACGAGCTTTGCGGAGCCGTCATCTTCTCCAAAATTGACTTAAGGAGCGGCTATCATCAGATCCGCATGCGAGAAGGCGATGACTGGAAAACAGCCTTCAAGACAAAGCTAGGTTTGTACGAATGGTTAGTAATGCCTTTTGGTTTAACTAATGCACCTAGTACTTTTATGCGTTTGATGAATCATGTTCTGCGATCTTTTATTGGTAAATTTTGTGTTGTATACTTTGATGATATCTTGGTCTATAGCAAGTCTTTACAGGATCATGTAGGACATTTGCGAGCTGTTTTGCAGGTTTTGCGAGAAGAAAGATTGTTTGGTAACATGGAGAAGTGTGTATTTTGTACTAACAAACTCACATTTCTTGGTTACATTGTTAGTTCTCAGGGAGTTGAAGTTGATCCTGAGAAGATAAAGGCAATTCAGGAATGGCCACGACCGACATCGATTACTCAGGTTAGATCGTTTCATGGTTTAGCAAGTTTTTATCGACGGTTTGTTCCTAATTTCAGTTACATTACCGCCCCCTTAACTGGTATTATTAAGAAGAATTCTAGCTTCTCTTGGGGTAAGGAACAAGAAGATGCCTTTTTGAAAATTATTGTTTGACTAGAGCACCTGTGTTAGCATTACCTGATTTTGATAAAACGTTTGAAATCGAATGTGATGCTTCTGGAATTGGTATAGGTGCTGTTTTGATGCAGGAAAAGAAACCTGTTGCTTACTTTAGCGAGAAATTGAGTGGTGCTACATTAAATTATCCGGTTTATGATAAAGAGATGTATGCACTGATTCGGTCATTGGAGACATGGCAGCATTATTTGTTGCCTAAGGAGTTTGTGATCCACACCGACCACGAGGCTTTACGTTACATCACAGGTCAGCATAAATTGAATAAACGACATGCTAAGTGGGTTGAATTCTTAGAATCTTTTCCTTATGTCATTCATTACAAGAAAGGGAAAGAAAATGTCGTTGCTGATGCATTGTCACGTAGGTATGCACTTTTGAGTTATCTTGATTCACATCTGATTGGTTTTGCATATATTCGTGATTTATACCCTGATGATCATGATTTTAGAGATAAGTTTAATGCTTGTTCGAAAGGTGCAGATGGAAAGTTTTACAGGCATGATGGCTATCTTTTCAAGGAAAATAGGATTTGCATTCCACAGGGTTCGATGCGTGATATTCTGATTCGTGAGGCACATGAAGGTGGATTAATGGGTCATTTTGGTGTCACTAAAACGTTACATACATTAAAAGAGCATCTGCTTTGGCCAAAGATGCGCAGGGACGTTGAAAGGTATTGTGAACGATGTGTGACATGTAGGAAGGCAAAGTCGAAGGTTTTACCACATGGTATGTACTTACCTCTACCTATTCCTGATTCCCCTTGGACTGATATTTCGATGGATTTTGTTTTGGGATTGCCTCGAACTAGAAATGGTAGAGATAGTGTATTTGTTGTGGTTGATAGGTTCTCTAAGATGGCACATTTCATTGCATGCCATAAGACTGATGATGCTGTTAATGTGGCTAACTTGTTCTTTAGAGAAATTGTTCGTTTGCATGGTATTCCTAGGTCAATTGTTTCTGACAGGGATGTAAAGTTTTTGAGTCACTTCTGGAGGACTCTTTGGAGCAAACTAGGTACGAAACTTATGTTTTCTACTACTTGCCATCCCCAAACTGATGGACAAACTGAGGTTGTTAATCGTGTTTTATCTACTTTACTTCGTTCCATCATTAAAAAGAACATTAGAACTTGGGAGGATTGTTTGCCACATGTTGAATTTGCATATAATCATGCCATTCATTCTGCTACTAAGATGTCACCATTTGAGGTTGTTTATGGTTTTAACCCCATTACGCCTCTAGATTTGTTACCTCTGCCACAGGAACAGGTGACGAACAGGGACGGTCAAGCGAAAGCAGAATATGTCAAGAAGTTGCATCAGCAAGTAAAGGAGAATCTTGAGCGAAGGACTCAGCAATATGAAAAGCAAGCAAACAAGGGAAGAAAGCGAGTCACCTTCGAAGTTGGAGACTGGGTTTGGGTTCATTTCCGGAAGGAAAGATTTCCAGCCCAAAGGCGGTCCAAGCTGTTACCGCAAGGAGATGGTCCTTTTCAGGTGTTGGAGAAAGTGAATGACAACGCCTACAAGTTAGATCTACCTGGAGAATACAATGTAAGTGCCACATTTAATGTTTCTGACTTAACCCCTTATGGTGATTTTACAGATTTGAGGACAAATCCTTTTCAAGAAGGGGGGGATGATGTGAGCACATCTTCACCAGCACATGTTGCTGATCAGGAGGTCTTACCGTTAGGACCAATTACTCGATCTAAGGCGCAACGTTTCAGGGAAGCTCTTTTCCTTACTTGTGCTAATATTTCTGAATCATTTGATTATACTTGTGCCTTAGACGATAGGACATTTAATGTGTTACATATAATTATGTGACATGTTTAGGTTATATTACGTATTAGGTATATTTAAGTATGTGTTTAAAAATGTTTGGAATAATGTTTATTTTCTTAAGGATTGTGCAGCCCACTTACGTATGTTCATGCCTTTAATAATATTTCTTTATATATGTGTACAGTCATACATTTCGGCATTGTGGATAAACTCCATTTGAATTTCAAAATCAATTGGCCAACTCAAATTGTCCACCCAAGTGCACGACCAGCAGCCTTTGAATTGCTGCCATTGAATTGCTCACATTGCACGCTGGAAATGTTGAAAAATAAAAGAAATCAAAGTTGCCGCCCATAATCCTTCCATGCTGCCATTTGAATAATAAAATGGCCAACTTTCAATTGCACGGCCAGCAAAGCATTTCAAATTGCTGCTCAAGATACACGGCTGAAAAGGGATCCAATATTGCCGACCCATGCTGCCACTTGCCACCCCACTCATTTGAAGATTGAATTTATAAATCAAATGGATGCATATTGAAGTCTAAAATACACGGCTGGAAAGAAGAAAATGGAATCAATTGCAGCCCATGTTTCCCACTTACAACCACTTGAAGATTTAATATTCAAATACACATTTTTGCATGTGAATATTTCACCAAATGTAGCCAGCATGTACACGGCTTGTTAATTGTCCACTAGTTTGTTTTTTTTATTCAAGCTTAATTTTGTATTTCGGCCAGCCCTTCAAATACTATAAATAGGGCTGTCCATTTCATTTTAAAAATAAGACATTTGATGAATAAAAAACTTTGTGAGATTTTATCTCAATTTTAGTTCTTTTTAGAACTATTTTCCTTGATACTTTGGGTTCCCAATTGTTAGATAATTGACGGGTCCAAGTACTTTATTCGAATAAATTCAAGATAAGGTTCGGGTTCGTTCAACAGATTGTTCGAGTTCTTCCTTGGAGTTTGTTCATCTATCGACTACGAAGAACAGATTCGATTCGGGTTTGCATAACAGATTATGCAGGTTCTTTCGAGTTCAACGTGTCAATTCCAAGAACGTTGTTGCTATTGTTGAATGTTTGAAGATATCATCTTCATCCTTAAATTATTTCAGCAACTTTCTTCTTTTTCTCATTTCTGATTTATTTTCTTATTTTCTTTATTTTTGACACCTATATAAAAATCTAGGTTTGTTTCTATTGCAGAGAAAATACGTGCTATTATCCTAGATCCGTGAATGAACGAGGAAAGTTGATTTCTTCAACAACACCCTTGTATCACCGTTGCAAGTTTTAACTGATTTTTAACAAACCGTTAAGGCGTTTCGAAACGATCTCAAAACGTTTCGATACGACCATTGACAGTGGCAAAACGTTTCAAAACAAGTTTTGAAACGGCTCTTAGCGTATCGAAACAGGTCTGACCGTTTCGATACTGGCTCTTTAATGCACCCCAACGGCTCTTTCTATTTTGGTCTGTTTCGAAACAGGGTCGGGCGTTTCGAAACGGTTGGTTGCAGACTGCATTTATGGAGGTGAGATAACACCCCCAACGGCTCTATTGATGAATGCAACAACCACAACGGCTAGAAATCAATGAGAACGTATAAAAGGGACCTCTAAAAGCTCCAGCAACAACGATTGATCCAAAAGCAAACATCCAAACATCAAATCCAAGCATTTGTGCCTAAATCCCATTATTGTCTAGAAACCCCAATTGTAATTTTTATTCATATCATTTCAATTGGGTTGAGTGGTTGTAATTGGGCTAGTTTATGTATTGAGAGATACTTGTTTAGCCATCAATTTCTTTGTTTTACTTGTGTGAGGATTGGGTCAAATTTTGGGTAGAAAATTTGACCGAAAATTGTAAGGGTTACCTCCTTAGCCTAGAAAAAGGAAGAGCAATTAGTGGAATTGTTGCAAATCCTTAGTGAAGCTAAGGTAGTGGATGTAGAGTTCATTTGGAACTTGAACCACTCTAAAATTCCTTGTCAATCTTTTTATTTGCAATTTCCACCACCTACAACTTTAAAAATCCAATTCACTCCCTCTTGGTTTAGTTCGATCATTCGATCCACTCAACAATTGGTATCAGAGCTTACCTCTTTGAGGATTAACAACCACAAGAGGAGTTCCTAGGAAGAGTGTGATCATCAAAATATCAAGAGATGGCTTCTACCTCCGGTTCGGGCATGTATGAGTCTCAATCCACTACAAAACCACCATTCTTCAATGGTAACAACTATCCGTTTTGGAAGAATAGAATGCGTCTCTTCATCAAGTCCAATGACTACTTGGTTTGGGATGTAATTGAAGATGGCCCCATACATTCTATTGAAGCAAGATAGTGAAGGGAAGATGGTTTTGAAGAAAAAAATGGAGATGAGTGAAGAAGAAAAGAGAAAGATCCAAATAAATGACAAAGCTCTCCACATGCTCTTTTGTTCATTCGGTCCGAACATCTACTCCAAAGTATCATCCATTGAGAGTGCCAAAGAAGTGTGGGACACTCTTGAGACTACCTATGAGGGAACCAATGATGTCAAGGAAACTAAGATTGGAATTCTCAATCTTAGTTATGAAAATTTCAAGATGAAGCCCGATGAGACGGTGTCCAAGATGTTTGATCGGTTCTCCGCCATAGTCAATGGGCTCAAAAGATTTGGAGAGACAATACCGGAAGACAAGCTTGTCCGGAAGCTACTCTAGTCACTTCCCGAGTCTTGGGATGGGAAGAGAACCGCCATCATAGAAGCTAAAAATTTGAAGACTTTAAAGCTAGATGAGCTAGTGGGTTCTCTCCTTACTCATGAGATTATGAAGCAAGGAAGGGAAGAAGAGAAGAAGAAGGAAGAGAAGCGAGTAGAAAAGCTAGAGGTGGAAAAGAAGAAGAAGATGGGAATAGCTCTCAAAGCTTCATTACTTGAGGAGAGCTCTTCTAGTGAGGAGGATGAGCTAGAAGAATTAGCTATGATAGCCAAACGATTCTCACGCTTTATGAGGTCCAACCGGGGAAGAAAAATTCAAAGGAAGATGGACTTCAAAGGTAAAAACAAAGAAGAAGCAAGGGATCAAATCATTTGCTTCGAGTGCAATAAACCCGGCCACATATGTTCGAAGTGCCCTCAACTCAAGAAGAAGGGCTTTGAGAAGAAGAAGAAGCTCAAAGCCAAGCTTGCTACTTGGAGTGATGAGGAGTCATCGGAGGATGACGAACAAGAAGTGGCCAACCTTTTCCTCATGGCACTTGAGGAAGATTCCTCTATGGTAACCTCTAACTCATCATCTTTTGATTTTACTTATGATGAATTAAATGATGCATACGATGAGTTGCAAGAGGTCTATGATGAATTAGTTGAGAAATACAAGGAGTCGGTCATTAGGAATAAGAAAATTATTTCAGAATTAAATGATAAAAATGACTCACTTTCTCAATGTAATAGTGAACACCAAAAGGTGTTAGATGAGCTTAACAAGCTCAAGGAGTCCTTTAAAAATGTTGGTAGTGTGAAGCATGAAATAGGTGAATCTTCTAAAACAAACCAACCTAAGAAAAGGACCAATAACTACAAACAAGATAATCTTCCTAGACATAGTAGAACTAAAAGGATTGGAAGTGTATGGGTTCCTAAGGAACTTGTAAAATATAATCATATTGTTGCTATGTCACCTTGGATCCCTAAGGGAACCAAGTTAATGGGAGCTAACGCTCATGGACCCAAAATGATTTGGGTACCAAAAACAAAAGCTTAATATCTTTGTTTGTAGGGGGCATTGCTACAAGGCCAAAGCACAAAGTCAAAACTCATGGTACCTTGATAGTGGATGCTCAAGGCATATGACCAGAGACAAGAGTAGATTCATGGATCTAAAGCCAAAAAGTGGAGGAGTGGTGACATTTGGTGACAACTCCAAAGGCCACATTAAAGGTATTGGCTCCATAGGTAATCACTCTACTATTCTTATTGAAAATGTCTTGTATGTCGATGGTCTTAAACACAACTTGTTGAGCATAAGTCAATTGTGTGATAAAGGATTTAATGTTTTATTTGATAAAAATGGGTGCAAAATTGTTGACATTAAATCTAATAATATTATGCTCATAGGTCATCGCATAGGGAACATATACATGGTGCATATAGATGACATACATACATCTCATGCATGCTTAGTAGCACAAAATGAAAATGATGCATGATTGTGGCATAGGAAACTAGGACATGCTAGCATTAGTGTTTTAGAAAAACTAGTTTCCCTTGATCTAGTTAGAGGTTTACCCAAGATTAAATTCTCAAACGATAAAATTTGTGATGCATGCTCTAAGGGTAAACAACATAAGTCTTTCTTTAAATTCATTAATGATGTTTCTACTAGTAGATGTTTACAACTTATCCATATGGATTTATTTGGGCCAATTAGGACTATGAGCTTGGGTGGTAAATCTTATGCATTTGTACTTGTTGATGATTTTTCTAGATTTACTTGGGTTCTATTTTTAAGTACTAAAGATGAGGCTTTAGAAAAATTCATCACATTTTCAAAACTAACCCAAAATGATCTTGAACTTAGAATTTCACATATAAGAAGTGATCATGGAACCGAGTTTCAAAATTTAGTGTTTGAAGATTTTTTGAATGAAAATGGTATTAGCCACAATTTTTCGGCTCCTCGAACTCCTCAACAAAATGGGGTAGTTGAGAGGAAAAAAAGAACTTTGCAAGAAATTGCTAGAACCATGCTTTGTGAAAACAATTGACCTAAATATTTTTGGGTGGAAGCCACAAACACCGCTTGCTATATTGTTAACCGAGTAATGATTAGGCCAATTTTAAAGAAAACACCTTATGAGATTTTAAAATCTAAAAAGCTTAACATTAGCTATTTTCACCCTTTTGGTTGCAAGTGTTTTGTTTTAAATAATGGAAAAGACAACTTAGGTAAATTTGATGCAAAAAGTGATGAAGCTATTTTCATAGGATACTCTTTAACTTCTAAAGCCTATCGAGTATTTAACAAAAGAACTTTAGTAGTAGAAGAATCTATACATGTTGTATTCGATGATAACCTCCTTCCAAGGAAGGATTCTTGTGATGATGATGATGTAGGAATCATAAATGCCTTTGATGGAGGACAAACTTCAAAGGAGGATGAGATTCCAACAAAAGAAGATGACACACAAGAATCACCTCTTGAAGCCTTGAAGGACTTGGCTCTTGAGGAAAAGGAAGTGAGCTACCCAAGGGAGTTCAACTATGTCAAAGATGATGAAATCTTGCGTGATCCATCCAAGGGGGTAACCACTCGATCTTCTCTTAGATTAATGAATCATGTTGCATTTATCTCATGCATAGAGCCTAAGAATATAAAAGAAGCATTGAAAGATGATTTTTGGATTATGGCTATGCAAGAAGAGTTAAATCAATTTGAGAGAAGTAACGTTTGGACATTAGTTGATAGGCCTAGTAATCAATCTACCATAGGAACTAAATGGGTCTTTAGGAACAAGCTAGATGAGAGTGGTAACATTGTGAGAAATAAAGCTAGACTAGTAGCTCAAGGTTACACTCAAGAAGAGGGAATAGATTTTGATGAAACCTATGCACCCGTAGCTAGAATGGAAGCCATTAGGATGTTGCTTGCATATGCATGTTATCATGATTTCAAGCTTTTTCAAATGGATGTTAAAAGCGCGTTTTTAAATGGTTTTATAAATGAAGAAGTGTATGTGGAACAACCACCGGGTTTTGAAGACTCAAAATTTCCAAATCATGTTTTCAAACTCACTAAAGCTCTTTATGGTTTAAAACAAGCTCCTAGAGCTTGGTATGAAAGGCTTTCAAACTTTTTAATTGAAAAGGGTTTTGAAAAAGGCAAGGTGGACACTAAACTTTTTATAAAAATGTATAAAAATGACATCTTAGTAGTACAAATTTATGTTGATGATATAATTTTTGGTTCTACTAACGAATGTCATTGCAAAGAGTTTGCTAAGCTAATGCAAGGTGAATTCGAGATGAGCATGATGGGGGAGCTCTCATTCTTTTTAGGACTCCAAATCAAGAAAAAGAAGGATGGCACCTTCATCAATCAAGCAAAGTACATAAAGGATATGCTCAAGAAGTTTAGCTTGGAGAATGCAAAGCCTCAAGCCACACCTATGAGCTCATCTACAAAGCTTGACAAAGATGAAGGAGGTAAGTGTGTCGACTCTAAGCTTTACCGTTCTATGATTGGATCATTGCTTTACCTTACCGCAAGTAGACCGGATAACTTGTTTAATGTTTGCTTGTGTGCTAGGTTTCAAGCTAGTCCTAGAGAGTCTCACCTTATAGTCGTTAAGAGAATCTTTAGGTATCTTAGAGACACTCCTTGTTTAGGTCTTTGGTACCCTAGAGACTCCACCTTCAACCTTCATGCTTATTCGGATGCGGATTATGGGGGATGTAAGATAGATAGGAAAAGTACTTCCGAGACATGCCAATTCTTAGGTAGTATGCTCGTATCTTGGTTCTCTAAGAAACAAAATAGCATAGCCTTATCTACCACCGAGGCGGAGTACATATCCTTAGGGAGTTGTTGTGCTCAAGTCCTTTGGATGAAGAAACAACTCTTAGACTATGGTGTTGAAATAGAAACCATACCCCTTAGGTGTGACAACACTAGTGCCATTTGTTTCACTAAGGATCTCATCCAACACTCTAAAACTAAACACATAGAAATTAGACATCATTTCATTAGAGATCATGTTTTGAAAAATGATGTTGTTATAGAGTTTGTTGACACCTTGAACCAATTAGCGGATATATTTACAAAACCTTTAGATAAAGAGCGCTTTTGGACCCTTAGGAGAGAGTTAGGTCTAGCTAGCCTATCTTGACCTTTTAGAACCTCTTTTGTGCTTAAAATTGCTTGATCTTATGAAATGCCATGTTTATGTGTTTTTACTCCTAATTTCATCCATGCCTATAGCTAGGGGGAGTATGTTTATGGTTGCATATGTTTTTCCTGCTCATTCATGTCACTCATGCAAGTTAGGCCTTAGAAAAACTCATTTTTCTGCACTTTTAGAGCCTCATCTGCACTTCTAGGCCCAGGTGTATCGAAACGGGTGAACCTGTTTCGATACGGTTGCTTTAAATTTCTATCTGAGAGAAGGGCGTTTCAAAACGCCTTCCAAGGGTTTCGAAACGTTTTGGCTACTACCAAGGGGTGTATCGAAAGAAGTTTCGATACGAGTCAACGGAGATTTGATACGGTCAAACCCGTATCGAAACGGTCAGCTGGAGTTGAAAAGTCGGTCAATAGTTCAAGCCTGTGTTTCGAAACGGTCGACACCGTTCCGAAACGGGTTCGCGGACTTCTTTAAGAAGGGCTTTTAATGTTAAAATTACACTTTAATTAAAACTCTCCCAAACCCTAAAAACCCTAGTTTCGATTTTTCCCTATAAAAACCCTCTAAACCTCTTTGTTTTTCATCAAATCTTGAGGGGTTTTTCTCTTAAACTCAAGTCTAAGCAAGTTTCAACAATCTTGTGCAAGTATTTTTCTCCATTCATCCAAAATCCCAAATTAAGGTATTTTTCTTTCTTTTTCTTTTTCCTTCAATTTATGTTTGAATCTTATGTTAGAAAATTTTAATTTTGTATAGTTTATATGTTTTTACACTTGGGTTTTTCAAATCTTGTAAAAAAATTTCAAAATCTTCAATTTTCTGATTCGAATATAAAATTTTTCACTCGTATTTTTCTTTACCGTTTTCCTTAAAAAATTTGTTTTTGTTTTAATTTGTATATTTGTTTTATAAACTTGTTTTTAAACCTAAGTGGGATTTATCATTGGTTTGAATTTCGAAATCTCATACATACACTTAAACTTGTTTTAAAATCGCTTGCTTAATGTTTTTAGGATGGCTACGAAGAATGTTAGCAAAAAGCGTAAGACCGGTCAAGCTAGTGAATCGAGTATTCGTCCCAATCTCACCCAACTTTTTCAGAAAACTCTTCGAACTCAAGAGATGAGGGAACGATTCACTTATGTCAAGGAGTACGAAGTTCGTCGCGAGCGTGTCATTGATCTCAAGTTTCTTGACTCTGAGCGCTTTCTTTTCCGTTACCTCGATCTTTTGAGAGAATGGAGTTTCCTTGGTCTTTTGAGCATCCCGGACATTTGCTACAAACACATGGTACTCCTCTTTTACTCCAATGCTCAATTTATCAATAATGAAGATAATACCGAAGTGGTTGGCCTTGAGTCTTCTATCTTGGGCAAGAGGATTGTTGTTGATGTCCCTCTTTTGGAGTCTACGTTTTCTCTCAAGGACGAAGGTCTTACGAATGAGAGTCACTTTGGTTCTCACACCGGCTCGGTGCTTACCTTGGATGCGCACGATCGATTCCTCCATTTGATGGTCTCATGATTTCTTCGCCCCTCCGGAGGTAAATATTCTCACATTCTTCAAGTTGACTATTTTTGGCTTGAGTGTTTCCGTCGTGGTGAGCGCCCTAATCTTGTTAAGATCATATTTGCCAAAATTGTTAACAATGTTAAGCTTTGTGACACCGATGCCCTGAAATCTTTCACTTATGGAACTGTCTTAAGTCACATCTTTAGCAAGCTTGGTCTTGATTACACCTACGACTCCCCAGAACCTCGCAAGTCAAAAATTGGTGAGTCCTCTCTCCGTAAGTCCAGTTTTCGCTATGTAAACAATGGACAGTGGGAACGTGTTGATAGGGAAGCACCTCTTCCTCCTCCTCCTCCCCCCGTTGAACCTCAACCACAAACTCAAGTTGCAAACAATGAAGCTCTCACGGCTTTCCTTACCGAGCGGTTCAATGCCATGGACACTATCATGGCCTCGGGTTTTGGTGCTATCAACACTCGCTTGCAAAATGTAGAGGATCGACTCCAATCCCTTAAGAATCAACACTCCGCCATGGATATGTCCTTCTCTACCTTTTATGGCCAATGGATGAAGTTTCGTCAATCTCAAGTCAAGAGCGATGATGAGTCCTCGGATGATGATGATGACGACGAGGCCTAGGATATTCATGACGTATCATATTAGCTATGCATTTTAGGATTAAGTTTGCATCTTTATTTCCATTATGTTTTATGAACCTATGCTTTTGATTTTAGTTGGTATTATGCTTTGAACTTATTGTTGAAGATTTATGTTTTGGACATTTTAATTTTATGAATTAATATTATGTTGCTTGTTGCTTATTGCTTAATGATTATTGTTATTAACACTATTTCTTCTCTTGAGCCTTGTTTATATTTTTTGATCTAACAAAAAGGGGGAGAAGTAATCTAAGAGCCAAAATTCGTCTTAATTGTTTAAAGTGTTTTTAAAATTTAAATTCTTTTAAAACTTTAAAAACCTATCTTAAATTGAGGGGGAGTTAGAATGTATTCAAAATTTTAAAACTCTTAAAAATTCTAACTTCGGTTTTGTTATATCAAAAAGGGGGAGATTGTGAAACCGATATTTTAATTTTGATATAACTAAGGACTAAATTGAAAATGTGAAAACGAATTTTTAAGTCCTCAAACACCCCTACATGTTTTGAAGAATATGCCTAAGTTAAAAACTAAGTTTATAAAATATTTTCTAAGTGTTCTCAAAGCCAAAACAATGATTTTCGAGTCACCGTTTCGAAACGGCCTAAGGCGTTTCGAAACAGTTTTGAAACTGTAAACCTGTGTTTCGAAACGGGTATCGAAACGATTTCAACACTGCCAACCCGTGTTTCGAAACAAGTTCCGAAACGGCTTTAGAACATAGAGAAACTGTATCGAAACGACACTCAGTGTTTCGAAACGGTTCTTCATCTGATTTGAAAAATATGACCGTTGCAAGTTTTAACTGATTTTTAACAAACCATTAAGGCGTTTCGAAACGATCTCAAAACGTTTCGATACAACCCTTGACAGTGGCAAAACGTTTCGAAACGGCTCTTAGCGTATCGAAACAGGCCTGACCGTTTCGATACGGGCTCTTTAATGCACCCCAATGACACTTTCTATTTTGGTCTGTTTCGAAACAGGGTCGGGCGTTTCGAAACGGTTGGTTGCAGACTGCATTTATGGAGGTGAGATAACACCCCAAATGGCTCTATTGATGAATGCAACAACCACAACGGCTAGAAATCAATGAGAAGGTATAAAAGGGACCTCTAAAAGCTCTAGCAACAACGATTGATCCAAAAGCAAACATCCAAACATCAAATCCAAGCATTTGTGCCTAAATTTCATTATTGTCTAGAAACCCCAATTGTAATTTTCATTCCTATCATTTCAATTGGGTTGAGTGCTTGTAATTGGGCTAGTTTATGTATTGAGAGATACTTGTTTAGCCATCAATTTCTTTGTTTTACTTGTGTGAGGATTGGGTAAAATTTTGGGTAGAAAATTTGACCGAAAGTTGTAAGGGTTACCTCCTTAGCCTAGAAAAGGGGAAGAGCAATTAGTGGAATTGTTGCAAATCCTTAGTGAAGCTAAGGTAGTGGATGTAGAGTTCATTTGGAACTTGAACCACTCTAAAATTTCTTGTCAATCTTTTTATTTGCAATTTCCACCACCTACAACTTTAAAAATCCAATTCACCCCCCTCTTGGTTTAGTTCGATCATTCGATCCACTCAACATATTTTTTTTGAATATGCTGGTGTGATTACAATGTAGTATCTGTTCAATTTTCTTAGTCCTTTAATACGCACACACACCGTGCACACATATTGCTCAAACTCGGGTCACCTAGATGAAATACATCATCTTTTACCGCTGGGACCACACCACGAGTTCATTTTAATCTAAAATGAAACGTCGGAGTTAAATTGGTTCAAAAAAAGTATAAGGGCCAAAATGACTATTCAGTCAAACGTTAAGGGACATTTTTTGATATTATGCTTTTTTTTAATTTTGAGTTGGTAGAGTCAACTTAAAATACTAATTTAAATTTTAGGTTCAAGTTGAGTTTTTTTTTTAATTTTGAATAACCAAAAAATTAAACAATAAAACTACATATTTTTTTAATTTAACATTCGTTCTAAGTTAATTTTAACCAAATTCTATGTGTTCTTCAGTCAATATAGAATACTTATTAATAATATTGATAAATTAACTCAGTTAAATCATATAAATTAACATTATTAGCAACGATAGATCACTACGGATGCATACAGTCCTATATGAGAGCGACTACATTTAAGGGTGTGCAAAAATATTCAATTCGATTTGTTAATATGGTCCAAAAATTTGGATATCCAACCTATTTTTTAAAACCAAATATTTGAACCGTTTTTTTTTCGGATCGGATACATATTACAATATTTTAAGTTTCAAATTATCCGAAAATCCAAAATTTCATGGATATGAATTTTGTTATATTTAGTAATTTGATGCTTGTTATATTCGAAAAATTGAAATTTCCAAAATGTGAATCTTGTTATGTTTGACGTTTTGTTGTTTGTTATATTCGAAAATCTAAATTTTTTATATATACGACCGTCAAATTCGAAAAATAGTTAAATCAAATTATATATTGGGATTATATATTCAAATATCTAAATATTTAATCCAAATATCCTATATTTGAATAATTAGATATCTGATTTTTTCCTGATGGGATCCAAACAAATCGTTATTTACCCATCTAAAATTTTAAATATCCAATTTTTGGGCCGGGTCTAATATCTAAAAATACACACACCTAAGTACATTTCAATTTTTCAAAAATAAGCTTAAATTAGTGTGAATTTTTTTAAAAAAACTTTAATTTAATATATAAAGGTAAGAAATATATTTTTAGATACCCATCTGAAAAAAATATATTTAAGACTGAAATTTTAAAATCCACTAGAATGTTCTAGATAATTGTCCTACGCAAAATTTCCATCGATTTTTTTGATCATACAATTTCCATGGATTTAATTTAAGATCAGTTATTCATTTATTACTTTATGGTTTCTTACAATAAAGGGTAAACTGCACATGTAACTTAATAAAAATATTAATGCCATTTAATTTTAAAAAGTTATAAATAAATTACTAATAGATTGTTTCAAACCTATCATTAATCATTAAAAATAAAAAAAACGTTAGAAATACCAATAGAAAGATTTTTTAAATGCTCGGTTAAATTACACATATGTTATCCAATTATTCATAAAATTATAAATGAGTCACCTAATTATTAGCAAGTTACAAATGGGTCATTTAATTTTAAAAGTCACAAAAGAGTCATCCAATTAATCAAAAAAGAAAATGCATTTTGAGTTTTGGGTTTCTAGGACTCCAATCAACGATTCGAACAATGAAGAAACTGTCATTGGTGAGAGGATTAACATATTCCGAGACAGTGATGAGTGACCATATGACAGTGAACGATGTAGACTCTAGTTGAAAATGTTCAAAAAATTTTAGAATAATTCTATGACTTTTGATAGAGATTCTTGAAAATTTAATTAAATGAAACGAACGAGGAGATCAATGGACCTTTTGGTGAAATTTAGGTTTATCATCCAGCGTATACAATGATAGATAATGGTTGACACGTTAAAACACAGGGGCAGAGCCAGAAATTTATTTAAGGGGTGTCATTTTTTCAACGATATTTAAGGAGGGTTAATTATTTAAAAAGGGGTGTCGTTTTATTTATAAAGGGGTGTCATTTGTCTATATTTTTATTTTTTAATAAACAAATTATATAGAAAAAATAAATTTTTAAAAAATTTTGGGGTGTCATGAGATACCCCGTTCCTAAGGGTGGCTCCGCCCATATTAGAACATAACATAATTGATACTCCACAATTTATTACTTAGGTGATTTGGTTCTTACAATTAATTAATTAACTGACTTTAACAATATTTCTTTAAATAAAATATTCCGATTGAAAAAGACATCTAATATTTAACAGTTGAAGGACCGATTTATAACAACTGTTTAACTATGAGATTTATTTGTAATTGTTTGAAATCAATTAGACTTATTTGTAATTGCACTAATAATTACGGGAAAATTCTCAAAAGAATTGTGGTGGTTACGTGACCTATATTGTAATTTACCAAGTATTGAAAAAAATATGAAAACACCAGGCTCAGGCTTGCTTGTGATGGGCCAGCAGCTTACGTTAGCATCTGCCTGATTTGTCCACGTGCCTGTATTTTCTCTCCCGCGTCGTACATCTATCCGTTAACCCTAATCTCTCTCTCTTCTCTCTGCAACTCTTCTCTCATCGAAGAAGACGAAGAAGAAGAAGAGAAAGAGGAGGGGAAAATATTCAAAATAAAGAAAGAAGAAGAAACATTTTTCAAGAAGGGAAGAATAAAAAAAGAGAAAGTTTTGAACATGGGGAAACTTCTCTGCGATCCAACGGAGACATTTCAAACGTCTTCTCCGACGGTCCCTCGGAGGGAACCTAATGACGTCACTCTTGAAGCCGTTGATCTAGTTGAACAGACAATCGCGGCTGCTGCGGCGGCGGCTGACACTACGTGGGACGACGTGATTGGCCTAGAGGAACAACAGAGACGACATCTCACAAAGCTTCATTCCAAGGGAGTGCTGTGGAAGCACCCCGACGAGAACGGCTCCTCGTTGGTGTTCCGGCTGTCTCATGGCGGAGATGTGTCGACGGACGGGAACTGCCTGTTCACATCCTCGAAAAGGGCCATGGCGCGTGAAGTCGACGCGCGTGATTTGAGGATGCGGACGGTGAAGCGTTTCTTGGAGGATCTTGGATCTGCTAAAGAAGAAGAGAGACGAATGATAAATGAGGTGATTAGGAATATGTACTCTCCGGATCTGACGAACGGGTGGGGGGTTCATGTGGTTCAAGAAGTTAAGTTTTTAGCCAAGAAGGATGAGCGCGTCGCCTTGGACGCTGCCATTGAAGAGCTGGTTCAGCTCGGAATGCAAAGGTTTTTTTTTTCTTTTCTCTTCTTAGATCTATTGGTCCGGTTCTAGTTTCACGTTGAGATCTATTTCAATGTTTACAGTTTTTTTAGTTTAATCTTTCATAGGAGAAAGTTTATGTTGATCACAGGATTGGAGATTTGAGTTGATATGCAGTATTTGCATTTGTTTTTGAACGAAAAAGAGAAGCAGAATTTTTTTAAAAAATTGAATGCATATTTGGACATTTCACTGCATTAAATTAAAGGGGAAATGTTTATTTGAGATTATTGTATCAATGCTGTATTTGATATGTTTTCTTGTCATCTATTGTTTTTCTTATTGAAGAGAATTGGTAGCCGAATCTATTTACAAAGAAAGGTGTATTCCTGTGAATGATGGCTGGAGCTGGGCCAAATACATGTCGATTTCTGGTTCACCTGATGATGAATATGATATCATCACTTTGCAATATACTGAGGAGGGTTTATTATCTGTAGATGAGAATAGAGAAGGTCGCGCAGCTGCGTTTGGAGACGACATTGCCATCGAATGTCTTGCAACAGAGTTCAATCGCGAGATATATGTAGTAAGTTGAAAGCTTTGGTTTATTATACGTATATGGTGGTATGAATTTTGCTGTCTTCAAAGGTTTGATTGGTACTTCCGTAGCCTTTTCATTTCGTCACATTGGTAATTACCCAGAAAAAAGGGATTTGTTTTCGGTATATGGCACTAAACTTGGATGCGCATCAATAATTTTCTGTTGAAAGCCCTCATTCTTTCTGCTTTGCTGGATTTTCAGTTCATTATTTGAACTCATCCATTACAGGTGCAAGCGCATGGATCAGATGCTATGGTTGACGAAGACAACTGTGTTTTCTTCCTTCCTCATCGTCCGAGGAGTGAAATATCAGAGCCCCCCTTCTTTCTGTTTATGAAAGGAACAGGTATTGGATATTTTCTTAGTCTTCTCTCATCAAACTGCAAGTTCACGCTCTTAAAATTCCCCTAATGTGTCAGGTTGGTGCGGTGCTGGTGCTGATCATTACGAACCATTGATTGCCCATGCTTCTTCACTTGTTTCTCCCGAGAAGGTTGCTCTTGTACTTGGGCAATGAGTTGAGTCCTACAGTTTTGTGGCGTAGAGATTCGAGTAGAAGTAGTCCATTATTTGGCATGCAATGTAATGTAATGTAGTTCTCTCGCAATCCTTTTGCATCGCATTGCATAGCGCAGTGTAGCACAGAATTCTCCTTTTTGGTAACGATTATCTAGAACCGGTTATCCTCCGACACTTAGTTTGCAGGTATGATTGATGCCTGAGATTTGAGAAAGTCTTAGTGTTTTGTAGTGGCTCTGTTTCGCATGCCGGCTTCTGTTGTGCTGTTGTGGTTGAGTTATGTAGTAGTTGTTCGGCGGTCGGGTGCTATTTGATTCAAGCTGGAATAGTGCCTTGTATACTGCAGCTAGACTTTGTTGGATTCAATCCTCGAATTCAAAATGACCATTTTCTTTAATTTTTCTTCTTTCTTTGTTTGGAATAAATGATGTTGTTTTCGGTAGAAGTACATCATACTTACAAAAACAGAAATTCCTCAACGGGCTCTTGGATCAGAAAACATTGTCGTTGGTAATAGGATAATGATATGAACCAGGGTAAATTTTACTACAAGTCACTCAATTGTTAGTAAGATTACAAACGAGTCATTAAATTCCAAATGTTACAAATGAGTCATTCAATTAATCAATTGTAACAAGTAGACCATTCTATTGTTAAGTGAACGTTTAACTTTTTAGTTACAATTGATAAATAAAATGACTTATTTGTTACTAAGAAGTTATAAATAGAGTGACTTTGTTACTAGAAAGTTAATGTCTAATGATAGAGCGACATATTTGTTATAATTTGATTAATTGAGTTACTTTTATTGTAACTTTTAAAATTTTAATGATTTATTTATAATTCTTCTAGTAATTGAGTGACCTGTAGTTTAATTTACCCAATGTAAAAATTTGTTTGATGTTATAATTACAAGTAATAGATACTTTAAAGTAAAATACTTTGGGCAAAATGACAAAAGATGCCTCCAACGTTTGTATGTTTTGTCAATTGGCTTCCTTTTTTTTTGTCCAAATATGTCTCTAACGTTTGCTTGTTTTGTCATTTGGCCCTCTATTCTTTCTTTTGGTCCAAATATGCTCCCAACGTTTCATTCATAGTCCAAATATGCCCATGTTGGATGTAAACTGTCAATCAACTGACGGTCAACGGTTTATAAAAAATTTTTGACGTGGCATCAGCAGATCTTAATATGTGGCAAGTCCAGTCAGCATTAGCTGTTGAACGCCAGTTGACTGACAGTTTTATCTAACGGAGGCATATTTAGACCAAATTGAAACGTTGGGAGCATATTTGGATAAAACAAAACAATAGGGGGCCAAATGAAAAAATATGCAAACGTTGGGGGCATCTTTTGTCATTTTCCAATACTTTGATACACAATCCTTTCAATTTTAGGGTTTTAGGTTAGGGCTTAGGGGGTTTAATGTGTAGAGTGTAGAACTTAAGCTTTATATTTAGAATTTAGAATTTAGGGTTTAAAGTTTAAGTTTTAGAGTGTTAGAGTTTGAGAATTAAATTTTAAATTTGATAGAAGTGTTATGTAATTATTTTTACATAGCTTGTGTATGAAAATATAAGACTTTAAATTATAAATTATAATTGAACTAATAATTGATATAATTTGCAACATTTCTTACCATTTTTATACACAATTACCTAGGACACTTACAGATAATTGTTCATGTAACAAAGGTTCAGCCGTTTACCCTTTATTTTTCTATCCATTTTTTTTATTTTGCTTGGTCGACAATGAAATTAAATTGTCTACCATTAATACTGTTTTGTTTTTCTTTTCTTGCTTATTTTCTATTTTTATTTCTTTTAATTTTTATGAGAACGATTATGTCTTTATAGAACGTTTTTACGCACTTATGATGCATTTTTTTCTGTTTTTATTGTATATTTTCGTTCTCCTTTGTCGTTCTTTTAGTTGCTCTTTTCATTTTTTTCAGGATTAGATTTAATGTCGCCTCGATTGATGAAGATGGTGCTGATTATGCAAATTTTTCCTGCTTTGGACCTTCGGATTGGATTTGGATACGCGGTTTGTGTTTTTGAATAGCTTTATCACGACGTTCAGCTCTGTTTCACGATTATCGATAGTCTTTTAGTAGTTTGATCCCTTTTGTGGTTCGTTTGCTGATACAGTTAAATATGTTCATATCTATCTTTTGTTCGAGTCTTTTGGTTATTTTTTTAACATTTTCATTGTATGGTCCTTGTATGATCTCAATTGGTTAATTTCTTTTTGTTATAGAAAAATGTTCAAATTATATATTTAGTTTACAATTGTAATTGTAAACCCTAATTGTAATTTTAAATATTTTTTCTTTTTAATAAAACTAGCAGCTTCTATAAAAAATTGTTCAAATAAAAAAGAATTGTTTGGTCATTCTTAATTTCGGAAGAAAAACTTTGATACACCACAAGCTTGTTAAATTTATAGTTTAAGTTTAGGGTTTAGATTGTAGGATTTAGAATTTAGGATATATAGTTAGATTTTAGAGCTTAAGGTTTAGGATTTAGGGCTTTAACCTTTAACTTTAGGAATTTAGGTTTAAGATTTTAAAGTGTGTAATATTTTTTTACACAATGTGTATTAAAATATAACTTATTTTGGAAATGAATTTATTAGTTGTCTGAAAAAGGAACAATTCACTCATGGTAAAGTTTGTTGCATATGTAGCTTCTGGGCACTTGAACCGACCAATGAGAGTTTAATCTGATAATCTTCCTCTAAAACTGTTACAGAATTATTGCCAATGTTGTATGTTTAAGGGAAGAGAATAGAAGAATAAGAAAAATAAAAATAAAAAGATGAAATACTGAAGAATACTTAAATTATACTTAATATATTTTTAGTATCAGAACGTATCAGATATATAATACGACATTAGATTGGATTATTGGTTCTTTATAGGTTCAACTAAGGGGGCTGGAGTGAATTGGTAAACTATTTTTCTCTGCAGGTTAACTCTGGGGTTGAGTCGACTTATGTTTTAAAACAACAACTGAAAGTCTGGAACTGTAGAAGCTGCTTAAGCTAAGACAAATAGCTCACCATTTCAATTTCCACAAGTAAAGTAGACCTCAAAATCTCCTTGGAGAACAAACTTTAATTGAAACTAGCTAATGTACATGCCAAAAATGGATAGAAATCAATCATCTTGATCATCATACATGGTTAATCAGTAATTAGGCATCTAGTTTTTGCTAACACTAATTGTCAGAGTCAGAGCCAAAGAGCCCCGGCCTCCTTGAGAAGTGGAACCAAGGTTCCATTAATATGGGAAGCCATGACTCGGTCCATGGCACCTATCAGTTTCCCACTGATAAACACAACCAGAACAGTTTGCGAGTTCCCGAGAAGTCTCGACAGCGCCTTCTCGATCTCTTCCCCTCGAGGGTCTTGGTCGAGCTCGTGAACGGTCGGGTTCATCCCCATTCCGCAGAACAGCCTCTTGACAGCATGGCACATGCAGCAACTGCTCACGCTGAATATCACCACCGCGCTCTCCGAGGCCAGCTGCACCACCCTCTCCATGGGGTCCGAACCAATACTCCTCAGGCTAAGGCTCAAGCTCATCGGCATGTAACACCCCCACGAATCACCGTCGCCCCCCACGAATCACCGTCGCAATAAATCCTTTATCCTTTTCTAAAAATATTTGCAGACAACAACAAAGGAAGTGACCATTTTATAAGGGTGGTGGTAGAAAAATAAAGTGGGGTTTTTCCGTTGTTGTCGCACCCGCGTGCGTAGGGTGTTTGCTTTAAAAGGATTACTGTCTGCAACAACAGGTTTAGTGGAAGCATAGGTGTCAGTTTTGGAAGGCGGCTAGGGGTAATTGTCTACTCCATTTACCTAAAGAGTTAAGACTCGGTCCCAACTTTTAATCCAACAGTGCTACTAATATTGAAACAGATCCTTTCCATTCAGGCAAGAACTGAAGGGTTTCTTCCGGATAGACGGCTTGTTCGTACTTGTTTTCGGGGCCTCCTTGAGTTTGAAGATCTTGCTTTTGTTTGTGACAAGACCAGACCCTTGCGCGCATGTTTTGTTCTTTTCTTTTTTGGAGTCTCCACAGTCGAACATGGTGTTTTGATCATCCATGTTTTCTTGGATTTGTTGCTTCCCCTAATCCAATGGAGAGGGCATGGGCATTGTACCCTCTATAGCACCCAATGTGAGTTGTAATAGTAGTACATATTAAAATATATTATGTAATTGTAAGTAGGACAGAGACAAAGTCTTATTTTAAGCTAAAGAGATAGAAGATATAGAGTTTTTTTTTGTTCAAAGGGGGAACTTTCATTACTAAAACGGAAAGATAACAGACTCGATAGAACAACAACCGACACACCTGAACCCAACCAACAAGGCCTTCGGGCAGGGACAGAAAACACCAAACATAGTTGCACAAAGCAGGAAAACAAAGCAGACAACAAAGGGCCACAAATGCCACCACCAAACTGCCAAACACGGCAAATTAACAACCGGCCGTTTCCTTCAACATCAATGAGGAACCAACAGCAAACTGAGACGTGCTTGAGAGACTTACTCTGATGCCAAAACATGTTTTCCACCGGGCAAAGACGACCAACACCACCATTCCTTCGCCTGAGAGCTCTATCCAGAGGCAGGCTTCCGTTCCATCGGTAACGGACCTTATCAAGGCAAGCGAAACGGTGATAATCACCCAAACACCGATAAAAAACCAGAACATCAGTTGCTCCCTAAGAGCACCAACCGCAAACTCAAACCAAAATAAAAAAGCACACGAAGCAAACCTAAACACAAGAATAATACAACAATTGAAAAGGACACTACTGGATGGAGGTGAGCAAACCATAAGGCACCAATGCACCTCCTAAACCATGGTGCCAAGACCAAAGAGACTCATGGTGTGATCGAGTAACCCTTGCAGGGGTTATCCGCTTTCGCATTACCAGAACCGAAGAAGCGAAACATATCAGAGTTATCCGCAAAAACATATCCGAGGCCGAAAATGCTGGGAGAACCGAACCAGGAGATAAAAGCTTCAATCCAACTTGGGCTCTGTTGGAACAAGGGGAACAAAAGCCCACAATTTCCAGTAAGAGCCAGCTGGAATTGTACATATTCACCAGGATCCAACAGATCGTCAAAGGGACAGGCTGACACCAAGGTAAAAGACCACAATGCCCTTTTCACTATCTCCTTCCCTACGTGCAGCTCAAACTTCAACGCCGACGATAAAACAGGGAACCTGCCGGCAGGGATATCAAACCCGATCCAGGGACCGGCGGACAGAGTGAAAACTGACGCAGCAACGACCACCCCACCCCCGAGCATCTCGGAAAACATTCAGCCCTACGTATTTTCCATTCGCGACTTCCGAGCCAGCCCTCTAAAGCCTTGAAATTTCTGGCGGTCCTAGCCCGAAGAGCTTGCTGCCAAACCTCCCCTTTTGTCATCCCCATCTCAGCGGAATGGAGTAGACAATGCTCACCGCCACCGTCCCTGTGGAGTTCATGCCCGAAAGCGCGAAGGAAACCACCAGATCTGAGCGCGTCTTTGCAGCTCCGGCACCGACTAGCAGTCTCCGGGGTAGACGACACAACCACCGGCTTGCTACGTCCGACTGGCGGAGAGAAAGCTGAACCGACTCTGGATCTGAGCCGACACCGATCGAGGATGAGACTCTGTGGGCGAGCGCGTGAGGACGCGTACAAAAGGGTCATCTTTTCGAACTAGTTCTTTAGGACTTTTCAAAGTTTTTACAGAAGATATAGAGTTTGTATTTATGATAAACTCCTAGGTGTAATTGGACTCTTGTATCTAAGTCTTCAAGTAGACTCTGTAAAACATAATTCGATTGAGGAATGAGAAACACTTACCCTCCTCAGCAGATTCTACATGGTATCAATCTAGGGATTAATTCTACGATCAAAATTGGTCGTTTCCCTTCCACATCCTCTAGAGCTAATTCATTGACAGATCCCCATATCACTGTCAATGATTTTCCAAAACTCTTTGGAGCAGCAGTTACTTGCTGTAAGGATGATCAATCGACAGTGTATGGCCAAAAGGGGATAAATTGACAATTTTTAAAAATGAAGGGCCTAAAATAAGGAATATGGTTTCCAATTTTTTTTCGTTTCATTCGAAGGGTGTGACCCTTGTAGGTTCATGCAACGTTAGCAGCAAAATTAGATCTGTTCTAAATTTACAAACAATGAGTGGCATCTAGCAATACATCATTGCTACCTAAGTTGCATGAAGTCATGGTTTGACTTTCCTAATTCCTGAATAAACTTCCTTTATGTATTTCATCCTTTTGTCCTTTATATCTTAGATGAACACAAGTCATGGGTTAGTCACACTTGCGTTTTCCATCTTGTGTTTCTTGATGTCTTGAGTAGATTATGATAAACGAATCTCTATGATATCTCATATCATAATATTCGAGCATGGCCATGCATTTTCTAATCTCACTCAATCAAGTGGCCGAAGATATTTCTCCCATTATGTAGGAGGGACAAATCCTTTCTTGATCAACCATATTTCACTACACAGGTCATCACGTATCCAATCACCAGTCTTTATAATGTAGTCAGTTACGACACACGTTTGACTATGTCAAAGTACGTAAATCTTTATATTGAAATCATCTTGATCTCAAGTCTGAGGATTATACATATGTTTATCATGAGCAATGTTGTGACTGTCACATAATTACCCAAGAAACATGCTCATAGCAGGTCAATCCAGTATGTTGTTCTCTAACAAATACTTATGTGTTGATTTTGACATCTCTATGTCAATGACAACGCTTGTCATCAACCACATATTAGTCTTTATATATTATCACTGTCCATACCCGTAATAATATTCGACTGAGGATCCTATTTAACAATAATCGTATTATTGTATGGACATTATTATCCAATGGTTAGTTTGATGCACAGAAACATACCAAAAGATAATAACGGCAATGCCATTACTTGATAAATCTAGTAAAATAGTATGTCTATTCAATCATCATATGATTGGTCTTTGGGCATACTCCAACAATCTCCCACTAGCACTAAGACCAATCATTCTCGTATCTAATACGATATTGTTGAGTTGTGAGGAGCTCGATTCGTTCAACCGATGTGGCTCACCAAGTGGTGGAGAGGAGGATTTTTGTGTGGAAGGGGTCCTCTTTAAGTCCCAAGACTCGGGAAGTGAGTAGATGAGATTTCGGACAAGCTTTTCCTCCGGGATGGCTTCTCCATAGCCTTTGAGACCATTGGTGATGGTGGAGAACCTATCAAACATCTTCTCGATGTTCTCTTCCGGATCCATTTTGAAGTTCTCATACTCTAAGGTTAGGAGCCCAATCTTGGTCTCCTTGACTTCATCGGTCCCTCGTATGTGACTTCAAGCTTGTCCCATACCTCCTTGGCACTCTCACAAGAAGACATCTTCTCATAGATGGTTGAACCAAAAGCACAAAACAAGATGTGCAAGGCTTTGCAATTAAGCTCCATCTTCTTGCGATCGTCGGCACTCCACTCCGCTTTGCTTCTTCGAGGCACAAACGGACCATCTTCAACTATATCCCATAGCTTGTAATCTCTAGACTTGATGAAGAACTTCATCTTTGTCTTCCAATGGGCATAGTGGGTTCCGTCAAAGAAAGGCGGTTTGTCGATTGATTGTGCTATTTGAGCCGGTTGATGAAATAGTGATCGAGCTTGCCGGACTTCTCAATAGGATATGAATCCCCTTCGATTGAGCCAAGCTCTGATACCAATTGTTGAGTTGTGAGGAGCTCGATTCGTTCAACCGATGTGGCTCACCAAGTGGTAGAGAGGAGGATTTTTGGGTGGAAGGGGTGTGGAAGCTAAAAAGAAAATTGACACAATGATTTATAGTGGTTCAAACTTCTAACCAAGGTCTACATCCACTACCTTAGCTCCCCACTAAGGATTTCCAATCAATCCACTATTGATTCGTCCCCTTTTCTAGGCTTAGGAGGAAACCCTTTACACCGATCAAGCTTTCTACCCAAAGCCTTGATCAAACCCTCTCTTACAAAGAGATAATAAAAGCAAACACAAATCCCTCTAATAGGTGTTTGTTTGCACAATTAAAGCACTCACCCAAAACCTAAAACACTTGAGCAAATTTGACAATTTTGGCTCACTAGTGTTTGTCTATACAATAAATGACAATTTAAGCTCTAAACAATTCTTGATCATTTGTTGATTGACAATATGAGCATTGGCCTTTACTTGATGCTTGAAGGTCCCTTTTATACTCCTTGATGAGTTTGTAGCCGTTACTAGCCGTTGGGATTGAATTGGAGCCGTTGAGGACTTTAATTCCCACCATAAATGTAGTTCTGCAGCTCCCCGTTTCGAAACGCTCGAACCCGTTTCGAAACACCCTTTAAGTAGAAAGAGCCGTTGCAGTCTGACGTGGACCCGTATTGAAACGCTTTTGTCCGTTTCGAAACACCCGTTTCGAAACGCCTAGTCCCGTATCGAAACGACCTGCATTTAAATGTTAGTTGGGAAATAGCCGTTGGGGTTTATGACCGTTGTGGTCAGTGGCACGTGGGCGCATCGAAACGGCATAGCCCGTTTCGAAACGCTAGGCAAAAGTCCTTATCCAGGGTAAGCCTGTTTCGATACTTGTATCGAAGCACTTTTGCTACTGGAATGCACCGTATCGAAACGCCCTAAGGTGTTTCGAAAGGCCTGGACAGTTTTGTGAAGTTTGGCTTTGAAAAACATGTAAAACCTTTTAAAAACATCCCTAAACATAGTTTCAAGTTATTTGGACTTTGGAAATTGTTTTAAATACTTTTTAAAATCAGTCCAAAACATTTTTCAATTATTATATCAAAACATTAGTTCTACAGATATGGCTTAGTGTAACTGACATGCTTATGCTGTGTCAAAAGCTTTGTCAGGGAGTTGACAAAGTTATCAACTTTGTGCGTATGTTGCATACTTTCACATCTCCAAGATGTAAGTACTTTAGAATATGTTTGGATTTATTGATGAGATCTGGATTTTATTTTCTTACGCAAAGGTTCCATCATAACAGAGTTATGTATCATCTAATATGCTGGGAACAACCCTTAGTTCAGAAGTAAACCCTTTAGATCCAAACATCCTTCTTTATTACTATGTCGACTGTAATATATTCAGCCTATGTTGTAGAGTTAGATACTGTCTCATGTTGCTAACTCGCAGTATACTTTATTAATGCAAAACGAATTGCGATCTTTAGTTCCTTTTGATGAGTATGTCATCTACATACAATACTTAGGAAAGTAACAATGCTCCCACTAGCTATTTTGAAAATAAGACTCCCCTTTGTTTCTAGATAAACCAAACCTTTTGATTGTATCTTCTGAAATGAATATCCCAACTTCGAGAAGCTTGCCTTAGTCTACGGATAGACCTTTGTAGCTTACATACCTTCCAAGTGTTTACTGGAGTGACAAAACCTTCTAGATGTGTCATGTACACATCTGTTTCAAGTTTTCCATTAGGAAAGTGGTTTTGACATTCCTTTATTTGATTCCATAATCATCGTATGTAACTACTTGCAAGTGAGATTAAGATGGATTAAACATAGCTACAAGGAAGATGCTTTATCATAGTTTATACTATGAAGTTTGTCGAAAACTTTTAGCGACGAATCATCCTTTGTATGTTTTATCATCCATGTCGGTTTTTCCTTTTTGAAATCTCATCCATACCTCTTAGGTTTTACCCTTTTAGGTAACCAAAGTCTATACTTGGTTTTAGACATGGATTCCATCTCATATCTCATGGCTCTTAGCCATTTCTCGAATTTTGGGCTCACCATTGCTTTCTGATAAGACCTAGTCTTTATCTTGATCCGAAAAGAAGAGTGTTTCCATGTACGGATAGTGAGAGATCCATATTTCTCAAGTATATGGTATTCTCTTAAGGATCAACACAATGGTTGTGTTTTGTTTCAATGTTCCTTGATTATTTGTGGAACATTCTCAATATTTGGTTCATAAATTTGTTGTCCAAAATTTCTTCACATTCCAAATTCCATTTTTTTTCTTTTGTGAGAGGTAATCTCTTTCTAGAGAAACTCTCGTTTGAGCAACAAACATTTTGTTCTCGTTGAAAAATGAAATACCTTAGTGATAAGTATTCTCTTTCGAGATAAACTATCGTTTGAGCAACAAATATTTTATTCTCGTTAAAGTTCAAGAAATAATATCCCTTTGTGAGAATTAATGTCTTTCAAGATAAACTCTCGTTTGAGAAACAAACGCTTTGTTCTCGTTAGGATAAACAACAAATGGAGTTTTTAAGGTTCGAACTTTGTAAACATTTTAACATGTAAGTAACCTTAAAACTTCAAAGGTATTCTAGAACAATTCTTAGTCCATATCTTATATGACGTTTCGGAAAAAAAAACGATTAAGTATGAGAGTTGTTTTTCTAGTGTGTAAAGAAGTCGAAAATGACTTGTTCTGAATCAAAACATGTCTAACATATTTGATTCTCTTTCAAAGACTTTTCGTTCCACTTGTGGGATTTAATTATGGGACAATCTCATATTCTTTGAAAGTTCATCAAACTTTAAATATTCTTGAATTTGATCTCATCAAATTACCTTAATACTTTTTATGAGTTTGAGATTAGTCATTTGTTTTATTTATCTTATAAATATTATTGATTTGATTAGTTTAAAGATCATTGATTCGTTGTGCCATAAGAGATTAAAAGAATAATATTTATTTAAATAATCTCAAAATTAAAATATCTTTTCCTTACAAGATAACTAAAACTTAGGCACAAAATAATATTCTTAAAAACTAAAACAAATCTATTTAAGCAAAAACACATGTCCTAATGGATGATGTAGCAACTCTTGCTTTATTTCCATTCGCAGGTTCATGTCTATTCTGATGCCTTCTCTTTAGAAGCCTCTAAGGTTGATGCCTCACTCGCTTTTGCTTTCTTAACTTCTTGTAGGTGTGTGGGGCAGTTTCTCTTCCAATGTCTAGTCTTGCAGCAATGGAAACATTTTCCATCCTTCTTGATTCCCTTCTTAGGTTTCAATGCCTCCTTTCCATCGGTTTTGGTCTTACCATCACCTTTAGACTTTGCTGCCGATTTACCTTTCTTCTTTCCCTTGCGGACCATCATAATAGGTTTAGGTCCTACCTTCTTCAGGTTGATTTCGGCAGTTCTCAACATGCCGAGCAACTGTGGCAGCGTCTTGTTAATTTCATTCATATTGAAATTAAGGACGAACTGATTGAAACTATTCGGCAACGGTTACAGGATGACATCAGTAGCTAATTCGTCTTTCAGCGGAAAGCCGAGCTTCTCCAACATTTGGATGTAGCCCATCATTTTGATGACGTGAGCTCCTACGGGAGATCCCTCACTCATCTTGCATTGAAACAGAGCTTTAGAGGTCTCGTACCTCTCTTGACGAGCTTGCCCTTCATAAATCTCCTTGAGATTTTGAATCATATCATAAGCTACCATGTCCTCATGTTGCTTCTGAAGCTCAGGGGTCATGGAGGCAAGCATAAGACAACCGACATCCAGCATGTCGTCCATGTGTTTCTTAAACTTGTCTTTGTCAGCTCTGGAAGCAGTGGCAACCGGTTCATCAGGAACAAGTTCTTCAATGACATATTCCTTCTTTTCCTGTTTGAGAACAATTCTCAAATTGCGGAACCAGTCAAGGAAGTTTATGCCATTGAGCTTATCCTTCTCAAGGATAGATCGTAGAGATAGAGTATTATTTGCCATTAATTCTACAACAAAGAAAATATGCTACATAAGTTTTACTAAATTTTAAAATTTATAGTTAGGTCTTTACTATAAATTTACTCCCACTATTTTCTTCAAAATTAAAAACCCTCTAGTTTTAATTTCGGAAAAACGTTTCGATAGTTTTTCTAGTGAGTGAGGATCCGTATTTCACCATTCCTAAATCAACTTTGGCCAGTCTTTTAGGAAATGGTTATTTAGGTAAGTAACACCTTACTAATTACATCTCATGTAATTCCTCATCTTTTGGCGAACAACTCTTGTTCTTTAAATTATCTTATGATTATCCAAAACTTTTAACCACTAGGTTTTCTAATCCTATTAGAACAACCCAGCTAAGTCAATACCAATATCTCAACCGGCGAATATCACTAGCTTATTCTTCGCGTTTAACTAAGATAGATAAATGTGATATTGCTTTGGAAAAGCTCGCATTATATCGATCGAAGCTTTAACGAGGGTAAATATTGGATGGTTAAAACAGACTTAGAATTATAGTGAGGGATTTACTTAATTATCTCATCATTTTAACATTGATCCTATCAATAGAACTATGTTTAATCATGCTTATAAAACATCCATTGCATCACATACAAGGTAAATATAAGCGGTAAATAATTATGCAATGATTATAGCCCTTCTTAATCTAAGGCGACCCATCCCAAGCCAATGGGAGGACCATTCTACTGAAGATAGAATCTGCTTCTGAAACGCCCGGTCCACCAGGGAAGGCCCACCACGCTGCTACCTTGGTTCTTACTTTATCTCCATGAGTATTTACAATTTTCAGAAACTCACGTTACATGCGAGGGAGTGAGATGAGAAGAGAAGTACAATAGAAGATAGAGAAAGGCACGACACGCAGGCCGTATTTATAAAAACCAAAACTATAAAGGCTATGGGCTATAACCATGCAAAACAAACACTGTGCAATCTAACATGAATTTCAATCATCGTGCGAACAAAGTAACGATGTGTTTACGGAGTTTTAAACTGATTATCCCTATGTTGCGGTTAATGGGCCAAAGAAGGATCACGAGGTTTCATAAACCATTTGCATTAACAAACAAATGCACCAGGTAGGTCAACATGAAAGAGAGGTGGCACACTAGGCACACTTAAGTACCAGGTCTTTGATGATGCCAATCCTAGACATGCATTTTTCATAACGTCTAACCATAACTCTTATGGATTCACCGTGAAAGATAGTTTGATAACTTTTATCAAATTAGAAGCCCTTTTAGAGATTTCATAAATCTATGAAACTAAAAACAACTACTTGTTCTCTAGACTAACTATTAGTCTCAACATGTTAACATTTAACATTGAAGCAACCTAACATAGTTATGATTAACTCTTAATCATTCAGTGATAATCGAAATAAGTCTTTATTAGGTGTGATACGATAAACGATAAATATCTAAATCGAATCAAACAACATGCATCTCATACATAAACATCACCTAAGAATTTAAGTCCGAATTCGTATGATACAAGTGGCTTTGATACCACTGTTGGGTCACGTCGGCACGCCCCGTGGCGCAGTGGAAAAATAATCCGACGTAATCCAGCCAGGATCCATGTACAGGAACGAATCTGGGGTGAAAAGATGAAGAGTTACCTTTTAAAACTCTGGAAACTGGAAAACCGACGGTATGTCGGAATAACCACGTCAAGTAAAACCGGAATCGTCACAGGTTCGCAACGACCTTTACGGAGTCCACCCGAAAAAAACGAACAAAGTTTCCGCCTCCCTAACACTTAGGGATAAATTTCGACAGGTTTGAACACCTTCTAGGGAGAAGTCGAAATCCCTCCAAGGATTCCTGAGGGAGTCTGAAATCGACCAGGAGTTCAACCGGGACTTGCAATCGAGCAAGGGAACCTTCAGGGATTTGCCAGGGGGCAAGTAGAACACCAAAAAAATATCGAACAACTTCTCAAGGAGCTTTATGGGATATGTCGAATTCTAGTGGGGAATCCCTAAGGGTGTTGTCGAAATCTTCTAGAGGAGGAAGAGTGATGATTTGGTTGCTAGCCCTTGTCCCTTTTAAATAGTATTCAGAGACTTAATTCTAGTTGAATACCTTAAATCCAAGTTCAACCAAAATTCATAGAATCTAATTCTACTTGAAATTGGTTTATTTTAAATATACATTATATTTAATAATATTAAATGAAATTTATATTTTTAATTATGTAGAATCTTATTCTACATAAAACATGCATTTAAATATACATTATATTTAATCCAAATATATATATTTTATTATATAGAATCTCATTCTATCTTTACTTGGATTTAAATATATTTAAATATATATTTTTAATTATGTAGAATCTAATTCTACATAAACTTGGAATTAAGTATACATTATATAAATTCCAAATATATATTTAAATTTCTAGAATCTTATTCTATAATATTTAAGTCTTTAAATATTTTCCATACTCTAAATAATATTTGATAAATACAATATTTATCCAATATTATTCTCATTTAAGAGAGTTGCCGATTTCCCCTATCCCATAGGGGATTTTCGGCAACCTCCCTAAAATAGAGAGTATGGTTTTCAATTTTTGTTCGTTTCATTCGAAGGGTGGGACCCTTGTAGGTTCATGCAATGTTAGTAGCAAAATTAGAACTGTTATAATTTTACAAACAATGAGTGGCATCTAGCAATACATCATTGCTACCTAAGTTGCATGAAGTCATGGTTTGACTTTCCTAATTCCTTAATAAACTTCCTTTATGTATTTCATCCTTTTGTCCTTTATATCTTAGATGAACACAAGTCATGGGTTAGTCACACTTGCGTTGTCCATCTTGTGTTTCTTGATGTCTTGAGTAGATTATGATAAACGAATCTCTATGATATCTCATATCATAATATTCGAGCATGGCCATGCATTTTCTAATCTCACTCAATCAAGTTACGACACACGTATCCAATCATCAGTCTTTATAATGTAGTCAGTTACGACACACGTTTGACTATGTCAAAATACGTAAATCTTTATGTTGAAATCATGTTGATCTCAAGTCTGAGGATTATACATATGTTTATCATGAGCAATGTTGTGACTGTCACATAATTACCCAAGAAACATGCTCATAGCGGGTCAATCCAGTATGTTGTTCTCTAACAAATACTTATGTGTTGATTTTGACATCTCTATGTCAACGACAACGCTTGTCATCAACCACATATTAGTCTTTATATATTATCATTGTCCATACCCGTAATAATATTCGACTAAGGATCCTATTTAACAATAATCGTATTATTGTATGGACATTATTATCCAATGGTTAGTTTGATGCACAAAAACATACCAAATGATAATAACGGCAACGCCATTACTTGATAAATCTAGTAAAATAGTACGTCTATTCAATCATCATATGATTGGTCTTTGGGCATACTCCAACACTCAATTGTATGCGAAACTCTCTATTAGGAATGACAGACTGGGTTTGTTAAGGACTCCTACGTCTAGATCTAATGTATATCTAACACTTTCCAGCTTAAACTATGCTCGACAAGGTTTCCTATGATGTTTCTAAATTATCTTTAGTAAGAAACCTGACAGCCAGAATGCTACGGCAATACCTATCTGCGTGAACCCTAGCAAGCTACTTATCGTTGACGTGCTACTGTTTTTAGTCGTTGAAACTCTATCCTTATCTCTAAGGTGAGTTAGAGTTGTGCCTCTCAACAGCCAACCCCTTTGTCTACATGGATCTAAATTTAACTCTCTCGACCATTAAGCTAATCTAACACCTAAGTAAAGGCTAACTCTCGAAAGCTCTTAAAAACTTAAGGCAATAAAATAATAGACAAAACATATGAAACTGGAAACATACTAAACATTCATTAAAAACTAAAACAAATCATCCATAATAAACCCAAGCCATCTAAAGTTAGTTCATGGCTGGGTGTAAATCATCCATCATCATTCGTCTTAAACAACCCATTTCCAAAATAAAAAGAGTTAAAGCAAACAACTAAGAAAAGAAAATCTCCCGTGCTACCTTGGACTGCCACGAACCACCCTAGACTCGCTGCTTCTCTCGAAGGCCAGCAAGGTCACCCCTTGGAGCTTCAACAATGGAGGACACCAAGTTGAGGAAGAAGATGGAAAGTAGCCGCCTTTTCCCCTTACCCTTAGCACCCAAAAATCACCTTTTCCAGTAGGTATCTTGTCCTTTATATAGTGGAGGCTCCTAGGGTTTTGTGCCCTAAACATTCCTTGTGTAAACTAAGGAATATTCCCTAGGATATACTGGGCACAACAGACAAATGAGGGTTCTCTCACGTGGGCTGGAAATTATCTTCGTTGCTTTGTCCTTTTCTGCGCCCAGAATTTCCATCCAAAATGCTGCATCATTCCTTTACTCAGCCACACTCCCTTGTATACCTGCACCACCATACTAGAACAACCCTTTCTCAAGCAGCACCCATTTCTTAATTAAATCAAAACAACCAAGCTAACAACCCCAAATGCAACTATATGAACTAAATGCAGCTAAATGCAAATGAAATGAGCTTAAAGAAAAGCAAATAACTAAGTAAAAAGACATGAAATGTATGCTTTTTACGAGGTTATCAGGTTCCAATAAAACTAACAAGGTAACGGCTATATCATTAAATGAAAAGATTTTTCAAATCTAAACACCCTGTATCGGTACAAGTAAAGCCGTACCGATACTCAAAGCTTATTTGGTTCCCAGGTATGGATGGCCTACCGATACAACTATACATGTATCGGTACCCAATAGCCATTTTGTATAAAACATTTTTCTAGCAGCTAAAACTTATATTGGTACGGCCAAAGGCGTAACGATACTTATGGACCATATTGGCTATTTTAGTATGAAAAACACTTAGAAAATGTTTTGGGGTTTTAGTTTTTGACTTAGAAACAATTTTAGTTCGAATTCTTGTCATTTTGTGAGCATTTTTGAGTACTTAAAAATTTATTCAATTTTACAATTAAGTCTTTTAAAATTATTGTTATATCAAAATCAATTAATGATTTTACACTTGCCATCGATTTGTGGGATACATTTATCTTCCATGGTCCCAGTATGTCAAGATCTTCCTTATTAGACAAGGGAAACTTGGCCTTATCTCAGGGGAGAGTGAGAAACCTCATTCAGCAGATTCAGAATTTGAAAGTGGGTGCGTGAGAATGGCATGGTGATGTCTTGGTGGGGTCTGCAAAGCTGTTCAGGAAACCTATTCTAACACATACAATACCTCTAGATTGTTTAACATTGAGAGTAGAACATCAAATTTGAAGCAAGATGGTATGTGTAACGCCCCGGTTTTGGGCTTAGAAGTTTTGGGCGTTGACCGGTCTGGTCAAAGTGCTGTTCGAATCTAAAAGGGTGAATTTAGGAAAGCCTAGTTCGGGTTGCATTAAAAATATGGGAAAATTTTCTAAAATCATCTTTTAATATATATAAGTGAACTGTGAAATCAATTTTGAAAAATGAGGTTTGGAAGGGTGACATTTTGGCTAGTGACCAAAATGTAATTTTTGAAAGTTGTGTGACTGTTTTATAAATGATTGAAACTTTGAATCTTTAAGGAGCTATTATTCCAAAAGTAGTTTCTCCAGATTTTTCTAAGATATTTTAAGGTTTTATTCTGATTTTAAAACATAAGAAAAAAGGAGGGAAAGTCATTTTGGCTATTTTGTAACTAACTTCTCATTTTCTTTTCTCTCATTTTCTCTCAACCCAAACACTTTCTCTCCAGAGAGTTTCTTTTGATTTTGTTACCTAAATCTCTCCTTTCAACTCTCTTTTGATTACTAATCATCATATCTACAAAACCTCTCAATTTGCAAGTTGATTCTTCAAGCTTTTTGGCTCTAAAAGAGGAGAAACTCAAGTTTGGAGGTAAGAACGTCCTTCTCCTCTAAACTCTCAGTTCTTTACTGAAATTCCCAAGTTCTCAATCCTTAATTGATGTTTTATAAATGGCTTTTAAGATTGTTTAATGGATCTTGGCTTAAAATGCAAGATTTGGTGTGTTTTTGATGAAATTTCGTTGGATCTGTTTAAGCAGTGTTTTAAGGTGTTAAAATGATGATTAATGAATGTTAATTTGATAAGGAATTGGGTTTTGATTAATGCAATCCCGGATAGGTTGAATTTCCTAAGTTTAGCTTATGATTCTTGGTTGTTTTTGGAGTGATCTTGTGGATCTGTTGTTGCTGGAGGTATAAGGATGTTGTTAAGCTCTTTTTAGATGTTAAATGGTGTTAAAGGATGTTAGGTTTTGTTAGTTTATGGCTGGGCTTTGTTAAGAAGTGGTTTGGATGCATTTTCGGTTGTGTTTGGTGGCCGAAAATGGAGTATGGATGAGAGCAGCGAGTTTAGGTGCTTTCATTGAAGCTATTAATGCATGATGATGCATTAATCTACTGTTTTAATGTGTTAAAACAGGGGAGTCATCTTTGGATCCAAGTGGTGGTGATCCGGAGGCTTGTTTTGGTGCTTCGGCAAGAGGCGAAGTGGAATCGGTGAGTGAAATTGGGTTTTCGGCTTTGAAACCAATGTCTTGGGAGCTTAGTTTAAGTCTAAACAACTTTGCTAAGCTCAAGTGTAAGTTTTCGGAAATACTCTCTAGTGGTGGCCATGATTTGATTGTTGTGCAATGTGGTTTATTGCATGTTTTAAATTCTGTTTTGAAAGCATGATTTAGCATGGTTAATGCTGTTTTTGTAAGCCATATGTTGAAGGAAGCTCAAGGTAAGAGTTCCTTGTTTTTGAACATTGATTAAATGTGGTTTGATGCTTTTAAATGCATGATGAATATGGCTTGGTTTAATGCTTTAAAACAGTGGATAAATTGATGATAATGATGTATATTGGCAAGTGATGTTTTGTAAAGGTTAAGGTCACTAAGGTGGTTAAAAGTCCTTGAGTGAGCCTTGTTTACTTAAGAACATCAAGGTGGTTAAAAGTCCTTGGATGATTCTTGTTACGGACACAAAGGTGTTTAAAAGTCCTTGTGTGATCATTTCCAAGGTGTTTAAAAGTCCTTGGGGTCAAGGTGTTTAAAAGTCCTTGATGTGAACTTGATGCGGACACAAAGGTGGTTAAAAGTCCTTGTGTGGTCCTTTCTATGGTGTTTAAAAGTCCATAGGCCAAGGTGTTTAAAAGTCCTTGGGGCCAAGGTGTTTAAAAGTCCTTGGGGTGAAAGTTGATGAACTTGTTTTTAAAGAAATGAAATGTATCACTTGTGGCCAATATGACATGTAATGATATGAAGCATGAGATACTTGTTTAAAGATTGCTTTTGAGCATGTGTAAATGATGATTTGAAGCATGATTTATAAAGTGTTTTTATAAATGCATTATTGAATGGTTTTATTGAGCATTCCTCACTAAGATTTTGCTTACGCTCTTTCTTTGTTTTCTCAAATCAATAATGCAGAACATTAGAGTACCTTGAAGGCAGCAAGGAAGGCAAGCATTCAAGTGGAAGTAAAGCTCAAAGTATGAAAGGTTTTCTTAAGTACACTTAGCTTTTGGTAATTTGGCAATGAGGGACCTATGTGTATGTTTTGGGAGATGTTTTGAACTCCCCAAGTATGTTTTAGGTTGTTGAGAATGCTGGTTTTTGTAATTGGCCTTTATATGCTTGAATTGGAAGTTTATGCTTGAATGGTTGCTTGTGTAGGAAGCATGCCTATAGATTTGGGGCTTTCCATATATGTTGATGTTTTGATGAATTGTTGATGCAAGTATGTCTCATATATGTTGAATAGCATGCTGGTAAAGTTTGGTGGCATTTGGAGCATGATTGGATGTTTAATTGCATGTTTAAGTATGCATTTTGGGGCAATCTGTGCAGGGTGTTTCGGAACAGCACCTACCGTTTCGGAACGGGTGCCTTAAACAAGCCCAGGCGTCCGAAACGGGAGGGACCGTTCCGAAACGGATAGGCTACTGTCTACCCTCGTTTCGGTACGCGTTGCGGAACGGCCCCGCGTTTCGAAACGGGCTGTCTCCCGTTTCGGAACGGGTGACCGTTAGGGGCTGACATTGGCAGTTATATGTTTTGAATTGTTTGCATTTTGATCCTGAATCTTGTTTGTGCAATTGTATGAGTTTGGGAAGTCCTTTTGAGCTGAAATTTCACAGAGAAGCATGAAACCTGATTAATTTCAAGTTGGTAACTTCAATTTGGGTTAAGTCCTTATAATTATCAGAAATTACAATTTGGTCCCTAAAGTTGTAATTTGTTTAATTGGGTCCCTGTTTGATCTCTAATGTTTATGATCTTTGAGTATGCTGTTGTATGATCATATCTAAGGATTAATATGCATCTAGACAAGTTTAAAAAGAAAAAAAAGGGTCGTTAATCAAGGTTGACTTTCGGGTTAACTTTGGTTTTCCCCGTGTGACTTTCTTAATTCGGGTCAACCGTCTAGGCCGGGTTAAGGGGGTTACATTTGGTGGTATCAGAGCTGAGTTTTCGAGTAATTGGGAATGAATGTGTGCATGATTGATGTATGTATGCCTTGTATGCTTGTTGATCGAAAGCATGTTTAGTGGCTTGTGATTTGGATGCAATTGAGATGTATGCTGTGATATAGCATGTTGTGGGTACCCATTTCCAAATAAAAGCTAATGAAATGGTGTTGATTTTTGAATGAAATTGAGCTTGAATACTTGGATTGCTTACCTTGCTGGGCATGACTTCGTTTTATTTGTATTGTGATTGCATGGTAAAAGTATGGCACCACGTAGAGAGTTACGAGGTAATGTGCGAGCTACGGCTCCTAATGAGAACGAGAATGAGGAAAACACGGGTAGTGCGGTGTTACCTCCTCCTCCACCTGGTGGTGGTGTTGAGGGTGGAAGAGCTGAAGCTGCAGCTGGTGCTGGAGCTGTTGGACCAGAGGTTGGTCAGGGGCAAGCTATGCCTGATATGTCTATGTTGGTACAAGCTATTGCGGGTGCTTTCCGAGCAGCAGTAGCTGGAGCTCAAGGAGCTGGGCATCAGGGAGATGCCGGAGTTAGACTACCTTTGGAGCGTCTACGCAGTCTTGGTGGTACTGAGTTCAGGGGTATGTCTGCTGAGAGTTCTGAAGCTTGGCTGGAGAGTACCAAGCGAATCTTGGGACAGATGAGTTGCACTGATGTGCAGAAGCTGGGTTGTGTTTTGTCCTTGCTGCAGGACGATGCGTATACGTGGTGGACGACCACCATAGCTGGGATGGCTGAAGCTGATGTGACTTGGACATTCTTCCAGAGTGTGTTCAAGCGGAGATATCTTGGTGTTAGATATCTTGATGAGAAGAAGCGTGAATTCATGTCTCTTACCCAAGGGAGCATGAGTGTGGCTGAGTATGAAGTGCAGTTTGTGCGACTCAGTCAGTATGCACCTGAGCTGGTACCTGATGAGCGGACAAGGTGCGAGAGGTTCCGTTATGGCTTAGTGACGGATGTGAAAATGTATGTGCTGGCCACCGAGTATGATGATTTTGATGTGTTGGTGGGCCGAGCCAAGGACATTGAGATGAACTTGGGTTTATCTGCGAAGGGTGCTGGCAAGCGAGCTGCTGAGTATGGTTCCGGAGGTGGACGGAACAAGAGAGGGCGTGATCAGAAGTATCAGTCTTCAGCTAAGAGAGGTGGTGGTGCACCTGCTAGAGGAGGCTATGCTAGAGCTGATCCGAGTGCTTGTTGGATCTGTGGTTCACGTGGTCACATGAAGCGTGACTGTCCTCGTGCTGTGAGAGAGGTGCAAGCTCCTATTGCGGCAGCTGGTAATGGGTGCTGGAATTGTGGATCCGCAGACCATTTGAGGCGAGATTGTCCTAGGTTGGCTGGTGATCAGGTGCGTGCTCCTGTTGTTGCTGCACCGCAGAGAGGTCGTGGGCGCGGCCGTGGTAATTTCCAGAGAAGGGAGGAAGGCGGCCGAGGAGTAGCTCATGTTGTGGCTATTCAGCCTGAAGGTGGAGGCCAAGCGAGGGTGTATGCTCAGAGGGAAGGGAGGAATGATGCAGATGTAATTGCAGGTACATTTACTTTGCAGTCCTTGTCATTGCTTTCTTTGATAGATTCTGGATCTACGCATTCATACATTTTGCGTGAGCATGCTGAATTGCTTGGTTTGCCTGTTGAGTCTTTGGATGTTGGTGTTCGTGTCACTAGTTCTTTTGGTGAGACTGTTGTGACTCGAAAGCTTTATAGAAGGTGTCCCTTGGTTGTTCAAGAACATGTTTTTCATGTTGATCTTATGGAGTTGCCCTTTTATGGCTTTGATGTAATCCTTGGTATGGATTGGCTTGTTGAGCATCGTGCTGTTGTGGATTGTGAAAACAAGCGAGTTTCGCTTAAGCTTGCGGATGATTATGAAGTTGTTGTGGTTGGTGAGAATGTGAAGTTTCTTGCCAATGTGGTGTCTACCTTGGAGGCGAGCAGGATGCTGAGGCAAGGTTGCGAAGCCTATCTAGCTTTTGTGATGAATCCTAGCTCTAAAGAGTTGAGGGTGCAAGATATCAGAGTTGTGAAGGAGTTTCCTGGTGTTTTTCCTGAGGAGTTGCCTGGTTTACCTCCTAATCGCGAGGTGGAGTTTGGAATTGAGCTGTATGAGAATACAACTCCTGTGTCCATTACCCCTTATCGGATGGCACCTAAGGAGCTGAAAGAGTTGAAGACGCAGTTGCAAGAGTTTCTTGATCGTGGTTTCATCCGGCCGAGTGTGTCACCTTGGGGAGCACCGGTCTTGTTTGTGAAGAAGAAGGATGGCACTACGAGGATGTGCATTGATTACCGTCAGCTGAACAAGTTGACTATCAAGAATCAGTATCCTTTGCCGAGAATTGATGACCTCTTTGATCAATTTCGGGGAGCTGCTGTGTTCTCTAAGATTGACTTGAGATCAGGGTATTATCAGTTGAAGGTGAAGGATGGGGATGTGCCTAAGACAGCTTTCTGGACAAGGTATGGGCATTATGAGTTCCTTGTGATGCCGTTTGGGTTGACAAATGCTCCTGCTGCTTTCATGGACATGATGAATCGTGTGTTTCATGAATACCTGGACAAGTTTGTTGTTGTGTTCATTGATGATATCCTCGTGTACTCGCGTACTGAGGAGGAGCATGAAGAGCATTTGAGGATTGTTTTGCAGGCTTTGTTGGAGAATCAGCTTTATGCTAAGCTGAGCAAGTGTGAGTTCTGGTTAAAGGAGGTGGTATTCCTTGGGCATGTGGTCTCAGCTGAGGGGATTCGTGTTGATCCTCAGAAGATTGAGGCGGTGATGAACTGGAAGGTTCCTAAGTCTGTTCATGAGGTCCGTAGTTTCCTTGGTTTGGCGGGATACTACCGTAGGTTTGTGGATGGTTTTTCCAAGATTGCTGCTCCTTTGACGAAGCTGTTGCAAAAGGATGTTAAGTATGAGTGGACGGAAGCGAGACATCAGGCTTTTGAGAAGCTTAAGGCGGCTTTGACGCAAGCTCCTATCTTGGTTCAGCCTGAATCAGGGAAAGAGTTTGTGGTTTACAGTGATGCATCCTATGTTGGTTTGGGGTGTGTGCTGATGCAAAAGGGTAAGGTGGTGGCTTATGCATCGCGGCAGTTGAAAGTGCATGAGCGCAATTACCCTACGCATGATATTGAGCTGGCTGCAATGGTTTTTGCTCTGAAGATTTGGAGACATTATCTGTATGGTGAGAAGTGTACTGTGTACACAGATCACAAGAGTTTGAGGTATCTGATGTCTCAGAAGGAGTTGAATCTTAGGCAGCGGCGTTGGTTGGAGTTGCTCAAGGATTATGATCTGACGATTGAGTATCATCCTGGAAAAGCTAATGTTGTTGTGGATGCCTTGAGTAGGAAATTAGCTGTTGAGCTGAGGGCTATGTTTGCTAGCTTGAGCATATCGCAAGATGGTGGTCTTGTTGCTGAGTTGCAGGTGAAACCATCTTTGGTTCAGTTGATCAAGGATAAGCAGTTGCTGGATGATTCTTTGGTGTCTCATGTTCAGGATATCGCGAAGGGTAGACCTTCGGATTTCTGCTTTAATGATGATGGTGTGTTGTGTTTTGGGAGTCGGATAGTAGTGCCTGCTGATGCTGAGTTGAGGCGTGCTATTCTGACTGAAGGTCATAGTAGTCCTTTTGCTATGCACCCGGGTAGTACTAAGATGTATCGTGATCTTCGTGATGAGTACTACTGGGTGGGTTTGAAGAAAGATGTTGCGGAGTTTGTTAGCAAGTGTATGGTATGTCAGCGAGTTAAGGCTGAGCATCAGTTTCCTTCAGGGTTGTTGCAACCGTTGAAAATCCCTGAGTGGAAGTGGGAAAGGGTTACCATGGATTTTGTATCTGGTTTACCTTTGTCTCCCTCGAAGAAGAATTCGGTGTGGGTGATTGTGGATCGCCTAACGAAGTGTGCGCATTTCTTACCTGTGCATACCACGTTTTCTTTGGATAAGTTGGCAGAGCTGTACATTGCTGAGATTGTGCGGCTGCATGGTGTGCCTAAGTCGATTGTGTCGGATAGGGATCCGAGGTTCACATCGCGTTTCTGGCAGTGTTTGCATCAAGCCTTGGGTACAAGGTTGCATTTCAGTACATCCTATCATCCTCAGTCGGATGGTCAGTCTGAGCGAGTTATCCAGATTTTGGAGGATATGTTGAGGTGCTGCGTGATTGAGTCCCAAGGTTCTTGGGAGAAGCATCTGCCTTTGGTTGAGTTTGCTTATAACAACAGTTATCAGGCAAGTATACAGATGGCACCTTATGAGGCTTTGTACGGGAGGAAGTGTAGGACTCCTCTTTGTTGGGCTGAAACTGGTCAAAAGTTGGTTTCGATGCCGGCTCTGTTGAAAGGGACCACAGAGAAGGTAAAGCTCATTTGTGAGCGGTTGAAGGCTGCCTCTGATCGGCAAAAGTCTTACGCGGATTTGAAGCGTAAGGAGATAGAGTATGCGGTGGGTGACCGTGTGTTCTTGAAGGTTTCGCCTTGGAAAAAGGTGATGCGGTTTGGCCGGAAGGGCAAGTTGAGCCCTAGGTACATTGGACCATATGAAGTGGTTGAGCGTGTGGGTCCTGTTGCGTATCGGTTGAGGTTACATCAGGAGTTGGAGAAGATTCATGATGTGTTCCATGTTTCTATGCTCCGGAGGTATAGATCTGATCCTTCGCATGTGATGCCTGTGGAGGAAGTGGTTTTGAATCCGGATTTGACCTATGATGAGGAACCGGTGAAGGTTCTGGATTCGGATAGCAAGGTTCTTCGTGGCAAGACCATTGAGTTGGTGAAGGTGCTGTGGAAGCATCGAGGTGTTGAGGAAGCCACGTGGGAGCGGAAGGAAGACATGCTGAAGCAGTTTCCTTATCTCTTTCCTTCAGGTAAATTTCGGGGACGAAATTTCTTAAGGGGGGGAGAGTTGTAACGCCCCGGTTTTGGGCTTAGAAGTTTTGGGCGTTGACTGGTCTGGTCAAAGTGTTGTTCGAATCTAAAAGGGTGAATTTAGGAAAGCCTATTTCGGGTTGCATTAAAAATATGTAAAAATGTTCTAAAATCATCTTTTAATATATATAAGTGAACTGTGAAATCAATTTTGAAAAATGAGGTTTGGAAGGGTGACATTTTGGCTAGTGACCAAAATGTAATTTTTGAAAGTTGCGTGACTGTTTTATAAAGGATTGAAACTTTGAATCTTTAAGGAGCTATTATTCCAAAAGTAGTTTCTCCAGATTTTTCTAAGATATTTTAAGGTTTTATTCTGATTTTAAAACATAAGAAAAAAGGAGGGAAAGTCATTTTGGCTATTTTGTAACTAACTTCTCATTTTCTTTTCTCTCATTTTCTCTCAACCCAAACACTTTCTCTCCAGAGAGTTTCTTTTGATTTTGTTACCTAAATCTCTCCTTTCAACTCTCTTTTGATTACTAATCATCATATCTACAAAACCTCTCAATTTGCAAGTTGATTCTTCAAGCTTTTTGGCTCTAAAAGAGGAGAAACTCAAGTTTGGAGGTAAGAACGTCCTTCTCCTCTAAACTCTCAGTTCTTTACTGAAATTCCCAAGTTCTCAATCCTTAATTGATGTTTTATAAATGGCTTTTAAGATTGTTTAATGGATCTTGGCTTAAAATGCAAGATTTGGTGTGTTTTTGATGAAATTTCGTTGGATCTGTTTAAGCAGTGTTTTAAGGTATTAAAATGATGATTAATGAATGTTAATTTGATAAGGAATTGGGTTTTGATTAATGCAATCCCGGATAGGTTGAATTTCCTAAGTTTAGCTTATGATTCTTGGTTGTTTTTGGAGTGATCTTGTGGATCTGTTGTTGCTGGAGGTATAAGGATGTTGTTAAGCTCTTTTTAGATGTTAAATGGTGTTAAAGGATGTTAGGTTTTGTTAGTTTATGGCTGGGCTTTGTTAAGAAGTGGTTTGGATGCATTTTCGGTTGTGTTTGGTGGCCGAAAATGGAGTATGGATGAGAGCAGCGAGTTTAGGTGCTTTCATTGAAGCTATTAATGCATGATGATGCATTAATCTACTGTTTTAATGTGTTAAAACAGGGGAGTCATCTTTGGATCCAAGTGGTGGTGATCCGGAGGCTTGTTTTGGTGCTTCGGCAAGAGGCGAAGTGGAATCGGTGAGTGAAATTGGGTTTTCGGCTTTGAAACCAATGTCTTGGGAGCTTAGTTTAAGTCTAAACAACTTTGCTAAGCTCAAGTGTAAGTTTTCGGAAATACTCTCTAGTGGTGGCCATGATTTGATTGTTGTGCAATGTGGTTTATTGCATGTTTTAAATTCTGTTTTGAAAGCATGATTTAGCATGGTTAATGCTGTTTTTGTAAGCCATATGTTGAAGGAAGCTCAAGGTAAGAGTTCCTTGTTTTTGAACATTGATTAAATGTGGTTTGATGCTTTTAAATGCATGATGAATATGGCTTGGTTTAATGCTTTAAAACAGTGGATAAATTGATGATAATGATGTATATTGGCAAGTGATGTTTTGTAAAGGTTAAGGTCACTAAGGTGGTTAAAAGTCCTTGAGTGAGCCTTGTTTACTTAAGAACATCAAGGTGGTTAAAAGTCCTTGGATGATTCTTGTTACGGACACAAAGGTGTTTAAAAGTCCTTGTGTGATCATTTCCAAGGTGTTTAAAAGTCCTTGGGGTCAAGGTGTTTAAAAGTCCTTGATGTGAACTTGATGCGGACACAAAGGTGGTTAAAAGTCCTTGTGTGGTCCTTTCTATGGTGTTTAAAAGTCCATAGGCCAAGGTGTTTAAAAGTCCTTGGGGCCAAGGTGTTTAAAAGTCCTTGGGGTGAAAGTTGATGAACTTGTTTTTAAAGAAATGAAATGTATCACTTGTGGCCAATATGACATGTAATGATATGAAGCATGAGATACTTGTTTAAAGATTGCTTTTGAGCATGTGTAAATGATGATTTGAAGCATGATTTATAAAGTGTTTTTATAAATGCATTATTGAATGGTTTTATTGAGCATTCCTCACTAAGATTTTGCTTACGCTCTTTCTTTGTTTTCTCAAATCAATAATGCAGAACATTAGAGTACCTTGAAGGCAGCAAGGAAGGCAAGCATTCAAGTGGAAGTAAAGCTCAAAGTATGAAAGGTTTTCTTAAGTACACTTAGCTTTTGGTAATTTGGCAATGAGGGACCTATGTGTATGTTTTGGGAGATGTTTTGAACTCCCCAAGTATGTTTTAGGTTGTTGAGAATGCTGGTTTTTGTAATTGGCCTTTATATGCTTGAATTGGAAGTTTATGCTTGAATGGTTGCTTGTGTAGGAAGCATGCCTATAGATTTGGGGCTTTCCATATATGTTGATGTTTTGATGAATTGTTGATGCAAGTATGTCTCATATATGTTGAATAGCATGCTGGTAAAGTTTGGTGGCATTTGGAGCATGATTGGATGTTTAATTGCATGTTTAAGTATGCATTTTGGGGCAATCTGTGCAGGGTGTTTCGGAACAGCACCTACCGTTTCGGAACGGGTGCCTTAAACAAGCCCAGGCGTCCGAAACGGGAGGGACCGTTCCGAAACGGATAGGCTACTGTCTACCCTCGTTTCGGTACGCGTTGCGGAACGGCCCCGCGTTTCGAAACGGGCTGTCTCCCGTTTCGGAACGGGTGACCGTTAGGGGCTGACATTGGCAGTTATATGTTTTGAATTGTTTGCATTTTGATCCTGAATCTTGTTTGTGCAATTGTATGAGTTTGGGAAGTCCTTTTGAGCTGAAATTTCACAGAGAAGCATGAAACCTGATTAATTTCAAGTTGGTAACTTCAATTTGGGTTAAGTCCTTATAATTATCAGAAATTACAATTTGGTCCCTAAAGTTGTAATTTGTTTAATTGGGTCCCTGTTTGATCTCTAATGTTTATGATCTTTGAGTATGCTGTTGTATGATCATATCTAAGGATTAATATGCATCTAGACAAGTTTAAAAAGAAAAAAAAGGGTCGTTAATCAAGGTTGACTTTCGGGTTAACTTTGGTTTTCCCCGTGTGACTTTCTTAATTCGGGTCAACCGTCTAGGCCGGGTTAAGGGGGTTACATTTGGTGGTATCAGAGCTGAGTTTTCGAGTAATTGGGAATGAATGTGTGCATGATTGATGTATGTATGCCTTGTATGCTTGTTGATCGAAAGCATGTTTAGTGGCTTGTGATTTGGATGCAATTGAGATGTATGCTGTGATATAGCATGTTGTGGGTACCCATTTCCAAATAAAAGCTAATGAAATGGTGTTGATTTTTGAATGAAATTGAGCTTGAATACTTGGATTGCTTACCTTGCTGGGCATGACTTCGTTTTATTTGTATTGTGATTGCATGGTAAAAGTATGGCACCACGTAGAGAGTTACGAGGTAATGTGCGAGCTACGGCTCCTAATGAGAACGAGAATGAGGAAAACACGGGTAGTGCGGTGTTACCTCCTCCTCCACCTGGTGGTGGTGTTGAGGGTGGAAGAGCTGAAGCTGCAGCTGGTGCTGGAGCTGTTGGACCAGAGGTTGGTCAGGGGCAAGCTATGCCTGATATGTCTATGTTGGTACAAGCTATTGCGGGTGCTTTCCGAGCAGCAGTAGCTGGAGCTCAAGGAGCTGGGCATCAGGGAGATGCCGGAGTTAGACTACCTTTGGAGCGTCTACGCAGTCTTGGTGGTACTGAGTTCAGGGGTATGTCTGCTGAGAGTTCTGAAGCTTGGCTGGAGAGTACCAAGCGAATCTTGGGACAGATGAGTTGCACTGATGTGCAGAAGCTGGGTTGTGTTTTGTCCTTGCTGCAGGACGATGCGTATACGTGGTGGACGACCACCATAGCTGGGATGGCTGAAGCTGATGTGACTTGGACATTCTTCCAGAGTGTGTTCAAGCGGAGATATCTTGGTGTTAGATATCTTGATGAGAAGAAGCGTGAATTCATGTCTCTTACCCAAGGGAGCATGAGTGTGGCTGAGTATGAAGTGCAGTTTGTGCGACTCAGTCAGTATGCACCTGAGCTGGTACCTGATGAGCGGACAAGGTGCGAGAGGTTCCGTTATGGCTTAGTGACGGATGTGAAAATGTATGTGCTGGCCACCGAGTATGATGATTTTGATGTGTTGGTGGGCCGAGCCAAGGACATTGAGATGAACTTGGGTTTATCTGCGAAGGGTGCTGGCAAGCGAGCTGCTGAGTATGGTTCCGGAGGTGGACGGAACAAGAGAGGGCGTGATCAGAAGTATCAGTCTTCAGCTAAGAGAGGTGGTGGTGCACCTGCTAGAGGAGGCTATGCTAGAGCTGATCCGAGTGCTTGTTGGATCTGTGGTTCACGTGGTCACATGAAGCGTGACTGTCCTCGTGCTGTGAGAGAGGTGCAAGCTCCTATTGCGGCAGCTGGTAATGGGTGCTGGAATTGTGGATCCGCAGACCATTTGAGGCGAGATTGTCCTAGGTTGGCTGGTGATCAGGTGCGTGCTCCTGTTGTTGCTGCACCGCAGAGAGGTCGTGGGCGCGGCCGTGGTAATTTCCAGAGAAGGGAGGAAGGCGGCCGAGGAGTAGCTCATGTTGTGGCTATTCAGCCTGAAGGTGGAGGCCAAGCGAGGGTGTATGCTCAGAGGGAAGGGAGGAATGATGCAGATGTAATTGCAGGTACATTTACTTTGCAGTCCTTGTCATTGCTTTCTTTGATAGATTCTGGATCTACGCATTCATACATTTTGCGTGAGCATGCTGAATTGCTTGGTTTGCCTGTTGAGTCTTTGGATGTTGGTGTTCGTGTCACTAGTTCTTTTGGTGAGACTGTTGTGACTCGAAAGCTTTATAGAAGGTGTCCCTTGGTTGTTCAAGAACATGTTTTTCATGTTGATCTTATGGAGTTGCCCTTTTATGGCTTTGATGTAATCCTTGGTATGGATTGGCTTGTTGAGCATCGTGCTGTTGTGGATTGTGAAAACAAGCGAGTTTCGCTTAAGCTTGCGGATGATTATGAAGTTGTTGTGGTTGGTGAGAATGTGAAGTTTCTTGCCAATGTGGTGTCTACCTTGGAGGCGAGCAGGATGCTGAGGCAAGGTTGCGAAGCCTATCTAGCTTTTGTGATGAATCCTAGCTCTAAAGAGTTGAGGGTGCAAGATATCAGAGTTGTGAAGGAGTTTCCTGGTGTTTTTCCTGAGGAGTTGCCTGGTTTACCTCCTAATCGCGAGGTGGAGTTTGGAATTGAGCTGTATGAGAATACAACTCCTGTGTCCATTACCCCTTATCGGATGGCACCTAAGGAGCTGAAAGAGTTGAAGACGTAGTTGCAAGAGTTTCTTGATCGTGGTTTCATCCGGTCGAGTGTGTCACCTTGGGGAGCACCGGTCTTGTTTGTGAAGAAGAAGGATGGCACTACGAGGATGTGCATTGATTACCGTCAGCTGAACAAGTTGACTATCAAGAATCGGTATCCTTTGCCGAGAATTGATGACCTCTTTGATCAATTTCGGGGAGCTGCTGTGTTCTCTAAGATTGACTTGAGATCAGGGTATTATCAGTTGAAGGTGAAGGATGGGGATGTGCCTAAGACAGCTTTCTGGACAAGGTATGGGCATTATGAGTTCCTTGTGATGCCGTTTGGGTTGACAAATGCTCCTGCTGCTTTCATGGACATGATGAATCGTGTGTTTCATGAATACCTGGACAAGTTTGTTGTTGTGTTCATTGATGATATCCTCGTGTACTCGCGTACTGAGGAGGAGCATGAAGAGCATTTGAGGATTGTTTTGCAGGCTTTGTTGGAGAATCAGCTTTATGCTAAGCTGAGCAAGTGTGAGTTCTGGTTAAAGGAGGTGGTATTCCTTGGGCATGTGGTCTCAGCTGAGGGGATTCGTGTTGATCCTCAGAAGATTGAGGCGGTGATGAACTGGAAGGTTCCTAAGTCTGTTCATGAGGTCCGTAGTTTCCTTGGTTTGGCGGGATACTACCGTAGGTTTGTGGATGGTTTTTCCAAGATTGCTGCTCCTTTGACGAAGCTGTTGCAAAAGGATGTTAAGTATGAGTGGACGGAAGCGAGACATCAGGCTTTTGAGAAGCTTAAGGCGGCTTTGACGCAAGCTCCTATCTTGGTTCAGCCTGAATCAGGGAAAGAGTTTGTGGTTTACAGTGATGCATCCTATGTTGGTTTGGGGTGTGTGCTGATGCAAAAGGGTAAGGTGGTGGCTTATGCATCGCGGCAGTTGAAAGTGCATGAGCGCAATTACCCTACGCATGATATTGAGCTGGCTGCAATGGTTTTTGCTCTGAAGATCTGGAGACATTATCTGTATGGTGAGAAGTGTACTGTGTACACAGATCACAAGAGTTTGAGGTATCTGATGTCTCAGAAGGAGTTGAATCTTAGGCAGCGGCGTTGGTTGGAGTTGCTCAAGGATTATGATCTGACGATTGAGTATCATCCTGGAAAAGCTAATGTTGTTGTGGATGCCTTGAGTAGGAAATTAGCTGTTGAGCTGAGGGCTATGTTTGCTAGCTTGAGCATATCGCAAGATGGTGGTCTTGTTGCTGAGTTGCAGGTGAAACCATCTTTGGTTCAGTTGATCAAGGATAAGCAGTTGCTGGATGATTCTTTGGTGTCTCATGTTCAGGATATCGCGAAGGGTAGACCTTCGGATTTCTGCTTTAATGATGATGGTGTGTTGTGTTTTGGGAGTCGGATAGTAGTGCCTGCTGATGCTGAGTTGAGGCGTGCTATTCTGACTGAAGGTCATAGTAGTCCTTTTGCTATGCACCCGGGTAGTACTAAGATGTATCGTGATCTTCGTGATGAGTACTACTGGGTGGGTTTGAAGAAAGATGTTGCGGAGTTTGTTAGCAAGTGTATGGTATGTCAGCGAGTTAAGGCTGAGCATCAGTTTCCTTCAGGGTTGTTGCAACCGTTGAAAATCCCTGAGTGGAAGTGGGAAAGGGTTACCATGGATTTTGTATCTGGTTTACCTTTGTCTCCCTCGAAGAAGAATTCGGTGTGGGTGATTGTGGATCGCCTAACGAAGTGTGCGCATTTCTTACCTGTGCATACCACGTTTTCTTTGGATAAGTTGGCAGAGCTGTACATTGCTGAGATTGTGCGGCTGCATGGTGTGCCTAAGTCGATTGTGTCGGATAGGGATCCGAGGTTCACATCGCGTTTCTGGCAGTGTTTGCATCAAGCCTTGGGTACAAGGTTGCATTTCAGTACATCCTATCATCCTCAGTCGGATGGTCAGTCTGAGCGAGTTATCCAGATTTTGGAGGATATGTTGAGGTGCTGCGTGATTGAGTCCCAAGGTTCTTGGGAGAAGCATCTGCCTTTGGTTGAGTTTGCTTATAACAACAGTTATCAGGCAAGTATACAGATGGCACCTTATGAGGCTTTGTACGGGAGGAAGTGTAGGACTCCTCTTTGTTGGGCTGAAACTGGTCAAAAGTTGGTTTCGATGCCGGCTCTGTTGAAAGGGACCACAGAGAAGGTAAAGCTCATTTGTGAGCGGTTGAAGGCTGCCTCTGATCGGCAAAAGTCTTACGCGGATTTGAAGCGTAAGGAGATAGAGTATGCGGTGGGTGACCGTGTGTTCTTGAAGGTTTCGCCTTGGAAAAAGGTGATGCGGTTTGGCCGGAAGGGCAAGTTGAGCCCTAGGTACATTGGACCATATGAAGTGGTTGAGCGTGTGGGTCCTGTTGCGTATCGGTTGAGGTTACATCAGGAGTTGGAGAAGATTCATGATGTGTTCCATGTTTCTATGCTCCGGAGGTATAGATCTGATCCTTCGCATGTGATGCCTGTGGAGGAAGTGGTTTTGAATCCGGATTTGACCTATGATGAGGAACCGGTGAAGGTTCTGGATTCGGATAGCAAGGTTCTTCGTGGCAAGACCATTGAGTTGGTGAAGGTGCTGTGGAAGCATCGAGGTGTTGAGGAAGCCACGTGGGAGCGGAAGGAAGACATGCTGAAGCAGTTTCCTTATCTCTTTCCTTCAGGTAAATTTCGGGGACGAAATTTCTTAAGGGGGGGAGAGTTGTAACGCCCCGGTTTTGGGCTTAGAAGTTTTGGGCGTTGACTGGTCTGGTCAAAGTGTTGTTCGAATCTAAAAGGGTGAATTTAGGAAAGCCTATTTCGGGTTGCATTAAAAATATGTAAAAATGTTCTAAAATCATCTTTTAATATATATAAGTGAACTGTGAAATCAATTTTGAAAAATGAGGTTTGGAAGGGTGACATTTTGGCTAGTGACCAAAATGTAATTTTTGAAAGTTGCGTGACTGTTTTATAAAGGATTGAAACTTTGAATCTTTAAGGAGCTATTATTCCAAAAGTAGTTTCTCCAGATTTTTCTAAGATATTTTAAGGTTTTATTCTGATTTTAAAACATAAGAAAAAAGGAGGGAAAGTCATTTTGGCTATTTTGTAACTAACTTCTCATTTTCTTTTCTCTCATTTTCTCTCAACCCAAACACTTTCTCTCCAGAGAGTTTCTTTTGATTTTGTTACCTAAATCTCTCCTTTCAACTCTCTTTTGATTACTAATCATCATATCTACAAAACCTCTCAATTTGCAAGTTGATTCTTCAAGCTTTTTGGCTCTAAAAGAGGAGAAACTCAAGTTTGGAGGTAAGAACGTCCTTCTCCTCTAAACTCTCAGTTCTTTACTGAAATTCCCAAGTTCTCAATCCTTAATTGATGTTTTATAAATGGCTTTTAAGATTGTTTAATGGATCTTGGCTTAAAATGCAAGATTTGGTGTGTTTTTGATGAAATTTCGTTGGATCTGTTTAAGCAGTGTTTTAAGGTGTTAAAATGATGATTAATGAATGTTAATTTGATAAGGAATTGGGTTTTGATTAATGCAATCCCGGATAGGTTGAATTTCCTAAGTTTAGCTTATGATTCTTGGTTGTTTTTGGAGTGATCTTGTGGATCTGTTGTTGCTGGAGGTATAAGGATGTTGTTAAGCTCTTTTTAGATGTTAAATGGTGTTAAAGGATGTTAGGTTTTGTTAGTTTATGGCTGGGCTTTGTTAAGAAGTGGTTTGGATGCATTTTCGGTTGTGTTTGGTGGCCGAAAATGGAGTATGGATGAGAGCAGCGAGTTTAGGTGCTTTCATTGAAGCTATTAATGCATGATGATGCATTAATCTACTGTTTTAATGTGTTAAAACAGGGGAGTCATCTTTGGATCCAAGTGGTGGTGATCCGGAGGCTTGTTTTGGTGCTTCGGCAAGAGGCGAAGTGGAATCGGTGAGTGAAATTGGGTTTTCGGCTTTGAAACCAATGTCTTGGGAGCTTAGTTTAAGTCTAAACAACTTTGCTAAGCTCAAGTGTAAGTTTTCGGAAATACTCTCTAGTGGTGGCCATGATTTGATTGTTGTGCAATGTGGTTTATTGCATGTTTTAAATTCTGTTTTGAAAGCATGATTTAGCATGGTTAATGCTGTTTTTGTAAGCCATATGTTGAAGGAAGCTCAAGGTAAGAGTTCCTTGTTTTTGAACATTGATTAAATGTGGTTTGATGCTTTTAAATGCATGATGAATATGGCTTGGTTTAATGCTTTAAAACAGTGGATAAATTGATGATAATGATGTATATTGGCAAGTGATGTTTTGTAAAGGTTAAGGTCACTAAGGTGGTTAAAAGTCCTTGAGTGAGCCTTGTTTACTTAAGAACATCAAGGTGGTTAAAAGTCCTTGGATGATTCTTGTTACGGACACAAAGGTGTTTAAAAGTCCTTGTGTGATCATTTCCAAGGTGTTTAAAAGTCCTTGGGGTCAAGGTGTTTAAAAGTCCTTGATGTGAACTTGATGCGGACACAAAGGTGGTTAAAAGTCCTTGTGTGGTCCTTTCTATGGTGTTTAAAAGTCCATAGGCCAAGGTGTTTAAAAGTCCTTGGGGCCAAGGTGTTTAAAAGTCCTTGGGGTGAAAGTTGATGAACTTGTTTTTAAAGAAATGAAATGTATCACTTGTGGCCAATATGACATGTAATGATATGAAGCATGAGATACTTGTTTAAAGATTGCTTTTGAGCATGTGTAAATGATGATTTGAAGCATGATTTATAAAGTGTTTTTATAAATGCATTATTGAATGGTTTTATTGAGCATTCCTCACTAAGATTTTGCTTACGCTCTTTCTTTGTTTTCTCAAATCAATAATGCAGAACATTAGAGTACCTTGAAGGCAGCAAGGAAGGCAAGCATTCAAGTGGAAGTAAAGCTCAAAGTATGAAAGGTTTTCTTAAGTACACTTAGCTTTTGGTAATTTGGCAATGAGGGACCTATGTGTATGTTTTGGGAGATGTTTTGAACTCCCCAAGTATGTTTTAGGTTGTTGAGAATGCTGGTTTTTGTAATTGGCCTTTATATGCTTGAATTGGAAGTTTATGCTTGAATGGTTGCTTGTGTAGGAAGCATGCCTATAGATTTGGGGCTTTCCATATATGTTGATGTTTTGATGAATTGTTGATGCAAGTATGTCTCATATATGTTGAATAGCATGCTGGTAAAGTTTGGTGGCATTTGGAGCATGATTGGATGTTTAATTGCATGTTTAAGTATGCATTTTGGGGCAATCTGTGCAGGGTGTTTCGGAACAGCACCTACCGTTTCGGAACGGGTGCCTTAAACAAGCCCAGGCGTCCGAAACGGGAGGGACCGTTCCGAAACGGATAGGCTACTGTCTACCCTCGTTTCGGTACGCGTTGCGGAACGGCCCCGCGTTTCGAAACGGGCTGTCTCCCGTTTCGGAACGGGTGACCGTTAGGGGCTGACATTGGCAGTTATATGTTTTGAATTGTTTGCATTTTGATCCTGAATCTTGTTTGTGCAATTGTATGAGTTTGGGAAGTCCTTTTGAGCTGAAATTTCACAGAGAAGCATGAAACCTGATTAATTTCAAGTTGGTAACTTCAATTTGGGTTAAGTCCTTATAATTATCAGAAATTACAATTTGGTCCCTAAAGTTGTAATTTGTTTAATTGGGTCCCTGTTTGATCTCTAATGTTTATGATCTTTGAGTATGCTGTTGTATGATCATATCTAAGGATTAATATGCATCTAGACAAGTTTAAAAAGAAAAAAAAGGGTCGTTAATCAAGGTTGACTTTCGGGTTAACTTTGGTTTTCCCCGTGTGACTTTCTTAATTCGGGTCAACCGTCTAGGCCGGGTTAAGGGGGTTACATTTGGTGGTATCAGAGCTGAGTTTTCGAGTAATTGGGAATGAATGTGTGCATGATTGATGTATGTATGCCTTGTATGCTTGTTGATCGAAAGCATGTTTAGTGGCTTGTGATTTGGATGCAATTGAGATGTATGCTGTGATATAGCATGTTGTGGGTACCCATTTCCAAATAAAAGCTAATGAAATGGTGTTGATTTTTGAATGAAATTGAGCTTGAATACTTGGATTGCTTACCTTGCTGGGCATGACTTCGTTTTATTTGTATTGTGATTGCATGGTAAAAGTATGGCACCACGTAGAGAGTTACGAGGTAATGTGCGAGCTACGGCTCCTAATGAGAACGAGAATGAGGAAAACACGGGTAGTGCGGTGTTACCTCCTCCTCCACCTGGTGGTGGTGTTGAGGGTGGAAGAGCTGAAGCTGCAGCTGGTGCTGGAGCTGTTGGACCAGAGGTTGGTCAGGGGCAAGCTATGCCTGATATGTCTATGTTGGTACAAGCTATTGCGGGTGCTTTCCGAGCAGCAGTAGCTGGAGCTCAAGGAGCTGGGCATCAGGGAGATGCCGGAGTTAGACTACCTTTGGAGCGTCTACGCAGTCTTGGTGGTACTGAGTTCAGGGGTATGTCTGCTGAGAGTTCTGAAGCTTGGCTGGAGAGTACCAAGCGAATCTTGGGACAGATGAGTTGCACTGATGTGCAGAAGCTGGGTTGTGTTTTGTCCTTGCTGCAGGACGATGCGTATACGTGGTGGACGACCACCATAGCTGGGATGGCTGAAGCTGATGTGACTTGGACATTCTTCCAGAGTGTGTTCAAGCGGAGATATCTTGGTGTTAGATATCTTGATGAGAAGAAGCGTGAATTCATGTCTCTTACCCAAGGGAGCATGAGTGTGGCTGAGTATGAAGTGCAGTTTGTGCGACTCAGTCAGTATGCACCTGAGCTGGTACCTGATGAGCGGACAAGGTGCGAGAGGTTCCGTTATGGCTTAGTGACGGATGTGAAAATGTATGTGCTGGCCACCGAGTATGATGATTTTGATGTGTTGGTGGGCCGAGCCAAGGACATTGAGATGAACTTGGGTTTATCTGCGAAGGGTGCTGGCAAGCGAGCTGCTGAGTATGGTTCCGGAGGTGGACGGAACAAGAGAGGGCGTGATCAGAAGTATCAGTCTTCAGCTAAGAGAGGTGGTGGTGCACCTGCTAGAGGAGGCTATGCTAGAGCTGATCCGAGTGCTTGTTGGATCTGTGGTTCACGTGGTCACATGAAGCGTGACTGTCCTCGTGCTGTGAGAGAGGTGCAAGCTCCTATTGCGGCAGCTGGTAATGGGTGCTGGAATTGTGGATCCGCAGACCATTTGAGGCGAGATTGTCCTAGGTTGGCTGGTGATCAGGTGCGTGCTCCTGTTGTTGCTGCACCGCAGAGAGGTCGTGGGCGCGGCCGTGGTAATTTCCAGAGAAGGGAGGAAGGCGGCCGAGGAGTAGCTCATGTTGTGGCTATTCAGCCTGAAGGTGGAGGCCAAGCGAGGGTGTATGCTCAGAGGGAAGGGAGGAATGATGCAGATGTAATTGCAGGTACATTTACTTTGCAGTCCTTGTCATTGCTTTCTTTGATAGATTCTGGATCTACGCATTCATACATTTTGCGTGAGCATGCTGAATTGCTTGGTTTGCCTGTTGAGTCTTTGGATGTTGGTGTTCGTGTCACTAGTTCTTTTGGTGAGACTGTTGTGACTCGAAAGCTTTATAGAAGGTGTCCCTTGGTTGTTCAAGAACATGTTTTTCATGTTGATCTTATGGAGTTGCCCTTTTATGGCTTTGATGTAATCCTTGGTATGGATTGGCTTGTTGAGCATCGTGCTGTTGTGGATTGTGAAAACAAGCGAGTTTCGCTTAAGCTTGCGGATGATTATGAAGTTGTTGTGGTTGGTGAGAATGTGAAGTTTCTTGCCAATGTGGTGTCTACCTTGGAGGCGAGCAGGATGCTGAGGCAAGGTTGCGAAGCCTATCTAGCTTTTGTGATGAATCCTAGCTCTAAAGAGTTGAGGGTGCAAGATATCAGAGTTGTGAAGGAGTTTCCTGGTGTTTTTCCTGAGGAGTTGCCTGGTTTACCTCCTAATCGCGAGGTGGAGTTTGGAATTGAGCTGTATGAGAATACAACTCCTGTGTCCATTACCCCTTATCGGATGGCACCTAAGGAGCTGAAAGAGTTGAAGACGCAGTTGCAAGAGTTTCTTGATCGTGGTTTCATCCGGCCGAGTGTGTCACCTTGGGGAGCACCGGTCTTGTTTGTGAAGAAGAAGGATGGCACTACGAGGATGTGCATTGATTACCGTCAGCTGAACAAGTTGACTATCAAGAATCGGTATCCTTTGCCGAGAATTGATGACCTCTTTGATCAATTTCGGGGAGCTGCTGTGTTCTCTAAGATTGACTTGAGATCAGGGTATTATCAGTTGAAGGTGAAGGATGGGGATGTGCCTAAGACAGCTTTCTGGACAAGGTATGGGCATTATGAGTTCCTTGTGATGCCGTTTGGGTTGACAAATGCTCCTGCTGCTTTCATGGACATGATGAATCGTGTGTTTCATGAATACCTGGACAAGTTTGTTGTTGTGTTCATTGATGATATCCTCGTGTACTCGCGTACTGAGGAGGAGCATGAAGAGCATTTGAGGATTGTTTTGCAGGCTTTGTTGGAGAATCAGCTTTATGCTAAGCTGAGCAAGTGTGAGTTCTGGTTAAAGGAGGTGGTATTCCTTGGGCATGTGGTCTCAGCTGAGGGGATTCGTGTTGATCCTCAGAAGATTGAGGCGGTGATGAACTGGAAGGTTCCTAAGTCTGTTCATGAGGTCCGTAGTTTCCTTGGTTTGGCGGGATACTACCGTAGGTTTGTGGATGGTTTTTCCAAGATTGCTGCTCCTTTGACGAAGCTGTTGCAAAAGGATGTTAAGTATGAGTGGACGGAAGCGAGACATCAGGCTTTTGAGAAGCTTAAGGCGGCTTTGACGCAAGCTCCTATCTTGGTTCAGCCTGAATCAGGGAAAGAGTTTGTGGTTTACAGTGATGCATCCTATGTTGGTTTGGGGTGTGTGCTGATGCAAAAGGGTAAGGTGGTGGCTTATGCATCGCGGCAGTTGAAAGTGCATGAGCGCAATTACCCTACGCATGATATTGAGCTGGCTGCAATGGTTTTTGCTCTGAAGATCTGGAGACATTATCTGTATGGTGAGAAGTGTACTGTGTACACAGATCACAAGAGTTTGAGGTATCTGATGTCTCAGAAGGAGTTGAATCTTAGGCAGCGGCGTTGGTTGGAGTTGCTCAAGGATTATGATCTGACGATTGAGTATCATCCTGGAAAAGCTAATGTTGTTGTGGATGCCTTGAGTAGGAAATTAGCTGTTGAGCTGAGGGCTATGTTTGCTAGCTTGAGCATATCGCAAGATGGTGGTCTTGTTGCTGAGTTGCAGGTGAAACCATCTTTGGTTCAGTTGATCAAGGATAAGCAGTTGCTGGATGATTCTTTGGTGTCTCATGTTCAGGATATCGCGAAGGGTAGACCTTCGGATTTCTGCTTTAATGATGATGGTGTGTTGTGTTTTGGGAGTCGGATAGTAGTGCCTGCTGATGCTGAGTTGAGGCGTGCTATTCTGACTGAAGGTCATAGTAGTCCTTTTGCTATGCACCCGGGTAGTACTAAGATGTATCGTGATCTTCGTGATGAGTACTACTGGGTGGGTTTGAAGAAAGATGTTGCGGAGTTTGTTAGCAAGTGTATGGTATGTCAGCGAGTTAAGGCTGAGCATCAGTTTCCTTCAGGGTTGTTGCAACCGTTGAAAATCCCTGAGTGGAAGTGGGAAAGGGTTACCATGGATTTTGTATCTGGTTTACCTTTGTCTCCCTCGAAGAAGAATTCGGTGTGGGTGATTGTGGATCGCCTAACGAAGTGTGCGCATTTCTTACCTGTGCATACCACGTTTTCTTTGGATAAGTTGGCAGAGCTGTACATTGCTGAGATTGTGCGGCTGCATGGTGTGCCTAAGTCGATTGTGTCGGATAGGGATCCGAGGTTCACATCGCGTTTCTGGCAGTGTTTGCATCAAGCCTTGGGTACAAGGTTGCATTTCAGTACATCCTATCATCCTCAGTCGGATGGTCAGTCTGAGCGAGTTATCCAGATTTTGGAGGATATGTTGAGGTGCTGCGTGATTGAGTCCCAAGGTTCTTGGGAGAAGCATCTGCCTTTGGTTGAGTTTGCTTATAACAACAGTTATCAGGCAAGTATACAGATGGCACCTTATGAGGCTTTGTACGGGAGGAAGTGTAGGACTCCTCTTTGTTGGGCTGAAACTGGTCAAAAGTTGGTTTCGATGCCGGCTCTGTTGAAAGGGACCACAGAGAAGGTAAAGCTCATTTGTGAGCGGTTGAAGGCTGCCTCTGATCGGCAAAAGTCTTACGCGGATTTGAAGCGTAAGGAGATAGAGTATGCGGTGGGTGACCGTGTGTTCTTGAAGGTTTCGCCTTGGAAAAAGGTGATGCGGTTTGGCCGGAAGGGCAAGTTGAGCCCTAGGTACATTGGACCATATGAAGTGGTTGAGCGTGTGGGTCCTGTTGCGTATCGGTTGAGGTTACATCAGGAGTTGGAGAAGATTCATGATGTGTTCCATGTTTCTATGCTCCGGAGGTATAGATCTGATCCTTCGCATGTGATGCCTGTGGAGGAAGTGGTTTTGAATCCGGATTTGACCTATGATGAGGAACCGGTGAAGGTTCTGGATTCGGATAGCAAGGTTCTTCGTGGCAAGACCATTGAGTTGGTGAAGGTGCTGTGGAAGCATCGAGGTGTTGAGGAAGCCACGTGGGAGCGGAAGGAAGACATGCTGAAGCAGTTTCCTTATCTCTTTCCTTCAGGTAAATTTCGGGGACGAAATTTCTTAAGGGGGGGAGAGTTGTAACGCCCCGGTTTTGGGCTTAGAAGTTTTGGGCGTTGACTGGTCTGGTCAAAGTGTTGTTCGAATCTAAAAGGGTGAATTTAGGAAAGCCTATTTCGGGTTGCATTAAAAATATGTAAAAATGTTCTAAAATCATCTTTTAATATATATAAGTGAACTGTGAAATCAATTTTGAAAAATGAGGTTTGGAAGGGTGACATTTTGGCTAGTGACCAAAATGTAATTTTTGAAAGTTGCGTGACTGTTTTATAAAGGATTGAAACTTTGAATCTTTAAGGAGCTATTATTCCAAAAGTAGTTTCTCCAGATTTTTCTAAGATATTTTAAGGTTTTATTCTGATTTTAAAACATAAGAAAAAAGGAGGGAAAGTCATTTTGGCTATTTTGTAACTAACTTCTCATTTTCTTTTCTCTCATTTTCTCTCAACCCAAACACTTTCTCTCCAGAGAGTTTCTTCTGATTTTGTTACCTAAATCTCTCCTTTCAACTCTCTTTTGATTACTAATCATCATATCTACAAAACCTCTCAATTTGCAAGTTGATTCTTCAAGCTTTTTGGCTCTAAAAGAGGAGAAACTCAAGTTTGGAGGTAAGAACGTCCTTCTCCTCTAAACTCTCAGTTCTTTACTGAAATTCCCAAGTTCTCAATCCTTAATTGATGTTTTATAAATGGCTTTTAAGATTGTTTAATGGATCTTGGCTTAAAATGCAAGATTTGGTGTGTTTTTGATGAAATTTCGTTGGATCTGTTTAAGCAGTGTTTTAAGGTGTTAAAATGATGATTAATGAATGTTAATTTGATAAGGAATTGGGTTTTGATTAATGCAATCCCGGATAGGTTGAATTTCCTAAGTTTAGCTTATGATTCTTGGTTGTTTTTGGAGTGATCTTGTGGATCTGTTGTTGCTGGAGGTATAAGGATGTTGTTAAGCTCTTTTTAGATGTTAAATGGTGTTAAAGGATGTTAGGTTTTGTTAGTTTATGGCTGGGCTTTGTTAAGAAGTGGTTTGGATGCATTTTCGGTTGTGTTTGGTGGCCGAAAATGGAGTATGGATGAGAGCAGCGAGTTTAGGTGCTTTCATTGAAGCTATTAATGCATGATGATGCATTAATCTACTGTTTTAATGTGTTAAAACAGGGGAGTCATCTTTGGATCCAAGTGGTGGTGATCCGGAGGCTTGTTTTGGTGCTTCGGCAAGAGGCGAAGTGGAATCGGTGAGTGAAATTGGGTTTTCGGCTTTGAAACCAATGTCTTGGGAGCTTAGTTTAAGTCTAAACAACTTTGCTAAGCTCAAGTGTAAGTTTTCGGAAATACTCTCTAGTGGTGGCCATGATTTGATTGTTGTGCAATGTGGTTTATTGCATGTTTTAAATTCTGTTTTGAAAGCATGATTTAGCATGGTTAATGCTGTTTTTGTAAGCCATATGTTGAAGGAAGCTCAAGGTAAGAGTTCCTTGTTTTTGAACATTGATTAAATGTGGTTTGATGCTTTTAAATGCATGATGAATATGGCTTGGTTTAATGCTTTAAAACAGTGGATAAATTGATGATAATGATGTATATTGGCAAGTGATGTTTTGTAAAGGTTAAGGTCACTAAGGTGGTTAAAAGTCCTTGAGTGAGCCTTGTTTACTTAAGAACATCAAGGTGGTTAAAAGTCCTTGGATGATTCTTGTTACGGACACAAAGGTGTTTAAAAGTCCTTGTGTGATCATTTCCAAGGTGTTTAAAAGTCCTTGGGGTCAAGGTGTTTAAAAGTCCTTGATGTGAACTTGATGCGGACACAAAGGTGGTTAAAAGTCCTTGTGTGGTCCTTTCTATGGTGTTTAAAAGTCCATAGGCCAAGGTGTTTAAAAGTCCTTGGGGCCAAGGTGTTTAAAAGTCCTTGGGGTGAAAGTTGATGAACTTGTTTTTAAAGAAATGAAATGTATCACTTGTGGCCAATATGACATGTAATGATATGAAGCATGAGATACTTGTTTAAAGATTGCTTTTGAGCATGTGTAAATGATGATTTGAAGCATGATTTATAAAGTGTTTTTATAAATGCATTATTGAATGGTTTTATTGAGCATTCCTCACTAAGATTTTGCTTACGCTCTTTCTTTGTTTTCTCAAATCAATAATGCAGAACATTAGAGTACCTTGAAGGCAGCAAGGAAGGCAAGCATTCAAGTGGAAGTAAAGCTCAAAGTATGAAAGGTTTTCTTAAGTACACTTAGCTTTTGGTAATTTGGCAATGAGGGACCTATGTGTATGTTTTGGGAGATGTTTTGAACTCCCCAAGTATGTTTTAGGTTGTTGAGAATGCTGGTTTTTGTAATTGGCCTTTATATGCTTGAATTGGAAGTTTATGCTTGAATGGTTGCTTGTGTAGGAAGCATGCCTATAGATTTGGGGCTTTCCATATATGTTGATGTTTTGATGAATTGTTGATGCAAGTATGTCTCATATATATTGAATAGCATGCTGGTAAAGTTTGGTGGCATTTGGAGCATGATTGGATGTTTAATTGCATGTTTAAGTATGCATTTTGGGGCAATCTGTGCAGGGTGTTTCGGAACAGCACCTACCGTTTCGGAACGGGTGCCTTAAACAAGCCCAGGCGTCCGAAACGGGAGGGACCGTTCCGAAACGGATAGGCTACTGTCTGCCCTCGTTTCGGTATGCGTTGCGGAACGGCCCCGCGTTTCGAAACGGGCTGTCTCCCGTTTCGGAACGGGTGACCGTTAGGGGCTGACATTGGCAGTTATATGTTTTGAATTGTTTGCATTTTGATCCTGAATCTTGTTTGTGCAATTGTATGAGTTTGGGAAGTCCTTTTGAGCTGAAATTTCACAGAGAAGCATGAAACCTGATTAATTTCAAGTTGGTAACTTCAATTTGGGTTAAGTCCTTATAATTATCAGAAATTACAATTTGGTCCCTAAAGTTGTAATTTGTTCAATTGGGTCCCTGTTTGATCTCTGATGTTTATGATCTTTGAGTATGCTGTTGTATGATCATATCTAAGGATTAATATGCATCTAGACAAGTTTAAAAAGAAAAAAAGGGTCGTTAATCAAGATTGACTTTCGGGTTGACTTTGGTTTTCCTCGTGTGACTTTCTTAATTCGGGTCAACCGTCTAGGCCGGGTTAAGGGGGTTACAGTATGAGTGTTACTGAGTATTTTTCAAATTTTGTCAGGTTTTTTGTAGCAACTTGACATCTATGCACAACATGACTGAGAAACTCCTAAGGATGCAGCTTTGTATAGAAAGATAAAAGCACAAATAAAGGTCTTTCAATTTCTCAATTATCTCAACATTGACTGAGATGATGTGAAGGCTTGAATTCTTGGTACAAAGCTTCCTCTTTTCATTCGAGAGGTCTTTGCAGAAGTTAGAAGAGAACAAAAGGTCATTTAAGCTTCCTTCTATTCCCACAACTGATAGTTATGCTTTAATTACTCTGTCTTCCTTTTCAACTAAGACTAGAAAGGGCATTTGAGGGAACAATGCTGGAAGCTTCATGGCAAGCCTGGTGATTAGATGCCTCTTTCACAGAAAACACCCCAAAAATTCTAGTCCAATATAATCAGTGCTGTGAGTAATGGTATTTTTTTAGATGAGCAGTTTGATGCCCTCCAAAAGATGTTTGTCGACATGAGAGGCCCTAGCAAGACAAATGTGGTTCTGAGAGAGGAAGAAAGTACACAATGGCTTCTTTCCTACAACCCTTTTAGCTACACAGGATGCTCCAGCATGGATTATTGACTTAGGAGCATCTGACCATATGATTGGTAACATAAATTTATTTTCTGCCTTTGTACCCTCATGCTCTTAGCAATCTATTAAAACTGTAGATGGGTCATTATTTCCTATAAAAGAGCCTGGTTCAGTTGTTCCCAATAAGGATATATTGTTTCAGGATGTTCTTTTTGTACCTAAGCTTACTTGTAATCTACTATTAGTTAGTAAACTTTTTAAGAATTTGTAGTGTTGCTCACAGTTTACTGAAAATGGTTGTATTTTGCAGACACTAGATTTGAAGAAGATGATTGGCATTGCTTGTAACACCTCAAAAATTACGCCCAAATTGTAAACTCTAGATTCGAAAAATCCCTAATTTAGAAATCCCTAATTGAAAACCCTAACAATTGAGAATTTTTGATTCAAAACCCTAACTTTTTTAAGAGGGACTAAATAAGAATTTTTATCAAACTTAAAAGTTAATATGAAATTTCTTGAAAGTTTAAGGACTGACTCTATAAATAACCCTTTATCAAATTGAGTTTTAATTTACCGTTTTTTTAATTGTTTAATATATATATATATATATAACCCTTTTAAATTCAAATTGAATTCTAATTCCTTTTTTTCTTACGGCTGGATTGACTCTCCTTTTTCAACTTAAATTCTTGTTCTTATTCTTATTCTTATTCTTATTCTTATTCTTATTCTTATTCTTATTCTTATTCTTATTATTATTATTATTATTATTATTATTATTATTATTATTATTATTATTATTATATTCTAAACCTAATTTGTTTAGATTACCACCGCTCAACTATATATATAGTCATAGTTACTACGCACAGAAATAAACATAAGCCTTAAGTTTTAAAGTGCTGTCGCTCTTAGTTATTCCCATGTTTTATGAATTCCTCTCGGATTGACGTTGCCATCACTTTACATCGAAGCCGCAACCGCCCTTTGTTCGTCGTTAGAGCTTTATTGTTGCGAGGTGTGTTTTCTTCCGGTGCTATAAATAAATTATATGTTATTTTTCTATGTGTTGGTGTTTTACCCTTTATGTGATTATTTATATGTATTATGATTTTTATGGTTGACATCACATGCATACGTTTTCAGAATATGCTTTTACTATGATTTACGAACCGTGGTTTATGGACTACGATTTATGAACTATGATTTATGGACTTATGGACTATGATTTATGAAGTATGTTTACAGAATATCGAATTTATGAAACTTTGTTTATGAAATATGATTTTTAATCATCATCTATGTTTGAGCATGAGTTGGGATTTGTACGGAAGAAGTTCAGTGGTTTCACCCTTCGGGTTGAATTCCATTTCGAATTGGCGGACGTAGGGAGGAGGTTATGGGAACCTTCCTCATTTTTTGGCGGACGTAGTTGGGTGCATTGCATTACGCTTGTGATATTGTATCATGTTTTTAAAAGGATTTTAAGAAAACAATACTATGTTTATGATTATGGTTTTTCTTTGACTTTAGAGACACACTAAGCTCTTTAGCTTACTCCCCCATAGTTTCCTCTTACATATATCTTTAAACTTTAGGCGACGTGGTACTTGGAGGATCTCACATTTTATTCGATTATTCTATTATTCATTATGGAACTATTTTTATTTATTCAAATTATTATTTATTATTTTGAAATATTGATGTATATTCATACTTTGAGACTATTTATGTTTTTTGAATTATTTAAGCATTCTTTTACTATAATTTTATTTTAGAGAATTTATGTAAACAATCGAATATTTTTTATGACATGTATGTTTTATTTATTATTATATATTTATTAATTATCGTTACATATATATATTTTAAACCTAAAATCTATTACTTGAGTGAAAAATTTTCAACGATGACTTCTTAAATTCGATCTTTTCTTCTAGGCCGAGTTTAGGGGGTTACATTGCTAGACCACACAATGAGCTCTATATCCTCTATGGCATTCCATCATCAACTCATTCAGCTTTTTCTAGTTCTGTTTCTCCTTTAGGACATCATGATGAAATAATGTTATGACATTTTAGGTTAGGCCACCCTAGTTTTTCTTATCTTGCTAAACTCTTTCTTGAACTATTTATTAATAAAAAAAACCACAGTTGTTCAAATGCCATGTTTGTCCTCTTGTTAAGCAAGCGAAAGCCTTTTATTTCCCATCTACTTACAAATCTTCTCAACCTTTTACTTTACTTTAATTTACAGTGACATTTAAGGTCCTTCTAAAGTGAAGAATATTAATGAGTTTTGATGGTTCGTTTCTATCATTAATGATCATAGCAGAATAATATGGACTTATTTAATGAAAGACAAATATGAAACTATGTCTATTTTTGAAAGGTTCTATACTATGGTTGAAACTCAATTTTAAAGTAAAATTCAAATATTCAAATATGATAATAGGGGAAAGTTCTTTGCTACTTCTTTAGGTGAATTTTTTTTCTAGAAAAAAAGGCATTGTCCAAATTTGCTCTTGTGTGGATACACCACAACAGAATGGGGTTGCCGAGAGAGAAAAAAAAGGCATTTGTTAGAGGTAGATCTTTGTTATTTTCTGGGAATATACCAAAATATTTGTGGGGTGAGGCTTTGTTAACTGTCAATTATCTTATAAATAGAATGCCTAGTAAAGTCCTTAAATTCAAGCACCTAGAGTTGTTTTCTTGAAGAGTTATTCTCATTTCAAACCTCTTTCCTCTATTCTTTCTCTTCGAATATTTGGTTGCACTATTTTTGTAAAGAATTTAGATCATTCTCAATTAAAATTGGATCTTAGGGCTCTTAAGTGTGTTTTTGTGGGATGTTCTTCACTTGAAAGGGGGTACAAATGTTACTACCCTCCTACTAAAAAATTCTTTGTCTTGATGGATGTAACCTTTTTTAGCATGATCCTTATTTTACCAAGGCTACAATTCAGGGGGAGATTTGGGTAGAATTTCAACCTTTTTTGAAAAATCAAGTATATCCATTCCATCTTCTTTTATACCTTCAGATGCTCTGCCTACTGCATCTCATGATATTAAGTCTTCACATAAACAAACCACACCTATTCATGTTGTTGTTCCTTCACCAGCAGCCTCAAAACTTTCACCTCCTAAAATTATTCCTTAAAACTCACATACCCCTAAGAAACTCAGTGTTTACACCAAAAAAAGAGCAGTCATTCCTGAAGTCATTTTACAGTCTAACACTTGCCGAGAGTTGGAACTGAGTCCAACTGCCTTAGAGGATGTTGGAGGTAATGAAACTTCTCCTTCTTTATTTGATATGAAAGATTTAACTATTGCTAAAATAAAGGGGGTAAGACAGTGTTACTAAGTATCCTATTTAGAAGTATGTTGCCTATGGAAATTTAATGCCATCTTTTAAGGCTTTTACAACTTGCATTGATAAGAAGTAGATTCTTACAACTATTGAAAATGTCCTGAAAGAATCTAGAGGGAAGAAAGATGTAGAAGAAGAAATTCAAGCACGTGAGAAAAATGGCACTTGGACTATTGCTGATTTACCGCATGGCAAAAAGTCAGTTGGCAGTAAGTGGGTGTTTGCGATGAAGTATAATTTAGATGGTAGCATAGAGAGGTACAAGGCCGAGCTTGTAGCTAAGGGTTTACACAAACCTATGACATTGACTACATGGAAACTTTTGCATTTGTAGCAAAACTAAACACTGTTCGAGTACTCCTTAGTCTTTCTGTGAACAAAGATTGGAATCTTCACCAACTTGATAGAAAAAATACCTTATTGAATGGCGAATTAGAAGAGGAGGTCTACATGAAGATGCCACCTGGGATGAAGTTTGAGTTAGGTAGTCAGAAGGTTTGTAAACTTGAGAAATCTATCTATGGATTGAAACAGTCACCTAGGGCCTAGTTTGGCAGATTCATTAAAGTCCTTAGAGAGAATGGATATAAAGAATGTCAAGCATACCACACATTGTTTGTTAGAGCAACACCCAATAAGAAGAGAGTCACCCTGATTGTATATGTCGATGACATTTTAGTGACATGAGATGATGAAGGTGGAATCAGTCAGTTGAAGAACTTATTGTAACGAACCAAATTTTTGAGTTAACAAATGGGCGTTGACCCGAGTTATAGACCTTCGTGTTAGATTGGGTTATTGAACTCGTTGGGCCAAGTTTGGACCTTATTGAATGAGAATTGGACCATATTGGCTTGCATAGTAACCATTTTGAAAAAGGGAAGAAACTTGGGAGTTTTATGAGGTAAGTATACCCTTTTTAAGTGAAAGGCTGGTCATCTTCTTTTTATGTTGGCTTTCACGTGGGAAAAAGGGGAAATAGATAATCATTTTTCTTCTTTTTATCTTTCTTCCCCACCCACATCTCCATTTTCAAGCCTTGTTTCAAGAAGCTAAAAATCCAAACTTTACCAATCATTTCTCCCATCTAAGATTCAATGATAAAGTATGTTGATCTTCTCTCCACGAGCTTCAAGAAAAGGGTGTTTTGTTGTTGAAAGGTGAGCTCCTTCATTAATGGGTTTTTGGAGGTTTTATGGATTCATGAGCTTCCAACCATTTATTTTGCTGCAAATTCATGGATAAACCTTCCTTTTATCTTTTATTTCAATTCTTGACTCATTTTTCCATGATTGTTGAAAGAGAAGGTGATTGAGGTTTTGTAGACTCTCGGCGTGAATGATTATTTGCTGGCAATAGGGCGTAAAAGATATTGGAAAAGTGTTAACACAATGCCAAGAAAATCTATTGCGTGCAAGTATACACGGTCTGCAAGTGATATAAGGGTTAAGCTGAGTGTCGATCCCACAGGGATTGCGTTCAAAGGTTTAATTGCTTAGCCAAGTACTTGCTTTGTGAAAAGATTATTTTGATTGGAAGTGGTTTTGAAATGACTGACAAGAAAAGAAATGAAATAAAATAAAGTTGAAGGCAAGGAAAGTGTCTTTGTAATACCCCAAATGTAACATCCCGATTTTGGGTCTAGAAGATTCGGTAAGGTTTTGAGGTCCGAAAGGTCGGTGTTGGGAATTGTGGGCGAGTTCAGAGAAAGTGGTCTCCGGATGGTTGGAAAAATGTGAAATAAATTTATAAAATCCTTAAATATTATATATAAGGCTTTGGTAAAAACAATTTTGGAAAAAACAGTTTTTGAGCGATGACATTTCGGTCTAGTGACCAAAATGTAAAGATTGCAAAATCTATTTTTAGTGATCATTTTGTAAAAGAGTCAAAACATAGAATCTTTAAGGAGATAAATTAGCTGGGGCAATATAGTTATTTCCCCCTTTATTTTTGACTATTCAAATATTTTAAAAAGGGTTTTATAATTAAAACTAAAAGGTTTTCTCTTATTTCCTCATTTCACGTTAAAACTCCATTTTGAAGCTCTTCTCATTTTCTCTTCAGCCAAACATCCATCTAGGCTTAATTTCTCAAAGGTAAATGATGTTTCTTATTGATTTAATGATTTCAAAAGGTTTCCCTATCTTCTATCTCTAAAACCCATGTTTTATTTTTAATTTTCTAAAGTGTTCTTTGCTAATCAAGGGGGAAATACTATCATTGGAGGAGAGCAACGAAATTCTCCTCTGATGTAAGGTTCTTTATTGATATTCTCACGTTTTTGATTCTTTTATTAATTAAGGTTAAGGTTTTCCTAAAGTTTCCTAATGAAAATTTGGTAAAATGAGCTCTTTGGGTTGATTTTCGCTGAGATCTGTTAAAGATGGGTTTATCTTTGTTTTTGGTGTGGAATAATGTTGAGATGATGGATGAATGATAGGAATCCCGAAATTGGGTTTTGTGTTAAAGTTTGATGGGTGAAAAAGTGAGTTTTTGAGTGAGTTTTGTGGTAAATCAATAGCTGATGGAATTCTGAGGTTGGGTTGATGTTTTTAGATGTTTATTCATGTGTTTTGATGATGTATAGTGCTGGAATTTTGTTGGAAGTTTTCCGATGTTTTCGGTTTGTTTCAGAAATGTTTCGATAGACGATTTGATTGGGTTGTTGAATCTCTATTTTCCAGCAAGTTAGAGTATTGAAAATATCTCTAATCCTCTATTTTGGGTTGGTTAGAAGCAGGGGTGGAAGATCCAGAATTGTTGGTTACATTTGTGAGCGAACCGGGAAACTAGAAAAGTGTTTCGTCTTGATTTTGGTAATCACTGGTTAGTGGAAATGTTTTTAATGCCTTAACAAGGTTGAAAAAGCATTTTGGGAGTTTGGGTTGGGCCGTTAGGCCAATCCAAGCTCAAGAGTAAGTTTTGAGTTATTTCGGTACTTTCGTCGTTTTGCATGTGATCATGTTTTGATCATGAGCATATCATTTTAAATGATGTTTTTACACTGTTTTTGTGCATCAAATGCATGTTATTTTTGTCCCATGAGAATACCATGTGATTTATGAAAGTGTTGCTTGAGTTCATGCTAAGCATGTGCTTGTGGTTATGGTATTTGGGATGTGCTTGGGGAGGTGTTTATCCCCGGTGTAAATCAGTGGAATGAAATGTTGCGATGAGTATATTGACACATGGGTTATATCGGATAGATTGATCGATCAATATGATATGAAGTGCACTATAAATATAAAATTCGTGCGTGAGATAAATTCTTCAGTTTCACAATAGGGGTTGTGCTATTGTGATGCGAGTTGTTGAATTGTAAGGTGCTCGATTCGTTCAACCGATGTTGCTCACCAAGTGGTGGAGAGGTGGATTTTGGGTGGATGTGGTGTGGAAGCTAAAAGATAAATGACACAATGATTTTAGAGTGGTTCAACCTTCTAACCAAGGTCTACATCCACTACCTTAGCTTCCCACTAAGGATTTCCAATTAATCCACTATTGATTCGTCCCCTTTTCTAGGCTTAGGAGGAAACCCTTATACACCGATCAAGCTTTCTACCCAAAGCCTTGATCAAACCCTCTTTACAAGAGATAAGAAAAGAAAACACAAATCCCTCTAATATATGTTTGTTTGCACAATTAAAGCACTCACCCAAAACCTAAAACACTTGAGCAAATTTGACAATTTTGTCTCACTAGTGTTTGTTTATACAAGAATTGACAATTTAAGTACAAAGACACTTTTTGATCATTTGTTGATTAACAATTGAAGCATTAACCATATCATGATGCTTGGAGGTCCATTTTATACTCCTTGATGAGTTTGTAGCCGTTACTAGCCGTTGGGGTTGATTTGGAGCCGTTGGAGACTTAATTTCCCCCCATAAATGCAGTTCTGCAGCTCCCCGTTTCAAAACACTCGAACCCGTTTCGAAACACCCTTTATGTACAAAGAGCCATTGCAGTCTGATGAGGCACCCGTATTAGAACACCCTTGGCCGTTTCGAAACACGTATCGAAACGACCTGCATTTAAATGTTAGTTGGGAAATAGCCGTTGGGGTTTATGACCGTTATGGTCGAAGACACGTAGGCGTATCGAAACGGCATAGCCCGTTTCGAATCGCTGGGCAAAATTCACATCCAGGGAAGGCCCGTTTCGATACCCGTATCGAAACACTTTTGCTATTGGAGTCCTCCGTATCGAAACGCCCTAAGGTGTTTCGAAACGCCTGGAAGGTTTTGTGTATTTTGGCTTTTGAAAACATGCAAAACCCTTTAGAAACATCCCTAAACATAGTTTCGAGTTATTTGGACTTTGGAAATAGTTTTGAATTCTTTTTAAATCAGTCCAAAACATTTTTCAATTATTATATCAAAACATTAGTTCTACAATCTCCCCCTTTTTGATATAATAAAACTATCTTGAAAAATTGTTTGGGATTCTCCCCCTTTAACTTTAAAAATGTGAATAAGAGATTAAAAATATGAAATCAAATAAAGCTCCCCCTTATTCATTTGAAAATTCAATTTTTCAAACCATTTCTCCCCCTTTTTGTTATATCAAAAAGAATTTAAAAAATTAAGTTCAAAATAACAATAGAGGTAAAATTTAACAAAAATAAGAATTTGGTTTTAAAATGCCCCCCTTACTCAAAGCATCATTAAAAGAGTTAGTCCAACATATATGATCATCTAGTTGACACACATAAAAATAAATCAAATAAACACAAAAGCAACTAGATTTTACCACACTTGAACTCAAGGGAGGATGTGAAGCCTTCCTTCTTCAAGTGTTCTTCCTTAGTGTGCATGGAGCTCCCCCTTAAAGTTTGACTTGTTGATCACTCTCCATCCCACCTAGCAAAAGACAATCAAGTAATTTTTGGTATCAAAATTGCTTTGGATCCATGAACATTAGTAGCACAAATTTTAGTCCCCTTACGAATCCATTTTTCAATGTCTTCCCTTTTAATTGAGGTGCTAAGTCCTTTTGGGACCCCATTTTCCTTTTACAAATCTAGGGGCACTAGATTGTCTTATATAAAAATTTGTTTTTCCAAATTTGTTTTTCTTTTCAAGCTCTTTGGAAATCAAATCTTTTTCTTCTTGAACTTTTTGAAGCAAATTTTGTAAATCAAAACATTTTAATTCAAACTCTTCGAGTTTTGCTTCAAGTTCAAGTTTGGTTTTAGAAATCAAATCATTTTGAATTTTTAACTTTGAAATCAATTTATTGTTTTTTAAAAATCACCGATGGCCATAAGGCAAAGGTTGGCTTGTTCATCGTCGGTGGAGTCCTCATCACTCCAAGTAGCCACATATGCCTTCTTCTTATGGCTTGAAGTGCTTGCCCTTTCCTTTTTCTTGGATTCTCGTCCAAGCTCTCTCAAAGCTTTCTTCATGAACGAGGCACACTTCTTGAAGAGATGAACTATCTCTTCTTCTTCATCCTTCTCTTCACTTGAATAGACATGATGGCAAGTGGAGGATTTGAGAGCCATGACATTGGTGTTGATGCCAAGCCCCTTGAGCTTCTTCTCTCCCATAGCTCTAATTTCTTCCCTCTTCTTCTCATCTTCTTTGTTCTTCTTCATGAATTGATGAGTAAGGAGTGACCCCATGAGTTCATCAAGCTTCAAAGTCTTCAAATTTTTGGCTTCGATGATGGCGGTCCTCTTTGAGTCCCAAGACTCGGGAAGTGAGTAGATGAGCTTTTGGACAAGTTTATCCTCCGGAATGGCTTCTCCATAGCCCTTGAGACCATTGGTGATAGTGGAGAACCTATCAAACATCTTCTCTATGTTTTCTTCCGGATCCATCTTGAAGTTCTCATACTACAAAGTGAGGAGCCCAATCTTGGTCTCCTTGACTTCATTGGTTCCCTTGTATGTGACTTCAAGCTTGTCCCATACCTCCTTGGCACTCTCACAAGAAGACATCTTCTCATAGATGGATGGGCCAAATGCACAAAAGAGGATGTGCAAGGCTTTGCAATTTAGCTCCATCTTCTTGCGATCGTCGGCACTCCACTCCGCTTTGCTTCGTTGAGGCATGAACGAACCATCTTCAACTATGTCCCATAATTCGTAGTCTCGTGACTTTATGAAAAATTTCATCTTGGTCTTCCAATGGGCATAGTAGGTTCCGTCGAAGAAAGGCGGTTTGTCGATGGATTGCGCCATTTGAGCCGGTTGGTGAAATGATGATTGAGCTTGCCGGATCTTCTCAATAGGATGTGAATCCTCCTCAATTGAGCCAAGCTCTGATACCAATTGTTGAGTTGTAAGGTGCTCGATTCGTTCAACCGATGTTGCTCACCAAGTGGTGGAGAGGTGGAATTTTGGGTGGATGTGGTGTGGAAGCTAAAAGATAAATGACACAATGGTTTTAGAGTGGTTCAACCTTCTAACCAAGGTCTACATCCACTACCTTAGCTTCCCACTAAGGATTTCCAATCAATCCACTATTGATTCGTCCCCTTTTCTAGGCTTAGGAGGAAACCCTTATACACCGATCAAGCTTTCTACCCAAAGCCTTGATCAAACCCTCTTTACAAGAGATAAGAAAAGAAAACACAAATCCCTCTAATATATGTTTGTTTGCACAATTAAAGCACTCACCCAAAACCTAAAACACTTGAGCAAATTTGACAATTTTGGCTCACTAGTGTTTGTTTATACAAGAATTGACAATTTAAGTACAAAGACACTTTTTGATCATTTGTTGATTAACAATTGAAGCATTAACCATATCATGATGCTTGGAGGTCCATTTTATACTCCTTGATGAGTTTGTAGCCGTTACTAGCCGTTGGGGTTGATTTGGAGCCGTTGGAGACTTAATTTCCCACCATAAATGCAGTTCTGCAGCTCCCCGTTTCAAAACACTCGAACCCGTTTCGAAACACCCTTTAAGTAGAAAGAGCCGTTGCAGTCTGATGAGGCACCCGTATCGGAACGCCCTTGGCCGTTTCAGAACACTTATCGAAACGCCTAGTCCCGTATCGAAACGACCTGCATTTAAATGTTAGTTGGGAAATAGTCGTTGGGGTTTATGACCGTTGTGGTCGAAGACACGTAGGCGTATCGAAATGGCATAGCCCGTTTCGAAACGCTGGGCAAAATTCACATCCAGGGAAGGTCCGTTTCGATACACGTATCGAAACACTTTTGCTACTGGAGTCCTCCGTATCGAAACGCCCTAAGGTGTTTCGAAACGCCTAGAAGGTTTTGTGTATTTTGGCTTTTGAAAACATGCAAAACCCTTTAGAAACATCCCTAAACATAGTTTCAAGTTATTTGGACTTTGGAAATAGTTTTGAATTCTTTTTAAATCAGTCTAAAACATTTTTCAATTATTATATCAAAACATTAGTTCTACACGAGTGATAGGGGTTGTGCTATCACCAACGGGCAATGCGGGTTGTGGCATCTCGACCGTGATCACTAAGCTAAATGATGCCTTGGTAGCTAGTGAGTCATAGGTAGGATGGCATGCCATAGAGTCTTTAGCTCATTTTTGTTGGGTGGTCTACGGACCGGGCTAAGGCCCTTATTTGGTGACAATAGGAGGGATGTGTGTTATGGTCTTTGGCGACAGTAGGAAGGATATGACCAGATACTTGATTTAGTGACAATTTGGTTGGTGACTCGATTACCTAGACTTGACTATATACCAAGGCTTAAACTTGAAATTGATTATGTAATCTTGTTGTTATAAGCTTGTATTCATATACACTCAAAATGAACTTGAATTACTTGCCTAAAATGCATGACATGTCATGAAACTTGATTGATTGCCATGTATCTATGATCTTAATAATAATGTGTAAATGCAAGCTGAAAATGACTTGTGATATGTATACATATGATCTTGAAATGCCTTGTCTATATGATTGAATAAACTAGATGAAATGGTATGTTAATCTTCATGTCTTGGATTATTCAAATAGGAGAACTTGTATGAGCTTGATCCTTGTGAACCTAGCTAGGTCTTCCTTGAATAAAACACACTTGATAATTGAAATAAACTTGCCTAGCTTAGGTTTCTACCTCATTAAGTACTTAACCGTACTTATCACTATCGTTTTCATTCTTCCCAATCTACGTGTTAGTGGATTGAAAGCTACATTGAGTTGGAGGCAAGGCAAGACAAGCTAAAGCACCAAGTATGGTTATGATCTTTTGTAAGCTTCTAGTTGGTGGCCATAGTCTTGTATCTAATTATATGTTCATGCATTTTGAGCCTTTGAAAGGCTATGTATATATTTGATATGATATGGCTTGCATAACTTGATAATGTGACTTGTTTGGTAGCCTAGTTGATCTAGGTATCCTACGTTGATATGAGATGAATATGGTTGGTTGCTATGATGATAACTATATGTCTTGATTTTTTGGTTGATGCACAATGATGGATATATGCCTTGGATGCTTGTCTAGAATGTTTACTAGTTGTTTACATGTTAGAAACATGTCTTGAAATGCCTTGATATTCTTGTGAACAATATGCCATGTTGTGTTGTTGATATGAGAGGATTTAAAAGCATGCTCACTGTGATGTTGCTGCCATGAATTAGGTTGATGTAGATATGCCATTGATTCAAGTAATAAGGCCATGATAGTGTGTTTAATCTCTTGTTTTACATAGGTATGCTATTTCAATGTAGAGAGAATGTTATGTTGAGTCCACTTGTTGATGCCTATTCAAATAGACCATGCTTATGTTGTGTGATCATAGTTGACATTTGCTAATGTATTACATGCCTTGTGTTTAAGGAAATGGATTTTGTGTACTCTTGATGTATGATTCACATGGATTGAAAGTGTATGATATGTTGTTTAGGTTATCTATCGGTTACATGCTATAACTTGAATGTAACATAATCCTTGGTGTTTGTTAATTGATCTTGTTTGTTTAGAAGTCTAACTTACCTATTAAGAGTAAGTTAGGCAAAAAATTTTGTTGGTTCATGTTTTCTATGCTAGAGTAATATTCCTTATCCGGTTTACAACTAAACCGGGTGAGAGGTGTTATAGTCTTAGCAAATGACGAGCGTTGGCAAGGAGTACTTGGTCTTCACACTGTTTGTGCCATGCCGGCCTTTATTAAATCTTGTCTTGGCATTGTTTGTCGAGCAAATTCAAAGGTGACTTGGCATTGTTTAATAAATATTTTCTTGGTATTGTTTGGTCTTCATGGTAGTTTTTGTTGATGGCATTGCCCTAATTCAATTACGGAAAAACCCATATATGTCTATAGTGCATGTTTTTACATAAATTAATTTGATTAAGTTCCAATCTTTACTTCTTAAGGGGTAGATTTCACTCCCAAAGTAAGTTAATCTACTTGAACATCTTCTTCGAAGCATCTCTTCTTAGTATCTAGCAATCGATCGTTGCTACCCAAGTTAGTTATGATATTGAGTTGCAATAAGCCAACTATGCCAGCAGTCGCTTGGCATAATATTTAAAAAGGTAGTGCCAGCTGTCACTTGGCAGCATACTTAAAAATAAAGAACATGCCAGATAGGAAAAACGATGTTGAAGCAGTAATGATTTATTAAAAACTAAACATTAAAGAGAAAACAACATTCAAACGCAAACACCCCTCACCAACTATAAAATCAGTTCACGGTGAGGGTAACAACCAAAAAACCATATTCGTTTTCAACATCCATCATCATTAAAACTAAGAAAAATAACAACAAAGAGGATGGGCTAGAAGAGGGTTTGTCGATGCAGCTCTTCACGGCCAGGCTCAAATGTTGTAACCTTATCTCCGATCACACCCCTTAGTTCTCCATGTTTCATTCGTTTTGCTTTGATCGAGATTAAATATGACTCCATGGATAGCCTAGGATTATCTTGGATTTGAATTTGAACGTGCATGGATAAGGAAGGTGATCATCTTATCTGGCGTTTGAATCCTAAGGCTGATCAGGTTAGGGCTAACGTCATAATGTCATTGCTCATCTGGCGTCATAGCTTGGCATGGTTCTGCCAACCGTGATTGGCACTGCTCGTCCCCTATTTTCTCGAAGATTGATCTGATCCCTATTTTCTCGCAGCCTGATTTGGTCCTATTTTTTCAGGGCCAACATCTTCTTGGCCTGGCATCAAATGTTCTTCTCTGCCGGCTGGTGCTTGGCATTAAAGGTCCTTTTGCGCCAACGTCAACTCGGCATCCTCCTTGGTGTCATCTCCTTTTCCTACTCTGCCAGCTACTATGCCAACCTGCAAAAAGGTGCCAAAAACAACCCCTTCACACTGGCATAACATCAAACCCTAACTCTTGATGCAATGCATGATTTTACAACCTAAATGCACTTAAAAGACAAAAAAGAGCATGTGAAATAGGCATAAAATTCAGTATTTTTGGAGCATCGACAGGTTTCTTCCAAGCTTGGGTCAAGGAAAGGAAATTGAAGAAGTTAATTAGGTGAGTTTATTCCTGGATTTCTAGCTTAAGGTCAGTACATCTCTGACTCCTATGCTTCTTGAAGATCATAAATTAATTGCCTTGCTCAATTTTATGGTCTAGGGTTGCTAGATTTGATGGTTATGGTTGCTTGGGTGTATTTTGGGTGGATGAGACTTTAAAATGGTATAACTCGGAATTGATGTTGATAATGTGTAAAATTTGTAGTAAACCACCCTAAATAACTCACATAAGATGTAGGATCAAGTTAATGGGTTGTTGGTTATGTTTTAGGGGCTTGGAAGGTGAATTCTCGAGCCTAGGAAGCCTTTTCTAGGCTTCGTTACCGGTACTCGGGAGCCTATATCGGTACCCTAGTGTTCTAGGTTAAGAGAACATTGTTTTATTGAGATGAACTAAGAGAGGGGTATCGGTACATTATGTAGCCTATACCAATACGCCATGTAGATCTGTATCGGTATGGGTTAACCTATACTAGTACGCTACGACTTAGGAAAATTCCAGTAAGCCATTTTGGTATAGGTACGCTCTGAGTACCGTTACCCAAGGGTACCATACATGTACGCGAAGATCAGTACCGGTACCCATTAGGCATTTTGCCCAAAAATGTTAATTTTTGCCTCAGAGGCTGAAAAATTATGAGATTCGATCCAAAGGACCTCTAATGACATAAAATGAGTTATAAAACTAAGAATTGAGATTTTACCCTTCACACGAGCATAACGCGTAACAACTCGATAACTTAAATTGGGTGACTTGTTAATGGTAGAAACCATAGAGTGATGGTATTGATAATGATAATGTGTGCCATGTGGGCACTTTCTTGGTCAAGTCACCTTGATTAAGATGATAACGTGGATTAATGGAGGTAACGAATGATAATGATTAATGTTCTCCTCCATAATGTATTAAAAACTTGGTAGTGTAAAATAAATGTTGTGTTGACGTTTAGTAACCATAGGGAGATCATCGGGATCGTGTTGCTTGTATGCCAGGTAGGCATTTGGTTGGTCGAGTTGATAATTGGTGGGATCCGGATACCCAAAGAGAAAGTGTTATAATACCATGATTAGAGATACCGAGTGTAGGTTACCGATGCTTTGTGACCCGGGCCTCGTTCGAAGATACTCGAGAGGGATTTTGAGTATGGGTGTATGATCCGATGTTACGTGACCCAAACTCACCCATGGTGTATATTCTGATACTACGTGACTCAGTCTCACCCGGAGTGTATGTTCTAATGCTGTGTGACCCGGCCTCACTCCAGATTCATGGTTTTGACTTTGTATGCCTTCTCCTTGATGATCTGATGAGATCTCGGGTATGGTTGGGCCTTGTGTGCCATGTATAATAGCTTATGGATTTATTGTCCTTGAGGGGTTGAGTGACCTCGAGTTTTGTGAAACATTGTAGAGCATGTAAGACTTCTTGTAGGTTTAATGATACCTTGAGATATGCGATTTAAGAACTCTATCTTGTGTAGGCTAGTTGACGACTCATAAATAGTGAAGCCATATCTATACTCTCTAGACTATATTTATTTTCCATGCTTATTTTATGATAATCGCGAATTATGGTAGAGTAGAAATGTACCACTAAGCTTTGTAAGCTCAACGTTCGGAATTGTTGTTTCCGTTTGCAGGTTGGTAGGTTGATCGTGATCGAGGGGCACATTGTTGAGGGACTTCCCAACACGCATCGCTTTAGCGTACAATACTTGATGTTTAGTTTTGGGCTATTGTATTTATAGGACCTTACAATGGTTGAGTAGATTGATTAATTTTAAAATAAATAAAGTAGTTAAACTATAAAATTGAGGAGTTGTGGTTTAATGTTATTATTTTCAAAATTAAAAGATGTTAAAAATAATTAAACTAGAAAAATGAGGGTAAATACTTAATTTTGTTAATTTTAACTGACATTGTCCTAAAAATAATATACCAAAACTTTTGGGAAGATACAAGTTTAATTGCAATGATGTGTGCATTGTCCCGTGGAAAAAATGATGATGTTCATCTTATTGCTTTGTCTGTAAGATGTGTGCATTGTCAAAGAGTTAAGAATATGTATGAACATATATTAATTTGTAATCACTTTTAAACTATTCAAAAAAAATTACAATAATTTTAAAACTATCAATAACTTAAAATGCAATTCAGCCATCAAAATTTAGTACAATTGCTTCTCCAACCTACTATGTGCCCCATGCGCAAAACCAAAACCAAACACAAATGTATAGATAAAATCGACACAATTAGTTTAATCAGTTTCAATTGGACGACAAAGTCTATTTTCAAATATAGAGTCGATTTTGTTGGTTATTTCGATCAATTATCAATTTTTGAATTTTCAAACTGAATTGAAAACTCCCTACTTATAGATTAATTTTAATAATTTTAAATATACTTATAAGGATTAATATTAGATGTAAATTTTTTACACAAACATGTCTATTTTAAGTGCACAATATAAAATTTAAATTTCTAACCGTAAACCCAAAAATTCTAAACTCCAAATACTAAATTTTAACATTAAACAATACATTCAAAATCATAATCAAAATTCCTAAACCTTAAACGAAACCTCTAAACCCTAAATTAATAGAGTCAATTATAAAAAACAAAAAAAATCACTGGCATGAATTATTTTCTCTACTTATAATATACAATATACAAAACCAAACTCAGATCGTTATACCAAATCATTTTCTCAAAACTATTTTATAATTCAGTTAATCAAAATAACTCACTAAAATTATGTCAATTTTGATAAAAAGTCAATTGATTTGATTTTCTAAGACTAAAGCTGGTTAAATCAGTTTAATTTTAAAAAAAACTAAAAAAAAAAACCGAAAACCCATAGTAACAACAAATAACAATGTTTCACTACTTTCAATCTTTCTTTCTGATCAATTGGGGGACCATGACTTTGTTTTCCCAACTTGATAATTTGTACCAAATAAAATACTAGTAGACTTTATTACGTAAATCACATTTTTTAACTAAAAACAATAATCTTACGTTGTAATATTACCTTTTCGATTCTTTTGTAATGTCCGAATCAACTTTAGGACAAAGGTGGTGACCACAAGCACGTAAAGATTAAAGCTTCAATTCATCAAATCAGTAGAAGTTTCTAACAGTCACCATCCATGCTTTCTAAATTGAGTTAAAACTTGAGGCGAAGAGCCCACAGCTTGGAGCAAAACATTGTACAGATTTGGAAAAGTTTAAGACAACATATGTATGTGTGTTGTGGATTCCACATTAGCTAAGATAGTGGGATTAGTGCCTTTGTTTACCTTGAATTGATTATGAATTATAAGTTTTTTTTTTTAACAATTCTTACTTAGGAGAAGAAGAAGGAAAAATTTGTTCCTACTGAGTTTAGAACTCATAACTTAAAGGGAAGGGATGTGTCAACTGAAAACTTTAACTAATTGCTCTAAAGGTTGTTGACTTGAATTATAAGTCACGTGTAATGAAGAATGGAGCCTTGCATTAAGGAGTGCATTAGTTGTACTAAACATGTTTAAGAAATAAATTACGTCTTGTCTGCATGTTTTTTTCTTTTTTTTTGTCATGGTGGTAACTTTTGTGAATAATCAACCATCTTTAAAGCAAGTTGTTAAAAGCTTTCAATTGACACATTTCTCTCCTTCTAGGCTGTGAGTTCTAGACTTATTAAGAGCAAAATTCTCTTTCCCTCGATAGGAATTGTTCAAAAAAAAAGTGAATAATCATGGCTCACTTGGTGTATCATAATCCTAACTTTTTAGTTATTTTTTTAAGAGAATTTTTGATACACTAAATGTGTAAACTAAAACTTTAGTTTACATGAGCCTGACAAATTTATTATTTATGTGTTTAATTTAGGGGATTAGATTGCAATGCTTAGAATTTAAGATTTTAAGGTTAGAGAATTAGATTTTAAATTGTGTAGTTTACATAGAAAAAGTTGTGTAATTTTTTTACACATTATGTATCAAAATATAACAAATTTTATTTTTACATCATGATTATCAATTTCACCCTTCAAAAAATGAAAAGTTAATTCCTTTATTTTTAATTTATCAGAATTTAGTCCTCATACTTTAAAAGAATTTAACAATTTATATACAATGATTAGCAAAAACCAACAATTTCAGCTCAGGTGTTTACTAACAATGAACTAACTTTTTTATTTTCATTACATAAAAAAAATATAAATCTAACAAATTAAAATATAAGAACTAATGAAACCAACAAGTGATTATAGTAGAAAATAATAATGATATTAATTTTAAGAGATATAAGTTCGGGCAAGCACTGCAATTCCGTATTCAATGCCGAATTCGCTGATAAACCCTCCATAATCGAATGCATCCGATACCGAATTCAATGCATCGGCAACCTTTTCTGTAGCTAAATCCCTGATAAGGACGTCCGCAAGCATAGCGTTCCGTATAGGTGTTCCATGTGCCTAATTTTGCGAGCACAAGGGAATGCTTGTGTAATGGATGCCGCTTTTCTCTAGGCAATTCAGCGCGGTCTTTATGGAGGAAAAACTTGCACTGCTCACAACTGTAAAGAGAGCAAGAATAAACAAACCCTCTCCACTGGATTTTGTTTCAAATGGAAGGAGCAACAACAGGTACTGGTGCAAAGAATTAGGAAAATTTGCTGCAATTGAAGGAAAACACAGTTGATGTCCAAATCAAATTCACAATGAATGAATCCCCGAATATCCTTGTTTCAAAAATCATGAATTCGGAAAAAGATTCAAACGGTGTTGAGGGTGGAAGGGATGATTAAGATGAGGGGCCGCACATCCCATACGAAGATAATACTTACATTCATGGCAGCCGTAGCTCGGACCGTCTACGAGTTTCCCACACCAAAGCAACGAGATGCCTCACACACAACAATCTGGACTTGAATGAAGAACAAAGGATGTTGATGGCTGAATTGTTGAACTTCCATCTCTTCCCTTTTCCTTATACATGTTTCCATTGCACAAAGGTTGAAAGTATCAAAAGAAGCAAGTCAAGTTAAAAAATTCTATTTTTTTAGTCCAATTGATTTCGGTAAACACCTAACCACAACTGTCTTTAAATGCTAGTTTAGTGATGTTTGATCTAATATCTGCAGTTGATCAACAGAATAGCAGTTTATTAATTGATCATCACGAACAACTTTGTTTTGTTTGATGAACATGATGAAAACAGATGAAAACACAATAAAATTAAGGGTAAACTACATAAATGATCACCTTACTATTGCAAAAGTTGAGATATGACCACATTAATTTTTTCGTCACAATTAAACCACCAAACTATTTTAATGGTATCAATGTGACCACCAGCCGTTAAAGGTTAACGGAAGGGTGACGTGGAAGTTAAAAAAATAAGGGTATAATTACACATTTAGTCCTCATTACTTATAAACTCTATTAATTTAGTCCTAATTTTAATTTAATAAAATAAAATAATTATTTAATTAGGTGTTGACACGTCTCAACACCTTATTGGAGGAATTTAATTATTTATATTTAATTAAATTATTTTATTTTTCTCCTCCAACCAGGAGGTGACACGTGTCACCACAATTTAGCGGAAAAAAATTCATTTTGAACAAACATGTCAATGGTGAGAATCAAACCCAAATATGGGTGATTTAAAAGCAATGGCTTAGCCACTACACCAAGCATATATTTGTGATAAAAGTAACCCTTTTAAATATATCTTCTATTCGAGTTCTATTGGGAATGTTGTACACCGATACTATCCTCTTCAATTCCCATACATGAAAGAGTTCGGTTCAGAATGACAGAAGAGCTACAGCTCAATGCTGGTTAGGCAACCAATGGCAAAATGTGAAAAAAAGAGGTCAGCTAGACTTCACAAAGTGGCGGGATAGCATTTTCCCAATCTCCAGGAAACTGACCTTTTCTTTTTCATCGAAAATGGTCTTAAGCTTCTCGTCACAAAAGATCTCCCTTTTGTTCTCGGAATTCTGCAGGTAAAAGTTTCCATATATTTCAGTTCATGTTACTAGAGAATATCCTCATACAAAAATGCCAGTCACTCAAAATATGATATCTAAGCGAAATCTATTAAACGCAAATTAGTATAAATCAGCAACTTTGACATCACAACATGCAGCATATACGACAATAATGACAATAACTGCTTCCATGATATATTCTACATATATTTCTGTTAATAGAATTACCATTTCTGCCTTAGGTAAACCCATACTTATTGTCATTATTCACTCATGATCACTTTTCTACTGATAATAGCTGCTCCATAGTAATGCACCAATCGAATTCTCTAAAAAGGCCAAATTTTTAAACCATGTGCACAGAATGCACATTGCGTGAGAGATATGTGGAAAAATATGAATTCACCAACGGAAACTCTTAGGCAAGCATTACAGAGGGAAAAGAAAGTAGAGGGTGAAAATGTTGCCTAGAAGGTAGAAATCTTAAAAGAGAGAGATATTAAACACTAAATACAACCTGCATTTAGAAAACTCCCAGCCAGCATTTTAATTGAAACTGTGAAAAAGGTAAATGATGTCAAAATGAATACAATATTTGTCACAAGAAACTGGAAAAACTTATTACAGTGTTCCAGTCTCAAATTTTTCGATCCAAAATTCAAGCAAGAACTTAGTGTGTGGGAAATCAGGAGATGCAATAAGAACTCGAATAGAACATATATTTAAAAGGGTTACTTTTATCACAAATACATGCTTGGTGCAGTGGCTAAGCCACTGCTTTTAAATCACCCATACGCGAGTTTGATTCCCACCATTGGCATGTTTGTTCAAATTGAGTTTTTCTCCTCTAAATGGTGGTGACACGTGTCACCTCCTAATTGGAGGAGAAAATAAAATAATTTAATTAAATATAAATAATTAAATTCCTCCAAGGGTCAACAACTAATTAAATAATTAATTTATTTTATTAAATTAAAATTAAGACTAAATTGATAGAGTTTATAAGTAACGAGGACTAAATGTGTAATCATACCCTTATTTTTTTAACTTCCACGTCACCCTTTCCGTTAACCTTTAACGGCTGGTGGTCACATTAATACCATTTAAATAGTTTGGTGGTTTAATTGTGACGAAAAAAAGTAATGTGGTCATATCGCAACTTTTGCAATAATAAGGTGGTCATTTATATAGTTTACTCTAAAATTAAACTTCATATATATATATATATATATATATATATATATATTGAATATGGGGGATCTACATTTTGAATCAATCCCTCAATTGAAAACATAAAATTGCAGAAACTAAGATGGAAATATGAGGAATTACAGCAATTCTACTTGCAGAACAATGTATTCTTCAACAATCAGCTTATAGCAATGGTGACACCATTCGAAGCTGTTATTGCTACTTTAGCTATTCACAATAACTGTTATTGTATCCGTTATGTTCGCATCTGTTATTGAAAAAGTTAACTGTAACTGCAATTTAAATTCCTAGGATGGACTGAATCAACCCCTGCTCTTTACTTCCCTCCTCTTGCTCCTATGTTCATCCTCGTCATCTGAAATACGGATTCCTCTCTTCTTCTACCTCCGTATCTTCTTCGATGACTTCTTCCCTTTACTGCTAACCTTCTTCCCAGATCTTTCGGCGATAATCCTCTCAATCTCTGAATCCACATCGGAATCAGAACTCTCACTCTCCTAGTCGTCATCGCTCTCCAATTGCTTCTTCCCATTCACTTTCTCTCCTTCAAACTTACCCAGTCGATTGACGACCGCCGCCTGGATGGATTCAGGGTCTTTCTCCTTCAAGATTATGAAATTCTTGCACTGAAAAGCAAAGTGGCCAACACGGCCACACTTTTTACAAGCTCCGCGCGTCTCGTTGGGGTTGGAACCTGAGATTCGGGCAAGGGCTAAAAGGCCTTGAAAGCTAGCGTATGCGTTTTCACCATGGGGTTGATTCGATGAGCTTTCTGAATCGTCTTTATTAGGCGCATAAGGGTCATACCCGATTGCACTTTGCCAGATCCCGTGGGTTTGTAAGGCGGCGCTACTATGCACCCGGTTGTTCGCTGGCATGCGAACCCTCCCTGCGGTGGCCGGCATCTTGAGATTCAGTTACCCGGTTTCAGATAACGGTACTGCTAACGATGTGAAATCCTCCAAGTAGAAAATCTTTCAGGTTTAGGTTTCAATCCAGAAATTATCTTAACGAGTAATCCCTACTTTGTTAGGTTTAGGTTTTGTGTTGTTTACGAGTAATCCCAACAAAAATTCATAGGTGCGGGTAGTTCTAAGCATGTTTAATAAGTTCGATCGATTAGAGTCCCCTTAGAATAGGGGGCCGCTCAATTCCATTAACTTTTCAAATGCGACAATTACATACAAAGTTTTATCAACTATTCTTATTATTGTTGCTTTTACAGAACGAACTTTTTTAAAATTGTAGGCTCTGTTTGGTACATAGCAGTTTGAGCCAAAATTAGAGGTTCCAGTTTATATTAGAGGTTTGACCGGTCAATTCGTTAATTTGGATGTTTGGTGAATAACGGATTGTAATAGCGGATTGGGGGTGAAATCTCTCATTTTGAAAAAAGCTGCTAATAAGAGCTTTTTGAAATTAGAGGTTTTGACATAAGAGTTATAAAGACCCTTAACAATTATAGAAAAATCTCTAAATAACCTAAATTTAACATTTTTTATTTTAATTCCTCACTCTCCCGTATTCGCATTGTCATATTTGTAAATTAATATTTTTTTTATTCTCACACATTTATATTTATATTTAATTATTAATTAAATTTTATTAAAAATAATTATATAAATAATAAATTAATATATAGACCTTCAAATATGCTTAGTAATGTTATATTAAAATAAATTGTTTTCATAATTTAATTAATATTAATAGATACAAAATATTGATAACTAATAAACTATTCAAACAAATATCCAATATAATCATGTCATTGTATGTCATTTTGTTTGTTTAAATAAAAAAACATCTATCAGCTATCAGTTAATTTTACCAAACACTTTTATACAATTAGCTACAATCCGCTAGTCGAATCAGCTAATGCAATCAGCTACAAGTATCCGCTAATGTAATCCTCTATCAGTTATCCGCTAATTGTCAAACAGGACCGTAGTTTTTGAAGTCATACTTATGGACAACTATATCGTAAGAAAGGTTAAATGAATTTGTTTTGATGGCAATTGAGAGCGATCTTCCGAAAGAAGTTGATATTGAAAACGTTGTAGATGATTTTACTTCAAAACATGTAAGAAGAATAACGTTTTTAAGTAAAATTGTTAGATGTTTGTAAGTCATTTTAATGTTGATCAATAAAATAATCTAATTTTATTTTATTAAGGAAATTTTGTTTGAAAAGAAAACATTATACTTTTTTTTCATATTATATTAAGAGCCTCATCAGACATACTTTTATAAAAATGAAAAAATTACTCTATTGATCAACATTAATTTTAACTTTTAGAAAAAAAATATTGTACTTCTTTCATAAAATAAACGGAAAGATATTAATTAGATTTATATTATCCAAAATATAACATTAAATTAGACTTACTTTTATATAAAAAAATGTAAACTACACGAAATACCACTCAATTTTACCATCTGACTCGAACATACCACTGAACTATAATTTGATATTATTATACTACCAAACTTAGCTTTTAGCTTCAATGTAAGCACTCGACCGTTAACTTATAACGGGCCGTTAAATCTAAAACGGTGTCGTTTTGATTTCGATGTTTTGAAGCCTAAAATAGGTCAAAACGACGTCATTTTGTTAGTAAAGAAAATAAAAAAGTATTGCATTTTGGGAAGCTTGAACCCAAAACCTTTAAGATGAAATCACAAAGCCAACTTAAATACTTGATATTATTTTAACGAAAATAATATATGAATAATATTGCAGTTGAACTTAATTTCTTTTATCTCATGATATAATTTTATAAAGTTGAGTGGTATTCCGTGTAGTTTACTAAAATAAAAAATGAAGACGCAAATGCTCTTCACCAGAGCTCACTGCATCCGCCCCTTTTTCTATCATATGGTTTGTATAAGGAAGTAACCCTAGTTAATATGCGTATATGATTGTTTTGGTGATTGAAGTTAGTATGTTTAGATTAAACTTTTCTAGTATGCTAATACGTATGTTCTTGACAATTTGATAATTTGATAAAACCATCCAAAACAAAGTGCAAACTTTACAGCAACCTATAAACATTATTTTACACTCATATTCCAAAGCTTTTATCTGATGTGAACAAACAATAGTTCACAAAACTTGATAAAAAAAACAATAATTCACAAAAGAATTGGTTCTAGCTTGTTCACCACAACATGAATTCCGATTATCTCTTAACCATCGATGCCGTATTTCCATCGAAAAGTTGTTCAATCAACTCCTCAATATCTTCCGGCTGATACTTAATGAATTTCCCTGCTTGTTTAGTGTTAAAATGTGACTGGTATCTCCCCACAAATGACCTGTATGTCGGAATCATCACCGACGATATCGAGACTCTAAGCTCCGTTTTAAGCTGTCCGTCGTTTACCACCCAACTGCTCTGTGTCTTGAGGATTTCGTCGAACATGATGTTGAAATTCTTGAACCTTTCTTTTAGTATTTGCTTTGATACCTTCCCATTAACTTGCACACCCTCATGGCTTATGCTCTGCAACACATTGGTCCATGTTTCTCTTTGGTACATTTTATGGTACCGCCTTATGTCCGAGGTCCGTTTCCGCAACCACGAATGGGTCATCATTCCGTGGATTTCAGTCGATTCCTTGATCTTCTGCAAAATGTATCTACCATTGTTCATTAAGAAGATGTAACGCAACGATAGGCTCTTGTAGAGCTTCGATTTCATCTCGATGTTCTCATCTAACAGATCCATGACCTTCATTAACTTTGATGCAAAAGGGGATTCCGGTAGGCACCCGTTATTGTTTCCGATGTCGTTCTCCGTATCTTTCTCCACGGTCGATCCATGCATCTCGTCGTGCTTTCGAAATACTTGCTCTAGTGTGTCCTTATATTCACAAGCGTACTTTATATAATTCATTGTATAGCGAGTCAAGGGGTGAACGGCACCGCCCGCCACCGGGGTTCTGCCGGCATTGTCACTCTTGATTGAATTCTCGAGTTGAGAGAAAATGCTCACCGCGGTTTCACCGATCCTACATTGCACCATAGATGTCTCGGACAGGAATTCCATGGCTAACAAGTAATTGCCAATATCCAGATTTTTCAGATCACGCAAGGCCTCGTATATATCTAAGAACTTGAATAGTTTCTCCGTGGAGTATTGTCTAGGCAACACCAGAGCATTTGGAAAATTAAGAAGCCTCGTGGTCAAGCATGTCGCAAGTTTGCAGAACAATCTCTGCGCGGTCGAAGGATGCTCGGAAAAGACCGAATTGCAAAGCTTGCGTTCGCCCGAAAAGAGATTGTTGGTGCAATGTTTCATAATGTTAATCCAATTACTGATCTCGATTTCCAGTGATTCCCAACTCATCTTTTCGGCATCGTCGACATTGATATTCTCAAACGATAACTTGCTCAATTCGAAATCCAGTGCTTTTAGCCTAAGACCACTATAAGCAATGCAACACTCTGCCTCATACCCTGCAAAGATCATTGTGCTAGCGATTCGGTTCATGATAGCTATCGATTCGGCCGAAAAATACGGGAACTCTTCCTCCGTTTTCGAGTCACCCGAGATTCGATCCATGCTTATATCGGCCATGTATTTAGAATTATCGAGAAGGGCACGGAAGTCGTATTCGGATAACAACATGGCACGGTGATGAACAGAGCCTGCTCGGTTTAAGTATGATGTTGCACCCGAATCAGATGGGAATACTTCAAGCTTATTCGTGATCATCGAAAGGCGTTTTACGGCTTCGAAAAACAAGGCCTCTTCCTCCATGTTTAGGCCAAACTTTGTCGATGCTTCCCTATCCTCGTACATGGCAATCGCGGAATCAACCAGCTCCAAGAAATTGTCAATACATGTAAATTCATTCTCACCCGAAGCTAAATTTTCGATGAACCGATCAGCATCTTTCAGAGCCTCATCGAGTTTACAACCGGGTTCGGAGGAAAGCTCATCGGGTTGTATCGTCTCATCCACACCGTCCGATACGGTGTCGGTTCCCAAGTATTCTTCACCGTTCTGGTTCTTGCCCATGATGAGATGAACATAGCCAATCCGAGCCAAGCCAGGCGTTTTTAATGTTTGAGAAGATGGACAGATACAGAGGCTAATAATGGGATTGTCTGGAAACGTGAAAACCGGAAGTTTCTTGACATGTTTGGGCGTGTGACCGTTGGTTTATGGGAGGTGGTAGTTGCCCGTTGACCTCACGAGTTGCTACTTTCCGGATTCATCATTTCTTGGGCCTCATTATCATAAGGAGTAAGGACTGTTGTCTTATACCAACCATCGGATTTAGATCCGACTCTATAAAGTTTGAATCCGATTAATTATCAGACGCTCAAACCGATTTAAGTACGAGTCCGAGTCCGATCCGAACAGAATATCTATATCGACAAGTATGAGTGAGGTAGAGAGACAGAGACCGGCATTATCGACAAGTTTTCATGCTTCGTTTAGAGTATAGTTTTGATGATTGAATCATAGTAGAAAGGGACTATATCGTGGGTCTTAACAGGGATAGAAGATAATTGAAGTGCAATGAACCCAAGGAATGATCTCGTCGGTAAAAGAAAACCATTATACGTGAGTTTAATTTGATTTAAGATCAGAAACAAACATTATCATGTACTCAAAGAATGATTAAAAATTAAAAATAAATATATTATTTGGGGTTTTACGGAAATATACAAGCTTTTAAAATTAATAACTAAAATAACATTCATTCTCAATTATTTTTTTCCGACCTTTTGGAGATGTATTTAGGGATGGGTACGGGTCGGGTTTTTTGTCCACCCGCACTCGATCCGAAAATAAATACTCTAAATTCTCACTTAACCCAAACATATTCTTTAAAAACTCAACCCGATCCGACTCGGAAATAAATATACTAAACTCGACCCGACCCGACCTATAGAAAATAAATTAATTTTAGGGACCTAATTGTAAAAAAATAATTTTAGGGGACTTAATTATAAAAAACTATAATTTAAAGGACTAAATTATAAATAAAAATTTAATTTTAAGGACCTAACTATAAAAAATATAAAAAAGGGTATTATTATAAATATCTCTAAAACGTTTAGGAAAAAATTACACAATTAATCCCAGGTCGGGTCAGATATTTTCTACCCTAAACCCGAACCCGACCCGAGTTTACCCTTAATAAACAACCGACTCGACCCGAACCCGATTTTTTCATTAAAAAATCTGGCCCTATCGGGCCGGGCCAGGTCAGAACCTGATCGGATCGATTAAAATTACTATCCCTAGATGTATTTGGTGTTATAATATATTTTTTAATAGTTATTTACGAAAAAGACCTCCGACCAATGTTATTTAGAAAAATGACCCCAAATCGTCCACGTAAGGCGACATCGCGTTCTGGGAAACGCGACCCATGACCTCGCATTCTACACCTAGCGAGGTCCGTCCAATGTGGGCTGCCTTTTCATATTATGTAATTTAAAATTACTGGATAAGATCTCGCGTTTTCCAAAATGCGAGGTTCACGAGATTTTGAAGAGGCACATTTATGTATCGCTGTAATTACTGTAGGGACCTCGCGCTGTGCACATAGCAAGGTCCTTGAAATCCAGGCTGAAATACAAGGGTGTATAGGCATGTTCGAGGCATTTTATCATGCCCTTAGCCCAATAATTTTGGTAATTTTTAAGCTTAGAGACGTATTATTGGAACTTATCTTGCATTTGAGACCGATATTGGCACGTACGAGACATTGTGTGAAACCGATATTTTAATTTTGATATAACTAAAGAACCTAAGGACTAAATTGAAAGTCAAAACGAATTTTTAAGTCCTCAAGCATCCCCATATAATTTTAAGAATATACCAAAGTTAAAAACCAAAGTTTTCAAACATTTTCTAAGTGTTTTAAAGCCTAGACAGTGTTTTTCAAGTCCATGTTTCGAAACGGCCTAAGGCGTTTCGAAACGTTTTCACCACTGTCGACCCCTGTTCCGAAACGCGTATCGAAACGGCTTTAGAACATATGAACCCGTATCGAAACGGCTTTAAACGTTTCGAAACGGTTCTTCATTTTGATTTGAAAATTATAACCGTTGTAATATTTTTAACTGAATTTTCAAAGATCGTTAGGGTGTTTCGAAACGGGCTCAGGCTGTTTCGAAACGACCCTTGACAGTGGCAAAAGTGTTTCGAAACGGCTTCAACACGTTTCGAAACGGGCTCTTAAATGCACCCCAACAGCTCTTTCTATTTTAGTCCGTTTCGAAACAGGTACCCCGCGTTCCGAAACGGGTGGTTGCAGACTGCATTTATGGAGGTGAGATAACATCCCCAACGGCTCTATTGATAAATGCAACAACTACAACGGCTAGAAATCAATGAGAAGGTATAAAAGGGACCTCTAAAAGCTCCAACAACAACTATTGATCCAAAAGCAAACATCCAAACATCAAATCCAAGCATTTGTGCCTAAATCCCAAATTGTCTAGAAACCCCAATTGTAATTTTAATTCTTATCCTTTTCAATTGGGTTGAGTGCTTGTAATTGGGCTACAAATTGTATTGAGAGATACTATCTTAGCCATCAAATTCTTTGTTACCTTTGTGTGAGGATTGGGTTAAATTTTGGGTAGAAAATTTAACCGAAAATTGTAAGGGTTGCCTCCTTAGCCTAGAAAAGGGGAAGAGCAATTAGTGGAATTGTTGCAAATCCTTAGTGAAGCTAAGGTAGCGGATGTAGAGTTCATTTGGAACTTGAACCACTCTAAAATTCCTTGTCAACCTTTTTAATTTGCAATTTCCACCACACAAACCTTAAAAATCCAATTCACCCCCTCTTGGCTCACATCGATCTTTCGATCCACTCAACAATTGGTATCAGAGCCTACCTCTTTGAGGATTAACAACCACAAGAGGAGTTCCTAGGAAGAGTGTAATCATCAAATATCAAGAGATGGCTTCAACCTTCGGTTCGGGCATGTATGAGTCTCAATCCACTACAAAGCCTCCCTTCTTCAATGGTGACAACTATTCTTTTTGGAAGAATAGAATGCGTCTATTCATCAAGTCCAATGACTACTTAGTGTGGGATGTCATTGAAGATGGTCCTTACATTCCATTGAAGCAAGATAATGAAGGCAAGATGGTTTTGAAGAAAAAGGTGGAGATGAGTGAAGAAGAAAGGAGAAAGATTCAAGTAAATGACAAAGCTCTCCACATGCTCATTTGTTCATTTGGTCCGGACATCTATTCCAAAGTGTCATCCATTGAGAGTGCCAAAGAAGTGTGGGACACTCTTGAGACTACCTATGAGGGAACCAACGATGTCAAAGAAACTAAGATTGGAGTTCTCAATCTTAGTTATGAGAATTTCAAGATGGAGCCCGATGAGACGGTGTCCAAGATGTTTGATCGGTTCTCCACTATAGTGAATGGGCTCAAAGGTTTTGGAGAGATCATACCGGAAGACAAGCTTGTCCGGAAGCTACTCTATTCACTTCCCGAATCATGGGATGGGAAGAGAACCGCCATCATAGAAGCTAAGAATTTGAAGACTTTAAAGCTTGATGAGCTAGTGGGTTCTCTCCTTACACATGAGATTATGAAGCAAGGAAGGGAAGAAGAGAAGAAGAAAGAAGAGAAGAGAGTAGAAAAGCTAGAGGTTGAAAAGAAGAAGAAGATGGGAATAGCTCTCAAAGCTTCACTACTTGAGAAGAGCTCTTCTAGTGAGGAGGATGAGCTAGAAGAATTGGCTATGATAGCCAAACGATTCTCACGCTTTATGAGGTCCAACCGTGGAAGAAAAATTCAAAGGAAGATGGGCTTCAAAGGCAAGAACAAAGAGGAAGCAAGGGATCAAATCATTTGCTTCGAGTGCAATAAACCCGACCACATACGTTCGGAGTACCCTCAACTCAAGAAGAAGGGCTTTGAGAAGAAGAAAAAGCTCAAAGCCAAGCTTGCTACTTGGAGTGATGAGGAGTCATTGGAGGACGACAAACAAGAAGTGGCCAACCTTTGCCTCATGGCACTTGAGGAAGATTCCTCTATGGTAACCTCTAACTCATCATCTTTTGATTTTACATATGATGAATTAAATGATGCATATGATGAGTTGCAAGAGGTCTATGATGAATTAGTTGAGAAATATAAAGAGTCGGTCATTAGGAATAAGAAAATCATTTTGGAGCTAAATGAGAAAAATGACTCACTCTCTCAAGCTAATTCAAAATTTGAGAAAAAGATATTAGGATTGAAAGATGAACTTAAATTTTTTCAAGATGAAAATGTTGATCTTAATAATCTTTTATCTCAATGCAATAGTGAACACCAAAAGGTGTTAGATGAGCTTAACAAGCTCAAGGAGTCCTTTAAAAAAGTTGTTAGTATGAAACATGAAATTGGTGAATCGTCTAAAACAAACCAACTTAAGAAAAGGACTAATAACTACAAACAAGGTAGCTTCCCTAGACATAGTAGGACTAAAAGAATTAAAAGTGTATGGGTTCCTAAGGAACTTGTAAAATCTAATAATATTGTTGCTATGTCATCTTGGATTCCTAAGGGAACCAAGGTTTTGGGAGCTAACACTCATGGACCCAAAATGATTTGGGTACCAAAAACAAAAGCTTAATATCTTTGTTTGTAGGGGGAGCATTGCTACAAGGCCAAAGCACAAAGTCAAAACTCATGGTACCTTGATAGTGGATGCTCAAGGCATATGACCGGAGACAAGAGTAGATTTATGGATCTAAAGCCAAAAAGTGGAGGAGTGGTGACATTTGGTGACAACTCTAAAGGCCACATTAAAGGTATTGGCTCCATAGGTAATCACTCTACTATTCTCATTGAAAATGTCTTGTATGTCGATGGTCTTAAACACAACTTATTGAGCATAAGTCAATTGTGTGATAAAGGATTTAATGTTTTATTTGATAAAAATGGATGCAAAATTGTAGACATTAAATATAATAATATTATGCTCATAGGTCATCGCATAGGGAATATATACATGGTGCATCTAGATGACATTCATACATCTCATGCATGCTTAGTAGCACAAAATGAAAATGATGCATGGTTGTGGCATAGGAAACCAGGACATGCTAGCATAAGTGTTTTAGAAAAACTAGTCTCCTTTAATCTAGTTAGAGGTTTACCCAAGATAAAATTTTCAAATGATAAAATTTGTGATGCATGCTCTAAGGGTAAAGAACATAAGTCTTCCTTTAAATCCATTAATGATGTTTCTACTAGTAGATGCTTACAACTTATCCATATGGACTTATTTGGGCCAATTAGGACTATGAGCTTGGATGGTAAGTCTTATGCTTTTGTACTTGTTGATGATTTTTCTAGATTTACTTGGGTTCTATTTTTAAGTACTAAAGATGAAGCTTTGGAAAAATTCATCACATTTTCAAAACTAACCCAAAATGATCTTGAACTTAAATTTTCACATATTAGAAGTGATCATGGAACCGAGTTTCAAAATTTAGGGTTTGAAGATTTTTTAAATGAAAATGGTATTAGCCACAATTTTTCGGCTCCTCGAACTCCTCAACAAAATGGGGTAGTTGAGAGGAAAAATAGAACTTTGCAAGAAATGGCTAGAACTATGCTTTGTGAAAACAATTTACCTAAATATTTTTGGGCGAAAGCCACAAACACCGCTTGCTATATTGTAAATCGAGTAATGATTAGGCCAATTTTAAAGAAAACACCTTATGAGATTTTAAAATCTAAAAAGCCTAACATTAGCTATTTTCACCCTTTTGGTTGCAAGTGCTTTGTTTTAAATAATGGAAAAGACAACTTAGGTAAATTTGATGCAAAAAGTGATGAAGCTATTTTCATAGGTTACTCTTTAACCTCTAAAGCATATCGAGTATTTAACAAAAGAACTTTAGTAGTAGAAGAATCTATTCATGTTGTATTCGATGATAACCTCCTTCCAAGGAAGGATTCTTGTGATGATGATGATGTAGGAATCATAAATGCCTTTGATGGAGGACAAACTTCAAAGGAGGTTGAGATTCCAACAAAAGAAGAGGACACACAAGATCCACCTCTTGAAGCCTTAAAGGACTTGGCTCTTGAGGAAAAGGAAGTGAGCTACCCAAGGGAGCTCAACTATGTCAAAGATGGTGAAATCTTGGGTGATCCATCCAAGGGGGTAACCACTCGATCTTCTCTTAGATTAATGAATCATGTTGCATTTATCTCATGCATAGAGCCTAAGAATATAAAAGAAGCATTGAAAGATGACTTTTGGATTATGGCTATGCAAGAAGAGTTAAATCAATTTGAGAGAAGTAACGTTTGGACATTAGTTGATAGGCCTAGTAATCAATCTACCATAGGAACTAAATGGGTCTTTAGGAACAAGCTAGATGAGAGTGGTAACATTGTAAGAAATAAAGCTAGACTAGTAGCACAAGGTTACACTCAAGAAGAGGAATAGATTTTGATGAAACCTATGCACCCTTAGCTAGAATGGAAGCCATTAGGATGTTGCTTGCATATGCATGTTATCATAATTTCAAGCTTTTTCAAATGGATGTTAAAAGCACGTTTTTAAATGGTTTTATAAATGAAGAAGTGTATGTGGAACAACCACCGGGTTTTGAAGACTCAAAATTTCCAAATCATGTTTTCAAACTCACCAAAGCTCTTTATGGTTTAAAACAAGCTCCTAGAGCTTGGTATGAAAGACTTTCAAACTTTTTAATTGAAAAAGGTTTTGAAAAAGGTAAGGTGGACACTACACTTTTTATAAAAATGTATAAAAATGACATCTTAGTAGTTCAAATTTATGTTGATGATATCATTTTTGGTTCTACTAACGAATGTCATTGTCAAGAGTTTGCTAAGTTAATGCAAGGTGAATTCGAGATGAGCATGATGGGGGAGCTCTCATTCTTTTTGGGACTCCAAATCAAGCAAAAGAAGGATGACACCTTCATCAATCAAGCAAAGTACATAAAGGATATGCTCAAGAAGTTTGGCTTGGAGAATGCAAAGCCTCAAGCCACACCTATGAGCTCATCTACAAAGCTTGACAAAGATGAATGAGGTAAGTGTGTTGACTCTAAGCTTTACCGTTCTATGATTGGATCATTGCTTTACCTTACCGCAAGTAGACCAGATATCTTGTTTAGTGTATGCTTGTGTGCTAGGTTTCAAGCTAGTCCTAGGGAGTCTCACCTTATAGCCGTTAAGAGAATCTTTAGGTACCTTAGAGATACTCCTTGTTTAGGTCTTTGGTACCCTAGAGACTCTACCTTCAACCTTCATGCTTATTCGGATGCGGATTATGGGGGTTGCAAAATCGATAGGAAAAGTACTTCGAGAACTTGTCAATTCCTAGGTAGTATGCTCATATCTTGGTTCTCTAAGAAACAAAATAGTGTAGCCTTATCTACTACCGAAGCCGAGTATATATCCTTAGAGAGTTGTTGTGCTCAAGTCCTTTGGATGAAGCAACAACTCTTAGATTATGGAATTAAAGTTGAAACCATACCCCTAAAATGTGACAACACTAGTGCAATATGTCTAACAAAAAATCCCATCCAACACTCTAGAACCAAACACATAGAAATAAGACATCATTTCATTAGAGATCATGTCCTTAAAGAAGATATGGTTATAGAGTATGTAGACACCTTAAATCAATTAGCGGACATATTTACAAAACCTTTAGACAAAGAGCGTTTTTGGTCCCTTAGAAGAGAGTTAGGTCTAGCTAGCCTATCTTGACCTTTTAGGACCTCTTTTGTGCTTAAACTTGCTTGATCTTGTGAAATGCCATGTTTATGTGTTTAGACTCCAAATTTCATCCATGCTTATAGCTAGGGGGAGTATGTTAATGTTTACATATGTTTTGCCTGCTCATTCATACCATTCATGCATGTTAGTCCTTAGAAAAACTCAATTTTCTGCACTTTTAGAGCCTCATCTGCACTTCCAGGCCCAGGTGTATCGAAACGGGTGAACCTGTTTCGATACGGATTCCTTAAAATCATGTCTGAGAGAAGGGCGTTTTGAAACGCCTCAAAAGGGTTTCGAAACGTTTTTGCTACTGCCAAGGGGTGTATCGAAACAAGTTTCGATACGGGTCAACGGGGCTTCGATACGGTCAACACCGTATCGAATCGGTCAGCTGAAAGTCTCAAAACGGTCAAACCCTCGTGCTGGCGTTTCGGAACGGTCAGGACCGTTCCGAAACGGTATCACGAACAACTTTATTTAGGGCTTTAAATGTTAAAAGTCACTTTAACTTCAAACTCTTCAAAACCCTAAAAACCTTAAACCGACTTTCTCCCTATAAAAACCCTCTAAACCTCTTTGTTTTTCACCAAATCTTGAGGGGTTTTTCTCCAAAACTCTAGTCTAAGCAAGTTTCATCAACATTGTGCAAGGATTTTCATCAATTCATCCAAAATCCCAAACTAAGGTATTTTTCCTCTTTTTCTTTCAATTTATGTTCGAATCTTAGGATAGAAAATTTTATTTTTGTATAGATTATATGTTTTTATGCTTGGGTTTTCCACATCTTGTAAAACTTCTTCAAAATCTTAAATTTTTTGATTCGAATATAAAAATTTTCAGTCGTATTTTATTTTACTGTTTTTCTTCAATTTTTTCTTTGTTTTAATTTTTTTTTTCAAAACCTAAGTGGGGTTTATTATTGGATTGAATTTAAAAATCAATGCATACACTTAATTTTTAAAACATGCTTGCTTTAATTTTTTAGGATGTCGGAACAAGCTAACAAAGAGCGTAAGTCCGTTCAAACCGGTGAGTCGAGCATGCGTCCGAATCTCGCTAAGCTCTTTCAGAAATCCCTTCGAACTACGGAGATGCGAGCTCGTTTCACATATGTCAAGGATTTTGAAGATCGTCGTGAACGTGTCATTGATCTTGATTTCCTTAACTCCGAGAGATTCCTTTTCCGCTACATCGAGCGTTTGAGTGAGTGGAATCTTCTTCCCTTGTTGAGCATCCCGGACATTCGCTACAAACATATGGTACTCATCTTCTACTCCAATGCTCGTCTTATTAATGATGAAACCAATACCGAGGTTGTAGGGATTGAATCTTTCATATTAGGGAAAAAGTTTACTGTTGATATTGCTCTTTTGGAGTCCACCTTTTCCCTTAAGAATGAAGGAATTGAGGATGAACGTCACTTTGGTACTAACACCGGTCAAGTACTTTCCTTGGATGCGCACGATCGTTTTCTTCACTTGATGGTATCGTGGTTCCTTCGCCCCTCCAGAGGTAAATACTCTCATATCCGTCAAGTTGATTACTTTTGGCTTGAATGTTTCCGTCGTGGTGAGCGCCCAAATGTTGCTAAGATAATTTTTGCCGAAATGGTTAATAATGTCAAGCTTATTGACACCAATGGCTTGAAATCTTTTACTTATGGCACGATCTTAAGCCACATCTTTAGCAAGATTGGTCTCGATTGCACCTATGACTCCCCGGAACCTCGCAAGTCCAAGATTGGTGAGTCCTCTCTTCGCAAGTCCGGTTTTCGTTATGTGAACGATGTTTGGGAACGTGTTGATAGAGAAGCACCTCTTCTTCCTCCCGTTGAACCTCAACCGCAAGTTCAAGTTGGAAACAATGAAGCTCTTACGGCTCTCATTACCGAACGGTTCAATGCCATGGATACTAACATCGCTTCGGGCTTTGGTGCCATCGACACTCGCTTGAAAAATGTCGAGGATCGCCTCCTATCTCTTGAGACTTCCCACTCAAACTTGGATTTGTCCTTCTCTACCCTATATGGCCAATGGACGAAGTTTCGCCGTTCTCAAGTCAAGAGCGATGATGAGACTTCGGATGATGATGATGGTGGTGACGAGGCCTAGGATATTCATATCATATCATATCATATCATATTATATTATCTATGCATTTTAGGTTTAAGTTTGCATCTTTATGTTTCATTATGTTTTAGGAACCTATGCTTTTGATCTTATTTGGGATTATGTTTTGAACTAAATGTTGATTTATGTTTTGGATATTTTAATTTTATGAATTAATATTATTGTTGCTTATTACTTAATGCTTATTGGAACTAACCCTTTGTCTTCTCTATGAGCCTATTTATTATTTTTGATCTAACAAAAAGGGGGAGAAGAAATTTAAGAGCCACAAAAATTCGTTTTAAATGTTTAAAGGTTTTTAAGTTTTAAAACTTGAAGTTAAAATATCTTTTAAACTTTAAAAACCTATCTTAAATTAAGGGGGAGTTAGAATATGTTCAAAATTTTCAGAACTCTTAAAAATTCTAACTTTGGTTTTGTTATATCAAAAAGGGGGAGATTGTGAAACCGATATTTTAATTTTGATATAACTAAAGAACCTAAGGACTAAATTGAAAATGTCAAAACGAATTTTTAAGTCCTCAAACATCCCCATATAATTTTAGGAATATGCCAAAGTTAAAAACCAAAGTTTTCAAACATTTTCTAAGTGTTTTAAAGCCTAGACAGTGTTTTTCAAGTCCATGTTTCGAAACGGCCTAAGGCGTTTCGAAACGTTTTCACCACTGTCGACCCTTGTTCCGAAACGCGTATCGAAACGGCTTTAGAACATATGAACCCGTATCGAAACGGCTTTAAACGTTGAAACGGTTCTTCATTTTGATTTGAAAATTATAACCGTTGTAATATTTTTAACTGAATTTTCAAAGATCGTTAGGGTGTTTCGAAACGGGCTCAGGCTGTTTCGAAACGACCCTTGACAGTGGCAAAAGTGTTTCGAAACGGCTTCAACACGTTTCGAAACGGGCTCTTAAATGCACCCTAACGGCTCTTTCTATTTTAGTCCGTTTCGAAACAGGTACCCGCGTTCCGAAACGGGTGGTTGCAGACTGCATTTATGGAGGTGAGATAACATCCCCAGCGGCTCTATTGATGAATGCAACAACCACAACGGCTAGAAATCAATGAGAAGGTATAAAAGGGACCTCTAAAAGCTCCAGCAACAACTATTGATCCAAAAGCAAACATCCAAACATCAAATCCAAGCATTTGTGCCTAAATCCCAAATTGTCTAGAAACCCCAATTGTAATTTTAATTCTTATCCTTTTCAATTGGTTTGAGTGCTTGTAATTGGGCTACAAATTGTATTGAGAGATACTATCTTAGCCATCAAATTCTTTGTTTCCTTTCTGTGAGGATTGGGTTAAATTTTGGGTAGAAAATTTAACCGAAAATTGTAAGGGTTGCCTCCTTAGCCTAGAAAAGGGGAAGAGCAATTAGTGGAATTGTTGCAAATCCTTAGTGAAGCTAAGGTAGTGGATGTAGAGTTCATTTGGAACTTGAACCACTCTAAAATTCCTTGTCAACCTTTTTAATTTGCAATTTCCACCACACAAACCATAAAAATCCAATTCACCCCCTCTTGGCTCACATCGATCTTTCGATCCACTCAACACATTGCACACTGTATAAAAAGCGTGTTGAAAATGATTCGAACGCTAGTTTTTTTTTCAAGAATAAGAAGTTGAAATGGCTTGGTAGGCATGTTGGATGTGTTTTCACGAGTTATTATTAGAATAATCTTCGTAATATTTTAGGTTAGAGGCCTAATATTGGAACTTATCTTTTATTTGAGACTGATATTGGCACATAACAGACATTGTAAACGGTATAAAAATGGCCCTGAAAATGGTTCTAAAGCTTCGTTTTGGGCACGAATAAAAAGATAAAATACCTTGAAAATCATGTTTGATGGGTTTATCCGGAAAGTTAATCATCGCATTCGTGACGTATGGATATGTAATATTTTAAAATAAATGTATGAATTTAAATTCAATCAACTCATAAAATAAATAACTTTTTTATAAAAGAAAGGAAAAAAGTTGGCATAATTATTTAAATGTCTAAATTTCATAGTTATTTTGATAATTACGCCAAGTTAAGAATAAGTGTGGTTGCTATAGCCAAATGGCACCATATAGATCGTCCAAATTGTTGGAGGCCTAAACTTTCTTCCGCGATGTAGACAGTCGAGGACTAGCTTCACATATTTTGTGAGTACCCGATAATCATCTTCAACCGGGGTGAGGTCAGCGACGTTTTCACTGATCCAATTGTACCCCTAAACATGCTTTGACGATGTGGACAGTCGAAGATTTTGAGGTCCCCCAAAGGTTGCAATTGCAACCCACTCTCATCATCAGCTGCAATGGTAGAAGCTTTAACTCTGGTTATAAGTGGTGATCTTCACCTAGCCTCCACGATTAAGGCGTAAAAATAAGTTACCCGCAAACTCACCAACTACGTTCAGAGGATTGCCGGCACTTTAAGAAGACCATATTTTTCCTGATATTGTTGCCATTGAGGTGGTGGTTCTTTTCTTCGGATATGATGGTAATCAACAATAGTTTAGAAAAAAAATTGGGTTTATAGCAAGCAAAAGCTGGTGACTGAGTTTGTCCGTTTGGCCTAACTTCTATTTATATAGAAGAGCCTCACGTTTTGCAAAACACGACTTCCAAAGAGATTCAACGTGTCAGGACCAAAGAACATGCAAGATTTGACATGTCACTAGACCTCGCGTTTTGCAAGTAGCGAGGTCCATTTAATTTAATATAATATAATTTTAAAATTAAAATTCAGTGTAAAAAGGTTGTGGGGAATTGAAAATAATTTAGTATTGGCACATAGGAATTAACCTCCGTAACAGTGTAAAATAATATTGTTTAAAATGGTTCCAAAATACTGCAAACCTTAACGAAAAGATCTTATTACTTAAGATAACATTGGTACAATAAGAAAGTACAATTAATTAATACGGGGGCCAGAGCGATTAGGACATTTTTTCTTCTAGTATATGGGATTCCCATATCTACTGCATAGTTTCGGCTATCCGGTTTTTTCTTGATGTTCCACCAAATCCTTAGTACAATAAATCCGCATTGATCGTGGATGACACTCTTTTTTGCTTCATAGTCCGAAATCTGGCCATATTATAGGTTCACCATCAACTGCGGTCGGATCAACTTTATTCCTAATAGGACGAAACTTGTATTCATAAACCTTGGATATAGTTTCGAGTAAATATATTGGGTCAACGTACTACATGTAGCTAATCTGTACAAATGAACAAGCAGCAATGACGCGCAGACACGGGTACTTGAATGTTTGGAATACTCTGCATTCGCAGGTTCTATCTTGCAGATAAACCACGTATGAGTTGTGTTGTATGCCTTCCAACGGCCTCAAATATTTTGATACACGGAACGAATGATGTCGGCGCGAGAAGCGGGTAGCACTCATCGCATTTGAATACCGTGCAAAGTTTTGAAATTTATCGCGAAGGTTTAGGTGGACTATGTGGCCACCTTCAATATAGTCTATTGCTTGCTTTCCCAAGGTTGCAAATAGGGTAGCCAACTGATAATATGTTTCCTTGACAATGGAGGTGATAGGCAAATGTCGCACTCCCTTCAGTGACGAATTCACGACCTCAGCCAAGTTCATTGTCATGTGACCATATCGTTTACCGCCATCATACGATCGAAGCCATTTCTCCTCAGGATTGCAACTATGTTGTCGTAGCCATCTTTGTTCCTAAGTAGAAGTTCTTCAAACAGCTCGTCAACCTCTTGCACGTAATGCGAGTTGCCTATAAAAATATGGTGTAGTTAATGATGAATAATAAATAGGAAGATATCTTAAACGGAAAGGAGTGTAGTAGGACGTACCCATTCGAAGCACCATTTGATGTTCATCATCATTCTTGTACTTCTGTAAGTAGTTTGCAGCAATGTGGCGTAAACAATATCGGTGATGAATATAGGGAGGTTGCCAAGACGGGCCCATACACTCGATCGCCAATAGGAGCGCCATTCCTTTGTCAGAAATAACACATAACCCACATTCTTTTTCACGCATAACATGAGATATGACATGCCTTTGTAAGTTCTTAAGGAAGAAAATCTAGGACTCGAGATCTTCCTTCTCGACTATTGCGAAGGCGATGGGAACACTTTTTTGTTGTTGTCTTGTGCAAACGACAATAACAAAATTTGTGTGTATTTTCCTTACAACCGAATATCATCAATCTGAACCATGGGCTTGCAATATTTGAATGCATTGATGCACTGCGGAAATGTCCAGAATAGCCGGTGGAATTGACACACTCCTCCTACGATACGGTCATTTTGGTACGCTGGTACAGTGTCTAGCTTCACAACCGTTCTCGGTATGTTTTTCTGCATTTGGTTTAACCACGGCCGCAAGTCTCTATACAATTCCTCCTACTGGCCATACAATTTTTATATGGCTCGCCACCTTGCGTACCATGCTTTGTGGTACTCAACTATGTAGTCGTACTGAGATTTGGCTGCAGCAATACACGTGGCAACCATTACACGCAGATTTGCCTTCACCAGTGGAATAAAGGTTTCACAGAGCACGTGCATATCCAAGTTAGGATGATCCTGACTTAGTCTGTTGACGGTGCACATATGATGCCTCTGGAGTTTTGTGATCAGCCATAGTCGGTTAAGCTTATTCGAGCACGATACACGAACCCTCCAATTACACCCCTGGCTCTTGTGGGCACATTCTGCAATGTAGTAATCTGGTTGATTCTTCTTCATAGTCTTCGTAAATGAGTTGCGTATATTGTAGTTCTTGATAGCAGCCATGGTGAGTTCTTTCCTTAAGAAGGTAATCTTAATACTGAGTTCACCATCAACACGCCAGTTGTACTGCTCAAGTTCTGGGAATTGCGAGAAATCTGAAACGTTGAAGGCTTCGATATCAATCGTTGTGAAGTGTGATGGTGGCTGGTAAATTGAAACTGGGACGACACGATATGGAACGTTGGTACGATGTGGATCTTTGGTAGGTCGGGTATGTTCTTCGTTGCCTTCGACTACATCCTCAAATTCATCGTATTCATCTACTTCGTCGGGCATGTCAAGATCTTTTTTTCATCAGGAAAAGAGCTTTGCTCGTCACCATCGGGCCCCGCCTCCCTTATCGGTTCTTCATCATAGATTTCTAAAGCCTCAAATCGAAATAGGTATGGCCCATCGAATGCTACGACAACAGATTTAGTAGTTGCTCATCGATCACGAGAACGCTCACGAGCCCACTCACAAGACGTATTACCAAGATCAAGATCAAGGTCGACAAAACTAGCACAAGAATGTCTCCCCACAGGTTGTTGAACATACTCCTCAATAGGGATATACGTTGGATATCGTCCAGATGTGAAATTGTCGAACGGATTAAACGCTTCATGGTCTTGCGCCATCATGTAGTTTTGCGATGATGATGCGCTAGCACTCATATTGTACGGATTGTACGTTGAATGTCTGGGCATAGAAGACGACGATGCAGTGAAGTCAACAATCGGTGGCAGGTTTAAGTCGAAGTCAAAACTGGCTATGCAAGAATGTCTTGGCATAGAAGACGATGATCCACCGAAGTCGTTGCATGGACTGTGTGTGGTTAATAAGTTGAAATCATTGTGCAAATTGGTTTTCGGGCTTTGAACGTTGGCATTAGGATCAAAGTCAAAATTTTTCTGCCAACAATTTGGGAGTACGATGTCATAATAGTCATCAGAAAATATTGCATACAACTCCAGGGGTCCTCCGAGTGAATACTACAAGTGGGCATCCAGCATCAACTCCACATCACCGTTGTTCGCGATAGTGAATATTGAGTACGTTACTGGTTTGTACGACGTGGGTAAGCGGTACTTCAATGGCTCCAACCGTTTTCCACGAGCATGCGGAACATTGTTCTTCACTTCCTTAATCAACTTATTATACGTTAATTTCCTCGGCAGCGTTAGGCTTATAGTATTTGAGGATCGAAAGACGACGACGAGAGATGTATCGGCCATAATCTCACCGTCATAGTATACCAAGGCAGTAATACTTTCTCATCTCGACATATTTTGCGAATATCTACGATCATCCAGAAAGAAGAACATACACTAGCGACCTTGTTCTTAATTCAAAGTATGTAAGAATCGAGAAGTCTCGCATAAACGTACAATTGACACACTTATCTGAAAGCGTCGTCACACAGATTAAGTTGGTGTGCCTCACTTCTCTTCGCTTTGTCTTCTATAAACTGCCTATAAAAGCTTCTATTTGTGTTAGATAAAAGCTTCTATCTGTGTTAGGTAAAAGCTTCCATTTGTGTTAGATATAGTGAAATGATTTGATCTGTAGGTATTCCTTTATAACCGAAAGTGTCTAGAAGATGGCAAGATTTTCTGCAACGGTGTTCCATTCTGGAACCTATTTCTGCACATCCTTCAGCAGCAAGATCAACAAAAAAGAGCTATATGATTTGATTTCAACGCATCTTAGCGAATCTACAACACACAAAATGTCTTGTTTGTTGGCGAAAATACCCGTTGATGAGCCCGACTCTAAGGTGCATTACATGCTCCCCTTATCAAACTTTAGAGACCTTCAAAATATGTTTAGAAGCTACACTTATTTCGGGGGTACGTACATCGAGTTGATTGTCCAATTTGACGACGTTGCTTCTTCATCCAAAAACGAAGAAGAAACTTTGTCTAAACAAGACGAAGAGGCAGTTCTGATACGTACCTACCGTAGACGACTGGATAAAGAGCAAAAAATTGAGGAACTAAACTTAACATCAGATTTGTCCATAGACTATGACGACACGGAAACTGACATATCTTCAATACATTTCAACTAAACGTAACTGTGTTGTTAAGTGACGATATCGTTCTTAAGTAATTGTGATTGTTAAGTAATTATAATGTTATTTACGTTTTTAAGTTGTTAAGTGACGATACATTTCAACTAACAAGATCTACCACGATATAACATAGTTTTTTTGGATTAAATGGTAATAAAGTTATTTTACATAAATAAAAAGAAATTACATAATCATCCTATGTCTACGATATAACATTTCTAATAATTTTTTTTACATAAATAAAAGAAAATTACATAATCATCTTATATCCACGATATAACAATTCCAATAAAGTTGTTTTACATAAACAAACATAAATTATATAAATACAACTTATTAAATACTAATAAAATTTAAATATCATATATTTTAAAAATACTAACAATGTTTTTATCAGCTTCATGGGACCTCACATTCTAGACATAGTGAGTTCCGCCCGAAGTGGGCCGCCTTTTCATTTCTGTAATTTAAAATTACGGGATCAGACCTCACGTTTCCTAAAATGGGAGTTCTCCAAGATATTGAATTTTATCCTTTAGTTCATGATATTTGCTTACAATCACATTCTCCTTTAATATTTTTCTTCATGATAAACTTTGTTACATTCTCAATTTTGCACGCTAAGATGAGATTAGCAAGTTATAATATTAATTAGTATAGATAATCGCTTAAATTACATGTACTAGGCTAATTGACTTTTAAGCAACTAAATATTTCCTAAGCACCTTACAAAATAAAGTTGCTTCATGATCCTAGAAACTAGAATCACAACAATGGCCCAAGTCATTGCTTGTTTCCCAAGCTTTGCCTTCTGAAGAATTTGAACACATTGAGTTCTTCCTAATTCAATGATCACAATTGCAATCAACTTGTTTTGGCTTGGTCAATGCGAAATACACCCACACGTTACTAAAAAACCTCTCGATTTTATAATGGCAATTAGCAATGGTTCTTGAAACTCGTTTACTAGAATTTACGAGGTTGAGAGATAACACGATTTGAAGCCATGTTTCCTTAGATCACCTCCCTAAAAAATCAAGATGATTCCGTAGGCGTATATGGCTTCGATGTGACCTTCTTCGGTCATTTTTTTCAAACAACAAAGACCGGATTTCAGTTTCCTTTGACTGAAACAATCGGCCATTCCTTTCTTATATAATGCTTTAGCGTTCTTGGCAGCTATGCATTTTTTCTGTAAAACTCTCTCGCTTTTACGCCATGGGACGAAGTGTTAAGTGTTCAAAAGTCCTATTTTATTGCCCTTTTACTCTTATAATTGTTAGACGTAGGCTCATTTTAGTTGCATTATTAGGTATTCATGCATATTTTCATTGTTTCCTTTGCGGTGGTGTTTGATTTCATGTTTTAGTGAGTTTTGGTGGAAAAAAGGTTCTGCTGCACTATTTTGTGCATGTACAGGTCATGCCCGGGCATGAAGATTGATGTTGAGGCAACTAAGAATGAGGTGAAGTGGTAGCCGAAGTGATGACCGAAAAATCATGACTTGATGAAGGTTGTTGACGCGAAGATTTGAAGCTGGAATTCCATGAAGAAGTCGAGAGAAGATTAGGAAAAGTTTTGGGGGAATAAAAATATAATAAAGGAGATTTATCTCTTTTAAAAGTATTTAATTCAAACTTAACTTCCTCCTCAAGAAAGACTTTGACCTAGCCATCTTCTATATAAAGAACCCCTAGCCGCCTTTTTCAACAAGCTGAAGGGGGGAAAGAAATCGGTCAAGAGAGAGTTCAAGAAGGGGCTGTCAAAATCTTTATCTTTTTTTCTTTGTTTTCGGTTTTGTTTATGTTGGGGATCAATTACATTGAGTTTATTTTAAACCCAGCCATGAACTAAACTTATTTGGCTTGGGTTATTGTGTTTTTTATGTTGTGAGAATGATTGGATTTTGTTTTGGTTTTTGAGTTTGCAATTTTAATTCAAGGTTTGTTTATTCTTGGTTTTTAAATTTTGTTTGCGAGTGAATTGAGAGAGGATCTCGTGAAACTATCTATTTATCTAATATCGAGAGAGTTAGATTCATGAAACGAATGAACGTGATCTTTATTCAATCTATCGATGGTGAAGACTAATTCTGCTTAGGGATAAGTCACAAATTTCAACAGCTAAAAGGAGCGCAAGATCGGTTGTTGTCCACCCTTGGTTCACGTTGGGAGGTATTATCAAGGCTTGCATAATTAACTAGTATTTTGACTTAGGGATAAGAAGAAGTCATTGAAGAACGCTTCGCCAAACCTTGAAGGTTGTTGAACGTTACCCAGGAAAGCACGTTGTTTCTACATTGCCCAGGTATTCACTTCGTTTATTGCCCAGGAATCACCCAGTTTCTTCATTGCCCGGGCATCGGCTTCACTCATTGCCTCGACATTAGCTTCAATCCCTCATTTCCCTGGCATCGGCTTAACCCATTGCCCTGGCAATACGATTGCCGCCACTGCCCAAGCAATTAAGTCGTTTTTACACTCAATTATCAAGACGGTCCATTCAATTATCACTCCTCAAACTCACGATAACCAGGCCTCTTCTCTCTTATTTGATCTCTTCTATCTTTTACTTTTATTGTTCTTTAGTTTACTTGTTAATTAGAACTCCTACAATAACCTATTTGTGCCTTTATTTTTCAGTGTGAGAAAGTAGATTTGCGAAGTAGCACCAATCCCTGTGGAGACGATACTCGATAACCAAATCACTTTATCACTTGCGATGTGTATACTTGCACCGATTGCGAAGCGCTTATTACGCGCAACAAGTTTTTGATGTTGTTGTCGGGGATTGGCAATAGCGACTTTGTTTTTATTTTCTTGCACTTTTATTTATTTTTACTTTTTATTGTTCAGTTTCCAAAGGGTTAAAAAAATTTAGTTTTGCATTGGTGTATGACTAGGGCAAACCCGACAACTCAAGAATATCCCCTTGATCCAGAAATTGAACGTACCTACCAGAGACTGAGACAATGACTGAGAGCAGCAATGGAAGATCAAGTCGGCAATAACAATGCCAACGACAATCAGGTTGCCGCGGCAGGAGATGGTGTGATTCTGCTAGCTCAACTTGCTCAAGAAAGGAACCGAACCGTTCGAGATTATTTAGAGAAAGATCTCAACAGCCTGAACCTAGGAGTGGTCACACCTGAAATTGAAGCTGCCATTTCGAATTAAAGCTAGTAATGTTCAATATGATTAATACAATTGGTCAATTTGGCGGATTTGCAACTAAATATTCCAGTCAACACCTAAAACTTTCCTGGAGATTTGCAATTCATTCAAACTACAAAGAGCCCATGAGGATATTTTGAGGCTAAAATTATTCCCCATTCACTGAGGGATAGGGCGAAATCATGGTTGAATAGTATTCCATCCAGATCAATAGGATCTTGGACTGATTTATGTCTGTATTTCCTTGCTTGATTTAATCCTACAAATATGAATAATAAGTTACATAACGAAATTACTTCTTTTTGGCAGGCAGGTGATGAATCCATATACGAGGCTTGGGAGCGATATAGAGAACTATTACACGGATTCCCAGTATGGACAAAAGTGATGATGTTTTACAATGTAGTAAACATGCCGACATGAATGATGCCAGATGCCTCATCAAATGGAATACTCCTAGACAAGCCACCAGAAGAAGCAATAGAGATTTTGAACATGCTTGATAAAAATAATTATCAGTTCCCAACTACCAGAAGAGGAGGAATCAGACGCCATGCCACAATAAACGAGCTTGAGTCATCAGATACAATTCTCACGCAATTGGCTACCTTAACCAATTTGGTTAAAACATGCAACGACCAAGCAACACACATGAGGTCAAGGTAGTAGTTTCTTTTGTGATTTATGTAACGGTAACCATGATTCTTCTGAGTGTCCATAGAACCCAGAGTCCAATTTTTATGTTGGAAACTACAATTGGAACAATAACGTGATGTCCAACACCTACAATCCATACTTGAGGAAGCATCCAAATTTCTCATGGAGCAATCCCAAAAATGCCCTCAATCAGAACAGTCAGAATGCACAAGCATCAAGATTCCAACAGAACATGCATCGGCAACAGATGCCGCAATAACAATCAACCCCATCTAGTTCTTTGGAAAACTCTCTTAATGCTTTCATGTTAAAAATTGAATCTTATATGGTTGAGAATAGTAGTTTCATGAAAAGGACTGACGCTTTTATTAACAAGACTGAGATAAGATTGCATAATCAAGAGGTAGCCCTGAAGTTATTAGAGACTCACGTTAGGTAGTTCGCCCAAAATCTGAATACAAGACTACAAGGAGGTTTACCTAGCGATACTGAGGTCGCAAGGGGAATTGGCCATGAGCAATGCAAAGCAATCATCACTCGGAGTGGCCGACAATTTATAGCAGCTCAAATATCTAGGAGGATGAATCCAACAACCAACCCTCTGGCAAAACTGGTGAATCGGAAAGTGCTAAGGCAAGTCTTGATGCCTCGACAACATCAACTGCTCATGCCACGACAAGACCTGATGCCTTGGCAATGCCATCAATCAAGTTCCAAACCAATGATAAGATTGAGGACATTCGACTTCCACCACCTTTCCCACAGAGATTGAAGCGACAAAAACAAGAGTATCGATTCAAGAAGTCCTTCAACATCTTAAATCAAGTTCACATCAACTTGCCGTTGGTTAAGGCAATTGAGCAAATGTCGAATTATGCTAAGCTCCTTAAAGACATAGTCTCTAAGAGGACTGAGTTAAGAGAATTCGAAACGGTTGTTGTGACAAAAGGATGCATGGCAATGCTACATAACCGAATGCCACCCAAGCTTAAAGATCCCGACAGTTTTACAATACCATGTGCAATCGGAAATCACTATGTTGGGAAGGCGTTATGCGATCTTAGAGCAAGCATAAACTTGATGCCCAAATCAGTTTTCCAGAAATTGGGAATCGAGAAGGCAAGACCGACCACAGTTGTGCTTCAGTTAGCTGACAAATCTTATGTGCACCTAGAGGGAAAAATCGAAGATATACTACTAAGAGTTGATAAATTTATTTTTCCTGCTGACTTTATTGTTTTGGATCGTGAAGCAAATGAGCACGCACCCATTATCCTCGGGAGACCCTTCTTAGCAACGAGAAGAACCTTGATCGATGTTGAAAATGGAGAACTCACAATGAGGGTGAACGACGAGCAAGTAAAACTTAACGTGTTCAACACCCTAAAGCATGTCGATGATCCAGAAGAATGTCAACTCATCTATGCTACAACGAAGTTTGATTTTGACATGGAAGAAAGTTGCCTCGGTATCTCAAAATGCGCTTGCTTCGACAATTTTATTGCCGAACCAGAGGAGCATGAGGAATTTGAAGAACCAATCGACGAAGAGTAAGACGAGGAAAATTGGATAACAACTCGACCAAGTACATACTTTGAACCATTGGACTATTTAGGTAAGGAAGGTAAACTCGAGAAACCCTCAATTGAACAACCTCCTATTCTTGAGTTGAAACCATTGCCAGGGCAATTAAAATATTTTTATTTGGGAACCAAAACTACATTGCCCGTAATTATTTCTTCTAAGTTGCTGCCTGAACATGAAAAGAGGTTGATTGACATGCTAATGATGCACAAAAAGGCAATAGGGTGGACAATTACCGACTTAAAGGGAATTAGTCCGGCGGTGTGTATGCACAAAATCCTTTTGACGGATGATCATAAACCAACGATTGAGGCACAAAGAAGACTTAACTGTGTTATGAGGGAAGTTGTGAGGAAAGAAATCATCAAAGGGCTAGATGTTGGAATCATCTATCCCATCTCCGACAATACATGGGTAAGTCTGGTACAATGTGTACCGAAAAAGGGAGGTATAATTGTGGTAAGTAATGAAAACAAAGAACTAACCCCAACTAGGACTGTGACCTATTGGAGGGTTTACATGGATTACCGTAAGTTGATTAAAGCTACTAGGAAAGATCACTCTCCTTTACTCTTTATTGATCAAATACTTGACCATCTTGCAGGTAAACCCTTTTATTGTTTTCATGATGGTTACTCAGGTTACAAACAAATTGCCATAGCACCAGATGACCAAGAAAAGACCATCTTCACATGCCCGTACGGTACTTATGCCTTTTGAAGGATGTCGTTCGGATTATGCAATGCCCCAACAACTTTCCAAAGATGCATGATGGCAATTTTTTCCGACATGGTTGAAGACTTCCTTGAGATCTTCATAGACGATTTCTCAGTGTTTGGGGATGACTTCGACAATTGCCTCGAAAATTTGGAAAATATGCTGACAAGATGTGAAGAATTCGATCTAGTGCTTAGTTGGGAGAAGTGTCATTTTATGGTTGTTGCGTGTAAAATTGTCTATCGCAATGTAGTGCAAGTGTACACGACGCAAGTAGTAAAGTGATACGTAAGTATCAGATATCGTCTCCACAGGGACTGGGCTAATAACTTTAACCTTGGATTTCTGCACGAGAGGGAAAAAGAATTAGTTTAAATTGTTGTCTCGAAGTAATAAAGAGAACTGAAAATAAAGGATGAAAATATTCAGAGTAAAGAGTAGGTCGGTATTGATATGCTCCGTAGTGCAGGTGTTTGTACTGTCTAGGACTTCTCTGTTCTGTCGTAGCGCCTGTCGCGGCAGCACCTGTTGCGGCAGCGGTCTGTTGTTGTCGCGGCAGCAAACACACAACTCAGTACTTCAAGCTTGGCAAGAATCCATGCTGTGCCTTGGCCTATCCCTAGGTCCAAATCTGTCGATGAACACGTCTTTGACGATACCTCCCGGCGTGAACCGAAGGATGAATACCGATGTTGTTGAATTCATCCTTAGCCACTTAACCTCGTCCTATCCCTAGGTCCGAGATAGTTCAACCATAAACTGGAGAACCCGTACTTATTCCTTTCGTATACTTAACTCTCCCGATATTAAGTAAATATATAATCTCACAATGCTCACCCGATACTCTTGCAAGATGTTGAAAACCAGAATAAGCAAACTTGAAGTCTATTTTATTGAACAAAAAAAATCCTAAAATAATGCAATCCTTGCAACTACTTTACAGAATCAACCCTTAGCCCTAGGGGAAGTTTAGAACATGATGAGAAGGGGGAAAATGACTAGGGTTTAGGGGAAGGCGGCTAGAGAATAAGGTATCCCCCCTAGGTCGAATTACATGCCTTTATATAGGCCTTGGGCTCAAGTTTTCTAATATGGCAAGAATACAAGTTTAAAATAAAGTACAACTCTATTAAAGACTAAATCTTCAGAGTTTATGTCTTTAATTCGCCATTCCTTCTTGCTTGGAGTTTCTTCCTTGAACTTTGGGCTTGGCCTCCATTCTGATCTAGGGCTCAGAAAAATATAAGAGTGCTCCACTATAGATCGGCTTAATTTCCTCTTTCGTCGAGCTCTACTTCACTTCTTCCCTTTACCATTGATGTCGTACTTGGCTGCCACAGCAGCGGCCTTGGCATCATCCTTCTTCTCGGCTGCAGTCCAGTGTTCTAGCTCTGCTTCTCCACTGCCCTGCGTTTGCTACAGCAACTACCTGCAAAAGTAACCAATTTCAGTAGAAACTGTGCCATTTAATATAATTGTGATGTATGAATGAAATCTATCCTAAATGCAATGAATTATGCTTGAATGCAGCAGAAATATGGGTTAAATAGGGGGTAAAATATAGAACTTTTACACACTCGACACACCCCCAAACTCAAGTTTTTGCTTGCCCACAAGCACTTAAGACCTAAATTTTTTTTGTTTGGCTTAAAACAATGAACTTTTCATTACCTACCATGCATTCCCTATTGTAGGCAACACCTTGTCGGATAATTCAGAATTCATTCGGAACCTTGCTATAATTCTCGTGTAGTGTGTGCATGTTTTGTGAACAATTGTATGCCTAGACTCCCTTAGTTTACAAGAATAGCTAAGCTTCTAACTTGAATTTTATGCCAACTTTCATCTTTTTGGAGGCAATTCTTAGGCTCTTTTAGTTTTTGTTTAGACTCGATTCTTTTTTCTTAGTTTAAGTTTGACTAGAGCCGGTTTCGGGCACCTCTAGGTGTATTGAGTCTACTTTTCTTTAACTTCTTTTCCTAGAGCCAGTGTTAGGCACCTCTAGAGGCTACTCAAGTGTTAAGCTTTTCCCTATTCTAGTTTACCAGTAGAGTTCGAGACAGTAAAAAAGTCACAAAGGGTGTTTAAGAATCAGAACTATAGTAAGGCTCTAAACTGCTCCTAAAACTATCCTAAAGGAACTGCCACGACAGAGGCTGTCACGGCAGGTAAGTTCAGTTCAAAGACTTAAGCCAAATTTTCAAATTTTAAATTTTTTTTTACCTAGGGATAGGCCAAGGCACAGCAGGGATTCTTGCCAAGCTTGTAGTACTGAGTTGTGTGTTCGCTGCCGCGACAACAACAGACCGCTACCGCAGCAGCTGCTGCCGCGACAGGCGCTACGACAGAATAGAGAAGTCCTAGACAGTACAAACACCTGCACTATGGAGCATATCAATACCGGCCTACTTTTTACTCTGAATATTTTCATCCTTTATTTTCAGTTCTCTTTATTACTTCATGACAACAATTTAAACTCTTTCTTTTTCCCTCTCGTGCAGAAATCCAAGGTTAAAGCTATTAGCCCAGTCCCTGTGGAGACGATATCCGATACTTACGTATCATTTTACTACTTGCGTCGTGTACACTTGCACTACATTGCGATAGACACTTTTACACGCAACAAGTTTTTGGCGCCGTTGTAGTATAATGGTGAGTATACCCGCCTGTCACGCGGGTGACCCGGGTTTGATCCCCGGCAACGACGCCAAAAACTTGTTGCGTGTAAAAGTGTCTATCGCAATGTAGTGCAAGTGTACACGACGCAAGTAGTAAAGTGATACGTAAGTATCGGATATCGTCTCCACAGGGACTGGGCTAATAGCTTTAACCTTGGATTTATGCACGAGAGGGAAAAGGAAAGAGTTTAAATTGTTGTCATGAAGTAATAAAGAGAACTGAAAATAAAGGATGAAAATATTCAGAGTAAAGAGTAGGCCGGTATTGATCTGCTCCGTAGTGCAGGTGTTTGTACTGTCTAGGACTTCTCTGTTCTCTCGTAGAGTCTGTCGCGGCAGCACCTGCTGCGGCAGCGGTCTGTTGTTGTCGCGGCAGCGAACACACAACTCAGTACTTTAAGCTTGGCAAGAATCCCTGATGTGCCTTGGCCTATCCCTAGGTCCAAGTCTGTCGATGAACACGTCTTTGATGATACCTCCCAGCGTGAATCGAATGATGAACACCGATGTTGTTGAATTCTTCCTTAGCCACTTAACCTCATCCTATCCCTAGGTCCGAGATAGTTCAACCATAAACTGGAGAACATGTACTTATTCCTTTCGTATACTTAACTCTCCCGATATTAAGTAAATAGACAATCTCGCAATGCTCTCCCGATACTCTTGCAAGATGTTGAAAACCAGAATAAGCAAACTTGAAGTCTATTCTATTGAACAGAAAAAATCCTAAAACAATGCAATCCTTGCAACTACTTTACAGAATCAACCCTTAAGTCTTTGAACTGAACTTACCTACCGTGACAGCCTCTGTCGTGGCAGTGCCTTTAGGATAGTTTTAGGAGCAGTTTAGAGCCTTACTATAGTTCTGATTTTTAAACACCCTTTGTGACTTTTATACCGTCTAGAACTCTACTGGTAAACTAGAATAGGGAAAAGCTTAACACTTGAGTAGCCCCTAGAGGTGCCTAACACTGGCTCTAGGAAAAGAAGTTAAAGAAAAGTAGACTCAATACACCTAGAGGTGCCCGAAACCGGCTCTAGGAAGTTAGCTAGAGGTGCCCGAAACCGGCTCTAGGAAGTTAGCTAGAGGTGCCCAAAACCGGCTCTAGTCAAACTTAAACTAAGAAAAGAGAATAGAGTCTAAACAAAAACTAAATGAGCCTAAGAATTGCCTCCAAAAAGATGAAAGTTGGCATAAAATTCAAGTTAGAAGCTTAGCTATTCTAGTAAACTAAGGGAGTCTAGGCATATAATTGTTCACAAAACATGCACACACTACACGAGAATTATAGCAAGGTTCCGAATGAATCCTGAATTATCCGACAAGTTGTTGCCTACAATAGGGAATGCATGGTAGGTAATGAAAAGTTCATTGTTTTAAGCCAAACAAAATTTTTTTTTAGCAAACTTAAACTAAATAATAGACATAATTTCTAAACTTAAAGACACTTCATTAATGGAGGGATGCCACCCCCAAACTCAAGGGTTGCATTGCCCTCAATGCAAAATGACAGAATGAAAAAGAAAAAGAAATAAAAACAACATCACAAATATAAAAAAATAGCAGACAACAAATATAAGAAAAGAAACTTAAATTTTAAGTGTTTTCGTCGCTGCTGCTGCTGCTGCTGTTGATCTGAATCTGCCGGCGGGCAGTGATTTTCCTCGTTGGTGCCGGCAGATGACTGGGCGAGGCTGAGGTGGTCTTTTTCTTGGCTTCCCTCGGAGGCTGGATGCGGGTCGGTGAGGGTAGTTTCTCCAACACCTGAACCTCCTCAGAGGAGCTGCTGCTGCTGCCGGATTTCCCTTGGCCGGATGGTCCGTCACCAGTGTTGGGGTTCTGCCGTTTCACCGGGGGGAACTCCTTGGACAGGTTCCTCTTGACCGAGGGCTCGTCATCGGATTCCCCCCAAATAGAGGAGGAGGAAAAGCCAGCTATATACATGTCGAGGTCGGACATGGGCTCTTTTCTCTTCTCACCCCTAGCGGATGTTGTGGCAGTGTGGCTGCCGCCTGCAGCTGTCGTGGCCGGGGTCGGGTTGGACGTGGCAGACGGTGTTCTCGGTATGGCAGCAGGGGTAGGGGTATGGGCAGGGGTGGGGGCAGTAAAATAATGGTCGGGGAAAGCAGGAAACAGTACATCTGGAAAATTTAAATTGGTTTTAATGAAATGTACCGTTGTTGTGGTGAAGTCCCGAATGAAGCTCATCGGGCCCAGCTGTCGTTCTTCCATTTTCTGCAAGGTGGCAAGGATCTGGGCAGAGGAATCGGCTGGGGGGGCTGCTGCAGTGGGCTGCCTTTGTTCTGTGGCGGCAGGTTCTGTCTGGTTGGGCTCTGTCGGCTCACCTGTCACGGCAGTGGGGTCGAAGGACGATAGAGGCGTGGCAGCTTTCAGCTCCATTTAGCTGAGGACATTTCTTTCCGTCCATCCTTTTCCTCGGACTCTCAAATCCTCGGCAGCTTTAGGTACGTTGTGGCCACGACAGAGGGCTGTTATGAGGTAGGGGAAGACGAGTGGTCCCGATGGCCGGTACGCGCAATCCAAAATTCCCTCCCGAGCATATCTACCAACATTGATAGGCCTCTCGTTTAAAATTGAATGGATGAGAGCTAACCTTGGTTGGTCTACTGTGTTTTTGTGCGAGGAGGGCATAATCCTCTTTTTAACAAATGCGTTTGATAGCTTGGCTTCGGGGGTAAGTTGAACTCGTTTCACCGTCCTTTGATGTTTGGGATCGGTATTCCATTCGGTGCCTTCGTCGGTGAGTTCTGCCATGACAGCATCATAATCTGCTGCCTCCAAGCTCTTCACAAATCTCTGGTGGCTGTCTTCCCTTCTGCCAACATAGAATCCATAAAGGGTGTTGATGTATTCGTGCTCAAAGGGTACCTCCTTCCCACGAATTGTCACTGCTGTCACCTCCTTGCTGTCGATGGCAGCATAAAATTCTTGGACTAAAGTGACGTTCATCTCTTCCGCCTGTTCGGCAAACATCTGCCACTGCAGGGCTCTGATTTTACGGGCTATAAATGGTTTTAGCCCAAGGTTCTCCGTTCGTGTGGTATAGATGAAGCCTTTTCCTCCCACATATCTCTGGCTTGGAAGGAGCTGGGAGTGGCTGCTGCTGGGGCAGATCCTGAGGCAGCACTATGTCGGGTGTTTCTGGTACTCGTGGTTGCAAGGGACTGTTGAAAGAAAATGAAAGCAAATGAAATTCAAGAGAGGGAACGAGTAGAGAGAGTAAAAGTGAGTGAAAAATGAATAGTAAAACGAGGTTTATATAGATGAGGAGTTTGCTGCCCATTGGAGCTGTAACGACAGGCGCAAATAATGGGGCCAGCTGTTACGCGGTTTCTGACGCGTCTGTCACGCGTTTCCGTGCCTGCTGCGTGTCTGTTACGCGTTTGTGTGTCTGTCGCGGCAGCTGTAACGACAGGCTCCTATTTTGGGCTGATGGTGAGATGGTGGGCTGAATTCACTTCTCTTCTTCTCCTTGTCTCCTTTATTTCCTAAAAATAAAATAAATACTTAGTTCCTAAAATAAAATAATTCTAATTACCTAATAAATATATAAATAATAAATAATAATAATATAAAATTAAGTTAAATTAAGGATGCCAGGAGGGGCATCTCCTAAATTAACCACTTCATGTATTCTTGGGGCTTTAGTCCCCTGATAGTGCTTTAGTCTCTGTCCGTTGACTTTAAATTGGTGCCCGTCTTTTAAAGATTTGATCGTGATGGCACCATGAGGAAAACCTTGCACCATTTGGAATGGGCCGGACCACCTAGATTTCAGCTTCCCTGGGAAGAGTTTCAACCTAGAGTTGAACAACAACACAAGCTGCCCTGGCAGAACTGTCGTGGCAGCAGCTTCTTGTCATACCACTTCTTTGTCTTGTCCTTGTAGATCCTTGCGTTGTCATAGGCCATTGCTCGAATTTCTTCAATCTCATTCAAGTCAAGTAGCCTTTTCTGTCCTGCCTTTTCCAAGTCCATATTTATTGCCTTGATGACCCAGTATGCTCTGTGCTCAATCTCAACAGGTAGATGACATGATTTTCCATAAATCAGCCGGTAGGGTGACATTCCCAATGGAGTTTTAAACGATGTTCTGTAAGCCCATAGTGCAGCGTTGAGGTGTAAAGACCAGTCCTTTCGAGTTGGCTTAACCATCTTCTCAAGAATGTTCTTTACTTCTCTGTTGGATATTTCAGCCTGTCCATTGGTCTGAGGGTGGTAAGCTGTTGCGTTTCGATGCTTGACACCATATTTCTTTAAGGAAGCAGCTATAACCCTATTATCAAAATGCCTCCCTTCATCACTGATGATCACCTTGGGAATGCCAAATCTGGAAAATATGTTCTTGTGCAAAAACCTCTGAACAGTCTTGGCATCGTTTTTCTGTGTAGCGATCGCTTCAACCCATTTGGACACGTAGTCCACTGCCAGGAGGATATAAAGGTTCCCACATGATGCTGGGAAGGGTCCCATGAAATCAATCCCCCAAACGTCGAAGATTTCGACTTCAAGAATGTTTTGCAGCGGCATCTCATGTCTCCTTGAGATGTTTCCAGTTCGTTGACATTTGTCACAGTTTTTGTAGAATGCCTGGGCATCCTTGAACAGTGAAGGCCAATAAAAACTAGACTGCAAAACCTTGGCAGCAGTTTTGTTACCACCTAAGTGTCCTCCATATTGTGAAGCATGGCAGTGATGAAGCACAGCTTCCTGCTCATCCTGTGGTACACACCTCCTGATGATCTGATCTGCACACAGTTTGAAAAGAAGAGGTTCGTCCCAATAATAATGTTTAACATCATTTTGGAACCTCTTCCTAGCTTGATAGTTAAGGTTAGGAGGAATTATTTCGCTAACTAAATAATTAACGAAATCAGCATTCCAGGGGAGTTCAGAAAACTTACCTGTCATCGTGGCTGTCGCGGCAGTGCTTATGGCAGCGAACAGCTGCTCGTCTGGGAAGGTCTCCAGTATGTGTGTCTCATCCGTTGGGTGACTCTTTCCCTTCTCTAATCTTGACAAGTGATCTGCGACTTGGTTCTTTGTCCCCTTTTTATCCTTGATCTCAAGGTCGAACTCTTGCAGTAGCAGAATCCAACGTATTAGTCTAGGCTTTGCATCCTTTTTGGCGAACAAATACTTTAGTGCAGAGTGGTCTGTGTGGACTATGACCTTCGTTCCAAGTATATATGAACGAAACTTGTCAATCGAGAACACCACAGCTAACAGTTCCTTCTCCGTTGTGGTGTAGTTTACTTGGGCGTCGTTCAGTGTTTTGCTGGCATAGTATATAACATGAAAGAGCTTGTCCTTCCTCTGCCCAAGTGCTGCCCCAACATCATAGTCGCTAGCATCACAAATAATCTCAAATGGTAGTTTCCAATCCGGTGGCTGTACTATCGGGGTTGTTACCAGCTTTTCTTTCAGAACTCTGAATGCCTCAGTACTTTCAGTATTGAAGTCGAAGGGACGATTCTGCTCTAAAAGGTGGCATAATGGCTTGGTGATCTTAGAAAATTTGGCTATAAACCTTTGATAGAAACCGGCATGCCCTAAAAAACTTCGAATTCCCTTGACTATGGTGGGTGGTGGCAACTTTTCAATTGCCTCAATTTTTGCCCTGTCGACCTCTATGCCGCGGCAGCTTACTTTGTGGCCTAGGACTATCCCTTCATCCACCATGAAGTGACATTTTTCCCAGTTTAATACCAAGTTCGCCCTCTCGCATCTCTCGAGCACTTTCTGTAGGTTTCCAAGGCAGCTTTCGAAATTGTCTCCAAAGACAGAGAAGTCGTCCATGAATATCTCCAAGAAGTCCTCCACCATGTCGGAGAATATTGCCATCATACACCTCTGGAAAGTTACTGGTGCGTTGCAAAGTCCAAATGGAATCCTCCTAAAATCGTAAGTACCGTACGGGCAAGTGAAGGTCATTTTCTCTTGATCTTCCGGTGCGATGGCTATTTGGTTGTAACCTGAGTAACCTTCAAGAAAACAGTAATAAGGCTTTCCCGCTAATCTATCAAGCATTTGATCAATAAAAGGCAGGGGAAAATGGTCCTTCTAGGTAGCTTTGTTAAGCTTCCTATAGTCCATACAAACCCTCCAATCGGTCACAGTCCTAGTTGGGATTAACTCGTTTTCTTCGTTGGTCACCACGGTTATTCCTCCTTTCTTAGGAACACACTGCACCGGGCTCACCCACTTACTATCCGAGATGGCATAAATTATCCCAACATCAGGCCACTTGATAATTTCTTTTTGGACCACTTCTCGCATAGCATCATTTAAACGTCTCTGGGCATCAATGGTCGGCTTGTGATCATCCTCTAAGAGGATTTTATGCATGCATAGTTCCAGACGGATGCCTTGGATGTCAGCTATCGTCCATCCAATAGCCTTTTTATGCTGCTGCAGCATCTCTATCAGCTGCTGTTCCTGTTCCTGCATCAACTTGGAAGAGATGATTACGGGCAACGTATCATTTAATCCAAGAAAAACATATTTAAGCTGCCCTGGCAGGGGCTTAAGATCTAGAACATGTGGCTCTACAGTTGATGGCTTTTGGATGATATATTCATTCGAGGTATAATTTAAGGGCTCAAATAACTTACCTGGACGATTGCCTATCCAGTTTACCTCCTAATGATCTTCAGTATCAGATATGTTAGAGTCTGAGGAGCTGCTGTCGTCGTCGCTGTCGTGACAGTCTTCTAAATGGCTGCGGGGGCAGTGGCCAAATTTGATGTCATGGCAGTCCGACCTGATGCAGGTTGGTCAAGGATAACTTCTGTGATAGCCTTACATTCTTCTTCTGCATCAGCGTGCTTAATTGCTTGGAGAACATTCAGTTAGATCTTTTGATCATTCACTCTCATAGTGAGTTCTCCCTTCTCTACATCAATCAGTGATCTTCCTGTGGCTAAGAAGGGTCGCCCCAGGATGATTGGTGCATTCTCATCTGCTTCACAATCTAAAACAAGAAAGTCAGCAGGAAAAATAAACTTATCCACTCTTACCAGAATATCTTCAATTTTCCCTTCCGGTTGCACGTAAGAGCGGTCTGCCAGCTGCAGCATAACTGTTGTGGGTCGTGCTCGTCCACTACCTAATTTCTGAAATACAGATTTTGGCATTAAATTAATACTAGCACCTAGATGACAAAGTGCCTTACCCACAAATTTATCTTCGATTATGCACGGTATTATGAAGCTCCCAGGATCCTTCTTTTTCTGGGGTGGATGCTTGTTCAGAATAGTCATGCATCCTTCTATCATTTTAACCGTCTCAAATTCCACAAGTCTGGATTTCTTTGACATGGCATCCTTGAGAAATTTGGCATAATCAGGCATCTCCTTGATAGCATTTAACAACGGAATATTAATGTGAACCTGCTTAAAGATATCATAGATTTTCTTAAGCTGGGATTCCTGTTTCAACTTATGTAGCCGCTGTGGAAAAGGAGGTGGGGGACGATAGTCTGCAATACGTTCTTCCCACTGCATTCGGATCTGAGGAGGCTTAGGTTCTTCATCCTTCTCCTCTGTCCCTTCTGCTGTCGTGACAGGTTCATCGGCAGCAGGCTGTTTGTCATCCGCCGGGGCAGCGTTCTCGGCAGTTGATTCTAGGGATGATTTCTTAATTGTTTCAGCTTCTTTCTCTGGCCCTGGTAACTTCTTCCCACTTCTAGTTGTTATCGCTTTACACTGCTCATGTGTGGGTTTTCTAGCGATTTCAGTATCTCTAGGGAATCCTCCGTTCTGCCTTGGTATAATATGTTGGGAAACCTGACCCATCTGTGTATCCAAAGACTTTAGAGTAGCTTCATGATTGGCCATCCGCATCTCCGTTTTATCCATGAACGACTCAGTCTTCTTGACGAATTGATCCATGTTTACCATGTAGGTTCCTGTCTGTGATATAAATGTGGCAAAGTTTTGTTCCAGTATGCTAGGTGTGGCTGCCTGTGGTTGTTGCGGCTGCTGTTGCACTTGCTGTCGTGTTAGAATTCTAGGTGCCCCTTGATTTTGAGTGTTCCGTGCTTGAGGGTTCAGGGCATTGTTAGGGTTGCTCCAAGAGAACTTGGGGTCTTTCCTCTAGTTGGGATTGTAGTTGTTGGAATTGTAGTTCTGCTTGTAATAGTTCCCAACATACATCCCTTCCTCTAGCTGTAGTGGGCAGTCTTCCGAACTATGATTTCCACCACAAGTTCCACATACCTCTTCTGCAGCATAAACAGGTTGAGAATCCTTCTTCAGCAAGTTCTCTACTGCCTTAGTGAGATATGCAACTTGTGTCTTTAAGGAATTATTGGCCTCATAATCTTTCACAGCTAGTACTCGTTTACCCCCTCTTCTTGCTGTAGGAAACTGTTCCTCGTTCTTTGCCAGGTTTTTCAATACTACCATTGCTTCATCTGGATCTTTGTCCAACAGCAATCCATTTGCTGCTGAATCAATTCTCATACGAGTCTGTAAGTTGGTAGCATTATAAAACTTAATTACTTGGTTCCAAACGGGGAATCCATGCATCGGGCAGTTCCTCAATAGAGTGGTAAACCTATCCCATGCCTCGTGCATTGGCTCGTCATCTTCCTATTGAAAAGTAGCAATTTCGTTACGTAATCGCTCAGATAAATGTGAAGGATTAAAACGAGACAAAAATTCACGAGTTAAATCTGCCCAAGTTCGTATTTAACCCGACGTTAGTTTATTCAACCAAGTTTTCGCCCTATCCCTCAATGAATGAGGAAATAACCGAAGCCTCAGTATCTCCGGATTTACTCATGGTAGTCTAAACGAACCACAGATTTCCTGGAACGTTTTTAAATGCTCCCTAGCATCCTCTGTAGCAGCACCACTAAATTGGCCAGCGTTATTAATCATGCTGAACATGACAGGTTTCAGCTCGAAATTTTCAGCTTCCACGTCTTGCAGGGTGGTCTCTAATTCCACATGATCATTGATCATGAAATTGCGGCAGGTCCGGCGTGCGGCAGCGGCAGCAGGAGGAACGACAAGTCGTTCGTTTCCTCCATCACAGATAGGGTCGTTAGGATCTTGGGGATTCCTTTGGTTGTTCCTCCCATCTTGTTGTCTCCCATTTACCATTGCTTCTAATTGTTCCTCCAAGTATTCGTTTCTTGCTACTAGGAGGCGGACTCGGTTCCTGAGGTTGCACGTTCGTTCGATTTCAGGGTCTAATTTGTGCTCAGGTTCTTTGCCCCGTTGAGATATGCGTATAAGCAAACAAAAGACCTTGTGAAAAGCACAGGGTGAACAATCCGAGTAAAAACAGAAAAATTAAAGAAAGTGCAGTAAAAGTAGGGTAAAGATATGTTGCTAGTCCCGGGCAGCGGCGCCAAAAACTTGTTGCGTGTAAGAGTGTCTATCGCAATGTAGTGCAAGTGTACACGACGCAAGTAGTAAAGTGATACGTAAGTATCAGATATCGTCTCCATAGGGACTGGGCTAATAGCTTTAACCTTGGATTTATGCACGAGAGGGAAAAAGAAAGAGTTTAAATTGTTGTCACGAAGTAATAAAGAGAACTGAAAATAAAGGATGAAAATATTCAGAGTAAAGAGTAGGCCGGTATTGATCTGCTCCGTAGTGCAGGTGTTTGTACTGTCTAGGACTTCTCTGTTCTGTCGTAGCGCCTGTCGCGGCAGCACCTGCTGCGGCAGCGGTCTGTTGTTGTCGCGGCAGCGAACACACAACTCAGTACTTCAAGCTTGGCAAAAATCCCTGCTGTGCCTTGGCCTATCCCTAGGTCCAAGTCTGTCGATGAACACATCTTTGATGATACCTCCCGGCGTGAATCGAAGGATGAACACCGATGTTGTTGAATTCTTCCTTAGCCACTTAACCTCGTCCTATCCCTAGGTCCGAGATAGTTTAACCATAAACTGGAGAACCCGTATTTATTCCTTTCGTATACTAAACTCTCCTGATATTAAGTAAATAGATAATCTCACAATGCTCTCCCGATACTCTTGCAAGATGTTGAAAACCAGAGTAAGAAAACTTGAAGTCTATTTTATTGAACAGAAAAAATCCTAAAACAATGCAATCCTTGCAACTACTTTACAGAATCAACCGTTAGCCCTAGGGGAAGTTTAGAACATGATGAGAAGGGGGAAAACGACCAGGGTTTAGGGGAAGGCGGCTAGAGAATAAGGTATCCTCCCCTAGGTCGAATTACATGCCTTTATATAGGCCTTGGGCTCAAGTTTTCTAATATGGCAAGAATACAAGTTTAAACTAAAGTACAACTCTATTAAAGACTAAATCTTCAGAGTTTATGTCTTTAATTCGTCCTTCCTTCTTGCTTGGAGTTTCTTCCTTGAACTTTGGGCTTGGCCTCCATTCTGATCTAGGGCTCAGAAAAATATAAGAGTGATCCACTATAGATCGGCTTAATTTCCTCTTTCTATCGAGCTCCAGTTCACTTCTTCCCTTTACCATTGTTGTCGTCCTTGTCTGCCACGGCAGCGGCCTTGGCAGCATCCTTCTTCTCGGATGTAGTCCAGTGTTCCAGCTCTGCTTCTCCACTACCCTGCGTCTACTACAGCAGCTACCTGCAAAATACATCAATTTCAGTAGAAACTGTGCCATTTAATATAATTGTGATGATTGAATGAAATCTATCCTAAATGCAATGAATTATGCTTGAATGCAGTAGAAATATGGGTTAAATAGGGGGTAAAATATAGAACTTTTACACACTCAACAATGGTGAACAAAGGAATTGTGCTCGGCCATAAGATTTCATCTAAAGGCATTGAAGTTGATAGAGCCAAGGTGGAAGTGATTGAAAAATTACCTCCACCAAATTCAGTCAAGGGAATTCGAAGCTTCCTCGAACATGCAGGTTTTTACAGAAGGTTTATACATAATTTTTCTAAAATTACTAAACCCTTGTGTAGCTTTCTTGAACAGGGCAAGGCCTTCAATTTTGATGATTCTTGCGCCCAAGCATTGAAAACCCTAAAGGAAAAACTTGCCTCGACACCCATTGTCGTTCCACCCGATTGGACTTTACCTTTTGAGATCATGTGTGATGCAAGTGATTTTGTAGGAGCAGTTCTAGGCCAGCGAATAGGTAAAATTTTGCATGTAATATACTACGCTAGTAAAACTCTTAATGGTTCCCAATTGAACTACATCACTATAGAAAAAGAGTTACTAGCCGTGGTTTTTGCCTTTGACAAATTTCGCTCCTATTTGATTGGGACTAAGGTAATTGTTCATACTGACCACTCTGCAATTAAGTACCTTTTTGCTAATAAAGATGCCAAACCTTGTTTGATTCAGTAGATATTACTATTACAAGAGTTTGACATTGAAGTTAAGGACACGAAAGTTACATAGAATCAAGTTGCCGATCACTTGTCACGCTTAGAACGCAACAGAGAGGAGGAAGCGAATATGGAGATATGCGATGCATTCCCGGATGAGCAAATATTAGTTGCCTCGGCAAATCCCAGTGTGCATGCCTCGGCAAGTCCTAATGCCTCTGGAACTCCAATTGTGTATGCCTCGGCAACTCCAATTGCGCACGCCTCGTCGAGAATTGATGCCTCGGAAATACCATGGTATGAAGATTTAGTTAATTTCCTTGTTAGTGGTATTTTACCTTATGGCCTTACTCACCAAGGAAACAAGCGGTTCCAGCATGATGCTAAGCATTATTATTGGGACGAGCCTCTTTTGTTTAAACAATGTGCAGATCAGGTCATACGACGATGTGTTCCTGATGAAGAATAGCAAAACATGCTCAGACAATGCCATGATTCACCATACGGAGGCCATTTTCGAGGCACTCGCACCGCAACCAAAGTTTTACAATCCGGTTTGTATTGGCCCGCACTCTATAAAGATGCCCACGAATTTTATAAACAGTGTGATCGTTGTCAACAAACAAGGAATATCTCTAGGCGACAGGAGATGCCACTACAAAACATCATTGAAGTGGAGTTGTTCAATGTGTGGGGGATTGATTTCATGGGGCCTTTCCCTTCTTCATGTAGAAACCTCTACATTTTACTTGTCGTCGACTATGTGTCTAAATGGGTCGAGCAGTTGCATCTCCCAGGAACGACTCAAAAATCGTGCAGAGATTCTTGTAGAAAAATATATTTACACGGTTTGGAATGCCAAGGGCAATCATCAATGATGAACGAAAGCACTTTGATAAAAAAATCATTGCCAAGATGTTACAACGCTTTGGTGTGTCATATAGGATTGCCACGACATATCACCCACAAACCAATGGGCAAGCAGAAATTTCCAACCGGGAATTAAATGGTATACTCGAAAAAGTTGTAAATCCCTCTAGGAAGGATTGATCATTGAGACTTGATGATGCACTTTGGGCATATCATACTGCATTCAAAACACCTTTAGGTATGCCCCCCTTCCGACTTGTCTACGGCAAGACTTTTCATTTACCGGTGGAAATCGAGGACAAGGCGTATTGGGCGATCAAAATTGTGAACATGGATTGGGAAAGTGCCGGGCAAAAGCGTTTGTTGTTTCTCAACGAAACATAAGAATTCCGTGCCTTCGCTTATTAAAATACAAGGATCTACAAGTAGAAAACAAAGCGTTGGCATGACAAGAAGCTGTTGCCACAGCAATTCATGCCCGGGAAACTAGTTCTTCTATTTAATTCTCGGTTAAAACTGTTTTCGGGAAAATTGAGATCAAGATGGTCTGGACCATTCAAGGTAGTAAAGCTATTCTCCCATGGTGCTGTGATAATCAAGTCCACCACTGACGGACATGAATTCAAAGTTAACGGACAAAGATTAAAGCACTATACCGGCACCCATGTGGAGCGCAACAAAGAAGTGGTCACTTTAGGAGATGCGTGATCATGCTCTCCTTCTGTATTTTATTTTTATTTTTTTGTTTGTTTTGTTTTTAATTTTGAACTTAATTTTGGTTTTATTTCCAGTAATTTTAGGATAGTTTTAATTATTGTTGGTTGTTTTCTTTTTAGGCTCTAGTAGTTTTCTTTGTTTTTCCACATCAAGACTCACAACTACCATGCCAAGAAAATACCCTGCACCGACCAATGCCCAGGAAACTACAGATGCCCATGCAAGTGAACCTGCCTCGGCAAACATAGATCAAATCGAGGAAATGTTATGCCCTTGACACATCATTGCTATTCACGCGACACCAGCCACACACATCCAACCACCGTGAACCGAACAAAGAATCAAGCAAACGACCCAGAAGAAACTCATCATACAAGGTGACAAACCTTTCCAACTAACTCATTTACATTTTATTTCATCTTTAATTTTAGTACTTGCATGCATTGAGGGCAATGCTTCTCTCGAGTTTGAGGGTGTTTGTTTCTAGTCAGTTTCATGTTTAGTTGCATTCATCTTTAGTAATCGCATATAGGTTGCATATGTTACTTGCCATGCCTTTGATTAGATCTAATTGCTTAAGACTTGTTGAATATTCAATGATGAATTTTTGTCACTGCACTTAATTGAAAGAACCTTTAAATTTTAGGATTTCATGAAAATAACTTAGAATTTTACTATGATGCTAAAATTTTTGATACACAATTGTGGCTTGTTGATTGAAAGAGACTTAGTGAATTTAGGTTGCTTAAAATTTGGGTAAATTAAAATTAAAAGTTAATTTCTTGCTAGAGGTGCCCAAAACCGGCTCTAGTAGTTAATGCACCGTAAAGAATCGCTAGAGGTGCCCGAAATTGGCTCTAGTTGACTAAATTAAAATAAGAAATTGTTGAACCACTAGAGGTGCCAAAATTGGCTCTAGTGAAAACAAAAATAAATACCCCAGCAATGAAAGTGTAAAAAACCTATTGTTCACATAGAATCTTGAAAATCAACTTGTATACATCTACGCACACACATTATCACGAGCATTATAATTTGGTTCCGGGTAATTTTTGCGCTATCTCAAAAATAAGAAAGGTGATCATACTTTATGCCACGGTTCTGAGGATTGAATTCAAGTTTGAAGCATGTCTTTGATGATTAAAGTCTTGGCAAGTAATTGTTAGTTTGCATTGCTTGAGGACAAGAAATAGTTCAAGATTGGGGGTGTGTTAAGTGTTCAAAAGTCCTATTTTATTGCCTTTTTTACTCTTATTATTGTTAGACTTAGGCTCATTTTAGTTGCATTATTAGGCATTCATGCATATTTTCATTGTTTCCTTTGTGGTGGTGTTTGATTTCATGTTTTAGTGAATTTTGGTGGAAAAGAGGTACTGATGGACTATTTTGTGCATGTGCAGGTCATGCCCGAGCATGAAGATTGATGTCGAGGCAACTAAGAATGAGGTGAAGTGGTAGCCGAAGTGATGACCAAAAGATCCTGACTTGATGGAGGTGGTTGACACGAATATTTGAAGCTGGAATTCCATGAAGAAGTCGAGAGAAGATTAGGAGAAGTTTTGGGGAATAAAAATATAATAAAGGACATTTATCTCTTTTAAAAGTATTTAATTCCAACTTAACTTCCTCTTTAAGAAAAAAATTTGACTTAGCTATCTCCTATATAAAGAACCCCTAGCCGCCTATTTCAACAAGCTGAAGGGGGAAAGAAATTGGTCAAGAGAGAGTTCAAGAAGGGGTTGTCGACATCTTTATCTTTTCTTCTTTGTTTTCGGTTTTGTTTATGTTGGGGACCAATTATATTGAGTTTATTTTAAACTCAGCCATGAACTAAACTTATTTGGCTTGGGTTATTGTGTTTTTTAGGTTGTGAGAACGATTGGATTTTGTTTAGGTTTTTGAGTTTGCAATTTTAATTCAAGGTTTGTTCATTCTTGGTTTTTAAATCTTGTTTACGACTGAATTGGGAGAGGATCTCGTGAAACTATCTATTTATCTAATATCGAGAGAGTTAGATTCATGAAACGAATGAACATGGTCTTTATTCAATCTTTCAATAGTGAAGACTAATTCGTCTTAGGGATAAGTCACGAATTTCAATGGCTAAAAGGAGCGCAAGATCGGTTGTTGTCCACCCTTGGTTCACGCTGGGAGGTTTTATCAAGGCTTGCAAAATTAACTAGTATTTCGACTTAAGGATAAGAAGAAATCATTAAAGAACGCTTCGCCAAATCTTGAAGGTTGTTGAACGTTTCCCAGGCAAGCACGTCGTTTACACATTGCCCAGGCATCCGCTTCGCGTATTACCCAAGCAATCACTCAGTTTCTTCATTGCTCGGGCACCGGCTTCACTCATTGCCCCAACATTAGCTTCATTCCCTCATTGCTCTGGCATCGGCTTAACCCATTGCCCTGGAAATACGATTGCTGCCACTTCCTAAGCAATTGAGTCATTTTTGCACTCAATTACCAAGATGGTCCATTCAATTATCACTCCTCAAACTCACGATAATCTGGCCTCTTCTCTCTTATTTGATCTCTTCTATATTTTACTTTTATTGTTCTTTAGTTTACTTGTTAATTAGAACTCCTACAATCACCTATTTGTGTCTTTATTTTTCAGTGTGAGAAAGTAGATTCCCTAAGTAGCACCAATCCCCGTGGAGACGATACTCGATACTCAAATCACTTTATTACTTGCGACGTGTATACTTGCACCAATTTCGAAGCAGTTATTACATGCAACAAGTTTTTGGCAATTATGCATCTTTTTTGAAAAACTCTCTCGCTTTTACGCCATGGGACGAAGTTAAATTTCTCCACTGATACATTCTTTAATATTTGATCGTAGTTTGATGCTCTATGAAAAGCCTTGCAACATAATCGGGCATTGACAAAATCAGTGATGGAATTCGACGTAACATGCCTGAGAATTTCCGACAATAGATCTTCGAGAAGAGATCTTATGATGTTGTTGTTGATCTTCTTGATCATGTTTAGGAAAGGAAAAATAGAAGAGATTTTGATATGATAAAAGTTGATGGAATGGGCCCAATTTATATGAGACCTCACACCCCATACCAAGCAATGTTAGTGGACCTCGCTATCTGGGAAACGTGAGGTCTGTTAAAATTTTGCGACGATTCACTTGAAAATCCGTTGAAAATCGCAAAAAGGGGTTTTTAAATTTATTTATTTTCCCTTTTGGACCTCACTATGTGCCAAACGTGAGGTCATTGCAGTGATTACCGCGATACATTAATGTGCCTATTCAATATCTCGGGGACCTCACGTTGTGGAAAACGCGAGGTCTTATCCAGTAATTTTAAATCACGGAACATGAAAAGGCAGCTGACATCGGACGAACCTCGCTAAGTGTAGAACATGAATTCATGGGTCGCGTTTTCAGAACCCGAGGTCGCCATACGTGAACGATTTAAGGATCATTTTTTAAATAACATTGACTTGTAGTCATTTTCATAAATAACTATTTAAAAGGAGTTTTTTTATATAATAACGCTGATGTATTTGATAGGGGGTGACTTTGACCCACATAACATTTCATTCAACTGATTATATGAACTTTCTTGATTAACGTGAAAGTGTGCTAGATCATTTCCTCTCAATGGTTTTTTTAGTTATGATGCACTTTTGTGAATTTTTTTACACTACAAAGACTAAATTAAAAGAAAATTAGAAATATAGGAACCAAAATAAAATTTTCAAAATTATAAAAGTAATTACATCGATCAAATCTGTTGAGTGGATCGAAAGATCGATATGAACCAAGAGGGGGGTGAATTGGAAATTTAAAGTTTGTTTGGTGGAAATTGCAAAATAAAAAGATTGACAATGGATTTTAGAGTGGTTCAAGTTCCAAATGAACTCTACATCCACTACCTTAGCTTCACTAAGGATTTACAACAATTCCACTAATTGCTCTTCCCCTTTTCTAGGCTAAGGAGGCAACCCTTACGATTTCGGTTAAATTTTCTACCCAAAATTTAACCCAATCCTCACAACAAGGTAACAAAGAATTTGATGGCTAAATAGAGTATCTCTCAAGATAAATTGTAGCCCAATTACAAGCACTCAACCCAATTGAACAAGATAAGAATGAAAATTACAATTGGGGTTTCTAGACAATATGGGATTTTTGCACAATTGCTTGGATTTGATGTATGGATGTTTTCTTGAGGATCAATAGTTGTTGCTGGAGCTTTTGGAGTTCCCTTTTAAACCTTCTCATTGAATTCTAGCCGTTTGGGTGGTTGGGAACATAAATGGAGCCGTTGGAACCCTCTCTTACCACCATAAATGCACTTCTGCAGCTATTCGTATCGGTACATGGGGAGCTGTATCGATACATGTCTCAGAAGAGAAAGAGCTGTTGTGTGCAATAAATAAGGGGTATCGATACGCACGAAAGTGTATCGGTACGGGGTATCGAAACGAGGGTTTACCGTTTCGATACCTTTTTCTCAACTTAGCTCACTGTCAATTTTTGTATCGGCACGAGGGTTTGGCATATCGATACGGGTCAACGACCAATTTAAAATTTGGTTACCAACCAACTGACACCAACAGTCGAAATATTTAAACCGACTTGAATTTAAAATTCATTAAAACCGTATCGATACGGGTGAAGTCGTATCGGTACGCCATTCAAAACTCTTTAGACTTTTACGCAGGAGCGTATCGATACAGATTGAATCTGTTTCGATACGAGTTCCTCCAGTAGCCAACTTTGGTAAAAGGGCATCGATACGCTTGGAAGTGTATCGATACACCTGGACGTTTTTCAATAGTTTGGCCTTGGAACACTTAGAAAATATTTTGAGTTTGAGTTTTTTTCAAATCAGTTTTAAAGAGTTGGTTATTTAATCTTATTAAGGGACTTATAAAAAAAATTTTAAGTTTTTCAAATTGATCCTTAAAGATTTAATTATATCAAAATCAAACATAGGTTTTACAATCTCCCCCTTTTTGATATAACAAAACTAAAACTTAAAATTTTTGACACTTTGAAAAAACTTTACAAAGTTAACTTACAAAGTTAACCCCCCCCCCTTAATATAGGCTTGGTAACCTTTGAGTTAAAATCAAATTTTTTGAAGTGTTGTGAGCTAGTTTCTCTCCCCCTTTTTGTTAGATCAAAAATATTGAGACAATAGATAAGTGCATAATCAAAGGCAAAGGTATAAATAAGCAACATTAATATTATTGATTATAGCATCAAACATAAAAATCCAAACAAAAACAGAAAATCAAAGCATAGGTTTAAACATAAAACAACCTTAGTCCTAAGAACATAAATCAAAGATGCATAAAATGGGAAATCCTAAATGAAATGCATGAGATGCAAGAAGAAACGTTTAGGCATCATCTTCGTTGTCTTCATCATCTTCATCATCAACTCCCATTGGATCATTATCCCTCATGCTATTGCGCCACTCATCATGGAAAGCGGAGACGAAAATATTCAAAGAATTATGACCGCTTTCAAGAGATGTGAGGCGATTCTCCATGCTCGTCATCCTTGTATCAAAAGTTGTTTCAAGGGCGGTAAGACGATTTCCCATGTCCGTGCGTAACCCGGCAAATTGCTCATTGAGGAATGTCATGAGAGCATCCATGGAGGGTTGAGGAGCTTGAGGAGCTTGATCTCCTTGAGGTTCTTCAAGTACGGCTGCGGCCTCGGGTGGTAGCTCGAAAAGACGTAACCAATTTCCATTAAAATAATGGAACTTACCCCGTGCAAGAGATCGTTCATCAATGGGATCGGTAAGGGGAGTTGGGAAGTCAAAAGAGCAATCAATACCCTTTTTCACAAAGAAATAACTTAAGGCCGTACCATATGTAAAGGAGGCGACGAGAGAGGTTTGACGGTGTTGCACAAGATAGACGATTTCCCCGAACATGATTCGAGCAAGGTTAGGACGCTTTCGCTCACGGAAGCAACGGATCCAAAAATAATCCACTTGACGGATGGTAGAGTATTTTCCTCCGGAGGGACGAAACCACCAAGACACCATCAAATGGAGGATCCGATCTTGAGCATTTAGGGCGGTCACGGAGCCACTAAGAACATGCCCCAAAGCATTCTCATCATCAAAGCCTTCATCCTCTAATTTAAAAACTTCACAAATAGATTGACATCAAGGATGAATTTCTTTCACATGAGATAAGAGCTAATGGCGACAACTTCCCCATTGCGAGAAATACATTTGGCATTAGAGTAGAAAATTAAAACCAAAAGACGATAATAAAAACCGGGAATAGATAGAAATTCCATGAAATTCCAACGACGAAGCAAAGGAAGATATTCAAATTTAAAGCGCTCCGAGTCGAGAAAAGGAATGGATATTACCCTTTCCGCACGAATCTTGTAATTCTCGAATTGACGAAAACATGTGAGACCCACGGGAGTTTCAAAGGATTGTTCATAGATGGAAGTGTAGTTCGGACGTGCAACCGCTCCAAGAGTGGATGATTCACCGGTTAGAGAAACCCTTGATCGCTTCCTCGATTCCTTTGGTGCCATGATCTAAAAGAGAAATCGTATATAAAGATTTCTTCAATTTTGGTTAAGAACCAAGGTAAAAAAATAAAAAAAATAAAAAAAAATTGGAAGAACAAAAGTTTTGTTAAAAAAAATATGGATCATAAAATCAAAATCAAAACAAAACAAAAAAATTGAAAAGGAAAAAGAAAGAAAATTTTACCTTGATAGAAACTTGAGAGATTGAAGAAAATTCTAGCACAATTGTGATGAGAAGGAGCTTAAAGCTTTGCTTGATTAAAAAAACTCTTTTAGATTTTGAGTTGTGGTGTGAAAATATGAGGGAGGAAGAGCCCTTTTATAGGCAAAAACGGCTAGGGTTTTTAGGTTTTGAAGAGTTTTAATTTTGGTAAAAGTTGAACACTTTAAATGCCTTATTAAAAGCTGTCTGCGCAATCGAGTATCGATACGCCTGAGGGTGTATCGATACGGGGGTAGAAACGTCATTTTCTTAAAAATACCCGTTGGAGAATCGTATCGAAACGGATGAGGTCCGTATCGAAACGATTTGAAGCTCGTATCGATAGGAGTTTAATCGTATCGATACCTGTTTAAGCAAAATGAATTCTGGGAAATTAATTGAAGAACATGCATCGATACGCGTAGATCCGTATCGATACCATATGCCCAGAAATGCATATTTAGTTCTAAGAACAACCATAGGCTCGAATTTAACATCTCCTAAGAGTATGCAAATGATGAATGAACAGTTCTAAGCATATTTTAATAGAAGCATACTCCCCCTAACTATAGGCATGGATATTTTCAAGAGTTACAACACATAAACATGCAATTTCACAAAATCAAGCATTTTTAAGCACAAAGAGGTCCTAAAAGGTCAAGATAGGCTAGCTAGACCTAACTCTCTCCTAAGGGACCAAAAACGCTCTTTGTCTAAAGGTTTTGTAAATATGTCTGCTAATTGATTTAAGGTGTCAACATACTCTATAACCACATCTTCCTTAAGGACATGATCTCTAATGAAACGATGCCTTATTTCTATGTGTTTGGTTCTAGAGTGTTGGATGGGAATTTTTGTTACACATATTGCACTAGTGTTGTCACATTTTAGGGGTATGATTTCAACTTTAATTCCATAATCTAAGAGTTGTTGCTTCATCCAAAGAACTTGAGCACAACAACTCCCTAAGGATATGTACTCGGCTTCGGTGGTAGATAAGGCTACACTATTTTGTTTCTTAGAGAACCAAGATATGAGCATACTACCTAGGAATTGACAAGTTCCCGAAGTACTTTTCCTATCGATTTTGCAACCCCCATAATCCGCATCCGAATAAGCATGAAGGTTGAAGGTAGAGTCTCTAGGGTACCAAAGACCTAAACAATGAGTATTTCTAAGGTACCTAAAGATTCTCTTAACGGCTATAAGGTGAGACTCTCTAGGACTAGCTTGAAACCTAGCACACAAGCAAAAACTAAACAAAATATCCAGTCTACTTGCGGTAAGGTAAAGCAATGATCCAATCATAGAACGGTAAAGCTTAGAGTCAACACACTTACCTCCTTCATCTTTGTCAAGCTTTGTAGATGAGCTCATAGGTGTGGCTTGAGGCTTTGCATTCTCCAAGCCAAACTTCTTGAGTATATCCTTTATGTATTTTGCTTGGTTGATGAAGGTGTCATCCTTCTTTTGCTTGATTCGGAGTCCCAAAAAGAATGAGAGCTCCCCCATCATGCTCATCTCAAATTCACCTTGCATTAACTTAGCAAACTCTTGACAATGACATTCATTAGTAGAACCAAAATTAATATCATCAACATAAATTTGAACTACTAAGATGTCATTTTTAAACATTTTTATAAAAATTGTAGTGTCCACCTTACCTTTTTCAAATCCTTTTTCAATTAAAAAGTTTGAAAGTCTTTCATACTAAGCTCTAAGAGCTTGTTTTAAACCATAGAGAGCTTTGGTGAGTTTGAAAACATGATTTGGAAATTTTGAGTCTTCAAAACCCGGTGGTTGTTCCACATACACTTCTTCATTTATAAAACCATTTAAAAATGCGTTTTTAACATCCATTTGAAAAAGCTTGAAATTATGATAACATGCATATGCAAGCAACATCCTAATAGCTTCCATTCTAGCTACGGGTGCATAGGTTTCATCAAAATCTATTCCCTCTTCTTGAGTGTAACCTTGTGCTACTAGTCTAGCTTTATTTCTTACAATGTTACCACTCTCATCTAGCTTGTTCCTAAAGACCCATTTAGTTCCTATGGTAGATTGATTACTAGGCCTATCAACTAGTGTCCAAACGTTACTTCTCTCAAATTGATTTAACTCTTCTTGCATAGCCATAATCCAAAAGTCATCTTTCAATGCTTCTTTAATATTCTTAGGCTCTATGCATGAGATAAATGCAACATGATTCATTAATCTAAGAGAAGATCGAGTGGTTACCCCCTTGGATGGATCACCCAAGATTTCACCATCTTTGACATAGTTCAACTCCCTTGGGTAGCTCACTTCCTTTTCCTCAAGAGCCAAGTCCTTCAAGGCTTCAAGAGGTGGATCTTGTGTGTCCTCTTCTTTTGTTGGAATCTCATCCTCCTTTGAAGTTTGTCCTCCATCAAAGGCATTTATGATTCCTACATCATCATCATCACAAGAATCCTTCCTAGGAAGGAGGTTATCATCGAATACAACATGAATAGATTCTTCTACTACTAAAGTTCTTTTGTTAAATACTCGATAGGCTTTAGAGGTTAAATAGTAACCTATGAAAATAGCTTCACCACTTTTTGCATCAAATTTACCTAAGTTGTCTTTTCCATTATTTAAAACAAAACACTTGCAACCAAAAGGGTGAAAATAGCTAATGTTAGGCTTTTTAGATTTTAAAATCTCATAAGGTGTTTTCTTTAAAATTGGCCTAATCATTACTCGATTTACAATGTAGCAAGCGGTGTTTGTGGCTTCCGCCCAAAAATATTTAGGTAAATTGTTTTCACAAAGCATAGTTCTAGCCATTTCTTGCAAAGTTCTATTTTTCCTCTCAACTACCCCATTTTGTTGAGGAGTTCGAGGAGCCGAAAAATTATGGCTAATACCATTTTCATTTAAAAAGTCTTCAAACCCTAAATTTTGAAACTCGATTCCATGATCACTTCTAATATGTGAAATTTTAAGTTCAAGATCATTTTGGGTTAGTTTTGAAAATGTGATGAATTTTTCCAAAGCCTCATCTTTAGTACTTAAAAATAGAACCCAAGTAAATCTAGAAAAATCATCAAAAAGTACAAAAGCATAAGACTTACCACCCAAGCTCATGTCCTAATTGGCCCAAACAAATCCATATGGATAAGTTGTAAACATCTACTAGTAGAAACATCATTAATGGATTTAAAGGAAGACATATGTTGTTTACCCTTTGAGCATGCATCACAAATTTTATCATTTGAAAATTTTATCTTGGGTAAACCTCTAACTAGGTTAAGGGAGACTAGTTTTTCTAAAACACTTATGCTAGCATGTCCTAGTTTCCTATGCCACAACCATGCATCATTTTCATTTTGTGCAACTAAGCATGCATGAGATGTATGAATGTCATCTAGATGCACCATGTATATGTTCCCTATGCGATGACCTATGAGCATAATATTATTAGATTTAATGTTTACAATTTTGCATCCATTTTTATCAAATAAAACATTAAATCCTTTATCACACAATTGACTTATGCTCAATAAATTGTGTTTAAGACCATCGACATACAAGACATTTTCAATGAGAATAGTAGAGTGATTACCTATGGAGCCAATACCTTTAATGTGGCCTTTGGAGTTGTCACCAAACGTCACTACTCCTCCACTTTTTGGCTTTAGATCCATGAATCTACTCTTGTCTCCGGTCATATGCCTTGAGCATCCACTATCAAGGTACCATGAGTTTTGACTTTGTGCTTTGGCCTTGTAGCAATGCTCCCCCTACAAACAAAGATATTAAACTTTTGTTTTTGGTACCCAAATCATTTTGGGTCCATGAGTGTTAGCTCCCAAAACCTTGGTTCCCTTAGGAATCCAAGATGACATAGCAATAATATTATTAGATTTTACAAGTTCCTTAGGAATCCATACACTTCTAATTCTTTTAGCTCTACTATGTTTAGGAAGGCTACCTTGTTTGTAGTAGTTAGTCTTTTTCTTAGGTTGGTGTGTTCTTGAGGATTCACCTATTTCATGCTTGACACTACCAACATTTTTCAAAGACTTTTTGAGCTCATTTAGCTCATCCAACACCTTTTGGTGTTCACTATTACATTGAGACAAAAGATTATTAAGGTCAACATTTTCATCTTGAAAGAATTTTAGTTCATCTTTTAACCCTAATATATTTTTCTCAAATTTTGAATTAGCTTGAGTGAGTGAGTCATTTTTCTCATTTAGATCCAAAATAATATGTTTGTTCCTAATGACTGACTCTTTATATTTTTCAACTAATTTATCATAGACCTCTTGTAACTCATCATATGCATCATTCAATTCATCATATGTAAAATCTAAAGTAGATGAGTTAGAGGTTACCATGGAGGAATCTTCCTCAAGTGCCATGAGGCAAAGGTTAGCCACTTCTTGTTCGTCATCCTCCGATGACTCCTCATCACTCCAAGTAGCAAGCTTGGCTTTGAGCTTCTTCTTCTTCTCAAAGCCCTTCTTCTTGAGTTGAGAGCACTCCGAACGTATGTGGCCGGGTTGTTTGCACTCAAAGCAAATGATTGGATCATTTTCTTCTTCTTTGTTCTTGCTTTTGAAGTCCATTTTTCTTTGGATTTTTCTTCCCCAGTTGGACCTCATAAAACGTGAGAATCGTTTGGCTATCATAGCCAATTCTTCTAGTTCATCCTCCTCACTAGAAGAGCTCTCTTGATGTAGTGAAGCTTTAAGAGCTATTCCCATCTTCTTCTTCTTCTCGACCTCAAGCTTTTCTACTCTTTTCTCTTCTTTCTTCTTCTCTTCTTCCCTTCCTTGCTTCATAATCTCATGAGTAAGGAGAGAACCCACAAGCTCATCAAGCTTTAAAGTCTTTAAATTCTTAGCTTCAATGATGGCGGTTCTCTTCCCATCCCAAGATTCGGGAAGTGAATAGAGTAGCTTCCGGACAAGCTTGTCTTCCGGTATGATTTCTCCAAAACCCTTGAGCCCATTGACAATAGTGGAGAACCGATCAAACATCTTGGACACCGTTGGTGCCATCGTAGGTAGTCTCAAGAGTGTCCCACACTTCTTTGGCACTCTCGATGGATGAAACCTTAGAATAGATGTCCGGACCGAATGAACAAAAGAGCATGTGAAGAGCTTTTCATTTACTTGAATCTTTTTCCTTTCCTCTTCACTCATTTCCATCCTTTTCTTCAAGACCATCTTGCCTTCACTATCTTGCTTCAATGGAATAAAAGGGTCATCTTCAATGACATCCCACACTAAGTAGTCATTTGACTTGATGAAGAGACGCATTCTATTCTTCCAAAAAGAATAGGTATCACCATTAAAGAAGGGAGGCTTTGTAGTGGATTGAGACTCATACATGCCCGAACCGGAGGTTGAAGCCATCTCTTGATATTTGATGATCACACTCTTCCAAGGAACTCCTCTTGTGGTTGTTAATCCTCAAAGAGGTAGGCTCTGATACCAATTGTTGAGTGGATCGAAAGATCGATATGAACCAAGAGGGGGGTGAATTGGAAATTTAAAGTTTGTTTGGTGGAAATTGCAAAATAAAAAGATTGACAAGGGATTTTAGAGTGGTTCAAGTTCCAAATGAACTCTACATCCACTACCTTAGCTTCACTAAGGATTTGCAACAATTCCACTAATTGCTCTTCCCCTTTTCTAGGCTAAGGAGGCAACTCTTACAATTTCGGTTAAATTTTTTACCCAAAATTTAACCCAATCCTCACAACAAGGTAACAAAGAATTTGATGGCTAAATAGAGTATCTCTCAATACAAATTGTAGCCCAATTACAAGCACTCAACCCAATTGAACAAGATAAGAATGAAAATTAAAATTGGGGTTTCTAGACAATATGGGATTTTTGCACAATTGCTTGGATTTGATGTATGGATGTTTTCTTGAGGATCAATAGTTGTTGCTGGAGCTTTTGGAGGTCCCTTTTATACCTTCTCATTGAATTCTAGCCGTTTGGGTGGTTAGGAACATAAATGGAGCCGTTGGAACCCTCTCTTACTACCATAAATGCACTTCTACAGCTATCCGTATCGGTACACGGGGAGCCGTATCGATACCTGTCTCAGAAAAGAAAGAGCCGTTGTGTGCAATAAATAAGGGGTATCGATACGCACGAAAGTGTATCGGTACGGGGTATCGAAATGATGGTTTACCGTTTCGATACCTTTTTCTCAACTTAGCTCACTGTCAATTTCCGTATCGGTACGAGGGTTTGGTGTATCGATACGGGTCAACGACCAATTTAAAATTTGGTTACCAACCAACTGGCACCAACGGTCGAAATATTTAAACCGACTTGAATTTAAAATTCATTAAAACCGTATCGATACGGGTGAAGTCGTATCGGTACGCCATTCAAAACTCTTTAGACTTTTACGCAGGAGCGTATCGATACAGATTGAATCTATTTCGATACAAGTTCCTCCAGTAGCCAACTTTGGTAAAAAGGTATCGATACGCTTGGAAGTGTATCATTACACCTGGACGTTTTTCAATAGTTTGGCCTTGGAACACTTAGAAAATATTTTGAGTTTGAGTTTTTTTTTTCAAATCAGTTTTAAAGAGTTGGTGATTTAAAACTTATTAAGGGACTTATAAAACAATTTTAAGTTTTTCAAATTGATCCTTAAAGATTTAATTATATCAAAATCAAACATAGGTTTTACAAAATCCCTATAAATAATTATATATTTTGGTAAAAAAATGAAAACTTATGTAAATATTGATAAATACTAAAAATTCGATGACATGCATTATTTTTTGCACTATGTTTATAGTTCAAATAAGGCATAAAGTCAAAAAAATTCCCCTAACATTTGATTGAATAGTTATTTTGGTATTTATTCTTTTTTTTTGAACCAATTTAACCCCAACGTTTTATTTTGGGTTAAAATGACTCATCTGTGGATGAAAACTGTTAGTCAACTGACGATAAACAGCTTGAAATGACTTATCGGAATGACTCATCAGAAGAAAAAATTATTTTATATTTTATACAATTTTATAAAAATATTTTTTGATTGATGTGTCATTATATAAAACCGGCATATTTGTCTATATGCACTGCTATCGCGGCGTGTATTGTCTTGTAGGTTTGTCACGTCATTTCAAGTTGTTTATCGTCAGTTGACTAATAGTTTTCATCCATAGAGTGACCATTTTGACCCAAAATGAAACGTTGAGGTTAAATTAGTTCAAAAATATAAAGACTAAAATGACTATTCAATCAAATGTAGAGACATTTTTTAACATTATGCCTTCAAACAATAACATACTTATAATTACATGAATCCATAAAAAATCACTTCAAACGGGTACTCTAACACAAAGTCTTGAACTATACTTATTGTTAAAACAAGAACATGATTTATTTTTCAAACGCACTTTTCACTTAAATATTTATTATTTCAAATTTATGTAGATCAGAGAAGATTTAGAATTTCTTGATTATGTTGCCACGTTAGACAAAAATATGTCTTTGCCTTATGTATTAAAAATTTGTGTCATTTCAATAAATAATCTTAAAAATGATATTTAGTAAATATTTCTTTGAAATAGTATGTTTTGTTGTATTTTTCAATAAATTTTAAACTTTAACATAAATCATTAAACTATAATTTCTAAATTAAATTTATAAACCCTAAAATATTTTCCCTTTATACTAACCGTGTTTTAAGTGTAAAGTCAGAGCAAAGCATTTGTAAAATAAAACTAGTGGACTCTACTAAAACAAGTCATCACCGGCCCTTTTGGCAAATTGAGACAACCCAAATGTAAATTAGAGTAAAATTTGGACGGTATTTAAATATAGAAAATCATCTTGGCAAATAGGATTAAAGACTCGAAGGAAAATTTAAAAAAAAAAAGAGAGCATAAAGTTAAAAAAAAAATTCTTAACGTTTGACTGAATAATCATTTTGATCCTTATTCTTTTTTTGAATCAATTTAACTTCAACGTTTTATTTTAGGTCAAAATGATCCATCTGCGTATAAAAACTGATAGTTAACTAACAGTAAATTGCTTGAAATGACGTAATAAACATATATGTCAATACATGTTGACTTAGCAGTGTCATATAGACGGGGTGTTAGCTTGAAAGAATGTCACATCAGTAAAAAAACATTTATAAAATTATTTTTTTCTGTTGACATGTCATTCTATCAAGTTATTTCAAGTTGTTTATTGTTATTGTTAATTGACTAATAATTTTTATCTACAGATGAGCCATTTTGACCCAAAATAAAATGTTAAGGGCTAAATTGATTATAAAAGAATAGATGCCAAAATAACCCATTTAGGGCATTATGCCATTAAAAAATTAGGATTATAAAAGTGGCAACCATATTCTTTAAATTTGACCATTTCTCTTAACTTGATTTTTGAACATTTTACTCATAATTTTAGGATCTCACAATTTTTTCTTATCTCGACTCTAAAATTTAAATTTTTAATCATTTTAATGAAATGACCTCTAAAATTATGTCTCATCGTCAATCAAAGAATATTCACTCAGGAATAATACAAGTATAGTTTTCCCCATTTTCCCATTTTCCTTTCTCTTTACACAAGAGATTATCTCCATTGAGTAGGTCTCTAAAAGTCATTATTTGAGGCCAGTTACCCTTGCTTCAGAAAAACATTCAAGTAATTAGTGAACTTATGAGAGACACTTATAATTAGTTTCTTTCTTTTATATCTCTCATCTATCTATCTATTTTTTCTTTAGTTATTCATTAGAATAATTATAATTTGGAAGCCGATCTATGACAACAACTATCTATCTTGAAAACACTGCCAGTTTTCTTGCTCTTTTCTTTATGCGGAAAGAAAATAAATTGATTCAATCATCAATAAGTAGTCTTTCTAGTTTTCTTTAGTTCACCTTTTTTTTCTTTTGCTCTTATTCCATGATGAATTAAAGTAAGCTTTCTATCCCCTATGTGTAAGACTTTCCAAGGGGATACTCTCTCAGGGTCACACCCGGAGCCAGACCACCTGATCTTTGTTTGTTCGAAGTCAGTGTTCTTACGACAAAGATGGATGCCCGATTGTGATTTTCCGAGCTCTTGGTCCTCGGTCTTACTTTTCCTGTTAGGAAAGCTTGACTCTTAAAGAGATGTATGAGTTTCAATAATGACTCCCCAAACCCTTTCTTTCTTCTTCTCTTCATTTTCAGGCACTCTATCACACCCTCCCTCTGGCAGTCCTACGCTTGGAACAACTATAAGAAATATTCGATTTCTACTACGCATTACGTTTTTTTTTCTAAGATTGCGCTTCGCTATCTAACTACTAATAGTGCAACTACTAGAAATAGAAACTAAAATTTCTTCTTAACGCCTCAAGAAGGGTCATTCGCTACACTCACGCTCCAGACAGAAAGGTCAACTCAACTAGTCGTAAGAAGAAAAGTTGGGTTGGATCGTAAAATTCATCTGCGAACACGTAACTACTGAAGTTGGTTCTGAGCCTTAGATAGGAATTCATGGTCTAGAAGTAATTAGGTCAATTGATTAAACAATTGATTCAATCAAATCTTGAAATCCCTAATTAGGATAATCTAATTAGGCTAAAATCGATGTCAATTGGATAGTTAGGGACTTAATTGAAAAGAAATAATGAGATGAGTGATCAAATCTAGGTGACCATTTCGGGTAAAATGAAAGAAATTGGGAATGCATGATAAAAATTTTATTTCCTAAGGTTGCCTATGATTTATTTCCTAATTAAGGACAAATTGAGGCTACTTTAGTAATTACACATATCCACTATGTAACACCCGGGTTTGGGGGTCGGGTGAAAATAATATTTAAAAAAATATTTTGAGTTTCGGTTTTCTAATTAAAATAATAATATATATATATTGGACTTTGTGATTTCAAAACAAACATTGTGAATGTTGGACTCAAATTGATTTGGAAATCAAATCCCATGGATTTTAATTTTTAATGAGATTGCCATCTCATTAATGGCAAAACTGTAAATAAATGAACTTTTAAAATTAAAACCCCTTTTGTTAAAATAGACATGTGCTCATCTTCTTCCTTCTCCATATTTTCATTCCAACGACAAAGAGAGCTTCTACTCTCCAAGTTACTATTCCATTCTCATACAATTTCATCTTTGGAGCTTTTTGAAAGGTAAATATATTTTTGACTTGGCCTTGCCATCCTTTACATTTTAGTATCTTTAGATTTCATTAAAACTATGTATTTTTGCATTTGGGTTTTTTAAAGTTTTAGGTCAAAGGTTGAAGCTTTATGATTCTTTATCAAAGCTTTTGATTTATTATTGTTAGATACGTTGTTTATGAACCATAAAGTCCAACATATGTGAATTTTGAAGTGTTTTATAAAGATTTTCGGATTTGGGTTTCAATGGAGTTTTTGAAGGGTTTTGAGATGAGTTTTGGGTGTGTTTAATGATGGAAATTGAGGGCTATTGGTTGTATGTTGGTTGAAGGTTGTTTTGGAGGCTTTTAGAGGTGTTAAAAGTGTTTGAATCAAGAGTTTTGGATTCGGTTTGAAGGCTGCTCGGGTTTGATGTTTTGGGGGTTGTTCATAGCTTGAATTCATGTGTTTTATGCTTGAGTAGTGTTCCGGGTTTGCTACATTGATGTGTGGACTAATTTGAAGTTGTTTTGTTTGTGTTGAGATGATTAGAAGCAAGGGTTTGTGTTGATGAAGCATCGGGAGTGAATCTGGAAGCTTGAAGGCCTTGGTCGTTGAGCTTGGAAGTGAAGGTGAGTGGTTAAATGTTTTAAAATGGTTTTTGTGTATTGGTTCAAGTATGTGGACTAGGTCAGGCTTGGTAGACCCACCTAGAGTTGGGATTAGAGTGGTAGGCAAATTCCAAGCTTTAGTTAGAGACTATGGTTGATCTTTGAATGTGTATATGCCTCATGTTTAATTGTGATTGTGTTGGCTATGTATATGGTGTTATACATGTATTTTGAGGAATGAATTGATGCATTGTTATATGCATGTGGAATGTGTATGATGTTAATCATGGTGAGTACGTGCTAAGCACGGAAGTGATATGAAATGATGTTGTGGATTGTGTTTAATATTGGCACTAGTATGCTTGGGTACAAATGATCGATCATTAGGATGTTTAGTGTGCACACGTGAGTCAAATGCGCTTGTGGTCTTGGTGATGGTAGTCATCAAGATGGAGTACGGGTTCGCCCGAAAAACCTTCTTATATATATATGTTAGTCGATGATGAGTGTAATCCCATCGACGGGGCGTGAGGATGAGTGGAATCCCCTCCGCGTGAACGGTGATGAGTGTAATCCCACCGTAAGGTAATGGTTGAGTTGGATGTGAGTTCCAACGTGTTATCCGCGTATTCAAGTCATAGCTAGGAGCCAATATGATATGAAATGTGATTCCTATATGGATTGATATATGTGCTTGCATATGATGTGGTTATGGACTCAATGAGCATGGCATAATATTGATTATATGTTCATGCATCATGTGTATATTGGCTTATTTGGATCGAAGGTAAGAACATGCATTTACCTTGGTTGTGTTCGTGCTTGGACCCTACATTGTCGAGGTTTGTTTTTAATGAGCTTACCCTCACTAAGCTTTATGCTTACGCTCTCCTTTGTTCGACAATGCAGATCCGTAGTTCGTGGGTTGCTTGTGCAAGGAGAGGGCCTCCAAGTGTGCTTTGTGGTGCTATCTTAGCTATCAAGTATGGATATTTTAGTTAATGGATGTAATAGTCAAGCAATGGGATATGTATTTGTTGCTTTGATGCTTTTGAAGTTTGTTGGTGTTGGTTGTTTAGGAGCATGCTAGACTCCTTTTATGTGTTATGATGGTTTGGCTTTTGGATGCCATGTTTGGTTTGTAAACCATGTTGAATTGCCTATCTTGAATGCCTAAGTATATGTTCTTGTGAAGCATGTTATCTTAAATGCCTTGTATGATCCTTGTGTTGAATGTGGTTGATTACTTTAATGCATGGCCTTGTTATGTTTGAAGTGTGTTAGGCATGCTTGTTAGGTTTTGTTGATCTTAGTGTTATTGTATGTGTGTTAAGAGAGGCTTTAGTGGGGTTTTGGGACATCCTTGTGCCTTAAAACCATCTAAAACCAATCTGCAGACAGGGGGTGTTTCGAAACGGTCGAACCCGTTTCGATACGGTCCCTTTGTTTTTGGCCAGGCGTTTCGGTACGCTAGGGGGCCGTTTCAGTACGTTTTTGCCACTGGAAATCTGAGAATTTGACGATAAATTGAAGTATCGAAACGGGCTTTAGTGTTTCGGAACGGGTTTCATCTCGTTGACCACGAGAAGTTGACTGTTGAGGTCGTTTCGATACGGGCAACCCCTATTTCGAAACGGTCTCTTCAGGTTGACTTGGGCCTGTTGATCTAGTCAAGGCGTATCGAAACACCCTATGGGCGTTCCGATACGGCCTGTTGTTTAAGTGTAAAAATAGGCTGTTTTGTTTATGTGTTGATTGTTTACCTCGTTTGTCTCCTTCCGTTGTTGCCTTTCTCACATAGGGTTTAATAATACATCTAGATAAGATAATAAAATGAAAAGTTTTTCCTTGGGTCGGTAACTGAAGTGGAGCCTTAACGGGTTTCGCCTCGGTTATCCCCGTGTAGCCCACTCGGATCGGTCAAGCGTCAGGACCGAGACGAGAGGGTTACACACTACCGTATTTAACATAGTCATCTTCTCCATTCAGCCATAGCCGTCGAAAATGAAAGAGAAAGTAGGGAGATAATTTTCTTGAGAGAAAATCTAAGAGAAAGCAAGGAAATATTTCTTGCATGTTGATCATCCAACTATAGGATTAAAGCTAGGAAGCTAAGTAAGTGTTTTTGTACATTAGTGAACCGATTTATGCACTGTTGTTGTGATGATTTGTTTTGTGGTCTGTTTTGATACAATTGCTTGTTGTAATTATTGAAATTAGGACTGGATTTATGTTATATGTTGATGAATTAAATGAATTTAACATGAATTATATGATAGGAAGTGAAAACAACACTCTAGATGATGTATTATGCTACCCGATTACACTAGGTGACCAAATTGAGAGATTGGTAAAAATTAATGGACTGGAATTTGTCATCAGCGAAAAGTCACCTCGGGAAAATTGTTAAAACATGATAAATTGAACTATTGGTAAAATCAATTTGGTGATAAAATGACTAGATAATGTGTTAGAATGAAAACTAGTTACATGGATAGTTAAAACTGCCATAGGGACTGTGTTGAAAAATTGAAAGCTTTAGGTATTAAATTGATCTGAAATGGATTCTGGAAATGATGAGTAAAAATAGGGGAATGGTTATAATGAATTAATGAATGAATGATAACTTGAATTGGTTGATAAGTAGCTTAATTGATTGTTTAAAGTGGTTAAATAGCTTAATTGGTGAATTTGGACTAATCTAGAAAGACGGTAAATCAATGGATTGATATGTATGTTTAGGGATCATATTGGACTTGAAAGAACAGGGAAAAATAATGTAAACTTTGGTTATCATGTCTAAAAGGAACTAGTAAGGGACCTAGGCTTAAAAGTGCACTAAAGTGAGCTAAAATGCAATATGGCAGATTAGTCCTTGAAAAAATGCCTTGTCTTTAAATGAAAAAACGTATTGATCTAGAAATAGGAAAATATGAGCCTTATATGGTTAAAACTGTAATTGAATAAGTTTTATAACAAGGTAAATGAATTGAAATTCTGACATATAGATTAAAAGTTATGATCGGATTAATAACAGGTATACAAGCTGCCAGAACTGAGAAACAATTTTGAACGAATTGTGTTTGTGCTCGTTTGAATGAGCCCATATGATTGATTTGGATGCTAATATGCTTTATTTTTGTTTATTTGTGAATGGTTAGACCAAGAACTTGAGGAAAACCTAAAAGAAGCAAGAGCTGGCCATTCAAATAGAAAGAACAAGGGCATATTCATCAAAGAGAAAGATTAGCATAAGTGCTTGGAGTTTTAATGAGTGTAGTTAAACTTAGGGTTAGGACTAGTGTCCTAACCAATATTATATGTTTAAATTATATTTTTAGATGAAGGCATGAAATAAATATAATTCAGATTTGGTAATTATCTTAAGGGAAGAAAGGATAAAAGAAAATATGATAGCATGATCCATGTTGATAGCTAGTTACCTTTGTTTGATACTTGATGTGATTTGCCTTTATTATAATGGTTATATGATTGATGAAATGAGCATGAAATGAATGTTACGTTACTGCCTTTGGATGTTAAATGATGATTGAAAATGTTTACATGATAGTTATATCCTGGAAACTATGAAAGTATGAACAAGAGATAGGTTCTATCTACTGGTAACATGAACTATGGTATATGAACTTGCTATGTTTGATTGATAAACACTTGTATTGTGTTTTCTCAACTTAAAGACATTGAAAGCCCTTGGTTGACTAGTTGGTCTTAGGTAGAACGACACGCTTTAGAGTCTAGAGCTCCTCTGATTTATGTACTATATGTACTCTCTTTTTTGGTGTTGTTGACACCTATTGACCTTGATGCATTTGTGTATCCTCTGAATTGATGCTTTGTGCATCCTCTGATTTGGTACTTTGTACGTATTAAGACTTGATTACCTAGTCCCACTAATCTACCAAGGCATATTGATGTGTATCGAAATGCTATCATATGATAAGGAAGGTTGATGTGTCAATCTTATATACTTGAAACACACAAGATAAGTAAGGGTAAAGACCCTATTCGAATGAAAGATTGGAAATGTGAGCTACGTTTGTACATTTGATCATTGTTTGATTAATGTGTTTGTTAATAGCAAATTGGCTATTAGAATGTGTTATATGATTTACATGATTTGGTTGATCTTTGATATGATTTTATGTACATGATTATATGATGATAAATGATGATAAAGAGACCAGCTAAGACAAGCCCGCTATTAGTTGAGACTAGCTAGGTGTTGCTCAAATGGATTTAAGCCTAGCTAAGTAACCTTTGCTAAATAGATAAAACACTTAAAGAATCAAATGAATCTTGAATAGTTATAGGAACTACCTCACTAAGTACTTTATGTACTTATCATTCTTGTCTTCTTTCTTCCCAAGACACAGGTGTTAGGTGATAAAAGCTTCTGTATTTTTGTTCGAGCATAACACAAGCGAAGATAGAAAGTATGCCTTGTCTTGTCCTGGTTACACTCCTATTAGGTGGCATGATTTTGGGTTTAGTTGTGTAAATTACATGCATTTGGCTCCTGTTGAAAGTATATATGAAATGTATGTGAATGTGATGTCTAGATGATAAGGTTTTAAGGTACATTTTGTTATGTAAATACGTAGTTAAATGGTATGTGAACTTAATGGTTTGGTAGCCATCTTTTGATGTATATATACAAGTAAAGTTCTATTAAAGATTATCTTAAAATATGGTAATGAACTATCGAGATTGGATTGGTAAACTAAATTGAGTTTGAAGTTTATATCCCTTTTGCTTGTTTGGTAATCCATTTGAATGAACTAAGGAAATTCTTGATGAAATTAATATGATCTAAAATGAAATTGTTCTCCATGTTACATGTAGTAATCGAATTGTAGAGATGTGTGGGGCTCGATTCGTTCAACCGATTATGCTCACCAACTGGTGGAGAGGTGGATTTTTGGGTGTTAGGGTTTAGGAAGCTAGAATGGAAATAGACACAATGATTTATAGTGGTTCAACCTTCTAACCAAGGTCTACATCCACTACCTTAGCTCCCCACTAAGGATTTCTCAATCAATCCACTATTGATTCGTCCCCTTTCCTAGGCTTAGGAGGTAACCCTTACACACAATCAAGCTTTCTACCCAAAGCCTTGATTGAAACCCTCTCTTACAAAGAGATAAACAAAGCAAACTTAAAACCCTCTAATAGGTGTTTGTTTGCACAATTAAGCACTCACCCAAAACCTAAAACACTTGAGCAATTTTGACAATTTTGGCTCACTAGTGTTTGTCTATACAAGAATTGACAATTTAAGTACAAAGACAATCTTTGATCAATTGATGTTTGACAATATGAGCATTAGCCTTCTCTTGATGCTTGGAGGTCCCTTTTATACTCCCAAATGAGTTTGTAGCCGTTACTAGCCGTTGGGATCAAATTGGAGACGTTGAGGACTTTAATTCCCACCATAAATGCAGTTCTGCAGCTCCCCGTTTCGAAACGCTCGAAGCCGTTTCGAAACACTCTCAATGTAGAAAGAGTCGTTGCAGTCTGTCAGGGTACCCGTTTCAAAACACCCCCTTGTCGTTTCGGAACGCGTATCGAAATGCTATAAGCCCGTATCGAAACGCCTGCATTTAAAAGTTAGTTGGGAAAATAGCCGTTGGGGTTTATGACCGTTGTGGTCAGTGCCACGTAGGCATATCGAAACAGCCTAGCCCATTTCGAAACGCTGGGCAAAAATCCTGTCCAAGGAAAGCCCGTTTCGATACGAGTATCGAAACGATTTTGCCACTGGAATCCCCTGTTTCGAAACGCCCTAAGGTGTTTCGAAACACCTGGACATGTTTGAAAAGTTTGGCTTTGAAACACATTAAAAACCCTTTTAAAAACTTCCCTAAACATAATTTCAAGTTGTTTGGACTTTGGAAATGTTTTAAATACTTTTTAAATTAGTCCAAAACATTTTTCAATTATTATATCAAAACATTAGTTCTACAATCTCCCCCTTTTTTGATATAATAAAACTTACTTGAAAAATTGTTTGGGATTCTCCCCCTTTAACTTTAAAAATGTGAATAAGAGATTAAAGATATGAAATCAAATAAAGCTCCCCCTTATTCATTTGAAAATTCAATTTTTCAAACCATTTCTCCCCCTTTTTGTTATATAAAAAATAATTAAAAAAAACATTAAGTTCAAAATAACAATGGAGGTAAAAATTGACAAAAATAAGAATTTGGTTTTAAAATGGCTCCCCCTTACTCAAAGCATCATTAAAAATGTTAGTCCAACATTTATGATCATCTAGTTGAATAAACTAAAAATAAAACAAATAAATGCTAAAACAACTAGATTTTTACCAACACTTGAACTCAAGGTAGGATGTGAAGCCTTCCTTCTTCAAGTGTTCTTCCTTGTGTGCATGGAGCTCCCCCTTAATGTTTGACTTGTTGAACATCTCCATCACACCTAGAAAAAGACAATCAAGTAATTTTTGGTATCCAAATTACTTTGGATCCATAAACGTTAGTTGCACAAATTTTAGTCCCCTTAGGAATCCATTTTTCAATGTCATCCTTTTTAATTGAAGTGGTTAGTCCTTTTGGGACCCAAACACTTCTAAAACATTTACCTTTTATAAATCTTGGGGCACTAGATTGTCTAACATAAAAATTTGATTTTCCAAAATTGTTTTTCTTTTCAAGCTCTTTGGAAATCAAATATTTTTCTTCTTGAACTTTTTGAAGCAATTTTTGTAAATCAAAACATTTTAATTCAAACTCTTCAAGTTTTGCTTCAAGTTCAAGTTTGGTATTAGAAAGCAAATCATTTTGAATTTTTAACTTTGAAATCAATTTATTGTTTTTCAAAATGTGGCTTTTAAAATCTAAAACCAAATCGTCATAGGCATCTTGTAATTCATCAAAAGAGTAAGAACATGAAGTAGATGAATTAGAAGTTACCCTTGAATCTTCTTCGATGGCCATAAGGAAAAGGTTGGCTTGTTCATCGTCGGTGGAGTCCTCATCACTCCAAGTGGCCACATGTGCCTTCTTCTTATGGCTTGAAGTGCTTGCCCTCTCCTTTCTTTTAGGTTCTCGTTCAAGCTCTCTCAAGGCTTTCTTCATGAACGGGGCACACTTCTTGAAGAGATGAACTATCTCTTCATCTTCAACCTCCTCTTCACTTGAGTAGACATGATGGCAAGCGGAGGATTTGAGAGCCATGGCACTTGCATTGATGCCAAGCCCTTTGATTTTCTTCTCTCCCATAGCTCTAATTTCTTTCCTCCTCTTCTCATCCTCTTTGTTCTTCTTCATGATTTGATGAGTAAGGAGTGACCCCATAAGTTCATCAAGCTTCAAAGTCTTCAAATTCTTTGCTTCGATGATGGCTTCTCCATAACCTTTAAGAGCATTGGTGATAGTGGAGAACCTATCAAACATCTTCTCGATGTTCTCTTCCGGATCCATTTTGAAGTTCTCATACTCCAAGGTTAGGAGTCCAATCTTGGTCTCCTTGACTTCATTTTTCCCCTCGTATGTGACTTCAAGCTTGTCCCATACCTCCTTGGCACTCTCACAAGAAGACATCTTCTCATAGATGGATGGACCAAATGCACAAAATAGAATGTGCAAGGCTTTGCAATTTAGCTTCATCTTCTTGCGATCGTCGGCACTCCACTCCGCTTTACTTCTTTGAGGCACGAATGGACCATCCTCAACTACATCCCATAGCTTGTAATCTCTTGATTTGATGAAGAACTTCATCTTTTTCTTCCAATGGGCATAGTGAGTTCCGTCAAAGAAAGGCGGTTTGTCGATTGAATGTGTCATTGAGCCGGTTGATGAAAAAGTGATCGAGCTTGCCGGATCTTCTCAATAGGATGTGAATCCCCTTCGATTGAGCCAAGCCCTGATACCAATTGTAGAGATGTGTGGGGCTCGATTCGTTCAACCGATTATGCTCACCAAGTGGTGGAGAGGTGGATTTTTTGGTGTTTGGGTTTAGGAAGCTAGAATGGAAATGGACACAATGATTTATAGTGGTTCAACCTTCTAACCAAGGTCTACATCCACTACCTTAGCTCCCCACTAAGGATTTCTCAATCAATCCACTATTGATTCGTCCCCTTTTCTAGGCTTAGGAGGTAACCCTTACACACAATCAAGCTTTCTACCCAAAGCCTTGATTGAAACCCTCTCTTACAAAGAGATAAACAAAGCAAACTTAAAACCCTCTAATAGGTGTTTGTTTGCACAATTAAGAACTCACCGAAAGCCTAAAACACTTGAGCAATTTTGACAATTTTGGCTCACTAGTGTTTGTCTATACAAGAATTGACAATTTAAGTACAAAGACAATCTTTGATCAATTGATGTTTGACAATATGAGCATTAGCCTTCTCTTGATGCTTGGAAGTCCCTTTTATACTCCCAAATGAGTTTGTAGTCGTTACTAGCCGTTGGGATCAAATTGGAGCCGTTGAGGACTTTAATTCCCACCATAAATGCAGTTCTGCAGCTCCCCGTTTCGAAACGCTCGAAGCCGTTTCGAAACACTCTCAATGTAGAAAGAGGCGTTGCTGTCTGTCAGGGTACCCGTTTCGGAACACCCCCTTGCCGTTTCAGAACGCGTATCGAAACGCTATAAGCCCGTATCGAAACGCCTGCATTTAAAAGTTAGTTGAGAAAATAGCCGTTGGGGTTTATGACCGTTGTGATCAGTGCCACGTAGGCGTATCGAAACGGCCTAGCCCGTTTCGAAACGCTGGGCAAAAATCCTGTCCAAGGAAAGCCCGTTTCGATACTCGTATCGAAACGATTTTGCCACTGGAATCCCCTGTTTCGAAACGCCCTAAGGTGTTTCGAAACACCTGGACATGTTTGAAAAGTTTGGCTTTGAAACACATTAAAAACCCTTTTAAAAACTTCCCTAAACATAATTTCAAGTTGTTTGGACTTTGGAAATGTTTTAAATACTTTTTAAATTAGTCCAAAACATTTTTCAATTATTATATCAAAACATTAGTTCTACAATCTCCCCCTTTTTGATATAATAAAACTTACTTGAAAATTTGTTTGGGATTCTCCCCCTTTAACTTTAAAAATGTGAATAAGAGATTAAATATATGAAATCAAATAAAGCTCCCCCTTATTCATTTGAAAATTCAATTTTTCAAACCATTTCTCCACTTTTTGTTATATCAAAAAGAATTAAAAAAAACATTAAGTTCAAAATAACAATGGAGGTAAAAATTGACAAAAATAAGAATTTGGTTTTAAAATGGCTCCCTCTTACTCAAAGCATCATTAAAAATGTTATTCCAACATTTATGATCATCTAGTTGAATAAACTAAAAATAAAACAAATAAATGCTAAAACAACTAGATTTTTACCAACACTTGAACTCAAGGTAGGATGTGAAGCCTTCCTTCTTCAAGTGTTCTTCCTTGTGTGCATGGAGCTCCCCCTCAATGTTTGACTTGTTGAACATCTCCATCACACCTAGCAAAAGACAATCAAGTAATTTTTGGTATCCAAATTGCTTTGGATCCATAAACGTTAGTTGCACAAATTTTAGTCCCCTTAGGAATCCATTTTTCAATGTCATCCTTTTTAATTGAAGTGGTTAGTCCTTTTGGGACCCAAACACTTCTAAAACATTTACCTTTTATAAATCTTGGGGCACTAGATTGTCTAACATAAAAATTTGATTTTCCAAAATTGTTTTTCTTTTCAAGCTCTTTGGAAATCAAATATTTTTCTTCTTGAACTTTTTGAAGCAATTTTTGTAAATCAAAACATTTTAATTCAAACTCTTCAAGTTTTGCTTCAAGTTCAAGTTTGGTTTTAGAAAGCAAATCATTTTGAATTTTTAACTTTGAAATCAATTTATTGTTTTTCAAAATGTGGCTTTTAAAATCTAAAACCAAATCGTCATAGGCATCTTGTAATTCATCAAAAGAGTAAGAACATGAAGTAGATGAATTAGAAGTTACCCTTGAATCTTCTTCGATGGCCATAAGGCAAAGGTTGGCTTGTTCATCGTCGGTGGAGTCCTCATCACTCCAAGTGGCCACATGTGCCTTCTTCTTATGGCTTGAAGTGCTTGCCCTCTTCTTTCTTTTAGGTTCTCGTTCAAGCTCTCTCAAGGCTTTCTTCATGAATGGGGCACACTTCTTGAAGAGATGAACTATCTCTTCATCTTCAACCTCCTCTTCACTTGAGTAGACATGATGGCAAGTGGAGGATTTGAGAGCCATGGCACTTGCATTGATGCCAAGCCCTTTGATTTTCTTCTCTCCCATAGCTCTAATTTCTTTCTTCTTCTTCTCATCCTCTTTGTTCTTCTTCATGATTTGATAAGTAAGGAGTGACCCCATAAGTTCATCAAGCTTCAAAGTCTTCAAATTCTTTGTTTCGATGATAGCGGTCCTCTTTGAGTCCCAAGACTCGGGAAGTGAGTAGATGAGCTTTCGAACAAGCTTTTCCTCAGGGATGGCTTCTCCATAACCTTTAAGAGCATTGGTGATAGTGGAGAACCTATCAAACATCTTCTCGATGTTCTCTTCCGGATCCATTTTGAAGTTCTCATACTTCAAGGTTAGGAGCCCAATCTTGGTCTCCTTGACTTCATTTGTCCCCTCGTATGTGACTTCAAGCTTGTCCCATACCTCCTTGGCACTCTCACAAGAAGACATCTTCTCATAGATGGATGGACCAAATGCACAAAATAGAATGTGCAAGGCTTTGCAATTTAGCTCCATCTTCTTGCGATCGTCGGCACTCCACTCCGCTTTACTTCTTTGAGGCACGAATGGACCATCCTCAACTACATCCCATAGCTTGTAATATCTTGATTTGATGAAGAACTTCATCTTTTTCTTCCAATGGGCATAGTGAGTTCCGTCAAAGAAAGGCGGTTTGTCGATTGAATGTGCCATTGAGCCGGTTGATGAAAAAGTGATCGAGCTTGCCAGATCTTCTCAATAGGATGTGAATCTCCTTCGATTGAGCCAAGCTCTGATACCAATTGTAGAGATGTGTGGGGCTCGATTCGTTCAACCGATTATGCTCACCAAGTTGTGGAGAGGTGGATTTTTAGGTGTTTGGGTTTAGGAAGCTAGAATGGAAATGGACACAATGAGTTATAGTGGTTCAACCTTCTAACCAAGGTCTACATCCACTACCTTAGCTCCCCACTAAGGATTTCTCAATCAATCCACTATTGATTCGTCCCCTTTTCTAGGCTTAGGCGGTAACCCTTACACACAATCAAGCTTTCTACCCAAAGCCTTGATTGAAACCCTCTCTTACAAAGAGATAAACAAAGCAAACTTAAAACCCTCTAATAGGTGTTTGTTTGCACAATTAAGCACTCACCCAAAACCTAAAACACTTGAGCAATTTTGACAATTTTGGCTCACTAGTGTTTGTCTATACAAGAATTGACAATTTAAGTACAAAGACAATCTTTGATCAATTGATGTTTGACAATATGAGCATTAGTCTTCTCTTGATGCTTGGAGGTCCCTTTTATACTCCCAAATGAGTTTGTAGCCGTTACTAGCCGTTGGGATCAAATTGGAGCCGTTGAGGACTTTAATTCCCACCATAAATGCAGTTTTGCAGCTCCCCGTTTCGAAACGCTCGAAGCCGTTTCGAAACACTCTCAATGTAGAAAGAGCCGTTGCAGTCTGTCAGGGTACCCGTTTCGGAACACCCCCTTGCCGTTTCGGAACGCGTATCGAAACGCTATAAGCCCGTATTGAAACGCCTGCATTTAAAAGTTAGTTGGGAAAATAGCCGTTGGGGTTTATGACCGTTGTGGTCAGTGCCACGTAGGCGTATCGAAACGGCCTAGCCCGTTTCGAAACGCTGGGCAAAAATCCTGTCCAAGGAAAGCCCGTTTCGATACGAGTATCGAAACGATTTTGCCACTAGAATCCCCTGTTTCGAAACTCCCTAAGGTGTTTCGAAACACCTGGACAGGTTTGAAAAGTTTGGCTTTGAAACACATTAAAAACCCTTTTAAAAACTTCCCTAAACATAATTTCAAGTTGTTTGGACTTTGGAAATGTTTTAAATACTTTTTAAATTAGTCCAAAACATTTTTCAATTATTATATCAAAACATTAGTTCTACACGAATGATATGAGGATTTCAATGGGTAAGCCTGAACTATTAATAAGATAATTTATCTATAGTGGTCGAATGTAATTAAAGTATGGATGAAATGTATAGCTTCTTGGAAGTTGAGTAAGTAACTAGAGTAGAAGTTGATACTGTTTAAAATGAATTGAAAATTTTAAATTGGCCCTAATTTTGTATATTGTTGTCTGTTTATATGCATCGACACCCTTTTCTCCTAACCGGGTGTGGGGTGTTACAATCTATCTTCGAGAAAGAGTAACATAGAAAAACTCGGGCTATTTCTGAAGAAATTTGAACCATCTGGCATGATAAGACTAGACTCTACCTTGAAGAAATTCAACTTTTATAGGTCATACCGTCAGGCCCCATCGCCTTGTTGGGTGAATTTTTAGTAATGCAACATGAATCTCCTATTCTATGACATCACTCATAAGAGCTTCATTCATTGTGGGTGTAATAACGTGAGATATACCACTCACAACTTTTGAAATATTTTACAGACTATAGAAAGTGAAACTGGTGAAAAAAGAGTCCCATGAATATTCTCATGATCCTCCTTCCACATACTATTGTCATAAAAACAAATTCATGCCTTCACCTCTAAATACACAAAGCATGAAAAGAATTTGTCTTTTTATCATCATACCTAAAATTAACATCTCCATAATTCCTCTTCCCTCTTAAGGTCATGCTTCAATGATTTTGCCTTTACATGATCATACACAGGTAACGAGTTGTCTATCTAGTTTCTCCATTTCAACAGCTCAACCTGGCAATTTGTCATTTTTGGTTGCACTTGTTTTATGGAAAAGAATCAGTTTTTTCTGAGACATGATATGTCACAATCTCATATTGTCATATTGTAAAAAAATTATAAATTTAAATTCAGTGACTAAATTGAGAGAAATTAATAAATCAAGGGACAATATATTATTCCCTTTGTCCCATTCAATATGTCTAGTGTTGACTCTTTTTGGTTAAATTTTTTTTAACTTTGACTCATTATTATTTTAAATTTATTATTAATAAAAATGTGAAAAAATATGTTTTAAAAACCTTCAATCAAGTAGTTTAAATATATATATATATATTTATAAAATTTAATTAATTAATATATTTAAAATAATTATGATCAAAGTTAAAAAATTTAACTTTTAAAAAATCAATATTGAACATATTAAATGGGACAGAGAGAAATTTATTCCTGATATTAAAAAAATGATAAAATGATATTGTGCTCTTTCACAATCATATAAAAGGTTTGCATCAATCAAGTGGATAACTAACCAATTTTTTTTTTTTGAGGGAAAAGTGAAATAGACAATGGATTAATATTTGACAATAAATTTTGTCAAAAAAATTAATAAACGGATAATGAAGTCGTGCCGCGTACGATGCGCCAATGAAGTGACAATTTGACCGACAGCTGCGTATTAACTGGGGGAGGCTTAAACTAGCAATGCAACTCGCAAAAATGGAGCTGCTTTGGATTTTCTATTGATAATAGTAATATTACAAAGGATGAGTCTACCACGTGTGACGAACACCATTATCTCTTAAAAAATAGAAATTAATTTATAATTTTTTAATAGATTAAAATTAAATATACTCAACTCTCCTAAGTCTAAACCCTAACAAATTGTAACACCGATGAACCCTATTAATTTTTTTTTTTTAAATTTTAAAAATTTAAAGGACTAAAATTATAATTAAAATTATCTATTAAAAAATAAAAATCAAATTTAATAGTTACTTTATAATATTTTTTAATAGGTTAGAATCAAATATACCCAATTCTCCTAAACCCTAACAAAATCAATCTCTTAAAAAAATAGAAATCAATTTATAATTTTTTAATAGATTAGAATCAAATATACTCAACTCTCCTAAGCCTAAACCCTAACAAATTCTAACAAAAAGATAGCACTAGCCTAACCGTCATACCAATATCCTCCCTGCAAGCTCGTATAAGAAAAGATTCATAATATAAATAGACAAAGAAAAAACAGTCTGCAAAGACAAAGGGAACAAGAACATAGGACTGAGCCTAAAATCTGTCCCAACTCATGACTTTGAATTCGAACACACAACTTATGAATGTTCGAAGTCCTTAAAAAAGTCTTGATTGATATTTTTCAGTAGTAAAATTTATAATTCACAGTCCATTCATAATGAAAATCTTAAATACCTAAGAAGATCTTGATAAAAATCATTGTGTTTGTTTAGTTCACCCACTGAAATAAAAGCATGCTTTGCACCCAATTTCCGGCAAACAGAGTACGGATAAACATCTATGGAGGGAAATGAAAAATCAAGCATGAGTCGTTGAAGCACATGGAAAAGCACAAGGTAGGGGGGATGAAGCAAAATCCAGAAGTACTTACAAAAACCAAAGGCATACACCTTCAGAGACTTAATTTTGATCCAGTACCTACAAACACCTATAAATATAGAGACATTACTACTCCGACACCAACAACAAACAAAATTGTCTCAACTTCCAAACAGTTGACACACACACACACCATTTTTTTCTGCAACCAACAATGACACTGGCTCGTTTGGCTTTGAGAAATTTGCAACAAAGGGTGCCATCACTTTCATCTCTTTTGGGAGGAGCGTTGGTGGGGTGCAAAGGCAAAGCTGGAATGCTGAAATGTTGAAGAGGTTTATGGCAACGGCTACCGATAAAGATTCTGATCACAAACAAAAACAAGTATCTGTTTCAGATGGTGAGAAGAAATTCAGGCTTTTCCCTAGGAGGAATAAACAAGATGACTATGCTCCTCCCCTTTATGCTAAATCTCTTGGTTTATTCTTTTAATTTTCTTATCTTGTTCTTTTTAAGAGTCACCTGACCTTTTTTTTGTTTTGGTTCTTAAGAGTTTTTTTCCTTCGGGACTTGGAAATGCACTGATGCAAGTAATAGATTGATTTTGTTAGGGTTTAGAAGAGTTGGGTATATTTAATTCTAATCTATTAAAAAATATTATAAAATAACTATTAAATTTGATTTTTATTTTTTTAAGAGATAATTTTAATTATAATTTTAGTCCTTTAGATTTTTAAAATTAAAAAAAATATTAATGGTGTTCATCATTAGTGGTGTTCATCAATGTTCGTCGCCCGTTGTAGAATTTTCCATATTACAAGTATCAACTTTAAAATGGGAGAAAATGTATCCCTATTTTTAGAGAAAAAAAATATGCTAAATTTAGTGTTAGTTTTTTTAATAAAATTATAAAAATTATCTATTTGTGCATTTAAAGAAAATTTTGTTTTAGATTTTATATTTTTTTGTTAACAATCTCTATGGTAGGAAAACTATCGATCGATACTTTTTTTTCTCCTTTAAATTGTGGGTTCAATACCCATTAAGAACAAATTTCTTATTCCCCTCACTTAGGTAGGAACTGTTAAAAAAAGATTCTCATTTTTTAATTTATGAATCCATCACTGATTAACAGTCAAGATTTTTGTCTCTAAACTCTACTAAAAGTATTCGAAGATTCTAAAAGCGGAAGCACATTGCCCACCCAAGGCAATTAAAAAGTTGCACTTATTGGGACTCGAGTCCTTCGTGAGCAAACTCCTCAACTTCTACCATTCCACTTTACAAGTAGCAGGGATGACAAAATTATCCGACTCGACCCGATATGCCCAAACTCGGTGTGCCTTAGCCCGACCTAGTCGTGTTTTTAGTCTTGAATTTCGGGGACTGAGGCGGAGCAGGTTTTTGAAAGTGTCGAGTAAAGGCGGGTTTGAGTATATGCTTGAAAATTCTCCGCCCTGCCCTAATGTATATTTAAATAAATATATATATATTTTTATTAAATTTATGATAATACCACTATATAAAAATACTTTTATGGTTGTTAAGTTATTTTTTGTTTTGTTTTCGTTTGTGCTTATCGTAAATTTTTTTAGATGTTATTCAAGTTTTAATATATCTGATTCTGACGGTCAATGGTTCGAGTTTATTCTTTCAAATATGTAATTTTTCACGTGGGTAATTTAAAGTTGGTTTTAATTTTATATTTATATAGGTTTAAAGTCCTTTGAAATTATATTTTGTGACCGTGATGGTGGATTGACCGGATCTAACTTTTATCGTAGATGGAGTTTAAGAATTTTTTTGAATTTTTTGGGTCGGGTTTAAGGGTTGGAACATCGGGCCAAGGCGGTAAACAAATATTTTAATCCGGGGCGAGACGAGATCAAATTTAAGGGTTTATAGATCGGGACGAGTTCAGAATTACCAAAAACCCATACCGTCCCACCCCGTTGCCATCCCTAACAAGTACTTAAGACATTCTCAACTCTAAACTCTTAAGGTTCAAGGTAAAATTTAAAAGATAAAACTCTTTTTATTAAGTAGAGATGATAATTACATTCTCAAGGCAAACGTCGAGAGCTGAATCTATATAAAACGAGATAACATAAACATCCTTGATTAACCGGGTCAATTAGTAAATCGCTTAAAAGATAAAACTCTAACTGTGAATAATAGCTAATATTCATATTCTGATTCTGTAAACCTATACCGTAATTTTTGATTGACGATATTTTGTAATTATTTCTCGAAAAAGCCCGCTAGAGCTCTCGATAGAGCTACATATCAACTATATCTTATATTGTTTTATGAAATCATCTTATGTTTATAGTATACAATGTATATTTGAATATAATTATATTATACATATATTAATAATTATGTCTAATAAAATTGTGTTCATAAAGAAACTCAACAAGTAATTTCGGTAGTAAAGTGAATAATGTTTATCTTAAAAGATTTATGTTTAAATTTTTTTGTCTACAATATGTGCTTGCATCGTCCCCTTAAGACTAGTTAGGGAAAAAATAAATTAGAATTTTATTCATAGAAATTCGTTAATTACTTTTCAAAAATCATGCTAGGTTCATTTGTGGAAGAGTAGGCAATATTCAGACTTATTATTTTTTTGTTGATCAAAAATATTCAGACTTATTTTGTTTAGGGGAAAATTGGTTAGGTTGATCCCTTATGGGGTGGAGAAAATTTTTATTTTTACCTTAATTTTTATATATCCCTTTTAAATATATATGTTTTATCCTCAAGCCTTAAATTCTAACTCTATCCATGATCACTTATTAGGTTAGGTTTGATCGAGTAGTTGGCAATTGTTTTGTTGGGTTCCTAGGTTTCAAAATTTGGCATTATTATATAAAAAACCTTTTAAATAGTTATTTACGTAATGATCCCAATTAATGTTATTTAGAAAAATGATCTCTAAATCATCCACGTAGAGCGAACTCGCGTTCTACAAAAAAGCGAATTCCATATAAAAAAATGCGGGAAATTGATTTTTTTTCTTTTTTTACCAACTTACTCAACATGAAACTCGCGTTTTGTAGAAAGAGAAATTCGAACTCGCTTTCTGTAGAAAACGAGTTTACCCTATGTAAACGATTTAGAAGTCATTTTTCTAAATAACATTGACTAAAAGTTATTTATGTAAATAACTATTTAAAAAGGGGTTTTATACGATAATGCCTCAAATTTTATTAGTGTATCGATTGTTTGCTGTGGAAAAATTTAAGTTTTGATTTTTTTTGAAATATTTTATTTGTTGCGACAAGTAATAATGCTTTTATAATAAAATAGACATCAGGTTGTTGTGCGTAGGGGTGAGCGTTCGATCGAGTCGAGTCGAGTCAAAAAATTTTAAGTTATTCGAGTTGACGAGTCATATTTTACAACTCAAACTTTATTTGAAATTTTTTCGAGTCGAGTCGAGTTTTCGAGTTTCTATAAAAATTTAATTGTAATTATTTATCATGTTATAGTAGGGTTTGATTCCAATTGAAACTCCTTTCTCTAATCATATAAGATATGCACATATATATTTTTTCACATGTGACAATATTTCTTCATATTTTTATATATCAGTATGTATATATCATAAAAAATAGAGGGACTCGTCTCGAACTTTAAAATAAATCCACTAATTACTAAAAATTTCGAGTTATTCGAGTTATTCGAATTTCCATTTCACAACTCAAACTTTATTTGAAATTTTTTCGAGTTATTCGAGTTTATGAAATTTCGAGTCGAGTCAAAACAAGTCGAGTATTTTTGCCTCGAGTCGAGTCAAGTTATTCGGTTTTTTCGAGTCGAGCCGAGTTTTGCTCACCCCTAGTTGTGCGGAAAACCTTGGACAAATTTTTTTTGGATAGATGAGAAAAAATTACTATAATGTCAAAAAAATTATAATAAGGTGTGTTCGCACAGTTAAATTGTACACCGTTGAATATCACTAACACTGAACACCATTAAATTGATTAATAAAGATTAAATATTTGAAGGACTCAAAATACAATTAATAATTATTTAAAAAATTCAATTAAACTATTTTTCATATACATTAAAATTTTAATTTTTTTAAAATAAAGGTGTGGAACCCGTATTTTATCCAGGTATACTTATATATAAATATATGTACTATATGTTCGATATATATAAAAAATCCCATTTTTACAACTCACAAATGACCCATGTCAGCCCAAGAAACACAATTTTAATTTGGAAATCCCGTTTCCCGCCCAAATTTACACCTCAATGGACACACGGTAATCACCTATTGGCCCATAAAACTTCACATGGATCTGTGTTTGTTTGAACACAGCTGGAGCTAACCTCAATACAAGTGACGTCAGCAACGACGTCATCATTCACTCTCCTTATAAATAGTAAGAAAAAGAAAGTTTTAGAATACTAATTAGCCCCTACTAATTACTCCTATTAATAGTATAATAACAACAAATAATAAATAATAAGAGAGAGAGAACCTCTCAGAATTCGAACTGACGCGTCAATCGAGGGGTTGCCAGAACCACAAACCATCACCGACGCACGAACCGTTGTCAGAATTCGGATTGTCAGGAGTCGAATCGCCACGAAATCGAGCTGTCGTCGCAAGCTGCACCACCCGGGAAACAGGCCGACACCTGAAACTAAGTCGTTCGGCCGTTGTAGAGTCAAACCGACGCGCTAAAAAGTTGAACCGCTACCGTGACGAAATCTATTACCGAAGAGGACGGGCGAATGCTGCCAAATACGCCACGCCGGAAAGGTACATCTCCTTCGATCTATCTTTTTCTTAAAAAATATAACAGTGTTAGGTTCTAAATAAAAATAAGAAAACTGATATTTAAGTCGGAAGAGGCAGAGAGCGGTGGTCGGAGAAGCTTTGAAGCGGTAGAGTTGAAAAATGATGGTTAGGATTACGGGTAGTTAGATCTATGAGGGGAAGAAGGGTGACTCCGACGAGCTGGGTTAGATTTAGGGTTTAAGATTAAAAAGATGATTTTTTTTATGTTTTAGGGTTTTGGCCGACGGCTGGCACGACGGCCAAAAATCGCCTGCGCCGGCCGGCCAAAAAATAATGGTGGCGAGTGAAGCTTGGGACTGCGGCCGGTCTTTTATTTGGGAGAGAATTAAGAGAGGGGAAATGAAAAGAGAAAGTGTGACTCAATCAAATGACCGAGTCTAACTCGGAAATGGACTCTTTATAAGCATTATTGAATGACGTCGTTTTAGGGGGCAGATCCGCGCGTCTGGAGGCAGGTCGGGTCTAGGATCCGCACAATTTCTAAGCTTTTGGGGAAATTAGGGTTTAGGTCCTTGAGTTGTTGGGTAGTCATTCAAATCAGTCACCTAATGCTTGTAATTTGGTTACCTAACTTTCAATTTAATGCAGTTTAGTCCCTATTACAGTTTAATATCTTTGTTTAATTGTTTTAATTTAATGTCTTCAATTTATCTTATATGCATGTTTTAAATAAACATATAGTATATTTGCTTAAGGGATCTTAATCACTTAAAAATAATTAAATTAGAGCCTTTTTAGGATTAAGCTCTTTAACTAATTAAATAATATGGAATAGGAAAAGATCACTATAGCAAATAAATGGATAATTGAAATAAAATTTGAATGTTCAAATTGATTAGTATCACATTGAAGAGTGATGTTAATCAATGAACACTCGAATGAGAATTTCAATGTTCCATTTCAATTTAGAAAATGTAAATTGACTTAATTAGATTAGTTAAAATTAAAATGGGACAATTAATTAGAATCACTCTAATTAGGGAATATTATTACTTTTGGACCCATTAAAGATAGTGTCCAATATTATTTTGGATGTTATCATCTATGCCCAAAAATTAATAATATTCTTAGAATTTTAAATTAATTAAATCAATAGAGCCCTAATTAGGATTTTGCTTAAAATGGATAAGACAATAATTGGACATGCATTAAACCTTTTGTGTTGAGATACATTTTGAATATAAATTGAAGTGTCCTAATGTATTTTGGACGTTTCAAAACTTATATTCGTCCAAAATGTATTTTCTTACAAAAAGATATCCCCATTCTAAATGGAATCCGTTTAACAATTAAATGATTTAATTAAATTTAGATAAATGTTCGAAAGGCTAAAATGCCACGTGGAATTAATAAGGTACCGATAACGGGCGTTTGTAGGGCTGCTAACCCTTCCCTACATGTAACCGACTCCCGAACCCGAATTTTATTAAAATAATCTCTGGTTCACTTTTCGTGGTGTCCGGTCTACCAAAGTGACCGGTGGCGACTCCAAAACGATTTTAATAGAAACAAAGGAAATTCGACTAAAAATGGAAAAGGCCCTAATTTCAAGATCAAATTAAAATGAGAAACCCCGATTTCCATTCATACATTTTGTTGATAGATTTGGGTATTTATCCTTGCTTTCGTTGATACATTTTGGGTTCGACACATTCATACATTTTGGGTGAACATCCAAGATCTCTAGGTTTATCGTATGAGTGGTTAGAGGTAGATGTGAATGTCACTAGTTCTTTTGGTGAGACCGTGGTAGTTAGGAAGATGAATATGAGCCATCCTTTGATGATTCAGGTCCATATGTTCCCGGTTGATATGATGGAATTGTCGTTCTATGGTTTCGATGTGATTTTGGGTATGGATTGGCTCGTAGAGCATAGAGCTATATTAGACTTTGAGACCAAGAGAGTTTCCTTGAGACTTACAGATGATTTTGAGGTTGTAGTAGTTGGCGAGAACATTAAGTTCTTGTCCAATGTTGTTTCTACTTTAGAAGCTCAGAAATTAATGGATTTGGGTTGTCAAGCGTATTTGGCCTATGTGATGAACCCGAACATTAGTGAGGTGAGACCGCAAGACATCAGAATAGTTTGTAATTTTCCGAGTGTCTTTCCAGAAGAGTTGCCGGGTTTGCCTTCGGACAGGAACGTTGAGTTTTCTATCGAGACGTATTCAAATTCTGCACACGTGTCTATTGCTCCGTATAGAATGGCACCGAAAGAGTTGAAGACACAGCTTCAGGAACTGTCAGATAGAGGTTTCATTAGGCCTAGTATTTCCCCGTGGGGTGCTTCAGTCTTGTTTGTGAAGAAAAATGACGACAGTATGAGGATGTGTATAGAGTATAGGCAGTTGAAAAAGGTAACGATAAAGAACAAGTATCCTTTGCCACGAATAGATGATTTGCTTGATCAGTTGAGAGGTGCTTCAGTGTTTTCGAAGATTGATTTGAGATGGGGTTACTATGGATGTGGATATACCGAAGACAACCTTTCGTACACGATATGGGCACTATGAGTTCTTGGTAATGCCTTTTAGTTTGACTAATGCTCCAGCTGCATTTATGTTCATGATGAGCCGAGTGTTCCACGATTTTTTGGATAGGTTTGTAGTAGTGTTCATAGATGACATCTTAGTGTACTCTAGAACCGAGGAAGAGCATGATGAGCATTTGCGATTAGTTCTGCAGACTTTTCTCGAGAACCAGTTGTATGTCAAGTTGAGTAAATGTGAGTTTTGGATTAGGGAGGTAGTCTTTTTAGGGCATGTGATCTCAGCCGATGGGATTAGTGTGGATCCCAAGAAGATAGAAGCGATAGTGAATTGGAAACAACCAAAGTCGGTGACCGAAATCCGTAGTTTCCTAGGCTTGGCGGTGTATTATCAAAGATTTGTCAAAAGATTTTCGAAGATTGCGGCACCTTTGACTAAATTGCTTCAGAAGAATGTTCCGTATGAGTAGACAAATGCAAGGCATCAAGCGTTTGAAAATTTGAAGAAGGCATTGACGGAAGCTCCTATTTTGATCCAGCCTGAACCAAGGAAAGAGTTCGTAATCTTCAGTGAAACGTTGTATGTAGGTTTAGGGTGTGTGCTTATGCAAGAAGGAAGAGTTGTAGCTTATGCTTCAAGACAGTTGAAGGTGCACGAGAAGAATTACCCCACCCATGACATAGAGTTAGCGGTTGTGGTCTTTGCCTTGAAGATTTGGAGACACTACCTTTATGGTGAGAAATGCACAGTCTACACCGACCACAAGAGTTTGAAATATTTGATGACTCAGAGGGAGTTGAACCTTAGACAACGTAGGTGGTTAGAGCTTCTTAAGGACTATGACCTTACGATAGAGTACCATCCGGGTAAGGCAAACGTAGTGGCTGATGCTTTGAGTAGAAAAGTGGCAGTTGAGTTGCGAGCTATGTTTGCGAGATTGAGTGTGTCACGGGATGGCTGTTTGATAGCCGAGCTACAGGTTAAACCTTTGTTGGTTCATTTGATTCGAGGGTAAACCCACAGATTTCTGCTTTGGTGAGAATGGGATCTTATGTTTCAAGGATAGGTCTTTTTGCTATACATCCAGGTAGTACGAAGATGTATCGTGGGTTGAAAGATGAGTACTACTGGATTGGGTTAAAGAAAGATGTGGCCGAGCATGTGAGTAGGTGTATGGTTTGCCAGCGTGTTAAGGCCGAGCATCAGTTTCCTTCAGGTTTGTTACAACCGTTGAATATTTCGGAATGGAAGTGGGAATGTATTACTATGGATTTTGTGTCAGGTTTACCGTAGACTCCTATGAAGAAGAATTCAATATGGGTGATAGTCGACAGATTCACTAAATGTGCCCATTTCATACCTGTTCATACTACCTACACCTTAGATAAGTTGGCCGATCTGTACATCAGTGAGATAGTGAGATTACATGGTGTACCGAAGTCGATTGTGTCAGGCAGAGATCTGAGGTTTACAACTAGATTTTGGGAGTGTTTGCATCGTGCCTTGGGTACTTGGTTGAACTTCAGTACTTCGTATCACCCACAGTTAGATGGTCAGTTAGAGAGAGTGATTCAGGTGTTAGTGGACATGTTGAAGTGTTGCATCATCGACTTTCAGGGTTCTTGGGAGAAACACCTACCGCTAGTAGAGTTTGCGTACAATAATAGTTATCAGACTAGTATTCAGATGTCACCTTATGAAGCTCTATATGGTAAGAAATGTAGAACACTTGTTTGATTGGCCGAGGCCAGAAAAAAGCTTGTACCTATGCCATATTTGCTTAAGGGCACTACCGAGAAGGTAAAACTGATCTGTGATCGCTTGAAGGCAGCTTCAGACAGACAGAAATCGTATGATGATTTGAAGAGGAAAGAGATAGAGTATGCTATGGGCGACAAAGTATTTTTGAAAGTCTCATCTTGGAAGAAGGTGATGAGGTTTGGTAAGAAGGGTAAGCTAAGTCCGAGATTCATTGGTCCTTACGAGGTAGTTGAGAGAATTGGTCCTGTTGCTTATAGACTGAGACTACCGACCGAGTTAGAAAAGACTAATGATGTGTTCCACATTTCGATGCTTCGAAAGTATAGATCAGATCTGTCCCATATAATGCCAGTGGAAGAGATCGAGTTGAACCCGGATTTGTCGTATGATGAAGAGCCGGTTTAAATTCTTACTACGGATAGTAAAGTGTTGCGTAGGAGGTCTATCGAGTTAGTCAAGGTTTTGTGGAGACATCGTGGTGTGGAAGAGGCCACTTGGGAGAGAAAGGATGACATAGAGAAATATTTTCCGTATCTCTATCCATCAAGTAAATTTCGAGGATGAAATTCCTTAAGTGGGGAAGAGCTGTAACGCCCGGGTTTGGGGCCCGGGAGATACTCGGGTTTGGTTATGTCGGTCCGGGTTAAGCTAATCTTGGGGAAACAATTTAAAATATACCATTTTTGAGTTTTTGGAGAAAAAAATGGAATTTAAAAAGGACCTTTTGGTAAAATGTGGACAAATGGATTTTTGGAGATAAATTTTAAATTAAAACAAAATACAATATTTCAAAATTCTCATCTCATCTCCTTCCCCAAAATCATTTTCACGTTAAACCTCCTCAAAACCCCATTTCACTATTCCATTGATCCTAGCTTTCTATCCAAGCGATTTCTTCAAGGTAATTGATTCTTTAACTTGGTTTTATCTTCCTTGAGTTGTAGATACTAAGATTTTTGCAAAAACCCATGGTTTAAACTTGTTTTGATTTTAAAGTTTGGTTTGAAATGGAAGAGAGTTTATGGGATTTTCGTTGGGGTTGGTTGTGGCTGGGTTAGGTGTGTTTTTAACTTTGTCTTATCTCTAAAATAACATGGAAATGATGGGTTGTTATAGGAAACCCTAAATGGGTATTGTGGGTAACTTTGGAAGTTGGAAATCTTGAGTTTTTGGTTAGGTTTTGGGTCTAAATGACAGCTGATGGTTTGGTAGCTTTGGGTTGATGTTTTGGATGTTAAAAGATAGATTTTTTATGATAAATTCGTTGGGATTGGCTGCAAGTAGTTTGGGGCTGAATTGAATATGTTTTGGGTGAAATTTGGGCTCGAATTGATGTGTTTTGTTGCAAGAATGTTGAGTTTCGAGTTGCTGCTATGTTTGTGAGTATATTAGCATCCTAATATTTTGTTTTGGGTTGCCTAAAGCATGGGAAATAGATTTGGGCTTCGTGGACGCGAATCCGGGTACTTCGGAGGCTTGAATCGACATCTTGGATAACGTTTGTGTGTTGGCTGGTGAGTAGAAATTGTTTTGAAGCTTTAAAATGTTCAAAAAAGGTTTCTTGGGGTTTGGGTGGAGCCTTAGGGTCCAACCTAAACCCAAGTGTAAGTTTATTTGTTTCTTGCCTTGTTTCGTTAAGTGTCGGTGTATGAGTTTATACACGTTGTTGGTTGAAATGCAATTGCTTTTATCTCCTTTTTATTGTTTCTGTGTTGTCGTAGCTGTTGTCAGAGCCTCACATGATGGTTAGTGGAAAGTAAGTTGTTGTGAACGGTGATGTGTAGTCCCAGCGGTTGTAACACCCCGGTTTTGGGCTTAGAAGTTTTGGGCGTTGACCGGTTCGGTCAAAGTGTTGTTCGAATATAAAAGGTGATTTTTAGGAAAGCCTAGTTCGGGTTGCATTAAAAATATGGAAAAATGTCCTAAAATCCTCTTTTAATATATATAAGTGAACCGTGAAATCAATTTTGCAAAACGAGGTTTGGAAGGGTGACATTTTGGGTTAGTGACCAAAATGTAATTTTTGAAAACTGTGTGATTGTTTTAAAAAGGATTGAAACTTTGAATCTTTAAGGAGCTATTTACCCAATGGGAGTTTCTCCAGATTTTCTAAATATATTAAATGATTAATTAAAAGGTTTTTAAATATAAACAAAGTGGAGGGAAGATATTTTAGTTTTAACTAACTTTTCTCTCAACTATTTTCTCTCATTTTCTCTCAAGCCAAACATCTTTCTCCAGAGCTTTTCTCTTTGATTTTGTCACCTAAATTCATCTTTTCAATTACCTATTGATTGCTAATCATCTCTACAACAAAACCTCACCATTTGCTAAGTGGATTTTCAAGATTTTGGTTCTAAAAAGGGAGAAATTCAAGTTTGGAGGTAAGAACGTCCTTCTCCTCTGAACTTTAAGTTCTTTACTGAAATTCCTAAGTTCTCAATCCTTGATTTATGATTTATTAAAGGTTTTACAATTGGAATCTTGATTTTGGCTTTAAAATGCAAGATTTGCTTGATTTTGGTGAAATTTTCGTATGATCTGTTTGGGCAGTGTGTTGAGGTGTTAAATTGATGTTAATTGAATGTTAAATTGATGAATAATTGAGGTTTAATCAATGCAATCCCGAATAGGTTGAATTTCCTAAGTTTTGCTTGAGTTTTTGGTTGTTTTTGGAGTGATCTTGGTGATCTGTTATAGCTGGAGGTTTAAGGACGTGGTTAGATCCTTTTTGAATGTTAATTGATGTTTAAAAATGGTTTGAAGTGATGGATCTTGGCTGGGTTAAGTTTTGGAAGTGTTTGGAGGTGATTTCGGTTGTGTTTGGTAGCCGAAATGATGGTTTTGCAATGAGCAGCGAGTTGAGTTGTGTTGCTGGTGTTTTTAGTGCATTATGATGCATTAATCCTCTGATGTTGTGTGCTTGAAACAGGGGAAGTTGATCCGTGAGCATTAGAGGTGTTGTGGAAGGTTTCGGATGCTTGGAAGGCTTGTTGGCTAGCCTTGTTTTGTGTATCGGTGAGTGAAGTTGGGTTTTCAGCTTTTAAACCAAGGTTTGAAGGTTTTGGGAGCTTAGTTTAAGTCTAAACAACTTTGCTAAGCTCAAGAGTAAGTAAATGGATTTTCGCTCTTGGTTGTGTTGTGAATTGGCTTTTTAAGCAATTGTGATTGATGGTTGCAATGCATATGATTTGCATGTTTTAAATTCTGTTTTGAAAGCATATTTTAGCATGGTTTAATGCTGGTTTTGAAAGCCATATGTGAAGGATGCTCGAGGTAAGAGATCCTTGGTTTTGTACATTGAAATTGTGGAATTGATGCATAGTGTTGCATGTTGTTTAATGGCTTTGTGTGATGCTTTAAAACAGTGGAATATTGTTGTTAATAATGCATTTTGGTAAGTGATGGTTAAGGTTACAAAGGTGGTTGAAAGTCCTTGTGTAAGCCTTGTTTATTTAAGAACAACATGGTGTTTAAAAGTCCATGGTTGGTTCTTGGTTAAAGTTCATGGTGGTTATTGCATTTTGATTATGCTTGTGAATTAATGGATTAATGTGGTAAGATGGTTATATTGGCAAGTGATGTAAGTGGTTCTTGGTTTCTTTGATCGGATATAGTTAGCCGGCTATAGGATTGGGTGCACCGTGAATTAAGTCGCCTTGGATGTGGAGTGGTTAAGAGTGAACCGGTAAACTCCATCCAAGTTTCCTAACGAGATGGTTAAGGTCATAATGGTGGATGAGATCCCATTCGAGGACCTTGGTTAAGCAAAGGTAATAATGGTGGTTAAAATTCCATTTGAGGACCTTGTGCTTGTTAAGATCACAATGGTGGTGTAAAGTCCATGTGTGGATCTTGTATAGGGTGTCCCGGATCTCGTTAGTGATGTTATACAACTACCGATCGGTGATGCAAAGGTTGTATGGTGTTTAAAAGTCCATACATGGGAACCTTGTGCATGTTAAGGTTGTATGGTGTTTAAAAGTCCATACATGGGAACCTTGTGAATGTTAAGGTTGTATGGTGGTTAAAAGTCCATACATGGGAACCTTGTGAATGTTAAGGTTATATGGTGTTTAAAAGTCCATATATGGGAACCTTGTGAAAGTTAAGGTTGTATGGTGGTTAAAAGTCCATACATGGGAACCTTGTGAATGGTAAGGTCAAATGGTGGTTAAAAGTCCATTTGGAGACCTTGGATTGGTAGTGTGTATGAAGCGTGGGGACAACGCTTGTGATCCGCGTATCTGATCGGGTATTGAGTTGAAAAGTGGATTTGGTTATCACTTGGAGGCCAATATGATGTTCTTGAATATAATGAAGCATGAGATGCTTGAAATGATGCATGGTTGCATGAAAAGTGTAAAATGTATTATGAATGCATGTTGACTTGTTGGTTTGAACAAGTGTTGATTATCTATTGAGAATGGTGCATGTGTGCATGAAATCTCTTTAGTGCATTGAAGTCTTGTGGAGACTTGTTTTAAAAGGGCATGTGATGCAATTGTTAATGATGTGGTTCATATGTTGCATTTGTTTAATGCATGTGTTGGATTGTTTGAGTAGATGGTTTAAAAAGGGTTTCTTGCTTTGAAATGACATTCAAGTATGAAAATGGTAAGATGTAAAGTGGAAGTGTTTTCCAAGGTTTGAAATTAGCTTTGCATATGGTGTTTTTGCATGGAATGGCTAATTTGATGGTTTTGCAAGTTTATGTTTTGAAAAGGTTTACTTAGCTTCCTAAGCTAAGGGTTGGTTTTCATGTTTGTGCAAGGCATGATTTTAAAGCATGTTGTTGAAAAAGGGTTTTCAAATATTGCTTTGGTTTGTCGAATCGAGTTTGCTTTTAAAAGTGGTTTTATGATTCGCTGCATTGATGGTGTTTTGGTTTTGAGCATTCCTCACTAAGCATTATGTGCTTACGCTCCTTTTTGTCCATCAATGCAGATAATTGAAGTTTGGACAGCGAGAAGCAAGGGATTCAAGGAGGACTCCATTAGAGATGTATGTCTCGGTTAATAGCTATAGTTAATAAAGGCAATGGGGGTAGAATCTCTTATGTTGTTGTTAAAGGAGATTGTGTATGTTGGACAAGTTTGGGTTATGGTTTTGAATCATGTGGATTAATGTTGCAACGTTTGAATCTCCCTATGCTTAAGTTGTATTGCTATGCTTCTTGTTTAAAAGCATGATTGAGCCTTGAATGAGTTTAATGTGTTGTTGCACCTAGGGGTGGTTATGTATCTGGTTTTGATGCATTTATGTTCCCTATATGTTGAATGACTTGTTGGTGTGATTTGGTGGCTTTTGGAGCATGTTTGGTGGGTCAAAAGTATGCTTAACCAGCAAAGTTGCCGCAGTCTGGGTAACCTGTTTCGGAACAGGTGCTACCGTATCGGAACGGGTGCCTGAAATGGCCTGGGCGTTCCGAAACGGGTGGCACTGTTTCGGAACAGTTTGGCTACTGCCAAGCCTCGTTTCGGTACGCGTTGCGGAACGGCCCCGTGTTTCGAAACAGGTTCTCCCTGTTTCGGAACACCTGACCGTTGGGGGCTGACATTGGCGGTTATGTGTTTTGAAATGTTTGCGTTTTGGTCCTGAATCTTGTTTTTGCAATTGGATGAGTTTGAGATGTCCGTTTGAGCTGAAATTTGGCAGTGAAGTATGAAACATGACTAATTTTATATTGGTAACTTTTAATTGGGTGAAGTCCCTGTAATTTTCAGAATTTACAGTTTGGTCCCTAAAGTTGTGTTTTGTACAATTAGGTCCCTAAATGTTCTCTGATGGTTGTGATCTTTGAGTATGATGTTTGTGTGAACACATCTAGGGTTAATGAGCATTTAGACAAGATTAAAAAGGAAAAAAATGGGTCGTTAATCAAGGTTGACTTTCGGGTTGACTTTGGTTTTCCCGTGTGATCTTCTTAATTCGGGTCGAACGTCTAGGCCGGGTTAAGGGGGTTACATTTGGTGGTATCAGAGCTGTGTTGCGAATGTTTGGGGAAAACGGTAAGTTGTTGTGATATGTGTTTGATGTATATCCTGATGTATGGTTGAGAGCCGGTTGAAACATGTGTTTCTAAGCAAATTGTTGATGTTTTCAAGCATGCTTTGTGGTTATGAACCTTCGTTGAGCTCATGTGGTTTATGCTGTTGTTGTGAGCTGATGTTATGCATGATGGAAGTGTAATGGGTATGATATGTTAATGTTATGCTGTTGCGAGTGGATGTTGTTTGATGTAAGCATGATCGGATATGTTGTTGATATGCTTGATGTTGTGATATCCATACTTTTGTTGACTGTTATGTCATGTAAAAGGGGGAGGATTCGGGATACCCATTGCCTTATTAATATAGCTATTGTGTTATGTTGGAGTTGGAGTTTGAATCCTTGCTTAAGCCGGTCTAATTGTTTTGTTTGTTTGTTGTGATTGCTTGTTGTTAATAGTATGGTGAAATCGGTGAAAGAATGGCAGTTGGGTGAGATGGTTGCTGCCTTGGGGCAGGTTGTTAAGGTGTGGAACTCACCTTTTAATGTAGGTGTTTCGTCTCAGTTTTCTGTTCCTGTAGTTGAGGTGGTAAGGCAGGAGGAAGAGGTTGGTTCTGTGATGAAGAGTTCATCACCTGTTGTTCAGGAGGTGTTGGGAACATCTCAGGCTGTGGGATGTGTGGGTTTGTCGAGGCAGCGTTTGCATGATTTGGGTGTTGTGGAGTATCATGGTTCGACACCTGAGACGTTTGAGGCCTGGTTGGCCTGTGTGGTTCTGATTTTGGATCAGGAAGGTTGTGATTATGCATGTAAGCTGGGAAGTGTTGTCACATTGATGTTGGAGGACGCTTGTGCCTGGTGGACATCTGTGGCGGTGTCATCGCACATCCATGATATTGATTGGGATTTCTTTGTGTCTGCCTTTTATGAGAGGTATCTTGGAGAGAAATTCCCAAGGGTTAAGCAATGTGAAGGTAGTGCAAATCTGGGGCGAGAGTTGCTTGATCAAGGAGTGGAAGCTCAGCTACCGGTATGTAACCGTTGTGGAAGGCGCCATGTTGGAGGTTGTTGGGGCGCAGGTGCTTGTTGGAACTGTGGTTCTAAAGAGAATGTGAAGCGAGATTGTCCTGAAATAGTGAAATCAGCTTCAGTGGTAGCAAAAGGGTCTCTGAAGGGTCGGGGGCACGGCCGAGATAAGGTTCAAAGGTGGCAGGAAGAGCAGAAAGTTGTGAAGAAATTGGGGAATGAAATCTGTTGGAAATGTGGGTCTGCTGGACACATGAGACGTGATTGTTTGAAGTTGGCTCGGAACAGCCAAGGTTCTTTACCGCAAGGAGATGGTGGTGATCTCAGGGTGTTAGTTGATGCTGCAGCGGTGCGGCTGGAGAATGATGGTTCTGCAAGGAAGAGAGCTCGTCTGTTGAAGCTTCAGGGCAGTGAGGTGTTTTCAGGTAACCTTGTTTTAGTAACCTAGTTTGGTTTTGGTTTGGGTTTCCTTGTGTTGTGAGTTTGGTCTTGTTGCTAGCATGTTGGGGTAGTAGATGTTGTTGTTGTTTTGAAACATCTTAAATGTGAAGGAGGTTTTAGTGGGTATCTTGTGGTTAATGGTTGCTAGAATGATGGAGTTAGACAAGTTGAAAGTGAAATAGGAGGTTGTTCTTAGACGGACTCTGAGGATGTTATTGGTGGGTGTGAACTGACATACATGCACAGTTAAAATCATTTGTTATATGTTATATTATATATGTACTGGTCCATGCATACATGTGGCATGACATTAGAGGTTTTGCATACATGTACATCAGGCATTGATAGGGCATGTTGGTGACCATGCATACGAATGTTCACACTTGCTAATAACTAATCAAGTCTGTTAGTGTTGTGGTTGGGTTAGGTTGGTGATGGGTTTTTAGAAGTTGTTTTGGTGCTGAGTGTAAGTTAGAGGTAGTGGAGAGTATTAAGCAAGTTGTTAGTAATAGTGAGTGCGGTATAGTATGTTGGTAGAAGGAAAGTGTTTGATGCTTAACGAGTTTAGTGGTGTAGTGGTAAGAAGTTTGCTGATGGAAGTTATAATCGGTCAAGTGGTTATGAGTAGCTTGTGGAAGAGGTGGTTCCATGGAAGCTAGATGATGTTGCAGGTTAGTGGATGTGTTCTCGGAGTGCCGAGGTATCTTGGCATTGATGTGGTAGTAGAAAGGTTGTTTATTTGGGTGTTGGTTCGTAGCAACCTTCGAGGAGTTGAGATGGTGATATGCATGTTTAAGTTGGGCGGTGTTCTTGTAAGGCAAGTGTTGTGGTCAAAGCTTGAAGTGGAAAGGTAATGAAAGATCGAAGGTCATTGTTGGTTGGATGGATTCTTTTGAGAAGTGGTTGGCTGGTTGTGAGTAAGTGAATTCTTTTTGGAGATCAGTTGGTGGTGTGTGGAACGGCTAGCAGAGTCAAGGTCGGGGTTTTGTGATGTGATTTTTGGATTTTGGGTGAGTAGTCCTGGTGAGTTGTTATGGTAATGATAGCGGCGGATGTGATGGAATGCCAGCATTCGTTGAGAAGTTTGGGTAAGCAGTTGATGCTTGGGAATGCTTGCTTGTTGTGGAAATCTCTGGAAAAGGTTGAGTAGTTTTGCAAAGGTTTTTAGAAGCAGTGAAGGTTGTGGGTTACATAGTGGCTGAACTGATTGGTTGGAGTCACTATATGAACAAGTTTCGGGAACAGTGTGTGGTGGTGTTGAGTTTGGGTGGAGTTTTGTGAAGAGGGTGTTCAGTGGTGGTTAAATCCCCTGTGTTGCTTTGCGGTTTGCTTTGAGAAGTGTGGTTGTACTCTTCTCGCCAGTTGAAATTTCGAGGACGAAATTTCCTAAGAGGGGGAGAGTTGTAACACCCCGGTTTTGGGCTTAGAAGTTTTGGGCGTTGACCGGTTCGGTCAAAGTGTTGTTCGAATATAAAAGGTGATTTTTAGGAAAGCCTAGTTCGGGTTGCATTAAAAATATGAAAAAATGTCCTAAAATCCTCTTTTAATATATATAAGTGAACTGTGAAATCAATTTTGCAAAACGAGGTTTAGAAGGGTGACATTTTGGGTTAGTGACCAAAATGTAATTTTTGAAAACTGCGTGACTGTTTTAAAAAGGATTGAAACTTTGAATCTTTAAGGAGCTATTTACCCAATGGGAGTTTCTCCAGATTTTCTAAATATATTAAATGATTAATTAAAAGATTTTTAAATATAAACAAAGTGGAGGGAAGATATTTTAGTTTTAACTAACTTTTCTCTCAACTATTTTCTCTCATTTTCTCTCAAGCCAAACATCTTTCTCCAGAGCTTTTCTCTTTGATTTTGTCACCTAAATTCATCTTTTCAATTACCTATTGATTGCTAATCATCTCTACAACAAAACCTCACCATTTGCTAAGTGGATTTTCAAGATTTTGGTTCTAAAAAGGGAGAAATTCAAGTTTGGAGGTAAGAACGTCCTTCTCCTCTGAACTTTAAGTTCTTTACTGAAATTCCTAAGTTCTCAATCCTTGATTTATGATTTATTAAAGGTTTTACAATTGGAATCTTGATTTTGGCTTTAAAATGCAAGATTTGCTTGATTTTGGTGAAATTTTCGTATGATCTGTTTGGGCAGTGTGTTGAGGTGTTAAATTGATGTTAATTGAATGTTAAATTGATGAATAATTGAGGTTTAATCAATGCAATCCCGAATAGGTTGAATTTCCTAAGTTTTGCTTGAGTTTTTGGTTGTTTTTGGAGTGATCTTGGTGATCTGTTATAGCTGGAGGTTTAAGGACGTGGTTAGATCCTTTTTGAATGTTAATTGATGTTTAAAAATGGTTTGAAGTGATGGATCTTGGCTGGGTTAAGTTTTGGAAGTGTTTGGAGGTGATTTCGGTTGTGTTTGGTAGCCGAAATGATGGTTTTGCAATGAGCAGCGAGTTGAGTTGTGTTGCTGGTGTTTTTAGTGCATTATGATGCATTAATCCTCTGATGTTGTGTGCTTGAAACAGGGGAAGTTGATCCGTGAGCATTAGAGGTGTTGTGGAAGGTTTCGGATGCTTGGAAGGCTTGTTGGCTAGCCTTGTTTTGTGTATCGGTGAGTGAAGTTGGGTTTTCAGCTTTTAAACCAAGGTTTGAAGGTTTTGAGAGCTTAGTTTAAGTCTAAACAACTTTGCTAAGCTCAAGAGTAAGTAAATGGATTTTCGCTCTTGGTTGTGTTGTGAATTGGCTTTTTAAGCAATTGTGATTGATGGTTGCAATGCATATGATTTGCATGTTTTAAATTCTGTTTTGAAAGCATATTTTAGCATGGTTTAATGCTGGTTTTGAAAGCCATATGTGAAGGATGCTCGAGGTAAGAGATCCTTGGTTTTGTACATTGAAATTGTGGAATTGATGCATAGTGTTGCATGTTGTTTAATGGCTTTGTGTGATGCTTTAAAACAGTGGAATATTGTTGTTAATAATGCATTTTGGTAAGTGATGGTTAAGGTTACAAAGGTGGTTGAAATTCCTTGTGTAAGCCTTGTTTATTTAAGAACAACATGGTGTTTAAAAGTCCATGGTTGGTTCTTGGTTAAAGTTCATGGTGGTTATTGCATTTTGATTATGCTTGTGAATTAATGGATTAATGTGGTAAGATGGTTATATTGGCAAGTGATGTAAGTGGTTCTTGGTTTCTTTGATCGGATATAGTTAGCCGGCTATAGGATTGGGTGCACCGTGAATTAAGTCGCCTTGGATGTGGAGTGGTTAAGAGTGAACCGGTAAACTCCATCCAAGTTTCCTAACGAGATGGTTAAGGTCATAATGGTGGATGAGATCCCATTCGAGGACCTTGGTTAAGCAAAGGTAATAATGGTGGTTAAAATTCCATTTGAGGACCTTGTGCTTGTTAAGATCACAATGGTGGTGTAAAGTCCATGTGTGGATCTTGTATAGGGTGTCCCGGATCTCGTTAGTGATGTTATACAACTACCGATCGGTGATGCAAAGGTTGTATGGTGTTTAAAAGTCCATACATGGGAACCTTGTGCATGTTAAGGTTGTATGGTGTTTAAAAGTCCATACATGGGAACCTTGTGAATGTTAAGGTTGTATGGTGGTTAAAAGTCCATACATGGGAACCTTGTGAATGTTAAGGTTATATGGTGTTTAAAAGTCCATATATGGGAACCTTGTGAAAGTTAAGGTTGTATGGTGGTTAAAAGTCCATACATGGGAACCTTGTGAATGGTAAGGTCAAATGGTGGTTAAAAGTCCATTTGGAGACCTTGGATTGGTAGTGTGTATGAAGCGTGGGGACAACGCTTGTGATCCGCGTATCCGATCGGGTGTTGAGTTGAAAAGTAGATTTGGTTATCACTTGGAGGCCAATATGATGTTCTTGAATATAATGAAGCATGAGATGCTTGAAATGATGCATGGTTGCATGAAAAGTGTAAAATGTATTATGAATGCATGTTGACTTGTTGGTTTGAACAAGTGTTGATTATCTATTGAGAATGGTGCATGTGTGCATGAAATCTCTTTAGTGCATTGAAGTCTTGTGGAGACTTGTTTTAAAAGGGCATGTGATGCAATTGTTAATGATGTGGTTCATATGTTGCATTTGTTTAATGCATGTGTTGGATTGTTTGAGTAGATGGTTTAAAAAGGGTTTCTTGCTTTGAAATGACATTCAAGTATGAGAATGGTAAGATGTAAAGTGGAAGTGTTTTCCAAGGTTTGAAATTAGCTTTGCATATGGTGTTTTTGCATGGAATGGCTAATTTGATGGTTTTGCAAGTTTATGTTTTGAAAAGGTTTACTTAGCTTCCTAAGCTAAGGGTTGGTTTTCATGTTTGTGCAAGGCATGATTTTAAAGCATGTTGTTGAAAAAGGGTTTTCAAATATTGCTTTGGTTTGTCGAATCGAGTTTGCTTTTAAAAGTGGTTTTATGATTCGCTGCATTGATGGTGTTTTGGTTTTGAGCATTCCTCACTAAGCATTGATGGTGGGTCAAAAGTATGCTTAACCAGCAAAGTTGCTGCAGTCTGGGCAACCTGTTTCGGAACAGGTGCTACCGTATCGGAACGGGTGCCTGAAATGGCCTGGGCGTTCCGAAACGGGTGGCACTGTTTCGGAACAGTTTGGCTACTGTCAAGCCTCGTTTCGGTACGCGTTGCGGAACGGCCCCGCGTTTCGAAACAGGTTCTCCCTGTTTCGGAACACCTGACTGTTGGGGGCTGACATTGGCGGTTATGTGTTTTGAAATGTTTGCGTTTTGGTCCTGAATCTTGTTTTTGCAATTGGATGAGTTTGAGATGTCCGTTTGAGCTGAAATTTGGCAGTGAAGTATGAAACATGACTAATTTTATATTGGTAACTTTTAATTGGGTGAAGTCCCTGTAATTTTCAGAATTTACAGTTTGGTCCCTAAAGTTTTGTTTTGTACAATTAGGTCCCTGAATGTTCTCTGATGGTTGTGATCTTTGAGTATGATTTTTGTGTGAACACATCTAGGGTTAATGAGCATTTAGACAAGATTAAAAAGGAAAAAAATGGGTCGTTAATCAAGGTTGACTTTCGGGTTGACTTTGGTTTTCCCCGTGTGATCTTCTTAATTCGGGTCGAACGTCTAGGCCGGGTTAAGGGGGTTACAGCGGTAGTGACTAGTAGATGAGTATGGTGATGTGTAGTCTCACCGGAATCATGCTAGTTGTTGTGAATGGTGATGTGTAGTCCCACCGGAAATGGTTGTGCATGTGCACACCATTTTTTGTTTGTGCTTTTGGATTATCGTATCTCCCTTTCTAAATGATTTTGTCTTTAAACTAAAATATATGTTTGAACTGCATTGTTGTTGTTGTGATTTAGAGCTCCTCTCACTAAGCTTTTAAGCTTACACTCTCTTTTCCAACAATGCAAATCGTTAGTGGCTTCGGAAGGCAAGCGGGGCAAGGGAGGAGTCTTGGAGTTCTTTGCTAGCTCAAAGTATGGTTTTTATGGTTGTAATAATACTTAGGCAATGGGAATGCTAGACTTTTGTGTTTGGGAGTTGGTGTCCAAACTCCTTTGTAGTTGTTTTTTTTGCTAACATGTTTTGAATGTTGATAACATGCCATGTTGAGGCTTGTTATGGCCTTGGGTTAATTGCTATGTGTTTTGGCATGTTATTGTTTTTATGCTAAGTGTTCTTGTGAGCTTTTGGGTTTGAGATTCATATTTGTGTAAGTATGCATGTTTGATGCTTGTATTAGGGTGGTTTGCCTCTAGATTCCTTTTAACGCACGATTGCTATGTTTTGAAGATGATTATGTGTTACGTAGATGAGGTTTGATCTTTAATAATGTTGTGGTTATGTTTGAAGTTTTTTAGAGTTTTGGGGTAGTTTCGGTTAAGTTTAGGAAGGTTTTAAAGTGTCTCGAATGTGAATTTTCTGCAAATCTGCAGGTAAGTTTCGAAACTAGTTATATAGGTTTCGAAACCTTTTAAAGCTGGTTCTGAAACCAGCCTTAAGGTTTCGAAACTTGTTGAATTTTCTGGAAATCTGCAGGAAAGTTTCGAAACCTTTGAGAATGTTTCGAAACCTTTGTTTGGTAAAGTTGAAAATTAGTTTGAAAAGTTATGTTTGGGTCATTGATTGTTTAACATGTATTTGGGTGAGTTTGAATGATCTTTTAGAGCTGAAATTTAACATGAGAGCATGAAACTTGACAGCATATTGGTAACTTTAATTTCTTAAAAGTCCCTATTTTTATCTATTTTTCTGTTTTAGTCCCTAATCGCTAAAAGGGCCAATTGGACTTCGAATCGATGTCCGATTAAAGTGAGGTTTTAACCTCTGCGTGCACGAACATATAGGATAATAATGAAGCCTTTAGAAAGATAAAAAGGAAAAAAATATTCCTTGGGTTGTTAATCGGTGGGAAATCCTCGGGTTTCTCTCCGGTTATCCACGTGTAACTCTCCCGATTGGGTCTTGCGACTAGGTCGGGTCGAGGGGGTTACATCTATATCTGTCATTCATGCATAAACCCTAAACCCAGGTTTTCACCCTTAAGTGGGAGTAATACAATATTCGAAGTGATGCTCTCCAGCTCCGAGTTCGGATTTTTGTCTTCTTTCGGTATACTATCCTTATGCGTCGTTGGGCCCATGCCTCCGTTATAAGGGACCTATACTACCGAATCGATGTCTTACTATCACAGTAAACGGTAACGACAGTTTAGGAACCGAGAGTATAGAACTAAACCCGCATTTTTGTTTTAGAAGCCCACTCCATTAGAGCCAGACAAGGACCTAGGACAGGGTGCTGCTGGTTTAAATATTTTTCTCTGGTTATTTTCTTGCTTAATTAAATTGTTTTATTTACTAGCAATATAATTTTTGCTTACACAATTAATTTACCATACTGACTCGTTTCTTTTGTTTTCTTTTCTTTTTGTTTTTGTTTTGCATCGCATCATCATTGCATGAAGGTATTGATTCAAAAAAGTGGTTATCAATAGAGGTCAATCATGACAGATGAAGGGAATCGAAATCCGATAGAAGAAACTAAAAATATGAGGCAGTATCCGGGACGAGTCACGGGAAAAATGAAGAGTAGTTCATCCAAGGGTCATACGTCTGATTATATTAGTGTTCATTCTGACAAGAACGAGATACATGAATTGAAAAGACAGGTGGCTGGAATGATGACTATGATGACAACTATGACCAAGGAAAATGGGCATACTGAACTGAAAGGAGACCTGAACAAAAAACCAGAATATGTATAAACGACCGAGTCCGAGCACCGTTACAATCCGCATTAACAAACCCTGGAGGAAAAAGTAGGATAAATTCTGAAAATGTAATGACGAGTCCGGAAGAAACCCAAGTGAAAGGAAGTGAAGAGCCTTTTAACTCAATCCCGATGACATATGTAGATTTGCTCCCGCTTTTGGTTGAAAAGAAACTTGTGAGTTCAGTATGGTCCAAGCCCAAAGAATTTTCTTATTCGGGAGGTTACAACGACAAGGAAATATGTGATTATCATCAGGATAGTTCAGACCTTACTGCTGAGAATTGTGAGGCTTTGAAAAACAAGGTTAAAATCTTATCAAGGTAGGCCTATTGAGTTTTGAAGACGGAAAGCCCAAATTTACTGGAAGTCTGACAATTAATAGAATACCTGGAGATGCAAAGATGAAAGAAAATTTGAGTTCAGGAAAATCAATCAAGAGTTCAAGATAGGGTTCGAGTTTCAATACCTCATCATCAGATTGTCAAAAGACGAGAGATCAAAAGTTTCATTTTGACCCAATATCCATTTCGTACAAAGAACTATATCCTCAATTTTTGAAGGCCCGATTGGTGACCCTACAATTTGTCACGCCCTTGCAACCTCCGTATCCAAAATGGTATAATGTCAAGCTTCAATGTGAATTTCATGATGGAGCTCAAGGTCATTCCATTGAAAATTGTATCGCATTCAAACGCTGAGTTCAGGTTCTTTTGGAGCATGGAAAATGGAAATTCGAAGTAGAAGTGTATCGGTTTGAATATACGACTCAAATAAGTAGGTTAAGGCAAGAGAGAGACGGTTTGAATAAAGAGCTGAAAGCATCTGCAATCTGATTATCAAGAAATTTGTTCGAAGCTCGAGAACTTTGATTTGGGTGTGACTCTGGAACAGTTGAAGAAACAAATCAAAGAGCTGAAGCATGAAGCTGAGTACTAGAAAAAGAATTTTAAAGCAAGTGAAAATTGAGCTAATACGCTCTCATATGATTCGCAAGCAATGGAACTATAACGCAACGCCTTCATGGATGATCTAAGGGTTAGTCAAGAAAAATGCGAGACGATGACCAAGTACGTGCAAATGTATGATGATACCGCTATCAAGCTGAATGACAGTCAAGCCGAAAATAAAGCACTAAAGGAAAAAGTAGATGAGTACCTTAATCTTGCTCTGATGTACAAAGATCTCACTGATGATGTTAAGGAAGACTGTCAAGAAAGTGAGAAGCGGCATGTCCAATTTCATAGATCAAGAATGAAGATATGAGAAAGAGACAAAGACATGAAAGTTGTTGCAACCCAAGCACGAGAAGTGTCTCAACAAGTGGCAGATTTGGCTAACATAGCAATAGCACTGAGTCAGAACGCTGAACCATCACTAGATCACGAAAGAAAGCTGACTTGGCTCTTAGAGGAAGCAAATAAGTTGGGAGTTAGAGCTCACCAATATTTGTAGAATTTAATATCAGAAGAAACGAATCCTTTTATCTCAGTGAAAGTGGTTCTATGATGATCACCTTGTAGAATCAATACCTTATGCATTCTTGCATTCATGCATCTTGCATATATTTCATATTTCATGATCATCATACATGTTGTTGACGAGGAAGAATTTACATCCTTGAAGGAAGAAGCTAGTTCAAATATAGGAAAATGATTTCTCGTCAGTATAGCTTTGGAAGCATGAATGATTTTGTGGCTAGAGTGGACAAGCTTGAAGAATGCCAAGAATAGTTCTTTCAGATTCAGAAAGAAATGATGGAGTATATGAGGAAGTTCCAAGATAAAACAAGGAGGCAAATTAATGAGCTGATGAGTATGATAATTACCACAACCAAAGGAAGGGGTTTGACAGAAGATTCTTTTATGCAAAAAGACATTGGAAATACAAGTGACAATTGGAACAACGACTTCGTAGCAGAAGAGACTTTAACTGATGAAGACCAAGCTATTATCAGTCAATATGAGTTAATTTTTACCGCCTCAAAATGTCCTACTGAACTGGAATTGGATAAAATTAATATTCTCCCTTAAAAATCTACTCTTCCCCTGTTAACAAAGATTTGGATAAAATGGAACTGCAAGTTGGGGAAAATGAAGAATGCAACAAGAAGATGAAGATGGCAGTTGCTTTGAAGTCCAAATCGTCACCTCACTCAGCACAAGATAAACCTTTGATGTCAATAATTTCAAAATCTCATCAATTACCAGTTGATCAAGTTTCGGGTCTTCAGAAGAAGAAAGAGAAATTGAAGGAGTTCCAATTTAGCCCTACTCCTTTCACATATCAAGAATTGTTTTCCAAGTTGCTACAAGCTCGAATGGTTGCACCATGCTTCGTCAAACCACCATTGTCGCCTTACCTAAGATGGTTTAAGGAAGAAAATCATTGTGACTTTCACGCTGGTATCCAAGGTCATTACATCGAGAAATGTATAAATTTCAAGCGTAAAATTTAGCATCTCCTAGATCTTAGGGTATTGGGATTTGATATGACAGTTCGAGATCTGAAGATCAATTATCCAAGTATAATCAATCCCGTGAAATCAGACAATGATCAAAATAACGAGAACAAGAAGAAGACGGGTCTTCCCAATGAGGTTAGTGAGATGACAATTCCGGGTTTGAAGGAAAATTATCCTGCTATAACCAGTCCTGTGAAGGTAGACAAGGATCGAAGTAATGAGAACAATGAAAAGGTGAGTCTGTCAGAGGGGGCTAGATGCAGAGCGGGGTTAGCCGAAAAGAAGCGTTTACAACAAGAAAAGTTTTAGGAGGAGACACATCTTGAAGTTTTCCAAGTGTCTATCTCAATCTTACTTCCCTATCTGATACAGAGGCAATACCTCGTCCCTAAGCTGATGGAGGAAATATCAGATCCATTTCTTTTCAGTTACAATCCGGATAGTATTTGTGATTTCCATATGGGAGCACCAGGGCACCCCACTAAGAGATGCGGGGCTTTAAAAGAAGAAATTGAGAAGTTGTTTGCTAACGTAACATTGACGCAAGAAATGCTAAAGCAATGGGTTGAAAAACGATCGGGGGAGTTGCCGCAACCGTTGAAGAGTTAGAAAAGACGGATTTGTATTCCTAGGATGGCCTAAAGTGTGGATGCACAAAAATTCTCTGCTTGTCCATAGTTGGCTGGTTCAAATTTTCTCGCATTCTAAGTCTTCTTTTAAGAAGTGATACATGTATATAATTCTGCTACTTTTGGCCCGAAAGTAGTAGAGATCATTTTCCAGGGGAATATGTCATGTTTGATAGTTTTCATTTCAATGAAGGGATGTTTTAATCAATGAATATATGTATATTCTCTTCTTTCCCTTGTAGGCCCCTGGATGCCAATTTCAAGATGTGACATTGATTCTGGTGCAAAGGTCATTTCAATGTTGTGAAAACGATGAAATGAAATTTATTTCTCATACTACTCTGGTTAGCAAAGCAAGAGAAGGTCATATTGCTATTCCTTTGACAATGTTCGATGAAAAATCCTTGAAATTCATAAACAGTGAAGTGGACTAGGCGATTTTAACCAAGTAGAGTTGCTTGAAATTAAAGTTCTAAGCGTAGTCTTTTATACCTTAAAAAATACAATAAGGGTGAGAAATAAAAAGAGAAGAAAAGAGTGAAAAAAAGAAAATGAAAAGAAAAGAAAATGAAAAAAGAAAGAAAAAGAGAAAAAAAGAAAAATAAAGAAAAGAGAGAAAAGAGAAAAGAAAATAAGAACGAAAAATGAAAGAAAAAGGGAAGGAGTGAGGCAATGAACTATTGAATAAATAAGTCTCGAAACATCCTGATGGAGCTGTGGGGGATGTCGACAAATCTAATAAGGAGCTAGGCTCCACCTTTCCAATACCCAAGCGTCAGAGATGTATCTTTGAAGGCATGCATATATTAATAGTATAATAATATCTATTAACAATTAGAAATATACACATGCACTTATAGAATTCTATTCTTAGAATGATATTTCTGCACTCTACTGGTTAAACAAGTCCGAGAAACTTGAACATATTTATGAATGAAAAAGGATGAGGAGAACAGAAAAATAGTTGTTTTCTCGCTGGATCGAGCAACGTGATAATCATAGGGTGTGAACCGAGTGATTTGTAAGAAATTCATAACCTCAGACATTGCCACAATATTCATGAGTTATGCTACCCATTGGAGGGTTGAATCGAAAACACTCATACACTTGATATCAAGGGCATCCTATTCTATTTTCTTTCTTTACTAAAATCCTGATTTTCCAGGCCTAATAAGGCGCCCTCTATTGAAATGACGATCAGTAAGCTGACATTTTTTTTCAAAAAAAGATTTCCTTGTATTGCCTCGAAGATAAACTTCAATATGCAAGATCATGAGTGCAAATGATCATCTAGATATGGTAAAGATATGGATGAGTACGAGACGCTCATCTGCTCGATAGGCTTCTGGTCAAAGAGAAGAATCACTCATTAAGGGTCATGGTGAGGACAATGACAAGAATGCAGATATCATGAAGATAAAGGATTTAAAGTGTGTTTCGACCTTGGATTTTTGAATAAGTCTACATAATGAATTTGAAGAAAGTTCAGGGACTGAAAGAGTTTAGGGACCTGAAGAAAGTTCAATGACCGGGAAAGTTTAGGGACTTGAAGAAAGTTCAGGGACTAGAAAAGTTCAAGGGCCGAGAAAGTTCAGGGACCTAAGTAAAGTTTAGGGACTTGAGGTATTTGTTTGCCCTAAATGATAAAAGAATGGTAAATTTTACATGACGGGGTAAGAAACAAAGAGATTAGAGGCATCATTGACTGTGAAAATAAAAACTTTTTGGGTACAAGAGTCCAAATCAGAATAGACAAGAGGGGGCGCAGAGCTCGTAAGAATTCAATCACTAAAGAAGTTAGAATTTGCTTAAAAAGAAAATGATCCCAGCCATAAAGTTCTGGGGAAAATTTTATCGGGGTCTGAAGACGGTAAAAGCTTTAGACAAAGAAGATCACGTTGATCAAAAGTAGATGAAAACAATTTAAAGAGATAAGAAGAAGAAAATGAACTCAACAACAAATTATGGGGCAAAGTTTGCTAGAATAAGAAGAGAATAAAAGTTGTAGATGAAATTCAAGAAGATCAAGCTAAGTCAGATTTGAAAGAGATGAAGTACCATTGTAGCGGAAGCAGAAAGCTCAAAGAAGAGGCAAAGAGAATTAGAGCCTGTCCAAGAGGTTCTCAGTTCACACAATCCATGTATCATATAGTTAGGCATCCATAAGATAGAAGCATTCTAACTCATATGTTCAAAACATTTCTGTACATTTTGACAGGAATTTACCAAGAATGAGCAAGATTTCAATCTACGACATCGAAATTGGAAAGTAGATCGCATCAAAGATTTCAACCCGTTTGAAGAGACGGATCTCAACAAGGTTTTCAATCCGTTTGAAGAGACAGATTTCAACAAGATTTTCTGATTGTGTGTACAAGAAAGATAGTGCATTACAATCCTAAATCCTTCAGGTCATCAATAAGTCCTTCGGGCATGATGTTAAATCCTTATGGTCATCAGTAAGTCCTTCGGGCATGATGTTAAGTCCTTCGGGTCATCACCTTCAGGAGTGATGTGGTTGTTTGCACAGGAAAGGAAGTGCATTACGAATCTAAATCCTTCGGGTCATTAGTAAGTCCTTCGAGCATGATGTTAACTCCTTTGGGCCATCACCCTCGGGAGTGATGTGGTCGTTTGCACAAGAAAGGAAGTGAATTACGAATCTAATCCCTTCGGGTCATCAGTAAGCCCTTCGGGCATGATGACAAGTCCTTTGGGCCCCCGCCTTCGGAAATGATGCTATTGTTTGCACAAGACAGATAATGCAATAGAATTTTAAAGCTTTCGGGTTATCAGTAAGTCCTTCAGGCATGATGTTAAGCCATTAGATTGACACTTCCAGAAATGATGGAAACTTTTTGGATAGCGTCACGGTAAGACAATTGGATAGCTAGGGCATGATATTGACAAAGATGTTAATCTTTTGGGATCTTGGTACACAAAAAGAAAGAAGACGGGAGAAAACAAGAAAAAAGAAGAAGAAGAAGACAAAGGGTTAATGTTATCAGGAGGGAAGCACGAGAAAAACCAACCTTAGGATCAAATAAGAAAGATGCAATATAATCATAGTTTCTCGTTGAAGCACTCTAAAGTCACATACAATGGAAAGAGATGGACTTATGTAAAAAGAAACAAGAGACTTGATATGAGTTTCAAGATCAAAAGATAGAGATACCTTTGATAGAAAAACAATGACTCTAAAGATCTCAGCGCTTCAAGATGGGATTTGAAGATGTTTTATACTGTTCCAATTTGAATTCTTATCAATTGATAAAATTTCTTTTCGCATGTTTTGGATCTTTTTCCTAGAGACAAAGACATTCCGTTTATAAAGGCGGATCATTCCGTTTACAGAGGCGGATCCCAAGTTATCCTGCTTACAGAGGCGGATCTCAAGACATTTCATTCACAGAGGTGGATCACAAGATATTCCATTTACATAAGCGGATCTCAAAATTTTCCGTTTACATAGGCGGATCTCAAGACATTCCATTTACAGAAGCGAATCTTAAGACATTCCGTTTACAGGGGCGGATCTTAAGACATTCCGTTTACAGAGGCGGATCTCAAGACATTCCGTTTACAGAGGCGGGTTCCAAAACATTCCGTTTATAGAGGCAAATTTCAAGATGTTCCGTTTACAGAGTCGAATCTTAAGACATTCCATTTACAGGGTATATTTCAAGTCATTTCCATTTACAGAGGCGGATCACAAGATATTTCGTTTACAGAGGCGAATTTCAAGACGTTCCATTTACAGAGGCAAATTTCAAGATGTTCCGTTTATAGAGGCGGAGATATCCCATTTACAGAGATGGATCTCGACAAAGATTTCAACCCGATTGAAGAAGCGGATCCCAACAAAGATTCTAATCCGTTTGAAGAGACGGATTTCTGCAGAGACATTCGATTGTTTGCACAAGAAAGAAAGTGTAATGCAATTTCTGAGTATAGAAAGATATAGACCAATAAAGAAAGCAACAAGAGATCTGATGCGTGTTTTAGATTGAAAGATCAAGGCACCATAAGCAAAAAAGTAGTGACTTTAAAGATTTCAGTACTTCAAGCGGAAAATTGAGGATATCTCATATTACACCAAGAAGAATCCTTATTAATTGATGATATTTCTTTTTGCAGGAATGGTGAGCTCCTAATGAGAAGAGTTCACCTCAGCAAAGAAGAACTCCTAATGAGAAGAGTTCGCCCAGCAAAGAAGGGTTCCTAATGAGAATAAGCCAACCAGCAAAGAAGGGTTCCTAATGAGAAGAATTCGTCCCAGCAAAGAAGGATTCCTAATGAGAAGAGTTCACCCCAGCAAAGACAAAGCTCCTAATAAGAAGAGTTCGCCCAACAAAGAAAGGATTCCCAATGAGAAGAGTCCGTCTTGACAAAGACCCCAAGTTCCAACCAGAATTTACCATGGCAAGGTCACAAGGGAGCAACATCTTCTTCAACCAATTCATTGGAAGCTACATTCAAGGAATTCGTGAATATGACAAAAGATTTTATGGGAACTACAAAAGTTTTGCTACAGGATCATGCAGCAAACATAAAGAAACAAGTGGGGACAGATAGCTCAAACCCTGCTTGCGCGACCACAAGGAAGTTTGCCTAGTGACACTGAAGCCACTACGCACCATAGCAAGGAGCAATGTTGTGCACTCACACTAAGGAGTGGCACAGAGATTAACAAGGAAGATAAGTTTGGGGGAAATAAGAAAGATGATTCCCATTCCAACTTATTAAAAGAGCAAGAGGACCTATAGGAATATCCAAACGAAGAGAATGATAAGGAGGAGGGAACAACAAAAGAACCGTTAGAGGAAGGACCAGCTGTTGTTACAGCAAATGACACTACTCCACAAGTCAAGACAGACGAAGTCAGACCCCCGCCTCCATTTCCTCAAAGATTAAAGAAGCATAAGGACGACCTCCAATTCCAGAAATTTGTGGATATCCTTGATCAGTTGCATATCAATGTTCCATTCTTGGAATCCATTTATCAGATGCTTACATATGCTAAATTTCTCAAGGATATTGTCACTAAAAAGAGGAAGATCGAGAAACCTGATACTATTGTTATAGCAAAAGATTATTGTTCTATATGGAGCAAGCTACCGCCAAAGCGGAAGGATCCGGACAGTCTTATCATCCCGTGTTCCATTGGTGACAGATATATCGGGAAAGCTTTATGTGATTTGGGATCCAGTGTTAACCTGATGCCCAAATCTATTTTTCTGAAGCTAGGGATAAGAGATGCATAGCCCACCAAGGTTGTGCTACAACTAGCTGATCATTCCCATGTTCGATCACAAGGAAAGATTGAAGATGTCGTGGTAAAAGTGGATCGCTTTGTCTTCCCAGTCGACTTTCTAATTCTCGACTGCGGACAACAATGCTCCCATTATCTTGGGAATACAATTTTTAGCCACTAGTCGAGCATTGATAGATTGTGAGAAGGGTGAATTTACCATGCGAGTTTCTGATCAGAAGGTCACCATTAATATTCACGAAATCCTAAAATATGTGGATGATTCAAAAGAGTGCAGTTCATTGATGCTACAACACAAAACCGGACTGCAGAGGTTTGTTGTAGCAACAACGTGCAGATGAATGATTTTGAGGAACTCAGCAATGAAGAAGATTCAAACTTAGAAGACCTCTCAAGGAAAGTAGAGCAGTCTAGTCGACTCGAGGCTAGACTAGGTAAACACTTTGAACCTCTTGATTTTTCAAAATTTGTACCTCCTAAACCTTCCCTTGAGCATGCACCTACTTTAGAACTAAAGCCTTTACCATCACATCTTAAATATGCTTACTTAGGGAGCAATGAAACTTTTCCTGTGATAATCTCATATAGTCTCACACCTAAGCAAGAAACTAGTTTGATCAATATGTTGTCTCAGCATAAAAAAGCGCTAGGTTGGACTATGGCTGATTTGAAGGGTATAAGCCCTGATATTTGTATGCACAAAATTTTTCTTGATGATTGTCACAAAAATTCTGTTGAGCCCCAAAGGAGACTGAACCCGATTATGAAGAAGGTGGTGATGAAAGAGATAATCAAGTGGCTGGATGCTGGAGTAATCTACCCAATATCTAACAGTTCGTGGGTCAGCACGGTGCAATGCGCACCAAAGAAAGGGGGCATGACCGTTATAAGCAACGAGGAGAATGAGTTATTTCCTACTAGAACCGTCACGGGATGGAAGATTTGCATGGATTATAGGAAGCTCAATAAGGATACCAAGAAAGATCATTTCCCCATCCCCTTCATTGATCAGATGCTCGAAAGATTGGTGGGCAAATCATTCTATTGTTTCCTCGACGAATATTCTGGGTATAATTAGATTACTATAGCACCTGAAGACCAAGAGAATACTATTTTCACATGCTCGTATGGAACCTATGCCTTCCGAAGAATGCTCTTTAGACTCTGCAATGCTCCAGCAACTTTTCAAAGATGCATGATGGCTATTTTTTTAGACATGGTCGAAGAATACTTGGAAATTTTTATGGATGACTTTTCAGTCTCCGGAGATGACTTCGGCACATGCTTGGGCAATTTAGCTAAGGTTCTGAAGCGGTGTGAGGAAGCTGACTTAGTGCTCAATTGGGAAATGCCATTTATGGTAACCAAAGGAACGGTCTTGGGCCATAAAATCTCGAAGCGAGGCATAGAGGCCGATAAAGCGAAGGTCGAGATCATTGAAAAGTTACCTCCCCCTACAACTGTCAATGGAGTAAGAAGCTTTTTGGGACATATTGGTTTCTATCGAAGATTCATAAAGGACTTCTCGAAGATCTCGAAGCCGCTATGTAATTTGCTACAGTAAAATCAACCATTTGTGTTTGACAAAGATTGCCATAGCGCATTTCAAGAACTGAAGGAGAAACTTATCTCAGCACTTGTTGTCATTCCACCTGATTGGAATGAACCATTTGAGCTGATGTGTGATGCGAGTGACTACGCCGTGGGTGCAGCACTTGGACAACACCGAGGTAAACTCTTTCATGTTATCTATTATTCTAGTCGCACTTTGATTGATGCATAAATTAATTACACCGCCACCGAGAAGGAATTATTAGCTATAGTATTTGCCTTTGATAAGTTTAGGTCATACTTGATAGGTACTAAGGTTATTGTTCACACCGATCACTCGGCTATTAAATACTTAGTGACTAAAAAGGATGCTAAACCTAGACTTATTAGGTGGATATTGTTGTTGCAAGAATTTGACCTAGAAGTCAAGGATAGGAAGGGTTGTGAAAATCAAGTAGCTGACCATCTTTCTAGGATAGAAAACATTGTTAAGCATGATAGTGAGTTAGAAATTAAAGAGGAATTCCCTGATGAGAAACTGTTGTCTGCTACGGCAATTCTGTGGTATGCTGATATTGTGAACTATCTCGTTAGTGGTGTTTTGCCTCCTGATTTAACTAGCCAGGGAATCAAGAAGTTCAAGCATGATGTCAGATTCTACTATTGGGATGAACCCTACTTGTTGAAATAATACGCCGATCAGATCATACGGAGATGCATGCCCGAAGAAGAATGCCATAGCATCATATTTCACTATCATTCATCACCATGTGGAGGTCATTTTGGAGGAGCAAGGACGGCTGCAAAGGTCCTTCAAGCCGGCTTCTACTGACTATCACTTTTCAAAGATGCCCACGAGTTTTGTAAAACTTGTGACGGATGTCAGAGGACGGGGAACATCTCCAGGCGTAATGAAATGCCATTACAAAATATTCTGGAAGTAGAGCTATTTGATGTATGTGGGATTGATTTCATGGGATCATTCCCTTCATCTTACGGTGATATACATTTTGCTAGCAGTCGACTATGTGTCGAAATGGGTGGATGTTGTTGCCACCCCAAAGAATGACTCCAAGATTGTCTTGAAGTTCCTCCACAAAAGCATATTCATGAGGTTCAGAGCACCTCGAGCCATCATTAGTGATGATGGAACCCACATTGACAACAAGTTTATTGCTAAAGCATTACATTGGTATGGGGTTCGGCATAAGATTTCTACGACATATAATCCACAGACAAATGGACAAGCTGAAGTCTCCAATAGAGAAATCAAGCAAATTCTAGAGAAAGTGGTCAACCCAAGAAGAAAAGATTGGTCCCCAAGACTGGACGAAGCACTCTGGGATTAACGAACAACCTTCAAAACACCTTTGAGCATGTCGCCTTTCAAGCTGGTCTATGGTAAAGCTTGCCATCTTCATGTCGAGCTTGAGCACAAGATGTTTTGGGCCCTTAAAAAGATTAACATGGATGCTCAGTTGGCTGGTGAGAAAAGGTTGCTAGAGCTTAACGAGATGGAAAAATTTTGAGCCCATGCATACGAGAATGCTAGGATTTATAAGGAAAAGACCAAGAAGTGGCATGACAAGCACATTTTGCCACGGTATTTCTCGGAGGGCCAGCAAGTACTTCTCTACAACTCTAGGCTAAAACTCTTTCCAGGAAAGCTCAAGTCTAGGTGGTCGGGGCCATTCCAAGTCCACAAGGTCTACCCTCATGGTGATGTTGATATCAAGAAGCTGGATGATGATACAATCTTTAAGGTCAATAGTCAGAGCTTGAAGGCATACAATGGAGCGCCCATCTCGCGAGACAAGTCACATTTGGATCTCGTGGATCCTTAAGAGTTTGCTTATCTACCCTATCTCCATTATGATATAGCATGTTCATAAATAATTTAGTTTTTGTAGTTGCTTTATATTTGTTTTTCTTTTCTTTTATTTTCTTTTCTTTTATTTTTCTTTACTTGTGATCATCGTACAATCCATGTGACCATACTGAACCAGGTACAAAGGTGGCAGGACCTAAAGGACCATTGGCATGGTTGGCAGAGAAGAGTGGCGTGCAAAAGGAAAAAGTTTTGTCCATATCCATTTAAGGGAAGTTGAAAATCGACAAGGAGATAGTCTTATGTCTGAGGAAAGAGGTGATCCAAAAAGAGAAAAGAGGGAGAATATTCATTTATTTTGTGAAACCTATGTTTGATTTTGATATAATTAAATCGTTAAGGATCAAATTGAAAAACTTGAAATTGTTTTCTAAGTCCCTTAATAAGTTTTAAATCACCAACACTTTAAAACTGATTTGAAAAACTCAAACTCCAAATATTTTCTAAGTGTTCTAAGGCCAAAATGTTCAAAACCGTCCAGGTGTATCGATACGCTTCCAGCCGTATCGATACCTTTTTTACTAAGTTGGCTACTAGAAGGACGAGTTTCGATACGCTCTTAACCGTATCGAAACAACGTATCGAAACAGATTTCATCTGTATCGATACGCCCCTCTGTAAAAACTGAAGGAGTTTGAATGGTGTACCGATACGGCTTCACCCGTATCGAAACAGTTTTAATTGAATTTTTAATTCGAATTGTTTTAAATGCTTTCGACCGTTGGTGTCAGTTGTTAGGTAACCAACATTTAAAATGGTAGTTGACCCGTATCGATACGGTAAACCCCCGTATCGAAACGGAAACCTCTAGTGAGCTAAGTTGAGAAAAGGTATCGAAACGGTCTTCTCCGTTTCGATACGCTCCCTGTCCCGTATCGATACGCGTACGTACGTTTCGATACCCCCTCTTTATTATGTACAACGACTCTTTCTTTTTTGAGACAGGTATCGATATGGCTCCCCGTGTATCGATACATATAGCTGCAGAAGTGCATTTATGGTGGAAAGAGAGGGTCCCAACGGCTCTATTCAATTCCCCAACCACCCAAACGGCTAGAATTGATAGAGGAGGTATAAATTGAAGCTCTTTGAAGACCAGCAACAACTATTGCATTAAAGACAAACATTCAAGCAAAAATCCAACCTCAAGTGTGCTTTATTTTCAATCTTTTGTAATTCCCAAATTGAGTTGTTTCCAGTTCTTATTTTATCTTCAAATTTGGGTTGAGTGTTGTACTTCAGGGGAAAAATTTGTATTAGAGAGATATACTTCTTGTCCAATTTATTCTTTGATTATTTGTGAGGGTTTGGTCAATTTTTTGGTAGAAAAATTTGACCGGTTGTGTAAAGGTTACCTCCTAAGCCTTGAAAAGGGGAAGAACAAATAGTGAATTGTTGAAATCCTTAGTGGTAGCTAAAGTAGTGGATGTAGAGTTCATTTGGAACTTGAATCACTCTAAAATCCTTTGTTCCTCATTTTTAAATTGCCCTTTCACTTCACAAAGTTTTTAAATCCCAATTCACCCCCTCTTGGTCTTGATCATTCAATCGATCCACTCAACAATTGGTATCAGAGCCTACCTCTTTGAAGGATTCACAACCACAAGAGGAGTTCCTAGGAAGAGTGAGATCAACAAAAAATCAAGCCATGGCTTCTACCTCCGGTTCAAGTATGTATGAGTCACAATCCACCACAAAGCCACCATTTTTCAATGGTGACAACTATCCCTTTTGGAAGAATAGGATGCGCCTCTTCATCAAGTCCAATGATTACTTGGTGTGGGATGTCATTGAAGATGGTCCTTACATTCCATTGAAGCAAGACAATGAAGGATAGATGGTGTTGAAGAAAAAGATAGAGATGAGTGAAGATGAAAGAAAGAAGATTCAAATAAATGACAAGGCTCTTCACACGCTTTTTTGCTCCTTTGGACCCGACATCTATTCCAAAGTCTCATCCATTGAGAGTGCCAAGGAAGTATGGGATACTCTTGATACCACCTATGAGGGAACCAACGATGTCAAGGAAACTAAGATTGGAATTCTCAATCTTAGTTATGAGAATTTCAAGATGGAGCCCGATGAGACGGTATCCAAGATGTTTGATCGCTTCTCTACCATAGTCAATGGGCCCAAAGGATTTGGAGAGACTATACCGGAAGACAAACTTGTCCGGAAGCTACTTTACTCACTTCCCGAATATTGGGATGTGAAGAGAACCGCCATCATAGAGGCCAAAAATTTGAAGACTCTAAAGCTTGATGAGCTAGTGGGTTCTCTCCTCACTCATGAGATTATGAAGCAAGGAAGGGAAGAAGAAAAGAAGAAGGAAGAGAAGAGAGTAGAGAAGCTAGAAGTTGAAAAGAAGAAGAAAATGGGAATAGCTCTCAAAGCTTCACTACTTGAGGAAAGCTCTTCTAGTGAGGAGGATGACCTTGAAGAATTGGCTATGATAGCCAAGAAATTCTCTCGATTCATGAGGTCCAACCGTGGAAGAAAAATTCAAAGAAAGATGGACTTCAAAGGTAAAAACAAAGAAGAAGCAAGGGATCAAATCATTTTCTTCGAGTGCAATAAACCTGGCCACATACGTTCAGAGTGCCCTCAACTCAAGAAGGGCTTTGAGAAGAAGAAGAAGCTCAAAGCCAAGCTTGCTACTTGGAGTGATGAGGAGTCATCAGAGGATGACGAAAAAGAAGTGGCCAACCTTTGCCTCATGGCACTTGAGGAAGATTCCTCCATGGTAACCTCTAACTCATCATCTTTTGATTTTACATATGATGAATTAAATGATGCTTATGATGAGTTGCAAGAGGTCTATGATGAATTAGTTGAGAAATACAAGGAGTCGGTCATTAGGAATAAGAAAATTATTTCGGAATTAAATGATAAAAATGACTCACTTTCTCAAGCTAATTTAAAATTTGAGAAAAAGATTTTAGGGTTGAAAGATGAACTAAAATTCTTCCAAGATGAAAATATTGACCTTAATAATCTTTTATCTCAATGTAATAGTGAACACCAAAAGGTGTTAGATGAGCTTAATAAGCTCAAAGAGTCTTTTAAAAATGTTGGTAGTGTGAAGCATGAAATAGGTGAATCTTCTAAAACAAACCAACCTAAGAAAAAGACTAATTACTACAAACAAAGTAGCTTTCCTAGACATAGTAGAACTAAAAGGATTAGAAGTGTATGGGTTCCTAAGGAACTTGTAAAATCTAACAACATTGTTGCTATGTCATCATGGATTCCTAAGGGAACCAAGGTATTGGGAGCTAACACTCATGGACCCAAAATGATTTGGGTACGAAAAACAAAAGTTTAATATCTTTGTTTGTAGGGGGAGCATTGCTACAAGGCCAAAGCACAAAGTCAAAACTCATGGTACCTTCATAATGGATGCTCGAGGCATATGACCGGAGACAAGAGTAGATTCATGGATCTAAAGCCAAAAAGTGGAGGAGTGGTGCCATTTGGTGACAACTCCAAAGGCCACATTAAAGGTATTGGCTCCATAGGTAATCACTCTACTATTCTTATTGAAAATGTCTTGTATGTCGATGGTCTTAAACATAACTTGTTGAGCATAATTCAATTGTGTGATAAAGGATTTAATGTTTTATTTGATAAAAATGGGTGCAAAATTGTTGACATTAAATCTAATAATATTATGCTCATAGGTCATTGCATAGGTAACATATACATGGTGCATCTAGATGACATACATACCTCTCATGCATGTTTGGTAGCACAAAATGAAAATGATGCATGGTTGTGGCATAGGAAACTAGGACATGCTAGCATTAGTGTTTTAGAAAAACTAGTTTCCCTTGATCTAGTTAGAGGTTTACCCAAGATTAAGTTCTCAAACGATAAAATTTGTGATGCATGCTCTAAGGGTAAACAACATAAGTCTTCCTTTAAATCCATTAATGATGTTTCTACAAGTAGATGTTTACAACTTATCCATATGGATTTATTTGGGCCAATTAGGACTATGAGCTTGGGTGGTAAATCTTATGCATTTGTACTTGTTGATGATTTTTCTAGATTTACTTGGGTTCTATTTTTAAGTACCAAAGATAAGGCTTTAGAAAAATTCATCACATTTTCAAAACTAACCCAAAATGATCTTGAACTTAGAATTTCTCATATTAGGAGTGATCATGGAACCGAGTTTCAAAATTTAGGGTTTGAAGAATTCTTGAATGAAAATGGTATTAGCCATAATTTTTTGGATCCTCGAACTCCTCAACAAAATAGGGTAGTTGAGAGGAAAAATAGGACTTTACAAGAAATGGCTAGAACCATGCTTTGTGAAAACAATTTACCTAAATATTTTTAGGCGTAAGCCACAAACACCGCTTGCTACATTGTAAACCGAGTAATGACTAGGCCAATTTTAAAGAAAACACCTTATGAGATTTTAAAATCTAAAAAGCCTAACATTAGCTATTTTCATCCTTTTGGTTGCAAGTGTTTTGTTTTAAATAATGGAAAAGACAACTTATGTAAATTTGATGCAAAAAGTGATGAATCTATTTTCATAGGATATTCTTTAACCTCTAAATCCTATCGTGTATTTAACAAGAGAACTTTAGTAGTAGAAGAATCTATACATGTTGTATTCGATGATAACCTCCTTCCAAGGAAGGATTCTTGTGATGATGATGATGTAGGAATCATAAATGCCTTTGATGGAGAACAAACTTCAAAGGAGGATGAGATTCCAACAAAAGAAGAGGACACACAAGATCCACCTCTTGAAGCCTTGAAGGACTTGGCTCTTGAGGAAAAGGAAGTGAGCTACCCAAGGGATTTCAACTATGTCAAAGATGGTGAAATCTTGGGTGATCCATCCAAGGGGGTAACCACTCGATCTTCTCTTAGATTAATGAATCATGTTGCATTTATCTCATGCATAGAGCCTAAGAATATAAAAGAAGCATTGAAAGATGATTTTTGGATTATGGCTATGCAAGAAGAGTTAAATCAATTTGAGAGAAGTAATGTGTGGACATTAGTTGATAGGCCTAGTAATCAATCTACCATAGGAACTAAATGGGTCTTTAGGAACAAGCTAGATGAGAGTGGTAACATTGTGAGAAATAAAGCTAGACTAGTAGCACAAGGTTACACTCAAGAAGAGAGAATAGATTTTGATGAAACCTATGCACCCGTAGCTAGAATGGAAGCCATTAGGATGGTGCTTGCATATGCATGTTATCATGATTTCAAGCTTTTTCAAATGGATGTTAAAAGCGTGTTTTTAAATGGTTTTATAAATGAGGAAGTGTATGTGGAACAACCATCGGGTTTTGAAGACTCAAAATTTCCAAATCATGTTTTCAAACTTACTAAAGCTCTTTATGGTTTAAAACAAGCTCCTAGAGCTTGGTATGAAAGACTTTCAAACTTTTTAATTGAAAAAGGTTTTGAAAAAAGAAAGGTGGACACTACACTTTTTATAAAAATGTATAAAAATGACATCTTAGTAGTACAAATTTATGTTGATGATATAATTTTTGGTTCTACTAACGAATGTCATTGCAAAGAGTTTGCTAAGCTAATGCAAGGTGAATTCGAGATGAGCATGATGGGGGAGCTCTCATTCTTTTTGGGACTCTAAATCAAGCAAAGGAATGATGGCACCTTCATCAATCAAGCAAAGTACATAAAGGATATGCTCAAGAAGTTTGGCTTGGAGAATGCTAAGCCTCAAGCCACACCTATGAGCTCATCTACAAAGCTTGACAAAGATGAAGGAGGTAAGTGTGTTGACTCTAAGCTTTACCGTTCTATGATTGGATCATTACTTTACCTTACCGCAAGTAGACCGGATATCTTGTTTAGTGTTTGCTTGTGTGCTAGGTTTCAAGCTAGTCCTAGAGAGTCTCACCTTATAGCCGTTAAGAGAATCTTTAGGTACCTTAGAGATACTCCTTGTTTAGGTCTTTGGTAACCTAGAGACTCCACCTTCAACCTTCATGCCTATTCGGATGCGGATTATGGGGGATGTAAAATCGATAGGAAAAGTACTTCGGGAACTTGTCAATTTCTAGGTAGTATGCTCATATCTTGGTTCTCTAAGAAACAAAATAGTGTAGCCTTATCTACCACCGAAGCCGAGTACATATCCTTAGGGCGTTGTTGTGCTCAAGTCCTTTGGATGAAGCAACAACTCTTAGATTATGGTATTAAAGTTGAAACCATACCCCTTAAGTGTGATAACACTAGTGCAATATGTTTGACAAAAAATTCCATCCAACACTCTAGAACCAAACATATAGAAATAAGGCATCATTTCATTAGAGATCATGTCCTTAAAGAAGATGTTGTTATAGAGTATGTTGACACCTTAAATCAATTAGCGGACATATTTACAAAACCTTTAGACAAAGAGCGTTTTTGGTCCCTTAGGAGAGAGTTAGGTCTAACTAGCCTATCTTGACCTTTAGACCTCTTTTGTGCTTAAAATTGCTTGATCTTGTGAAATTGCATGTTTGTGTGTTGTAACTCTTGAAAATATCCATGCATATAGCTAGGGAGAGTATGATTCTGTTAGAATATGCTTAGAACTGCTCATTCATCATTTGCATACCTTTAGGAGGTGTTAGAATCGAGCTTATGGTTGTTCTTTAGGCCTAAAATGTACTTCTGGGCTTAGGGTATCGATACGGCCCTACGCGTATCGATACGCATACTTCATTGGCTTCCCAGACTTCATTTGGCCTTACACGGGTATCGATACGGTTAAACCAGTTTCGATACGAGCTTCAATCGTTTCGATACGAATTGCATCCGTTTCGATACGATCCTTCAACGGGCATTTTTATGGGAATTACTTCTTTACCCCCGTATCGATACACCCTCAGGCGTATCGATACGCGATTGCGCAGACTGCTTTAAATTTGGCATTTAAAGTCTTTAACTTTTACCAAAACTAAAACTCTCAAAACCCTAAAAACCCTAGCCGTTTTCAGCCTATAAAAAGCCTCTTCCTCCCTCATATTTTCACACCACAACTCAAAAACTTCAAGAGGATTTCAAATCAAGCAAAGCTCTAAGGCTTTTTCATCAATTTGGTGCTAGGCTTTTTCTCCCATTCTTCTCTAATCACTATCAAGGTAAAATCCTTTTCTTTTTTATTTTATTTTTGTTTTCAAAACTTTTTATTTTGTTTTTATGTTTGTCTTCTTAACAAAATCTGTTTTTCAAAATTTCTTTTCAAAATTTCTTTTATAAAAATCTTTTTACCTTGATTTTTGATTTTTCAATGAGTTGAATAAAGAGATTGTAATGCATACATTTGTTTTCTAGTTCATGGCCCCTTCTAGGAAGAGATCTCGTGTCAATGAATCCGGTGAATCATCCAATGCCAGAGAGGGTGCTCGTCCGAATCTCACCCAAATCTATGAACACTCTTTTCAATCCCCTGGAGCTCTCACCTACTTTCGTCAATTCCAAAACTACAAGATTCGTCCGGAAAGGGTAATATCTATTCCTTTTCTTGACTCGGAGCGATTCAAGTTTGAATATCTCCCTTTGCTCCAACGTTGGAAGTTTATGGATTTTCTCTCCATTCCCGGGTTTTATTTTCGTATTTTGGTTTTAATATTTTATGCTAATGCCAAATGTTGTGCTAATCGTGATGGGGTTGTTACCGGAGTTAATTCCTATCTCATGGGCAAGAAAATCTCTCTAGGTGTCAAATCTATTTGTGAGGTTTTTAAGTTGGAGGAAGGCCTTGATGATGAGAATGCTTTAGGCCATGTTCTTAGTGGTTCCGTCACCGCCCTCAATGCTCAAGATCGGATCCTCCATTTGTTGGTCTCTTGGTGGCTTAGGCCTTCCGGCGGAAAGTACTCTACCATCCGTCAAGTGGATGACTTTTGGATTCGTTGCTTCCGTGATAGAAAACGTCCAAACCTTGCTCGTATCATGTTTGTGGAGATCGTTTATCTTGTGCAACATCGCCACACCACTCTTGTCACTTCCTTCACCTATGGTACGACCCTAAGCTATTTCTTTTTACAAAAGGATATTGATTGCTCGCATGACTTCTCAACTCCCCTCACCGATCCCATTGATGAACGCTCTCTTGCACGGGGTAAGTTCTATTATTTTAATGGTAGTTGGTTACGTCTATCCGAGCTTCCATCCGAGGCCGCGGCACAATTGGAAAATCCTCAAGGTGAACAAGTTCCTCAAGCTCCTCCTCAACCTTCCATGGATGCTCTTATGACCTTCCTTAATGAGCAATTCACGGGATTGCGCACGGATATGGCTTCGGACTTTACCACGATTGATACACGTTTCACAAGCCTTGAAACACGGATGACGAACGTGGAGAATCGTCTCACCTCTCTTGAAGGCGGTCACAATTCTATGAATATTTCTCTCTCCGCCTTCCATGATGAGTGGCGTAATAGCATGAGGAATGATGATCCAATTGTGGATGAAGATGAAGATGATGAAGACGGCGATGGTGATGCCTAGTTGCTTCTCCTTGCATTCCATGCATATCATCTAGGATATTTTTATTTATGCACCTTTGTTTCATGTTCTTAGGATTAAGTTTGCTTTATTTTAAAACTATGCTTTGATTTTCTGTTATTATGGATTTTTATGTTGATGTTTTGCTTTGAACTTAATGATAATTATGTTGCTTATCTATTTATACCTTTGCCTAAGTTATGCACTTTATATTTGTCTCAAATATTTTTTTGATCTAACAAAAAGGGGGAGAGGGAAGCTCACAACACTTAAAAATTTTGATTTTCAACTTAAAGTTACCTAGCTCATATTAAGGGGGAGTTAATTTTGCAAAGTTTTTCAAAGTGTCAAAAATTTCAAGTTTTGGTTTTGTTATATCAAAAAGAGGGAGATTGTCAAACCTATGTTTGATTTTGATATAATTAAATCGTTAAGGATCAAATTGAAAAACTTGAAATTGTTTTCTAAGTCCCTTAATAAGTTTTAAATCACCAACACTTTAAAACTGATTTGAAAAACTCAAACTCCAAATATTTTCTAAGTGTTCCAAGGCCAAAGTGTTCAAAACCGTCCAGGTGTATCAATACGCTACCAGCCGTATCAATACCTTTTTTACTAAGTTGGCTACTGGAAGGACGCGTTTCGATATGCTCTTTACCGTATCGAAACAGCGTATCGAAACAGATTTCATCTGTATCGATACGCCCCTCTGTAAAAACTGAAGGAGTTTGAATAGTGTACCGATACGACTTCACCCGTATTGATACGGTTTTAATTGAATTTTTAATTCGAATTGTTTTAAATGCTTTCGACCGTTGGTGTCAGTTGTTAGGTAACAAACATTTAAAATGGTAGTTGACCCGTATCGATACGGTAAACCCCGTATCGAAACGGAAACCTCCAGTGAGCTAAGTTGAGAAAAAGGTATCGAAACGGTCTTCTCCGTTTCGATACGCTCCTTGTCCCGTATCGATACGCGTACGTGCGTTTCGATACCCCCTCTTTATTATGTACAACGGCTCTTTCTTTTTTCAGACATGTATCGATACGGCTCCCCGTGTACCAATACAGATAGCTGCAGAAGTGCATTTATGGTGGAAAGAGAGGGTCCCAACGGCTCTATTCAATTCCCCAACCACCCAAACGGCTAGAATTGATAGAGGAGGTATAAATTGAAGCTCTTTGAAGACCAGCAACAACTATTGCATTAAAGACAAACATTCAAGCAAAAATCCAACCTCAAGTGTGCTTTATTTCCAATCTTTTGTAATTCCCAAATTGAGTTGTTTCCAGTTCTTATTTTATCTTCAAATTTGGGTTGAGTGTTGTACTTCAGGGGACAAATTTGTATTAGAGAGATATACTTCTTGTCCAATTTCTTCTTTGATTATTTGTGAGGGTTTGGTCAATTTTTGGGTAGAAAAATTTGACCGGTTGTTTAAAGGTTACCTCCTAAGCCTTGAAAAGGGGAAGGACAAATAGTGAATTGTTGAAATCTTTAGTGGTAGCTAAGGTAGTGGATGTAGAGTTCATTTGGAACTTGAACCACTCTAAAATCCTTTGTTCCTCATTTTTAAATTGCCCTTTCACTTCACAAAGTTTTTAAATCCCAATTCACCCCCTCTTGGTCTTGATCATTCAATCGATCCACTCAACATATTTAATACAAGAAAAACCCTAACCACTTAAAACCTACTTTCTTTTCCTAACTTTTAGCTATCACACATTAAAAACCCATTTCTCTTTCTTTTGACACTGCGCCGACAACCATCCTTATCACCCTTCTTCCCATTAATTGTGTCAGTTTTTAGTCGTTTCCCCATTCGCTTCAACTCCCCACGCTTTCAAAATCCTTTTACCAACTTCTCACTCCACTCTTTCTTCTCCAACACCTCATCTTCCATCTTTTGCTTTTATTTTCTGTCCAACTTCGACCCTAAACCAGACTTTTATCTTTTTTCCTCTCGTTTTTCTTCTCCCTTAAGGGTACAAAGCAACATGGTGCAATGCAAGAATGTCACTGGAACCACGCGAGTTTCCAAAAACAGCATGTGGTTGAAATCAAGAAATTTTTAGACGAAGCGGCAAAGGACCGATGTGGGCAACTCAAGGACCGAAAGATGCTTCCTGAACAAGGGTTCCACTTCCCTACTGATGGGGAAGACAACTTTGACCAGGGTGTGCTTGATGTTATAGCAAGGCACGGTTGGAGAACCATGGCCGCTCACCTTGGAGATATATTTGTTCCCCTTGTGCGAGAATTCTATGTGAACCTCACCAGTCCCACGCAATCAGCTGTCTACGTCCAGGGCGAACAAGTAAAGTTCACTGCCGCAGCAGTAAACAAGTATTTTGGTTTGAAAATTGCAGTAAACCACCACACCAGCTTTGTTATGGGCATGGACGCTCAAACCCAAAAGGAGGTCCTAGAAGATATATGTTTCAAGGAAACAGAGTTGGATCCCTCGACAAAGTTTGTCGAGCGTGAAAGACTCAAGCTGGAGGTAGAGATATGGAACCATTTTTTGAGAAATCGACTGATGCCCACCCTCCACACCACCACGGTCCACATCTCAAGACTGCTCCTCATTCATTCAATCCTTCATGGACGAGGGATTGATGTTGGCAAGTTGGTAGTCGACGAAGTTTACGCATGTCTAACGCGGGGCAAGAGTCCGCTAGTTTTTCCCAACCTTATCACCACATTGTGCAGAAAAAAAACAAGTTTTTGAATACCCCTCGGTTGATGAGAGCATCAAGGGTAAAGCTAGACTCACCCCTTCCCAAATCCCAAGACATAGAGGATTTGATGAGGACGCCCTAGTCGAGACATTGGAGGGTGGAGCTAAGAGCTTTGCTGCAGCAAGGATTGCGACATTGGTAGCTAACATCAACCGCATTAGCAATGAAATCGAGCACATCAAAGCCCAGCACATGGCCTACTTCAAATATGTGTGCGACTGTGACGCTGCTATAGCAAGTTGCTTTGCCGAGCTACTGCCCAACACCTCTGTCCAGTTCCCCATATTTCCACCTGAAATTCTTCAAGCTCCCTAACCGCAACCACCTCCTGCTACAGCGAGTACATCCCGTCCTCCCCTGCCAAGAAGATGCTCACCACCAGAAAGAAAGTTGGTCAATCCACTACGCCCACCACAGCTGAACAGACCACAACCCAGACTCAGCCTACTATTGCTGAAACCACCACTGCTGCTTCCATCACAACCCCAACAAAGAAAAGAAAAAGAAGCAAGAAAGTCTCAGCTACTGCACCACAACCGGAGCCACAACAATATGAGCTCGTCCCAATCTCAAGTGACGAGGACCATCCACCCTAGGAGGAAACTCCTACCCCACAGGCTACTCTAGTTGTGCCCAACCCACCAGATGTTACAGCATCTCGCCCACAACACCGCATCAAACGTACAGCTGGACGCACCAGGATCGCCCCAGCCACTGAGCCTGACACCCCCGACGATAATGATGCAGCTGAAGAACCCACCCCAGCAGCTGGGCATGAATATCACTCCACCGATGACACCAGCGCCGAATCGCCTCTTCACCCATGAGGTACACATTTTTTCATTTTCTCTTTTTTCATTTCATTGCATTTCATGTAGTTTAATTCATTCATGCATTGAGGACACTACATTCTCTAAGTTTGGGGGTGTTAGTGTTTGATGTTAGTATTTTTAGTTTGCTCTAGCATATGCATTAGTAGTAGAGAATAAAATTTATGCTATGGCATTCTGTTTAGTTCAAAGATAGCCTGTGAATAAGTTTATGGTGCCTAATAACGAATATTGATATGCTTGGATTTAATGGAATGATATACAACTAGTTTAGATTTGTAGATCTGACTTAGGGTTTGGTATAATAATCGTAAAAAAATTACACAATTGCTTTCTCTCTGCTTAAAATGGTTAGAAAAATTTCTAAGGAAGAACTCTAGTAAACCCTAGCATGGAAACTCTAACGAACTTAATTCAAATAGACTCCCCTATACGTTAATGTTTTAAAGTAAATGAATAAATGCTATGTCATAACTGTAGAAGGACACTCCTATGTGCATTTCAGCTTTAAAAAAAGAGAGAATAAATGGCTGAAGAAGCACACGAGTGAATGAAAGTTGTCACAGGATGACTCTACGTACTAGCTCGGGGATGAGATGTATGCTCCCTGCTCATCTAGAGTTAAGGACGGTAGGTGTGATGAGCTGATACCCTTCGTAGCAGTCCCCCTTTTGAATTTTAGGAAGTATGAACACTATGAGTAAAAATAGAGGGACCACAGCTAAGGCATGACTAGAGAGCTTCATTGAAAATTTTTCTTAAGCAAATTAAGCATAGGCTGAGAGCAATTTCGCACACACACATGCATCCTAGCCCTAAGAAAAATTCTTAAAAATCTCAAGTGTAGTTGTTCTTAACAGTTTCCTGTAGCTTTCCAAAGGCTAAAGCTTTGCCATAGCAATTCTTTGAGTTAAATCTTTGCCATAGTATTTCTTTTGTTATGTTCGACTTATTGCTTGAGGAAAAGCAATAACTTAAGTTTGGGGGTGTGATAACCACGTAAATATCCTTGTTTTCATACCTTTTTGCCTTAGCAATTGCCTGCTCTTAAGTTCATGTCATAGCATTTAGGTTGTAGTTTAGTTCATTTGGGTGCAGTTTTATCTTTTGTTTGGTATGGTGATGGAAAGGTGATGCTTGAAGAGGGTGGTTTGGTTGAGTGGTGTGCAAGATGCAGGAATATAGAGTGCAAGAAAGTAGGAGAGCTGGGAAATGCTATATCATTTGAAGACTAAAGGAACTGGTTGACACGCGAGCTGCAGAAAACACGTGAAGTGCAGAAAAGACAGACCTAACATGTGCAGCCGCCAGTACCACCTGCAGATTGTCCTCCTTGTCCCCTTGGGCATAGCATTGTCGGTGGATATTCCTTGGGATCACCAAAGGAATCTTTAGGGCACCAAACTCTAGGAGCCTTCACTATATAAAGGGTGCAAATCCCTCATTTACAAGGGAGGCAAAAAAGGTGATAAGAAAGGCTAAGGTTGGAGAGAGAAAGGTAGTTCTTCTCTTATTCTTCCTCAACTTGGTGTCCTCCATCGTTGAAGCTCCAAGGAGTGGCCTTGCCATCCTTGAGAGAGGTGGCGGGCTTAAAAGAGTTCGTGGCAGTCCATGGCGGATCGGGAGTTCTTCATCCTTTCTGTTTGCTTTAGCATTTCTTTATTTCATTTGAAAAGAGTTGTAATGTTTGATCATACGTTGAATGTTCACCAGCCATGAATATTTTAGGTGGCTTGGGTTTGATGGATGATTTTTATTTAAGTGTTTTTAATGCATGCCTGTGAGTTTCAGCTTGAATCGTTGTCTATGCTTTGCTTATGTGCTTTCATTTCCTTAAGGTTGTAAGAGCCTTCGAGAGTTGGCCTTTCCTTAGGTGTAGAATCAGGATGGTAATCGAGAGAGCTAACCTTAGATCCCCATAAGCAATGGAGTTGGCTGCTGAGAGGCACAGCTCTGACCTGCGTTAGAGATAAGTGATAGGTTTCAACGGCTAAGAAGGGTAGTACTTGAGGGGTAGGGGAGTGTTAAGGGTTTACGCCGAGAGATATTGTCGTAGCATTTCTGTCCCCCAGTCTCTTGGCTAGAGATAGTTTAGGGGCATCCTTAGTAAATCCTGTCGAGCATAGAAGATGGTTAGTTTAGTTGTCCAGCAAACCCAACCAGTCATTCCACAGAGAGTTTCACACACGAGAGGACATGTTTGTCATCTGATTCACCTCAACGCTATTTACACTTTTTACTGCAACATTTCTGATATTGCTTTGATTGCCTCAACATTTTCGACTGCAAAAACAACTTACACTGCATTATACATTAACCGTGCACACCTCCAATCCCTGTGGAGACGATACTTACTCACACACTTTACTACTTGTTCGACGTGTATACTTGCACTACTTGCGTATCATTTTAGTACACCTCAGCACACAAACAATGTGCTAACCCTTTCCTATACGTAACCAACTCCTAAACCCGAATTTTATTAAAAGAATCTCTAGTCCGCTTTTCGTGGTGTCCGGTCTACCAAAGTGACAGGTGGCGACTCCAAAATAATTTTTAAGGAAATAAAGGAAATTTGACTAAAAATAGAAAAGGCCCTAATTTCAAGATCAAATTAAAATAAGAAACTCAGATTTCCAAAACTCTAATCGTCGGGCTGTTTTTTCCACAAACGAGTCTTCAAAAAAATGGTCGCGACAAAAGGTAAACTACATATTTAGTACCTCACCTATTTTTATATTTCTATTTTGGTACCCAAACTAATTTTTTTAGCAAAATGGTACCTAACGTTACATATTGTTTCTATTTTAGTACCATGGCTATTAAAAATAAATGGAAACAACAACGTTGCTTGGTCAAATAACATTTGTAGTCCCTAAAATTTATACAATCTATCAATTTAGTCCAAAATTTTATCAATTTAAACATCATTTTTAATTTTTGGATTAAAAATGTAAATTTATTCTTTCTTCTTCTTCCATTCGAAGTATGAAAAATTAGGTATCGAACACTTCTTCATTGTCACTACAATTTCTTGCAAATTTTCATCGATTACTTTTTTAATTCTTCCGAAAAGAATATCGACTTTAATAACACAAAAAAAAAAGTATAAAAAAGTGAAAATCAACTAAAACCTACAAGAGCAAAAAGTTAAAAATGATATACACTGCGTTGTCATAGCCGGTAACGCGATCACTTCAGCCGAGAATTGTGATCGCGTTCCACAAGCATCGGTTCATGTACTTTTAAAAAATAAATAATTTAATGTTTTTAAAATTTTCTGTTTGGTTTAGTTTTGGGGGGGGGGGGTGTTTTCTGTGTTGAGATTGTTTTAATGGAGTTCAATTCTATTTGGTTGATTTTCTAAAATGTTGTTAAACTTCTCTGATATTTATTTTGTGATCCGTATTTGCACGATTTGATTTTTTCCATTTTAATTATGTTATGGTGAATTGTGATTGCTAAGCTTTCATCTATAATCAAGTTTTTGCTTTCTTTTAGCTTAATAATATGTGATCTTAGGCTTAGATCTATTGAGGGTTGAGTTGTTCCAGAATTAAAAGTATTTTAATAGTTGCTTGTGATTAGATATAGATACTGAACTTTTTGCTTTTATAAGTTGTTTTTTTTTCTTTTTAGTACTTGGATGTTCAGGATTCTATTGATTTTCTGTTCGATGTAACAGTGTTAATCAAAACCTATGTTTTCTCTGTTATAATATTTGGTACCTTATTTACATTGAAAAAAAAATCGTGAACTAGGTGATTTTCTTCACCTCCTGTTTCTAGTTTTACTTTCTTTTGGCAGAAGTTCTTAGATTCCTAGCTCAGAAGTAAAGGGGAAAAAGGTTCAACAGAGCTGATATTACACAAATTGGAGTTTTGAGGTAGTTAATTGAACAGAGTTGTCCCTTAATTTGTTTGTATCTTCTTTTTTATGTCTGTAATCCATATAAATTTACAGGAAACTATAGTGACAATGAAGAAGATGTTCGATACCTAGTTTTTCATACTTTGAATGGAAAAAGAAGAAATAATAAATTTACATTTTTAATCCAAAAATTAAAAATGATGTTTAAATTGATAATATTTTAGATTAAATTGATAGATTGTATAAGTTTTATGGACTAAATTTGTTATTTGACCAAGCAACGTCACTGTTTCCGTTTATTTTTAATAGTCAGGGTACCAAATTAGAAACAATACATAATTTTAGGTACCATTTTGCTAAAAAAATTAGTTTGGGTACCAAAATAGAAATAGAAAAAATAGGTGAGGTACTAAATATGTAGTTTACCCTTATTTAACAAAAATTAAAAAAATTAATATACATGGAAAATAATTTAATTTAATTTTTTAAATAATTATTAATTGTATGTTGAGTCCTTAAAATTTTTAATATTTATTAATTAATTTAATGATGTTCAAAGGTATTCAGCGTTAGTGGTATACAACGGTGTTCGTCGCACGATGTAGAATTTTCAAATCGCATTACATTTTTATAATATAAGTAACTTAGTTACAAAAGTAAACTCACGTAGCAAGAAATCTTCTTAAACTAAATTTTCTATTTTAAAAATCTTCTTAAACTAAATTTTAGGTAATCTTCACCCGTAGTCCCTTTCGTTTGGGGTTTATTTTATTTTGGTCACTTACGTTTAGAATCGTGTCTATTTTGGTCCCTTGGCCGTTAGTCTCCGTTACTTTAAAAAATAGTTTTTAATTTAACCCCAAACTTTCAAAACTTCATTTTCACCATCTTCCTCAAAAAGTAATTTTAAACTTAAAGCGAACTGCATTTACATGAAATTGCATATAGAAACATCGGGATCCAAGTTAACCTGATATAAATCCACCACATGTAATTTTGTCCCTGACATAATGGTCACAAGTTAGCTTACCTGAACTGTCAAATTTATTGAAACGGTTTCCCCCACCATATATACGGTGCAATTGATCATTCGAGGCATTTTTACAGTTAATGTGCTAATGGGAGAGTGTTATTGCAAAATTATGCTCACCTAATTGAACCGGCTATAGTTTTGTTGTCTTCTTATTTAGATTCTTGATGCTGATTTTTCTATGGAACTGGAATTAAGCCTAATATCTCTTTTGCTTTTACATATGATTGTTATCAGCTTGTTATCTCAATGTCTAGATCTCAGTGAAGTAACCTTTATTCTGAATGTAATAATGAGATCATGGCGCAGTAACTTTTAAATTCACCAATAAGATTTGTTTTGGTCAAGAATGGATGCTCAAATATCATATGCATTTCACTCCGAGAGGAAATTGCACCCAAAAAAATTCAGAAACTAGTTAATTAATCAGGCAAAAGTATATGTTCTTCTGTGTTAAAGGTTGTTTAGATCTGAAATAATCTTCAATTGTCAAGAATTGTGATAGCGTTTGAACCATAGGTAGTCTTAGTTATAGTTTGAAGTTCATATCTGAAAAGAAATGTGATTCTGATTATAAAAATTCCCCTCCCTCTCGGCTCTCTCTTATATACTACATTACAAGGTCTTTTGTTATGTTTACAGAAAAGCAATACCTTTTATGCATTATTGTTTCTGCAACTTACAAGTCTTTCTTTCTTACGTAAAGCTTGGATGTACTCGAGGATGGCATTTCAGTTATCTTTTTCGTCCTTCTCCAACATGAGTCTTCTTGCAAATGTTTGGTAATATTAATTCCTGTCATGTTTAGAACAAAGTCTTTCTACTGAATGGGACCATGCATTTCTTTGTTTTAGTGCACTGCATGTCTGGTTATTAAGCATTTAACTTTGATGCCTATGTTCCTGAGCTATGTCTCGATGTCAATACAAGAACATAGCTCAACTAACAAAAGTGAAGGTTATGAAGAAACAAGGCCAATGAGAAGACCTCAAAATACCTCGAAGGTCGAAGTCACCTTCCTCGTTGCATCTTTAAAGATATATAAACAACACTTTGATTTCTCATTGTAATTGCACTTTCTTTCGAATGCAACATCGGATCTATTGTCTGCCTCAACCTGCCAAGCTTTTCAGGGGGATTCAATCCTTGGGGAACACCATATAGGAAGAAATTTCTTGATGTTCGTTCGATTTCTCTCGTCATTTTTACCTTCTGTAACAAATTGATTTCTAACAAGAAGGTTTCGATTGCGAATTTTGGTTTACAAAGATGATTGACTCCACCTTTTGTAGACGATGGCCTAATTGAGATAGTCGGATTTAGAAATGTCCTGCACGGGCTAGTTTTGCTTGCTCCAAATGGACATGGTTGTCGTTTAGCACAGGTAGAAGCTTCTTCAAAACTTTACAACAAAAAGAACTGTTAAACAACCATTTTAGTTGTCACTTCTCATACTCTACTTTCGATCCCGATGCTTCTGTTTGAAATTTCAGGCAAATGCGGTCCGCTTTGAGTTTAAAATTTTTTTGGGGGGAAGATGGTGAAAAATGAAGTTTTGAAAGTTTTGAGGTTAGATTAAAAATTAATTTTTTAAGTAACGGATACTAACGGCCAAGGGACCAAAATAGACACGATTCTAAACGTAACGGATACTAACGTAAGTATTAACTTATATTGTATCGCGGGGATCCGCCTCACACCCCGACTTTGAACAATGATATAATGTACTTTTTTACTCTTCCCTCCTCAATAATTTTTTTGATATAACCATTGATATTCAATTCATTGATTGACTAATTCGAATCGGGTACTGCAGAGGCCTAATGTGATGGTGACCCTTCCAACCCAATTTATCCTATTCATAATATCAACATTCAGACTCTGGTCTTACTTAAAAGATTTGTTGCCTCATAAAACAATACATTTTAATTAATGTTATAAATATATTCTTATAATGTTTTATAATTAATATATTTTCATAAAATAAATATAATTTATTTGAACCATTATTTTAACTAAATATTATTTGTGATAATTATTTAGTTAGGAGGGTTTTAAGTTAAACTCCTTTCTTAATAAAATTTATTAAAGTATTAATTAACGTGTCATTATAATCAATTATTTACTAATATGATAAATAGATTAAGATTCAAACAATTTGTCAGTACAATGTATATTTGTAACACCCCAAATTCGGTCTAGTCGGAATTAGGTTCTGGTGATCAGAAATCTTACATCGATAAAGACTAAATATTGCATTGGCTTGTTAATTATTTGATATTGGACTCTAATTGAGTTAAACTATCGAGTACATGTCTTATTGAATTCATTAAAAGTTTTATAGTGATCAAATTATAGCTGTTAGAAAGTTCGAGAGCAAAACTATAGAAAATCAAGAGTTGAGGGACTAACCTTGCGATTAGCCCCTCCTCAATTAAATTTCCCATACCTGGGATAATCTGGTGAAATTACTTCACCTTAAGGAAAGCTTATTAATTGAGAAATAAAAGAAAATAATTGAAAAGAGATAGCACAAAGACTTACCCGGGACTTAAGAAAGCAAGCACCTCCCTTGTCTTCATCATCTTCCTCTAAGCACACACCTCCATTGGAGAGAAACCTAAGCTTGTTTTTTTTTATTTATATCGAATCATTGTCATCAATCGGGTAGGCTATATTCCTCAATCGATCATTGGATTTCATGGATGTACCAAGCTTAATCTTAAGTTAGGATTTTGCCTATCCATGGTTATATTGATAACTAATGATTATCGTTAGCTTAGATATTGATTTTGATATCATTATTGCAAATACGATATCGTAATATTGTTTTTAATATGCTCCTATTGATTTTTTAGCTCAGGAAGTGGAGAGAGAGGTTTCGTCATCTCCACCGAAAGCTAGAAACAAGGGCGTTGTCATCCGAGAGCCGTAAGAGCATCAAATATCAAGATGGGTATAGACAAAGTCTCCGGATTAGGCGAGGAGCCTTCCCGAATTCATTGGTATTGATTTTGATTTAAATAACTAACATCAGTTGTAAGGATATTGTGTCAGATTATTAATCGGAGGCATTGGGTAAGTATTGGTAAGTAAAGTATTGTGCATCGATCACTGATATTATCATGGCTATTGTGCATTGAAACTAATGTAGTTATTGTTATTGAAGTATAGAAAATAAATTCATTGATCATAGTCATTGATGGTATGAATATTGAGCATCTATTGTTTTTGTTATAGTCATTGAACATTGCTATTGGACATTGTTATTGAAATTAAAACATTGTAAGCATTGGATATCGTATTGGTCATTGGACATTGATTTTATGTTAATATCGAACCTTGAATTTGAACGAACCTTGGATACAATTGGCATGCCATAGAATTCATGAGCTCATTGTACGGGTGGACTACGATCCTAAGGCTACGACCTATATTGATTTGGCGAGGCGGGGGGATGTGTTTTGGTATTGGTCATATTGGCGAGGTGGAGGGACTAGACCATTTATTGATTTTGCGAGGCGTAGGAATTCACGTATCCACTATCTTGATTCAATTAAAGGTTAATAAGAAATTTGATGTGTTAAACATTGCATATTAAAACATGATATTGATAATCATGAGAATATGTACATGCACCACTCATTGATATTTACATTGTATATGACTACCTTACTAGGCAATGTATGTCTAATGTGTCTCATCTCATGCATTTCAGGTTAAGGAATCGACCTCTGTGGAAGATCGGAAAAGTCGAGACAAGACAAGTCACTACAAGCCAAGAGTAATCTATTTTGACTTTATGAACTCCTAAAAAGGTGGAAAAGTAGTTGAACTAGTCTATTGTACCTATTTTGTTATGCCTATAATGTGTATAAGTTGAAAAGATGTTAAAGGCCTAACTATGACTTATGGTATGGTTAAAAGATGGTAAAAATTGCATATATGGCTCACATAGGTGAAAACCTAGTAAACGTATTCGAATGATCATGAAATTTGGCATGTCAGTAGTTTATAGCATTGAAATATTGTGTGTAAAGTTTCATTGCATTTGAACACCGTTTGGTAGGTCAATTCGATTAAAAACCAGCAAATATCTGTCATTACAGGTCAGACTGTATCGATACGGGGTAATGGCGTATCGATACAGCTAAGCATAATTGAACCTAATGAACATGGCGTATCTGTATGGTTTGGGGTTGTATCGATACGTTTTGCCACTAAATTTCCTTGTTTCGATACGGGCCTAACCTATATCGGAACATGTCAATGGTTAGAGTCAATGAGAGTCAACCCGTACTAAAACAGGGCTTACCTGTATCGATACAGGGTATGGGCAAAGTCAACCCAGGTTGACCATCGTACACCTGTATCGAAATGGCATCAAGGTGTTTCAATACAGGGTTAGTTAAGTTGGTTGAAAGGCATAGATTGAAGGCTTACATTATTCACAGATTAGTCACTGAATTTAGAACGATTCAATTGGATGAGTAAATGAACTCCGAATAGTATGAAAAATTTACAGACTTGATGTTAATGTATTGGATTTCATTGTGGCTTAATCAATTGTATCGAAGGACCCCTAAATTATCAGATTTACAATTTAGTCTCTAAATCTTGTAATAACTATGAATTGGTCCTAAATGATTAATTATTGGTTCATAAAGAGTAAATTGGAGTAAGATGTATATTCGATAATATTTTAGTAAAATAAAATTGATCATATGTTGTTTATTGATTGAAATTTTATCATACCATTTTTAAGTAGCACCTTCCGACTCGGTTCTCGACTAGGCTGGAAGGGAGTGTTACAATATTATTATAGAATTAAAATGAATAAACATTATTATGTAATCACACCATAATCTAAAATATTGAGGATGAAAACCTTTGAAACTAAAGGATAGGGTCACATTAAATAAACCAACATTGTTTAAATTCTCCTTAGAACGGAGTAGTTCCACAATAAATAAATGGAGAAATTCCTGCAATATTGTTGTAGAACTTTTTTTTTTCAAAAATAGGGTTCCAATTAAAATATTTCCCACAATATTGTGGATTACTGTTGAAATCAGATATCCAAAAGATTTCCATCCGACTTTCAACAGTGATTTACCCAAAAATTAATAAAAAATATCCCATAAGACTTAAATCTGTCTTTGAACAGTGACCAAAAAAATAAAATTTAAGGGCTGGATTTCAATTCGCCTTTGAATAGTGAAAAAAATAAAAATTGGCTGCCCTCCCAGTCTTTGAATAGTACCCCATGCACTAGGGGCTGCCACGTGGCCGACTGTAGTTCACCCCAATTTTTTTTATTTTTTATGATTTTTGGTTTATTTTATATTTTAATTATTATTGTAGTATAGTTGACAAAAATAATATTTAAGTTAAATTATGGTTCAAATTAATTATATTTATTTTAAGAAGTATGGATAAATGGGTGGAATTACAAAAATATTGTATTTGGTTTTAATTTTTTTATTTGATTGGTAATCCTCGGGAATGAGTATTGAGTTTAATTTTTTATCTGATTGGTAATCCTCGGGAAGGAGTATTGGGTTTAATTTTTTTTTATCTAATTGGATGGGTAAGAAGATTTTTTTAAAAATTATATAGGGTTGCAGTGATGTGACGAAGTAGTGGTGTAGGTGCAAGTGTAGGGTGGTAAGATAATTTTTTTCTATCTGATTGGTAATCCTCGAGGAGTATTGAGTTTAATTTTTTTTATCTGATTGTAATCCCCGGGAAGAAGTATTGAGTTTAATTTTTTTTATCTGTTTGGATGTGTGAGAAGATTTTTTTTAAAAAATTATATAGAGTTGTAGTGATGTAACGAAGTAGTGGTGTAGGTGCAGGGTGGTAAGATAATTTTTTTTATATGATTGATAATCCTTGAGAAGGAGTATTGATTTTAATTTTTTTATCTGATTGGTAATCCTCGGGAAGGAGTATTGGGTTTAATTTTTTTATCTGATTGGATGGGTGAGAAGATTTTTTTTAAAATTATATAGGGTTGCAGTGATGTGACGAAGTAGTGGTGTATGTGCAGGTATAGGGTGGTAATATAACTTATTTTATCTGATTGGTAATCCTCGGGAATGAGTATTGGGTTTAATTTTTTTATCTGATTGGATGGGTGAGAAGAATGTTTTTTAAAATTATATAGGGTTGCAGTGATGTGACGAAGTAGTGGTGTAGGTGCAGGTGTAGGGTGGTAAGATAATTTTTTTATCTGATTGGTAATCTTCGGGAAGGAGTATTGGGTTTAATTTTTTTATCTGATTGGTAATCCTTGAGAAGGAGTATTGGGTTTAATTTTTTATCTGATTGGTAACCCACTGATACCCCGAACCTTATGACCATTTTCTTTTTTAACGCCCTTGCACAACTCATGATACAAGAACGCTAATATGGTCGATCCCTAACTTTATTTAATAGCTTCCCACGGATACCTCAAAAAGCGTAAATACCATGTATGAACAACATTGCCAGATTTATCTAGCATCAGTATACCTCCAATGAGTTGCAGAATATAAGCTCGACTGACATTATAAATTTCAGCAACCGAGCTATATTGACCGAGTTTAAATTCACTTTCCAACCAACTCAATTTCACACGAGATCCTTTCAAATTTGATTTATCTGGCACATTCCCAAGGTAAAATGAGCAAAGTGTTTCAGGTGTAGCTTTCATCGTGTCGACTGTCGATCAACGGCTCTCCGGTCAATGGTTCCTTGATCAATGGTGCCCCGTTTACTGGGAGCCCGATAAGCATGACCACGTCTCCAAGTGTGATCGTGCATTCCTCACGCGATATATAGAACGTATGGGTTTCTGGCCTCCAACGCTCAATCAGAGCGGCTATCAACCCGGGAACCAACTTGTACCCCCGAATGAAGGTCGCATAATAAAATTCGGAAGCTTGCAACCATTCATTGATTCAATCGTCTGGATGATTTTTGGCCATGGTCAGATGATGCTTAAATGTATCCTCAAAATCCTGTAATTAAAACATTAATAAATAAACAAAATATTATTAACATAATTAAATTTCTAATAAATAAAATTTTAACAAATTTGTACCATCTCAGGAACCGAAAGACTACTAATGTGTTGATCATATAACCGCAACAGAGGAGCTAGCTCAGCCATTCTACATGGCAAGTAAGAATATATTACAACCCGAAATTAAATCTACTACATTAATCAAAAAATAATTTGCTAATAAAAATACTCAACTAAAATTTACAAACAAAATATACCATTTAACTAATTTTCCATCAAAACCCATTAATTTTAAAATTTTTACAAAGTGGTCACTAATTTACTAATTTGCCTCCATAACCCTTCAATTTTAGGATTTTTACAAACTACTCACTATTTAACTAATTTGCCTTCAAAACCCATCAATTTTAAGATTTTTGCAAACAAGTAACCCTTCAATTTTAAGATTTTTATAAATTAGTCACTAATTTACTCATTTGCCTTCATAACCCTTCAATTTTTAGATTTTTACAAACTAGTCACTAATTTACTAATTTGCCTTCATAACCCTTCAATTTTTAGATTTTTACAAACTAGTCACTATTTTACTATTTTTCTGTCATGACCCTTCAATTTTTAGATTTCTACAAAGTACTCACTTATTTACTAATTTGCCTTCATAACCCTTCAATTTTAACATTTTTACAAACTATTCACTATTTTACTATTTTGATCATTCAAGTCCTATTTTCCCTTAACAAAATTCATTCTATTCAATAACTAACAAATCCACCCACATTCTGCCAATATTTTATAAAATCCTCTAAAAATAATAAAGATAATAAATAAATAAACTAAAAAAGTATAATAATATTTTAGTTTAGTTTACCATTTGTTAAAATTCTACGAATTTTTACAAAGTAGTCGCTAATTTACAATTTTTTCATTCAAGTCCCAATATACTCATTTTAGTCCCTATATCATTCGGCAATTTACCTTTAAAACCCTTCAATTTTAAGATTTTTACAAAATAGTCACTATTTCCTAATTTTTTCATTCAAGTCCCAATATACTCATTTTTGGTAATCATTTTTTTCTTTCAAAAAGCATTTTATAAAAAAATCTAATTTGAAATATCAAATTAATTAAACAATACAATATTTAAAGTTAAAAATTAAAAAAAATATATATTCAAGAACGTACCTCCCTTCTCAAATTTTAAAAAAATTCAAACATCAACTTAAAATTTTGTCATACTTACTATACTTCTTCAAATCTCCCTTTCTTTACTCAATCTCTTCACAAAATTTCTTCTCTTCAACCACCTATTTAACACAATAATTTCAAATATAAAAAATTCAAACAACTTCAAAATTTAAAAATAATTAACAATATAAGATTCAAATTATTTAACTGAAAATTAATAAAAATTCGTAACTACATAAAAATATTCATACATTACAAATAAAACTACTTAAAATAATTTTCTAAAATAAAATACATATATTTTACTTACACAATATCCTCTAAATCTTCTTCTTCTTCTTCTTGTTCTTCTTCTTCTTTAATCTATCTTCTCCAAAATTTCACCATAAAAATATCAACCTTCAACCTCTATTTAACCCCAACTACTTTAAATTTCAACCACCCAACCCACCTACCATTTATCCAATAAAAAAACACTCCCCGAGGCATGCATGCAACCCGACGCCAAGGCTGCCACCCTGCAGGGGCAGGCCTGCCACCCTCACCCGGTTACTGTTCAAAGACGGGGGAGAGTAGTCCGCCTCGGTACAGTGCGACGTGCCCCCCAAAATGCCACGTGTTATAATGTACTGTTCAAAGTCGAAGGATAAACTATAGGCCTTTCGGTGAAAGTCGGATGGAAATCTCTTGAACTTCTGATTTCAACAGTAATCTACAATATTGTGGGAAATATTTTTATTAGAACCTTATTTTTGAAAAAAAAAATCCAACACAACATTACTGTAATTTTCCCATAAATAAAGCGTGATGGGCAGTTATAAATAATGAATTGAAGTTATAGTTTATCAAGTTAAGAAAAATATTATGAATAAAATTTGAAATTTGTCTATTAAATGAAAGTTTATTATCCTCATAAATAAGTTTATCCATAAATTATTTAGAATTCGTTTAATAAGTTATTTATAATTCGTTCTTAAAAGAAATTTTAAATTATTTAGATTTCTCCATATTTATAAATTAAAAATATTATATATTTAAACATGTTCGAACATAAAACTCGTTCAATGTAAAACTTGATTAATAAGTTTATCTAAACTTAATTCATTAGGAGCAAATTCCACCTTCTCTCCTATAGAAATTTTTTTAAAAAACCTTAGCCATTTAAACACGCTAATTGGAAAGGATATTATGTATTTAAACACGCTCAAATATATATCTCAGTGAATATTATAGTATCAATCGATATAAAACTCGATTAATAAGGTTAATTAAATTTGATTATATTTTGTTGGTAATTGATTTTTAATCATGTGTAATCATATTCAATTATAAAATTTGAGACATCCATTTAATATCGATTGATAACCTCTAAACATTTAAGAGATTAACATGTATATTAAGTACATTCGAACGAACTAAAACTCAATCAGTAATTTAATTAATTAATCGAGTGTCAAAGATGTTTATATTGTCTCATTTAGGGTTGAGTGTTCGATCGAGTCGAGTAATATTTTTTTTAGTTATTCGTGTTTACAAATCTTATTTTACAATTCAAACTTTATTTAAAAAAATTTCGAATCAAGTTTAGTCGAGTTTTCGTGCAAATTTAATTGTAATTATTTATAATGTTATAATACATATTGATACCAAATTTAAACGGCTTTCCATATCCATATACAATATATAATAAATTTCTTCATATTTTCACATGTGCTATACATAATATGTCAGACAGATTCGAGAAACTCGGCTCGAACTTAAAAACTGATCAACTAATTATTAAAAAAAAATTCGAGTTATTAGAATTTTCATTTTGTAACTTAAACTTTATTTGAATTTTTTTTAGTCGAGTTTATAAAATTACAAGTCGTGTTTCTTGGCGTCGAGTTTTATCCACCCTAATCACATCTTATATAAGTTAGAATTCCCATAGTTAACTTAGAAACTTCTAACAATAAATTGAATGAGAAATGACTTCCACCGGAATCGAAATGGACTAAGGTCCTCATCAATTCCTCCCTTTCCCGTGTGGGTTCTGCCAGTTGAGGCATAAATATCTAATTGTTCTTTCAATTTCAACAACAACGCCACCAACAACGTGGATTTCGGTGCCAGAAATAACTGCGAAGTTAAATAGAAAAAGCAAAGTTGTGTAAATAAGGAAGATGAGGAAATCTAGAGAGAGAAAGGGAAAGATTTTGTTGTAATTTTTAATCGAAAACTAAACAAATCTACGGTCAATATGCGAAACAGCGTGAGAGCTGTAAGCTATATGTCAAGTGTGCACGAAGCCGTGGACTAAAGCCGGCTTCTTTTTCTCCCTTCTTCAACCTCTCTGTATTGCTTCAAAATCTCTCTTTTTATCTGTTCTTTTCGCTTTCACTTGGATTCATTTTATCTTTTGGTTTTGATTATTTGATCGGGTAAAACAAGAGGGGAGATTGCCCATTTCTTTTTTTTTTTCAGATAAAAATTTGTAAGAAAACAGGATCGGATATGGGGCGTTGATCAATCTGTTCTTTTTCCTGTTTTTTATCGGGTAAAAGCTTAGGATTAATTTTGGGTTTCGTTTGATTTTTCGAGGGAATGGGTTGCTTTCCTTGTTTCGATTCAAAGGAAGAGGAGAAGCTAAATCCTGTCAACGAACCTGTTGATCGAAAGCAAGGGCACCCAACTGTTTCCTCTAATATTTCCAAATTATCTTCAGGTTAGCATTGATTTTTTTTTTCGTTTGGTTTGGAATATATATTTTTAAATTAACTACTTTATCACTTGATCTGATCTGGGTGTTTCTGAATCATTATTTTCTTTCCTAACTTTGATGATGATAATTATTTTATTGTTAAATTGATGATGATGATGATGCTTATAGGATCTTAGGATGATTTTGATTACATGGTGATATGTTTGATAGTTGATTAGGTTAAAATAATTGTAATTAGTTCAAAATCCACTGATAAGATGTCTTCTAAATTTATAGTAATACAATAACTTAAACTCAAATCAGCATACTGAATATGATAATCAAAGTCCATCATCTGGAAATCATAGCTTGATGGAGCTTGTTATTGCCTTTGCAATATAAAATCGTCTTTTCTTTAATCACTTAGCTTTGTGAATTTAGATTGTATTCTCTTTCCTTGTTCGATTCTTTTGTTTGCATTAAAATGGTAATCAGATCTCTCATGTTAGCTTTGTGAATTTAGATTGTATTCTCTTTCCTTGTTCGATTCTTTTGTTTGCATTAAAATGGTAATCAGATCTCTCATGGTACCTATTTTTATGGAGTTGACAGGAGGGGACAGGCTTAGAGCAAGAACTAATGGAGGGTCCAAAAGGGAAATACCAAGTCCCAAAGATGGGCCTGGTGTCCAAATTGCTGCTCAGATTTTTACCTTTCGCGAGCTTGCAGCTGCAACAAAGAATTTCAGGCCGGAGTCTTTTTTAGGGGAAGGTGGATTCGGACATGTTTATAAAGGGCGGCTCGAGAGTACTGGTCAGGTAATCTTATTATAGGTTTTTTGCTTACTTAATATTTTGAAAGCATAATGTAACTGAAATATTAAGCTCCGAGTCATACCGTGATTTATAACTTCTAGGCCTTTGCTAGATTTGCTCATATACTGTCATATTCTTAAAATTCAATCATTCAGGTTATACAGATACTTAATTGCTGCAGACTGGGTGTTTGGATAGAAAATACCGTTTTTTCCAAGATTGTAACATTTATTTACGTAGCAAGTGATGCGCTAAAATTGGTAACTACACCATTAATGTATTTCGTAACTTGGATGCAGCTTCTTTATCTGAGAAGTATCAACTTATAATCTTTTGTCCATGGAAGATGATCTAATTAATGTTTTGAGTATATTTGTATCTTTTGCCGTGATTGTTGGTACTTGACATACTTGATCCTCTGCTAAAAGAGAACAGCATTCACCCTCATGGAGTTTGTCTTGCTAATAAAGTGTGGTTTTCCTATCTTAATCCTCTGCTTGATGTTGTCATGTTGTAGCTGGGGTCTAGATGAGTCTGAAAGTTCTATTGTTGCATGCAACTACAATTATAATTGTTAATATTTCTAAGAGAAGAAACTAATGCTGAATATATCTGACGATACAATTTGGTCAATGAAGTTGATGCCTCTTTAAAGAAAATTATTCATTTAACAAGATGTTTATACATTTCTATAAGATGTGTGAAAGAGGGCCTCTACATTTTCTTCTGAATTTACGCAAACTAAAGGTTCTTGTAGTTGGGATAACAAGCACAGTCTTTTATAGCTTGAGGAGCTAATGTCATTATGTCCCTTATATGTATATCTTTTGCCTTTGCAGGTAGTTGCAGTCAAACAGTTGGATAGAAACGGTCTCCAGGGTAACAGGGAATTTTTGGTTGAGGTTCTCATGCTCAGCCTTCTTCATCATCCTAATCTTGTTAACCTGATTGGTTATTGTGCTGATGGAGACCAACGGCTTCTTGTTTATGAATTCATGCCCTTGGGATCATTGGAAGATCACCTTCTTGGTAATATTTGGTGCACATTAATCCTCTAATGATATAGTTCTTTCTCGTATTACTTCATTATGTCTAGAGAAACTAGTCCTTCTGTAGATAGATCTTTATAAAGTTATATTCAACTCAACAATTTTAGCCCTTTGAGCTCAATTTAGGATGCCAATGTAAGGTTAAGGATCTTATTAATATTTTCTATATACAAATATTCTTGAGCTCCTCATAATTTTAATGGATTCATTGATATTGTGAAGTGATAATTAGTGTTAATCTAGACAGCATGGATGCTGACTTACAATATGGGTACAATACGGAATAGGCACGATGAGACTGGAATGTTTAGAAAATTAGAACATTGAGACAACAAGACACAATATATATTTTATATGATAGTACACAAATATAATTGGATACTTTTCAATCAAATGTCAACATGCAAATGCAATTAGCTTTTCAATTTCTTGAAATCAAATTTGAGTTTAAAAACTCGAACCTTAATAAATTCATTAGGAACAAATAGCTCAAACTCAAACTCTTAAAAACCCTTAAATTACCATGCTATGAATTGTTCAATAATAAAACTCTTCTCATACTTATCTCATTTATTACCATCTTTGCCTTCTTCCTCTATCATTCTCTGTCCTGTAACATATTTACATTGATACTTTGCGTTCTACTCCCAACCTTTCCGTTATTTAACTCTCCATTATTGTTTCTCTTTCAGTTTTCTTCGTTTTCTTTATGGATTTCAAGCATTTAAATTCCTTAGGATGTTACATTTTGTCTTTATTTATATTTTCATGTTCTTGCTTTCCCGGCTCATAGTTTGTCACATCAGAGCATGTCTGTGTCAGATACATCAAAGATGATGAATGGTGTATCTTTAACATGATGATGAATTCAAAATGAAACATTGAGGTTAAATTGGTTCAAAAAAAGAATAGAGACCAAAATGACTATTCAGTCGAACGTTAGGGCATTTTTTAGCATTATGCCTTTTTTCTAAACTAAGTCTTGACTAAACTGGTGGATTTTCACTGTGGTTTCCATACCCTCTTTTCACAACCACAGCTTTCAGAATCCTACCAACTATAATATTGAACTAAGCCTAATTATGAACCTGGAGCTTAGCCGAATTGGCATCCAAAAGTCTTAAGGATTTGAATCCCAACATCTATAATTCTGTCACCTATTCGTAGGTTATGGCCTCTTTTTTTAGCAAAAACTTCAAGTCTAATTAATGTTGGAACTAATAATGAAATATGAATCGCAGTGTTCTCATAATGGATCTGTTTTGTGGTTCACTAGCAAGCTGTCTTATGCTCTTAGTAGTCTGAAGGCTTCAGAATGTTCGACTTTAGCCCTTTACTACCTACCAATAACGTACAGATGATAGTCACATCTCATTGTTGGATAAATTCGGGTTTATAGTTGACACAAATGGATATACACAGGTTTTACCGTGTCATTCCCTTGGACGTATTTTGCTTGTTCTCTAACTGTTCCTGTTAAATACATCTATTATATAGCAGGAAGGGGGATTCTCGATTATACTCTAATCTGTCATGATTTCTCTGCAGATCTACCTCCTGAGAAGGAACCACTAGATTGGAACACGAGAATGAAGATAGCAGCTGGTGCGGCTAAAGGTTTGGAATACCTCCATGATAAAGCAAACCCTCCTGTTATTTACAGGGACTTCAAGTCCTCCAACATATTACTGGATGAAGGATTCCAGCCGAAGTTATCTGATTTCGGGCTTGCAAAGCTTGGTCCAACAGGAGATAAATCACATGTTTCCACCAGAGTTATGGGCACGTATGGCTATTGTGCTCCTGAGTATGCCATGACTGGTCAATTGACAGTTAAATCTGATGTTTATAGTTTTGGCGTTGTCTTCTTAGAGCTAATTACTGGACGGAGAGCTATTGATAGCACACGGCCCCATGGAGAGCAGAACCTTGTAACATGGGTAACACATTTGAAGCGCTTTTGTATTGGTCTGTGTAGCAAGCAATGGCTGAGACTATATAATAATTTATCTTTTCTAATGTATGTACAGGCACGTCCGTTATTCAACGACCGCCGCAAATTTTCAAAATTGGCAGATCCAAGATTGCAAGGACGATATCCAATGCGAGGTCTTTACCAAGCTCTAGCAGTGGCCTCTATGTGCATTCAAGAGGAGGCTGCCACACGTCCTCTAATTGGGGATGTGGTCACTGCTCTCTCGTATTTGGCAAACCAGGCATACGATCGTAATGCAGCAGGGCATGGCTACCGCGGTTCTGGAGATAAGGATGATAAAAGATACAGAGATGACAGAGGAGGAAGGGTGTCAAAGAACGATGAAGGAGCATCATCTGGCCGTAGGTTGGATTTGGAAGGGTCCGAGAAGGAGGACTCTCCCAGAGAAACTGCCAGGATGTTGAATAGGGATTTGGATCGGGAAAGAGCTGTGGCCGAGGCCAAGATGTGGGGAGAGAATTGGCGAGAAAAAAGGCGACAGAATGCACATGGTAGTTTCGATGGGACTAATGGCTAGTATACGGTTCCCAGATAAACTTTGTAGGCACCTTCTTTGGCCACCGTTTATCCACCCTTCTGACCCGACGAGGCGAAGAAACATTTCTTTCTTGTGCATGGTCCATCCAAAAAGCTTGCCGATGCTTTACTTTCCTTACTTTATTATCCTTTCATTTCAATGAAGCATAGAAAAAGATGATGATGATGATGATGATGATGGACTGATGGAGTGTTCATTATCATGAACCAGGAGAGCATGAGAATGAATTAGAAAAGCAAGACATTTTTCTGTAAAATTTTGGGAGTTAATGTTATCATCTTTGTTCTGGTTTTGTACGGAACTTTTTCTATGGTATTTGTATGTTGTATTCATCTTCGGTACACAAAAACACATTTTTACCAACTAATTGAGTTCATTTTCATCCAATTTTGTGTTTTACTAGGTTTTTTTTTCCTACAGTCTTTGGAGGGTAAATTAAATATGGGATTCACTCATATTTTGAGGGGCATTTTTTGCTCATTGAGGTTAAAAATTTATAGGGTTTTACGCGACTAGAAAGATAATAAAATCTCGGACTCGTTCTGACTCCAAATTACATAGACTAGACTTGAAAAAATATCAAATAAATTTTGAGTTGTAAAATGGAAAATCGAATAACTCGAAATTTTTAGTAATTAGTAGATTGATTTTTAAGTTTAAGTCAAGTTTTTTAATTTTTCATGATATATATATATACCAATATAAAAAATATGAAGAAATATATGTCATATATGAAAAAAAAATAATGAAATATATATGCATATTGTATATGATTAGAGAAAGTCGTTTAAATTAGAATCAAAGTGTACTATAACATGATAAATAATTACAAATAAATTTGTATAAAAACTCGAAAACTCGACTCAAATTTCATAAACTCGACTCGAATCAAAATTTTTTTAAATAAAGTTTGAGTTGTAAAATATGAGAGTCAACTTGAATAACTTAAAAAATTTTTAACTTAATTTGACTCGATCGAACGCTCACCCATAATTCAAACTATACATAGCAATCTATCTCTCCTCCGCCCATGTAAAATTTGTATGTTTATTCAAAATTAAATGATAAAAACAAAATAATTTCCGTGCCTAGGTTTTCTAAAATTTTCTCTCTAGCCAGTAGCCACAACTAGGGTGAGAACTGGATGGAGAATATTTAAAAATCGTAGAGATTCGAACTAATGAAATGAAGAATAATCGATATCTTCACCCACGGAGACAAGGACAAGGATGTGAAAAGTTTTATCACCGAAGTTCAAATGGGGATGAGGACGGAGATTGCTATATCCGAACCGTAGGATAACCGAACCGTAACCATATAAATAACTGCGGGGATTCTCGAAAATATCAACGACGATCCATAATATTTTACAAAATTATTAAAATATATAGAATTAACCCTCATTTACATGTATACCTACCCTCTCTAGTAATTTATCATTTTTTGTTAATTATATAATATATTTATATCTCTATTTATGTCGTTCATTTTACACAAAATCTTATTTTCTTTCAACCATATGTTTAAGCGTATTGAGTATATGACATGTAAATTGAACTCGACCATATATTTTAGTTATAAAATAGTAAATTTTGTTTAACTTTTGGGATGAGGATTCCCTGAAAACCGTGAGGATCCGATGAGTATGGGGATGAAAAATTCACCGAAGCATATAACGGGGATTACCCAAAACCGTACTCGCAAGTGTTGGGGACGGAATAAAAAATACAAAACCGTCCCTAAACCGGCCGATTCTCACCCCTAGCCACAACTTTGTATTTTCATATTGTTTGATCACTGACGGCGACACCAACCTCGATGTTATTGTCGACTACTGATAATCTTTTTTTCTTTTACATTATTATATTATATCTTTGTTTTTTAGTTCTTATTAAGAATAAGGCTAAACTACATAAATGACCACCATACTATTGGTAAAGTCAAGATTTGACCATCTTACTTTTTTCGAAGCAATTAAGCCATCATACTATTAATTTATACTCAATTTGGCCACCTGCTATTAGAATCTAACGGCAGGGTGATGTGGCAGTAAAAAAAGTACTATAATTACACATTTGGTCCCTACTATTTATACATTTTTTTTAAATTTAGTCCTAATTTTAAATTAATAAAATAAATTAATTATTTAATTAGGTGGTGACACCTGTCAACACCTTATTAGAGGAGAAAAACAAAATTCCTCTATCATGTGCTTTGTGGGATTTGAACTCAAGTATAGCAGGTGGAGAAGCAGTGGCATAGCCACTACACCAAGTACAAGTTTGTGGAATAAATCACTAATTTTAATAAATATCTTATTGTTTTCTACATTTTTTTTCAATTTTATATATATAATCATCAAATTATTTTTTAATTTAATTTAAAAATCTCAATTAAATTATTATATATATGTTAAATTATATTTAAAAATAAAAAATAAATTATAATAAAATTTCATTTAACGAATCCAAAACTTCAATTAAATTATTATATATATATATATATTTTAATTTCACATATATAATCATCGAATTAATAATTTTAATTTATTGTATACTTTTTCTACATTTATTTTTTTTAAATAAATATAAATACAACACAAATCACAAGATAAATTAATTTAAATTATGTTTGTGAGTTTAGATTCGCTAAATGAATTTTAATATAACACAAATCAAAAGATAAATTCATTTGAATTATGTTTGTGAGTTTGGATTCGATAAATGAAATTTTATTATAATTTAAATTTTTTTATTTTTGAATATAATTTAACATATACAATAATTTAATTGAGATTTTTCAATTAAATTAAAAAAACAATTCGATGATTATATATGTGTAATTAAAAAATAAATGTATAAAACAATAAGACATATAATAAAATTAGAAATTAAAGCACAAACTTGTGCTTGGTGTAGTGGTTAAGCCATTGCTTCTCTTTTTTGCCTTACTTGGGTTCAAATCCCACTAGTTGCAAGATGGATAAATTTTGTTTTTCTCCTCTAAATAGGTGGTAACACGTGTCACCACTTGATTGGGGGAGGAAAATAAATTTATTAAATCAAATATAAATAATTAAAGTTCTCCAATAAGCCTAATTAAATAATTAATTTATTTTATTAATTTAAAATTAGGACTAAATTGAAAGAATGTGTAAATAACAAGGACCAAATGTGTAATTATACCTCTTTTTTTAACTGTCACGTCACTCTGCCGTTAAATTCTAACGGCAGGTGGTCAAATTGAATCCAAATTAATAGTATGGTGGCTTAACTGCTTCGAAAAAAAGTAAGGTGGTCAAATCGCGACTTTACCAATAGTATGGTGGTCATTTATGTAGTTTACCCTAAGAATAATTGTCTTTGTGGCACGTTTTTCTCTATCTTGTGGTACGTTTTGCTTTACCTTTTGATACGTTTTTTGGTCTTTCTTGACGGTTGTTTAATCGTTTCTTTTCATTTTTATTTTTCTTAGAGTTGGATTTAGCATCGCCTCAACTGATCAAGATGATGCTTATTTAGTTATCCTGCTGATCTTTTCTACTTTGGACCCACATATTGGATTTGGATACATGGTTTGCGTGTGTACATGGTTTTCTCACGATGCTTGGCTCTGATTTGCGGTTGTCAATGGTCTTTTAATGGTTTGATCCCCTTATGTGGTTCGTTTGCCAATGTAATCATATTTGTTCATATCTATATTTTGTTCAAGCCTTTTGACTGGATTTTTAACCTTTTCATTGTATGGTCATTGTATGATCTGAAGTGACTATTTTTTTGTCATTGGTTCTTGAAAAATGTTCAAAAATCTATTTAATTTGTGTTTATAATGGTAAACTCTCATTATAATTTAGATATTACTAGCGACATTTAAAAAAATGATAAAATACGTTTGTTATTAGAGGTTTTCATAGGTTGAATTGCGTTAGGTTCATACTACGTTTTTATTTCCAAATGAAAATGAGGCTCGAGGCCATTACATAAGGTGTTCAAGTGAACGTGCGGAGGTCCATAAACATCACGGCGAAGGGTATCTATAAGCGAGGCTGGCGGGGTATCAAAGGACTGGTGCGGGACACCAAGCTTAGCCATATGATCGGCTGCAAAGTTTGCTTCCCTGCAATGCTCCAAAATGTCACGTTCAAGCCGTCAGAGCGTAAGGCAGCAATGCGACGAACAAGCGTGAACGAACTCTCCATTAATGGCTGGGAGAGTAGATCAAAGATGTCTGCACTATCTGTTTGTAACTTGATACATTCATAGCCATGAGACTGGGCCAATGTTAAACCCTCATAAACTACCCAAAGCTCGGCATGGATGATAGTGGAGATGCCCAAAGGCCTGTGGAATTGTTGAGATGATCAAACAATGTCGATTTGACTAAGAGAGGGTGAATTGACTTTTTAAAATGAAATGGAGCAAATTGATAAAATAAAAATTGAAGACAAAGCAATTTAGAGTGGTTCAAGCTTCTAACAAGCTCTACATCCACTACCTTAGCTCCCACTATGGATTTCAACCAATTCACCATTGAAATCTTCCCCTTTTCTAGGATTAGGAGGAAACCGTTACAAAAATCAAAGCTTAATTAAAATCACTCAATTACAAGAAAAGGTTGGAAAATAGAAATTGGACCTCTCAATAGGTAAAATACTTGCCCAATTACAATAGCACACTCCCCAAACTTGAAAAGAAAGATTACAAATGAATTACACAAGTTGGGTGTGGTTTGACTCTAAATGGCTCAAATAGATTGGATTTTTGCTTTATTGTGCTTGACTTGATAAATAGTTGTTGCTGTAGCTTTTGGGGCTTGCTTTTATACCTTCTCATTGAATTCTAGCCGTTTGGGTGGTTGGCATCATCAATAGAGCCGTTGAGCTCTCCTTTTCCCACTATAAATGCACTTCTGCAACGTACTATATCAGTACACTCGGAGCCGTATCGATACTTGTCTCAAAATAGAAAGAGCCGTTGTAGAGTAATAAAGAGGGCATATCGATATGCGGGGAAGGCGTATCGAAACGGTAAAGGGGTCGTATCGATACAATTAGAGGCCGTATCGATGCAATTTTTGCAAACTTGGTCACTGCCAATGTCTGTATCAATACGCTACCAGGGTGTATCAGTACGGGTAACTGAAATTCAAAAGTTTGTTTAAGTCTTCTAACTGAAAAGAGAACAGTAATATAATAAATGAGAAGATTTGAAAATATTAAACCCGTATTGATACGGTATAGGTACGTATTGGTACACATAAGCAAACATCTTAAACCTAATTGAAAGGCCGTATCGCAACGGGCATTGCGGTATTGAAACACCTGTATTGATACGGACTCAGCCGTATCGAAAACGTTAAATTCCAGTTGCCACTTAAAATGAGGCCGTATCGAAACACTGGTATAGTGTATCGAAACGCTTGTGTAATTTTGTAAACTTTGGCTTTGAAAAGGCAAGGCCATATCGAAACACCTATAGGGTATATCAAAATGCATGGGCGATTTTGTTAAGTTTGGCTTTGAAAACACTTAGAAAGATTTGTAGGGTTTAAGTTTTGACTTGGAAACATTTTAACTTAAAAATCCTTGTCAATGGTAAGACTTTCAAATACTTAAAAGTTTAGTTACTTTGCAATTTGGTCCTTAGACTATTTGTTATATCAAAATCAAACATAGGTTTTACAATCTCCCCTTTTTGATATAACAAAACCAAAGTAAATTTTTAAGTACTCCCCCTTTGTTTAAGCTAGTTTTTTGGAAAGATTTAGTTTAAAAAATTTAGCTTTATACCCTTCTCCCCCTTTTTGTTAGATCAAAGTCAATGATATATGTAAGATGGGATAAGCAAGATAGGATAAGCAAGATTTAAGAAAACAACATAAATTCCATTAAGTACTTAAAGCATAATTGTTCAAAGCAAAATAAAATCCAAACTCAAATCCTAAAAAGCATAAAGCAGACCAAATAGTAAAACTTAAATCCTAAAGCATAGGTTGAAATAGAAATAGCATAGGTGCATAAAAGAAAATCCTAATATGATATGATATGCAAGACCTAAGACTCCTCTTGGTCTTCATCTTCACCATCATTGTTGGTACCATTATTTCGAGATTGGCGCCATTCATCATGAAAAGCTTGAAGAGTGATGTCCATGGAGGTTTGTTGATTTTCAATCGAGGTAACTAGATTTTCAATGGATTGGACACTCCCCTCCAAAGAGGTGAACCTTGTGTCAATGGCGGCAAATCCGGAATTCATGTTTGTGCCCAAAGAGGTGAAGTGCTCGTTGAGAAAGGCCATGAGAGCATCCATGGATGGTTGAGAAACTTGAGCTTGAGGTTCTTCTTGAGGAGGCACATCTTGTTCGGGTCTATCCTCTTGAGGAATTTGATTGATACGAACCCAATTGCCCTCAAAATAGTGAAACTTGGCACGAATAAGAGAAAACTCATCGATCGGATCTTTGAGAGGTTCGAGAAAGTCATGTGAGCAATCAATCTCCATTTTCGAGAACAAGTAACTCAAAGCGGTGCCATAAGTTAATGAAGAGACAAGAGAAGTGTGGTGATGTTGAACAAGATAAACCATCTCCGCAAACATAATTTGGCAAAGGTTTGGGTGAATACTTTCACGAAAGCAACGAATCCAAAAGTCATTGACTTGCCGGATTGTTGAGAACTTTCCACCAGAGTGGCGAAACCACCAAGTGACCATAAGATGAAGGATACGATCATGTGCATCAAGAATGGTCACAAAGCCATTGAGAACACGTCTGAGAGAGTCTTAATCACTAACACCTTCATCTTCGAACCCAAAACATCGGTTAACACCTTTGGATCGATCCGAAGCTTCTTCCCCATAAGTAAAGATTCAATGGCAATAACTTGACTCCGATCGGGGTTATAGATACATCGAGCATCGACATAGAAGATGAGGACAAGCTTGCGATACTAAACTCCGGGCAATTGCAAAAAAAAAAACATGAAATTCTATAGGCGTAAAAGATGAAGACATTTAAACTTAAAACTCCCAGAATCCAAAAAAAAGTATAGAGGTGATACGCTCACGACATATTTGTTAGTTTTGGTATTGACGGTAGTGAGCAATAGCACCTTGAGTTGGAAAACACCTTTGGTAAATTACAGTGAGGTTAGGACGGGTTACATCGTCTTGATTGTAAGGTTCTCCAACCTCACCGGTTCTTGGTCTCTTTCAGAGGGCCATAGATAAAATCTGAAAAACGCATCAAGGCACAAAAACAATGTATGCATAAATCATCATATTCGATCCAATAATTAATCCAAAATTCAAGGTATTGTGAAAAAATCTATACAATATAGTTTAAAAACATATATAAATATAAAAAGAATTTTTGATGAAAAGAGATTCGAAAAACAGTGTAAATAAGTATATAATATAATTTTATATTCGGATAAAAAAAATTCAGTTTTGAATTTTTTTGCAAAATTCTTGAAAATCATACTACGTGGATATTATATATACAAAAATAAACTAAAAATAGTATATAAAAGTAAACGAAATTGAAAAAGAAAAAGGAAAAAGGATTTTATACCTTGAGTTATGAATTTTGAAAGAATGAGTAGATGATGATGCACCAAATTGATGAGAGAGTAACAACTTGATTTGGAGAGAAAAAATCCTCAAAGAACTTGAAGAGTTGTGTGAGAAATCAAGAGGATTTGATGGGTTTTTTTGTAGATGAAAAATTAGGGTTTTGGGAGAAAAAGTAGTTGAGTTTAAATTAAAGTTGAAAACCTCATTTAAAGCCCCATTTAAGTTTTCTGCGTTTGCGCATACTGATACGCCATGTGGAGTATCGAAATAGGTGTACCGATACGCTTTTAAAGTCGTACCAAAACACGAGTACGTATCGGTACATGTTTAACTGTACCAAAACACTATCGATGCCCGTACCGAAACATGTTTTACTCGTTTCGATACCGATTTTTCCAAAAACCAGTTTGGTCAAGTATCCAAGTGCCCGTATCGAAACACATTGATCCGTTTCGATACACTTGTGCTAGAAATTGCAATTTTGGCAACAAGAGGCTTACGAACACTATTTTTATCGAGTCTAAATGCATGTGTATAACATATGATCAACATGTATAGGCTAAAACAGAATCATACTCCCCCTAGCAACATGCATAGATGCACAAAGGAGTAAAAACACATAAGCACATACATCAATCAAAATCAAGCAAAATTTTTGAACTTAAGTGGCTCTAAATGGTAAAAAAGGCTAGTTAGACCTAACTCTCTTCTAAGAGTCCAAAAACGCTCTTTGTCTAGAGGTTTGGTAAAGATGTCCGCTAATTGATTCAAGGTATCGACATACTCTAGAACTACATCATTTTTCAACACATGATCTCTAATGAAATAGTGTCTTATTTCAATGTGTTTGGTTCTAGAATGTTGGATGAGATTCTTAGTGAGGCAAATAGCACTACTATTGTCACACTGTCGCAACCACTTTTTAAGGAGGCTTCGACTTTTTGGAAAAAAAACTTTTAAAATCAACGGAGTCGCCACCAATCTTTTTTGAAAAGTGTGATTAGATCACTTTAAAACGGGGGTTATTTTCATAAAACATTTTGTTTTAATAAAACAACAGTTTTGGTCTACGAAAAACAAGAAAATAGGTTCGGGGGTGGGTTACGCGTGGGGAAGGGTAGGACCCCCACGATGCCCAAAATTGGTACCTAATTTGTTTTAAAATCGTTTTCAAAACTGGAATTTGCAAGTTCACAAAGGTTCGATTTTACTTGTCCGTTTAATGAATATTAGTCTATTTTAACGGTCTTATCGCCCAAGAGATGAACTTTAATCAACGCCAACATTTCTGGCGCTAATCCGTCATTCCTGTTTGATAAAACACCACATTTATTATTAAACAAGCAAGCAAAGATAAAATATGAAAGCAAAGATTAAATCACAAAATTAAATAATTACAAGAATATAACTAAAAAGAAAAGCAAGACAAATTATTTTTATTTTCAATTTTGATTCACACATTTTAAAAAAAAGTTAAATTTTTTTCTTTAAAGTCATGTCAAAATGAAATTGGATTTTTTTATTTTTTAAAGGAAAATATTTTATAAGTTTTAAAAGAAAAATGAATATTTGATTATTAAATTTTTTATTTTTTAAAATAATATTTAATTTCTAAAAAAATCTTTATTTAAAAGATAAACTTGATAAAAAAATTAAAAACTAAGTTTGATAAAAATGGTCCAAAGAATCAATTCTCTTTAAGCCCAAATTTTATTTTTCAAATAGATTGGGTTCAAGGCCCACAAACACCTTTTTTATTTTTTTCCTTGATTCCAAATGGATCAAACAAAAAAAAATCCAACATTGTTCTTGGTGTTCTTCAAAAAATGAAGAACACCCATCTCTATTTTTATCCGAAAATTAACCAAAAAAGACCAAAATTGGTTTTAATTCGAACCAAAACAAACTTAAATTTTAAACATCAAACTTCAACAATCAAACACGAATTTAACATCAAATTTAACAACAAACATCAAAGTAAAAGAATTAAAGGGAAGAACACAATACCAAAAGAAAGATGAACTTGCTTCTTTGATTCCAACAATCTTGATTACAACTTCACCCGGAAACTCTAGCTTTTTCTTCTACAAGCCTATTGAAATTTCTAAAGCTTTCTAATGATTTTTCAATGCTTTTTCGGATTTTTTCTTGGTGATTTTTACAAAGGGGATTGGGGGTTTATATAGGTTCTAAAACCCGAAATTCTTCCCCAAAAATTAGTTTTTGGATCCCTAAATACATGCTAAAATCAAACAATAACAAGAATCAAGCATTTTTCTGATTTACAGATTGGAATAGCTCAGATTTGGGGATGCTTTTCTCCCTAAATTCGAGCTAGGGTTTGACCCATTTCCCCTTGTTTTTGCAGGTGATCGGCGGCGGCCTGGAGCGGACATCGTTGGTGGAACGGCGGGCTGAGGCGATCTTTGTGTCCCCACCTGCGACGGCTGCCGGCTACCAAGGCACAGTCAGGGAGAGTTGAGGCAGCAGCTGCCGTTCGAAGCAAGGAAATTTGGGGGGGGGGGGAAGAAACCCCACGCGCGTGGCGGCGTGGGGTCTTCCCCACTCTCCTTTTTTTTGCTTGACTTATTTTAATCCCTTGGATCCCTTTGCCCTAGATCTGATGGCTCTCAATAAACCTGAAAAAAATAAACAAATAGGTTAGTTTGGCTCCTTTAGCTAATTTTTTGGGCTTTTAATTAATTAAATTGGGCCACCTTATTTTTTAAAAGAAAATGGGTTTAAAATAGACCCTTATTAAAATAGGATGGACCTTATTATATGTAACAAAATATTTTATTTTCCCTTTTTTAAAATAAAATAAATGGATAAATAAATAAATGAGGTGAAAATTTAGTGACAATAGTTGCCCCTCTTTGCTTATTTCTGTGCAACAGAAATAAAGCAAAGACCAAAAAGCACTGATTTTCACAGATTTTTCGGTTGGCTCCATTCTCCTACTGCCTGAACGGATATGCTTTTTCTATTCTCCAGACACCTAAATAGATGAGCGGATTTCATTCTCCAAACGCCCGAACGGATAGGTTGGTTCTATTCTCTTTATGCTCGCATAACTAAGCTGGGTTCTATTATCCCAAATGCCTGAATTGTTGAGTTGGGTTCTATTCTCCTAAATACTCAAACATGAAAATTCTTCTGAAAAACTTCATCCTCCTTATGCTTGGATGAATAAGCAAACAGAATTCAAAAAATTTCATCCTCCTTATGCTTGGATGAATGAGCAAACATTCTCTTTCCTCTCGAACGGATAGGTGAATCTTCTGAAAAATTTCATCCTCCTTATGCTTGGATGAATAAACAAACTCAAAAAGTTTTCATCCTCCTCATTCTTGAATGAATAATCAAAACCTTAAAAGATTTCATCCTCCTTATGCTTGGATGAATAAGCAAACATCCTCTTTCCTTCCAAACGGATAGGCGAATCTTCTAAAAAATTTCATCTTCCTTATGCTTGGATGAATAATCGAACTCAAAAAGATTTCATCCTCCTCATGCTTGGATGAATAAGCAAAACCTTAAAATATTTCATCCTCCTCATTCTTGGATGAATAAGCAAACTCCATTTTCCTTACACCTGAATGGCTAGGCGAATCTTCTAAAAAACTTCATCCTCCTTATGCTTGGATGAATAAGCAATCTCCATTATCCTTACGCCTGAACGGCTAGGCGAATCTTCTGAAAAAAACTTCATCCTCCTTATGCTTGGATGAATAAGCGAACTCTAAAAAGGGGTTCCATCCTCCTCATGCTCGGATGAATAAGCAGGTTCCAAAAAAGTGTTTCATCCACCTTACACTTGGATGAATAAGCGGGTTTTTAAAAAGGGGTTCCATCCTCCTCATGCTCGGATGAATAAGCAGGTTCCAAAAAAGTGTTTCATCCACCTTACGCTTGGATGAATAACCGGGCTCCATTCTCCAAATGCCTGAACGGATAGGCTGGTCCTTTTGTTGAAAGGTCCTTCATGTACATGAAAAATGCAATATTTAATGCAATTATGAAGTGCATGCCCCTAGGGATGCCTAAAACATGAATGCACGTCTCATTTCTTTTGCTTTTTAAATTCTTTTTCTTTAAATTGATTTTTCTACATGTTTACTCGTTTAAATCCAGATAAGAATTTGTACTTTTTCTCTGTATTTTTTCTGACTCATGGAAAACATTCAATCTTTGCTCACTTAATCCAGTGATCATGTACTCTTGGTTGGAAGGACGAACTCCTTCAATTGTCATTGCTTCGTCATTCTCATTCTTCATATCTCTTTGCTTCATCGAAAACATTCGATCCTTGTTGGCAAATGTCTCAAGATATTCTACCAATGTGGTTGATATATCAATGTTGAGTGAAAGGCTTCCTTGTGTGGTTTTGAAAGCTTCAAGTCTTCATATGCCCCATATCAAGCATCTTCATTGCTTCTTAAAATTCTCAAATTCTTGCCCCTACAGGACATCTTGAATTGCTTGCATGCGAAAGCTTATTTCCACCTTGAATATCTTGAAATGATGTTAGTGCTTTAATCTCATCTTCTCACGCCTATTAATACTAAGGGCCTGTAGACTGCCCTAATCTGATGGCATCATTTGCTTATCAAGTGCAATTCTATCTTTTTTCATACTTCTGAGCTTTTTCATCGTATATGTGGATCTTTTCTTGACAACACGACCCACTTCAAACTCTTCATCGCATGTGCTTCTTCTTTTACCTTCTCATGCAAGGCGATGCCCCCATTCAAAATGAGGTTCAATCGTTTTCTGAAGTGATGAAAACATTCGTTCATGGTCTCCTACAGTCGAGATCAATACCAAGAAATCTTTTGCTTTTCATTAATCTATGTCGGCCTAATTGTAAGATGCAAGAAAAGGCTGGAAATGATAATTCAAAGGAAAAGGACATAGCAAACAAAAGAAAAGGCTAAAAAAGATCTTAAGAAAATAGTCATGGCAAACACAATAATAGGGAAAAGTCAGATGCCCCGAAATTCAAAGCATGAATGATTCAAGAATCCATCAACCGGATAGTGCCCCACTTTTGGTGGCTCTCTTTTACTCACACACTCCCCAAATTTAATTTTCCCACTTTTCTAATCTCAATCAGACATTAGAAGTTCGAGGTCCCTAAAGAAATGTTAACTCAATTAGGCAGAATGTGTTCTGAAGATGAACTCCTTTTCTCAAATATTCATGTATGATCCAAATAGTCTTTTAAGGCTTGTAATGTAGGCTAGGCTCAGGTTGCCAAAGAAAGGATATAAAGGCTCAAATTCATATTTTAAGGGTGATTAAACCAAGGATCAACTTTTCTGATGAAATCTCTATTCTTCTTCTTTTATTCTTTAGATCACTCTAGACTGCCCATTTTGGGTTTTCACCCTAGAGTTCATTTCCATTTCTGGCACACATCTTATTTGAAGGATTTATTTCAAATTTTCCTTCACATTTCTTTTTTTTCTTAATTTATTTTTCTTCTTTCTTCTCCTCATCTATTCTCTTCTCTTCTCTTCTTTTTCTTCCTTTTCTTTTTCTTTTCTTTCTTTTTCTTGTTTTTCCTTTTTGTGTCCTTTTCATTTACAATTTAGGACATTCAACTTAATCTAACATGTTTCTTTCAAACAACTTTTCATTTTCTTTGTCCCCGGTGTGGGGAGTGATCCTTGGTTAGGGTTAAATCACAAGAAAAATAATATCAGGCTCAAAAAGGGACAACAAATGGATTTTTTCTTTTTCGTGAAGGGAAATGAAGGAATGCCAAATGTCATTTGACACACAAATACCGTCAAAGAAAAGCAGTCATCAGTTGGTAGATGTTTTAGAGTTATCACTTCATTCAAGGACCCTAACAACAATGTCTGAGAGGAAAATACACTCATAATCTGTATGTGGGATTTCCCCATCAATCCTGAACACATATTTCGCCCCTCTATCTCAGGATTGGATTCAAGAATCATTCATACAATCAATAATAGGGACTCTGCAAAGAAGATGTATGCTTGAAAAGAAATGGACGAAGAATGAAAAAAAGGATGAAACAAAAATGAGAAATGTTTGCCACTTGAAAAAAAATGCATCCTTAAACAAGTAAACTTACATAGAAGCCCTTACAAAAGACCCCTAATGCTCGCGGGCAAAAGCAAGAGGGTTGGTTCTAAGCATGATCCCAACTGTATAGAGAAAATTAAGTATTATTCCACGAAAGCACGAATCCCGGCCAATCTTGACTCCAACGTCTTCGTGACAAAACTCTAAACGCGCTCGTCCTCGTCATCTACTTCTCTCTCAAGTCTTCCATTTCTGATGGCTACCAATATCAACTCTCCATTCACGACCATGTCTGTAAAACCTTCGGTGGCGTGATTTAACATGTAGTCATAGAAAGGTCCATTTAGAGTCTCCACAAACATTTTAGTAACCTCATTTTCTGAGAGTGGAGGTTGAACTTGGGCTGCCACTTCTTGCCATCTCTGGGCATACTGGCGGAAACTCTCATTGGGCTTTTTGTAACCCCCTTGTCCCGGTCCAGACGCTTGACCGATCCGAGTGGGCTACACGGGGATAACCGAGGCGAAACCCGTTAAGGCTCCACTTCGGTTACCGACCCAAGGAAAAACTGTTCATTTTATTATCTTATCTAGATGTAATGTTATGCCCTATGTGAGAAAAGCAACATCGGAAGAAACAAACGAGACAAACAACCAATCAGCCCAACCAAAACAGCCCATTTTTATCTTAAACAGCAGGCCGTATCGATACACTCAGAGAGGGTATCGATACGCCTTGACCAGGTCAACACCCTAGGGTCAACCCAGGAAGACCGTATCGGTACACGGCTTGACCGTACCGATACGCCCTTACTGGTCAACTTCTCACGGTCAACGATACAAGACCGTATTGATACACCCTAGACCCGTACCGATACGCCAAAATCTCGTCAAAATCTCATATTTCCAGTGAGCTTTAGGCGTATTGATACACCCCCGCGTATCAATACGATAGGCCAAACTTGAGTCCCAAAGTGTAGGACCGTATCGATACGGCCCCTAGGCATACCGATACGCCATGCACTGCAACACTCAATTTTGCAGCCTAAGACTTTCAAACACAACTATAGATGCATTTTGGTACCTCCCTAACCACATACAAACACTCACACAACATTCAACATCTAAGACATAGCATACAAGACAACCCAAACGATCGAGGAACATACATTCAAGAGATTCATGAATTTGCACAAAAGAGACATACTTAACACATAAAAGGTTTCATGCCTTGAACATCCAAATATAAAGCATTTAAGGAGGCAACTTAAACATGTCATACAATCCAAACATGGCATCAACAAGCCATACCAACATCAACATAAAAAGGAGTCTAAACATGCTCCTAAACAACCAACATCAACCACATAAGTCCCCATTGCTTGACCATTACATTATTAACATAAAATCCATACTTGATAGATTCAAAAGCCTAACTAGCACACTTGGAGGCCCCTTCTTGCACTAGCAACCCACATACTACGGATCTGCATTGTCAAACAAAGAGAGCGTAAGCATAAAGCTTAGTGAGGGTAAGCTCATTAAAACAAACCTCGACAATGCAGGGTCCAAGCACGAGCACAACCAAGGTAGAATGCATGATCTTACCTTCGATCCACATAAGCCAATATATCAATGATGCATGAATATAAACTCATGATATGCCATGCTCAACAAGTCCAACCACATCATATGTAAACACATATAATAATCCACATTGGCAACACATCTCAAATCATATTGGCACATATATAATCTCATATTGGCACCTAGCTATGACTCGAATACGTGGATAACACGTTGGAACTCACATCCATTACCTCACGGTGGGATTACACTCATCACCGTTCACGCGGAGGGGATTCCACTCATCCTCACGCCCCTTCGATGGGATTACACTCATCACCGACTAACATATATATAAGAAGAATTTTCGGGCGAACCCGTACTCCATCTTGATGACTACCATCACCAAGACCACGCACGCATTTGACTCACGTGTGCACACTAAACATCCTAATGATCGATCATTTGTACCCAAGCATACTAGTGCCAATATTAAACACAATCCACAACATCATTTCGTATCACTTTCGTGCTTAGCACATACTCACCATGATCACCATCATGCACAATCCACATGCATACCACAATGCATCAATACCATGCCTCATCATACATGTAAAACACCCTATACATAGCCACCATAAGCACAAGTAAACAAGAGGCATAACAACAATTAGAGTGCAACCAAAGTTTCTAACTAAAGCTTGGGATTAGGCTACAACTCTAATCCCTACTCTAGGTGGTTCTACCAATCCCAACCTAGTCCACATGCTTGAACCAACACTCAAAAACCATTTAAAAGCATTTAACCACTCACCGACTATTCCAAGCTCAACCCACTAGCCGATCAAGCTTCCAACGATTCCGGATTTGTTCCCGATTCTTCACCAACACAAGCTCTTGCTTATAATCAACTCAACACAAACAAGACAACCTCGAATCAGTCCATACATCAATGAAGCAAACCCGGAACATTACTCAAGCATAAAACACATGGATTCAAGCTATGAACAACCCCCAAAAACTCCAAACCCGAGCAGCCATCAAACCCAATCCAAAACTCTTGTTTCAAACATTTTTAACACTTCTAAAAGCTTCCAAAACAACCCTCAACCAACATAAAACCAAAATCCCTCAATTTCTAACATAAAACAACCCCAAAAAACAACCTTAAAACCCTTCCAAAAACCCCTCAAAACCCAAATCCGGAAATCTTTGTAAAACTCTCTAAAATTCATATATGTTGGACCTCTTAGGTTGAAAACAACTTATCTAACATTAATAAATCAATAGCTTTGATAAAATCTCATAAAGTTACAACCTTTAACAAAATCCTTGTAAAACCCAAAATATGAAATACATAGTTTTAATGAAATCTAATGGTACCAAAATGAAGAGGAAGCCAAGGCCAAGTAAAAAATGCCATTACCTTTGGAAAAGCTCCAAAGATGAAGAAGAAAGGGGATGGAATAGTAGAATTGGTGAGAGAGCTCACTCCTTGTCGTTGAAAACCAAAATGAAGTGAGTAGGAAGATGGCAAAAGGGTTCTTTTAAATAAAAAGGGGTTTTAATTTGAAAGTTCCTCTATTTACAGATTTGCCATTAATGAGATGGAAAATATCAATATTTACAAATTTCATGGAAAAATGAGTTTTAAATCTATTTAAGTCCAACATAAAAAAATGTTTGCTTTGAAATCACAAAGTCCAAATAATATATTATTATTTTAATTATAAAACTGAAATTCAATAATATTATTTTAATATTATTTTCACCTGACCCCTAAACTCGGGTGTTATAACTCTCCCCCACTTAAGGAATTTCGTCCCCAAAATTACCTGACGGAAACAAATACGGAAACTGCTCAAGCATACCAGCTTTCCTCTCCCACGTGGCCTCTTCCACACCTCTGTGTCTCCACAACACCTTGACCAACTCTATGGTCTTGCCACGCAACACCTTGCTATCAGAAGCAAGTATTTCAACTGGTTCTTCATTGTAAGACAAATCCGGATTCAACTCTATCTCCTCAACATGCATGACATGCGACGAATCCGATCTATATCTCCTAAGCATCGACACATGGAAGACATCATGGATCTTCTCTAACTGAGAGGGCAATCTCAAACGGTAAGCTACCGGCCCAATCTGCTCAACTATCTCATACGGACCAATAAACCTCGGACTCAACTTGCCTTTCCGGCCAAATCTCATTACTTTCTTCCATGAGGATACTTTCAGGAACACTTTCTCACCCACTGAGAACTCAATCTCTTTTCTCTTCAAACCTGCATAGGATTTCTGTCGATCGGAAGCTGCTTTCAAACGATCACAAATCAACTTCAATTTTTTTGTTGTTCCCTTGAGCAAATCCGGCATAGGTAACAATTTCTGACCCGTTTCAGCCCAACAGATCGGAGTCCTACATCGTCTACCATACAAAGCCTCATAAGGAGCCATCAGTATACTAGCCCGGTAACTGTTGTTGTAGGCAAACTCAACTAAGGGCAAGTGCTTCTCCCAAGAACCCTGGAAGTCAATCACACAACAACGAAGCATATCCTCTAGAATCTGTATCACTCGCCCTGACTGTCCATCGGACTGATGATGATAAGAAGTGTTGAAATGTAAACGGCTACCTAGGTCACTATGCAAACAACTCCAGAACCTAGCTGTGAATCTCGAATCTCCGTCTGACACAATAGACTTCGGAACCCCATGAAGTCTCACAATCTCACGAATATACAAGTTCGCCAACTTGTCCAAAGAATCTGTAGTGTTCACTGCTAAGAAGTGGGCACACTTAGTAAATCTATCAACAATCACCCAAACAGAATTCTTCTTCGAAGGAGACAACGGTAACCCCGACACAAAGTCCATGGTGATCCTCTCCCATTTCCATTCCGAAATCTTCAAAGGATGTAACAAACCTGAAGGAACCTGATGTTCTGCCTTCACCCTCTGACAAACCATATAACGGCTCACATACTCGGCTACATCCTTCTTCAAACCAACCCATAAATAATCATTCTTCAAATCACGGTACATCTTAGTACTACCCGGATGCATGGAAAAAGGACTCGAATGTGCTTCACTCAGAATCAGACGTCTCAACTCAACATCTTCAGGTACCGCAACTCTATCTCTAAAGCATAACACATTCTCACCACTGAAACTATACTCGGTCGGCTTACCTTCGGCTAAGTTCTGAACATGAAGAACTAAAGACACATATTGCAACTGTTTTTCTCTAATCAACTGAATCAAAGAAGGCTTCACTTGTAACTCTCTGATCAAACCACCATCATCGGATACACTCAATCTAGCAAACATAGCTCGCAACTCAATTGCAACCTTTCGGCTCAAAGCATCGGCTACCACATTTGCCTTACCCGGATGGTACTCAATGGTCAAATCATAATCTTTCAACAGCTCAAGCCATCTTCTCTGTCTCAAGTTCAACTCTCTCTGAGTCATCAAATACTTCAAGCTCTTATGATAAGTGTAAACTATACACTTCTCACCGTACAAGTAATGACGCCAAATCTTCAACGCAAACACAACCGCGGCTAACTCTATATCGTGAGTAGGATAGTTTTTCTCATGTACCTTCAACTGTCTCAAAGCATAGGCAACAACTCTTCTTTCTTGCATCAAAACACAACCTAACCCTATGTAGGAAGCATCACTATAGATCACAAATTCTTTACCTGAAACTAGTTGTATCAACACTGGAGCATTCGTCAAAGCTTCTTTCAATTTCTCAAAAGCCTTATGTCTCGCATCTGACCACTCAAACTTCACTCCCTTTTGCAACAATTTAGTCAACGGAGCAGGTACTCTAGAGAAACCATCAACGAACCTCCTATAGTAACCGGCTAATCCTAGGAAACTCCTAATCTCAGTCACGGACTTAGGTTGTTTCCACTCAACAATAGCCTCAATCTTCATCGGATCAACACGGATACCTTCAGCTGATACAACATGACCAAGAAACACAACTTCTCGAATCCAGAACTCATATTTACTAAGCTTGGCATACAACGGATTGCTCATCAACCTCTGTAGAACAAGTCTCAAGTGCTCATCATGCTCTTCTTCTGATTTCGAGTACACAAGAATGCCATCTATGAAAACAACCACAAAACGGTCTAGATAATCTCTGAAAACCTGTTCATCATATCCATGAATGCTACTGGTGCATTTGTGAGCCCAAACGGCATCACAAGGAACTCATAGTGACCATATCTAGTCCTAAAGGCTGTCTTCGGAACATCACACTCTTTCACTTTCAACTGATAGTACCCTGATCTCAAATCTATCTTCGAGAACACTGAAGTACCCCTCAACTGATCAAACAAATCATCTATACGAGGCAACGAATACTTGTTCTTCACGGTCAACTGATTCAACTGCCTGTAGCCAATGCACATTCTCATGCTGCCATCTTTCTTCTTTACAAACAACACAGGAGCACCCCAAGTCGAACTACTAGGCCTAATGAAACCACGGTCTAACAACTCTTGAAGCTGACTCTTCAACTCTTTCAACTCTTTCGGAGCCATACGATACAGAGCTATAGAAACTGGAGTAGACCCTGAAACAGTCTCAATTACAAACTCTACATCTCTGTCAGGAGGCAAACCTGGTAACTCTTCAGGAAACACATCCGGAAAATCACAAATTGTTATAATGTCCCTCGGTCTGACCTCACTCATATTAAGATTCATCACATATGCTAAGTAAGCCCCACAACCAGAATCCATCAACCTATGAGCCTCTAAAGCTGACACAACATTAGACAAGAACTTAACATTCTCGCCTACTACTACTACCTCGTAGTCATCGAAAAGCTTCAACGAAATTCTCTTTGTCTCAAAATCCACACTAGCTCTATGCTCAACTAACCAGTCCATACCCAAAATAATATCAAAGCCATAAAACGGAAGTTCCATCATATCAACGGGAAACACATGACCCTGAATCTTCAGCGGACACCTCCTATACATCCGTCTAACTACAACTGTCTCGCCAAAGGAACTAGTCACATGCATACCTACATCTAAGACCTCAACAAGTATATCTAACTTCTGTGCATGCTCACTCAAAATGTAGGAATGCGTAGAACCCGAATCAACCAAAGAAAGCAAAGACATAGACTGTAACTCAAAATTACCTGCTATCACATCAGTGTCGTTCCCAGCCTCTCTCTGAGCATAGACTCTCGCTGGCCCACCCGCCTCAGGCTGTACGACCACAACGTGTGCAAGTTTCCTCTGAGCCTCTATCCTAGGAGCATCAGCCCTAGGCTAGAAGTAGCCACGACCGCGCCCACGGCCTCTCTGATAATCAATCGCTCTCGCAGGAGCCTGTGCTAGATTCGATGCATGTGCCGCCCGATGCGGACACTCCCTCCTAAAGTGGTCCCTCGAACCACAGTTCCAACAAGCATGGAAGTTACCCCAACACTCTCCAGAATGTTGTCTCCCACAACATGCGCACTCGGGCAAACGCCCTCCAGCTCTATGGCCCTGGTGGCCACCGCAACGCCTATGGTCAAACTGCTGTCCACCGCCTCTATGCCTCTTAGCATCCCCACGGTCAAAGTTATTATGTCTCTTACCAGAACTAGATCCTCCTGAACGCTTGGTCAGCCCCAAGCTGTGCTCAATGTCCTTGGCCCTAGCAACCAAGACATCAAAATCTGAATAATCGGAAGCTAAAGTATACCTCTTAACTTCTTCATGAAGCCCATATCTGAAACGGTTACAACGGTCCCTCTCAGTCGGAACCAACTCTGGAGCATACTGACTCAAACGAACAAAACGGATCTCGTAGTCAGTCACAGAAGCATCTCCCAGAACAAGAGTCACGAACTCTCGTTTCTTCTCATTAAGATATCTCGGCCCCAAGTACCTCTTCCTGAAGGCAGACTCAAAGAAATCCCATCCAATCTCAGCCTCTGGAATCCCAGTAGTAATGGTGACCCACCAAGTGTAGGCATCACCTTGTTGCAAAGAAATCACACAGCCCAATTTGCGAGCACCCACACAACCCATCTGAGCTAAGATGCGGACGGTCTTCTCCAACCACAACTCGGATCTCTCAGGTGTAGACCCTCTGAACTCTTCTGCCCCTAGGATACGGAGCCTCTCTAACGGCAAACTAGTGTCATCACCTCTAGGCTGAGCTGCAGCCTGAGGTCCGGCAACTGCGGCCTAAAATGCTCCCGCTATAGCTTGTACAAGCAGAGCCATATCTATTCCCGCATGACCTTGGCCTCCCTGACCACCCTGAGGTCCCGCTCCCTCAGCTCTAGCCTCGCCTCCCGCTCCTGGCGGAGGAGGAGGTGGTGGTGGAGCTCCAACTCCAGCAGCAGCAGGCTCTTCCACATGAGCCTCCATTCCAGCCACCGGCTCATTAAAAGGAGCCGCAACCCGAGGTTCCTGACGAACCACCCTCGGCCTACCTCTCGGCCTCGACATACGTGCTCACAGATAACAACTACAACAACAACAATAAAGCACAAAAAGATAGGGTTAGCAAGGCAAGGGTTCCAAGTGGCTCAAGTATGTTCCCTCACTTAAAAATCCTTTTTCTGATGTAATAGTAGCAATGAGACTCAACGCAACATGCTTCAAACAACACTCAAACATCAGGCATACATCAAACATACTTGATAAATAAGCAAACATGCTTACATGGCAAGCAAACACCATGCAATTCAATATAAGAACTTAACTTACCTCACTTACATGCCTAAGGTCTCGGAAACCTTAGGCTCTGATACCAACAAGTGTAACCCCCTCGTCCCGGTCCAGACTCTTGACCGATCTGAGTGGGTTACACGGGGATAACCGAGGCGAAACCCGTTAAGGCTTCACTTCGGTTACCGACCCAAGGAAAAACTTTTCATTTTATTATCTTATCTAGATGTAATGTTATGCCCTATGTGAGAAAAGCAACAGCGGAAGAAACAAACGAGACAAACAACCAATCAGCCCAACCAAAACAGCCCATTTTTATCTTAAACAGCAGGCTGTATTGATACACTCAGAGAGGGTATTGATACGCCTTGACCAGGTCAACACCCTAGGGTCAACCCAGGAAGACCGTATCGGTACACGGCTTAACCGTATCGATATGCCCTTACTGGTCAACTTCTCACGGTCAACGATACAAGACCGTATCGATACACCCTAGACTCGTACCGATACGCCAAAATCTCGTCAAAATCTTAGATTTCCAGTGAGCTTTGGGCGTATCGATACACCCCCGCGTATCGATACGATAGGCCAAAATTGAGTCTCAAAGTGTAGGACCGTATCGATACGGCCCTTAGGTGTACCGATACGCCCTGCACTGCAACACTCAATTTTGCAGCCTAAGACTTTCAAACACAACTCTAGATGCATTTTGGTACTTCCCTAACCACATACAAACACTCACACAACATTCAACATCCAAGACATAGCATACAAGACAACCAAAACGAACGAGGAACATACATTCAAGAGATTCATGCATTTGCACAAAAGAGACATACTTAACACATAAAAGGTTTCATGCCTTGAACATCCAAACATAAAGCATTTAAGGAGGCAACTTAAACATGTCATACAATCAAAACATGGCATCAACAACCCATACCAACATCAACATAAAAAGGACTCTAAACATGCTCCTAAACAACCAACATCAACCATATAAGTCCCCATTGCTTGACCATTACATTATTAACATAAAATCCATACTTTATAGATTCAAAAGCCCAACTAGCACACTTAGAGGACCCTTCTTGCACTAGCAACCCACGGACTACAGATCTGCATTGTTGAACAAAGAGAGCGTAAGCATAAAGCTTAGTGAGGGTAAGCTCATTAAAACAAACCTCGACAATGCAGGGTCCAAGTACGAGCACAACCAAGGTACAATGCATGATCTTACCTTCGATCCACATAAGCCAATATATCAATGATGCATGAACATAAACTCATGATATGCCATGCTCAACAAGTTCAACCACATCATATGTAAACACATATAATAATCCACATTGGCAACACATCTCAAATCATATTGGCACATATATAATCTCATATTGGCACCTAGCTATGACTCGAATACGCGGATAACACGTTGGAACCTACATCCAACAACAACCATTACCTCACGGTGGGATTACACTCATCACCGTTCACGCAGAAGGGATTCCACTCATCCTCACGCCTCGTCGATGGGATTACACTCATCACCGACTAACATATATATAAGAAAAATTTCCGGGCGAACCCGTACTCCATCTTGATGACTACCATCACCAAGACCACGCGTGCATTTGACTCACGTGTGCACACTAAACATCCTAATGATCGATCATTTGTACCCAAGCATACTAGTGCCAATATTAAACACAATCCACAACATCATTTTGTATCACTTCCGTGCTTAGCACGTACTCACCATGATCACAATCATGCACAATCCACATGCATATCACAATGCATCAATACCATGCCTCATCATACATGTATAACACCCTATACATAGCCACCATAAGCACAAGTAAACAAAAGGCATAACAACAATTAGAGTGCAACCAAAGTTTCTAACTAAAGCTTGGGATTAAGCTACCACTCTAATCCCAACTCTAGGTGGGTCTACCAATCCCAACCTAGTCCACATGCTTGAACCAACACTCAAAAACCATTTAAAATCATTTAACCACTCACCGACTATTCCAAGCTCAACCCACTAGCCGATCAAGCTTCCAACGATTCCGGATTTGTTCCCGATGCTTCACCAACATAAACTCTTGCTTCTAATCAACTCAACACAAACAAGACAACCTCGAATTAGTCCATACATCAATGAAGCAAACCCGGAACATTACTCAAGCATAAAACACATGGATTCAAGATATGAACAACCCCCAAAAACTCCAAACCCGAGCAGTGATCAAACCCAATCCAAAACTCTTGTTTCAAACACTTTTAACACTTCTAAAAGCTTCCAAAACAACCCTCAACCAACATAAAACCAAAATCCCTCAATTTCTAACATAAAACAACCCCCAAAACAACCTTAAAACCCTTCCAAAAACCCCTCAAAACCCAAATCCGGAAATCTTTGTAAAACTCTCTAAAATTCATATATTTTGGACCTCTTAGGTTGAAAACAACTTATCTAACATTAATAAATCAATAGCTTTGATAAAATCTCATAAAGTTACAACCTTTAACAAAATCCTTGTAAAACCCAAAATATGAAATACATAGTTTTAATTAAATCTAATGGTACCAAAATGAACAGGAAGCCAAGGCCAAGTCAAAAATGCCATTACCTTTTAAAAAGCTCCAAAGATGAAGAAGAAAGGGGATGGAATAGTGGAAATGGTGAGAGAGCTCACTCCTTGTCGTTGAAAACCAAAATGAAGAGAGGAGGAAGATGGCAAAAGGGTTCTTTTAATTAAAAATGGGGTTTTAATTTGAAAGTTCCTCTATTTACAGATTTGCCATTAATGAGATGGCAAATCTCAATATTTACAAATTTCATGGAAAAATGAGTTTTAAATCTATTTAAGTCCAACATAAAAAATGTTTGCTTTGAAATCACAAAGTCCAAATAATATATTATTATTTTAATTATAAAACCGAAATTCAATAATATTATTTTAATATTATTTTCACCCGACCCCTAAACCCGGGTGTTACACTTTTGTTCCTTATTCTGCAATACAATCCTGCTTGGGCCATATCTTTCACATACTCGTACTATTTGATGAAGGCTTTTGACAGATCTTTCCAAGTGCGTATGTTGACCCGACTCAAATGAGCATACCATCGGATATCAGACCCAGATAAATTGTCTTGGAAACAATGGATCAACAACTTTTCATTTTCTAAATGCGGTGACATTTTCTGGCAGTACGTGGTCAAATGTGCCAATGGACATGTAGTTCCATTATACTTTTCAAAGTCAAGGGCCTTGAACTTTGGAGGAGCCACAAAGTCAGAAACTAGACTCAAATCTCTAGCATCCCTGCCACCATAAATGCTTCCTTCTTGGTAATGTTTAATCATTTCCAATAGCTTCTTGTAGCGGTCTTTCCATTTCTTCTCAACCTTTGCCATGTCAGTTTCTTTATTGAGGTCAGGCATCTCAGGGTTGTGAACCTCGTCGGTGTTGTCTTCAGTATGGGCAGAAGATTCTATGAAATGGGGTGAAGCCTCTTCCTTTTGTACGAAAGCCATCCCCGGGAAAGTGTTGGTGCCTTCTCTCACTTCTGGGTCTTTGAACCCAAACATGGCTGCGATTTGGCTAACTGTTTTCTGGTGTGATATCTCAATCTCTTTCTTCAGATCATTTACCATTTTCTCAAACTTGTCACAAATGCTCTTCTGATTTGCTTCCAGAGTTGTCAATCTTTCCTCAGTGCTCATGGCTCGAGTTGTGTTTGTGCAGGATCTTTACTATTTAAAAGGAATGTTCCATAATTAATCTTTTTTATTTTACATGTATGAATGCAATGATCAAAACATTATTTAATGCAAACAAAAAACAAATGCATGGAAGCAAATATACGTATGCAAAAGCATGAATGCATGCGAAGGGTCATCAATTCTTTTAAGGTGTTGCTCTAGATGAAGCTTCCATTGGATGACGAAGGTCCTACAAATACTTCTCGATCTGAGCACTCATTTCTTTAATCAACCTTTGAATCCTTGGTCCCACCTTGTCGATCTGACGCGGGGCGAAGAAATGTAGCTTCCTGATGTCACATGCTTAGCTACGTCTTCAATTTAGGATGTGGTGCTCTTATCCAATTTGTCTCGCTCCTGAGTCCTTTTGACGTTGCCCCTAAGCCGAGTAGACCAAAGATCATTTTCAAATTTTGCTTGGTTGGACCGTCGAAGTGGTCCTATTGCTCTTGCGACTTTTGATATTCTACTTGGTGCAGATGTTAACATACTTCGATGTTTCCCTCGTGTGACCATTTGATAAATTCTCATTGTTTGCGCATTATCTTCCTCCTTTAGGTGCCTTCCATCCATGGCAGAAGCTTTCTCTGATTGAGCAACATGCTTTTAAATCGACCCCCTCTTGATATGGGATGCATGCAATAAATAAATATGTTACAAAAACAAAACAAAACTCACACACAAAAAGGTTAGTAATAAATAAATATGCTACAAAAACAAAAGAAAACTCACACACAAAAAGGTCAGTAATAAATAAACAAAACTCACGCACATAAAGGTTAGTAATCTTATAAAAAAATAGAAACAAAACCTAAAAGATGAATAATAATTCTGGGCCGACATTCCAACATTTTAGGACATGTCTCCACGGATTATTCCTGCGACTCAACACCTTAGGCTTTTCGCATGGCTCTATTAGGGGTAGGATCTAGATTCTCAAACTTGGCTTGGTTCTAAAAGGGTACTTGAGCTGTCCTTGTTGTCCCCTACTAAGGGTAGCAAAGCCCTCGATTCTCACCAATTATAAGCTTCAAACGAATCGAGTTCAACTCAGGAGGACTCACCACCGATGCCTTCTCGAAGAATCAATATCCTTACGAAGACAAGAGAATGAGCCCCGAAGGTACTTGCTAGGCTCATACGAAAAATCAATATTCTTACATGAGCAAAGTGTATTTCCCCCCACTTAAACGAACAGACAAAGCTCGAGAATAGAGCTTGGAATTAATTATTAAATGCGTAAAATAGAGTTATATTCATTTAAACGGACAAAATAAATTGAACCTATTGTGAACTTGCAAATTCCATATATTAAAAAAAACATTGTTTGAAAACCATTTAAAACCAATTTGTAGCCTGACTCTCTTTTGTTTTTATTTTTGTAAAAACAAAACATGCACCCAGCGGAGTCGCCAAGCTATCACAACCACTTTTTAAGGAGGCTTCGACTTTTTGGAAAAAAAAACTTTTAAAATCAACGGAGTCACCACCAATCTTTTTTGAAAAGTGTGATTATATCACTTTAAAACGGGGTTATTTTAATAAAACATTTTGTTTTAATAAAACAACGGTTTTGGTCTACGAAAAAAAAGAAAACAGGTTCGGGGGTTGGTTACGCGTGGGGAAGGGTTAGCACCCCCACGACGCCCAAAATTGGTACCTAATTGGTTTTAAAATCATTTTCAAAACTGGAATTTGCAAGTTTACAAAGGTTCGATTTTACTTGTCCGTTTAATGAATATTAGTCAATTTTAACGGTCTTATCGCTGGGAGATGAACTTTAATCACCGCCAACATTTTTGGCGCTAATCCGTCATTCCTGTTTGATAAGACACCACATTTATTATTAAACAAGCAAGCAAAGATAAAATATGAAAGCAAAGATTAAATCGCAAAATTAAATAATTACAAGAATATAACTAAAAAGAAAAGTAAGACAAATTATTTTTATTTTCAATTTTGATTCACACATTTAAAAAAAAAATATTTTTTTTCCTTAAAGTCATGTCAAAATGAAATTGGAGTTTTTTTATTTTTTAAAGGAAAATATTTTATAAGTTTTAAAAGAGAAATGAATATTTGATTATTAAAATTTTGTTTTTTTAAAATGAATATTTAATTTCTAAAAAATCTTTATTTAAAAGATAAACTTGAAAAAAAAAATTAAAACTAAGTTTGATAAAAAAAAGTACAAACAATCAATTCTCTTTAAGCCCAAATTTTATTTTTTAAATGGATTGGGTTCAAGGCCCACAAACACCTATTTATTTATTTTCATTGATTCCAAATGGATCAAACAACAAAAAGAAAAACTTTGAACATTGTTCTTAGTGTTCTTCAAAAAATGAAGAACACCCATATCTATTTTTATCCGAAAATTAACCAAAAAAGACCAAAATTGGTTTTAATTCGAACCAAAACAAACTTAAATTTTAAACATCAAACTTAAACAATCAAACACGAATTTAACAACAAACATTAAAGTAAACGAATTAAAGGGAAGAACACAATACCAAAAAAGATGAACTTGCTTCTTTGATTCCAACAATCTTGATTACAACTTCACCCGGAAACTCGACCTTTTTCTTCTACAAGCCTACTGAAATTCCTAAAGCTTTCTAATGATTTTTCAATGCTTTTTTGGATTTTTTCTTGGTGATTTTTACAAAGGGGATTGGGTGTTTATATAGGTTCTAAAACCCAGAATTCTTCCCCAAAAATTGTTTTTGGATCCCTAAATACATGCTAAAATCAAACAATAACAAGAATCAAGCATTTTTCTAATTTACAGATTGGAATAGCTCGGATTTGGGGATTTGGGGATGAATTTCTCCCTAAATTCGAGCTAGGGTTTGACCCATTTTCCCTTGTTTTTGTAGGTGATCGGCGGCGGCCTGGAGCAGTGACGACGTTGGTGGAACGGCGGGGCTGAGGCGATCTTTGTGTCCCCACCTGCGACGTCTGCCAGTGACCAAGGCACGGTCGGGGAGAACTGCGGCAGCAGTTGCCGTTCGAAGCAGGGAAATTTAGGGGGGAAGAAACCCCGCGGGCGTACGGTGCACGCGCCAGGCGCATGGCGGCGCGGGGTCTTCCCCACTCTCCCTTTTTTTGCTTGACTTATTTTAATCCCTTGGATCCCCTTGCCCTAGATCTGATGGCTCTCAATAAACCTGAAAAAAATAAACAAATGGATTAGTTGGGCTCCTTTAGCTAATTTTTTTGAGCTTTTAATTAATTAAAATGGGTCCTTTTATTTTCTAAAAGAAAATGGGTTTAAAATAGACCCTTATTAAAATAGGATGGACCTTATTATATGTAACAAAATATTTTTTCCCTTTTTTAAAATAAAATAAATGGATAAAATAAACAAATAAATGAGGTGAAAATTTAGTGACAACACACACCTAAGGGGTGTGGTACCTACATCAACTCCATAATTAAAAAGTTGTTGCTTCATCCAAAGTACTTGAGCACAACAACTTCCTGCTGATATGTACTCTGCTTCGGTGGTAGATAAGGCTACACTATTTTGTTTCTTAGAGAACCAAGATATGAGCATACTACCTAAGAATTGACAAGTTCCGAAGGTACTTTTTCTATCTATCTTACATCCCCCATAATCCGCATCCGAGGAAGCATGCAAATCAAAGGAGGAATCTCCAGGATACCAAATGCTTAAACAAGGTGTGTCTCTAAGGTATCTAAAGATTCTCTTAATGACTATAAGGTGTGATTCTCTAGGACTAGCTTGAAATCTAGCACACAAGCAAACACTAAACATAATGTCATGTCTACTTGCGGTAAGGTAAAGCAAAGAGCCAATAATAGAACGATAAAGTTTTAAATCAACACACTTATCTCCTTCATCTATGTCAAGCTTTATGGATGAGGTCATTGGAGTGGCTTGAAGCTTCACATTCTCCAAGCCAAACTTCTTGAGCATGTCCTTGATGTATTTAGCTTGATTAATGAAGGTACCATCCTTCCTTTGTTTGATTTGGAGTCCCAAGAAGAATGAGAGCTCCCCCCATCATGCTTATCTCAAACTCACCTTGCATTAGCTTAGCAAACTCTTGGCAAAACAACTCATTAGTAGAACAAAAAATAATATAATCAACATATATTTGAACTACTAAGATGTCTTTGCCATTTCTTTTAATAAATAGTTTAATGTCCACCTTTCCTTTTTCAAAACCTTTTTCAATTAAAAAGCTTGAAAGTCTTTCATACCATGGTCTAGGAGCTTGTTTTAAACCATATAAAGCTTTAGTAAGTTTAAAAACATGGTTTGGAAATTTAGGATCTTCAAAACCGGGTGGTTGTTTCACATACACTTCTTCATTTATAAAACCATTTAAAAATGCACTCTTGACATCCATTTGAAAAAGCTTGAATTATGATAACATGCAAATGCAATAAGCATCCTAATGGCTTCCATCCTAGCTACTGGTGCATATGTTTCATCAAAATAGATTCCCTCTTCTTGAGTATAACCTTGAGCAACAAGTCTAGCCTTGTTTCTCACTATGTTACCACTTTCATCTAGTTTGTTTCTAAAAACCCATTTAGTCCCTATAGTCGATTTATTACTAGGCCTATCAACTAATGTCCATACTTGACTCCCCTCAAATTGATTTAATTCTTCTTGCATGGCTAATATCCAAAAATAATCTTTTAATGCTTCTTTGATATTTTTAGGCTCTATGCATGAAATGAATGTAACATTATTTATAAGTCTAAGAGAGGATCTAGTGGTTACCCCTTTGGATGGATCACCCAAAATCTCACAATCTTTGACATAGTTTTACTCTCTTGGGTAGCTCACTTCTTTTTCCTCTAGACTCATGTCCTTCAAGGCCTCTAGAGGGTGGATCTTGTGCTTCGTAATCTTTGCTTGGAACCTCATCCACTTTTGATGATGGTCCACCATCATTAGCTTCAATGATTCCTACATCATCATCATCACAAGAATCCTTCCTTGGAAGAAGGTTATCATAGAAAACCACATGAATAGACTCTTCAACAACTAAAGTTCTTTTATTAAATACACGATAGGCTTTAGAATTTAAAGAGTAACCTAGAAAAATAGCTTCACCACTCTTAGCATCAAATTTGCCTAAATTGTCTTTTCTGTTATTTAGAACAAAACACTTGCATCCAAAAGGATGAAAGTAGCTAATGTTAGGATTTTTAGATTTTAAAATCTCATAGGGTGTTTTCTTTAAAATTGGCCTAATCATTACTCGATTTATAATGTAACAAGCGGTGTTTGTGGCTTTCACCCAAAAATACTTAGGCAAATTGTTTTCACAAAGCATGGTTCTAGCAATTTCTTCTAAAGTTCAGTTTTTCCTCTCAACTACCCCATTTTGTTGAGGAGTGCGAGGAGCGGAAAAATTATGGCTTATGCCATTTGAATTACAAAAATCCTCAAATCCTAAGTTTTAAAATTCGGTTCCATGATCACTTCTAATATGAGAAATTAATTGACCAAGATCATTTTGAGTGATTTTTGAAAACAATATTATTTTTTCTAAAGCCTCATCCTTAGTACTTAAGAATAGAACCCAAGTGTATCTAGAGTAATCATCTACTAACACAAAAGCATATGATTTTCCACCGAAGCTCATTGTCCTAATAGGTCCAAAGAGATCCATATGGATCAATTGTAATATTCTACTAGTTGAGACATCATTAATAGGTTTAAATGATACCCTTTTATGTTTACCCTTAGCACAAGCATCACAAATTTTATCTAGAGAAAATTTTAGCTTAGGTAAACCTCTTACTAGATCTTGGGAAACCAATTTTTCTAAAACACTCATGCTAGCATGTCCTAATTTCCTATGCCATAACCATGAATCATGTTCATCCTTAGCTACAAAGCATGTATTGGAAATGTGTATGTCATCTAAATGCACCATATATATGTTACTTATGCGATGACCTATGAACATTATTTTGTTAGTTTCAATATTCAAGATTTTGCAACCATTAACATCAAAGAGAACATTAAAACCTTTATCACATAATTGACTAATGCTCAATAAATTATGTTTTAGACCGTTGACATATAAAACATCATTAAGGAGTATGGAAGAGTAATTACCAATGGAGCCAATTCCTTCAATGTGACCTTTTGAGTTGTCACCAAATGTTACTACTCCACCACTTTTTGGCTTTAGTTCTATGAATCTACTCTTGTCACCGGTCATGTGTCTTGAGCATCCACTATCAAGGTACCATGTGTTTTGACTTGAAGCTTTGGCCTTGTAGCAATGCTCACCCTACAAAAAAGATTAGGTCTTGATTAGCATGTAAATTGTTAGAAGCAATTAGGTTCTTAGGAACCCAAACACTACTAATCCTCTTACCCCTAGAAGGCCTTTGGAAGCCTCTTTGTTTGTGGTTAACAAAGTTTCTTATCACATAGTTGGGTTTTAAATATTCACCTTTTTCAAAACTTGAACTCCCAACTTTGCTCAAAAAAGCTTTGAGTTCATTCACCTCCTTTTGGCGATGATCACTAATCTCAGAAAGAAGGTTGTTTAAATCAATATTTTCTTTTTCAAAATACGTCAAATTGTCTTTTAAAGCACAAACCTTCTTTTCAAGATCGGAATTGGTTTTAGATAATGAATCATTTTGTGTTTTCAAATCAACAATAACTTTCTTGTTTTTTAAAATTGATTCATTATATTTCTCAACCAATTCATCATATACCTCTTGTAACTCATTATATGCTTCTTGAAGCTCATCATATGCTTCTTGAAGCTCATCATATGTAAAATCAAAATTAGATGAGTTAGAGATTACCTTAGGATCCTCCTCCAAGTCCATGAGGCAAAGGTTGGCAACTTCTTGCTCCTCTTCATCAGATGATTCCTCATCACTCCAAGTAGCAACATTGGCCTTGAACTTTTTCTTCTTCCCAAAGCTCTTCCTTTTGATTTGGGGGCAATCAGTTCGTATATGCCCCAGTTTCTTACTCTCATAGCAAATGATTTGATCCTTATCTTCCTCCTTGTTCTTGAAGTCTCCTTTTCGAATGAACTTTCTACCTCTATTGGACTTCATGAATCGAGTGAACCTTTTGGCCAACATGACTATTTCCTCGTCTTCCTCCTCACTTGAACCGCTCTCTTCTTGTGAAGCTTTGAGAGCAATTCCCATCTTCTTCTTCTCTACCTTTTTATTCTCCATTCTTTTCTTTTCTCTTCCTTGCTTCATAATCTCATGAGTAAAAAGCGACCCCACTAATGCATCAAGCTTCAATGTCTTCAAATCTTTAGCCTCGATGATGGCAGTCCTTTTCCCATCCCATGACTTGGGAAAAGAATAGAGAAGTTTTCGGACAAGTTTATCTTTGGGAATGATTTCACCGATGATGATGGAGACCGTTGACGATGATGGAGAAATGATCAAACATCTTGGTAACGCTTTCATCGGGCTCCATCTTGAAATTTTCATAGCTCAAATTGAGGATTCCAATCTTGGTCTCCTTGACATCATTGGTTCCTTCATATGTAGTCTCTAAATTGTCCCACACCTCCTTCACACTTGTACACGAAGACATCTTCAAATACATGCTCGGCCCAAGGGCACAAAATATCATGTGCAAAGCATTTTCATTCACTTGAAGCTTCTTCTGATCTTCACCGGTCATCTCGATCTTGGACTTGGGAACGAGTCTTCCTTCTACATCTCTCTTTTCATTAGAATTGATGGACAATCTTCCACTACATCCCATAGGAGGTAGTCATTTGATTTGATGAAGAGCCGCATCACATTCTTCCAAAAATGATAGTTATCCCTATTGAAATAAGAAGGTTTGGTGATGGATTGTGACTCATAAAGGTTGTGACCGGAGGTAGATTCCATGGAATGAATTGTAGGTTGATCAATCTCTCTTATAATCAACTCAAGAGGGTTTTAATTTTTCCAATGAGTATAGCCCTGATACCAATTGTTGAGATGATCAAACAATGTCGATTTGGCCAAGATGGGGGTGAATTAGTTTTTTAAAATGAAAGAAAGCAAATTGGTAAAATAAAAATTGAAAACAAGACAATTTAGAGTGGTTCAAGCTTCTAATAAGCTCTACATCAACTACTTTAGCTCCCACTAAGGATTTCAACCAATTCACTATTGAATTGCTCCCCTTTTCTAGGATTAGGAGGAAATCGTTACAAAAATCAAAGCTTTCTACCCAAAGCTTGATTAAAATCACTCAATTACAAGAAAAGGATGGCAAATAGAAATTGGACCTCTCAATAGGTAAAATACTTGCCCAATTACAATAGCATACTCTCCAAAATTGAAAAGAAAGATTATAAATGAATTACACAAGTTGGGTGTAAGGGTTTGACTCTATATGGCTCAAATAGATTGTATTTTTGCTTAATTGTGCTTGACTTGATGAATAGTTGTTGCTGTAGCTTTTGGGGCTTGCTTTTATATTTTCTCATTGAATTCTAGCCGTTTGGGTGGTTGGCATCATCAATAGAGACGTTGAGCTCTCTTTTTCCCACCATAAATGCACTTCTGCAACATACCGTATCGGTACACTCGGGGCCGTATCGATACCTATCTCAAAATAGAAAGAGTCGTTGTGGAGTAATAAAGAGGGCATATCGATATGCGGGGAAGACGTATCAAAACGGTAAAGGGTCCGTATTGATACCGTTAGAGGTTGTATCGATGCAATTTTTGCAAACTTAGTCACTACTAAAGTCCGTATCGATACGCTACCAGGGTGTATCGGTACGGGTAACTGAAATTCAACAGTTAGTTTAAGTCTTCTAACTAACAAGGCAATGATCATATAATAAATGAGAAGATTTGATAATCTTAAACATGTATCAATACAGTATAGGTCTGTATCGATACACATAAGCAAAATTCTTAAACCTAAATGAAAGGTTGTATCGCAACGGGCATTACCGTATCGAAACACCCGTATCGATACAGACTCAGTCGTATCGAAACGCGAAATTCCTTAGGCCACCTAAAATGAGGCCGTATCGAAACACTGGTATAGCGTATTGAAACGCCTGTGTAAGTTTGTAAACTTTGGCTTTGAAAAGGCAAGGCCGTATTGAAACACCTATAGGGTGTATTGAAACGTCGGGCCAATTTTGTTAAGTTTGGCTTTGAAAACACTTAGAAAGATTTGTGGGGTTTAAATTTTGACTTGGAAACATTTTAACTTAAAAATCCTTGTTAATGGTAAGACTTTCAAATACTAAAAAAATTATTTACTTTGCAATTTTGTCCTTAGACTATTTGTTATATCAAAATCAAACATAGGTTTTACAAGAATGCCAACAGAAAATTACCGTTGTGGTCTCGTAAGATGCCACCACATGAACCATGTGTCGTGAATGGTGAAACGGCCCCGTCAGTGTTGAGGCAAGTCACTCCAGGTTGCGCTTGCGCCCACTGAATGAGGGACGTGGCATGTGGATTGAAGCCTTTAGGAAATATGTCAGCTAGATAATAGGTCGTGGCCCATGAAATGAAAGATGAAGAAGGGAAGCCGGGAAAATAATTTCCCCACAAAAAATCAAACTATTCCACCGTTTCCAGACCTGCCATATTAGAGATGCAAAAAGTATGTTCCATGGTCAATCAGCATAAAGCGACGCAGGGCAATTCAAGTTCATAATCAACCAATCAGCAAGAGAGGCGGCAAAAAAGTCACAACTTGGCTCGGAGATACTATGGAAGACCAAATACCGCGTACACCAGGGCAATCGCGCATGATATGTAGGAGAGTTTTGTCTGGATCATGACAAGTAAGACAACTCGAGTCATACGCAATGTGCCGACGGCAGCGGTTGTCATTAGGGAGGAGCTGATTGCCCATGGCCAGCCATTAAAGGTGTTGAACTATCTAACGAATGCAAATCACGACTAGAGATTAGAGTGTACGCATTTCGGACCGAGAAAGAGCGTTGGTTTGATGCAGCCCAAAAACATTGATCAGCTCCTAACGAGGGATGAGGCGAGACAATGCTCTCTAGGGAATCAAGAGCTTGGTGTTGGACGAAACTACAGAGAAGAGACCAATTCCAAGTGCCATCGGGAAGGGATGCCGACGACAGTGGCATAGAGAGATCAGCGGCTACACTAGGATTCTTCAAGTTCAGCAAAGGCCCAACAGTCGGTAACCAATTATCAGTCCAGAATTTTATGCTAGTCCCATTACCAATAAACCAAGCCATATCGCCATGAAAGGTTGGCCAAAGAGAAGTGAGGGCACGCCACATAAGGGAGCAGTTTGCGCGATAGATGGAAGTAGGGAAATGTTCTGTCATTCGATACTTTTCACGTAAAAGAGACACCCAAAAACTACCTGAGCTATTGACGAAACCATGGCAGATTTTCATGAGGTAAGCGGTGTTGGCGCTTGACAAAGAGCAGATGCCAAGACCACTATTGGCCTTGGGTTGGCAAAGAGTGTTTCAATTGATAAGAGAAATGCGGGGAGATGTGGGATTGGAACCCCAAATAAAATGCCTGACAAAGGCCTCAAGTGGATCACAAAAATGAGAAGGAATCTTGCAAGACTGCATTATATGAGACGGGATGCTGAGGAGGACATATTTTGCTAACGTTAATCGGCCAGCAAAGGAGAGGTTATTAGCTGACCACCCATCAAGTTTACGTTGCACTCGATCAACGACGAAATCAAAAATTTCAGTGGTTGCGCCAATGTGACGAACATGAATGCCTAAGTACAAGCCCATGTCAGAAATTTCCTCGAAACCAAACTGCGAGCAAATAGCAACCCTTTGATCCGGGCTCGTGTTGGGGGAGAAGAAGATATGGGCTTGTACTTAGGCATCCCAAATCTTAGCCTTGGAGTGGAAATATGAAGTATTACGGTAACCAAAGTTAACCCAATCAATCCTTGATTTTTGCTTCCAAAGCTGCTCCTCTTGATCAAGTATTAGCTCAAGATATTAGAGGAGTTTCGTTTCAAGTTTCACCATGTTTCTAGTTCGTTTTTGGTCTAAACATCGCTGCACACCCTGTAACCGTGCCATAATGACCTTATTGTTTCGTGCAATGGAGCCAAAGACCTTAGAATTCCATTTGGAAGAGAAGAGTCCCAGTTTTCGCTGACAAAGCGCTTGAAATCACAGTGTAGGGACCAACCTGAGAAGTATTTGAAAGTCGAAAGACGTGGAAGGGATGTCTGGCCAGTAGAGGATAGCAAAATAGGTCTATGATCCAATTTCATTCGTAAAAGATGATGGAGGATTGAGTGCGGAAAGTGATCGAACCAATATGTGTCGCCAAAGCAGCGATCCAAGCGAACAGAGCAGTTTACACGGTACCAGGTGAAGTTAAGGCTCGAGTAACCAAGATCGTGCAAACCACAATTGTAGATCATATCTTGGAACGACGAGTCAGAGGAGCTTGTTGAGCAACCTTGCCAATCGGCATGAGATATAGTTGCATTAAAATCGCCTAAAACAATCCAAGGCGATGTGATCGAAGATGATAGATGAGTAAGATGATGCCAAAGGTCCTTTCGAAGACTACCCACGGGACTAGCATAAACAGAGGTGGCGAGAAAAGAGTCCGGTGCATTATTGGAAGATATGCATCAATGAATGAATTGGAAATGGCATGATAATATGGTAATTTGAACGTGATCAAACCAACACAGCCAAATACTGCTCGAGAAACCATGAGCCTCTATACAATATGAATTCGAAAAGGGTAAGGAAGCAATGACTTGGTCAGCACGTCTTCGACTCATACGGGGTTCCATAAAGACACAACCATCAGGACAGTAATCACAAACATATTGTCTTGTCACTCAGAGGAAGTTACGGCTGCCACAACCCTGTGCATTCCAAACAAAGAGGTTCATTGACATTAAAACCATAGGGTAGGAGGTGGAGCCGAAAAGCTCAGAGATCATTCCACCATGGACGAGTGGCCAGGCGCGACAGTATCAGCTGCAGACGCATGAACATACTAGGGAGTTGGTAAGAGAAGTGTAGGAGTGACAACAGAATGTGATTGCTTCTGACCTACATTTGCTGATTTTGCACCTGCCATGTTTCGTGTTAGGGCAACAGGCGGCGCAGAGGTAGAAAGGTCAAATGTCGAGTGCTTTGAGGGGTTGAGACCAGAGAGGAGCCCGTTTCTTGGTAGCTCAGCTCGATAGAACATGACTGAGGGCATGTTTCTGGGGCATGATATTTGTGTTACGCGGCCCCAAGATAGTAGTTGTTGCCTTACGGAGCAAAATGGGGTTCTTGCTTGTTTAGAAATAGAGGTAGACAAGGCTGGACCATTCCCAGTACCATGAGGCACACTCTGAGGCGAGTCTGTAGTAGTTGGGACAAAAGTTGGAATGGCGGAATCTGGCACATTCACTAGGGATGACGCTTCTACAGCATTAACAGCCTCAAGAATAAAGTCATTATCAACATAAATGGGGTTATACTTGGAGTTTTCTGCATAGGATTCAGAGAAATTTCGAGCAGTACTAGAGGGATTAGGTTGCGCTTGCGCCGCCGAAGCTTCTCAACAAGCATCCTAGGGCCATAAGGTTCGTCCGGGGCTTGCACAGGAGGCTCCAGAGGGGGAACACTAGTCGCAGTAGTATTCTTTTGCGGGCGAGACTGTGGACAGTGATCACTGACGTGCCCATATATACCATACTTGAAGCACACAACTGGGAGCGATTCGTACTCAACAACCTGAGTACGCCCATTGATGACAATCTTCGAGACCATCAGCTGCTTCAGATTGATTTTAATTGCCATTTGGGAAATCGACCATGACAACCATTATTCGTTTGATAATCAATTTTGACCACAATTATGATACATAAACCAATAGCTTTTATCAGGCTCCTTTTGTACCTTGCGATCGACAATCTCGAGAGGTGAACCCAAGCCATGATACGACTGGGGTGTGATTGCAAATGGTCAAAGTCATCAGACCAGGGTTTCACCGTTATGTAATGGCCAAAAATGGTCTAGGGACCCTCAGTGAGAGCAAAAATATAATCGATTTGAGAGGAAAATTTAACCAAAAAATGGTCGTTCTCAATATCTAAGAGCTTGATCGGATTTGTCAGTTTCCAGATGCTAAGGAGCCTGTTCTGGAGGGTGGTGTATCCCACTCTTCGTCCCAGAATTTCAAGGACTAGGGTAAATTCCATGCTCTTCAAGGGAAGGTCTTGAACTCACGTCGAGAAGTCAATGAAAGGGAAGCCATCCGCAACGCCAGTGCGAACGTCCTCATCGAGGAGTTCAATGTCATCATCATTGATTGGGATCAGATCCTCATCAGGGAGGGAATTAGAGGCACATGTCACCGCTTCCTTATAGGACACGACGGGTTTACACTACAGCAAAGCAAGTCTTTAACGTTGTTTATTTAGTCCTATAGCGGCATTTTTAGTGCCACTAAAAACTTTCCCAGCGCTTAAAAAAGCACCGCAAGAAGTGTCGCTGAAACCAGCATTGTAACAATTCGCGAAATTTTGGGGGGAAAACGCCGCAAAAGGTTAAGATCTATAGCGACATTTTTATTTAAAAACACATTTAATAATTGTTCTTTAGTGGTGTTTGTTTTTACAAATGCCGCGAGAAACCTGTTCTTTAGTGGCATTGTTTTGACAAACGCCGCGAATAACTATTCTCTAGTGGCGTTTGTGAAAACAAATGCCGCAAAAAACCTGTTCTTTAGTGGTGTTTGTAAAAACAAACGCCGCGAATAACTGTTTTCTAGTGATGTTTGTTTTACAAACACCGTGAAAAACCTGTTATTTAGTGGCGTTTGTCTTTACAAACGCCACAAATAACATCATGCTTCAAAAAAAGCTCAAATAAAAAGAATACTATTATTATATAATAATCGATCAGTGATGTTAAATTAACAAATGTTGCACAAATTTAAGTTATTTGAACATCCAAAGAAAAAAATGAACTGTGAAGGGAGTACAACATAGTTCCTTATTTTAATCTATTTACATGACTAGGAGGGATGTGCTTCCCACTAAGCAGACCGAGAAGAATAGTGCCAAAGTTTTTTGGGGTGGCTCTCCCTAGTCCCTACAAGAAGCGTAGTTTCAAGAAAATTCAATGAAGATGATCACGCAATTTAAAACTAAGGGAAAACTATCCCAGTGACCACCCAACTATAGCCCGCGACCTGTTTTAACCACCCAACTATTTAAATAGACCTAATCTGGGCACTCGTCGTTAAAATGCTAACGACACACCTGACGTGGATTTTGTTTCTAATATTTTGCTGCCATGTTGGAAAAAAAGCCACATTAGCAAAGGACATTTTCATTCACACCCTATTCTATTTAATGGAATCCTAAACTAAAAGTTAAGAGCTTTTAATTTAGGGTTTCTTTATTCATTTTGCAAACGGTAAAAGGGGGAGAATAATTTTGCAGTGGAAGAAAGAAAGGAAGAAGATTTTGGGTGTTGAAATCGAAAATGGAGGATGAAATCTTAGATCAAGAATGCAACTGTGGAGCACGTTCAACACTAACGACATGATGAACTGATGAGAATTCTGGTAAAAGATTTTGGGGCTGTAGAAATTATGGGAAAAAAGGCTTCAAGAAGTACAAATTTTTTGTTTGGTATGATCCACCAGTACACAATCGATCAAGGTCTGTGATTGTGGGTCTTCTAAGAAAATTTTTTGCAATGGAACGTGCAAAAAAAAGAGATTTTATTTAGGGTTGTGTTTATTTGTTTAGGGTTTATTCTGGGTTTAGGATTACGGGTAGTGTTGTCTTAATTTTTGAGTTTCTTTGGTATGATCTTCCTGTAAAACTCATAAGAACAGCATGTATTGTTGCTTAGGTTTATTTTGGTTAGGTATATTTTAGGTTTCTTTTGGTTTATGAAGTGTTTTCAATGGTTGTTAGAGTTTTGTTTTGGTATGATCCTCATGTATTGTTGCTTATTATTATGAAATGAATGCAAAATTTAAAGTTTTATTTGTGTTTGATTTGTTACAAAATTTGTATGGATAAGATAAAAACTTATAAGAACATATAAGAACAAAACAAATATTTGACAATACATATATTTTAATTTACTTGCTAAGTATCAATAAGTTTCATACAAAATAAGTGTTTGACCATTTACATTCTGACTACCAACAACAAAATAAGCGTTTGACCATTTTCATAAAAAGTTACATTCTGACCAATGTATGCACACGTATAAAACATGTGATAACTTAAAACAAAAATAATTCAGTGATACCCCTATTCACAAAACAATGGTCAAACAACAGTGTTGAAATCTAGCATGCATTACAATGGTCAAATACATGTAAATACAAAAAGTGTTTATTGACACCATGTTCAAGGGTCATTCTTAGACTTCTTTTGAGTATGAGCTTCTGGTGTAGATGATTGACTAACAGAATTTTTTTTATTCGAAAAAAAAGTAGGGGTGGGCATCCATCTAACAATACGGACTGGTGGTGGAGGTTGTTTTGGCCTTGGAATGTTGTTTTGATTCTGTCCATAAAATTGACTTGGTGTGGGAGTTTTGAAATTTTTTCCAGTGTTTCTCCTTATCTGCACACAAGAAATAGATCAACCAAAAAAGAAAGCAATGTAACAAACAATGCACCACATAAGCAAAAAATTTATCGGCAGTTTAGGTTTAGGAGCTCTTATTACAGTAGAAGTTGATGCTCGTTGTTGGGGTCTGGTATTACCACCAACAGGACCCTTGCATGTCCTCACATTGTGGCCAGGCCCTCTACACTATTTACAGGACATTCTCACACCCTTCTTGGTCATCTTACCACTCTTCACTGGTGCCTCATCTGCCTCCCTTCTTCTATTTCTATTTGGTTCACATACAAAAAACCAATATTCAAAAGCATACAAAATCACATAAAAAGCATACAAAACAAAGTTACAAAAACGTATTCAAGGGACAGACAATATTTAAATCATACTAGTATTTGCTAATGCTAATATAATAATCAAAGTCATATAATATTTACATGCATAATAAGTCACATAAAAAGCATATCAAAACTATATAATAATCGAATCACTTTCTCTAATATATTCTCTACTACATTCAAAGATAACAAAGTTTTAAATCATGCTAGTATTTAAGTGACATTCAAAAAAAAAAGTACTCAGTATTTAAGTGACATTCAACGAAAAAAGGTACTGTGTTTTTATCACTTTCTAGATTTAGGGTACTAAATTAGGGGATTTTTTTATTGATAAAGAGATTATAATCCCTAAATGACAACAAGTTGTTGTAACTCTTAATTGATGAAATCGTAACTTAAATAACACAATACCTTAATCAAAAACAGTAAAAGATTAAAAACCCTAAATGACAAAATACTAAACGAAAATCGTCTATCCCCACACCCAAATAATATCATCTATCCCCAAACCCAAATCGAATTCCAAACAACAATTATAGATTTTGCAAAACAAAAATATGTTTCGAAATTACCATATACAATGTCTGGTTCGTCTATTTCGCGAAGAACCCTCTCCATTTCAATCTTTGAGTTGATTTCTTCCTTTCTAACAATCATTCTGAAAACCATTTTTTTCTCTGAAACGACCAAAAGAAAAAAATTTAGGTTGAGCTAAATTAATCGGTCTTTTAGGTTTAAGTGTCTTTTAAGGTTAAATATCTTTTAAGCTTCTTTTAATTCAAGAATTAATTTATATTTTTATTAAGGGTAAACTACATAAATGACCACCATACTATTGTAAAAGTCGCGATTTGACCACCTTACTTTTTTTCGAAGCAATTAAACCATCATATTATTAAATTGGGTGCAATTTGACCACCAGCCGTTATATATTAACGGCATGGTGACGTGGCAGTTAAAAAATAAAGGTATAATTATACATTTGGTCCTTACTATTTACACATTCTTTCAATTTAGTCCTAATTTTAATTTAATAAATTATATTAATTATTTAATTATGTGGTAACACGTGTCACTACCTTATTGAAGGAATTTAATTATTTATATTTGATTAAATAAATGTATTTTCACCCTCCAATTGATTAAATAAATGTATTTTCACCATCCAATTGATTAAAGGAAGAAAAGGAAAATAAATCCAAATGCGATTAAGGGGTGTTGAACCTACGTCATCCAGCATGTAAGAGTGCTGGCTTACCACCACACCAAATACTATGTTGTGAAATGATTCTTGCAATATAGTATATCTAAATGAACATCAAAAACTGAAAAATTCCATTATCGTCATCAACAACATTTTCCACTTCCTTGAGCTTCTCCAAATCCCCAGAAACTGTTGCTAATGACGATGATGGAGTTTTTAATCTCTTTTTGATCCAATCTCAGTTTAGCCTCTTTTTAATCTCTTTTTGATTTTTGTGTTTCTTTTCCCAGGGAATTGCAGTTGTTGCACTTCTACGCCATTTCGGATGCCCTTGTTGGTAAACACTTACAGTATTTACTGTTTTTCTGTATGTGTACATTTATATGACTAATTACTAAACAAGTTTTGTATTGTTCATCTATTGTAAGCTGGGAACTTGCTTTAGAACTGAAAGAAGCAAAAGCAAGATTTGAAGCTGCCGGAGTTAAACTGATTGCAATCGGAGTTGGTACTCCCAACAAAGCACGAATGCTTGCAGAACGGATACTCCCTTTTTTTTTGTACCGAATATTTATATTGATTATTGCTAACAATTTGCATAATATCGGATTCAGCTACCATTTCCATTGGACTGCCTTTACGCTGATCCAGAACGCAAGGTAACATCACACCATTAATGGACTCATACGTGTAGTTTTTCTTCCCTCTAATACTTTTTAACCATTAAAGTTGGAAACATCCCGTTTTTCAGGCATATGATATTTTGGGCTTGTATTATGGTTTTGGTCGTACATTCCTCAATCCTGCAAGTGTAAATATCTGTTTCCACTCTCTACAAGTTGTTGGGGTTAAATCTCTGTTTCCACTCTCTGCAAGTGTAAATCTCAGGCATATGATATTTTGAGCTTGTATAATGGAATTTTTCAGTTTTTAATGTTTATTTAGATATAATATATTGCAAGAATTATAACACAATATAGCGTTTGGTGTGGTGGTAAGCCAGCACTCTTACATGTTGGAAGACGCAGGTTCAACACCCCTTAATTGCGTTTGGAATTATTTTCCTTTTCTTCCTTTAATCAAGTGGTGACGTGTCACCACTTGATTAGAGGGTGAAAATACATTTATTTAATCAAATATAAATAATTAAATCCTTCCAATAAGGTAGTGACACGTGTCACCATATAATTAAATAATTAATTTAATTTATTAAATTAAAATTAGGACTAAATTGAAAGAATGTGTAAATAGTAAGGACCAAATGTGTAATTATACCTTTATTTTTTAATTGCCACGTCACCCTGCCGTTAATATATAACGGCTGGTGGTCAAATTGCACCAAATTTAATAATATGATGGTTTAATTGCTTCGAAAAAAAGTAAGGTGGTCAAATCGCGACTTTTACAATAGTATGGTGGTCATTTATGTAGTTTACCCTTTTATTAAATATAGATCCAACTGGAAAAATCATTAAATAAAATGCCAACATAAGCATTGTCGTTAGTGACTAACAGCCACGTCAGGTGTGTCGTTAGCTTTTTAACGGCGGGTGGCCAAATTAGGTCTATTTAAATAGTTGGGTGGTCAAATTTTATTTTATTTTAGTTGGGTGGTCAAAACAGGTCGCGGGCTATAGTTGGGTGGTCATTGGGGTAGTTTTCCCTAAAACTAAATGTATTAAACCATATCCATAAAATTTAAAAAATGGAACGACATTTGCCTATAAAATGTAAAAGCTCTCCACTTAATAAAAAATAGACATCATTATCATATCAAGAATCATGACTATAAAAAAGACACAACAAATATAACAGGATGCAAGTATATCAATTTGGAAAAATAAATACGATGAATGAATGAAAGAAAACTTACCTATACACTTGAGAAAGTATAACCAATAGACAAGCAGTGCTAATCCTAAATTACAGAATTGAGAAGTAACACTATGTAGACAACTACGTAATGCAAAAGTTCTACTGCTATTTATTGAAGAAAAATACTAAACACTGAGCGAAGGCATCTCAAAAGCTCAATATCTATCACATATAAGATAGTGTACCTATGTCGATGAAAGAATCTAGAAAGACTTGTTTTAAAAGCTTCATCCACAGTAAATGTAGGATAGTTTTATTTTAAGCAATCTTCAAATATTAAAAATGTAAAATTTAACCAAATGTTAACAAATACTAATTTCACTTCACTCAAAGTTTATACATACACAAGTAGTTATGAATGCATAATATCAATTCTGATGATTGTTGCTAACCTGAAGGACAGAATGGCAATTCATAGTATTGGTAAGTCTCACTGCAATACAATAACAGTTTGGGAATAAAACATAAGTCCAGAAGGACATAGTAGCCAAAAAAGAAATGGAAATTGGCGGTTCAAGTAAAACTGGCCCTTAACTTCTGATAAAAACAAAAGGTAACCTAGAACCATAATCATTTATTCTCTCCCGAGGTAGCGTGTTCTAAGGAGTCACTCTAGTATAAGTTCTATTTCTACCCAGGAGCAGTTATAGGATAACCTATCTAACACAAAGCGGCTAAGTGCATAAAAGTTAAACATTATTGAATTATTAATAAACTTTCAATTATCAGTCTTGTGTTCTTCAAAATGGTCTCTAAAACCCCTTAAAGGGATTTGAATTGATATCTAAATAACAGGGTGGTCGCCTCATTATAGTTCAGATCCTATCCTTCAACATCCTTGTGCAAAAGTTGGATTAAGTTATAAAGCATATGTGGCTACATGTATAATATTGATGATCTGCTTGATTGAGCATCCAAATAAGCTTATACCAACAAGAATAGAAAGAGGCAAACCATCTTTCAGGGTAGTCACTACAACTTGAAATGAAAAAACATAAAGAAGTCCGATCTTCAAATGGGGAAGGAAGCACTACACAAGAATTCAGACACTTACATCCATCAAATCTTCAGTATTGTTGACGCTTTTTTGCCTCTGATTCTTGAATTGTTACTAACCTTAATCCCTAACCATAATCGAAACTCAACAATTGAAAATTTCCAACTTTAAGCTTTACCTCGATGGATTGAAAGTCCCAAATTCTAACCTTTTGGGGATTGATGTGAAAAGCCAGTGGATTAAAAATAAAACAATGATCAACGACAAACAAATAAGGATTTCATATGATTGATCTGAAAGATCAGGCATATTCAAGAATATCAAAGGAATGAAAGGAAGAAAAGACTCACAGACCAATGAGATCTGACAAGCGTGCATTTACCTAATTCATAATGGCTACGTTGTCGTTGTGTAACAGTCAAAATTAAGAAGAATAACTATGAGGGAGAACTATAGAGGTGGCAATAGGGTCATTCGGTTCGGGTCACTTCGGTTCGGTTTGAAATCGATTTAGATTCGGTTTGGTTCGGGGTTAGTTTGGTTTCGGTTTGGGTAACAAATCGGGTCAAAATCATATCGGTTATTTTTCAGTTCAGGTCAATATCGGATCGGACGCTTTCGGTTTGGGTCAAAATCAGGTCGTTCGGGTCAGTTTCGGGTCGGGTCAAACTTTGAATTTTCGAGTCGATTCGGTTTGAGTTGTGTTATGATTCATAGAGACTTCGTTGATGTAGAAGATTGTATGTCAGTGGAGGATAGATAAGATTGTGTCAATTCGGTTTGAGTTGGGTATTTCTATTATCTAATGTTTATATTTGAGTTGGTTTATGAGATTAATTATGATTTTTTAAGGCTTATAATTTATGGTTTAATATTAACAGTTTATGGTTTAGTTTAGTGTTATTGATTTATGAGATTAATTTTGATTTCTTAAGGTTTATGGTTTAGTTTAGGGTTATTGGTTTATGATATTAGTTTTGATTCCTTAAGGTTTATGGTTTAATTTGGGGTTATTAGTATATGAGATTAATTATGATTCCTTAAGGTTTATGGTTTTGGGTTTATTATTAATGGTTTATGGTTTAGTTTAGGGTTATTGGTTTATGAGATTAATTATGATTTAACTTTCTAATTTATGCATTTGAATTTAATTAAATATTTAAATCACGAACATAATTAAAAGAATTCTAAAATTAAATGTGAAATTTTAATTAAATTAATCTAAATTGAGACTCAATTGAATTAAACTAGAATCTAAAAGTGAAGTTCGTGACTTAAATAAAAAAAACATGTAAAATATGGAGGGCTAAACAATTGATTGCCCTTAACCTAAAACTAAAAGATAACATGTTATTTTAATTAAAAAAAGAAAATGGAATTTGTAAAAAGAAAAAATGGAGGGAAAATGCATAATGTTGGCGGGAAACTGCCCTTTTTTTAGGTTAGGGGTTAATTTATCTTTAAGTCTTGTTACGTTTAAAATGTTATATTTTAGTCCCAATATTCATTTTTAAGTTTTATTTTAATTTAATTTAGTCACAAGTATGAAATATTCCCACGGTTTGGACTTCGAATATAGCAATTCCCTCCCCACAGTGATATTTAGTCCCTAAAAAATTACTTTTAGTTGAAATTGACACCTATTTATTTCTATTTTTTATAATTTAGTCTAATAATTTTAATATATTGGTATTTTTGTTCATTTAAGTTCTTAAGATTTAATTTTAACCGAATTTGACCTCTACTTATTTCTATGGTGAAATTGGTCATTGGGATCTCAAATTTCTCCACTTTGAAAATTTTAAATTGGTCCCTAATTTCGAGTTTAAGCTAATATTTTATGGTAAATTGTGAAAATGGGCCCTAATTTCAGTTTATGGTTTTTGGTTTAGCCTTAGTACTAATGGTTTGGGGATTATGTTGTAGTTTAAAGTTATTGATTTATGAGATTAATTTCTATAGCTTAAGATTTATGGTTTAAGATTTTTAAGGCATATTTTTAATGGTTTAAGGTTTATGGTGTACTTTAGAATGAAGTTAAGATCAAATATTGGGAGGGAAAAAAGTCTATTAAACTTCTAAATTTAAAAATTAGTAGGGAAAAAAGCCTTATTTAATTAATATTTAAACTTAGAATGACATAAAATTTTATTATACTACAATTTTGAGAAAAGCAACGGTATGTCCCATAGTATAATACAAAAAGATGATAAAAACATACACAATTATACTATTTATTATATTGTTAAAAATAGATCATATTAAAAATAAATTATTCATTTATTTTACCTTAATTTCCGAGTTAAAATCAGGTCGATATTCGGTTCGGGTAGCCTTCAGTTCGGGTGAAATCGGTTCGGGTCCATTCGGTTTAGGTGAAAATTAGTTCGGGTCCATTTCGGTTCAACAAAAATTTCAGGTTGGTTTCGATTTGGTTTATTTCGGATTTCGGATCAACTTTGGGTCATTATGTTCTGGTCAAAATCGGGTCTCGGTTCGGGTCTCGCGTCAAGTTTGCCAGGTCTAGGGAGAAGCTGAAGAGCAAAGGGAGACTTAGAATGAATTCAGAGACAAAATCCCAATACAAAGGTTCGATAACGGCTAAGGGATAAGTTACAACACTTAAAATCCTATTCTCATCCCAAAGCTAAACGCATCGTTTCATTAAAAATAAATATAACAGCTAATTAACCAGAATTTAAACCCCAATGGCTATTAACAATGAAAAGCTCTCGACAATGCTCCCTTCTCGGAAACATCCTTGACCTCAAGGATGAAAATTTGGAAATTGAAGCTGTAACTGGTGCAATAGCTCACATGTGGCATCCTCTGGAAATGAGTTAGTCCATTCCACTAGAACTTCGGTCATAGCTCGGTTTCCTCGTTTCCTAATTTTTCTATCAAGTATTTTAACCAGTTCCTTTGCAATTCCACCATCAGACCCAATCACGGGTAACTCAGATTGATGTGGTTCTCCCCCAATGTGCTTTTTCAGCTGAGATACATGGAAAACAAGATGTACCTTGGAATATCTATGAAGTTGTAATTCGTAGGCCACCTTTCCCACTCGAGCCTTGATGAAGAATGGCCCAAACCATTTGGGAGCTAACTTCTGACAACTCCTGTGCTTCACAGACTGTTGTCTATAAGTTTGTAACTTCAGATAAACCCAGCCCCCAATAGATAACTCACACTCAATTCTCCTCTTGCCAGCTTGAATTTTCATTCTATCTTGTGCTCTTTTTAAGTGGAATTGCAACATCATCACAACAGCTTCTCTATTCTGTAAACTTCTATCAACAGTGGCCACCTTAGATTTACCAGCTACATAAGGAAGATGGGTTGGGAGGCTCTATCCATACAAAGCCTGGTATGGGGTGGTTTGTATGGCAGAATGGAAAGATGTGTTTTACCACAATTCTACCAAATGCAACTAGTTATCCCACTCTTTGGGTCTCTCCCCTTTCATACATCTCAAATAAGTTTCCAAGCATATATTAAGTTTCTCTATCTGCCCATCAGTTTGGGGATGATAAGCAGTTGAGGAATGAATTGACACTCCCAACTTTCTGAAGAGTTCTTGCCAAAAGGTACTCATGAAGATCTTATCCTCACAAATCACTTCACTAGGTAATTCATGTAACTTGAAAATGTTTTTCAGGAATAATTGGGCTACTTCCTGAGCAGTAAAAGGATGACATAAAGAAAGGAAATGACCATATTTAGACAACTTGTCCACCACCACCAGTATTGTATCCTTTCTTCTTGAAGTAGGTAGTCCCTCTATAAAATCCATACTAATAGAAGACCATACACTATCTAGAATAGGTAGTGGTTGCAACAATCCTCTGACCTTGTCACCTCATCTTTGTTATTTTGGCAAATGACACATTCTCTAATTTTATTCTTCACCTATTTTCTCATTCCCTTCCAATATAAAGTATCAACAACTCTTTTTGTGGTCACATTATCCCCTGAGTGCCCTCCAATTGCACTTTCATGGAAGAAATTCAATATTTCCTCTCTCAAGACAACATCTGTCCCCAAACCAGCTTCCCCTTCCTCTTTAAATGTGTCCCATCCCAACTATACTTGTAATGTTTAGTAGACCCTTGCTTCAGATCGTTGATTATTTCCCTTACTTTATCATCATGTTGCCATGAGTTTGCCACCCTCCTTAAGATCTCAATTGAAACGCTACTATTGGCCATGAGTTGACTAACTCCTTCCCCAGGCTTCCTTGACAAATTGCCAGCCACAATATTGTTGATCCCTTTCTTGTAACAGATCTCAAAATCATATCTTAACATCTTCATGACCCATTTCTGTTGTGCAGGAGTTACAACTTGGTTCTCAGTCAAAAACCTCAAGCTCTGATGGTCAATTCTTATTTTGAAATGTCTTCCCACCAAATAAGCTGACCATCTCTTGAATGCTAGCAGAACATCTAACATTTCCTTCTCATAAACTGACAAAGGTTGGTACCTTACTCCTAACCCCTTGCTAAAAAAGGCCAGAGGCTTCCTTTTTTGAATAAGCACTGCCCCAATCCCTGAATTTGATGCATCAGTTTCAATAATGAACTCTTCCTTGAAATCAGGTAAAGCTAATATAGGAGCAGAACATATAGCTTCTTTCAACTTCTTGAAAACATTTTCTTCTTCCTCAGACCACTTCCGCCCTTCTTTCTTCAGTAAATCACTGAGAGGTTTGGCCATTGTTCCATAACCTTGGATAAATCTCCTGTAATATCCTGATAATCCCAGACATCCCCTCAACTCCTTTATGGATTTAGGAGTAGGACAATTCAAAATACAATCCACCTTGGTCATATCCATGGAGATATTTCCATCCGCAATCACATACCCAAGATAATCTACCTTGTTGGCCCCAAAACAACACTTATTGTACTTGGCAAACAATTGGTTATCCTTGAGAATTTGTAACACCTCCACCAAGTGTTGAATATGATCACTCAAGTTAGCTGAATATACTAGGATGTCATCAAAGAAAACAAGTACTAATTTTCTCAACAATTCTTTGAAAACCTAATTCACCAAGCCTTGAAATGTTGCTGGTGCATTTGTCAGCCCAAAGGGCATCACTAGAAATTCCTAGTGCTCTTCATGAGTCCTAAACACAGTCTTGTGCATATCAGGATCCCAAATCTTGATATGATGATATCCTGATCTCAGATCCAACTTGGAAAAAACTCTGGCAGTTCCCAACTCATCCAAAAGCTCTTATATGACTGGCATTGGAAACTTATCCTTGACAGTGATCTGGTTAAGTTTCCTATAGTCAACACACATTCTCCGGGACCTATATTTTTTCTTCACCATAACAATGGAAGAAGAAAAAGCACTATTACTCTCCCTAATTATGTCAGTTGCTAGCATTTCTTGAATCACCTTCTCAATTGCATCCTTCTGGAATGAGGGATATCTATATGGTTTGACCTTTACAACAAAATTCTCATCTTGCAAATTGATTATGTGATCCCTTCCCCACTCAAGAGGTGGCCTTCTGGGCTCCTCAAACACCACAACATATTTCTACAACAGTTTCTCAAGCTCCTAGTTAACTGTATCCTTCCCCTTCAGCTCTAACTGAGCATTAATAAACATTAAAGCAATGCTGCTACAGCTGTTTCTTCCCTTCAAGGTCTTCTCACACAGTTTTTGATTTACATCCTTCCAACTTAACCTGCTCCCTTCCCATCGAAAATTCCATTTGTAATGCTGCAAAATCTCATTTGATAGTTCCTAGTTTTGATAGTCACTGCACACCCAGAACCACATCACAGTTTTTCCGATTCAAAACAAGGAAATCAGTAGTAAATTCCTTTCCTTGAACACACCAATTTACTTCATTACATTCCCCCAAAGTTGCCATGAAATTCTCATCTGCCACTATGACTTTTAATTGATTCCTTCTACTCATCCACAACCCTCCCCTCTTTACAATTGCTAAACTAAAAAAATTATGAGTGCTTCCCGAGTCTAACAGAGCAATACACTAGATTCCTCCCACTTTAATCTTAAGCTTCATAGTTTCCCAAGATTTTTCTCCCCACATGGGTTGTAACCCCCTTAGCCCGGCCTAGACGGTTGACCCGAACTACGAAGATTACACGGGGAAAACCAAAGTCAAACCGAAAGTCAACCTTGATTAACGACCCTTTTTTTTCTTTTAAACCTTGTCTAGATGCATATTAACCTTAGGTGTACTCTTGAGATAAGCATACTCAAATATCACAGCAATCGGAAAACGATAAGGGACTCAATTGCACAACATACGAATTTAGGGACCAAAATGTAAAATCTGGAAATTAAGAGGACTTTACCAATTTTTAAGTTACCATTATGAAATTAGTCATGTTTCATACCTCTCTGCAAAATTTCATCTCAAACGGACATCTCAAACTCAACCAATTGCACATACAAAAATCAGGACTAAAACGTAAAGCTTGCAAACCTCAAAACCATTCAAATCAGTGCCCAACGGTCAAGTGTTCCGAAACGGGTCTAGGCCGTTCAGAAACACCCCTTGGCAGTAGCCAAAGTGTTTCGAAACACCTCAGCCCGTTTCGAAACACCCAGGCCAAAATATGCACCTGTTTCGAAACAGGCAAGGGTGTTTCGAAACACCCTGCCCAGAAACAGTAGAAAAGTCTGTTTTTCACACTTCCGACCCACCAAACACGAGTCTATGAATTCCACATCAAGCCAACTAGTCATCAAACATCAAAGGAACATATTTGCATCGTCAAAGCTCAATCATAACATCATTTAGGAAAAACCACAAGTCTATAGGCATGCATCCTAAAATGAAAAGCAAGCAATCATCAAATCTCCAAAACAAATACCAAATGGCCATTTACATGATCCAAACATCATCATAGGCATTAAACCAACTTAGGGAGTCCAAAACATCTCCCAAAAACACAACCTAGGTTCCCATTGCCAAATACCAAAAGCTAATAGTGTTGAGAAAATAGTCACCATACATGAGCTTAGACTTTCACTTGGATCCTTGACCTCCTTGCTGCCCTTAAAGCACTTCAATGCTTTGCATTATTGGTTCAAGAAAGAGAGAGCGTAAGCACATATGCTTAGTGAGAAATGCTCTAATGAAACAACACAATAATGCAATTTGTAAAAACACCTTTCCAAGGCCTTTAGTTTCAAAACAACATTTATCATGCATCTATGCATACAAACCAAGCATCTCATGCTTCAAAACATCAACATGTCATATTGGCTTTCAAGTGATAATCCATAGCCATTTTTCAACTCAAAACACAATCGGATACGCGGATTACAAGCGTTGTCCCACACGCTCCATACACACTACCAAACACACAAGGTGGAGTTTACTAGTACAATCACAACCCCTCAACACCCGTGATGGAGTTTAACGGTACAATCACAACCCCTCCACATCACTCATTGGTAGTTGTATAACATCACTAACGAGAACACGGGACACACAACACAAGATCCACACATGGACTTTTAACCACCATTGTGATCTTAGACATCTCGTTAGTGTTCTTGGATGGAGTTTACGGTACAATCACAACCCCCTCAACATCCAAGGCGACTTTATTCACGGTGCACCCAATCCTATAGCCGGCTAACTATATCTGATTCAAGTACTTTAAAACCAACACATCACTTGCCAATATACATCAATTATCATCAACAATCCACTGTTTTAAAGCATTAATCAAAGCCATTACATAATCATGCAACACTATGCATCAACCACATTTTCCAATGTCCAAAACAAGGATCTCTCACCTTGAGCATCCTTCAACACATGGCTTACAAAACCAGCATTAAACATGCTAAAATATGCTTTCAAAACAGGATTTAAACATGCAAAATAAACACATTGCATTCAACCATCTCATGGTTCATCAAAAAGAGAGTTTCTCCGAAAACTTACTCTTGAGCTTAGCTAAGTTGTTTAGACTTAAACTAAGCTCCCATAACCTTCCAAGATTGGTTTCAAAGCTGAAAACCAAACTTCACTCACCGATTCCGTTTCGCAAGCTTGCCGAAATGCCGATCAAGCCTCCGGATCAACACCACAAGGATCCGATGATGTCTCCCCTGTTTTAAACACATCAAAGCAGTGGATTAATGCATCATCATGCATTAAAATCTTCAACCAAAACACCTAAACTCGCTGCTCTCATCAAAAATCACATTTCGGCTACCAAACACAACCGAAATCACATCCAAACACCTCTACAACATTACCCAGCCAAGATCCATCAAATCCAATCATTCTTAAACATCAATTAACATCCAAAAAGGACCTAATCACGTCCTTATACCTCCAGCTATAGCAGAACATCAAAATCACCCCAAAACCCACCATTTTCTCAAGTCAAAACTTAGGAAAATCAACCTATTCGGGATTGCATTGATTAAACCTCAATTACACATTATTTAGACATCCAAAATACATCAGAAAGACTTCTCAAAACAGAGCCCAATCATCTATTACGAATTTCTTCAAAATTAAATCCAAATCTTGCATTTTAAGCCAAATTCAAGAACACAACATTAAAACCTTTAATAAAACTCAATTTAAGGATTGAGAACTTGGGAATTTCAGTAAAGAACCAAGTATTTAGAGGAGAAGGACGTTCATACCTCTAAATGTGATTTTCTCCTTGTTTAGAGCCAAAATCCTTGAAAATTCAATAAGCAAATGATGAGGTTTTGGTGTAGAAATGATTAGAAATCATTTAGAGATTGAAATCTCAACTTTAGGTGTGAAAATCAAAGGAAAAGTGACTGTGGAAATGTGTTTGGCTGAGAGAAAATTGAGAGAAAATGAAATGGGAAAATTTTGGCAAAAGTTAGTTATGAAACTAAAATATCTCTTTTCCCTCTTTTCTTTTTATTAAATCATATTAAATGAGTCTTTAAAAATTAATAAAAATCTGGAGAAACTTCCCCTTGGGTAAATTAGCTCCTTAAAGATTCAAAGTTTCAATCCTTTTAAAAACAGTCACCAACTTTTCAAAAATTACATTTTAGTCACTAACTTGAAATGTCATATTTCCAAACCCCATTTTGTAAAATTGATTTCACCACTCTCTTATATATAATAAAAGAGGATTTTTAGATATTTTTCCATATTTTTAATGCATCCCGAACTAGGCTTTCCCTAAAAAGCACCTTTTATATTCGAACCGTAATTTAAACCGGTCCGGTTCAGACCCTAAACTTCCAAGCCCAAAATTGGGGTGTTACAACTCTCCCCCCCTTAAGAAATTTCGTCCTCGAAATTTTACCTGGAGGAAAAAGGTACGGAAACTGCTTCAACATGTCATCCTTCTGTTCCCACGTGGCTTCCCCAGCACCACGATGCTTCCACAACACCTTTACCAACTCAATAGTCTTGCCTCGAAGAACTTTACTATCCGAATCCAGAATCTCCACCGGTTCCTCATCATAGGTCAAATCCGGATTCAATTCCACTTCCTCCACAGGCATCACATGAGAAGGATCTGATCTATACTTCCGAAGCATAGAAACATGAAACACATCATGAATCTTTTGTAACTCTTGCGGTAACCTCAACTTGTACACAACAGGACCCACATGCTCAATCACCTCGTATGGTTCAATGTACCTAGGGCTCAACTTACCCTTTCGGCCAAACCTCATTACCTTTTTCCAAGGCGAAACTTTCAAAAACACACGGTCACCCACCGCATACTCAATCTCCTTACGCTTCAGATCCGCATAAGACTTCTGTCTATCAGAAGCTGTCTTCAATCGCTCACAAATGAGCTTCACCTTTTCGGTGGTTCCTTTCAACAAAGCGGGCATCGAAACCAACTTCTGATCTGTTTCAGCCCAACAAAGAGGAGTCCTACACTTCCTCCCGTACAAAGCTTCATAAGGTGCCATTTGAATACTTGCCTGATAACTATTATTATAGGCAAACTCCACCAAAGGCAAATGTTTCTCCCAAGAACTCTGAAACTCAATCACGCAGCACCTCAACATATCCTCCAACACCTGGATAACACGCTCATACTGTCCATCCGACTGCGGATGATAAGATGTACTGAAATTCAACCGTGTACCCAAAGCCTGATGCAAACACTGCCAGAAACACGATGTAAACCTCGGATCTCTATTCGACACAATCGACTTTGGCACACCATGCAGCCGCACAATCTCAGCAATGTACAGCTCCGCAAGCTTATCCAAAGTGTACGTAGTATGCACAGGCAAGAAATGCGCGCACTTCGTCAGGCGATCTACAATCACCCACACCGAATTCTTCTTCGATGGCGACAAAGGCAAACCAGACACGAAGTCCATGGTAATCCTCTCCCACTTCCACTCAGAAATCCTCAACGGTTGCAACAACCCTGAAGGAAACTGATGCTCAGCCTTAACTTGCTGACATACCATGCACTTGCTTACAAACTCAGCAACATCTTTCTTTAACCCCAACCAATAGTACTCATCACGAAGATCACGGTACATCTTAGTACTACCAGGGTGCATAGCAAAAGGACTACTATGAGCTTTAGTCAGAATAGCACGCCTCAACTCAGCATTACTGGGCACTACTATCCGACTTCCAAAGCATAAAACTCCATCATCATTAAAGTAGAAATCCGATGGCCTATCATTTGCAATATCCTGAACATGTGGCACCAAGGAATCATCCAACAACTGCTTTCCCTTAATCAACTGAATCAAGGATGGTTTCACTTGCAACTCAGCCACAAGACCACCATCACGCGAAATGCTCAAACTGGCAAACATAGCCCTCAACTCCACAGCTACCTTCCTACTCAAGGCATCCGCTACAACATTAGCTTTACCCGGATGGTACTCGATCGTCAAATCGTAATCCTTAAGCAGCTCCACCCAACATTGCTGCCTAAGATTCAACTCTTTCTGAGACATCAGATACTTCAAACTCTTGTGGTCCGTGTACACAGTACACTTCTCACCATACAGGTAATGTCTCCAAATTTTCAAAGCGAAAACCACCGCAACTAACTCAATGTCATGCGTAGGATAATTGCGCTCATGCACCTTCAACTGACGCGATGCATAAGCCACCACCTTACCCTCTTGCATCAACACACATCCCAAACCAACGTAGGACGCGTCACTATACACCACAAACTCTTTCCCTGATTCAGGTTGAACCAAGATAGGAGCTTGCGTCAAAGCTGCCTTAAGCTTCTCAAAAGCCTGTTGTCTCGCTTCCGTCCACTCATACTTAACATCCTTCTGCAACAACTTTGTCAAAGGTGCAGCAATCTTTGAAAACCCATCCACGAACCTCCGATAGTACCCCGCCAAACCAAGGAAACTACAGACTTCATGAACAGACTTAGGAGGCTTCCAATTCATCACTGCCTCAATCTTCTGAGGATCAACACGAATTCCTTCAGCAGAGACCACATGACCAAGAAACACAACTTCTCTAAGCCAGAACTCACACTTGCTCAGCTTGGCATAAAGCTGATTCTCAAACAAAGCCTACAACACAATTCTCAAATGCCCCTCATGCTCCTCCTCAGTACGAGAGTACACGAGAATATCATCAATGAACACCACAACAAATTTATCCAAGTATTCATGGAACACTCTATTCATCATGTCCATGAAAGCTGCAGGAGCATTCGTCAACCCAAACGGCATCACAAGAAACTCATAATGCCCATACCTCGTTCTGAAGGTTGTCTTTGGCACATCCACATCCTTCACCTTCAGCTGATAATACCCTGACCTTAAGTCAATTTTAGAGAACACAGCTGCTCCTCGAAATTGATCAAAAAGATCATCAATTCTCGGCAATGGATACCGATTCTTGATAGTCAACTTGTTAAGCTGACAGTAATCAATGCACATTCTCATAGTGCCATCCTTTTTCTTCACAAACAACACCGGTGCACCCCAAGGTGACACACTCGGCCGAATGAAACCACGATCAAGCAACTCCTGAAGTTGCGTCTTCAGCTCTTTCAACTCTTTAGGTGTCATTCGATAAGGAGTAATGGACACTGGAGTTGTGTTTTCATACAGCTCAATCCCAAACTCCACTTCGCGATTAGGAGGCAATCAAGGCAACTTCTCCAGAACACACCAGGAAACTCTCGCACAGTCCTGATATCTTGCACACGCAACTCTTTAGAGCTAGGATTCATCACAAAGGCTAGGTAAGCTTCACAACCTTGCCTCAGCATCCGGCTTGCTTCCAATGTGGACACCACGTTGGCAAGAAACTTCACATTCTCACCCACCACCACTACCTCATAATCATCCGCAAGCTTCAACGAAACTCGCTTATTCTCAAAATCCACTACAGCTCGATGCTCAACAAGCCAATCCATACCAAGGATTACATCAAAACCATAGAAAGGCAATTCCATAAGATCAACGTGAAAAACATGGTCTTGCACTACCAAGGGACATCTTCTATAAAGCTTTCGAATCACAACAGTCTCACCAAAAGAACTAGTTACACGCATACCAACATCCAAAGACTCAACAGGCAAACCAAGCAATTGAGCATGCTCACGTAATATGTATGAGTATGTAGATCCAGAATCAATCAAGGAAAGTAATGACAAGGATTGCAAAGTTAAAGTACCTGCGATCACATCCGTGTCATTCCTCCCCTCCCTCTGAGCATACACTCCGGCCTGGCCACCACCCTTAGGCTGAACAGCTACAACATGAGCCACATTCCTTCCACCATCCTCTCTACGCTGGAAATTACCACGGTCGCGCCCTCGACCTCTCTGTGGTGCAACAACTCCAAGAGCACGTCCTTGACCACCACCGGCCAACAGAGGACACTCTCTCTTCATGTGATCCACCGAACCACAGTTCCAGCACGAATTATCGGTCACCACAACAGGAGCCTGTACCTCCCTCGCTGCTAAAGGACAATCACGCCTCAGATGACCACGCGATCCACATGTCCAACATGTGTTCTGATCAGCTCTCGCCCTGTCTCCCTGAACAGGCGCACCTTGCCCTCCACCACCACGCCTAGCTGAAGACTGATACTTCCGATCACGTCCTCTCTTGTTCCGTCCGCCACCGGAACTATACTCGGCAGCTCGCTTGCCCACACTAGGACCAGCTCCTCTAGAAGATAAACTCAAATTCAACTCAATGTCTTTTGCTCTACCAACCAGCACATCAAAGTCAGTGTACTCAGCAGCCAGCATATAGGTCTTTACATCCGTCACCAAACCGTAACGGAAACGTTCACACCTCTCCCGCTCATCAGGGATAAGCTCAGGTGCGTACTGACTGAGTCGGACAAACTGAACCTCGTACTCAGCCACTGACATGTTTCCTTGAGTAAGAGACATGAATTCCCTTTTCTTTTCATCCAGGTACCGCACACCCAGATACCTCTTCTTGAACGCGTTCAGAAAGAACGTCCAAGTCACATCAGCATCCTCCATTCCGGAGATAGCGGTTGTCCACCAGGTATACGCATCGTCATGCAACAATGATATTACACAGCCCAACTTCTGCACTTCATTGCAGTTCATTTGTCCCAAAAATTCTCTTGGTACTTTCCAACCAAGACTCGGAACCCTCAACAGACAAACCCCTGAACTCAGTCCCTCCCAGACTGCGCAAACGTTCCAGAGGTAGTTTAACATTAGCATCTCCCTGATGCCCATCTCCAAGAGCTCCAGCTACCGCCGCCTGAAAGGCTCCAGCAATAGCTTGAATCAGCATTGTCATGTCAGGAGCAGCTTGCCCCTGACCAGCTTCAGGTCCAGCGACCCCAGCACCAGCACCAGCACCAACTCCCTCACCCCCAGCACCACCACCACCGGGTGGAGGGGGTAAATCCACTACATTTTCAGCATTCTCTTAGTTCTCATTTTGAGCCATAGCTCGCGTATTAATCCTCGTCTCTCTACGAGGTCCCATTCACTATACTATGCAATCACAAATGCAATAAACATAGTCAGGCTCAGCAAGGTAAGCAATCCAAGTACTCAAGCTCATTTCCAATTTTAAACAAATCATTTCATTAGCTTTGATATGTCAATGGGTCCCTCTAACATGCTTCACCACAGCATACACCACAATTGCAACATTTTTACAATTCATACATCATACTTTCACTCAACAAATATACATGCAATCATACACATATCACCCACATAACCATTCCCAAATACTCGAGAACTCAGCTCTGATACCACCAAATGTAACCCCCTTAGCCCGGCCTAGACGGTTGACCCGAACTACAAAGATTACACGGGGAAAACCAAAGTCAACCCGAAAGTCAACCTTGATTAACGACCCTTTTTTTTCTTTTAAACCTTGTCTAGATGCATATTAACCTTAGGTGTACTCTTGAGATAAGCATACTCAAAATTCACAGCAATCGGAAAACGATAAGGGACTCAATTGCACAACATACGAATTTAGGGACCAAAATGTAAAATCTGGAAATTAAGAGGACTTTACCAATTTTTAAGTTACCAATATAAATTAGTCATGTTTCATACCTCTCTGCCAAATTTCACCTCAAACGGACATCTCAAACTCAACCAATTGCACATACAAAAATCAGGACTAAAACGTAAAGCTTGCAAACCTCAAAACCATTCAAATCAGTGCCCAACGGTCAAGTGTTCCGAAACGGGTCTAGGCCGTTCAGAAACACCCCTTGGCAGTAGCCAAAGTGTTTCGAAACACCTCAGCCCGTTTCGAAACACCCAGGCCAAAATATGCACCTGTTTCGAAACAGGCAAGGGTGTTTCGAAACACCCTGCCCAGAAACAGCAGAAAAGTCTGTTTTTCACACTTCCAACCCACCAAACACGAGCCTATGACTTCCACATCAAGCCAACAAGTCATCAAACATCAAAGGAACATATTTTCATCGTCAAAGCTCAATCATAACATCATTTAGGAAAAACCACAAGTCTATAGGCATGCATCCTAAAATGAAAAGCAAGCAATCATCAAATCTCCAAAACAAATACCAAATGGCCATTTACATGATCCAAACATCATCATAGGCATTAAACCAACTTAGGGAGTCCAAAACATCTCCCAAAAACACAACCTAGGTTCCCATTGCCAAATACCAAAAGCTAATAGTGTTGAGAAAATAGTCACCATACATGAGCTTAGACTTTCACTTGGATCCTTGACCTCCTTGCTGCCCTTAAAGCACTTCAATGCTCTTCATTATTGGTTCAAGAAAGAGAGAGCGTAAGCACATATGCTTAGTGAGAAATGCTCTAATGAAACAACACAATAATGCAATTTGTAAAATCACCTTTCCAAGGCCTTTAGTTTCAAAACAACATTTATCATGCATCTATGCATACAAACCAAGCATCTCATGCTTCAAAACATCAACATGTCATATTGGCTTTCAAGTGATAATCCATAGCCATTTTTCAACTCAAAACACAATCGGATACGCGGATTACAAGCGTTGTCCCACACGCTCCATACACACTACCAAACACACAAGGTGGAGTTTACCGGTACAATCACAACCCCTCAACACCCGTGATGGAGTTTAACGGTACAATCACAACCCCTCCACATCACTCATTGGTAGTTGTATAACATCACTAACGAGAACACGGGACACACAACACAAGATCCACACATGGACTTTTAACCACCATTGTGATCTTAGACATCTCGTTAGTGTTCTTGGATGGAGTTTACGGTACAATCACAACCCCCTCAACATCCAAGGCGACTTTATTCACGGTGCACCCAATCCTATAGCCAGCTAACTATATCCGATTCAAGTACTTTAAAACCAACACATCACTTGCCAATATACATCAATTATCATCAACAATCCACTGTTTTAAAGCATTAATCAAAGCCATTACATAATCATGCAACACTATGCATCAACCACATTTTCCAATATCCAAAACAAGGATCTCTCACCTTGAGCATCCTTCAACACATGGCTTACAAAACCAGCATTAAACATGCTAAAATATGCTTTCAAAACAGGATTTAAACATGCAAAATAAACACATTGCATTCAACCATCTCATGGTTCATCAAAAAGAGAGTTTCTCCGAAAACTTACTCTTGAGCTTAGCTAAGTTGTTTAGACTTAAACTAAGCCCCCATAACCTTCCAAGATTGGTTTCAAAGCTGAAAACCAAACTTCACTCACCGATTCCGTTTCGCAAGCTTGTCGAAACGCCGATCAAGCCTCCGGATCAACACCACAAGGATCTGATGATGTCTCCCCTATTTTAAACACATCAAAGCAGTGGATTAATGCATCATCATGCATTAAAATCTTCAACCAAAACACCTAAACTCGCTGCTCTCATCAAAAATCACATTTCGGCTACCAAACACAACCGAAATCACATCCAAACACCTATACAACATTACCCAGCCAAGATCCATCAAATCCAATCATTCTTAAACATCAATTAACATCCAAAAAGGACCTAATCACGTCCTTATACCTCCAGCTATAGCAGAACATCAAAATCACCCCAAAAACCACCATTTTCTCAAGTCAAAACTTAGGAAAATCAACCTATTCTGGATTGCATTGATTAAACCTCAATTACACATTATTTAGACATCCAAAATACATCAAAAAGACATCTCAAAATAGAGCCCAATCATCAATTACGAATTTCTTCAAAATTAAATCCAAATCTTGCATTTTAAGCCAAATTCAAGAACACAACATTAAAACCTTTAATAAAACTCAATTTAAGGATTGAGAACTTGGGAATTTCAGTAAAGAACTGAGTATTTAGAGGAGAAGGACGTTCATACCTCTAAATGTGAGTTTCTCCTTGTTTAGAGCCAAAATCCTTGAAAATTCAATAAGCAAATGATGAGGTTTTGGTGTAGAAATGATTAGAAATCATTTAGAGATTGAAATCTCAACTTTAGGTGTGAAAATCAAAGGAAAAGTGGCTGTGGAAATGTGTTTGGCTGAGAGAAAATGAAATGGGAAAATTTTGGCAAAAGTTAGTTATGAAACTAAAATATCTCTTTTCCCTCTTTTCTTTTTATTAAATCATATTAAATGAGTCTTTAAAATTTAAGAAAAATCTGGAGAAACTTCCCCTTGGGTAAATTAGCTCCTTAAAGATTCAAAGTTTCAATCCTTTTAAAAATAGTCACCAACTTTTCAAAAATTACATTTTAGTCACTAACTTGAAATGTCATATTTCCAAACCTCATTTTGTAAAATTGATTTCACCACTCTCTTATATATAATAAAAGAGGATTTTTAGATATTTTTCCATATTTTTAATGCATCCCGAACTAGGCTTTCCCTAAAAAGCACCTTTTATATTCGAACCGTAATTTAAACCGGTCCGATTCAGACCCTAAACTTCCAAGCCCAAAATTGGGGTGTTACATGGGTTGTAATGATAAGACTGGAATTTCCCCTTTTCCCAGTTCAGGATTTTCTACTATCTCTTCACAGTCCATAAATTCTTCAGCCTCCCCTTCTTCTTCCTGTCATCCCATTACAATATGGTATAATTGAGTTTTTGAGCATTTATGCCCTCGTATATATTTGACAGCACACTAGAAACATAAGCCCTTCTTCCTTCTTTCCTCAATTTTCTTGGCAGAGGTCATCTTTCCAGCTGCACTCCCATTCCCTTTAATCCTCCTCCAGATACAGTCTTCACAGAAGTTGGGCTCACAGTTCTAGGATTATTATTCTTCATAGAAGGTGCTCAAAAAGTGCCTCCCACACTGCAATTGCTCTTACTAAAATTCATGGGAGTAGATCTATAGGGCACAAACAAGGAAGAGGGTGCAGATGATTTGTATTGTGATCCAATAACCTTCTTGACATCAGGGAAAAGCATAGATTCTACATGCCTAACTAAGTTAAAAGCATCTAATAGCTTATTGGGTTGCAGTAACTTGACATAAGCCCCTATTTCAATCCTCAAATGATTCTTGAATAAGGACAAGATATATTCATCATGCAGCTACACTTGATTAATCAAATGAATAAATTTCTCATAATATCTTTATATTGTGTCCTATTGTTTTAATTCTACTAATTCAGCAAATGGATCTTCAAATCTCCCCGGGGCAAATCTTTCTCCCATCTATTTAATGTACTCCATCCAACTCATTCCATTCAAAGTATCACAAGATCTAATAAAAAAATTGATGCCATTGTAGGGCTCTTCTACCTTCCAAATACAGTATAACAACTCTAATTTTTGCACTATCTGATACTGACTCAGCATCAAAGTATTGTTCTAATTTTAAAAACCATCCTTGAAAATTGTCCCCATCAAATTTATGGCACATCAGTTTATAGGCAAAATTACAGGATTAGTTCTGTTCAGATTCAGTACATGGTACTTCCTTTGGGTTTTCCCTCGGAACTTCAATGATCTCTGGCCTCTTATCTGGTTCGATAGCCGACTGTTGATTAGCTGAGGTCGTTCCGCCTTGAGGATTCCCCAAAATACTCGCTGGTTCAGAGAACACTCCTTTCGTGTTAATACTTTCCCAGCCCAATCTAATAGTTTTTGAAATTTCGCCATCATCCTCGCTTCCATAGATTCCATGTAGCCTTTGATAAGATTGATTTCAAATTGCAATCGAATCGATTCTTGCCTCCAATCCGAAGATTGAGTCTGGTTCCCGGCCACCGCCTCAGCTGTTTAATTTTTCGATGAAGACAACGTCTTTTGACTTTTGGTTTCCACCATGTTGTCCGAGGATTAGCCCGATCTTTGATACCCTTGTAACATTCAAGATTAAGAAGAATAATTGTGAGGGAGAAGTAGAAGAGTAAAGGGAGACTTAGAATGAATTCAGAGAAAAATCCCAATAAAAAGGTTTGATAACGGCTAAGGGATAAGTTACAGCACTTAAAACCCTATCCTCAACCCAAAGCTAAACGCAGCGTTTCATTAAAAATTTAAACATAACAGCTAATTAACCAGAATTTAAACCCCCAACAACTATTAACAATAAAAAGCTCTTGACACGTTGTCTTCATCCAATCAACAACGAGGGACTTGACGACAGAGGATTAGCCGACATTGAGGCCGCTTGACCGGTGAATGAAAAACAAATAGATGTGTTAGGGATTTCGTTATATCTGATTTAGGGATGGTGAGAATCAGAGATTGAGTTATAATCGTCGTATTAAAATGAGTTTACCTATTGTAGCGTTTTTAAAATAAAACGCCACCAAAAGGATACACATTGCGGCATTTTTATTACAAACGTTACCATAGACTAGATCTATTGCGACATTTTTTTTACAAAAACGACATTATATGTTACTATGTAGTGGTGTTTGTATTATAAATGCCGCGAAATGTGTTAGCTGTTAGCATTTGTCATGAAAATGCCGCTATATTTACAATTCTATGTGTAGTGTTAGATGCTGTCATAGAAGGGTTGGAGTCATAGTCCATGGCCGTGGCAGGGGGAGAGGAGTCATCGTTCGGGGGGTTCTTCATCAAGTTGGCGCTGTTTCTTGGGCAGACGGGGATCCTCAAGGCGGGGGTGACAAGAGGGTTTCAATCATTAGTTTTTTTGTATGGCATTAACCTTTTTTTTTGTTAAGTTTAACTCGGTCTGAAATTTGAACTTCAAAATTTATCTCAACTCGTTCATATTTAATTATATTTATTGGATGAGTTCACCACGCTTGACAAACACCGTTGAACACCTCTAACGTTGAACATCGTTGAACACCATTAAATTGATTAATAAATATTAAAAATCTCAAGGACTTCACATATAATTATAAATTATTTAAAATAAAATTTCAATAAAATTATTTTCTATATATATTATATTTTTAATTTTTTTAAATAATTTGATCAAAAATCAACCTTAGTCAATTTAAAAAATAAAAAAACCCTAAACCCTAAACCCCAAACCTAAAACTATAAACCCTAAATAGAATATTCAAATTTAAGGTTTAAGATTTGTAGTTTATGGTTTAGTGTTTTGGGTTTTAGGTTTTGTGTTTATGGTTTATGGTTTAGATTTTTTATTTTTTTAAATTGACTAAATTTAGTATTTGATCCAGTTATTTTAAAAAAAAAGATTAAAAATATTATATATATGGTAAATAATTTAATGAAAATTTTATTTGAAATAAAATTTATAATTATATGTTGAGTCCTTGAAATTTTTAATCTTTATTAACCAATTTAGTGGTGTTCAGCAGTGTTCGTCGAGCATTGTATAATTTTCTTGTATTTATTTTATTAAAATTATAAATATAGACTACTTAACATATTTTTAAATTTAATATATAAAGATACAATAAAAAGTTATAGTGCAAATATAGAAAATGGGAAAGATCTATAACAATGATGTATTTCCTCTTCGTCATTTACTCATCTTCCTCTTAATCTTTGTTTTAACAGGCGACCATATTAATCATTAATACGGGTTATTGACGGTTGGCACTTATTGTTTTGTTTTTTAATCTTTCATATTTGTTTTTTTTTAATAAGAATAATTTTGTTTTATTACACATTTCTTTGTTTTTGGCATATTTTCGGCACATTTTCGGCGTTTTTTATTGGTCGTTTGTCATTTTTTTTCTTAGGGTTAGATTTGACGTTGTTTTGGCTGATGAAGATGACACTTATTTGTTATCTTGTTGATCTTCTTTGCTTTGGATCCTAAGATATGAGTTTGAATACACGATTAGCGTTCGTGGATAGTTTTCTCACGACGCTCAGCTCTGATTTGCGGTTGTCGATGGTCTATCATTAGTTTGATATCCTTTTGTGGTTCGGTTGCTGATGCAGTCAGATCTGTTCGTATCTATATTTGATTTGAGCCTATGAGTTGAATTTTTAACATTGTATGATCTTAAGTGGTTAGTTTCTTTTGTTAATAGTTATAAAAAATTATCCAATTATATGTTTAGTCTACGATTATGGTTGTAAACGCTTATTAAAATTTTAAACATTTTTTCTGAATAAAACTAACTGCTTTTATAAGAGAAAGAAAAGGGGAAATATTGAATCTTAAATGTTTAAATAAGAGTAGAATCTATATTTTAAATCGATTTAATTCTTTTTGTATAAACCTATTTTCAAGTAAATATTTTTTTTCCAAAATGCATGCATGTATCATAAACGTTAGGCCTAAGTCCTAGAAATTAATAAATAGGTATTTTCCGCTGCTACAGATAATGGCGCACAGTGTAAGTTCGTAAATGTGACGAGACAGATCACGAATTACTCGAGTTTAACTCGGTAAAAGTTAGATTCGAGTTCGAACTCGACTTGAGTTCTTAACAAATTGGGCTTAGCTACTCGATATCTAACTCGAAAAGCTCGCAAACTACTCGAAGATATAATACTTGTTGGTACCTACGAATACTAACTACCACGTATCAGGACCAGAAGGCCAGCAGCGAATGAACAAGACTACGAACAATATAACACAAAGGACATTCGGCGATCGATGAAGCAAGGCTTTGAGATCGTTGCGAACCATAACGCGTAAGGTCGCCCGCGAATCGTACAACACCCTTCGCAACCTGCGGTGAACTAGCAAGACTACAAGCAACATCGCATCCAGCGATCACGTGACTGCGCACATGATCGCTACGGATGACAAAGCAAACCCTAGACGTGACAATTCACATAGTCCACACCGACACCGAGTCACGACAATTCACTAAAACACTTGTCCCCTTCGATTGACATGTGTCTCACTTCATCTAACCCCTTCATAAGGGGCCATGCATACACCCCCAAATAGAGGCCAGACTCCCCATCACACACATAAGCTCTTACGAAAAAAACCTGAGCTCCGAGAAACTCCATGAGAGCTCTCCCTTCATGGCACCACCACCATAAGATAAACGAGAGCCAGACACGAGTTCTGACCCTGACTATTTTGACCATCAACAATTGGTAAGGTGAGTGTTGACCCTTCACCTTTTGGTCTGATCCTCGGAAGACAACGAAGAACGACCCTCGACGGGGGCGCATATGGAGGAATGGATGGAGATAAGAAAAAGAAAGAAGCAGAAAGTAGCCGACCAGCCAGCATACAGAATAAATCGGGAGTCAAGGGCCGGTCAGGACAAGCAGTCAAGACAACCAGAGGAAGGGCGTATGCATGTAATAAAAAGGCCCACCGGCATTTAGAGGTTCAGATGAGAGATGTAAAGCCAAAAGCGCCGTGAGCGACATGGCGGGAAGCGAGAACATAAGAGGCAGGGATTTGGATGAGGGATGTAAGGAGCCCTCATTGTCCTTCCGCTGGAAGAAAGGAAGTGATCCATGCCGATAAAATTCAAAGTTCTAAAGCTTTGAATTTCATTTGATGCTCCCATAACCTCTATGACGGCTTGAGGAGCGATCAGGGTTGATGCCCGATGCAGAGCTGCATACCATTTAGAAGCTAAGCACGATAGTGAGGAAACGAGAGAACGAGAACTTCTCACAAAGTAGAGACGCACCAAACATGCGAAGGTATGGCCAAACTTATATTGTTCAAGATGCACTACTTTTTCATTTTGCACATTATATGGCACACTATATGTGACTATTTTGATTAATGAAGATATCTTTTTTACTAATATTTTTATTCAGTCTACAATTCTCCCCAAAGATGAAAGGCTCGTTAGCCACCCCTGAAACGATCATTGCTTCCAAAGCAAGCGAGCTAAAATAAACAAAAGGTCGTCTGAGCGTCCGCCACTTTTAAGAAGCGTGCATAAAGGAATCAGCTCAACGATCGCCGCTTCCGAAGAAAGCGAGCTAAAATATACAAAGGGCCGTCTGAGCGTCCGCCACTTTTAAGAAACATGCATAGAGGAATCAGCTTAACAATCATCGACTCTGAAGCAAGTGAGCTAAAAAAGCGCACACGGGTCGAAAACAACGCAAACATCAAGCTGCTCCAATAAATATTGCTCATCAAAAGGGAATCACAGTACTCACATGCAAGAATAACGAGTATGCAAATACGAACAATAGCAACCAAGAATACATCACTCGAGGGGTAAAACAAACATGCGAACATCTCAGAAAACATAATTCTTCGCATAATACGAACCTTATTAGATATTGACAACCACAAGTACACCAAAGTTGAATAGAAGCTCTCGATCAAAAGAACCAAAAAGTAAGATATGGAATCGTAATATTTCCATTACCAACAGACCCTATTTACAGCCATCACCAAAGTGGGCCTTAAACGAATAAACTCGAGTGCAAAATGCTTCTCATAGAAACTTATTTTCGTTGAAGCAATAGAGAATCAACACAATTAGACCAACATGTTCTCGAAATTAAGCAGAACATCCTCAGGCCCTAGGTATCCCTTTTCAAAGTATCGTCTTAATGCACTTATGCGACAATGAATAAAAAAGAGAGAAGAAGAAGGGATCACAAAAATAAATAGACCATCAAAAAAGACAATCATATTCTTGAATATGGATACGCAAATAGAAACATCATAATTAAGAATTATCCCACCAAAAGTACATATAAGGGAAATAGGGGCATCTTTAAAATTCTTTTTAAGCTAATTTGACTCAGAGAGAATCATGAATTAGTAGCAACTCCCACTGATTGAGATAAAAGTGGGATTCTTGATAGAGCAGGAAAAATACACGGAGATGACGGGCACCTCCCCCAATTCTGCTTCAACTCTGCCTTAACAAGTCATACGATGTGAACTATTTAACATCGCAAAAGGGAGCAACGTTTCCCAAATACTTTTTCTATTGGTGTTTATCTCTACAAAGGGCTAATGATCTTCTGAATACAATTATCTACATGTCGCCGATACGAATAAAACGAATACCAAACAACCCCCCCCCCCCCCCCGAGAATCTATAATGCACAATTTCTGCATGTCGCCCACATGCTTGCTTCCTCTTTTCTCAGAATGGGACAAACAAAGTTGTGCAAAATGACCACAAAAGAAAAAGTAAAACACTGTGTCACAACCCTTTCGAGCCCGACATTTTGAAAACTAAAACACGGAGTCGTCACCAATCTTTTTGAAGAAAAAAAATGTGATTGGATCACTTTTTAAAACAAGGGATATTTTAATAAACACTTTATTTATTAAAATAACATTTTTGGTTTGCAAAAATAGGTTCGGGGTGTCGGTTACGTGTGGGGAAGGATTAGCACCCCCACAATGCCCAAAAATTGGTACCCTATTGATTTCAAAAAGTATTTTCAAAAGCTCGAATTTGCAAGTTCACAAGAGCTTTAATTTATTCACTCGCTTAATGAATATAAATCTATTTTAACGGCCTTACCGCCCGGAAAATGAACTCTAATCACCGACAACACTCCTGGAGCATACCCTCGTTTCCATTTGGTAAGACACCGCATTAATTAGTTCTCACTTTTGAACAAACCAACAAGAACAATTAGGTGAGTTGAAGTTTTTAATTAAATCTAATTAGTGATTATTATCCTAAGAAATGTCTACATTTATTTTATCTATTAAAGTTCAAGTGTAATTAAGTGTATTTTATTTAAATACTGAGAAAATTTTACTACACACAAAGTTTCTAATCTAAGACTTTTGAGAACCTATTCCTAAGGGTCAAAACTAATTATTTTCAACAAGCAAATGAAACTTAAAGCAAGAAAGCAATAAATTATTTTGGTCTAACACTTAAATTAAATAAGTACCAAAAAATAAAGAAAAGAGACTAATTTAAAAAAATCATTTCTTCTTCTAAAAACTGTTCGACTCTTCTCTTCCCCCCTTTTGCCATTCTCGTCCGTCGTGTCGGCCACCTTCCACTAGCGCCGATCGCTGCTGTTGGCGACGGAAACAAGATCCATTTCCCAACCCTCTCTAAAAAATGGCTTCTCGAAATGCTCTCAAAACAAAAAATCCTTTCTTTAAATCGGATTTTCGAGTTAAAAACCTAAATTCGTTCTCCCCGTACGACGATTTTCCAGATTCTGGCGAATCCCAAAACATGCAACCGTCATCGGAACTAGTCCTCGGATGCTTAACACGGCGGAACTTGAAAAGAAGGTAAAAAAACTTATCCATTTCCATTATTTTAATTCGAATAAAAAGAAACAAGAGGAGAAAATTACCATAAAATGCTTGATTTATTTCTTCTGAAATTTCGATTATAAACTTTCTTCCTAATGCTTGAATCTGTATGCTCTCTTTTTGTATGTGAATCATGTATCAATTGTGTGTTAAATCGTGTCCAATACATGAAAATTACATGGGTTTTTATAAGTACAATTGTGCTTGGATTACACGAAAAAATCCCTTAATCCCATCCCAAATTGCTTTTGTCTTGCCTTATATTTTTAGCTGATGTTAGATAAGGATTCAATTTAAGGATTTGACTCCCTTTTTTATTTGGTTTTAACCCTTGTTTGTTGTTTTTGTCTCCGGTGATTGCAAATGGTGATAACACTGTCGGAGAGGAGTGATTTGAGGCAAGGAAGACGACGTCGGAGAAGAACGAAAGACCAATCAGAGCTCAAATGTCGGCGCATGGTCTTCACGCATGAGTAGAAATCCTCGTGATCATCACTCGAGAAATCTGGGTCGTTAGATTGCTTCTGGATCCAACGGCAGAGGGAAGTGCGACGCTACACCTTTAAGGCTAGGGTTTCCTGCGTGTGATCTGCACCGTTGGATCAGCTTTTGATCCAATGGTCTCCTGTTGGTTGCGTAAAAGAAAGGAAAATAGGATTAGGGTTTTAGCTTTATTAAATCTAGGCCAAAGTAGGCCTTTTTTGTACATGGACATGCATTTTTAATGTAACGGGTCTTTATTACAATATAATTTTTATATAATTGACGATTTTATTATTTTTCTGTTTTGTTTTAATTCAAATGGATCCCTTAATTATTAAATGGGCTAAGTATAATAATAATACTAGTATACAAATAATAATAATATTTAATAATAATAATCATACATATAAAACAAATGAGTATAGATTTAGGTGAAAATTCAGTGACAACAGTTGCCCCTCTTTGGTCATTTCGGTGAAACAAGAATAGAATAAAAAACAAAGGGACACTGATTTTCACCAATGACCAAATCGTCAAACACCAAGACAAGATTCTCTGCCCGATCAAGCCGGCGGGTTCCATTCCCCCCATGCTCGAATGGATAAGCGGGTCCTGAAAAAGGTTTCATCCTTCTTATGCTTGGATGAATGAGTGAGTTCTATTTTCCTCATGCTCGAATAGATAAGCAGGTTCTGAAAAAGGTTACATCATCCTTATGCTTGGATGAATAAGAGGGTTCTATTCTCCTCATACTTGAATAGATAAGTAGGTTCCATTCTCCAAGTGCTCGAACGAATAGGCGAGTTCTATTGTCCTTATGCTTGAATAGATAAGCAGGTTCCATTCTCCAAATGCCCGAACTGATAGGCGGGTTCTATTCTCTTTATGCTTGAATAGATGAGCGAGTTCCTTTCTCCAAATGCCCGAACGGATAGGCGGGTTACTTTGCTAAAAAGTCCTTCATATACCTGTGAAAATGCGATACACAAGTGCAATTATGATGAACATTCCCCTAGGTATGTCTAAACATGAATGCATGGAAGATTTTAATTTCTTTTTAACTGTTTCCACTATTCTTTGTACTTCTTTGCTTCATTAAAAACATTTGATCTTTGCTCACTTAATCCAGTAATCTTGTACTTCTGGTTGGAAGGACGGACTTCTTCAACTATCTCTACTTTGACATTCTCAATCTTTATATCTATTTGCTTCATCAAAAACACATGGTCTTCGTGGGAAAATGTCTCAAGATCTACTATCATTATAGTTGATACATCAATATCGAGTGAAAGGCCTCCTTGAGTGGTCTTGAAAGCTTCAAGTCTTCATATGCCCCTTAAAATAACATTATGCACCTACAATGCTTCTTGTGAATTCTCTTGCCCCTATAGGACATCTTGAAGCTTTTGCACGCTAAACCTTCACCTTGAATGTCTTTGCATGATGTTGGCGCTTTAATCTCTTTCTCTCATACCTATCAAAGCCAGGGATCTTGAACCCTTGGTCGACATAACTTACCCCAATCTGATGGAACAGTTTGCCCACTAGGCATGGCTCTATGCCTTTTTATGCTTTAGGGATCTTACATCTTATGTGTGGGTCTTGCTTGACAACACAATCCACTTAAAACTCTTCAACACATGTGCTTCTTCTTCTTTTCTTTTTTACCTTCTCATTCAAGGCGATGCCCCCGTTCAAACTGAGGTTAAATTTTTCCTGAAGTGATGGAAAACATTCGTTCCTGGTTCCCTACAGTTGGGATCAATACCAAGAAATCCCTTGTTTTTTTTTCATAAATTTATGTCAGCCAACTTGTAAGATGCAAGAAAATGCTAGAAATGATAGTTTAAAGGAAGAAGTCATGTCATATGCAAGAGAAGGCTAAAAATGGGGATTTTAAGAAAATAGTCATGGCAAATATGGAAAAGAGGAATGTCAGATGCCCCAAAATTCATAGTATGAATGATTCATGAATTATCAACCAGATAGTGCCCTACTTTTAGGTGGCTCTCTTTAACTCACCCTGTAACACCCCAATTTTGGGCTTGGAAGTTTAGGGTCTGAGTCGGGTCGGTCTGATTTTCGGTTCGAATATAAAAGGACGCTTTAGGGAAAACCTAGTTCGGGATGTTTTAAAAATATGGAAAAATATCTAAAAATCCTCTTTTAATATGAATAAGAGAGTGGTGAAATCAATTTTGCAAAATAAGGTTTGGAAATACAACATTTCAGAATAGTGACTAAAATGCGATTTTTGAAAAGTTCAGAGGTGACTGTTTTGTAAGGATTGAAACTTTGAATCTTTAAGGTCTAATTTACCCAAAAATGATTTCTCCAGATTTTTCCTTAATTTAGAAGATTTAATTAACGTTTAATTAATTAAATGAAAAAGAGAAACCACTTTTTAGAATTTCATAACTAACTTTTCCTAAAATTTTCTCATTTCTTTTTCTCTCAAAATTCCATCATCCAAACACTTTTCTCCAGCAACTTTTTCATTGATTTCCACTTCAATTGATGAGATTTCAATCATCAATTAGTTTCTAATTCATCTTACATCAAATTCTTTTGATTTCCTCATTGGATTTTCAAGAAAATTAGCTCAAATCAAGGAGAAATCACCATTTAGAGGTAAGAATGTTCTTCTCCTCTAAATACTCATTTCTTTATTGAAATTCCTAAGTTGTCAATCCTTAATTGAAGTTTTATTAAAGGTTTTAATGATAGAAGTTTGATTTTGGCTTAAAACTCAAGATTTGGAAGAAATCTTGAAGAATTTCGTTGTGATTGTTTGGGCTCTATTTTGAAATGATTCTTGAATGTATTTTGGATGTCTAATGATGTGTAAATGAGGTTTTATCAATGCAATCCCGAATAGATTGAATTTCCTAAGTTTTTGCTTATGAAAATGGTGGTTTTTGAGGTGATCTTGGTGTTCTGTTATAGCTGGAGGTATAAGGACGAGTTTAGGTTCTTTTTGGTTGTTGATTGATGTTTAGAATTGGTTAGAAGTGATGGATCTTGGCTGTGTTAAGTTTTGAAAGAGTTTGGAGGTGATTTCGGTTGTGTTTGGTAGCCAAAATGTTGGCTTTAGGTAGAGCAGCGGGTTTAAGTGTGTTGGCTGAAGATTTCAATGCATGATGATACATTAATCCTCTGCTTTGATATGTTTAAAACAGGGGAGGCATCTTCGGACACCTCTGGAGTTGATCCGGAGGCTTGATCGGCGTTTCGGCAAGCTTGCGAAACGAAATTGGTGAGTGGAGTTTGGTTTCCAGCTTTGGAACAAATGTTTGAAGGTTTTGGGAGCTTAGTTTAAGTCTAAGCAACTTAACTAAGCTCAAGAGTAAGTTTTCAGAGAAACTCTCTTGGATGAGCCATGAAGTGGTTCGATGCATTGAATATAATTTGCATGTTTAAATTCTGTTTTGAAAGCATGTTTATGCATTGTTAATGCTGGTTTTGAAAGCCATAAGTCGAAGGATGCTCAAGGTAAGAGATCCTTGGTTTTACATATTGAGAATGTGGATTTGATGCATAGTGATGCATGATGTTAAATGGCTTTGTTTAAAATAGTGGAATGTTGATGTTATATGATGTACATTGGCAAGTGATGTTATGGTTTTAAAGTACTTGAATCGGATATAGTTAGCCGACTATAGGATTGGGTGCACCGTGAATAAAGTCACCTTGGATGTTGAGGGGTTGTGATTGTACCGAAAACTCAATCCAAGTATCCTAACGAGGGGGTTAAGATTACAACGGTGGTTAAAAGTCCGTGTGTGGATCTTGTTAAGGTCACAACGGTGGTTAAAAGTCCATGTGTGAAGACCTTGTGTTATGTGTCCCGTGCTCTCGTTAGGAAGTTATACAACTACCGATGAGGGGTGTTGAGGGGTTGTGATTGTACCGTAAACTCCACCTTTTATGTACGGTAGTGTGTATGAAGCGTGTGGGACAACGCTTATAATCCGCGTATTCGATTGTGTTTTGTGTTGTAAAAGTTTATGAATTATCACTTGAAAACCAATATGTTGAATTGATGTAATGAAGCATGAGATGCTTGTAAAGTATGCATGGTTGCATGAAAGAGTTAAGCTTGTGTTTTAAAGCTTGTTGAAAGTGTTTTCAAAAAGGCCTTATTGTGTTGTTTTCTTTAGAGCATGCCTCACTAAGCTATTGTGCTTACGCTCTCTCTTTTGTTCCAATAATGCAGACAATTGAAATGTTTGAGGGCAGCAAGGAAGCTAAGAATCCAAGGGGAAACTAAGCTCATGTATGGTGATGTTTTCATACACTATTAGTTTTGGTATTTTGGCAATGGGAACCTAAGGTTGTGTTTTGGGAGATGTTTTGGACTCCCTTGTTTGTGGCATGTTGCTTTTGGTGTTTTGGATTGTAAATGGCCATTTAATGATTGTTTTGGTGATAGGTTGGTTGCTTGGTTTTGGAAAAAATAGGAAGCATGCCTATAGACTTGTAAAATTCCTTGTTTGTGACATGTACCTTATTGTAAATGGCCATTTAATGGATTTGTGTATGAAAAACCAGCAAAATCTGCAGCTTCTGGGCAAACCGTATCGGAACGGGCACTAGCGTTTCGAAACGGGGGCCTGTAATGGCCTTGGTGTTTCGAAACGGGTGGAGGTCGTTCCGGAACGATTTGGCCACTGTCAAGCCCTGTTTCGGAACAAGTCTCGAAATGAACCCGTGTTTCGGAACAGTCAACATCGTTTCGAAACAGGTGACCGTTGGGCACTGATTTGAATGGTTTTAAGGTTTGCAAGCTTTACGTTTTAGTCCCAAAATTGGTAATTGCAATTGTATGAGTTTGATATGTTCGATTAAGGTGAAATTTGACAGAGATGCATGTAATGTGACTAATTTAATATTGGTGACTAAAAAATCAGTTAAGACCTTCAAATTTCCAGAATTTACATTTTGGTCCCTAGTCTTTGTATATTATGCAATTGAGTCATTTTTTGCAAACCGATCGCTGTGCTTTACTCGTGTATGTTTCTCAAGTGTTCGCTTAGGATTAATGTGCATCTAGACAAGATTAAAAAGAAAAAAAAAGAGTCGTTAATCAAGGTTGACTTTGGTTTTCCCCGTGTAATCTTCGTAGTTCGGGTCAACCGTCTAGGCCGGGCTATGGGGGTTACACACCCACTCCCCAAATTTTAAATTTCCCACTTTTCTAATCTCAATAAAAAATTAGAAGTTTTGAGGTCCCTGAAGAAAGGTTAACTCAATTAGGCGGAATGTGTTCTGAAAACAAACTCACCTTCTCAAATATTTATGTGTGATCCAAATGGTCTTTTAAGGCTTGTAATGTAGGCTAGGCTCAAGTTACCAAGAAAAGGATATATAGGCTCAAATACATGTTTTAAGGGTAATTAAACCAAGGGTCAATCTTTCTTGATGAAATCCTCATTCTTTTCTTTGGATCGCTTTAGACTGCCTATTTTGGGTTTTCACCCTAGAGTTCATTTCCTTTTTTGGTACATGTCTCATTTGAAGGATTCGTTTCAAGTTTTCCTTCGTACTTCAGCTTTCATTTCTTCATTTCTTTTTCCTTCTTCTTTTTCTTTCCTTTTTTCTTCTTTCTTGTTATTCTTCTATTTTCTTTTTCTTTTTTCCTTTTTTCGTATCCCTTTTATTTTTAGTTTAGGACATTCAACTCGATCTGAATAGCTTTTCATACTCTTTGCCCCCAGTGTGGGGAGTGATCCTTGGTTAGGGTTAAATCACAAGAAAAATATCAGGCTCAAAGGGGGAAAATAATGGATTTTTATTTTCTTATTCATGAAGGGAAATGAAGGAATGCCAAATGTCATTTCATACACAAATATCATCGAAGAGAAGTAGTCTTCAGTTGGTAAATGTTTTAGAGTTATCACTTCATTCAAAGACCTTAACAACAATTCCTGAGAGGAAAATTCACTCAAAATATGTACATGGGATTTCCCCATTAATCCTGAACGCACTTTTTTCCCCTCTATCTTAAGATTAGATCCAAAAATCACTCATACAATCAATAATAGGAGCTCTGCCGGAAATATGTATGTTTGAAGAGAAATGGATTAAAAATGAAAAGAAATAAAAAAGAAATGTTTGCCACTTGAGAAAACAAAAGGAATACATCTTTAAGTAGATTAACATAGAGGCCCTTAGAAAAGATCCTTAATGCTCGCGAACAAAAGCAAAAGGGCTGATTCTAGGTATGATCCCAACACCGTCTAAGAAAATTAAGCTTTATTCTATGAAGGCAAGGACGAACTTCAGTCAAACTCAATTTTTCTTCTTCGTGAGAAGACTCCATTGTCGGAGTAGTTCAGGTTATAGGCGCTCGCTATATTATTCTTCTCCGAGTCTTCCACTTTTGATGGCTGCCAATATCAACTTTCCGTTTATGACCATGTCTGCAAAACCTTCGGTGACATGGTTTAACATATGGTCATAGAAGAGACCATTTAAAGTCTTCACAAACATTAGAGTAACCTCAGTTTCCAACAGTGGAGGTTGTACTTGGGCTGCCACATCTTGCCACCTTTGGGCATACTGGCAAAAGCTCTCGTTGGGCTTTTGTTCCATATCTTGCAGTACGATTCTGTTTGGGGCCATATCTGTCACATACTCGTACTGTTTGAGGAAAGCTCTTGACATATCTTTCCAAGTGCGTACGTTTCCCCGGTTCAGTTGGGTATACAATCGAGCATCAGACCTTGATAGACTGTCTTGGAAGCAGAAGATGGGTAGTTTCTCGTTTTCCAAGTGCGGTGACATTTTCTGGCAGTGTGCCAAAGGGCAAGTGGTCTCGTCATACTTCTCGAAGTCAGGATCTTTGAATTTTGGATGAACTATCAGGTTGGACACTAGACTTAGATCTCTAGCATCTATGCCACCATAAACATTTCCTTCTTGTAGGGCTCTGATGATCTCTTCGAGCCTGTCATATTGATCTTCTAGCTTCTTGTTCGTTTTGGATCTATCGGTTGCCTTGTGGAGATCTTGCACCTCAATGCCTTGATTTCCTTCATGATTTATCCTCGACCTTGTCGGAGTATGAGTTGAGGTTTCTGATGTACATATCTGAAACCACTTATTCGATGAAAATGTATAATTAAACATCCCGAGTTGGGGCGACGAAATATCAATGGCTTCAACTGTCTTTCCTCCTTCCGGTTCTTTGAAACCCAACATGGCCGCTATCTGGCTAACAATGTTTCTTTAGGCTCGTGCAATTTCTTCTTTCAATTCTTTCTCCATTTTATCGAGTCTGTCTTGGGTACCCTTGTGGTTATTCTCCAAAGTTGTCAATCTGTCTTTCATGACCATTACTCTAGACTGAGAATGAGTACCGTATTTGTGAGATGTTTTTCTATTTTTACAATTATGTCATGTGATTGGTTTCTTATCATGTGTGAATGTATGCAGTGACCTCACCATAAATGCAAGAAACAATAAAAAATGCAAGCGAAGGGCCATCGATTCCATTAAGGTATTGGTATAGAAATAGAATTCATTGGATGACAAAGATCCTACGAACACGTCTCAGTCTGAGCACCTAGTTCCTCTATTTCTTCAATCAGTCTTTGAAGCCTTAGTCTCACTTTCCCCATTGGTCTGACGTGGGTGCGAAGTAATGTTCCTTCTCTGACTATCATCGTCACATGCCTATTTACGTCTTCAATTTAGGTTGTGATACTTTTGATGGACTCGTCTCACTCCTGGGTTTTTTGACATTGCCCCTAAGCCGAGTGGACCAATAACCATCCTTTCATTTGCATCTTCAAAAACCAAGATTTTGTAACAACTGCTTGGTTGCACCATCGAAGTGGTCCCATGGCACTGATGTTAGCATACTTTGATGTTTCCTCCATGTGATCACCCGAAGAACTTTCTTTGCTTGCATTGTCCTCTTTTTTAGGTGCCTTTAATCCATGGCATAAGCTTTTTTCTAATTGAGCAACGTACTTTAGAATCGACCCCTTCTAAATTTGAGATGCAAATGTAGGAAAAGTATGCAAAACATCAAAACACAAAAAAGAAGGGAAAAAGAAGGATTAGTAAACTTGAAAACATAAAAGGTCCAAAACCATTTCATTGTACAAATAATTCTGGGCAGCACATTCCAAAACTCTAGGACATGTCTCCACGGATTATCCTTACAAAATAATTTTGACCAGACTAAAAGCCTAAGGTTTTCTACATGGCTCTATTAGGGTGGGCTCTAGATTCTCACACAAGGTTTGGTTCTAGAAAGGTACCCCAAGCTGTCCTTGTTGTCCCTTACCAAGGGTAGCAAGGCCTCTGACTCTCACCCATTATAGGCTACAAACGAATCAAGTTCAACTCAAGAGGACCCATTTCCTATGTCTTCACGAAAGATCAGTATCCTTACGAAGACATAAGGTGTATGGGTCCCGAAGGTACTTGCTAGGCTCATACGGAGAATCAATATTCTGACATGAGCAAAGCATTTTCCTCTCACTTACACGATCGGGAAGAAGCTCGGGCATAGAGCTTAGCCAAATTTTTTAAAATGCATAAAATAGAATCATATTCATTAAACGGATAAACAAATTGAAAGATTTGTGAACTTGCAAATTCCATTTTCCTTTAAAAATGTTTTGAAACCAATTTGTGGCATGGCCCTCTTTTGTTTTAATTAAAAAAAAATCAAAAACATTCCCCAGCAGAGTCGCCAAGCTGTCGCAACCCTTTCGAGCCTGACATTTTGAAAAATAAAACACAGAGTCACCACCAATCTTTTTGAAAAAAATGTGATTGGATCACTTTTTTAAAACAATGGCTAATTTAATAAATGTTTTATTTATTAAAATAAAATTTTTGGGCTACAAAAACAAGAAAACATGTTCGGGGGTCGGTTACGTGTGGGGAAGGATTAGCACTCGCACAACGCCCAAAAATTGGCACCCTATTAATTTCAAAAAGTATTTTCAAAAGCTGGAATTTTCAAGTTCACAAGAGTTTTAATTTATTTGTTCGCTTAATGAATATAAATCTATTTTAACGGCCTTACTGCCCGAAAAATGAACTCTAATCACTGCCAACACTCATGGCGCTAACCCGTCATTTCTGTTTGGTAAGATACCGCATTAATTAGTTCTCATTTTTAACAAACCGACCAGAACAATTAGGTGAGTTGAAGTTTTTAATTAAATCTTATTAGTGATTATTATCCTAAGAAATGTCTACATTTATTTTATCTATTAAAGTTCAAGTGTAATTAAGTGTATTTTATTTAAATACTTAGAAAATTTTACTAAACACAAAGTTTCTAATCTAAGGCTTTTGAGAACCTATTCCTAAGGGTCAAAACTAATTACTTTCAACAAGCAAATGAAACTTAAAGCAGGAAAGCAATAAATTATTTTGGTCTAACACTTAAATTAAATAAGTTCCAAAAAAAATAAAGAAAATGGACTAATATAAAAAAACCTTTTATTTTATAAAAATTGGTGACCAAAATGAGAGAAAAACAAAATGCAATGGTCAATTTGTGATAAAAAAGACGAAATTGAAAGAAATGAAAATTGAAGTGCCACGGTAAGAGATCCGTTAAAGAAGGGAGCGGGTCTTATAAAGCGGGTACGGGTCAGGCTATCGGGTTAGTATAACACAAATGACATCCGACGATCGATGAAGTAAGGCTTGAGATCGCTGTGAACCACAACGTGTAAGGTCACCCACGAATCGTACAACACCCTTCCCAACCTGCAGCGAACTAGCAAGACTATAAGCAACATCACATCCAACGATCACGTGATCGTTACGGATGACAGAGCAAACCTGAGACGTGACGATACATGTGGTCAACACTGACACTGAGTCACAACAACTCACTAAAACACATGTCCCTTTCGATTGACACGTGCCTCACTTCATCTAACCCCTTTATAAGGGGCCATGCCCCCACAAATACAGGCCGAACTCCCCATCACACACATAAGCTCTCACGACCAAAACTTGAGCTCCGAGAAACTTCATGAGAGCTCTCCCTTCATGGCACCACCACCATAAGAGAAACGAGAGCCACACACGAGTTCTGACCCGGAACAACCATCCCGGCCACCATCAGACCACCGTCTCCGTTCCTTGACTATTTTGACCATCAACAATACTATTTTTTTAATTTTTAAAATTAAAGTGAACTAAAATGCATTGTTATTGAAAAATAATAATATTGTTGTTGTTGTTTGTTGTTGAATAAATCCACCCAATTATATTATTATTATTATTGTTGTTGTTGTTGTTGTGAATAGCGCTGTAAATGAGACGAAACATATCACGAGCTACTCGAGTCTGACTCGGCCAAAGCTCGATCAATATTTGACTCGAGTTCGAACTCAACTTGAGTTCGTAACGAGCTAAGTCGAGATCAGCACTACTCGAACTTGACTCGGCTAGTTTACACCCCTAGTATTTTAACTGATGGTGTGTATTTAGGTTATGTAAAGCAACCCTACGAAGTCATTAAGATTTTGTTAATGGAACATCAAATCAAGTGTTGAATCCATTTTCAAGATCTTTAAAGTTTACAAATCTGGTATTGATTAGATTGAATGTGAGATGAGGAATGCATGTAGGAGTATATGGAGATTCTCTTTTGGAACACGTAAAACAGAGATGGAACCATAAGCACACGTTATTGCATCCAACTGTGGAATAGAAATATTTTCTCTTTTGTGCTCTATTTATATCTCATATTAAAAAAATAGATTTAGAATTTAAAGTTTAAAATTTAGGGAATAGTGGGTAGAGGGTATATTTTAGAGTTTAGGGTTTATGGTTTAAATTTAAGGTTATAACTTAAAATTTAATTTTTAGTGTTGAGGCATAGAAAAAGGAAAAGGGGACTTTTGCTCCCAACTGTGTGTTGTTGCCAATTAATGAACGAAACGATTCGAACCACACAGCCTGCTAGCTTTGCCTTGTTAGAGCTGGAACCCTATTAAATACGATCCCGATCAATGTGAAAACCAATTCAACCATCTTTCCTCATCAACACGATACACCAGAAATGTAAATAAATGCCAAGAACAAGTCATGGTTGGTTGTATTTCAATCTAATAACTACGTACTTGTCCTGGATGAATGACAACAAAGATTATTTCAACATCGGGGGGAAACTGAAAAATACAGCACAACTAACACATCTCTCTCGCTCTCTCGCTCTCTACTATATGCTTTATTCAAACTGTGGTGGCTGCGTTGTTTTGATCATCTTGTTTGGTGCGGTCGGGGTGGACTTCAGAGGCGCTTAATGTTCCGAGGACCACGATACTTTTCATTTGTTCTGCCGGCTTCTTCTCCTCCATGATACCCTTCTCCCCGTGTCTGTAGATTGCGTATAGAATCATCTGGAGCATCCCCAGTATGAAGCCTAGTACGTTAGGGAGCTGTCCATTTCACAAGGCAAACAAACCAATCTATCAGTGGCTTCAAATCAAAGGCATAAACTCAACACTCTTTGTTCAAATGAGATGATTAACTTACAGCTACGCACATGTCCTTGATAAATAGTCCGTAAGCGAACCACATCACTGCACTCAATGTGAGGAAAAACGATAAGTTGAAAGGCATAAACTCAACACTCTTTGTTCGAACAACTCTAGCCTGCAAGCCAACAACATTCAACAATAAAATTAATTAACTTAGTTAATCTGAAATTAAAAAGAAAAAAAAATCAGATACTCAGTACTCACCATGATATTCAAGGGTGCTGCAAAGACGGATACAGAGAAGGCAACACAAATCCAGCCAAGAACCGGGACACGAACCGAACTCTTGAGCAGAAAGTGTGTGAGGATGAGAATGAAAGAGAAGAGCCCCACGTTCATTGCTACAAAAAGTTTCATGGCAGACTTCTGCAAATTTACATACGTAATTAGAAATGTTTTTGAATAATAATATATGAATATATATATATATAGGTTTTGCTCACCCTGCTGTCCTTTGAAGCATAAGCTATGAACATAGATATGTAAATAGTCTCGACAACGCATCCGAACGAGTTGATGGTGATGAGGAGGAAAGCACCCTTTTTAACCAGTGCGTAGTACAGCCACAGCATGGAACTGAACAATGCGACCTGGTACGGCAGCGACTGGAAACTTTCTGTCGATTTCTTCTTGAAAATCCGGTAGAATGTTGGTCTGAAGTCATCCATTTTTTTCACAACAAAAAAGGGTTATCATTATTATTAAGAATTACTGATTTCGAGACATGAAAATGACGATGGTCGATGCTTACAATGGTGCCATAAATACAAGGACCGAGATGATGTTGCCTGCCATCAATTGCAAACAAAGAAATTCATTGGTTAGCTTATATATTTCCATGAGAAAAGAGTATACTTTGCATGTTCATATGAAGTTATTGAAAAACTACATTGAATTGATGCATTTGTTAGGTAAAAATTGGAGCCAATTCTAAAAATAGACACTTGTTTTTTTTATTGCCCTTCCGGTTTTCAGGGCTTCGCTTTGACTAATCAGATTGACTCGTGTCACACGCCTAGCTTTTGTGGATGAGTCTCTCAGCAGGAATTTTTTGCATATACAACGGCTCAAACTCGAGACTTACTTAAGCAATATCAAACTGCTTAGCACTTGGACCAACTCGTTGGTAAAAATAAACACTTGTCTAAACCAACTATAGTTAAACAAAAAAACTAACATGTTATGCATTATTTTTCTTTGTAACTAAACCTAGGAGGAAAAAAAGGGAGAACTAAAGGGGAAGAAAACAAGGCGGAAGCAAAGGTGATGAATGCGATTGTGGTGTCGTGGTTGGCTTCCTTATGACTGCATTTACGTCACCTTGGACACAAGGGAAATGACTAAAAAAGAAAACCCTGAAACTGTTTAGTGTGAGTGTAAGATATAAGTATGTATTCTGAGATTCTCAGAGGTTATATCACCATATTCATGAGACGAATTTGAGTGCCAGACATGAATATTTAATGAAAAACGAAGAACCTGAGTTACGACCGGCACTGTGAGTATTACCTAACACACCAAACACGACTGCCAAGGTATGGTGGTCACCCATTACGGCCATATCTCAACAAAGAAAAAGAAAGTTTGGTTTTTGAGAAGGAAATTGCAGAGGGAAGGGGAAGGAACCCTAGCTCTCTTATGGAATGCCCAAACCTCTAAAACCTCATGAGCTCAAAGGAGAGCATAGAGAGGGGGTTTTATACGAGTGAAAAGTGGGTGACCTCAGAATTGTGTGCGCGCATTTAACTCCTTTTAGTGCATGACAAGTGCAAACGTTAGGAGTAGGTAGGTTCAGGCTAAATCATTTAAATATACCCTTAAAAATAATTAATCAGATGAATAACTCCATTTAAAGATTATTTAGCAATACCCTTTTCAGCCCACGCAGAACAATCTGATATCTGATGCCGTATGAGTTCTGTGTAAAAAACACGGTAAATTATATTGCTTATCTTCTTACCTATCACCCACTCAACACGAAACTCGTTTTTATTGAAGCGCAAATTCATAACTCGTTTTACATAAAACGCAAGATTATCCTACATGGGTTGAAATGGAGTATTTATTTAAATAATCTTCAAAGGCGTTATGTATCTAATTAATTACTTTTAGGGGTATGTTTGACTGATTCAACCTTAGGTTCATATAAAATCAATATCATATAACGTATATTTTTACGAGATAATATTTGATGCATTGTCAGTGTAAATTTTTTATACAAATATATTTATTTACGCTCACAATAGGCTTAATACTAAAATAATGCTTAAACTATTACATTTTTTTCTAAAATAGATGTCGAATGTTTTTTTGTTGAAATAAGTGCATCATTTTTTTTGTCAAAGTAAGTGATTAATTTTTTTTTAAAATGTGACAAAATTTAAATGTTAAACATCTATTTCTTAAAAAAAAATTGTAAACATTTATCTTATAAAAGAGTATAGTTTGAGCATTTATTTTAGTATTAAGGTTTCAAAATATATATTTTAAATACTTAAATCTAAACTTATAATTCAATACTCTAAACCCTAAGTTTCAAAATAAAAAACATAAATTTCTAAAGCCGGCCAACAAACGTATGAAAAAAATCTTTTTTGAAAAATAAAATTTTCACCTGTAATACATTAAATACTTTCTTATATATTCTTATTTTTTTTTTACTTTTACTATAAATTTTTACTTTTTTATTTTTTCTTAAACTATAAGCCTTAAATTATAAAAATATACTATGCACCTAATTCACTAAACCCTAATTTTAAATTTTAAATCTATTTTTAATGTGGGAGCATAAATAGAGGCACAAAAAAGAAAAATACTTTTTTTCCTCTAATTTCATGAAATTTCTCCAATTTTTTTAAAAAGTATCCTTATTGTTTGGTTTGCAATTAATTCTTCCATTTGTTTAACGTATTCTGGTTGTTTAATCATTTTTATTTCTCAACACGCTATTTGATTCACGTTTTTCAGTTAGTTTTCACAACAAATTTCATTATTTTACAAGTTAAAAAAAAGAGAAAAATTCATTTTTATTTCTTAACACGCTAAATCATCGGTATTATAATTTTTCTTTTGATATTTGAGCAGATTTAGATATGTAACGTACTCTTCATGTAAGGCATCAAAATAAAAATTCTCTTCACATATTTAATATATATATATATGCTCTAACGATAATCTTAAATTATAAATTCTAAACTCTAAATCTAATTTTTTTAATGTTTGAAAATATATAAAATTTCCTTAGGTAATAACCAAATGGAGACAGCAAGGAGAAAAGACCCGAAGAGTCAATCGTCGACGGCCATCACGCTATACATCGAGAATCTACCAGAAGCCCTTCATTGGAAGGGGTTATGTCATGTGTTTGCAAGACAGTAGATGTGGTGAATGCCTTCATAGCAAGAAAATATAGCACAAAGGGGAAAACATTTTAGTTTCGTTAGGTATGAGACGACGATAGATGTAGAACGAGCAATCGAGAGGTTGAACGAATTCACGATGTATGGAAAAAGGATTCTTGTATCTTTGGCAAAGTTTAAATCTCGACAGACCTTCTGGAGAAAGGTAAGAACAGGGCAAGGAAGAAAAGTGTATCTAGAAGAGAAGGCAATAGGAAGTAACTCGAGAGTGAAAGGGAATAGGTTAGGAAGCATACATGGAGGTGATAAACAAAGGATAGAAGGGATATATGTAAGTAACAACCCAATGAAGGAAAACTCAGAAGATGTACATGACATGTGAAAAATGAGAACTTGTGGAAGTTCAAGAGATGTCTGGTAGGTAGGATGGCAACGGTATGCAGTGTAAGGAGCATCATGCTATGCTTAGATTGGATAAGTGGGGTTCGGGGGAGATAAAAGTTCAAAGGTTGGGTGAAAAATTGTTTCTGCTCTCTATTGATAAAGAAGATCTCTACATAATGTTGGAAGATGTTAACAGGTCATATTTGAGGAAATTTTTTGAAGAAGTAATGTTGTGGTCAGAAACCATTAATTTAAGGGAGAGGGCAACCTGGCTTGAAGTGATAAGAATACCTTTACATTACTGAAACTATGATATTGTTAAGAGGATAGCAGCTCTGTGGGGAAACCTTAAAACAGTTGGTGAAAATATCAACCATGTGATGGACTGTGAGAAAATGACCATCTTCATTACCACTGAACATGCAATGAAGATTGAGGAATTAGTAGAAGTGGAAATGAGGGAGATTACTCATGGTATTAAAGATTGTATCCAAGCCATTTCAGTAACAAAGAGATCCATATGGGAAAAACAAATGAAGGGCAGTGAGCATGGACGTGTTGAACAAGATAATAATGAGTTAGTGTCTGTGTATGGCATAACTATTATGAAGCAAAAGGAATGTCTGTCAGAAGCACTTCCTGAGAGGGGGACAAGTTGGGTTGACGTGGTAAAAAAGGGGATAAATGAGATTTTAAATAAACCTATTACTATGGATAATTTGGATGTTGCTAGGCTAATGTGGGAGGAGGACCCAACATCAGTTCCTGCCCGAGCCATGAAGGATTTGAGAGGCATAGGCCTATTCACTAAGGATATGGTCATACCTGAGAATTGTAAAGCGAATAGTAAAAGTCATTATGGGGAAAAATGTCGATAAACTAAACGGGGGTGAAAAAAATTAGGGATTGTCGAGAAAAAGAAGAAGCTCAGTAAGAGTGGTAACCCTAGACGAAGGTAAGGAGGCGAAAGATTTCTTTTCAGAACTGTCAACAAGGAATGCTAAGGGAAAACGATATTGCTCGTTGAGTGACTTTCAAGGTAAAGCTTTGTCTACCATAGAAAGGAACAAGAAAGATCGGGCAATTAGAAGGTCGAAGAAGAAATCGAAGAATTGAGAAGATTCAGAATTATCAAGAATATCTCTATCTGACTCGGACTTGGTATTAAGGTGGGATGCTTTGACTAGGAAGGCAAGGAAAGCTGTAAAAATTGGGAAGAAATTGAAAATTCAATTTGATGGTGACGAGAACCAGGCTGTTATAGACATCACATTGCTTGGAAAGGCCAATTGTGGAGATTTAAACAAGGGACAAAGTAGAAATGAGGATATTAACATGGAATGTGAGGGGTTAGGATCAGAGGTGAATATTTCGGCAGTAAGGAGACTGGTATTCTCACAGGAAGTAGATATGATTTTCTTGCAAGAGACAAAGAAGACTTCGATAACAGAAAAGGAAGTCCATAAGATGTGGTATGATAATGAGCTAGATTACAAGGTTTCAAACTCAGATGGGATGCCAGGGGATTTAGTGAAAATCTGGGAAAAGACTAAGTTTGTACTAGAATCAGAGGTTTGTACAAGAAATTTTGTTATGCTGATAGGAAAATGGATACAAGGAGAATTAGAGGTAACATAATTTAATGTCTATGCTCTGTGTGCGGTTTAGGAACATGTTTCTCTATGGAATGAACTTGTAATGTTAAAGAATTCAACGTTGGGTAACATGAGTTGGCTGTTTGGAGGTGACTTTAATTCGGTGAGAAGTATGAGTGAATGAAGTTGCTCTACTTTCAACAGGGTGGAGTAAGGGAGTTCAATTTCTTCCTTACGAGAGGGGATCTAATCGATCTGCCTATGCAAGGTAAAAAATTTACCTAGTTTGGCTCGAGAAATAAAAAAAGCAGACTAGACCGTTTCTTGGTGGATACTAATTGGTGTCTTGCCTTCAAGGATATTATTCAAAAAGGCCTTACCCGGTTAGTTTCAAATCAGTTCATGTTCTGTTGTGTGATGAATAGATAGATTGGGTGCCAAAGCTTTTTAAGTTTGTTAATTCTTGGCTAAAAAAGGCTGCAAAAAATTATAAAGTACATCTTTGCAAAAGAACAACAAATAAGTCCGAGCTACACATCAAGATTAGAAGACTCAAAGGAGCATTGAAAAAGTGAAACAAGGAATCATGTGGAGACTTTGAATAAAAGGTTAAGGCATTGGAAGGGAAGATAAATGAGTTAGAAGAAGAAGGATTAGGAGATACCTGGGATGAAGAGAAAGAATGTGAGTTGAAAGACTGTAAATTAGAATTATGGGAAACATTAAATTCCAAGAAGATTTGTGAAGGCAAAAGGCAAGGATGAACTGGATGACTCAAAGGGATAACAACACAGCTTTTTTCCATAAAGCTGTTAAAATAAAGGCTAAAAAGAAGACAATTCTCGGGCTGAAATTTGGGGATAAGTGGTGTGAAGACCCAAAGCTGTTAAAAACATGATTTTTTTAGCACTTCAAAAATCATTTTAGTTGTGAAAATCGATCATGGAGGGGAGTTTTTAACTTTGAGTTCAAGAAGCTATCTAATGAGGAAGCAAAAAAGCTAAAAGAATAGTTTACCATGGAGGTAATCCAGGATGCTGTGTGGAGTTGCGATGAGACAAAGGCCCCCAAGACCTGATGGATTTAACATGATATTTTACAGAAGTTGTTAGGAGGAAGTCAAGGATGTCTTGTTGAAACTGATGAATAAATTCTATGAAACTGGAATCTTGCCTCATAAGGTAAATGCATCCTTCATTGCTCTCATACCGAAGATTAAGCACCCAATTGATATATCTGAATTTAGGCCTATAAGTTTAGTGGGTTATGTGTACAAGATTATTGCTAAGATTTTATCTAGAAGGCTTAAAGAGGTAATGGATAAGCTAGTGAGTGAAACCCAATGTGCCTTTGTGAGAGGGAGATAGATCTTTGATGGAATCTTAGTGGCAAATGGAGTTATTCACTCTATGATGAAAATAGAGGGAGTAAAGGGGGTGTGATAGTGAAATTGGACTTCTCGAAAGCTTATGACAGTGTAAAATAAGATTTCATAGACAAGTCCTTGAGAAGATGGGGTTCGGTGACAAGTGGAGACAATTGATCTGGGGGTGCATTCCTTCAACAAGTGTTTCAGTTCTCGTGAATGGAACACCTACTAAGAAATTTAAGATGAAAAAGGGCTTACGGTAGGGGGACCCAATCTCTCACTTTTTGTTTATATTAGTCACTGAAGCTCTCCATTTACTAATGTAAACTGCAAAAAATGGGGATTGGTAGAAAGTATTCGAGATGTACTTCCAGGACAGACAATCTCACATCTGCAGCTTACCGACGATACGATCTTGTTTTTAAATCCTGGCGAGAATTCGATGTCTAATTTAAAACTTATCATGAGATGTTTTGAAGTCTGCTCTAGCTTAAGCATAAATTTTGAGAAGTCATGTTTAGTTGGTATTGAAGTGGAGAAGGAATTAGAGGAGCAACTGGCTAGACTGTGTGATTGCAGGGTAAGGAAATTTCGAACAAGTGGGAACCTGTTGGGAGTTGATCCGAGAAAGGTGCTGACATGGGAACCTGTGGTGGACAAATTTCGAACAAGCCTAGCAGGATAGAAATGCAAGAATCTATCTTTTGTAGATGAAGTAGTTTTGATAAATTATATATCATCTTTACTGCCTTTGTTTGAGATTCCAAAAACTGTAATTATGAGGATTAAAAAATAGAGAATGGGCTTTTATAGGGTTACTAAAAAGATTCGAAGAAATTAGTAAGGATTAAATAGAGTCGAATCTACCTTCCTAGATATAAAGGTGGGGCTGGTGTCATAGATCTCAAAGAAAAAAAACAAGGCTCTAATAGAAAAGTGGGGCTTGAGGTACGCGACAGAGAGTAGATCACTTTGGAAAAGGATAATTTGTTCAAAGTATGGTTGTACCCATAGAAGCTGGAGAATGAAGCCGACAAATTCTAAGAAAATGTTTGTTTTGTGGAGAGGTATTGCCAATAATTGGGTGAGTGATGAGGTCAAAAGGTGGATAGGAGAAGAATCTTTTCAATGGTTGTTAGGAGATGATAAATCTATATTATTTTGGGAAGACTTGTGGTGTGGAAATCAACCTTTGCGCGAACAGTTTAGGAGATTATATAAATTGGTTAAGGATAAGGGAGTGGTGGTAGCGGATATATTAGTGAATGAGGGTTTTATTGATAAGGACTGGAGGGATGTTTTTTCGCAACAACTTCTACAGAGAGATGAAGTTATGGCGGATGAACTACGGAAGGTTGTACAAGACTACAAGTTGAATATGTTGCTTTCGGACAGAATTGTGTGGTAACATTAAAAATCTGGGCAGTTTTCTGTTAAAAAATTGTCCTCTTTACTAGTAAATGCAGGAAATGAATAACCAAAGTTCGATTTTAGCAGTCTGTGGAAATTAAAGGTCCCCCACAGGTCAAATCTTTCCTTTAGATGTTGAATTTGGACAAAATTCCAACAAAGAAGTTCTTGTATGAAAGTGGGTTTAAATCAGGTGAAATTCAGTTACTTTGTTCTTTGTGTGGATCATGTTAGGAAGACTCGAACCATCTCTTCTTGAGTTGCAGTTTCATGGATTGTTTTTGGTCCCTTTTTTGTGCATGGTGGAGAGTATAGTGGAGACATTTAGCTCATGTACAGTTGTTATTTGATTTTTGTTTTAATAATGAATTTTTAGGAGCTTTCAAAAGCTTATGGCAGGTGACAGTGGAAGCAACTATCTAGAGTATTTGCCTAGCTAGGAACGAGTTGGTGTGTCAAGAAAAAGTGACCTCCATAAAAGAACTATGGTTCTTTACTAATCTCAGATCTTTGTTTTGGATCAAGTCAACAAAGGATGATGGGGTTACAAAGATGGACGAGTGGTGGGACAATCCTTAGTATGCTATTGAGAAAGAAGAAATTAAAGCCATATTCAAAATAGAATGGACCCCTCCTAATGTGGGTTTTGTAAAATTTAATGTTGATGGAGCATGTAAAGAAGATACAATAGGATGTGGAGGAATCTTGAGGACAAAGGAGGGTAATATGCGAATGATGTTTTCAGGACCAGCTGAAGGCTTTGGAGCACACTTTGTTGAGCTAAAAACAGTTAAAACTGAGTTAAAATTATTTATTGAAGAAGAATGAATGTGAAAGCATTTTTTATTGTAGAATCTGATAGTAAGGTGGTACTGAAATATATTGATTGATCCGATGAAGTGCCCTTGGTGTTGGTGGCCAACTTTTGTGGATATTAATAAACTGGTTAGAAGGATTGGACATGTCAAGTTTGAGTTTGTGCCGAGACAAGAAAATCTGTTAGTAGACAACCTTGCAAAGGATGGTATTTTTCGATCGTCCCTCTTCAAGGCATGGTGGTAATTCTTACTATATGTGCGAGATAATTACAATGGAGCTTGGTAGGTTTTGGATACTGTGAAAATGCTTATGTTGTTTTAAGCTTTGATATTGGTCTTGATAAGGTGGGTGATTTTATTGTATTAAAACAACCATATGGGTGATCTCTGTTGTTTTGTATGCTTGTACTAGTTTGACCTTTGATTGCATGTACTATTTTCCTCTAACCTAGGTTTAGAGAGGTTTTTAACGAGGCATACGATGAAGGTTTTCTAAAAAATAAAAAATAAAATTTGCTGAGCAAAAAAAAGTAGTTAGAGATTTGTAGATTTAATAAATCATAAAAAACTCGATAATGTAAAATATAATCTCTTTGCTTTTTTGTGTGAAAAAGGTATGATTATATTAAGGAATCATACACTGGGAAACTACCACGTGCCTCATTAAAAATGTCCCTACACCTAAATGGAGGAAAAGAGTACACACGGTTGTAATAACAAACCTAAAATAATAAACTAAAATATAAAACAATCCACGACTAACAAGTTTAAAGAAACCAAGCAATCAAAATACTAAGTCTAACAATCGACAAGCGGCACCATCCCATCAGCTTGGAGCAAGTCCTGTAACTCATCCATGAGATACTTTAACATATGCACATTAAAATCCAAAGAGCATACATAACTGACGATTCGATATGCTACCTGATTACCCTCACGACGAACATGTTGGAAGGAAACCGACTCCAACTTCCCCACTAAATCACGGATATGTATTAGAATTGGTAAATGACTATTACAGATCCTAGGCAAGGTATGAAGCCGGATAGCATCATGACAATCCGACTCTAACACAACATTACAGAATCCCTTCTCAATAGCGCATAATAACCCAGTGTACACACCACATAGTTCTTCCTCGAGAATAGAACAAATACCAATATACTTTTAGAAACTGAACTTCCATTGACCAGTACTATCGAAAACGACTCCTTCACACGTAGCATTGCCATCCAACAGACCGCAGTTGTCATCCGTGTTAATTTTTAGCAATCCATGTTCCAATTGCCTCCATGTACTGCTATTAGAGTCCAAGGAGACAACATTCACTGTAAACAGACTTTCAATTTGTGCAAGGACAACCAATATTGGCGAGCAGCACAGATTTTGCAATCGCTTACTTCTTTCCAAAAATCGATCCGGAATCCTCTAAGAAATTATTATATACTATTGCATTATGATCTAATCACATGTTCCACAAGATCGATCCAAATAATACATCCTAGTCCTTCGATTACTTCACAAAACGAGATGGATCCTAAAGATTGAGTAACATCTAGTTTCGAAATTCCATTGACAAGAATTCATCCAATTTGTCAGATCTATTGACATCAGACCAAGTGGCTACTGACCTTGGGCATCCACGGAAAACATGATGTACATCCTCTTTTACTACAAAACACAACAGACAATGGTCATCTGTGGCAAAATGTTGCCTTACTCTCTCATCATTTGTCATGATTTTGGTATTACAAAGGAGCCATAAAAATATTTTCACTCTTTGAAGGTCTCGAAATTGGAGAATTTTTTTCTATAAACTTCCATTATCCTCAATCGTTGGACCATGGTGGATTCCATACGCAATTTTAACTGAAATTTGAAGATTGCTATGAATTTTCCAGCCCACGGTATCACCTTCAGCCGCAAAGAGGGGACCATTATTAGTTGTTATTCAAAGCAATATTTGCAATGGGAGTAAATGTTGAAACTTCGACCAATGCCAATTCCCATACCCATCAACCATCGCAATAACAATTTTAAGATTAATATGGTGTCGAAGGTGCTCAAGGACATAAGATATTAGGGGATCAATCATGTCAACCCATGCATCACGCAAAAGTCTATCGCTCGTCTGTTACCAACACAATGAATAATGTTATCTCACACGTCACTCCAAACCAAGCTTATTCCCTTCCATAGTATTAACAATTAATGTTTGATACTACATCCGGCACAAACTGATCACACTTATACTTGCCTCTGAGAAATCCAACCCACAATGTATCCTTTCTTGCTACCAATTGAAAAGCTAACTTCATCAGGAAAGCTTCATTCTAAACATTAATTCTACAAAATTCGAGAACACCTTGTGAGTTAGGCCGACAAACATCATCCCAACGGACCAAGTGAATACCTTTACCATCAAGAGAAATTCCCTAAACAAATTGACGAATGATCCGCTCCAAATATGCGCATGTATTCTTGGGAATTAGTGTCGTTTGCATCATATAATTGGGCATGGCGACGACAATAGCTTTTGCTAACATAATACGTCCAGCAAGAGACAATTTTTTGCAGCCCAACCATTCAACTTGTTTTGTACCATAATCACCAAATAAGTGTAAGAGGCTAAAGTAACGCAACTATGTAACAGAGGAACCGCCAAATATTTTCCCAAATCCGTAACTTCTTTGAACCCAAAAGCATTACTAATCTGTGAGCGCAATTCACTCGAGACATTCTTTGAGAAATAAATATTCGTCTTAGCTACACTCACCTTATGGTTGGAAACCTCACAAAAGTGCTGGAGAACTCTATTAATCACCAGATGTTGTCCCCAAGAGGCTTGCGCAAATAAAATCATATCATCTGCAAAGAAAAGATGTGAAATACATGGGTTTCTCTTTGATGTCTAAAAGTACTTCTAGTTCCCCTAATTAATCTCAATCTGAATTGTTTTGTGCTAGTCGTTCCATACAAAGTACAAACATAAATGGCGATAAAAGGGTCCCCTTGGCGAATTCCTCTAGACGGTGTAAACGATTCAATTTAAGAACCATTCCATAACATATGTATAGACACTGATGTAACACATTGCATAATCAAATTACACAATTGAGCTGGGATCCCTACATCTTTCAATGTATCCGCAATAAAGCCCCACTCCAATCTACCATATTCCTTTCCCAAGTCTATCTTGATTGCCATCCATCTTTTCTAAACTTTTTTATGACGCATTGAATGGATTACATCTTGCGTGATGGCAATGTTATCCGTAATAACTCGACCAGGAACAAAACTAGTTTTGTTATTTGAAATCCATCCAGGCAGAAGTGGCTTCAATCTATTCACGATGATTTTTGTAACCACTTTATACACCACATTAAATACACTAATATGTATAAATTTGCTAATCCATTCGGGCGTGGATACCTTCGGAATAAGTACCATGAGCGTTTGATTCAAATCTGTAGGGACCACTCCATCTTAAAAAATCTTTTTAACACAACTACACACCGAATTACCCATATTGTCCCAATTGCACTGATAAAAACATGCTTGTAGACCATCCAATCCCAGTGCTTTGAAGTTGTCCATATCAAACACTGTCGATTTAATTTCCTCGTTTGATATTGGCGTGATCAACTCGTCCTTTGTTACTTGGGATAATGGTGAAAATTGCCCCTTTGTACCATAATTTGTCCCACATGAACCCGAGGATGTGAATAATTGCTTGAAAAAGTCACGTGCCATAGTTACCAATTCTTTCGAATCCGAACATTGTCTCTTATCTTCCTGATGCAAAGCTAAAATTTTATTCGCTCGTTGTCACGTTAATGTAGAAAAATGAAAAAAAAATTGTATTGTGGTCCCCTTGCAACACCTATTGAGTACACGCCTTCTGCCTCCACATACATTCCTCTTGGTCTAAAATAGTCAAAAACTCTACCCTCAACTGCTCTTGTAAACCAATCAAAAACTCATATTGCAATCTCAACAGGGCTTTGTCTATACCCCGTAGTCGAGTCAGAATTCATTTCTTCTTTTTTCCAATGTGGCAAACACCTCCTTATTCCAATATGAGATAGCTAATTTAAACGATTCAACATTTTCCCTAAGAGGATTACTATTCGCCTAAACTGAGCATAAATGATCTTGGAATTGAGGATGATCTTGCCAAACTGCTATAAATTGAAATGTTCTATGCGAGATTTCAAAGCATCGATCCACAAATTGAAGAAGCAAAGGCGTTTGATCCGATCCTATTTGATTTAAATGTTGCACAAAAGAGTCTGAAAAGCAATAGTACCAGTAAGATTTTACTAGGCAACAGTCTAATCTCTGATGCAGATTACCCCTCGACCAAGTAAACGACGGCCCCTAGAACCCCAAATTGATTAAACCATCATTATGAATAAACTTCGAGAAAAGACAACTCCCACCTTGAGCCGTTGTGGATCAACTAACTCTCTCATTCGGATCCAAATTGGTATTAAAATCCCTTCTAATCACCCATGGCGACTCATCCTCTAGCTCTAAAGTAACCAACTGACTCTAAAGTCGCTTCCTTTTTGAACCGCTAGGGCTCGTATATACTACCGTAAAATAAGCTCAGGCCTGTCTATCACCCCTATAAATTCAACCATTAATATATTGATTCGATATATGAAAGATCTCCAAATTAATATTTTCCTTCCACAATAACCAAATACCACTAAATCCATGGGATTCCATGCGAAACGAATGTTCAAACCCAAATTTGGATATAACCATGTATGTAGTTAACCCAAAAAAATCGAGGCTCAAAAAGAGCCGTAACCTCCACCTGATGTTCACATACCAAAGATTTCAATATTCGACAAAAGGTAGAGCTTGTTGCGCCCTGACAATTCCAAAATACAATCGTCATTATAAAAGAATTAAAAGAGAATACAAAGACTTAATACTCGGCAATCTGTTCGGTATCATCCCGAACAAGAATTTCCCCCATATGATCCAAATCATCCTCCTTAACGGAAATACTCACATCAGATGAATGACCCATTCAATTAATTCCATCATCAATCAATATTGAATTCGCCTGTTGTCGACCCTGATCATTCAATTGATCAAGCTGCTCGGAAATCTACTGCGCCCATTCTGAAGGTGTCACTCGAGAAAGTATGCGATTATCCTGTTGTTTTCGAATTTGAACACCCTTTCGATTCACTTCCCATCTTAATTGGGCACTAGCACCATGAGCCTTACTTAGTCTCCTACTTGGCTAAACATTAGCTACGAAACATGCTTCCACAAGGGAAGCTGATGTGTGACTTCCTTTGCCCCGTGCAACGAGGTGTTCAACGACCTTTACCCCGTGATCAGCTACCAAAGGCACTACCACCACACCCTTTACCGAAGACTCAATAACACCACCCATATTTATTTTACGATCCAAATTGTATGCCAAATACGCCACGTTTTTCACCACAGCCACAGGCATGACATTCTTGTTTCTCCCATTACTACCAGTCTTTAAAGAAGCATTACTCGGTCCAACCATAATCGAGCCATGATTCATTCCCTCTTGGTGTTAGGATTTATCGCTAATCCTCTTAAGGACTCAACTAAGTTCTCCTCATGATTATCCACTTCCAAAACAGCAAATCAGGAACCACCCCATGTCCATTAACATCATCATTGGTCTGTTCCACATCTTGTCTCATAGGCTTCCTTCGTCGATTAGTAACAACCATCCGTGGTCCATATAAATCCTGAGTCGATGGTCCAGCCAAAACATCCTGACCATTGTTAATGTCAACATTATTAGCCCCGTCAGTCCTAGAATTTGTCATCCCACAATTTTCCTTTGCATGGCCATAGATGCCACATCCAAAGCATATTTGGTGTAACCCTTGCACTCCAATTTTTGGACAATGTTATCAATGCCGATACAAGATCTCAATGGCTTATTTAAATCAACCATGATCCCCAATCTTGCAAACTTACCTCACTCCCTAACTTTAGTGTTATAATCAACCTTGATCACTCTTCCTACAACATTCGCAATCCGCCAGAAAAGTTCTTTGCAATAGTACCTATATGGAAAACCAGACAACCTTACCCAAACAATAACCATGGAGGGGTGTTTTTCCGTGATAGAGAATGTTCTACTCCATTGTTGAACAGTCAAATAATTACCATAAATCATCCATGGTCCATCAGTTAGGACATCCGCATAATCTCACTCATCTTAAAACTGAACCAAAAAAAATTATTTTCAAGATCTACAAGTTGAAGATCACCATAGGACTTCCATAACACATGAATTCTATTCAATAAAGCATTGTATCCAATAGCATGACCAAGAAGGCGAATAATAATCGAGTGTCTCATACTATGATCAATTTGATATTGTACTCTATCAGAGAACTTAATTTTTGGGAATGCTCCATCATCATTCACAATACAATCTTCTTCTAACACTATAACCTCATCCATATCAAGCACTGACCCGATGCCAATGTCCCCAACGTTCTTCGAGTCTGGTTTCATAGCGGCCATAGAAGCATAAGACAGTTTCCCCTCTTTAGCCTAAGGAGGGCTCAAACCAGGCTCAACATCACTTAAGACATGAATGCCCTCAGCAGCATCAATCCCTTCCATATCTAAAGCATCAATGGTTCTTGCAGCTTCGATCAAAGAACCATCATTATTTCGACCCTTCTTATCCACCTGCTGATCTTCTAACGCTAAAGGAGAAGTAGGCCTCTCCAGAACCAACAACACCCACATCTGAACTAGCAACTCCGGTAGCCGGCCCCTGGTGTTGCCATACATGTCGATACTATGGTTCGTACGTTGCTAGGGTTTTCACTCATGAGAGAATTCGTAATTTCATACACTAATCTCCTTGTTTTTCATTCCACACGATAAAATTCAAACCTCTTATTTTTTAATATTATAAAATTCAAACATAATATTATAAAATTTCTAAAATCCTAATGTTTTATTAGTAAATCAAAACTTCGTTAGCTGTTCATTATGATTTTTATATTTTATTTTTTGGATAATTATTTTTATATTTTATTGCATCTTAGAAGAATTTAAAATAACTAAAAAGCACATTGGACCGGTTGACCAAACGGCTCATCTTTGTTCCCTCAAATTCCCTTAGGTCATGGGTTCTAGCAGGTGTGTATCTCAGTGGGGACTAGGGGTGGCCATCCCCCCCCCCCCCCATTTTGAGAAATTAAAATTTGGCCCCCTCGAGATTTTTAAAATTTCATATTAAGCTTAAAATTTTTGAATATTTTTAATTAAATCTTATCTCATAATTTTTTAACGTTCTTATTAAATATCTCAAAAATATTAAAAAGTTTAGTTATACCCTCAAAATTTATGAAAATTTTAATTTAAACCATCACATTTTTTAAAAATTTTAGTCGGCCTCCTCAAACTTTTACGTAAAGTTAACTTGAGACGCAGAGAGGCCAGGGAGCACGAGCAGCTTTGGAGACGACGGAAAGGAGGGTGCACGTGGGATCGAGTGTATGATTTGAAAAATTATGGTTAAATGATTAAATGACTTTCTTGAATGTGTTTCAGATATACAATACGAGCTTTCAAACGCCACAAAAGTATTGACCAAGTGCGTCGTTTGTCATATAACCGCTGCTACAATACGAGTATTTGTGGCGTTTGCGAAAAAACGCCACTATATGTGACTCCTATTGCGGCGTTTGTCGAACAAACACCACTAATGTACTGAACAATTGTGACATGTTCTCAAAAATGCCAGCCTTTATCAGTTTATAGAGCGGCGTTTTCAGAAGAAAAAAATTGACACTAAAAGTAAATAAATATTGCGGTGCATGGCCGTAAATGCCGCAAATTTTGTCTTTTGTGGCGTTTGTTCATTAAATGCCGCGATATGTACAAAGATAACGACGTTTATGCAAAAATGCCGCTAAAAGTGTCGCTAAAAACCTATTCTGCTATAGTTATTCCGCCATTGGGTTCTATACAAACTAGACGCACCCCTTCCTTCATCCAAAGTCCCCCTTCCCCTCCCCTCTAGATAGAATTGGGACTAAGGTTAGGATTAGAATTAAGATTCATCAAAAAAAATCAACAATCAGTGGTCTAATGGGATAAGGCGCTAGGTCCCTTAAATAAGATCACACGTTCGAATCCTGGCATTGTGAATGGAAAAAAAATAGTTTAGAAGAGTCACCCCATAACAGGCCTCCTCAAAACTTAATCCGAACTAGTCAGTTAATGAATGAGATACTGGTGGTCGTAAAAAAGAATTTAAGAAATAGTGTTTTGTTACTATATATGTCTTCTAAAAGTAGTTTTAAATTTTATTTGTTTTTTTTAGAATAGTTTTAAGGGGATTATAAAATAATATTTCAGCATACTTTTTTAATCTTTTAATAATACACACATACCATACAAATAAAATGTTTGAATTTAATTCTCTTAAGATGATCATCAATTTTTTTACTTGGAACACTCGTCGTATTCAAAAAGAGAG